>CM055101.1:36468510-37729373 GCA_029204225.1 Diphasiastrum complanatum
ACAACAGGAGAGAAGGTTTCAGATACACAACAGACAACAAATGGACAGAGCTTGGATGCAACATCCTTCAATCCCTAAGTTGTTTCCAAAAATGATTTTGATTCAATACTATCGGTACTTTTTCTTTGAATGTTTCAAACATGTGAGTTATGTGAATGAAGTTTTTAGTAGCTTAATGCATGTCAAGTAATGTTGATGTAAGGAACGAGGACTGAAAACTTTAAGACCACTTTACCCTATCTCATTCTTGAATCTCCAAAAAACAATTTACTATGAAATTAATTTTGAGCAATCTAAAACCCAGGATGAAAATGAAATGATTGGATCTACCCGAGATAGATTCAATAAGCTAATTTTGAATTCATAGATTAAGAGATCTGAGGTAGATCAAGGATCTGACAAGACTCTTCATCCAAAGCTGATCTTAACATATAAGATCAAATCTGAAAGAAATAAATAAGCATAAATACAATATCTTCTAAAGTTTAAGAAGCATTCGATTATGGATGCAAGATAAATGGAAGAAGAATTCTTCCAAGAATATCAAGTAATTTTTAAAAGATTTAAGACTCTTAGTTGAGAAATTTTTGTTGAGGACAACGCTTTATGCGTTGGAGGGGTGTAATTTGTAGAGACAAATTGCCCCAAAGTAATTAAGACTTTTCCAGCCTCAAAGCCCAAATAGACTTTGATGATATAGAATTATTAATGATCAATATTCTCTTAGGATATTGTATGAATTTATTTTTTTTAATGAATTGAATAACAGTCATTGATACCTATAGAACTAAGAATCTTCTATGAACCATGTTTGATGGTATTATGAACACTGATCTTTCTTTGAAGGGATGTGCAAGTACTCACAAATGTACCTAAAGAATCAGAACAAGAATAAGAAGCCCTATGGGCTTAAAGACTGAGTTCTCTTTGAGGGTATGTGTAGGTACTCGAAGATTGTGCCAGAAGAACAAGAATATGAACAAGAAGCTTTCTAAGCTTAAGACAATAAACAAGAATGCTTTTGACAAAGTCTATAAAGAAGGCTCAGGAGAGTCTATAAAGAAGGCTTATTTCTAAGTCTATAATGAAGGCTCAGAAGAATCTATAATGAAGGCTCAGTGGAGTGTATAAAAAATAGGAATAGATCAAGGGAGTGATCACCCTTTTGACCCTATTCACTATGATTGAGGACAGGGCAACCTCTAGAAAAAATGCCAATGACCATGATTGAGGATGGTCAACCTCTAGAATAAAGGACCTAGGAAATTGATGGACATTATGCAAAACAAGATGAACATATACCATGGCTCTTCCTTGGGAAGATTGCACTTGGGTGAATTCCCAAGTTGTAATCATAAAAAATTATATGTAAATAAAAGTCAAGTTTGAGCCTTGTACCACCTACCTCCCACCTACTTTGCCGCATGCATTCTAGGCTATTTGACACCTAGAATGGAGCGCCCTCCTACACTCTCACTTCATATGCAGAATCATCATAATAATTCTCCCAAGATAATACACATCACCCATTCACCCTCTCTAACTAATACACCTCATCCATGCACTCGACTTCACCCTAAGTCCAATTGGAGAACTTGAGGTCCACCAACCAAGAATGAGCAATACGGAGCATCTTACGATGGATGGCCATAGCCATGTGGCAAGCCACATAGGCCTATCATAGGCTTGTGTGGCAGGTCATATAGGCATGACATAGGCTTGATGTGTAAATGACATATGCGAAAGAAAATTTGAAGTTATGAATTCAGGAGAGGAACCTATCACACTAAAATGGAATGTTGACTCACCTTTTTTGCTCTTTCCTGCCATGGCAACATTGGGATCTGGACACAGTGCCACTATAATGGGCAGATTTGAACCTGTGCAACCTGGTGCATATGCTGCAATGGTATGATGACATGATTTTTCTGTTCATGATGCAAGGGGAGTGTGAGCAAAGAGACCAGAGCTCTCCTCTTGAGATTCTAGTGTACAAGATTTGCCTCTCACCACTTTCTAGCAATGATGATCCTCTTGATGAGCCTGTCTAATCTCAACAATTGAATCATTGTCTATGACCATAAGAGACATTTGATATAATATTCGAGATAATGCATCAACCACACAATTTTCAACACCCTTCTTGTACCGAATCTCCATGTGAAGTTCATGCATCAAGATGACTCACTAATCATCAGCAATTCAAATTAGTTGCTTCATGAGACGAAGGCACTTTTGTCGAAGGAATTCAAAATGATTGATTCAGGCTCTGTGCACTACCTTCTTGGAATCGGGATAACTAGAGACAAAGCGAAAGAAAGTATCACGTTAAGTCAAGAAAGGTATCTAACCAATGTACTCTACAGATACGGCATGGATAACTCCAAGTCAATAGACTCGCCTATGGACCCAAAATTCAAACTGTCAAAGGATATGTGCCCAAACACTAATGCAGAGAAGAAAGAGATGTAAAATACCCCTATCAATCGAATCGATCATGTATGCCATGGTTTGCACTAGACCTGATCTAGCATTTGTAGTCAGCACATTGTCACAGTTTATGTCAAATCTCGGCCTACCTCATTGGAAGGCTCTACTCAGAATACTAAGATACATTCAAGCCACTAAGCACTATGCTTTGTGTTATAATGGAAACACAAAGGATGCCTTGACATTACTTATCTATTTTGACTCTGATTGGGCTGGTAATATGGACACAAGAAAATCCACCTCTGGCTATCTTTGCTTTCTAGCAGGAGGACCCATTTCATGGAATAGTCGAAAGTAGAAATGCATTTCTTTGTCCTCCACAAAATTATAATATGTCACAGCTACCCAGTACACTATGTAAAAACAAACTCTCTCTCTCTCTCTCTCTCTCTCTCTCTCTCTCTCTCTCTCTACAATAGCACTGCAACCTTACTCTTTGAAGTTGAACGTCTGTGCAATCAATCAAAAAATAGGATCGACGATGAACTCTTTGAATTCGAGGTCTTCAAGTTCTACACCTTCTTCAACCTACACCTGAGAGAGAGAGAGAGAGAGAGAGAGAGAGAGAGAGAGAGAGAGAGAGAGAGAGAGAGAGAGAGAGAGAGAGAGAGAGAGAGAGAGAGAGAGAGAGAGAGAGAGAGAGAGAGAGAGAGAGATTGCAGAAACAATTAGACATCTGAGACAGTCATGCAATTCTCTGATACTAATATTTTGATGTAAAGAAATGTAAAAACAATTAGGCGTCAAAGGCAATTGCCATACATTTCTTCATTTATGATACTTGTGGAAGAAGAGTGAGAGTTAAGGAACATTCAGCAAGAATGCAATGAGATAGAACAAAATCAAATTTGTATACATAATGTTGTAATAACATCGATCAAATCACAATACAATTGTGTTGATAAGCGCATGATCCTACTTACAGAAACAAGTCAATTGCTATAGTTTTGAATATTTACTCTCTCTCTCTCTCTCTCT
The DNA here is from genome assembly GCA_029204225.1 of Diphasiastrum complanatum. Taxonomy (NCBI): domain Eukaryota; kingdom Viridiplantae; phylum Streptophyta; class Lycopodiopsida; order Lycopodiales; family Lycopodiaceae; genus Diphasiastrum; species Diphasiastrum complanatum. The sequence goes on from CM055101.1 coordinate 36,471,979, forward strand.
CTCTATATATATATATATATATATATATATATATATATATATATATATATATATATATATATATATATATATATATAAACTTACGTACAATTTTGTGCATGTGTATGGGTGCACCCATGCATCTTCCTCCCCGACCCATACATACACATTTTTTGAACTAAAAAAGGTGGGGAAGAAGATGCATGTATGGGGAGGAGCATGCATGGCCCTCCTCCCCATGCATACATCTAATAGCCCCTTCAATGAATTTGAACATTGGCCCTCCTTTCCGTCCTTTTCTCTGCAATTCCCCAGCCAGTGCCCAATCTCTCTCTCTCTCTCTCTCTCTCTCTCTCTCTCTCTCTCTCTCTCTCTCTCTCTCTCTCTCTCTCTCTCTCTCTCTCTCTCTCTCTCTCTCTCTCTCTCTCTCTCTCTCTCTGAGGATGATCTAGTGACCAAGGGCCTATCTCCATAGCAAGGCCGTCAATCAGGTTTGAGCGATCTCCAAAGCATGACCTCTGAGGCCGATCTCCATGGTAACGGCATCACCCCTGCTCAAATACAATCCTTTCTGACATTTAGAGCCAGATTGCGAGGGACAAGTTTGTTTCAGGATCTCGATGGATAGATCTCGATGCCAGCAAGTACCACCTTGATCTTAGGCACATAGGCCTTTCTAGTGATAAATCATTACTATCAAGGGCAAAAATCTTTAGACATGGCAATTAGTAAAAGCAGTAAATCGACAATCCATCAGAAGAGAACGAATGTTCACGAATGCTCCATCTGCCACCGAATATTCAAATCTGATCAAGCTCTTGGCGGCCATAAAAGGTGCCATTGGGGTGGAGTTGGGCTTCTGAGGCAGCAATTTCGTCACAAAGCAACATGAACTGTTTGTGAAATAGGAAGTCCATAATAGAAAGACCAGGGAAGATATAGATCTCAACCTACCAGCTCCACTAGAAGATGTTGACATGTTATGCTTCTCAGACCGTGCTTATATACAACAAAAATTTTCTAGATCTTATTTTGTCTCTGATGATACCACCATAGCTGCTGCATCTGATCCACTGGAGCCTATGTTAAGCCAGAATATGAATCATCATTCACATCAAACTAGATGCATGAGGGATTAGTTATCACGTTGGATGAAAGGTTGCTGCTCGGGAAGATGGCTGATCTAGAAGCCGAGTAGGAAGATATCCACATCACCTGCATATGAGCAAGACTATGTTTAGGGGAATGATTGATCAAGAACAATAGGTATGTTTAACACAACGTATGTGATTAGCCTAAATCACTCCTGATGAAGTTCTGGTGTATTCCTTCTCTCCCATTTCATGTCTGATCATGACTCCCATTAATTTTTTTGAATACCTTTTCTTTTCATGATTTATGGAAGCTTTAAAATTGGGTCAATGAGAAAATCATGATCATACTTACATGTATACAATTCAATGTGAAGTAACACAGTACATGAAACCACACAAGGGAGAACACTCAAAGAGAAAGATAGGCATGTATTGCAAATGAGGTTCTTCTTGAAAATGGACTCTTCCACTCCTATATATAGTTGGAGTGGTGGTCACTTACAAAAAGGCATTATGGGACTAAATTAACTTTGAATCACATTGGTGCCATGCGACAAATCCCCAATAGGCCTTACTTTTACATAACTTAAAATCACATATCTATGTGTAGTGCCCATGACAATTGAAACTAAGAACTAAATAACTTAAGCCATTACAGATAAAGTAAAAGCCTAAACTTGATGGGCAAGTTCTGCGTTTAAATTCTATCATGCTTGTATTTTTAAAGATGTCCCGCAGGATGGCTAGAATGCTCCTTGGAATAATAGCCTACACTACCTCCCATGGAATTTCCACTAGACGATCAAGTCTTTGAGCTGCGTCCATCCACTAGTTCTCAGCTCAGATTTAGATGGTCACTCATCCCAAGTAACTTTGAAAACTACAAGGATTTTTGTGAAAGTTTATGTAGATTCTCGGTTGTTGTCACGCACCACAAAGATGACATCATCAGACTGGCAAGTCACTATGCACTTACAACCTACAAAAATGGTTACTACAACCTTGGGGTCCCAAGTCAAAACCCACCAAAATTCACCTTGCTAAATGGTGGTACAACCCCAATGAGCCCATGGAACTAAGAGCTGACCCAGTACTATACTTGCGGGTACGTGATAAGTCCTCCAAGGAATGCAAAACCTTGAATGAAATGTTCTATTTCAAGGTCTTGGAAGGCACCGATCCAGAGGTTGTAGATGTGCCTGAAGTATACCCCAATTACACCGGGGAATTGAAAAACCGACGAATAGAAATGTGCAGGAATGCACTATAAACACTCACCTCACTATTATGCATCACATACTAGACACAGTGTGATGAGCATTTGCTGCAAGTTTCAGTTTTCCATGCATACATTTTCATTGCATCTCTGCATAATTTTAGTTACATTGGGCACTTGCTAAATACTCCTATGGGCATGAATAATTGTATAGGAGCATAAAATTGGGGGGATTGAGAGAGAGAAATTGGAAATAGAAATAATATAGTGGGGTGGGGAGTGACTCCATTGCCCAATAGATAAGGCACTGGGAATCGAACAAACAGTGAAGAATTTAGAAGCATGACAAATGAAAGAAGCAAAAGTCTCCACTTGGTAGTTTTACATGCGTTGAGATAACAAGCTTGAAACATCACTACTACCTTGTAGGACGAACAGTTGCTGAAAGATATTTACTCTTTGTACATATAGTTGGTGTGGAAAAAGTACAAAAAGGACAAAGAGTGGATCCTAATCTGATCCTCAAGAGGGATTGGTTGTCAGATTACTTGATCTATCAATCTACTTGAGATTAAGATCAATCTAGATCAATTCTAGACACAAAACCCTAACAAGAACAATCATTAATTGAAGGTAGGTGTACTTTCTGGTTTCACACGTGTGAAACACTGTCTGAGTACGGACTCCAACCTGAAAATCAAGTACACATTTATAGAACCTCAAAACAATCAAAACAAATGAAGACAAATGGAGAGAATCACTCAAAATTGCTTCCAAAATCAAGATTGGTGTCTCACTATGATTATGGCCAAATGTGGCTCTATATATACAATAAGTGGGAGCTCGTGGTACTGATCATCCCTCTGATCCCGCATGTGTGAAGGTGCTTTGTCATATGATGATCCATCATGCAAAACTGACACTTGGACAAATCCTTCTATTTTGAGCACTTTTGGTCCATTTTCCTTCTATATGGAGATCTACTTGGAAACCTTCTAGAAGTCAAAATTCGCCTACTTCAGCTTATTCCACACATGTGAGCTGTCCTCTACACATGTGATATGACACCTAACCAAAGGATGTTGCTCATGCAATCAATAGATTGATGCCATGTGTCATATGCCTAGAAAACTAGTTTTCGGCCTTTTCAGCCACTAGAACTTGAATTAAATCATATGTACAACCTATATGATTATGGTACATGACAAGTACACTATTTTCACACGTGGGAACAAGCTCTACACATGTGTTTTTACCTATATATACAAGATTTTTGGCCTCTACCAAGCTTATTTTTGCATTTTTCACAGTTGGATCAGATAGGAGGATATGAAAAGCCACTTATGCATGTGAAGCTTGAGGTGAATGGGATCAATTTGAACAGAGAGTTGGGAGAACTGTAATCATCCTGGAAAAGATTGACGATCTGCAACGAATGTATACATTTGAATCAGTACCAATTATTGACATCTTTTCCATCACCACTAACTTGACACCATCCTTCATAAAAAATTAAAAAAAACAGACAGAAAAAAAAATTCCTCCAATATAGACAGTTTTCAGAGTTAAGGCACCGAAGCCTCATTGCATACACACAACACACTCACAATAGGCACAATACTGCCATATGCATCCATAATATCATAGTTTTTTGAGAGATACATTTTGCATGCCAAAACTGAAGGGTTCTGAAAAGGGCATAATCTTTTGAGGAAGTGGGTGCATATTTCCCAAATTAGGTCACGGGGTGTTGTGTTGCAGGAATGAAGGCACCAAATTGAACGAAGATCAAAGATCTGTTGGAAGCTGAATTACAATGAACCAGATTAACATCACCCACCTAGGGTGCTGATCCCGAAGCTGTGACTAGGACATTAATGATGTACCAGCAAAAGGAGAAAATTTTCTAAGCCAGAGATTCTAAGTCCACCATATGGGGACCATACTACCCAGTGGACATCACCATGTTAGCCGATATTTTCGCATGGAAAATCGGACTAATATTGGGCTTTCTTTTTTCAAAACTACAAAAGACCGACATGTAAAACCCGGTTATTAGCGAAAAATTGGCATATAATTGCCTCTGTGTGGGTCCCAGCCCGCCCTTAACGAGGCTAGAGAAAACATTTGTGGCCTTAGAATTGCCTGTAAAAATGTTTTGCGGCTTTCTAGCCAGTTGTAAAAATAGCCAGCTTAGTCGTGCTAAAATTTCACCATGTGCAGAGCTGCTTTACTAATATATGTTTACTTAGTGTATTTGCAGAAAAATCGGTTTGTCAAAAGAGCTCTAGTCATGAATGTTGCAGAAGCCAGTTTCAAGAAAAGAACCGGTGAAGAAAAAATACAGTGAAAATTTTGTCACCAAAAAATATTGTACCGAGGCCAAAATATAGTGGAAATCCTAACGACAAAGTCAAGATAATTTTGGGCGTTGGACAAACCAATGGGCCAAGCAGTACAAACGTATGGAAAAGCCGACAACATAGAAAAATTGGCAATCTAAAAAACTGACACAAAGGAAAATGATGGGACGGCTACACCCATAGAGGTTGACTAGTAGCTACTAGGTTGGTTAACAATGATAAAGCAAAAAGGTTCCTTTCCCTACGCACATACTATTTGGCAAAAGGAAATCTAAGGGAAGAGCCACTTGGGGAAATCAACGAAAAGCCAAACTTGAGAAGCGTGAGAAGATAAGGTCAAGGTTGTTGAGCTCCAAAACCCAAAAAAACAACCTATTTGGAGGAGGGGAGCAGGTGGGAGAATCTACTAAAATAGGTGAACCCTAATAAGAGAAGGACATGTGGCAAGGAAGGTATGAAATGCATGACAATTGGCAAAATGTCATGTTGAAGGGCAACCCTTGGAGTTTGGCTATAAAAGAGAGTCCACTCCGTGTGTTGAAGATATAGTTTTCGAGATATAGTTGAAGTATCTTGTTATGGGTGGATTTTTGAATTCTTGCCAAGTTCATAATGAAGAAGTCTACTAGTATTCAAAATCTTTCTTTGATTATCGGGATATGTGTATCCCTCCTGCTATGCCATGTTGATAGCTTCATCGAATTCTTTCAAAGGGGAAATCATTCATCTTTCACCATTCCCATTTTCAAGGAGTGAAAAAAGTTTCACCACCATCCTGCCATTTCACTCATTCCATTGCTGAATATGAGAGGGATTTAAGTATTAGTGTCATTAGAGCACGAGAGGCATTGGAGTATGAAAAATTGATGGAGAGTGAAAGAGTTGCTTACCATTCTATCTTCACCATTGTAAGAAAAGTATGATTAGAAGAATATGTGGATTTGTGATTAAATAATGATTCTGTGAGAGTTGTATGAGGGGTGGAGGTGAATTTTTGAGTCATTGAGAAAGGTTCTATTGCCTAAGCTTGTACTTCAAAGCTCTATCTTATCTAAGTTTCCTGGTCTTTCAAAGCATAGTCTACTCCACTATGTCATTGAGAAGTATAGCTAACAATAACGTGCCGCATTCTGAGCTATCTTCATGAAAAAATCGAGAGTTCAGTTAAGAGATATCTTTTCAAAGGATCTTCAATCAGTTGCAAGCAACCTGTGCAAAACATGCTACTGTTCAACCATGAACTATCCACTACTGTAGAATCTTCATTGGTCAGAGTCATTGAAGAGCATTCAGTTATGAACTATCCATGAAAAATATGCAATGATGTTACCTTATCAGAAAAGAGCAATGTTGAGAGTCATTCAAAAAACCTGTTAGAACATTGTTATTAGCAATTTTGGTGAGAACAACATGTATTGATAATTTGTGAAGCAAAGTATGTGCCAAGCCTCTACTTAGGCTGACACTACCTACAAACCCTTAAAAAACAGGGTTGCTACCATAACTATGAGCAATATCCCTACTCAAACCAACGATCTACTATAAGAAAACGTGCTCTAACATTCTGTGATCAGATAAGAACTCAAAAACCTACTGTCCATCACTACACTCAGAGCCCTCTATAAATTACTATCAAAAAATCAGATGGGAGGCTGAGGCTCTATTCCATCGCTGACTTTTGGAGCGCAGTCATAGCAGTCAAAGTACATGGCCGCTATTTCTAATCGCACTTTATGAGCGCAATTCTGTTGCCAGAAAGCACATTTATGAGGCATCATACTTGTGTTGATGAGTGGTCGTTCTGAATCAACACACCTCTGTTGAAAGTCACTGTAATAAGAGGGATCAATCTTGGTCACAACTAGTGGAGAATTTGCATCACCAATGATTCATAATGAACATTTGAAGCGAGTTGTCTAGAACCTCACACTTTCCAACCTGATCAACACTTTTGTGCAATACACCTCTGATGTCCATCAATGCCCGATAGATGAAAGAATGCACAAGTGGTAAGGCAATGCAAGAGGAGGCTCTCCACATTCATGACTAGACACCTCTTGCGATAAGCTGGTTTTTCTCAATCACACCTTAGTTAATGTTCCTTCTCAAAATTGCTATCTATATGATGAATGTAATCTCAATGAAATGCTTACGATGGTACATGTGCATGCTTTCGATTATGCATGATGAAGGACTGCTAACGAGTTAGACTAAAGGATGAAGGGATGTAAAGTGATGCATGAAGGGTTGTTAACTACAAGAAATACGATAATGACAATCTGACTGTTCTAGCTTGTATGGGCCTTTGATGTTTAGAAACACGTACTTGTCTATATGATGAACGTAATCTCAATGAAATGCTTACGATGGTATGTGTGCATGCTTTGAAGATCTGACATGCATGGACAATAGGCCACTAATGGCATGACATGCAAGCTCTAGATCTGACATGCAAGGACAATAGGCCACTGATGCCATGACATGCAAGCTCTAGATCTAACATGCAAGGACAATAGGCCACTGATGGCATGACATACAAGCTCTAGATCTGACATGCATGGACAATAGGCCACAGATAGCCTAACATGCAATGGTACTGATCAACCATTCTTACATATGGATAACAGTTTCAAGAGCATACCATGGTTTCAAGAGAAGGTGAAAGTGAGAGAGAGAGAGAGAGTATTAAAATCCAAATTATGTGGCAAAAAACAACGATGGGCTCCTGCAATCCACTTTGAGGTTGTCCAAGATGTGAAGCGAGATTCTCAGGAGCCTCCCATCATTGCTGCATGAAAATATAGACGAGCAACCGGCAACTGATCCTTGATATTCTCTGAGGCCATTGGCTTATTTGGATTGAATGCCAGAGTGGAAAGGCAATTATCCCATCTGGTTGCCACTGATGCCAACAGAGTTAAATCTTGTGCAAACATCGCCAATTGTCGCACTATCGGATCGGGAGAGTGGATATACTCTCGTTGGTATGCTTGTAAGGCCCGATGGAAATCCACTGATATTGTTCATGTGTATGGCTGATGGATGATTGGCCAATTGGGCTTATGGATTGTGATTTTGTCCATAGCCAATCCCAAATCCTTCCATTTATTCCTTCTCGGCCTTGGTACATAATATGGATCTACTCGCAATTGGTGAGGGCTGGCCACATAGCTCATGATAGAATTTGGAGTTTTCTCAAAAATGTTAACTCTCCATACTGGCTGCTCTCCCAATGCGGGTATTTTGTCCACTTCTTTGTCGGCCTCTATTTCAGAGGTCTTGAACTTAAGGACCCAACCACCACGCGAGGACTCATGAGGATGTTGCGCTAGAAAACTCTGGATCTGGTCCTCGATGCTGATGGGCCTTCTAAATAACGGTGTGGTCCTTGATGAGGATGGACCCGATTGCACTGCATGTAAAACTAGCAGCTGTTCTTTTATTTCTGGAGCTCTCCCTTGGTTCATGCCCGAATCCAGCCCTGTATCCATTGGTACTGCAGTTTGGTGCAGAGGAGAGAATTGCGGCATGACCGAAACTGGGATTTGTGGTCCGGCTTCCAACACCTGAGTGGCTGCTTTTTTATAGGCACTGATAGTTGCTTTAGCCTTTGCCAACTCAATTGAAGTTGCTCCTTTGAACCTGTCAAAGCGGCCTTGGAATCCCTGAAGGGCCACTTTGTAAGTTTTCACTTTTTTGAACAAATACGCGATCTCTGTCAGAGTTACCGGATGATCTGGTATTTGTGTTTGAAAATATGCATTACGCTCAAGGGTGGTCGCATCCAATTCACCTTGGAGACATGTGCGATCCTGCTCCGCCATCTACAGTTGACCTTGTAGCAGCTGCACTTGTTGCTTTGCATCCTGCACGGCCTTGTCCACCTGATTTTGTGCGATTGTCAGGGCATTCTGCAGGGAGCTGACGTATCCTTCAAGGCAATCAGCATGTTGTTGTGCCGTCTTCTTTTCAGCTTCAGATTTTTCTTCGTGCTGCTTGGCAATCTTCAATTCTCGATCCAACTGAACAATCTTTTGGTTGATGAGAGTGTTTTCGGATCTCATGTCTAAAATTCTCTACTCCGTTTCTTTTTTCTTGTCAACCATAAACTGGATCACTTGCGCAAGGCTTGCCGAGAGCATCACCAAAATCTACTATCGTGGAGGCGGTAGCAGTAGTAGGACCTGATGGTACCGTCCTTGGTTGGCATGAAACATGTGTCGGTAGTTCTTCTTCTTCAAAAACATCTTCCTCTTCATAGCCCTCAGACATTGTAGTGTCGAACTACTTCGATGATTTCACAGCTTGGTCGACTCGAAGTGTGGTTGGGGCATCTTCAACTTGAAGTTGCTAAGGTTGCTGGCATGAATCTTCAACACCAACAGCAGTATCATGGATTTGTTTGAATTCTCTTCCAGAGGATTGGAGTTCAAAGGGCGTGGGGCTCTAGGGAATTTCAAAAACTTCGGAGGCGCCAAGGGAATCAGAATCATCGCACATATCCATAAGTACTGTGTGTTTGGTGAAACAGCTTCGGTGTGCGGGGGTGAGGCGGCCTGGGCAGCTGTGATGGGAATGGTAGCCCCAATAGTCACAGACTGTCCTTGAGTGGAAGCAGAGGCGAGGGAAGCATCAGAGTCAGGAGGAATAGGAAGTTCTGTGTGAGTAGCAGCAGGGTGTGGAAGAGCAGTTGACAATGTATGCCTAGTACAATGTCGTAACGCTGAAGGCGAGTGAGGAATGACGATCTCGCTGCATGGATGATGTCGACTATGTGAACTGGAGGCTTGGTGGGATGACTTGGCCGGTGCTTCTTCATAAATCGAAAGCACAGAATCCAAGTGGAAGCCATGGATTTTGTTTTCAAGGTGGGAGGCCCCAAGAAGAGACAACAAGGAACCAGCAGTGAACTGCTGCTTGGTATTACTCTTAATAGCTCGTTTGAGCTCACCAGAAATAGTCTTGAACCAATTATATGGTTCAAGAGGGGCCTTGGATATTTTGGCATAGGACTCAACTATCCTACGTAGGATCTGAGAAGTGATGCGATCTTTCCTGAGGTTGCCAACCATCAGAAAATTCTTTAAAAACTGGGCAGCAGCGTGTATGGCAGGCTCAGTGATGGCATCGAGGAGATAGTCGTCGTTGGTCCAATGCAAATCATTTGTTAGGACAATGTAAGGCTTAATAGCTTGTTTGGCCTGCTTATGGTTGGGTGAGGCTTGGGTATCAGATGCTATACCTATGGCAGCAAGGATAGCCTCAGTCACGCGCACCTTGTGTGTGGCTCCTTGGAAGGTGATGTAAAACTTGGATTTCTCTTCCTTCCACGTACTGAAGGCAAGAGTGATGAAATCCATGTTGATTCGCTCTGAAAAGGCTCTCTCATGAATATCCATTGCAATAAGCAGAGGCTCCACAAGGGTCATCCACTGAGTGACCGTGCTTGTGTTAGGAAGTATGATGATATCTGTTGCAGATAGGACATCATGATGGATAGTATAACGAAGAGACTGAGATGTATCTATGGAAGCCATGATGATCAGAAACGAAAAGTAAGACGCGCGAATGTATATCGGAAAACAGTTTAGAAAGTTTGGAAGGCTTTGGTCGCAGAAAAAATTCGCAAGAGCTTCGCTAGCACAAGTGAGGAATGAATCGAATTCAGCCAACTTATAGGTGAATTTGGAGGGTCCATTACACTGAATACTAGTTTGGCTGATTAGTGCTGAACAAAAATTTGTAGGCATGTACAGTACTGAGAAAATAGGCTATAAAATCTCGGCGAAGGTCTATGAGGATCTGAATCTATTCGGTGAACGTTTTCCAGGGTTGGCGAAGGATGAACCTTCGCCCTTCGCCCAAGTACTATCATAAATGCATTTTTCCAAGATCTGAGACTATGGCCAACCTAATTTTGACATTTTAAGACCATCTATCATGTCAACGAAGGTTCATAATGAGTGTAAGGTGCTCGGCGAAGGTTCCAAAAATGGCACATTGTTGATCATTTGCCTGACACAAAAAAGGATTTTTTCTGGACAAGAACCTTCGCCCAACTCAATTTATATATATCTGAAGTGGATGTACAGTCTGGAGGCTCAAAGAAGGTTTTTGATACTATATAGACAACATCTGACCAAAACAGTGATTTTATAAGCCATTTTTCATGAAAAATATTGTCCTTTTTTTTTCTCATGTTGGTAACTTTTCTGACAAAATTGCTCATCAATCTTTTCTCATGTTTTTTATTTTTTTATTTTTTATTTTTTTTACTGTCTTTTTCAAACAAAAACTGAACAATTAAATATTGAAAACAAAAAATTGAAAAACAAACAAAAGTAAAAATCATTGAGATCAGGCTTGTTGAACTGGCAGAGCAGGCTGTCAAAACTTGCGTAATCGACTATCATTCACCATAGTATCAAATAGTTTTCCATCCAAGTGCTCAAGAATTACTGCGCCATAGTTCAGGATCTCCTTCATTTTATACGGGCCTTCACCAGCATCATGTACAAATGTCAATGTCTGTTGTGTCAAGTCCACTGTAACGGCTCCAAGAGATGCAAACCAACTCCAATACTTGCTTTATCAAGAAAAATGATGAGATCCTGGCTGATGGATCTAGATGTGGTGAAATTTTAAAGTTGAATTCTTATGAGAATGCAAATCTTTGTGAAGTTGCTTTGTTATCTAAGGAGGAGTTGTGGCATAGAAGATTAGGACATCCTAACTTTAAATCTATGGAGTGAAGGCAATTGGTCTTCCAAAATCTCTTTCCAAAGATTTCAAGCCTTGTGAGACTTGTGCTATTGCAAAATCACACAGAAAGTCATATCAGAAGTCTTTTGTAAAGACTACTCATCCTTTAGAGCTTATACACTCGGATGTACATTTTTCCTCTTCTAAAAGTATTGGTGGTGCAACATGTTTTGTCACCTTTGTTGATGACTTTACTAGATATACTTGGTTGTATCTACTTTCTTCAAAGGCTATGGTTTTTTTATCACTTCCTAATCTTCAAAGCTTAGGTTGAGAAAACAGTTGAGAAAACAGTTTTCTTTCAAAGTTAAAGCTTTAAGATGTGATGGAGGAGGTGAATACATCTCCAACAAGTTTCATGAATATTGTGAAGGTGAAGGAATAAAGAGAGAATTTTCTTGTGCTTATTCTCCATCTCAAAATGGAGTTGCTGAGAGGAAAAACAGATCTTTATGTGAATGTGTTAAAGCAATTCAAGTTGAAGCTTCTTTGCCTATTGAATATTGGAGTGAAGCTATAAATTGTGCAAACTATTTGTGCAATAGATTACCTCACAATGCACTTGCTGGAAAATCACTTTTTGAAGTCTTGTTTAAGAAGAAACCTAAGGTAGATCACCTTAGAGTTTTTGGTTGTGCTTGCTTTGTTCATGTGCCCTTGGAAACAAGGAAAAGAGATGATCCTAACTCTATTAAAGGGATCATGGTTGGATATGCATCCAACAAGAAAGCTTACAGAATCTATGTTCCCTCTACCTCAACTACAATTGAGAGTAGGGATGTTATATTCCATGAGGATCAAAAATACATTCTTGAGGAGGCCGAGTTCAAAGATTTCCACAAAGATACTCCAATCATCACCCTTGAAGACTATCATGGAGAGATGGGGCCGAGAATTGAGGAGGAGTCACCTCGAATCTTTTCACCAAGGAGATCTCAAAGAGAAAGATCTGAGCCTAGGAGCCTTACCTATGAAGATAAGGCAAGCAAGTGGGAATCAACTCCACTAATTGTGCTTATTTTATTTCTCATGAGGAGCCAAAGGATGTATATGATGCACTCAACTCGAAGGAATGGTACCATGCCATGAAGGAGGAATATGATGCTTTGATGGCCAATAAGACATGGGAGCTTGTGGATCTTTCATCCAACAAGCACACCATTGGTTGCAAGTGGGTTTTTCGAGTCAAGTATAATCAAGATGGCACAATCAACAAATACAAGGCTAGACTTTTTGCTAAAGGTTTTGCTCTCTTTTTCCTTAGTGGTGTAACTGACCTGTGCATAAGTTAGTTTCTTACTCTCAAAGGCAACGAGCTGACCCTCCTATAAGAGAACAGCTCCAATAGCCGTATCACTCACGTCAATGTTAATGACGAATGGCAAATCTGGATCCGCTATTCTCAAAACTGGAGCTAAGCGATTAGTAGCTTGAGTTTGCGAAAACTCTCATCTAATTTCTCATTCTATCTGATAGGAGGACTTGGCATACCTTTGCGACTTTTCACTCCTTTCAACATATTGTTGGGAGGTGCAGCAATCTTTGAATACTCCTTTGCAAATCTGCGGAAAAAACATAGTGAAACCTAGGAAAACTAGAGCCAGTCTAAGCAAAATTTACCATCGAAAGTGCTAAGTGAAAATCTCGACGTTTTCTCGAGAATCTGATGGAGTAAGCAACAAACGGTGGAATTGTGGAATTTTCTTCCCGTGGAAATAATTTTCGAATTGCAATCGATTGTAAGAATAAAATTCTTTATGAATGTCATGACTCACCATGCGCAGGACATCCCGGCATACATCGTACATTGGATTTGGTACGAAGGGATTTTTATTGGCCAAAACTCAAGCCCTTTGTAGAATCTTATGTGGTCAAGTGTGACCAATGCAAGTTGAATAAAGTTGAATGCCATAAGGCTGGAGGTTTGTTCCATCCACTGGATATCCCTGATAAGAGATGGGATAGTATTTCCATGGATTTCGTGGTCGGGTTAACATGGACGAATAAACAACATGCAATTTGGGTTGTGGTCGACCGTCTTACCAAATTGGCTACGCTTATTCTAGTAAAGACCACCGCGAAGGCTTTCTGAATTAGCTCAGATATTTGTAGAGTGTCTGCTTAGGCTTTACGGATTACCAAGTGATATTGTGAGCGATCGCGATCCGCGTGAAGATTATTAAAATATTATCTTCCTATCTCAAGTTTGGGGTCATGTCCATGATAATTTTCACTAGATTTCTTGTTGTACATGTAAGGAGTGTGAATTGAGCACATATCCTTCTAGTGTAGCTCGGATTTGAGTTAGATAGGTTCAATTATGATGACATCCAGATGTTTAGATAGCATACAAAGTCTTACTGTATGCATGTAAGCCACATGCAATCAGTGCATGCAACATGCAAAGTAGTTTCTGTGATCTACACATGTCTAGGCAATTTTATGAGTTGACATGCAGTACATGCACCATACATGCATGCAATTACACATGTGGATCTCTGGTAGGTGAATTAGTTCAGTTAAGTGGACTTTCCATGCAACTCCACTGTAGGAATTCGAGTCTATCTCATGTAGGGAAAGCTGGGCATGTTTTGCCATATTGTGGATAATGAGATTTTGGTGTTTTGGACTCATTCTCTCTCTACCCGAGTTTTTCATCATTGATTTTATCTCTCTACCCGAGAGGAGGCTGTTTTTCCCATACTGAGCACTTAGAATTATTTCTGACATTCAATTCTTATAGTGAGAAGTTAGATTTTTTCATCAGATGTATGCCATTGTGCTCTTGCCTTAGATTTTTCAAGCATACTATTCTTTGATCAATCTTGTGCAATCACAACACCTCAGTAAGATCATGTAGGGTGTGTGGTGAAGTTCACACGTGCTAAAAACTTCACATGGTATCAGAGCTTCATGCTTTGAAGAGGTGAGGGTGTATACATCAGATCATCAGTGTTTTTGCTTGCAGGAACTCGGATTTTGGAGAAGGATTTAAACTCGCTGAGAAACAAGCAATCTATGGATCATAAGTGGATCAAATCAAGGCTGATCTGATCCAGCGAAGCTCTGTATGGACAGAGAGCTCACACGTGTGAAATCAGCCCTCATTAATGAGTGCTACTTCTCAAGGAATGATCCAAATTTGATGTTCTATAGCTTGTTGGATAGGTATTGGAGAGTAGATTGTGTTGCTCTTGTTTCTAAATCAATTTTATTTTATTTTTAGAAGAGTTTTAGGCAATCAGAGAGTTTGAGAGGGTACTCAACTCGTGGGATATGCCAAAGTGAGCACACATTTGTCTTTTTCACCATTTTCATCAATTTTCACTGTCAATCAAGTAGGATTGGATAGAAGTGAGTGTTCTGAGGTCTTAGACTTTTCATTTCACACATATTACTTTGTTTGAGTTAGAAGTAAGTTCCTAGAGAGTTTATCAGTACATTGAAACTCGTGGGAGAGATAGAATTCTTGCTTGCATATGCTTCTTCTTTTGTGACTGAAGCAAGATCCAACTTCAAGATAGATTGATTTTCTGTATTGAGAATTTGTTCTCACATCTGTTGCTAGATTTCATAGGGTGGATCAACATCTGTGTTAGATCCTAGATTGAGATAGCAAGCAACATCCTTTCAACTCCATTTTTTATCATTACTATAATTTCTCACCAAAACGATGTCTTCATCTGGTTCATATTTCTTAGAGCATACTAAGAGATTAACATCTTCCAATCATGCAATGTGGAAGATCAGAATGGAATCATTGTTGATTCTACAGGATGTAATGGATATTGTGAGTGGAGCTGAAGAAGAACCTGCTGCACCTAATGAAGGTACAACATTCCAAAAAAGAACTAGAATTGCCCTTCATTTTATAAAAATGAATGTTACCAATGAAGTGTTAAGAGAGATCAGTACATGCACCACTGCCACGGAAGCTTGGGATACTCTAAAAACAATCTATGAAATCAAAAATACTTCTAGATTGCTTACACTTAGAAACCAAATATTTCTAAGTTATCAGAGAGTAGATGAGAGTGCTTCATCATAGAGTGCCTAGTCATCCAGATCCACCAATGGGAGCCATATGTGCTCATTTCCCAAAGTTAAGGATCTTCATCAAGGGTTAGCTAGTATTAGTGATGCCCTTAAGAACACTGAATTTGTTCAAGTAGTCCTAAATGGACTTAGAGATGAGTATGACAATATTGTGCAGACTTATGCTGTTAGAGAGGATCTTCCATCCTTGGAGACACTGCAAGGTGTTCTCATTGCTGATGAAAGCAGGCAAGAGAACAAGATGTTGAGGATCAGCAGACTTTCATTGAAAGATGGTGGAGATGACAAAGCACTCTTCATCAGAGACAAGTCAAGAGGCAAGGGCAAAGGACAACAACACTTCAAGAAGTACAAAGCCAAAGAAGGTGGTGAGGATCAATCCTCACAAGGTGCAACATCCAGTGGCAAGAAGAAGCTTCAAAGATCAAGTGTTATTTTTGTGGAAAGAAATGACATTATGCATCAATCTGTTTCAAGAAGAAGAACCAATCTAAGCAAGCTAACCTTACTAATGAGGATGAGTGTGAGGGTGTAGAGAGTGAAAGAGAGGATTCATTAATGATGTCTACTTTTTCAACTTTTTCTTTTAAGAATGAAGAAGTCTGGTGGATAGATAGTGGGGCTAGTTCCCACATGTCTAGTTCTAGGAATTCTTTCACTAATCTCATGCCATATCTAGGTGCAAAAAGGTCAATCTATACTGCTAATGATGTAGAGTGTAGGATTGAAGGAATAGGTAGCATTCCATTACATGCATCATCATCAAAATCTTTTAGGCTTACATGATGTTTTGTATGTACCTAGATTGACTAAGAATCTCATTAGTGTAGGACAGTTGTTTGATAATGGATTGGATGTCAAGTTTCAACTTGACAAGTGTATAATCTCAAGAGAAAATGAAGTTATTGCTAGAGGATCTAGATTTGGTAAGTTGTACAAACTAGATTCTAGGGAGAGTGCTAACATTTCAAATATTGCCTGTGAGACCAAGGTTCTACTGGAGGATCTGTGGCATAAGAGATTGGGTCATCCCAATTTCAAAGCCATGCAATCTATGGTCAAAGAAGGAAAAATTGTTGGTCTACCAAAGACATTGTCAAAGGAGCTTCAACCTTGTGAAGCTTGTGTGCTGACAAAGTCACACAAAAGGCCTTTTCCTAGATCAAGTATCAAGACAAAGCAACCAACTTGTACACTCAGATGTTCATTTCTCATCAACTAAGAGCAAAGGAGGAGCCAACTACTTTGTCTCTTTTGTAGATGATTATACAAGACATTCTTGGATCTATATGCTGTCTTTAAAAGCCATGGTTTATGACATTTTTCTTACTTTTAAAGCTTATGTAGAGAAGCAGTTTCCTTTCAAGATAAAAGCTTTAAGAAGTGATAGTGGAGGGGAATACACTTCCAATAAGTTTAAAGACTTTTGTGAGAGAGAGGGTATTCAAAGAGATTTCTCTTGTTCATATACTCCTCAGCAAAATGGAGTTGCTGAGAGAAGAAATAGAACTTTGTTTGAATGTGCAAAAGCCATTAGGTTGGAAACTTCTCTACCTAAAGAATTTTGGGGAGAGGCAGTTGCATGTGCAAACTATCTTTGTAATAGGCTTCCAACTCTTGCAATAGGAGGAAAGACACCATTTGAGATGTTGTCTAAGAAAAAGCCTAAGGTAGATCATCTTAGGATTTTTGGCTGTGTATGCTTTGTGCATGTACCTCTAGAAACTAGGAAGAAGGAAGATCCTAGTGCAATAAAAGGAATTTTTGTAGGTTATGCGTCTACTAAAAAAGCATACAAGATTTATTTGCCCTCTACTGACAAAAATGTTGTTAGTAGAGATGTGGTCTTCCATAAGATCAGAAATTTAACTTAGATGATGTTCAGATCAAAGAGACTCATGCAAGATCAATCATCAACCTTGATGTTGTTCAAGAAGAGGTGAGGCCGAGGCTTGAGGAGGAGCAGATTCAAGCTACCACACCAAGAAGATCTACATGAGCAAGATCTGAGCCAAGGAGGCTCACATATGATGAAGAAGGAAGGCAAATGGAAGGTGAAACTTCCTATCATGCACTTTTTATATCAGATGAAGAGCCTAAGGATGTCCAAGAAGCTTTTCAATCCAAGGAGGGGGTTGAAGCAATGACCCAAGAATTTGAAGCGTTGATGTCAAATAACACATGGGAGCTTGTGGAGCCACCAAACAACATGCATGTGATCGGATGTAAGTGGGTATTCAGAATCAAGTATAATCATGATGGATTTATCAATAAGTATAAAGCAAGACTTTGTGCTAAAGGCTACTCACCAATTAAAGGTCTTGATTATGAAGATACCTTTGCACCAGTTGCAAAGATGGTAACAATTCGAATACTCATCTCTCTTGCATGTTTTCACAAATGGAGTATGTTCCAGTTTGATGTTTATAATGCATTTCTCAATGGTAACCTTGAGGGGGAGATTTATATGGAGCAACCTCCAGGTTTTGTGAAGGAAAGTGATGAATCAAAAGTTTGTCTTTTGTTCAAAAGTCTGTATGGACTGAAACAGGCACCAAGGTCTTGGTATGAAAGGCTCAATTCATATCTCATATCACTCAAATTTTGTCTAAGTGAATATGACCCTTCTCTGTATTATAAGTTTGTAGATAACTTTGTAATTATTCTTCTCATCTATGTAGATGATATCATTCTTTGTGAAAACAGTGAGAAGTTAGTTGAAGAAACTAAGCATGCACTTGGTACTGAGTTTAAAATGCAGGACTTAGGAGTTCTTCACTATATTCTAGGCCTTGAAATAGATTTGGAAAGGTCATGCATTTATAAGCCAAAGTAGATATGCACTTTCCATGCTCAGGAAATTTCATATGGAGAACTGTAAAGGCATAGATACACCTACGGAGCACACTATAAAGGTTCCTATTAAAGATGATGAAAAATCCTTTGAGGACATCACTCTTTATAGGAGTCTTATTGGGTCACTTATTTGGTTAACAGTGACTAGGCCTAATCTAAGCTTTTGTGTTCATAAGCTAAGTCAACACATGCAGGATCCAAAGGTATATCATTGGAAGTTGGCTAAAAGAGTCTTGAGGTATATATCTTCTACCTTGGATTATGGACTATACTATGAAGAAAAAGATCTGACTTTGATTGCTTTTTCATATTCAGATTTTGCAGGAGACAGGTTGGATAGGAAATCCACAAGTGCTTACACTATATTTCTTGGAGAAAATTTGGTTTCTTGGCTGTCAAAGAAATAGGCAACTATTTCCTTATCATTCTGTGAAGCTGAATACAAATCTCTTACAATTACAACAAAGGAGATTTTATGGATCACAAGGCTACTTTTGGAGCTTAAGTGTTATGCAGATGAAGATTTACCAATTATCAAGAATGATAACATTTTTGCTCAGGCTCTTGCAAATAATCTAGTCTTTCATGCAAGGAGCAAGCATATTGAAGTGGCTCATCATTTTGTAAGAGAAAAAGTCATTGGAAGAGAGATCTTATTGGAGCATGTTTCATCTTCAGATTGTGTCACAGATCTTCTCACCAAGCCTCTACTCAAGAATGTCTTTATGAAGATGAGGTCTAACCTTGGCCTAATTTCGAAATCTATGTTGATAGGAACATAAATTTTAAGGAGGAGTGTGAAGATTATTAAAATATTATCTTCCTATCTCGAGTTTGGAGTCATGTCCATGATAATTTCCACTAGATTTCATGTTGTACATATAAGGAGTGTAAATTGAGCACATATCCTTCTAGTGTAGCTCAGATTTGAGTTAGATAGGTTCAATTATGATGACATGCAAATGTTTAGATAGCATGCAAAGTCTTACTGTATGCATGCAAGCCACATGCAATCAATGCATGCAACAAGCAAAGTAGTTTCTGTGATCTACACATGTCTAGGCAATTTTATGAGTTGACATGTAGTACATGCACCATACATGCATCCAGTTACACATGTGGATCTCTAGTAGGTGAATTAGTTCAGTTAAGTGGACTTTCCATGCAACTCCACTGTAGGAATTCGAGTCTCTCTCATGTAGGGAAAGCTGGGCATGTTTTGCCATATTGTGAATATTGAGATTTTGGTGTTTTGGACTCATTCTCTCTCTACCCAAGTTTTCTATGTATGATTTTATCTCTCTACTCGAGAGCAACCTCTTTTTCCCATACTGAACACTTAGAATTATTTCTGACATTCATTTCTCATAGTGAAGAGTTAGATTTTTTCATAGGGTTTAGGGTTTAGGGTTTAGGGTTTAGGGTTTAGGGTTTAGGATTTAGGGTTTAGGGTTTAGACATCTACAACTAATCAGGGAATTACAAGAGTGGCAGATTAGCCACGACCTAAAATGTATCTGCTGACGTCATACCATCAGATCAGATATTTGTACTTCTGGGTACTTGCATGATCTTGCTAGTACTCTTTGGAGCATGCAGACAGGAGAAGGTTTCGTTTCAATCGTTTCCGTCGTTACTTTTGCAGCTTAAGTGTTATGCAGATGAAGATTTCCAATTATCAAGAATGATAACATTTCTGCTCAGGCTCTTGCAAATAATCCAGTCTTTCATGCAAGGAGCAAGCATATTGAAGTGGCTCATCATTTTGTAAGAGAAAAAGTCATTGGAAGAGAGATCTCATTGGAGCATGTTTCATCTTCAAATTGTGTTACGGATCTTCTCACCAAGCCTCTACTCAAGAATGTCTTTATGAAGATGAGGTCAAACCTTGGCCTAATTTTGAAATCTATGTTGATAGGAACATAAATTTTAAGGAGGAGTGTGAAGATTATTAAAATATTATCTTCCTATCTCGAGTTTGGGGTTATGTCCATGATAATTTCCACTAGATTTCATGTTGTACATATAAGGAGTGTGAATTGAGCACATATCCTTCTAGTGTAGTTCGGATTTGAGTTAGATAGGTTCAATTATGATGACATGCAGATGTTTAGATAGCATGCAAAGTCTTACTGTATGCATGCAAGCCACATGCAATCAGTGCATGCAACATGCAAAGTAGTTTCTGTGATCTACACATGTCTAGGCAATTTTATGAGTTGACATGCAGTATATGTACCATACATGCATGTAATTACACATGTGGATCTCTTTAGTTAAGTGGACTTTCCATGCAACTCCACTGTAGGAATTCGAGTCTCTCTCATGTAGGGAATGCTGGGCATGTTTTGCCACATTGTGAATATTGAGATTTTGGTGTTTTGGACTCATTCTCTCTCTACCCGAGTTTTCTATGTATGATTTTCTCTCTCTACTTGAGAGCAGTCTTTTTTTCCCATACTGAACACTTAGAATTATTTCTGACATTCATTTCTCATAGTGGAGAGTTAGATTTTTTCATCAGATATATGCCATTGTGCTCTTGCCTTAGATTTTTCAAGCATACTGTTCTTTGATCAATCTTGTGCAATCACAACACCTCAGTAAGACCTGTAGAGTGTGTGGTGAAGTTCACACATGCTAAAAACTTCACAATTCGAAGTTCACCGATCACTTTTGGTCGGCCGTATCTGCTAAACTAGAGATGACACTGAGCTTGGATCTTTTGATCATCCTGAGACGGATGGATAGACGGAAAGAACAAATCAGATGATGGAACAAATGCTTCGAGCATATGTTTCCAGACGACAATCTGATTGGGAAAAATACCTTCCATTGATCGAGTTTGCCTATAATAGTAGTAAGCATTCGGCTACCGGTCATAGTCCGTTTATGCTTATGTACGGTTTTGAGCCTAGGTCACCCATTGCGGTTGAGCGGACAATCAAGTGTCAGAAAGTAGCGGATTTCCTACACAATATGCAAGAAATGCTACGGATTGCACGTGAAAATGTCCAAAGTGCCCAGGATAGGGACAAACATTATGCAAATATGAAAAGATCACCGAGAGACTTCTAAGTGGGAGATTGGGTATATTTGAGAATCCCGAAGGATTCAAGTGTAATGCGTACCGACAAGCATTATAAGTTGTCCCCTAGATATAGTTTAAGATCTTGACAAAGATCGGATCCTTTGCTTACCAATTGGAACTCCCGGATGGATCGCAAGTGCATCCCGTATTTCACGTTAGTCGTCTCAAAAAGAGTCTACGTGAAGGAGAACATCTTGGATCTGGAGATCAGTTGGACCTGTTGGATGAATCATCGGGTGTATCTCGTTTTGAACCCGAAAAGATCTTGGATACAAGAACTAAATGATTGAAAAATCGTATAGTTACCAAGCATCTGCTTCAATGGAGGGGATGTACAAACGATGACGATTCCTGGGAACGGGAAGGAAGCTCAAGGAGAAACTTTCTCAGTTTTAAGTTCTGAGGATAGAACTTGAATAAGGGGGGAAGAATGTCATGCCCATGACTAGTCTCGGGTAGCGTGTCCACGCTAGGGACCAGTAGATCAACAACCCTTAAGTTAACTGTGACTATAAGAGAATTGGGGCCCTTATGTGTACATGGTCATAATTAATGGTTGTAGGCCTAAACACATGGTGGTGGAGTTGGTATGGGTCTATCAGTGAGTCATTAGAGAACTGGATGACGTGGCCCAGATAGGCTGCAGAGGTGTCTAGTGAGGTGTCATAGTGCACTGGTGCATGGGCCTTGGAGGGTATAAGTATACCTGCTGGGCTCTCACTAGTGTATGCTTGATTTGCGATGAGTAGCTACATGCTGCTGGTGTAACTCCTCTTTCCATGACTTTGATTGATCCATAGCTTGGGGGCTAGATCCATACGATCTAGGATTGGTTGGGTTGGTTTAACCTCCACCGGTTCCCATGTGTTTTTGCTTTGTATGGTATGCTTAGACTAGAATCCTATTGTGAGGACTTTATACTTCCAATGTTGTAAGCATGGGTTGAACATGTATTGAGATAGTGTGCTTACTGCTTAGGCTAGATCAGGTGATGTGAAATTCATAGAATACATTATAGATCCTATGACAGACTGATAATGATATTTGCACATTTCTTGCTGATCTGCATGAGTTTCGGCACACGTCTTTAGATAGCTTGGGTCCTGAATCCATTGGTGTGTCTATCGGTTTACAATTCTCCATGCCGTATCTGCAAAGTACATTGATTAGATAAGACTCTTGGCTTATAGTGATCCTTCTGCTTGCACGATCTCTGGTAATCTCCATACCGAGTAGGTAATGGACTGGGCCTAAATCAGTCATCTCAAATTCTGATGAAAGCAAAGATTTTGTTTCGTGCAGTAATTGATTTGACTTGCTGATAATTAGAGAATCATCAACATATAATGCTATTATAACATAGCTTGACCCTTTACACTTGAGATATACATTTGAGTCTACGGAGCAAGAAGAAAAATTATGTTGCAACAAAAAGTGACTAATTCTTTCATTCCAGGCCCTAGGAGCTTGCTTGAGGCCATATAGTGACAATTTTCAAAGAAAAGGATAGTTTTGATTGTACAAAACAATCATTAAGAGTTATTGATTGCTTAACACAATGATCTATCAAGTTCTAAGTGTTAGATCTTGATCTAGATGCATTACACAATGATTTAAGCAAGAGCAATGGATCAAATGAGTAAAAACTATGAAGAGCGGCATCACGCGTGTGGAGGATAGTACCTCTACGGACTGTAAACAGAGATTAAAGTATTCAAGCATAAAAGAGCATTCCACTCATCAAACTCAAGATAAATGTCGAAAATACAAGAAAACTAGAATTGCCAATGTCTCATCAACTTCTCATTGATTTGGTTGATCCCTTTATAGATCAAGTACATCCATGAGCTGTGTACTGTCTAACAAGCCTTCACACGTGTGAAGACTACCTAGTCATTTAGATCCACCAATGGGAGTCATATATGCTCATTTTCCAAAGTTGACTATTCTCTTTGGCTAGAAAACAAAAAGCTAGTCTTCCACATTTATAGGAATATTTCTTAAAAAACAGGATCTAATGGAATCTCTCTATCTTATTATCTACAATCTTATTCACACGTGTGAATGGCATCTTGACATGTGGGAGCATTTACTCATTCACATGGAAGCGCATTCTATTTACAAAAGTTTGACCAAATTGATTCATTTCTAGATTCTACTCAAAGGTCAATTTCACACATGGGTAGATCCATCTAGAATCAATCTAACTTTATAAAAACAAGTTATGTACACCTTTTCACACGTGGGAACTGACTCCACATGTGTGAGATCCTATCATGATCATAGATCTCAAGTTTAACATATTTAACCAAGATAGAGGTGACAATTTCAACACTCCTCCT
Source organism: Diphasiastrum complanatum (assembly GCA_029204225.1). Taxonomy (NCBI): domain Eukaryota; kingdom Viridiplantae; phylum Streptophyta; class Lycopodiopsida; order Lycopodiales; family Lycopodiaceae; genus Diphasiastrum; species Diphasiastrum complanatum. The sequence goes on from CM055101.1 coordinate 36,495,738, forward strand.
CAATTCTAACTTGGTAAATCCAATGTACATTTATAAAAAACTTAAGAGGCTAATGTTAATCTCAAGTGGATCCTTTGGCATGGTAAAAACAGCCAATGCTTTGTGTTATAGCCATATTACCACAACCATGATAGTACTTCTTTGATGGAAGTCCATTGCCAACCTCCTTGAAGCCATTCCACCATCCTAGTTTTCTTGCCTTTGATTCCTTCCAAGCTTGAAGAATATATTTGACTTGAAAGCTCCTCCTCCTAGAATGTAGCTAGATTTTCGTGAAGGAAATCCGAGGCTTCCATGCCTCATAATGGCTATGAAAAACAAGACCTTGAGATAGATACTTGTGTGGATTACCAAGATTTTGCATACTAGTTTGACTAGTCCACAAAGCAAAACTTTTTGCATGATTGTCTTAATCTTGTGATCAAAAGCAATCTTGAATTCATTGAGGATACTTACTTGCTTATGGATACAAGTGTCCTTTGAGTATGATTCACTTGATCTCATACGAATTTACACATTCCCTCAACAAATGAGAAAACACAACTATTCACAATGTGAATGAACAAATCATTCTTGCTCTTATTAGATTCAAGAGCATACATTTGATATAAATGGATCTCAAGATCCCAAAATCAACTTTTGATAAGAGATACATCCTAGCATCACCATATGATACAAGAGACAATAGATGTGCATTTGAATGAATGATTTCCTCCTTTGCCATGATCTCCTTTTTAATGGCAACATTAGCATCTAATTTAAACAATCTTCCTTGCTTAAATCCTCTTGCTATGCATACATCATTCTTCAATATGGAACAAACTCCATGCTTGAAGTGAACATCTAATCCATTATCCACTAGTTGTCCAACACTTAGTAAACTCCTAGTGATTGATGGAACATAAAGCACATTTATTAGATCTATCCTTTTAGTAGATCCAAGACATAAGGGAATGGTAATAAATGAAGCCTTTGGCAAGGCTTTAGTGAGTAGAACAACAAGGGAATCTGAAGAAGATACATGATGTAGCTTGATCTCCTTTGCTTGAACCTTTTCCCTCACAAAGTGGTGAGCAATCTCTATGTGCTTGCTCCTTGCATGGAATGTGGGATTGGTTGCTAATGCTTGGCTTTAGTGGTTGTCACAATAAATAATTGGCTGCTCCTCAGCCTCCATAACTTGCAACTCCACCAAAAGCCTCTTTAACCATAAGATCTCCTTGGTTGTTGATGTTAATGCCTTGTATTCTGACTCGGTTGAAGATAGAGAAATTGTGTCTTGCTTTTTGGAAAGCCAAGACACTATGCCATTGCAAAGAAAGATAACAAAAGTACTTGTGGACCTTCTATCCATTTTATCACCTACAAAATCAGCATCCGAATATGCCCTCAAAGTAATATTAGATCCATCATACAAAATGCCAAAGTTCTTGGTGGCCAAGATGTACCTCAACACCCTTTTTGCTTTTTGACAAACCAATGAATTTTGCATAGATTGGCTTAGTTTACCTACACTATAACTTAAATCAGGTCTAGTTATAGTAAGATAGATTAGGGAGCCTACAAGTCTTCTATATAGTATGATGTCCTCAAAGGATGCTTCATCATCACTATTAGAGACTTTCACATTTTGCTCCATAGGAGTTTCCACTCCTTTACAATCTTTCATTTCAAACTTTTCTAAGATAGAAGAAGCCTTTTTGGATTGACAAATAAAACTCAAATCTTTGTCTCTTGACACTTCTATTCCTAGTATGAAATGAAGATTACCAAGATCCACCATCTTAAACTCTTTAGACATTGCTATTTTCATTTCTTGTATACCATCATGATCATTTCCACTAAGGATAATGTCATCTACATACAAAATGAGAATGATGACTTTACCATCATTAAATCTTAAGTACAAAGAAGGATTGTAAGCACTTACAACAAACTTTATAGAGTTTAAAAAGGCATTGTGCTTGCTTAAGCCCATAAAGGCTTCTTAGCAACAAACACACTTTTTCATCTTGATCTTCTTTGATGAAGCCCTCGAGTTGCCTCATGAAGATCTCCTCTTCAAAATAGCCATTGAGAAATGCATTAGTCACATCAAGTTGAAATAGAGGCCAATTGAAAGTAGTTGCAAGAGAAATGACCAACCTTATGGAAACTAGTTTAGCAACAGGAAAAAGTTTCATCAAAGTCTACTCCCTTGGTTTGCAAGAACCCCTTTGCCACTAGCCTTGCCTTGTATTTGTTGATGCTCCCATCTTGGTTGTAGTACAATCTATAGATCCATTTACTCTCGAGTGGTTTTCTTCCATGAGGAAGATCCACAAGCTTCCATGTATGATTCTCCATACGAGCATCATACTCCTTTTGCATGGCATCCCTCCATTCTTGTGACTCATACCCAACGGGGTTGGCTCAGTTGGTTGGCTTGGCATCCAAAGTTTCTTTGGTCCCAGGTTCGAGCCTCCCCTTGGAAACCAAGAAGCATTCTTGTGACTCACCCAACGGGGTTGGCTCAGTTGGTTGGCTTGGCATCCAAAGTTTCTTTGGTCCCAGGTTCGAGCCTCCCCTTGGAAACCAAGAAGCATTCTTGTGACTCAACCAACGGGGTTGGCTTAGTTGGTTAGCTTGACATCCAAAGTTTCTTTGGTCTTAGGTTCGAGCTTCCCCTTGGAAACCAAGAAGCATTCTTGTGACTCAAAGCAACTCGGCTCATCAAACATAGATGTTAGAAAAGTGTAGAAGGTAAGTGAATGAAGATCTTCCCTTTGTTCACCTTTGTCAACATAGGTGAGCCTTGATGGCTCGGCCTTCCTTCTTGTAGACCTTCTTGGAGTTCTCGGGTCTTGAGGTGGACCCTCAAGATCTTGATCACATGTAGGCTCCTCCTCAAATCTTGCAAGATCCTTGACATAAGATGGATTAGAAACACTTTCATTCAACTTGTCGTAGTTACCTAAAATGTAACATCTCTACTCACTAAAATCTTTTTATTGATAGGATTATAGACTCTATATCCTTTGCTATTTTCAGCATAACCAACAAAAATTCCTTTTATGGATGTAGGATCATCCTCAATTTCTTGTATCTAATGCTTGAAAAAAATAGCAAGTAGATCCAAAGATTCTAAGATCTTTGAGATTTGGCTTCTTACCAAATAGAGCCTCATTGGGACTTGGATCTTGTAGCAGCAGGTGATTGCACTTGTGCTGATTGTGGTTGTTGAGTATCCATCAGCAGTAGCTGTTGTGAAGAAGTGGCAGGTGATTGTCTTCTGGTCCTGGCTCATCTGGTCTGTAATCTGTCTTTAGTGAAGATTCGGTTGAAGAGTTCGACGGAAGACAGTCGATTCAAAACATTCGGATGGAAGCCTCGGCTAAAAAGCCTTGGTTTTGACATTCAGTTGGTTTTGGTAGTATACTAACCATCGGATATAGCATCAGATGTAAGATAGAAAGATATCATTAGATGTATTTCAATTAATATGAAGTAGTCAAGCATCGGACATAAAATCAAATTTTACGAGGGATTGAGGAGTCAGATATAAAATATGGTGACTCTCGAATGTGCATGCGGATGTAAATTTATATGAATGGATATGTTTCAGACTGTTTTGTCTTTGACCGAATCGTATACCAGAATCAGAGTAGCAATATGAGATTCAGTATTGATTGTTGATCTGAACTCAAGGTCAGATATGATTTATGTGTCAAAGCAATCATGAAAATCTGATCATTGATGAGGAACTCAGTTAGCTCATTAGATGGATTCTGAAGCTCGTGGGATGCAAACGGATAGTCATCGGATGCAAAACTATGGGATGCAAATGGAATGCAATGCAAATGGTTGTCGGATGCAAATGGGTGTCGGATGCAAATGTAGGTTGGAAAAAAATAAACGTGGTCGAAAAAAATACATGTGGGTCAAAAAATAAAGTTGGTCGGAAAATAATGTGAGGCAAAAAAGTAAAGAGGGTCAGAAAATAAGATGGGTCGAAAAACCAAGTGGGTCGAAAAATCAATGTGGGTCGAAAAATAAAGATGGTCGAAAAATAGGAGGGTCAAAAAATAATGTGGGTCGAAAAATCAAAACCGGTGAAAAAAATGACAATGACTAGAAAAATTATAAGGGATCGAAAAAATTATAAGGTATCAAAAAAATTATAAGGTATTGAAAAAATCATAAGGTATCGAAAAATTATAAGGTATTGAAAAATCAAGGGCTCAAAAAAATAATCAAAAAAATTGAAAATTTGTAAAACTCGAAAAAAAAAACTCAAAAAATTTGAACATTTGAAAAACTCGAAAAAAATTGAAAAGTTTGAAAAACTCGAAAAATTGGAAAACCCGACATTTAGGAAATCTCGAAAAACCCAAAAATGACAAACACTCGAAAAACCCTAAAATTAAGAAATTCTAAAAAACCCAAAAATGACGAAATCTCCAAAAACCCAAAAATTACAAAAAACATCGGATGCAATTTGAAGGTCAACGGATGCAATTTAGATGGGAGTCGGATGCAAAGTGAGATAAATCCCGAAAAATTCAAAAATTCGAAAAATTCCAAAATTGAAAAATCTGAAAATCCCGAAAAATCTTCAAAGAGCCAGAAAATTGGCAAAGGGTCGCAGAATGTGCAAAGTCGTAAAATTTCAAAGGGTCAAAAAATTTACTAAAGCAGAAAATACATTGGATCGAAAAAATACAATGGATCGGAAAAACACTGTCAAATGCAGTTATTGGGAAGGTGTCAGATGCAAATGAAGATGGGGGGCGTCAGAAGGCACTGTTGGATGTAATTTGACAAGCAGTGGCTGATGCAAAAAAAATTGTGGATGCAATGCATACAGATGGCGTCAGATGGAAATGATTGGCGGATGCAGTAGGGAATGTAGTGTCTGATGCACTCGTCGACTCCAATAGTTGTCGGATGGAAATGTTAAACTGTCGGATGTAAGTTTTTGACAGGCCGAAAAAAGTTTGAAAATCTCAAAAATTCGAGAAATTCGAAGAATGGCAGATGTAATTTTTTAAGGGCTGGGCGTCAGTTGCAGTGTCTTTTCTAGAACTGTCGGTTCTAGTGATGTCAGTTCCCCCCTGAAAATGGAGTGCGATGGTGGGTACATGGGAGGAGTGGTTGCAAGAAAAGTTAGAAGCTCGAGAAACTCGAAAGTCATGAAACCTCGAGAAACTTGAAAATCCAAAAATCCAAGAAACGTGAAACAGCGGTGCGGCAGTGGGTTTTCTGAAAAGGTTGGTGTGAGATCGCACAGATCTGAATGATAATTAGAGACATTCTGAAGCGATTTCAATCTCACAAAATATGCAGAATGCGTGCTGGTGATGAGGAATATGAATTGAGGACAGCAAGCAACGCAAACAGAAGTGAACAAGAACTGAAAGTTGAGTTGATAAAATCGAGTTCTGGATCAAAAGCCAAGAAGTTTTTCCCTGGCAACGGTGCGAATGTTAGCGTAGATTCTTTCCTTCACTCTTAGCGCTTCTTCATCGTTCAACGTGACTACAATATTACTTGGCAATGGGCTCAATCATGGATTCTATTCTCGTGTAATGGTAGTGTGTCCCGCATGTCAATTGGCACACCTACGACCTAATTTCGGTCCTTCATTGGCAATAGCTCATCTTGGATATAGGATCTCTCACGACTTGATTCCTACGTTCTACAATTGTTTCAATTCTTTATTTATTCTTACAAACTACAAGACTGTAGATTATTATTAATCTAATTTACATAAAAATCAGGGAACTAAACTAAATCTACTCCTATTGATGAGTCCTGCTGAACAGGCCAATACAAAAGGAAAGATCGAGAAGCAAGACAAAATCTTGGTTGAGTCTCAACAAATAATGGATCAAAGAAAAAGATGAAGACGATAGTGAACCTGCAAGACAAAGTGAGCTCCACACCAAGTGAGTGGTGATCAAAGTTGTAAGGGTCTAAGACTGCAACTGTAATATTGTCAATTCTTTCACCTTCCCACCAAACCTCTCATCATGTTTCCCTACCATCATCAACCTATCCGTCCAAATCTGTTTCTACCACCAACTTCATAATCCCTTGAAGACTGATAACCCAAGGTTTGTGCAACCTACCACTTGAAGGTTCTACTCTTCTCGTCGAGACAAGAGTGCTGATGAGGTCGGGACTTCGACTGGAAGAAGAACTGAGGAAACACCCAGAAGCAGAAAGGAGAATACAAAGAGTGCCAAGGCAATTGATGAATATCTGGCAAGACCTATGAGAAAATTGTCCGAGAAATCCAAAGAAAAGATCTAAAGGCAATTTGATGATCGAAAAGAGTCCGAAGAGTTTCAGGACAATATGTTCAGATGATCGAGAGCTAGGATACGAGCAAGTTTTTTTTTTTTGATAGGCTACAAGAAGTGTGGACTTGGACATCTACCTGATGCTAATCCCAAACCAATCCCTAAGAGAAAAAACAACAAGAAGCATATGCCTAAGAGGCCCCCGCCTTTTAATCCAAACTCCTCTGAAAGAGGGTTCGATCAATTTCATGAAACCTTAGATAACTTTGATTTAACACTACAGTCAGGCCAACAAGTAGAACAAGCAAATCAGGCATCGGATACCCTCGGATTCGAGCTTATGGTTGTATCTATGAAGTAGTTCGACGCCACAATGCTAGATGGGTATAAAGAAGAAGACATATTTAAAGAGGAAGATGCATAGGCAAAAACTCAAGGCCAATCTAGACAAGCTATAAGATATGGAGCTCCTCCCGAACAACCTTGGATTCTAGTGATGTCCTTGGACTAGTTTCACACCTTGGATGGATGATCCAGAACATGATGGATGAAAAGACCGTCATGGATAAGAGGACTTCAGATTTGGGATTAGAGAACACTCTTAGAATAGAGAATTGAAGATCGCCAAACAACACGAAGAAAAATCCAAAGCAGAACTGAAGCCTTGGAGAAATACGTCGCAACACTCCAGAATGTGCTCACTACTGCACATGATCATGTCGATAAAGCCGTTCAGGACGCCAAGTAGCAACTTCACTTATTGCAAGGACAACTAGACATGGCAAATCTGAATAAAAAAATGATCTTTGGAGAGTTGGATGCCACAGCTATGGAGCGTGATAATATGCTCTATGCACAAAGACCATACCATCATGTCTCGCAAGAGGAGATAAGACAATTGTTCTGAAAGGTCAAAACCTATAAACAGTCATTGGTTGGATTCCAAGACAAGTTTGATCATTTAAGGGCAAGGCATCTTATGAATTGGCAACGACAAAGTTGATCATAAAAGCCTCTTAGAGACAACCCCTCAGATCTCGGTACCTGTAATGCCAGCTTTCTCGCCTCCACAACAAGACTAGGGAGAAATGAATACAGGAATGGATCAAGGGGCCAAAGAAGAACCAACCACAACTTCTCAAGCCATGGATGCAGGGCCATCTTCATCAAAGGCCACACCATTGTTTCAGAAACCGGTCACCATCGAGGAACAGATCCAAACATTTTCACATCAGCATCCACATGAATCCTCGAGGGGTGGCTGGGGTATCAAATTCAAGACTTCAGAGATTTAAGTCAGAAAGAAATTGGATAAGCTACCCACATTGGGTGAGCAACCACCATGGCATATAATAGTTTTTGAAAAGACTCCCTATTCAATAAGGAGTTATGTAACAAGCCCTTGCCAGCTCCGGGTGGATCCATATTACATTCCAATGTCGCATAGGAATAAATGAAAAGATTTGGGAGTACCAATGGACAAAATCACCATCTATACCCCAAATTGGCCCATAATCTATCAACAATACAATTAGTCGATTGTAGTAGATTTCAACCGAGCCCTCCAGGCTTATGGATACGAGTACAGATTTTTACCAGATCCGACTGTTAGACAATTAGCAAATGACTTGACCAAGTTGGCTTCAGTTTCTACCAGTTGGTGGGATGATTACTTACCAACATTGGCTTTCGATCCAAATGTCCCTATGGCGTCCGACAAAGTCCAAGACCAATTTCTAATAACAAGATTGTACTATCAATCTGTGATGTTGGGTGGATCATGGGAGTCCAAATTTATTGCATGGACAACATCAAATTGGATTTTTGATGCAAATAAGTGTTTTTTTCCGCACAAAACTGATTTCAATATGGAGCGCCTGGAGTTCATAAAAAAGGTTCAATAGCATTCAATAAAGGTCCCAACCAGAGCCCAAAGTAATAAATCTCATGAGGTGTCATGGGACCGCCACCAGTTTTGGTGGGGGTATTGTAGGGGATACTGTAGGAGGTTTGCGGATATTGAGGCAACCTTAACCCTAGTTAATAAGCGAGAGGGATTTGGCACCCTGCATGTGTAAGTCCAACCTGATGATCACATAGATAAATGATTAATTAAGTCAATAAAAGGACTTTAGGTCTTTTTGCGGGATTTTTAATGTCGTAGGGCCTAATAGTAAAGTTAGCGAATAAAATAGGGATTCCCATCAAACTTCATATTCAAATTGGTTCCCTCCAATTTTTGAATGGGTCCCCTCACTTTTTAAAATTTAAATAGTTAGGGAGGTAGAAATTAGTCAATAGGATTCGAGGCCAAAGCCCTAAAATCCACTATATAGAGTGGTAATTTCGAATCATTTGTACATGTTCTCTTCATTTCAATACAAGCAGGTTGGCCCTCTTATGAAATGGATATGGAATGTCCTTGCTCTTCATCTTTCCTCCTCTAACTCTCATGTTTTCTTTGGATTTTCTATTTGTTGGATTTGATGCTTATTGGGATTGATTGTTCTTATGCTTTTTGTGAGAGAGAAAGGGAGAGAGAGAAGAGTGAGTTTTTATCATTGTTGTGGATCTAGTATTAATGGATGTAGTGTTAATGGATCTTAGTGTTAGACATGAATCATATGCATTTGTTGGATTATGAAATATGTTGTCGCTCTCATGGGAACGAATCTTCGCGTGACAACTAGTTAATCCTCATCATCTCCTTGATGCTTGTGTTCTTGGACCTAGGGTTGAGAGAAGGATATTAAATGCCTACTACACTTACAATTGTCGATTGTATTGTAATCTCAATTTAGTTTATTATAATAAATCTATTCTAAACTCATTCTATTTTATCTATACAAATCTATTCTATTAAAAAAAAAAATTAAAATCTTAATAATTAGCATTCTCTCTCTCTCTCTCTCATCATTTATTCATCTATTTTACAATCTATTCTACTCTTACAACATTCAAATATTCTTAAAAGTTCTCTCTCACTCTCTCACTCTCTCTGTCATCATATACTTTCTCTCTCACTCTTTGTCATCATTTCTACAAATCTTATACACACAAACATATGTTGACATCTGAACACACACAAATCTTACACACACACACACACACACACACACACACCAAATCTTACTCTCTTTGTCCTCTTTATTACCATACATAAAAACAACAAACAAACAAAAAATAGTAAGTTCCGCACCAATACGCTTCCGCAAAGCTAAATCTATAAATCAATCTAGTTCGTGCATGGCTACAGAATTGACCACATCAATCTAGTGACTTCGAACAAGTAGCATGGTCTTCGATTCATCAAAGTCGAAGTCAGAGTTGTCCTGAATCCGATAGACATAGTTTCATGCATCAAGGACACTCGCTTCTCATGTCGCGACGTGTAACCCGACATGGTATCAAAGCACTATTATTAGATACCCAACATGGTATCAAAGCATGTAGTTTATACAGTCTGATTCCTTCAAACCATTTGTAGAAATGATAATTTTGATATAAGGTAGACACTTATTATAATTGTTTCCAGTCATATAATCTACTATCTAGCATACACTCATCTTAAACTTCTGAAATGGATTCGCAATCATAGTATGCTCTAATGGTAGACAAACTCAATGGTTAGAATTACCACTTATGGAAATTCAAGATGAAGGTAGTATTGATGGCCAAGGAATTATGGGAAATAGTCGCTGGGATCGAACTACATCCCAGTGTTGATGAGCAAGCCATTTCCAAGTGGAAGCTTAGGGATGGGAAGGCTTTCGTCTTGATCACCCTTAACATCTCTGACACATGTATTGATTATATCAGACAAGCCCAATCTTTGAAAAAAGCTTGGGACATATTAAGCACACTTTACAAAGTGAGAGATGTCACTTTTGTTGGAGTTTAATCTTACTCCTACTCATCATTTTCACCCCTTTCATCTCTTAAGTAAATCACTCTCTCAAGCATTCTGCAAAAAATATGCTATCTTTTAGTCTATAGAAATACACGTAAAGTCCAAACAGGCAGAACTGCAAGCTACCGCAATTTCAATGATTGTGGTTATATACGAAGACTCATTGCAAGAAACCTAAAGTGTATGGCTTACGGTTACTTACGAAGTAAATCGCAAAGTCTCGCCTATGACTACTTATGAAATGAACGCACCACAAGGCACCGCAATCAACTTGCCTACTGTCTGAACTCGAAGACTGAACGAACCCGCAAAGTCTTGCTTACGGTTCCTACGAAGTGAATGAACATAAGCTTCTTCACGCTCCTGCGGACACGCTCTCGAAGGAGACTTCAAGTACTTGCTTACGTCTTCACGCTCCACCAATAACCGATCAACGGATCAGTACTAAGGGCTGCTAATGACCTTTTAGACTGTAATTAGAATAACCAAAGGATCTTATGACAGCTATATAAACATCTGAGCATTTGAAGAGTAAACATATACATAACCTAAGAATAGAAATCAAATGACTAAAAGCAGTCTTCTAGTACCTGACTCCTCAGAGTTAGTGATCATTACAGAGAGAGTTAAAAGTATTCAAAACCATAGCAATTGATTTGTTTTTTTAAGTAGGATTGTGCGCTTATCAACGTGATTGCCTTGTGATCTAATAATTGTTATTACAACACTAAATATATAGATTCGCTATTGTTCTTATCAGTTGTATTCATGCTTGAATGTCTCTTACTTTTCTTCTCTACTTCCAATAACTTCTTAAATGAAGAAATGTATGGCAGTCATTGATGCCTAATTATTCGCATGTTTTCTATCAATAACAGAGAAGACATTGGCTGTCTCAGATGCCTAATCATTCACATTCTCTTTGTGGTTGTCTATGACACCTACATTGACATCAAATCAAATCAGAACTACTTTGCATTCTTAGTCTCTGAAGTAATCCAAAATTCTTATTCATCAATTTTCAACTGTTTCATCATTGTTTTCCTTGATTGGGGGTGATGGCCTCCATTCCGCTGCGGCCTATCAAACCACCCTTTGTGTGTGTTAGCTTGTCATCATCCCCAACAGAGTGGTATCAGAGCGGGTTTTGGATTTAAAAGAGTCTTAAGATAAAGAACCTTATATGTTCTTGTTTTTCTAGAGCTAGTTTTATATCTAATTTGTAATGTCTGTTCATCGATTATCTTGTAAGGTTCAACCTCAGAGATCCGTCTGATCAACAAATTCAACGGAGATAATTTCCACATGTGGAAACTCAGGATGAGGATGATCTTGATCAAGAAGGAGCTATGGAAATACATAAATGGTTCGATAGCCAGACCGACAGAACCTAAATTGCTCTTAGCTTGGGAATCCAAGGATGGCAAAGCACTTGCCATTGTATCCTTGAATCTGAAGGACACTCAGATTGCTCACGTATCAAACAGTACCACCTCCAAAGAAGCATGGAATATCCTAACAAGTATTTATGAGACTTCAGATGTTTCGACTCGTCTCTTCTTGAGGAAAAAGGTCATTACACTCAAAATGAACGAAGGTATCTCAATCAATGACCATTTGAACGAGTTTAAACTGTTGCTTAATCAACTTGCTGCCATGGTTCTCCTGTTTTAGAAGAACACTCAACAATGTCTCTTCTCGCCAGTCCATCCTCCTACAACAACCTAGTATCTGTCTTTTTCTATTATTCTCTTTTTCTGCTCTATTTTGTGTTGATCCAAAATTGTGTTTATGTCTCCACTGTGTGGAGTTTACAAGATAGCTAAATAGAGAATTACGAGAGTAGTTAATGCTAATCAACTAGTTAGTTATTCTCTGTTATTGCTAACTCTTTCAGTTGGCAGCGCGAAATATTTGCCTTCATTTTTTTTTTTGTTTCGTTTCGTGTCATGTCTTTTGGTCCTTGAGGTATGTTTGACTTTTGCAAATTGTTCGCCCTTCGACCTTCACTTCGTTTCATGCTTTAGGGTTTTCGAGGTATGTTCGTCCTTCGACTTTCGCTTCGCTTCGTGACAAAGTTGTAGGAGTTCACAATTTCTGACACTCCCTCTTGAACCTTGCAACTTTGTATGTTAAATCCAATTGCCTTTCTTTGCTTTGCAAAGAGTGGCTTGTCGAGCGGCTTCGTGAGCATATCTGCAATAATGTCTTCAGACTTTATGTATTGGACCTTGAGCTCTCCTTCCGAGATCAGATCTCAAATGTGATGGTACTTTAGAGGTATATGTTTTGTCTTTCAATGGAAGATAGGATCCTGGGACAAGTATATGGCACTTTGAGAATCCATCATCATCGTGCATGGTTCTCCTTTGGTATGCCAATTGCCTCCAACATCATCTGCAACCAAACTATCTCGTTCGCCACCTTTGAAGCTACGACATATTCAGCTTCACATGATGATTGAGCTACCAAGGTTTCCTTTTTGCATATCCAGGTGATTGCTACCCTGCATGCCATTGAACATCCTCCTGTCACGGACTTGCTGTCATCTTTGCAGCTCGCCCAGCTTGCATCATTGTAGTGGTGCAGCTCAAATCCCTCTCTTTCATTGTCTGTTTTGTAGGTTAATCCCATATTCTGGGTACCCTTCAGATATTGTAGGATTCGTTTTGCCATTTGCCAATGCGCCATGCCAGGATTGGAAGATAATTGGCTTAAAGCATAAACAGAGATAGGTGATGTGTGATGTTGCTCCTGAATCAATGACTACATCGTAGTCTTGTTCAGTGTAGCTTGTTGAAGCTTCATCAAGTATTGTGAAGGCTTCATCACCTTTGTCTGCATCCTTGGATGACTCTACAACATTTGCTTTGTCAGCTTTGTTTTTTCTTTTTGGGTTGAATCTACAATTGTATGCAGAGCGCCCCTTCTTCTTGCAGTGCATGCAAGGTATTGTTGGATTGAACCAGCATTTGTTGGCTATGTGTCCTGGTTTGTCACAGTGATCACATGAAGAAGATTGTTGATTGTCATTGCCTCTGCTCGAAGTCTTTGTCTTGTCGAATCTGGGCTTGTTCTTGTTCTTCTTCTTTCCTTTTGTAAAGAGAGCTTTCTCCTGATCACTGCTTCCTTCTCCTTCATCCCTCATCAGTCTCTCATCAACGACAAGATTGATTGCTTTGTCGAATGTCATATCTGGTAGACTCAATATGAGCATTCTCAACGGCTGATAGGACATAGGTAGAGATTTTATGAAGTACATCAACTGTTGTGGTGCTGGGACCTGTTGTTCCTGACCTGATACAACGAGTTGAGTGAAGATCGTTCTGATCTTCTCAACATGCTAATCCAACTGATTGCCATCCCATCTTATGGATTGCAGCTGATTGTGAAGATGCATCACTGAAGCGGCAGTCCTCACTTTGTACTTCTACTTTAGTCTTTCCCATGCTGCATGGCTGCTTTCGCAGTCCTTAATCTACATGAGTAGTTCTTCATTGATGGATGAAATGATGACCGCCATTGCATGCTCATCCTTTCTAATCCACTCAACTCTCCTCGGGTCTCCCTCTGGGCACCTCTGTGAGTTCAGTCACCGACCAGATGCCTTCACCCTTCAGAAGCGTTTTGATTTTGAATTTCCACACTCTATAGTTTCTACCATCAAGGCTGATTGTTATTCTTGTCTGAATCGTTGTATCCATATTATGTTGCCTAGAAAATCATTGTTTAGATATCAATAGTGATAACCTCAGTGCTCTGATACCATGTCGCGAATGGATTGGTTTCACAAACGAGTTGTTTTCGTTTGGTTTTCTTATGCGGAAGCTTCCAAGATCCTAGGCATGTGACTATAGATCACAGAACATAAATTATTCTAGCAATCAAGATGACGAAAAACAAGGAGATGGAGAAGGGAGTAGTTGTATTATCAATTTTTTATTTTGGATCGAGAGGATCAATGTCTCGCTCATTGGCGGCCTGTTGACACTCAGCTCAATGGTTGTGTTCTGCTTGTTGGCAGACTTTCATGCACATCTATTTTCGTGTCTCTGTCTTTTTCTATTCTTCTCTTTTTCTGCTCTGTTTCTTGCTCTATTTTGTGTTGATCCAAAATTGTGTCTATATCTCCACTGTGTGGAGTTTACAAGATAGCTAAACAAAGAATTACAAGAGTAGTTAACTAGTTAGTTATTCTCTGTTATTTGATGCTCATGTTTGGCATCAAAGACTAGGTCATTTAAACATGAGTTCAATCTTGTACTTGCATCATAACAGTATGGTCAAGGACATGAATATTAATGTTGTTTTCACAAGCCAAAAGAGCGAAGTCCATTCTGTCACTAATTCACAGTGAATTATATGGTCCTATGAGCATACCCTCTCTTGGTCAAGCTCTATATTTCATCACATTTATTAATGACTTCTCTTGATTCACCAGGATCATGTCCATAAAGAACAAGTCTAAAGCATTCTGCTTCAGAGAATTCAAAAAATTTCCTGATAGCCAAACTGAGACCTTGCGGTCTGATTCAGAGGGAGAGTACATGTCAGATGAAATGGCAGACTATCTATCATCATGCGACATTCACCATCAGTTCACAACAAGCTAATCTCCTCAACATAATGGAGTGGCTGAAAGAAAAAATCAAACACTGTTGGAAGCATCACGATCCATGATGTCCAATGCTCAATTACCCAAGAAATTTTGGGCTGAAGCGATCTCTACTGTCTGTTATCTACAGAACTATTCAAGCACCAAGATAGTCGACTCCAGAACACCGTTTCAAGCCTACTACGACTACAAACCAAGTCTGAAATATCTATGAGTATTCAGATATCTGATCTAAGAAAGAAGTTAGACCCAATAAGCTCTAAGTATATCTTGATCGGCTATTCAACATCGCATAAGACATATCGCATTTATGATGATGATACAGGTCAGATCTCAATCAGCCAAGATGTTGTCTTCCTTGAAGACAAAATTTATGATTTCAAGTAGAAAGCATAAATGTAGGAGTTTTTGGGAAAAGACTTGTTCATGAATCATAGGACTTCACTTGGAGTGTTATCAAAGTCTATGCTAAAACTAGTTGAAGAGGGAGTGTGAAATATTCAACTAGTTTTATCATATTTGCTATATTTCCATATTTGGAAAATTGAGGCCAACTTTGTTTTAGACTTAGATTTTGACTTTTCAAAGTTCAATAGTCTAAAATTCATTTGAATAAAGTCTTTTTGAAAGTGTGGGAAGAAGTCGAGTTTGAGTAGATTCAAATCTGAATGTTGGGTACTTTGAATCTAGACCCAAAAATAGTAGGATTAGCATTCTGGTGGGAAAGCCAAGTGGCCAAATAGGGTTTGGACCTGTTATAAAAGGAGGTAGCTCATGGAGAGAGATATCTTCTCTCTTCTCTATCTCATTTCATGCTTATACATGGTTCTCTTGGGTTCTACTATCCATTGGTGCACTATACTTGTGATTGCATGCAATTCTATTTGTAGAATGATCTATATTTGTTATTTTTGGATCCACATGTGTGAAATACAATAACTTGCTGGTTTTTTACGGACAACAACAATACTTTATCATTTTATTCATGTTTGATCAAGTTCTATTAGAGTTTGCATCTCATTCTGTGTGTAGATGCTGATTTTTCTACATTGGTGAGATTGGTAGAGTAGCTTCTTTTGTAACCCAAGATCTTTTTGTGGATTGGATCATAAATGATCTGAAATCCTTCACAATCTACCTGGATCTAGTCCAGAGTCCACAAAGTTCACTCTGGGATATTCACTTTCAGAACATTCCAAACAACAAGAATTGACAGTGACCAACACCGAAGTCCTTATAACAGACTGATTTCCATTTATCAAGAATCAGTGTCAGATCCATCACGATGCTGATACACTATCAGTATTGCCATGACACGGCTTAAACATTTCTCTCGCAAGACATTTAATCCTATCTAACACAAATGCACAACAGCTCCTATCAGACTGAAATTATAAAGAGTAGTTAAAGCATCTGACAACTCAATTGGAAACAGCAAAGTGGCACAAACAATGCCTGCGAAACACGACAAGGGCTGAACTTTCATCATTGTATTAATAGAAAAGCTGACACATATACATAACATCTGAGATCCTCACTCTCTTACTCTCGCTCACTATCTCTCAGAGACTGGTTATGAAAATGAAGGCACAAGCGCCTATGTATAAGCATCCCTCACACAGGAGGAGAAAGATCAGAAACGTCGCCACACCAAAATGACAAGCATGGAGATGACCCATCTGTCAGTTCATACCAGACGCTACATGGCAACCATCATTAATAAGTATAGTCCCGCAGATTATAGAAGTGACTTTACATGGTAATGTGACCACATTGGTCACTTCGTATCATACAGGATCCGTAGTTTTTTTAACTCAGCCCTCAAATGCAGGTTTTCGTTCTTGAGTTTAGCCAACTCGAAGGAGGAATGGTGCCTCCTCAGCCTTTCGTCCTCTAAACTCCTCTCTAGAGGCAGCCTACTTATTAATCACCTTCGTTAACTATGTAGTTTGGGTAGCAACTGATGTATATGCGGCCTGGTAGCATGGGACTTCACTCTCCAACTGGTAAGACTCAGCTTTAGCAATCGCTAGGTGGCCTTCAACTCCCAACAGTTTCTCACACATAGTCTGCATTATAAGCTTTCAGTAGTGCCAATCTTGCCACACTTGCAACCAGGTTTTCTTTTATTATCTCATCCTCAGCAGTTCCTCTGGTTTTGCCAGTAAGAGTCTTCAGCAATTGCGCCTTTAACAATGGGGTTCTCTCAATCCAAATGTCAACCCACTCAGTATCAACACATTTGGCAGCAAGCCAGTGTTCAGCATCAGCAGATGACACCATGACTGGTGTCTATAACTGAACGCCTTGTGGAACAATAAATTATCATACCTAAGTGATTTTGTCAAGTTCTTATTGATTTTACATCTTATATGTGTAGTAGATGCAAGATTTCTACATTGTTAATGATGCTAGATGTGCTTTCTATTTTTAGCCAAAGATCAAAGGGCATAATTAGATCTTTGTGATATGATTTTCTTCACACCTCAATGAAGACGTATATATGAAGCAACTAGAAGGTTTCGAGCAAGAACCAAATAAGGTTTGCAAAGTGAAAAAGGCACTATACGAGCTTAAACAAGCGTCCAGGCCATGGTACGAGAGGATGGAGCAATTCCTTAAAACCAAGAAATTTAAAAAATGCAGCAAAGACCACAACATTTTTGACAAGAAAACAGGTTCGCAAATTGTACTCATAGTTGTATACATTGATGACATTATCATGATTGAAAATAATGTTGGAGGTTTGGAGGACTACAAATTTGAACTGAAAGTTGAATTTGAAAACAAAGACATAGGGGAATTGAACTACTATTTAGGAATTTATGTGGTAAGGAACAGAGCAACGAGGGAAATGCACCTAAGTCAATAAAGATATATTATATGGCATGCTCAGAAAATATGGAATGGAGAATGCAAGTCCAATAGCAACACCACTTGATCTAGGGGCTAAGCTGAGTTCAAGTATGACTCCAACATCTGAGGAAGAAAGGCTGGAAATGAAGTCACGCCCATATAGAAATCTCATTGGTTTGTTAATGTATAACATGATATGTACTAGGCCAGATATCTCCACTATGTTAGGAAAATTAAGTCAGTTTTTGACTAATCCGGGGATAGAACATTGGCAAGCTGCCAAGAGGGTTCTGAGATATTTTCAAGGACATGGGGTCAGCTATGAAGTAGCAGGGTTTGTAGACTCGGAGTGGGTAGGGGACCTAGATGACAGAAAGTCAACCCGTGGTTTCGTGCTCCTAATGGGTAATGCAGCTGTAACTTGGAGGAGCTCCAAACAAAAATTAGTGGAACTCTCATCCACCAAAGGAGAGTTAATGGGACTATGTTATGGAGCAAGAGAATACATGTGGATTACTAATTTCTATGCAGAGGTGGGGATCACAATGGAAGGCATGAGGATACATAATGATAATCAAGGGTATATCTTCATTTGCAAAAATGGAAGATTCCATAAGAAAAGCAAGCATATAGATATTCAGAACCACTTTGTCAAGGATCTAATACAATGTGGTGGAATGATCCTAAATTACAGTCCCACTGATAGTATGTTGGCAGACGTCATGACCAAAGCATTACCAAAACTATCAGGATAGAAAATGGCTAGAATTGAGGAAGGGATTATTGGTGCTCAACGGCAGAAATGGTGTCAGTTGAATGATGTCACCCACTTCCTACCGTTGAGTGCACAGGTCAATTCAAGCTATGTTTCATTGTGATCGTTGCTCTTTAAGTACAAGTCAGTTAAAATTGTAGAGGTAGTGGGACGTGATATAACACATAGTCGCGAAGCGAGTTTTGAGATGTAATCCAGGCAAAGTATATGTACCCCTTTTGGGACGAATGAAAAACAGCTTTTTCGGTGTAAATTAGATGTTCTTGCCCATTCATAGCTAGAAAAATTCTTGTTTTCTTGCTTGCATTTAAGTTCTGCTGTGTGAATGTTTCTACAAAGGTGGTCAGCGAATGAGAACTAGATAATAGATATGATTCTACGATTAAAAAGCCTACAATCTGGATGAGAACAACATATAAGAAGACCAGAAAAATGAGTTTGACAAGAGCACGGTACTCCAGATGCTCCATTGATTGCCAAGGAGAATTGATTTGCAGCATAGATTCTCCCTTTCCAACTTCATGAGATTCTAGTAGGTCTGTCGTCCTTCTCCTACAAGTTTTAGAATATCTTAGCTGCAGACGCTGTTTCAGCCATGTACCTACATGAGGGAGCAATCCAAGAATTTCCACAAATTTAAATTTGGTTTCAAGTGTTTTATCACCATTCATATCCTCTTTCAACTCATTTGATCAGCGTTGTTGACCAAAGGAAGATGGAATCATTATTTTACACATCTCAGAAGGTTGGCATAGTACTGTAGTTTCTTTGCTTATCTCTCATGTCAGTTTGTTCTGGAGCTGATGACGCCATTGAGATCACTACGTTCGCCATCAACGAATACATGCATAGAGTTCATGGATTTACCAGAATAATCTGGCATAAAAATCTTGTCATGACGGTAGTGAAAGGTGAGCAATCTCATGCACACGCAAAAAGGATGTAAAAATTTGGCTACCAAGTATTGACAACAGCACAATGTGTGAGCACAGAGCAAGTATACAAACAGTCGAACAGATTCACACACAATTGCAGAGTAACACAAGAATGCAAGACAAGATGATTGCCAAAAAAAACAATTGATCGTCCTTCCATTGTCATCTCTATTACATTTACACAGAGTAGTACATGCCAAGAAAATGGCCTTTATCCACGTCACTCATCATATCAAGATTCTAAAAACTTGGCCACATAACAGAGAACTTCCTGATTTTATTAATAAAAGATGGGAAAACCCATTAGAGTACAAAGGAATGCATGTAAAAAGCGTAAAGGCCATAAGGCGAATTGAGATACTACAAGTATAACAAAGCAACAATCTCGCAGAGTATCTACATAAATAAAGCCTACTGCTTGGTGTAAGTCGCTAGTTAAGACAGTTGGAAGTTTAGGTAGTGCAGGAAGTGAAGCAGCCGTTCCTGCAGCTACGGCACGTCGAAGTATTGCAAGTGCCTGAGTGCGTTGTAAAGTCATCGAAACTCGTTGACGATAATAAGTCGTAATGATAGATAAAGGTGAGGCACCACGACCTTGGAGTTTCGCTGCAAAGCCTGCACAGGAGGACAGAAAATCATCGAATTTCTTATGCAGGCACCCAAATGTTTCCAAAGCAAAAGGGATAAAGCCTTCTCCAGGAGTGCGATGTGAATAATCTCGCTCTTTATCTAGAGCTGCATGAGAAGCAGTGGCACCCTGAGTAGTTGAAGCACGACGAAGGAGGTCAGGCCGCGAAGGATCAGCAACAGCAACATCCCCAAGCGTGCGAATCCCTTCGCGCGAAAGAACAAGATCAACTCGACGCCGAGGCGACTGTGAATCAGACACAGACAAGATGTGGTTCTGCTCCTGAACGACATGAAAACCGCACTCATGAGCAATAGATGCCAATACGTCACGAATGGAATCATGAGTCGCAGTACGCTCTCCGCTAGAAGGGAAACGCATGAGATGAGTGCCAATAGGATCAACAGGGTGACCACAAGAACATTTTGTCAAACCTGCCAGCACTGGATGAGGGAGACCCAACCTAACCCGAAGAGCGGTGAGAAACAACTCTGAAGAAAGGCGCAAGTGTGGAACAATAGGGCGCGCAACAAGCCAAGCACCAACACCCGGGCCTGCACAAGACAAAAGGCGAGCCCGAGTCTCATCGGAAGGTGAATCAATGAGAAGCTGAGTGAAAGCATGAGAGTGGAAGCGCTCCAAAAGATACTTCTGAAAATGAGCACGCTGATGGCTAAGCAAAGATTCAAAGGGAGGCAAAGAAGCTCGCACAGGTGGAGGAATGAGATCCTTGGCCGCACGAAGATGTTGTTGGAAAGGAAGAATGCCTGTTTCCACATGAGCTACTGAATCGAGAAGAATGGGTTTGTTGTCCTGCTGAAACTGAGAGATAAGTGCAGAGGCAACAAGGGCCCAACTTCCCATAAAAGCAGCTGGAGTAATAGAAGCTGTGCAAGAAAGACCAACACCTCTAGACGAAGCGGGAAGAGAGACTTGTCGCTTAACGAACTGACCATTGGGAATACAAAAGGATTCTGAACCCATCAAGCAACCCAGAATATCTGATAAAGTATTATCGAAATCCTGTAGCAAAGCCAAAACATCAGGAGAGGGAGGAACACACCGCAGAATATAACTTGGCCGTTGAGCGAAGCATTGAGTGAGAATCCCTAGAGCAACTTGAGCATTGCCAAGCTTTGGTAGCAGATCAGCGTCACAAAGATGTGCGTCCAAAGTGTTCCGCAAAGAGGAAGCCACAAAATCCGAGAAACCTATAGGAATACCAAGCACTCTAATCCCATCAACCGGAGTATTGA
Organism: Diphasiastrum complanatum; assembly: GCA_029204225.1. NCBI lineage: Eukaryota > Viridiplantae > Streptophyta > Lycopodiopsida > Lycopodiales > Lycopodiaceae > Diphasiastrum > Diphasiastrum complanatum. Next base: position 36,516,997 of record CM055101.1, read on the forward strand.
AACTTGTAGGTAAAGGGAGCTCAGGACGGAGGTCCTCAAGACACCAAGCAACGCACTTAGAGGGATTGACAGTGAGACCCAAAGCCGAAAGTTGCTGAGAGAAATGTAGGAAAGCCAGAAAGACGTCAATAGCAGGTCCCACAATATGCGTGTCATCAGCAATAGAGGGAAACAAACAAGAAGGAAGAGCAGCAGAAAAAGCACGCAATGCCCGAAAGTGCGCCAAAGCAAAAAGAACACCACCCAAGGGATCACCTTGTCTGATACCATCAGCAGACGAGATAACCGAAACATCACCTAAGAGAGAAGCATGACTGAAATATAGAGACGCATCCATGGAATAAAAAGAGCGAACAAACGAGATGAGCTGAGCGAGAGGACCGTTAGCTGCACGAATTTCTTCGAAAATGGCCCCTCGGGAAACAGAATTGAAACATCCACCTGAAGGACAACCCAATCTGGATGAAAATCCAAGGTAGCACGCAAAGCATGTATGACTGTCTCGCAACCGCCAGGAGTAGCACAACCAAACTGATGAGGAAATAGGTGGTCATGAAAACTGTCACGAAGCTGAAAACCAAGAGCCCTAGAAACCAATCTGTATAAAACCTCTCCAACAGCAATGGGACGCACTCCACCGCCAGGCTTATCCAAGGCTATCAAACGAGCAGCACCAAGAATACGAGCAATAGAAAGAGGAATACGGCCACATGCTACGAAAGAGCAAACTTGAAAGAGCAAACTAAACCTGCTAGCAGAGTCATCAGGAGAAAAACAGTCACGAAGATGCTCGAAAACCATACCAGAAGGACCCCCAGTTGACAAATGAGGGATGCGCAGAAAAGCATTAAGAAAATGAGGTTATGAGAGCTGCAAATCGGAATCAGATTCAAAGTCCTCAACAAAAGAAGAAAGGGAGTCATTTGTCGGTGGGTGAAGAAGCTCCAAAGCCTGAAGGGTGGCAGCAGAAGGAGTAGCTGGACTTGTAGGAGCTAGAGCACGAGCTGCACGAGAATACTCACCCACTTGCCCAAGTAAAACACAGCGACGCAACCGACGATGAACAGAGGGTATAGAAACACCATCCGCAGTCGAATCCCGCTGAGTAGCAAGCGCATGACAGCGAAGGAAATGCTCTTCTTGTAGATTTTCCCAATATCCTGACATAAGGTGACTCATGGGTCTGGTCGTAAAGGTAGACTCCCATCTTAAACTTACCTAGACACTAGCTTGTGGAGTGGAAGACCGTTGGTCCACATGCCCTCTCTCACTTCACATTTTATCCCTGATCCACACTCTCTGCCTCTGCTAACTTACTTAATCCTATCATATTCCTTAAATGCTCAAAACGATTTCTAGGCATAGCCTTGGTCATTAGATCAGCTGCCATGTCTTGGGTAGAACAATACTTAAGAATGAGTTTCTTCTCTTGAACAAGGTCTTTGCCATGTCTTGGGTAGGACAATACTTAAAAATGAGTTTCTTCTCTTGAACAAGGTCTCTGACAAAATGGTATTAGTATATCAATGTGTTTAGTCTTCTTATGAAAGCCAGCATTTTTGCTCAAGAAAAGACAACACTAATTATCATTATGAAGCACCATGCTTTTGCTGATTTTGAGCTCATTTAATAGCTTGACAAATCCCCATGTATTCTGCCTCGGTAGATGACAAGGTTGTAGCGTGTTGGTTTTTACAATTCCAACTGACGTAGGATACAACCATCATGAAAATGTAACCTGAAGTCGACTTTCTATCATCTATGTCCCCCCCCCCAATCTGAGTGTGTTTGTATTTATTAAAAATTTGAGTCATAAATTTTTTAATATTGATTTAATTTTTTTTAAATTATTTGGAATAAAAAAAATCTTTTAAACAACTCTTTTGTAATATAAATGATTAAATTAAAATTAAATGGTATTTTCATTTTTATAAATGCTTTAAAAATTTTAAATTCATATGTTCCGAGAAAATGGTGTCAATCATATTTTTAATTTTTTAAAATATATCAACAAAGTAGTATCTTATTTTGGGATAATGCTAATAGCTAATTCTTTTTTAAAAAAATTGTATTTTTCTATAAACTATATAATCTTGTTTGTTTCAAAGTATTTAATTTTGCAATAGTGATTTGTTTTATAATATTTTAAGATATGGATTTTTCGAAACTTTGACTCTAAATAATTTTATAAGTCTGCAAAATTTTGAATGAAATAATATAATAGCCTTATATCGATTGAAATTCTAAAATACCATTAATTTTATGGGCCTATAGAAACACATAAAAAATTTACAAAAAAGACCATATTATCTTGTATATGATATGTTTCCAATTTTTATCAATTGAATTTGTACCTATATACATGACAATAGAGAAAAATCAAACCAAATGATCAAAAAGCATTGACAAGAAATATCAAAATTAGAAGAAGATCGATATGTAGCTTTACAAGATACTACAATTAAATAATACAATAGAAAACAAAAATATGATTTAAAATTAAAAAATGTCAATGTAAAGAAAAGAGATAGATCTAGCCTTGCTATGTGATAGCCGACACATGAAATTTTTTGAAAAGATCTACATGAAGTGGATGAGTCCTTACAAAGTAATTGAAATATTTGAAAATGGATTTGTTCAACTAGCAGACCTTTAAAACACATTATTGAAAATAAGAGTGAATGATTCCAATGTAAGAAATATGGTGAAGAAGTTTTATAATTTTTATGTTTACTTATAATTTATTTTTTAGTAGCTATTATCATTTTATTTAACTTATTGAGTAAACAAGACCATTTCCAATTTGAAGAGAGAAGATACAATATTAGGTATATCATATATAGATGTGTATATGTAGTAGAAATGTTTAAACTTCTAAATTTCTAAGTATAGTTTGATCCATCTTTGCATTCTATTCCAATGTTATTCGATTCAAAGATTTAAAAAAAAATCTTGGTTTTAAACTGAAATCAATCCAATGTCAATTGTAATTTCATCGACCCATTTTTAATCAACTCTACTTGTACTTTGACATCAATGGACCCAATACATGGTCTATATAATAAATTTATTTTCAATCCACCTAACCTGTATTGAGATTTCAAATTTCGGCCTAGATCTTTTGTTTATTTTCGACCTTATGTTTGTAGTTCAATCCTAGTCCCCAACCTTCATACATGATTTAAAACCCAATAGAACTTCAAGAAGCGGTTAAAATGTTGGAAAAGGGTAGTGGCACATTTTTGTTCATGTTTGTATAACAGATAATCATGTAAGACGAAAATCAATATAAGACAAAGTTGTAGGCAATATACCGAGTAGAGTAGTGAAATCATCTGATCATTTTCGGTTCCTATTCATGTACTACTAATTTTAGATCTATTTACACATGTTTTGGGTATGTATTGGTTCTTTCGAATATTGTGATTGTTTGATCTACATGTGTATTTGTTTTTTAGCATATTTGAATCATTTTGTTTTTGTTTAAATTGAATATCTTAATCGAACTAAGTCCGTTCACCCAGTGATCTTGAAAGCATTGTTAGTTATGATGCATAGCACACCTCCTCAGATTCATTGAGTCAATATTCGAACTGTTCCAATTTGAATCAAATCTATCTAAAGTGTGTTTTTGGGTATTGTTTATGTGGGTCTTCCCCTTACATAAACTACATAACATTTAATACTACACCATTAAGACTTTAATGAGTCGAAAAATGGTGGATGCAACAATTGACCTACTTACATGATGACACACATCCAAATTTTTTTTGACCCATTGTTTTTCAACTCATTCCTATTAAGTATTGAATTGCATTCATTTGCGCACTTCACACAATCAAGCATTCAAGCAATTGAGCAAGCATATTTCCACAAAGTTGAGCTAATTTTTGCACACTCCCAATTGAGTGATTTGTAACGCATTATTGTGTGACGCTAATTTTTGCACACTCCCAATTGAGTGATTGTGTGACGCATTATTATCAATCTATAGATCAAAAGATTGTAGAATAGAAGAGGATTTGGAAGAGTCGCACAAAAATCCCCTATAATGATTGGAAAATAGGAGCTGATCATTACTTCAAACTAGAAATGCTCAAATATGTTGATTCATCTTAAATGGATGTTGCATGGACATATGGTGGAACGTCTTGGTGGGAATAATCTCTCTTTGATTGAGTTTTCTTTACTAGAAAATTGTGGTTGTGATTGTTGCTTTAGAACTACTTCATGTGGGCCTAATGATCTGTTTTATCTTATGAGTCAGATATTAGGAAATAAAATCAATGTGTTATTGGACTCATGATTAGCTTGTAACCTTATTAATTTTGTTTGCTACAAATACTCTAAATCTCCACAAAAGCAAATGACCATCGACATATGGTGCACTTGGATTCAAGGCCAAATACCAAAATTTGGAATGTGAAAATATTAGAATTGGGGTTGCTGCTACAAGATCATGGAAAAGTAGTTATTTTCTATCTTATTTACTTGGATGGGACTGATGTTATTCTAGGGTATGAATGATTTTATGAGGGATAAAAGAATTTGAAGATTGATCATAAAAAACATCGTTTGATTTTTTTGATGGTAATAAGCCGATTTCTTTGCAATGAGAGATTAATGTGCCTCCCTTTCCATTCTTCTATTGATCTTGCAACGTGGTTGGCTCATTTGGTTAGCTAGAGTTTCTTTGGTCCTAGGTTCAAGACCCCATCAAAAACCAAGGACATTCCCCATAACATGGAGGAGACATGGATAAGCCGAGTCAATGTTGAATAGAATAAGTTGGTAGCTACATGAACAACCTAGAGTAAGAGGACTACTCGTCAAAGATACATGGCTTTTAAATTGCCATGCACGAGGTAAAATCACTCCATACTTCTAACTCAAGGCAAATTTTTGAAGCACCTATCCAATACAAAAGTAAAATCCTAAATTTAAGGACACTTCTTTCATCATGAACTTTTTTCATAAAGTTCTTTTGTGCACTTCCACACATTTTCTTGCTTGAAGAACCTTACGTAGTTTGGTTTGTTGGCTCGAGCCTTGCCTTGGTGCACAACTACTAGTATCCTTAGTCTTGAGTGAATCTTCACAACAACAAAGAAAGTAGTACACATTGGTTAATGCTAAGGTGGGGTTCATGTATAAGTGGAATGGGGGGTCAAATACAATAGCTCCAAGCCCAAGGTCCTTAGGCCATTGTTCTTTGAGGCTTGATCCTTAGTGGAGGTATGGACAAAGTTGAAGCTTGTTGGGATTCAAGAGTCATGATTATTACTTGATACCTTGCTTATATTCAAGGCATACATCCATCATGACTTCAATTTTCCTTCTTTTTTGGAGTAGGCAACACCCTTTTTGCTGTAAAACAAGAAGATAGAAAAAAATATTACAGGAGAGTTTTCTTTCATATTTTAATTATGCTCAAACAAGAAGTCTGCAAAATTTGAACTGCCCGGATCACAAATACCTCATCACATTGCTTGTGCTTGCAAGCCTACTGCGGTGTAGTAATGATGTTTCTCATTGCTCAAGTTCCCACTGGATTTACTGTTTAGATTGTGATATGCCCATGAGTGGCATCAGCAATTACACTTCTAGCTTACTCCCAAGAATTATAGCACATTATGTTTGGAAGCTGAATTGCCATCCTACAAAATAAGCATTGTTTCATATTCTAGAATAAATTGAGCAGATAGTGCATAAAAGTGCAGGACTTCCAAGGATAGAGAGTACAAGTGCAAGTGCAATTGTATCAGTGACAGATGCCATCATCAACAAGGGCAATATCAATGTGGGAGCAGCAAACGCTTTATTATGAAGCAGACACTGAACATTCCCTGGCGGATCGGTAATCCTTAGATGTTCAAGCTTTAGGTATGAATGCTACAGCAGTAGCGTGAGGAGTTTGCTACTGTCCGGCAGCTACAATACACCAGAATCTCAGTCGCAACACGCAGTAGGTCTAGTCCTAAGCCCATTGAGCGAAGGTAGTGCTGCTTCCATGCATTCTGAGCTCTCCCAGTCTCTGAGGAACCAGATTACTTGTCTTCCTTGTTTCTATCCTTAAATCTGACATGGGTTGACAGCTGATTTGACAATTGTTGTTGAATAGTGCTCTTGGACGTTGCTTAAGTACTGGACGTTCTGGAGCTGACAATCTGGACGGTGCTATGGAGCAGCAGCACTTTGCTTGGCCCTATTGTCCTCAAGCTCAGGCTTCAAGCTCTGTGGATTCATCATGTAATGTTGGAGGTGGAGAGCAGACGTCTGGATTGCAAGTTGATACCGATTTCCCTCATATCAGTACTGCTCATGTTCTTGATGGTCAACTACAAGAGCTGGCATTGCATTTATGTCGCCAGGAATTGGAAAACAGTGATGGGTTAGACTCGGAGGATTCGACTGGACAACTGCATAGCTGCTGCAGATCAAACAACTATAGCTGGGACCCTATCATGCCGTAAATCTCTCTCTCTCTCTCTCTCTCTCTCTCTCTCTCTCTCTCTCTCAGTTTGGCATTTGGCTGTCTCTTCCCATCTTTGCACAGCTTCTAGCAAATTTTTTGTTATGTTCCGTCATGTCTTCCAGAAAGGACCTAGAGAGACTGTTGAGTTTGACATTATTTTTTCAATTGGTTTTCTGTATAAGAGGAGGGATCGCCACTCATTTTTGGGTGATTAAGATCTTTTTGCGTTCAAAATGGAATAATAGCAACATACATTTCACAATGCCGAATGGCAAAATATGGAGGTTTTGAGAATGTTCGTTTCAAACTACAAGATCTACGTCTTTAGTTTCCTTTCCCTTGCAGTGCTTGCACAACAAATTGCGATGTATAAAATTTTGAACTGTCACGAAGGCCTGTAGTCTACTGAGCAGGTATTCTTACTCCACGCGTCTGTATCACATGAAGACTTCATCCAACAAGAACATTTAGAGTCTGCCAAATCACAAACTCGGTCTCTTTAATGTTTATGATCATTATCGCTTGGCCTCTCTAGCAATAATTCATTTAGTGTGCTTTGATAAGATGTTTGTTTCTGACCAATAGAATCACCAAAACTGCAGAACAATGCCAAACCTGCAAAATGTTTTAGCAGAAGGTGTACAAGATCCCGTCTGTGCAAGGCTGCTTTCAACAGAAAGCTTGTCGTTGAAAGCTCTGGAAACGAGGTCTTGGGAAGCTCTTGGAAAAGGCAGTCAAGTAGAGAGCAGCAACAATAGCTTCTATTGCATCCATAAATCTGATGAAAAGCTGCAAACTCCTCTTGCAGAACATGATCACTGGGCGGGATGGATAACAAGTGAGTCAAATACATCACTGCCATATGGGAGGTTTTTTCCAAATGAACTCTTGAGTTCAGATCCTTTGCTTAGCCAGATAGAAATTCAGCAATCCAGAGTCAAGCAAGAGGTGGACAATGCTGATTTAAAGAGATCCACATTGGGACAAGACCAGACTTCACTTTTGCAAACGTTGCATTTTCCTCAATTAATTTCGAATAGTGAAGCCCCAACTCGGTGGGTCACTCAATTGCCTGATCTGCTATCTCAAATTTTTTCATCTTGCTCAACCTCACAAAGCAATCCACTTGGCAGCCGCATGAGCAGATTAATTTCAGAACATTGCATCCAATCACCTGCTGGGTCCAATTTGAGCAGAGATAATTCTTCCTCCACTTGCATGCAGAGTCATGGTGAAGCCGCATTCAACAGAAGCCTGGTAACAGAAATCTTATCTCAGCTTAAGAAGATTTACCATTGCTCCAAGAGAAGACATATACTTAAGTGCGCTATTAACCTTCTCCTCTTTTTCAATTTTTGAAGGGTCAAATTAGCAGTCAGATTAGAGATTCCTTCAAAGAAAATACAAGTTGCAGTAACTTTCTTGGAAATTCTGAGCCGGCCCTGGAGCCACTCTTTAAAAGGCCGAGGATGGAGTTAAATTCCAACTTTCCATTTAAGGTACAGGATCTGTCTGTTCTTACTCAGCTTGGTTGATAGAAAGTTGTAAAATTAATCTTGATTAAAGCCTAATGATGGACCTGGTTTCTGTGTAAAGGTACGGAAAGAAAAGCTTGGGGAGAGAATTACTGAATTGCAGCAATTGGTTTCTCCATTTGGAAAGGTAATCGATTATTTCAGATCATGGCATATAGTTACTTATGTACTAGGGTTCCTTTGTGAGAAACATCAAAAAAAGAGAAGAATGTAAAACATAAAAGAAGGCAAGTTCTGGCTTCATAGCATTGCAACAACACGCAAATTGGGATCACCGATCTTTTTCTCCAGACTATGTATATGGCCATAAAATATACAAAGACATGTGACATTTGACCTATTTCATGTATGTCTTCAATGACATACGGGATTCCGGTGAGCTATAGACGTTTAGAGAGTCATCAAAGGTAGACTATATCTTTCCCATGCACTTAGATAAACTGTAGGACCGAACGCAGACATTAACATTCATCAACAGTATCAACATCCCGTATGCTTAAAATCTCTTTTAGCTCTGCTCCCTGTTTATGTGCATCTGATTACAGTTTGTGAGTTGCAATAACTCCAGCTAGTATGAACTTGCAGACTGATATAGCTTCGGTTTTACTAGAGGCTATTGGCTACATCAAATTTTTGCACGAGCAGGTCCAGGTAAGCTCCATAACATTACTCGTTGTGATTGTTGAATTATGCCATTTCCTCGGATAGCATGAAGAAAACAGTCATCAATTTCTGAAATTCAAACTTTCTTCTTGATTTTTGTCTCTGTGGTCACAATTGAATTGTAGGCACTGAGTACGCCATACATGAAAAGCTCCACAATGCCATCTCTTCAGAATCATGTGAGTAGAAAAACACACTTCTCCTGATCAATCACGAAATTCACTTGCCCATCAAAATGTTTGTATCTAGTAAGGCTTTCCATATGACTTTTTGTATAGTCTCATTCATCTGAAGACAACAGACATGAACCCATTTCAGGAATCTAATACAAGCTGTTGGAGCTCAGAAACAGCCGAGGATGATGAGGAACCTGAACACGATCTTCGAAGTAGAGGCCTTTGTTTGGTCCCTCTTACTTCTACTTTGGAAGTAACCAATGAGAATGGTGCAAATTATTGGGCACCAACTGTTGCAGCCAGTTCTCGATGATTGCTGGGATGTTTGGAAATTCTAAAGTCTGTAGTTTACTTACACAAAGCCATAGCTGCTGCTCATTGAAAAACTTGAACAAATGGTGAGAAACCCCCACTTTGTGTATGTGCTATGTAGCACCCACTTGTATCTACTCAAATAGCAATGTCAATTCATGTTTGGACAACCAAATCCAAACTCTGCATCCATATAGATATCAAAAAACTACCAAGGGTTTATGCATAACCCTCTATATATATTCATGACAATTGTTTGGCAAAGTGTTGCCATATTTGCATGCATTTAGATATATCTTTTAGCCGTTGCTAGAAGCTGTCATCCATGACTTGCATAAATCTACTACTTCACATTACTGATGCCATTTTTTTCTAAGTACTCCTATCCAGCAGTTTCTGAATTTTGCTCTAAAGTTTCCAGATCAATGGCCAAAGGTAGGTAACTGAAAGTTTAAACTTTGAAATATGATTGAAGAACGGAAGGTACTACTCAAGCAGCACTTGTATTAGAAATATATGAAACAAAGTTCACTGTGACAAGATTTTGCTTAACAGATCACATACATGGAGATATCTACAACAGCAAATTAACATAACAAAGTAAAAAATAAACCCAATGGAGTGTGTATCATTTATTTTAATCTTTTCATAGACATAGCAAAATCTCACCACTTTTTCAAGCTCATATTTCAAAGATAAGACAATGTGCATTAAAATATGGTCTTTTGCACGAATCTAGTGATATCATGGTTGTGTTGAATATTCACTATACGACATTTTATAATTTTCATTATACTCTAGAATCCAGATCTTTAAAAGGGTTGCAGCAATTCAATATTTCCACGTAATGATGATCTGAGGGAGTTGAATATGATAAATTTCTAGTGTGCGATAAAACCATTTTTATGGCAGGATTTCCCAATGGAAAGGCACCGAAAAATTCACACTTATGTAAAGGATGCTTTAAAGAAGTAGATAAGCAACCAAGAGGTAGGCATGAGGAAAAACACGATATCTCTAGAAGGGACATATAAGGGTGGTTTCACATTATAGGCAAGTCCCTATGCCTGGCCCTTTCACTTGCCACCCATTTTTTGAACCTTGGCAAGTGAGTTGACGGCGGGCAATGGACCACCCTATTTCACATTTGAATGGTAAGTGTTAAATGAAAAGCTACAATTTGATTGGCCCATTTGAATTTTGACATATGATTGGTCCATTTTATTAAGGTGTTGTGTTTTTAAGTGCAAGTATGAAACTTTTCATGTTAAATGGTTGAAGGGTGCTGTAAGTTTTTTTTTTCAAGCAATCACCTTTCAAATGGTGAGGTAAAAATTAACATGCATTTCATTGAAAGGAATATTGGCAGTGAAGGGTTAAAAAAACTTCAAAATGCAGGCCAACATGCCAAGGGAAGCTCAACATGTGGCTGGCCCAAAAAATAGCTTTGAGTTGCCCCTACGTGGCAGTGGGTCCCTGCCATGTCATCTGCCACATAGTGGGAAGTGCTTGTTAGTGGGAAAGGGTGGAAGGTCCAGCTCCATTTTAAATTGTGGACTTGCCGGGTTGTGTACTGTGAAATGGCCCTACATCTTTAAGAGACACCAATGAGGAAGACAGAATGTATCAAGAGGTAAATTCACATGATCAAGTATATGAATGCAAGGATCATGTAACATACAAATATGAGGTTAGTATTTCCAAGCAAGTCATGAAGAATTTTGGAGTTTCATCAATGACATCATAAATAATGACCACCTTTCTTGAGAGAATGGATCAAGAGAGGAGATAACACAAATGATGAAGGCTCTTTTGTATGGAGGAGCATGGTTATAGTGTGTGAGGATGTGCAAGAATGGACTAATTTGGATTAACCAAAACATGTAGAGATGCTTACCAGCCTCATGGATTTAAAAGACATGGAGTGCATTGAGATAATTAATGATGATATGCTTATTGTTGGGTTTCCTTATGTGCCTATCGACAAGGTGGTAGATAAGTTTTATTTTACAAATTTGAATTGTGTAATAAAAAAAAACAATGTTGAAGGCGAAGAGTCATAGGACTAGCTTGTCCGATAGTCACATGGAACATTGGTAGCGCTAGATGAAGAAGAAAACTTTTAACACTAACTAATAACTTCTAAACTCTAACTAATAACTTCTAAACTCTAACTATAATCTAACTCTCCATTCTTTTTCACCCATTCACTCCTCTCTCCACTCACATTATTTCACCTACTTCAAAGTTCAAACGTCACTCCCTAAACTATCTCTCATAATTCACATTCTCTCCCTAACCCAATTCACATTCTATCTTTTTTCTCAAAACACAATTCTCTCTCTCTCTCTCTCTCTCTCTCTCTCTCTCTCTCTCTCTCTCTCTCTCTCTCTCTCTCTCTCTCTCTCTCTCTCTCTCTTGTGAAGAATTGCCAAAAATTGGCAAATCTAGCTTGATCAAAAACCATGTAGAGTAGTGTAAATTGTGTACACAAGTGGGTCCCACACATGTGAGGCCATGATGCCACATGGGAAACCCATCCTAATGTAGGTTAGGTCAAGTCAAGAGAGTTGGTCATGTCTATTTGGTGGTCATCCCTACTTTATAGGACCTACACCTAAGTTTAAGGTGAAAATTTGACCAACTAGCTACCTACCAAGCATAACTCTAGGAAATAGACTAGGGTTTCATTTTAGGTCAAGGAGAGTGAGTTAACTTCCTTATTACATGCTGGAAATCCACCTAAGTTCAAGAAGGAAGTCGAATTTGCTATGTATTCCCTCTCTCCATAGTGAGAAAAAAAGAAAATTTTTGGAGCTCATTGGCAATCTCAAGCTAGTTCACTATGTACATTGAGTTTTTGTGATCCAAATGAAACCAAATCAATTTCTACTTGTTTCTCAGGTTGAAGGCCGAACTACAGCCTGTAGTACACACGTGTGGGCTCGGATTTCAATGTTTATCAATGCTTTTGATTGTTAATGCTTGTTGTTTGTCAAATTGCCAATCTAGATCAACTTTTTTGTGTCTAGTTTTTTGATAGATTGTTAAGCAAGCATCCAATCACTCTTGTGGATCTTTTGTAGATCCATTTATGGTCCTAAAGTACAGTACTTTCACATCTCTCTCTCTCTCTCTCTCTCTCTCTCTCTCTCTCTCTCTCTCTCTCTCTCTCTCTCTCTCTCTCTCTCTCTCTCTCTCTCTCTCTCTATCTACAAATTAGTATATTTACATGTCTCACATAAATCAAAATAAAACTGAAAACAATCATTCATTTATTCACATCAAAATTCAACTTACGCCTTCTTTCACAAAACCTGGAGGTTGCTCCATGTAAATCTCCTCCTCAAGGTAACCATTGAGAAATGCATTAGAAACATCAAGCTGGAACATACTCCAATTGTAAAAACATGCAAGAGATATAAGTATTTGGATTGTTACCATCTTTGCAACTGGTGCGAAGGTATTTTCATAGTCAAGACCTTTGATTTGTGAGTAGCCTTTGGTACAAAGTCTTGCTTTATCTTACAATAAGGTGCAAACAACAATCCTGCCAATGTAGAAAAATCAGCATCTACGTACAAAATGACATGCAAACTCTAAAAGATATTGATCAAACATGAATCAAAACATAAAATATGTTTTCTGTCTGTACAATTACAGTATTTTACTGTATTTCACACGTATAAAACCAAAAATAGCAATAAATGATCATCTTACACATAGAATTGCAAGATAACATCATGAGAGTGCACCAATGAGTAGTAGAACCCAAAGAGAACCATGTATAATGATGAAATGAGAGAGAGAAGAGAGAAGATGTGTCTTTCCACAAGTTACATCCTTTTATAGAGTGTCCAAACCCTATTTGGCCACTTGGCTTTCCCTCCAAAATGTAAACCCTACTATTTTTGGGTCTAGATTCAATGTACCCAAAGTTCAAATTTGAATCTCTCTCAAACTCGCCTACCGACTTTCCCACACTTTCAAAAAGTGTTTATTGAATTTATTTTAAACTAATTTAACTTCAAAAAGTTTATCTCTAAGTCTAAAATGAGTTTTGGCCTCTTATTGACAATTTACCAAAATATGACTAAACTAGACTAAACTAGTTGAAATCTCTCACACTCTCTCTTCAACTAGTTTTGGCATAGTTTTGACAATAGAACTTTGATCCAACTTTAGAATGATCTCCATCCTAAGTATAGATCTCCTTTCTAAGGTTCTAGAGTATCTTTCATAATGATATAGAGAATAGTGTCCAAATTGGATCCTTCACTATTTTTTACATCAATTTTACACATCAAGATATAACTAGAACATGAACAACCAAATAGAATGTGAATGAAATGATTCCTCCATGTTTCAAACTTTAAACTCTCTGAAAAATTACAAAATCCAAACAATAAATGTGAGTGGACTATTTTCTTGCTTGTCTCCTCCAACTTTGCCCTTTCTTGATATGTCTCCACCATAAAATTCCATGAATGAGCCTCCATCTCCATCTTGCCACAAGATATCATCAAACCTTGATGACTTGGCCATGAATGAGTGACATAATGAACCTCCATTAGCTTCATTTCCATCAGCAAAACCAGCCAAGAATGCTAGTACAACTCCAACAATAAGATATTGCAAGACAATGTAGCTAGTTTGTCCATATCTTGACAATTTGCACACATCCACATGAAATAGCTCAAACATGAGATATAACAAGTAAAGTAAACTTGAACAAAACTTCCTTGATTCTCTTTTGACCTTACTTGAGTCTTCACACACCTGCAAAAATAGATCCAAAACATCTTTGCCAAATGACCCTCCTTTGATGCTCTTGACTAGCTCCAAATTGCCACCTTTCCTTTTGTGTTGTTGAAGCCCTTTGAGACCAACCTCTTGATCTTCCTCTTGACCATCAAAGCCATTGAAAAAAAATTGTTTTCCAGATCCATTACTTGCTTTTCTAGTATGAAAACCATGAGAACCAATATCCACTTGCATAGCATCATCTACACAAGAAGATTCTCCAAAACATGTGAGTAAAGCAAAGTGTGTCGCTTCCACTTGCTTACTTTTCTCTTGATCATCAAAGATATCAAAGATATGAATATCTTCAGACCTTAATCTCTGGAAATACTCTCTCTCAAACATATGATCTAGATCCAACAAGATCTCATCAATGCTTGATCTCGATCTTCGATAAGGTTAGTGAAAACAATGTCACCAATGTCACCATCATAAATCAAAAGATAGATTCCAAAATTTCCATCCAACATGAAGTAGAGTAGGTGAAGATGAGTGTAAAACCTAATAAATCCAGCCAAATTGAGTCCATAACAAACCTCAATAAGCTCACCAATGAGATTTCCCTTGCCTTGAAGAATTTGCCTCTCGATTTGCTCCATGTAGTCTTCTCCAACCAACCTTTTGCCATCTTGATCATGGGTGATCAATTCATAATCATAGAATACTTTGAGTTGATGAAGAGATGTGAGATCCATGCCTTGGATCTTCCCAAGAACCAATCTTCCATTGCTCTTTCCTTCATAAGACTCCCTCTTGATGATTGCATCATAAGAAGTATAAACCTCAAAAACATTAGAAGCCATGAAAAAAATGATTAGTACCTTCAACATAAGGATGATTGAAGTACTCTCTTTTTTCAAACAAGAACTTCTACTCAATGTTTTAGGTAATGACTCATATGATAATGATTCTTCCTCACTATCATTCACAATGACATCATTCAAAGTACCTCCTACTTTGAACTCTTCACATACTTCTCTTCTCCTTGACTTGTGACTATCTCCCTCACCAAGTCTCTTGATAGAACCATTTGATCTACTTTGTTTATGAAGATATGTGACTCCTCTTGTTGCAAAAATGACTTTCTTGGACTCATCACAATGTAATGTAGAAGAACCACCTCCTTCATGAATGTACCTAGCAACATCTTTTTCCATATGATCAAAGAAATCATTAGCAACAATCTTTTCCAAGGAAGAACCCTCACCTCCATTGATGAAGTTAGCACTTTCCTTAACTTTTGCATGCTTGCACTTGCCATGAAGAACCATTGAAACACCATCATTATCCTCAAGACTAGCCAAGTTAGCAGAAAGATGAACATCTCCGAGAAGCATATTAGATCTTGACCTAGATCTAGCATAAAGAAGCTTTTTAGACTTTGCATAAGATCCACGAATCTTATTGATGCTAAAAGGTAACTTTGGAAAGTTGAGACCAATCTCCTTTTCCATTCCATCCTTTTTGTTAGCTATGACAAAAGCATCAAGCTTGAATAGTCTACCTTGTCTATTGCCCCTAGCAACCAAGATTTCCTCCTTTGTAATGAAACAAGCATCACCACCAAACTACCATGTATCCTTTCTCTATCATTTGACCAACACTTACCAAATCCTTTGAAAGTGAAGGAATGTAAAGAACACCATCAAGTCTTGCTTTTTTATTAGTAGAGAGACAAATAGGAATTGAACCAATACCTTCAATCACACACTCACCACCATTGGCCATGTGAATTGCTTTCTTGGCTTCATCATAAGTGACCAAAGAAGTAAAGAACTCCTTGTGACTAGTCATGTGTGAACTAGCTCCACTATCAATCCACCATGAATCTTTGTCACCTTCACTTGATATTGGACTTGAAGGACACATTAAAAGAGAATTACCACCACCTAGATCTTCATCATTAGTAGTAAAGTTGATTTTCTTGCTACCTTCATCTCTTTGCTTCTTCAAACATTCATTTGCAAAATGCCCTTTGATTCCACAATAAAATCATTTTAACTTTGACTTATCTTTCTTTTTGCCAAAAGAGGAAGTCTCACCTTGATCTTGCCATTTAGACCACTTGTCTTTGTCTTTTCCCTTGAACTTGCCTTTGATGAACATAGCATCCTCTTCATAATGAGATGTCAATGTAGATCCACCTCCTCTTGATTGAAACCTATACTCCTCATTCACCAAGATCTCTTGCAGATCCACAATACTTGGCAAAGTCTTTTGAATAGCAAAACTTTGAACAAGATTAGCATGATCATCCAACAAGCCATTAAGTATAACTTGAACAAGTTCTACCTCCTTAATGCTCTCATCAATACATGCTAACTCATCATTGAATGCTTTAACCCTCAAAACAAAAGCATGAGTACTCTCTTCTTTCTTTTGCAAACTTTGAAAGATTTGCCTCCTAAGATAAGCACTCTTGATGTAGACTTGGATTCATAAACTTCTTCAAAGCTTCTCAAGCCTCCAAAGATGATGTGCACTTACCAACTTTCTTGAGAAGTTCATTGGTAGCATTCATCTTAATCATGTGTAGAGCTCTTTTAGCTCTCTTGTCATACCTCACTTGATCTTGAGGTGCTTGAGGCCTCTCCTCCACACCTGCAACAATCTCCATCAACTCATTCATCTCCAATAAGGACTCCATCCTCACCTTCCAAGTAAAATAGTTGATTGAGATAAGCCTGTCATTGCTCTCCAACATAAATCCACCACTTGTAGTCATGTTGCAATGACCTGATCTTCTTCTTTCAACCTGTTCCAATGCACAAAGCAGTCTCTTGAATGTCAACAAATGAACTCGAGAAGAAATCACAAAGATATGGAACCTCTCAAATCTCTTCTAGCACTTCTAACTAGAAAATCGACACATAGAATAGTGAGATCTTGATCAACCTATGATCTATCCTCAATTTAATGATTCTTGCCACTTTCTAAGATTGAAACACACTCAAATGAAGTTCAGTAATCTCACAAACTAGAGATCCAATCAAAATTAGGATTTTGACAAAATCACAAAAAATTGAATATCTCAAATTCTACATGCAATTTCTATAAGCTTGATATATCTTCTTGTAGACTCCAATGAGACCTTCCTAATGCACAAAAAATCATCTAGATCCAATAACCAAGTGTTAAATCGGAATTGATCAAGTATATAACCCTATATTGAGTTTTGACCTACAAAAGATCAATTCTACACATGCAAAAATGCTAATTTTTGAGTAGAAATCAATCTAGCATGCTCTAGCATTGGTAACTCCTCCAAATCCTTGCTAAAGATGGCTGATCCTTTCATAACCTGAAACAAAAGAGCTCTGATACCATGTGAAGGATTTCAGATCATTCAAGATCCAATCCATGTCCCAAATCTTTGGTTACAATAAGGAGCAAACAACAATACTGTCAAAGTAGAAAGATCAGCATCTACATACAAAATGAGATGCAAACTCTAAGAGATATTGATCAAACATGAACCAAAACATGAAATATGTTTTCTGTCCGTACAATTACAATACCCTACTGTATTTCACATGCGTGGAACCAAAAATAACAATAAATGATCATTTTACACATAGAATTGCAAGATAACATCATGAGAGTGCACCAATGAGTAGTAGAACCCAAAGAGAACAATGTATAATGATGAAATGAGAGAGAGAGAAGAGAGAAGATGTGTTTCTCCACGAGTTACATCCTTTTATAGAGTGTCCAAATCCTATTTGGCCACTTGGCTTTCCCTCCAAAATGTAAACCCTACTATTTTTGGGTCTAGATTCAATGTACCCAAAGTTCAAATTTGAATCTCTCTCAAACTCGATTACCAACTTTCTCACACTTTCAAAAAGTGTTTATTGAATGTATTTTTAACTAATATAACTTCAAAAAGTTTATTTCTAAATCTAAAATGAGTTTTGGCCTCTTATTGACAATTTACCAAAATATGACTAAACTAGACTAAACTAGTTGAAATCTCTCACATACTTTGTATGCTTTTT
This sequence comes from Diphasiastrum complanatum, assembly GCA_029204225.1. Taxonomy (NCBI): domain Eukaryota; kingdom Viridiplantae; phylum Streptophyta; class Lycopodiopsida; order Lycopodiales; family Lycopodiaceae; genus Diphasiastrum; species Diphasiastrum complanatum. The sequence continues at coordinate 36,534,959 of CM055101.1, forward strand.
TAGTGGTTGCATATCCTACAAAAATTCCATTAACTGCACTAGGATCTTCCTTATTCCTAGTTTCTAGAGGCACATGCACAAAGCATACACAACCAAAAATCCTAAGATGATCCACCTTAGTCTTTTTCTTATACAACATCTAAAATGGTGTTTTTCCTCCTATTGCAAGATTTGGAAGCTTATTACAAAGACAATTTGCACATGCAACTAGCTTCTACCCTAATGGCTTTTGCACATTCACACAAAGTTCTATTTTTTCTCTCAACAACTCCATTTTGTTGAGGAGTATATGAACAAGAAAACTGTCTTTGAATGCCTTCTCTCTCACAAAAGTCTTAAACTTATTGGAAGTGTATTCTCCTCCACTATCACTTTTCAAAGCTTTCAACTTGAAAGAAAACTACTTTTCTACATATGCTTTGAAAGTAAAAAAAACATCATAGACCACGGCTTTTGAAGACAGCATATAGATCCAAGAATATCTTGTATAATCATCTACAAAGGAAACAAAGCAGTTTGCTCCTCCTTTGCTCTTAGTTGATGAGAAATGAATATCAGAGTGCCCAAGTTTAAATGGTTTCTTTGTTTTGATGCTTGATCTAGGAAAAGGCCTTCTGTGTGATTTTGCCAGCACAAGCTTCACAGGATAGAAGCTCCTTTGACAGTGTCTTTGGTAGTCCAACAACTTTTCCTTCCTTGACCATAGATTGCATGGCTTTGAAATTGGGATGACCCAATCTCTTGTTCCACAAATCATCCTAAAGGACCTTGTTCTCATAAGCAATATCTAAAATGTTAGCACTCTCCCTAGAATCTAGTTTGTACAACTTACCAATTCTAGATCCTCTAGCAATAGCTTCATTTTCTCTTGAGATTATACACTTGTCAACTTGAAACTTGACATCCAATCCACTATCAAACAATTGTCCTACACTAATGAGATTCTTAGTTAGTCTAGGTACATACAATATATCATGTAAGCAGAAAGATTTTGATGATGATGCATGCAGTGGAATACTACCTATTCCTTCAATTCTACACTCTACATCATTAGCAGTATAGATTGATCTTTTTGCACCTAGATATGGCATGAGATTAGTGAAAGAGTTCCTAGAACCAGACTAATGGGAACTAGCCCCACTATCTATCCACCGGATTTCTTCATTCTTAAAAGAAAAAGATGAAAAAGTAGAAATCATTAATGAATCCTCTCTTTCACTCTCAACACCCTCAAACTCATCCTCATTAGTAAGGTTAGCTTGCTTAGATTGGTTCTTCTTCTTGAAACAGCTTGAAGCATAGTGTCCTTTCTTGCCACAGAAAAAACACTTGATTTTTGACAGCTTCTTCTTGCCACTGGATGTTGCAATTTGTGAGGACTGATCCTCACCACCTTCTTTGGCTTTGTCCTTCTTGAAGTGTTGTTGTCCTTTGCCCTTGCCTCTTGACTTGTCTCTGATGAAGAGTGCTTTGTCATCTCCACTATCTTTCAATGAAAGTCTGTTGATCCTCAGCATCTTGTTCTCTTGCCTGCTTTCTTTAGCAATGAGAACACCTTGAAGTGTCTCCAAGGATGAAAGATCCTGCCTAACAACATAAGTCTGCACAATATTGCCATACTCATCTCTAAGTCCATTTAGGACTACTTGAACAAGTTCAGTGTTCTTAAGAGCATCTCCAATACCAGCTAACTCTTGATGAAGATCCTTAACTCTCATGACATATGATGAAGCACTCTCATCTACTCTCTGATAACTTAGAAATATTTTCTTTCTAAGTGTAAGCAATCTAGAAGTATTCTTGATTTCATAGATTGTTTTTAGAGTATCCCAAGCTTCCTTGGCAGTGGTGCATGTACTGATCTCTCTTAACACTTCATTGGTTACATTTATTTTTATGAAATGAAGGTGGTTCTTTTGTGAAATGATGCAATTTCATTAGGTGCAGCAGGTTTTTCTTTAGCTCCACTCACAATATCCATTACATCTTGTAGAATCAATAATGATTCCATTCTGATCTTCCACATTGCATAATTGGAAGATGTTAATCTCTACTGTGCTCCAAGAAATGTGAACCAGATGAAGACATCTTCTCTATGAGAAATTTTAGTAATGATAAAAAAATGGAGTTGAAAGGATGTCGCTTACTATCTAAATCTAGGATCTAACACTAATGTTGATCCAGCCTATGAAATCTAGCAACAAATGTGAGAACAAATTCTCAACACAGAAAATCAATCTATCTTGAATTTGGATCTTGCTTCAGTCACAAAAAAGAAGCACATGCAAGTGAGAAGTCTATTTCTCCCACGAGTTTCAAAGAACTGAAAAACTCTCTAGGAACTTACTTTCAACTCAAACACAATAATTTGTGTGAAATGAAAATTCTAAGACCTCAGAACACTCACTTCTATCCAATTCTACTTGATTGACAGTGAAAATTGATGAAAATGGTGAAAAGAACTGATGTGTGTTCACTTTGGCATATCCCACGAGTTGAGTACTCTCTCAAACTCTCCGATTGCCTAAAACTCTTCTAAAAACAAATCAAATTGATTTAGAAACAAGAGCAACACATTCTACTCTTCAATACCTATCCAACAAGCTATAGAACATCAAATTCGGATCACTCCTTGAGAAGTAGCACTCATTAATGAGGGCTAATTTCACACGTGACATGAGCTCTCTGTCCGTACAGGGTTCCGCTGAAGCAGATCAGGTTTGTTTTGATCCACTTATGATTGACAGATAGCTTTTCTCTCAGTGAGTTTGAATCCCTCTCCCAAATTCGAGTTCTTGCAAGCAAAGGCACTAAAGATCTGATGTATACACCCTCACCTCTTCAAAGCATAAAGCTCTGATACCATGTGAAGCTTTTAGCACGTGTGAACTTCACCACACACCCTACAGGATCTTACTGAGGTGTTGTGATTGCACAAGATTGATCAGAGAATAGTATACTTGAAAAATCTATGACAAGAGCACAATGATACATCTGATGAAAAAATCTAACTTCTCACTATAAGAATTGAATGTCAGAAATAATTCTAAGTGCTCAGTATGGGAAAAACAGCCTCCTCTCGGGTAGAGAGATAAAATCAATGATGAAAAACTCAGGTAGAGAGAGAATGAGTCCAAAACACCAAAATCTCATTATCCACAATATGGCAAAACATGCCAAGATTTCCCTACATGAGAGAGACTCAAATTCCTATAGTGGAGTTGCATGGAAAGTCCACTTAACTGAACTAATTCACCTACCAGAGATCCACATGTATAACTGCATGCATGGATGTTGCATGTACTGCATGTCAACTCATAAAACTGCCTAGACATGTGTAGATCACAGAAACCACTTTGCATGTTGCATGCACTGATTGCATGTTGTTCAAATTATAGCAAATGAGGATCCTAAAACACTTGAAATGGTGAGGGAAACAATAGATTATGATCTCATAAGATTAGCACAACTTGAACCATCAAAATCCATCAAAAATCTATGCTTGAACCTCACTAAATGGCCCAAATCTTTGAAGAAGCCTTCACACGTGTGAAAGTATGGCCTCCCACATATGAGCACTGTACACCAGACCCAAATTCAATCCTATAATGATTAGGAATCACAAGAACTCAAAGAATTAATAACATAGAGAGCAATTGCACCAACATAAGAGAAAAATCATGAAATTGCTTGATTGATTTTGGTGAGATATCATCACCTATATATACATGATCCATCACAGTTTTGGGCAGGCATGAGTAGCCCTAAACCTATCCCTAATGCTAATTTTGGTGGACCTTTCATCCCTACCAAGTTAGGGTTGGAATCTTGGAGACTCTCAACAATGCCAAAATTACCAAAAATAGCTCCTACTTTTTCTCTCTTGTATCTAAGCATGATTTGGACTCATTCCAAAGGTTCTATCACTTAGGTCTACTTGAGAACATCTTTATGAATGGAATCCTATGATATTTGGCACGTGTGACAAGCCACATCATGACCATCTAACTATTTACAAGTCATATGACCAAAACTAGTCAAGCTAGAATTGTGAATTTTTAACACTCCCCCTCACTATCTAGCTTGGTTCATTGCTTTACTAATCACTCCAAGTGATGATCTGAACTTCATAAAAGGTGTCTTTTGAAGTGGTTTAGTAAGTAGATTAGCTACACATTCATTGTTGGGAACATGCTCCAAAGCAATCTCTTTGGCTTGCACCATTTCTCTCCAAAGTGATGGCATATCTCAATGTGCTTAGATCTTGCATGGAAGATTGGGTTAGATGCAAGGTGTTGGGCTGATATATTGTCATTGTAGATGATTGGTGCCTCCTCTAGATTCATGATCTTTAGCTCAACCAATAATCTCTTGATCCAAAGTACCTCCTTTGTAGTGGTTGTCAAAGCTTTGTACTCGGCCTCAGTAGAAGATAGAGATATAGTTTCTTGCTTTTTTGAAAGCCATGAAAGCACACCTTCTCCTATGAAAGCTGAATAGGAACTTGTTGATTTTGCAAAATCTGAATCACTAAGTGCATGAAGGTTAATCACATCTCCTCTATATAGAATCCCAAAATCCAATGTACCCGAGATGTATCTTAGAATCCTCTTAGCCTTTTTCCAATGGATATTCAATGGTTTTTGCATGGATTGGCTCAACCTACATACACTAAAGCTAAGATCTGGTCTAGTTATAGTGATCCACATTAAGGAGCCTATAAGTGCCTAAACAAAGTGATTTCCATGAAGGATATTTCATCATCTTCATTTGGCACTTTTACATCTTGTGCCATTGGTGTGTCAACACTTTTGCATACTTCCATCTTAAACTTCTTCAAAAGTCTTTGAGCATAGTTTACTTGACTTATAAAGATAAAATTAGATCCTATAAGTACCTCTATGCCTAAGGTGAAGTGAAGAAACCCTAGATCTACCAAACTCTAAGGATAGATCTATCTTGATTTTTTCAGTACCATCAACACTATTTCCACTAATGATGATGTCACCTACATAAATGAGTAAAAGTACAATACCAACATCATCAAACTTAATGTAAAGAGTGGGATCATATTCACTTTGAACAAAAGGAAGTGAAATAAGATAGCAATGTAATCTTGAATTCCAAGATCTCGAGGCTTGCTTCAAGCTATAGATGCTTCTTTTGAGATGGCATACTTTGTCCTCCATTCCATGTTTGATGAACCCTTGTGGCTGCTCCATATAGATATCCTCTTCCAAAAAACCATTCAAGAAAGCATTAGAGACATCCATTTGACATAGGATCCATCCAAAATGTGATGCAAGTGCAATGATTAGCCTTATTGTGACCATCTTGGCCACGGGTGCAAAAAAGTTTTCTCATAGTCTATCCCTCTCTCTTGAACATAACCTTTTGCAACTAATCTTGCTTTATGTTTGTTAGCACTCCCATTTGCATTCAACTTAAGCTTGAAGACCCACTTTCATCCTATTACATTCCTTTGAGGCCTATCAACAAGCAACCAAGTTTCATTCTCAATCAAGGCATTGTACTCATCCAACGTAGCTTTATACCATTCTTTGGAGTTCAATGCATCTTCAACATTAGATGGTTCTTCAAAACTAGATAAAGCATAAGAAGTGGATGAGATACCCTCAACTTTTTCCCCTTTGCCTTGATATGTGAGCCTTGGTGGCTCCACTTTTGCCCTTGAAGATCTCCTTGGTGTGATAGGTGGGTTTGGTGCTTGCTCCTCCATGATCTCCTCCTCGAAATCAAGATCTTGCTCCTCGACCATATTCTTCTTGATTGTTGGAGCACTTGGGACTTATTCAAGCATATGCATATGATGTTCATCAAATATAACATCCCTTGAAACAACAAATTTGTTCAAGGATGGGAGATAGAATTTGTAGCCCTTGCTTGGAGCTTGCATATCCAAGCATGATCCCTCTTGTGGAAGATAGATCCTCCTTGGTTCTTGTTTCCAATGGCACATGCACATAACATATACATCCAAAAACTTTCAAGTGATTAAGATTGGGTTTCTTTCCATACAATATCTCATAAGGAGTTTTGCCTTCAATTGCTTTGCAAGGCACCCTATTCATCAAGTAGTTTGCACATACAAGAGATTCACCCCAAAAGGATTTGGGCAAACAAGCATCCAATCTTAAAGCCTTAGAACATTCACATAATATTCTATTCCTTCTTTTAGCAACTCCATCATGTTGAGGAGTGTAAGGACAAGAATTCTCTTTCTTGATCCCTTCCAACTCACAAAAGGCCTTGAACTCATTGGAGATGAATTCTCCACCATTGTCACTTCTAAGAATCTTGATGCTATGATTATGATGCTTTTCCACAAACAACTTGAACTTTACAAAAGTATCAAATACCTGAGATTTGAAGGAAAGTAAGAACACCCAACAATATCTTGAGTAGTCATCAATGAAGGTTAAAAACATGGATGAACCTCCATTTGATTTGGTGCTAGCAATATGCACATCCGAGTGTATGAGTTCAAGAGGATGAGATGACTTTGTGATGGATTTAGGAAACACCTTCTTATGTGCCTTGGATAAAGCAAAAGCTTCACAAACCTTGTCTGCCTTCCCAATAGACCTTGGTAGGCCTAAACCATACTCCTCCTTGATCATAGCCTCCATGTAACCCGAGTTGACATGTCCAAGTCTTTTGTGCCATAAAGTGAAGGTAGATATCTTGCTCTTCTCGGCCAACATGACAACATTAGTATCCACAAATGCATGCAACTTATAGAGTTTGCCAAGTCTAGTGCCCTTAGCCACTATCTTACCCTTCTTCTTGATGAAACAATCATTTGAAGCGAAGTCAACATTGAAACCATTGTCTACCATTTGGCCAACACTTAGTAGATTCTTTGTTATTGTAGGAATGTACAAAACACCTTCTATGTTGATCTTTTTGGAAGATCCTAAGCAAAGGGGAATGTTACCAACTCCTTCAATCTTACAAGCTTCATCATTTGCTATATATATAGACTTTAAAGGTCCATCATAAGATAAGAGAGAAGAGAAAAACTTCCTTTCGCTAGTCATGTGTGAACTAGCACCCGAGTCAATCCACAAAGGATCTTCTCCTTTGAAGCTTGTTGAAGAAAATATGGACATCATGAGAGAGTCCTCATGTGAAATCTCCTCCTCCTCTTTTTTGCTCTTGTTGGCTTGGCTTTGATCTTGCTTCCTCTTGAAGCAATTTGAGGCATAATGCCCCATTTTGCTACAATAGTAGCACTTCACCTCCGATTTGTCCTTCTTGACTTTGGTGGTTGATGGAGATGACTTTGAGGGTCCTTCTTGATCCTCATGCTTTGAAGACTTCTTGAATGTTGATCCTTTGCCTTTGAACTTGCCTTTGACTTTGGTGAAGAGAGCTTGGTCATCTCCACCTTGGATGGAAAGTCTATCCATACTCTCTTGCATTTGGCTCCTTCTTGATTCCTTGGCCATGAGTGTGCCTTGGAGTTCTTCAAGTATGGGTAGCTTACCCATAATTGCATATCCCTGAACCAAATTGTCGAATTCAAAGCTTAGTCCATTCAATATGAGTTGAACAAGCTCTTCATCCTTAGTTTGGTTCTTGGATTCATATACCTTTTGCAAAGTCTCTTAATCATCTTGAGCTGAAGTGCAATCTCCTACCTCTCTTAAGAGTTCATTTGCTACATTCATTTTTATGCAATGTAGTCATTAGAGAAAATATGGGCCCAAAGAGGGCCCTATAAGAAATGCCATGTAGGAGGAAAAATAACTATAAGTAATTATAATATCATTTTCTAACTTCTTTACGCATCTGCCCACACTACTTTCCATGTAAATGAATGCACCTTAGTCTAGTCACATCAAACTTCACTGGTGTTTAACCACAGTCCAGCTTTGTTATTGTCATTGTGTTGTTTGTTATTATACTACTATACCGATGACAAAGCTTTATCAACTGATGTGGATCTGTCACCAAAATATGCTCCGCTCAAAACGAGAAATTCAAAGCAACCCAAATTGTCAACTCCTGATATGGTCCGATACAGGGAGGAAAAACTAAAACATGTAGATTTATGGTCATCAAGAACATTGTATCCTATTGACCCATGTTCATTGCAGCATCCAGATTTTCATTCGGTGAGTCAGTTAATAATCTATATGTGTCATGGTAAAAATGGCCTTTTGGGTTACTGTGAGAATTTGATGCGCTATGGGAATGCACATTCAATGCAAATAATACATTATTTGGAAGAGGAATCAAGGAAAATATCAAAGGAGTGCGAAGAAAAATCTACAAAGATGAAAATTTGATTGGATGAAAATGAGATGCTCAAGGAGGAGATCCAAAGGTTGAAATCTTCTTTGCATCATTATACAACTAGTAATGATGAGATAAAAATTGCATTTCAATCCATGCGTATCTCATATTTGTCTCTTGTTAAAGATATGGATGTGCTCAACAGAAAGGTCCGAAGCAACAAGATGAAAAGACTGGTAAACAAGGATATATGTGATCTGTCATCCAACGAAGGTCATAGAAAAAGACGAATCCGTGCATTCAATTAAGTTATAGCTTATTTGGTACTGAAAATTGCTTGAACTTTTTGATTTATTCATAATCACTAATTCTGTTATTTATTCATTTCAACTTTCTGTTGATTTGCTTATTGTATACTGTTGTGAATACTATGAGTGTCCTAATTTCTACTGACATTTTCTACTGAATTCACGCGTGTGGGATGCCCTACACATGTATTTTTGATCTCCTAAGCACAATAACACCATAAAGATCAAACTAGCATTGGTTGTCAATAGGAAAGCTGATCATACAAGCAATATTATTGTGTTACAAGCAAGATCTATCAACAAAACATCAGACTAAGCATCATAAATGCATCTACTTGGCTAGAGAGAGAAAATAGCAAGTACAAAACTCGTGGAGAGAGAGAGAGGGCACAAAGAGCTTGTCTCCAAATTTGCGTTACACACAAATTTCATCATTTTTTCAAAGAGAGTACATCACATATATATAGATCCATGGACTCTCCTCCTACTTTGAGTTGAATTGGAGTTGTGGATCCACCTCTCAAGCTATCTAGACTTATCCAAGCCACCTCACTATGTCTAATTGTGCCACATAGTCTTTTCATGCATTAAATGTGGCATGTACAAATGGCAATTCCTATGGTAGCTCAAGTTTCTACTTCTGCCTACCATGATGTCACATGGGAACCCCATTCTAATGTAGGTTAGGTCAAGTCAAGAGAGTTGGTCATGTCTTGAATATTTAATTCTAAGATGGGTCTTTACTAAGCCAAAAGAGCTTAATTCATCTTTGGCATTTTTAGGACCCATACTCACAACATTAGATAGATTGTTTAATATTTTGACACTCCTCCTAAAAATGTATCTAATGTGGATCAAGCATTGATCTTGAGATAAGCAAGATTAGACCTATGCTTTGAGAAGGCACTTTTGCAAAGTGGCTTTGTGAGAAGATCAGCAATACACGAAGGTGTGTCGACTTGTTCTAAGTTGATTTCACCTCCAATGAGCTTTTCCCTTACAAAATGGTGTGCCACTTCTATATGTTTGCTTCTTGCATGAAAAATAGGATTGTTTGCAAGAGCTTGTGCCGATATGTTGTCACATTTGATCAAGGGAAGATCATCCTCTTTGATGCACTTTAGCTCCATGATTAACCTCTTGATCCGAAGCACCTCTTTAGTTGTTGTAGTGAGTGCTTTGTACTCGGCCTCACAAGATGATAGAGATATGGTATCTTGCTTCTTTGAAAGCCAAGACACAATATTGCCTCCAAGAAAAATAGTATATGCATTAATCCAATCCATTTTATCACTTGCGAAATCAGAATCTGAATAGCCAACAATGGTTAGATCCTCATTCTTGTACAATAAACCATAATCTTGAGTAGAAGATGGATATCTTAGAACTCTCTTGGCCATCTTCCAATGTTGGATCTTGGGATCTTGCATAAATTGACTCAATTTGTTCACACAATAGCTCAAATCGGGTCTAGTGGTAGTAAGCCAAATTAAATAGCCTATAAGACTCCTATAAAGTGTGATGTCCTCGAAGGATCTTTCATCACCTTTAATAGGATCTTTTACATGTTGCTCCATGGGAGTATCTATGCCTTTACAATTTTGTATATTGAATTTTCTTAACATAGAAAAGACATATCTAAATTGACAAATAAAAGCATACTCTTCATGAAAATCAATCTCAAGGCCCAAAATGTAATGGATCTCTCCTAGATCTTGCATTTTAAATTCTTTTCCTAATGCATCTTTGGTTTCTTGAACTAGCATCAAACAACTTCCATTAAGAATAATGTCATCTACATAGATTAGGAGAATGACAATATTATTACCATCAAACTTTAAGTACATAGAAGGATCATAGTCACTAAGCACAAATCCTAATGAAAGTAGAAAGTTGTTGAGTCTTGAATACCATGATCTAGGTGCTTGCTTTAAGCCATAAAGACTTCTAAATAACAAACACACCTTAGATTTATCCTTCATAAATCCTTGAGGCTGTTCCATGTATATCTCCTCCTCAAGATAGCCATTCAAAAAAGCGTTGGAGACATCAAGTTGAAACGGTTTCCACTTAAAAAATAAGGCAAGAGAGATTATGATTCTTATTGTCACCATATTTGCTACAGGAGCAAAGGTTTCTTCATAGTCAAGGCCATATATTTGTGCAAAGCCTTTAGCATAATATCTTGCCTTGTACTTGTTGATGGATCCATCATGGTTGTACTTGATCTTAAACACCCACTTGCATCCAATGATATGCATGTAAGGTGGTGGATCCACTAGCTCCCATGTGTGGTTGGCGATTTTGTCTCCAAATTTGCATTACACACAAATTTCATCATTTTTTCAATGAGAGTACATCACATATATATAGATCCATGGACTCTCCCCCTACTTTGAGTTGAATTGGAGTTGTGGGTCCACCTCTCAAGCTATCTAGACTTATCCAAGCCACCTCACTATGTCTAATTGTGCCACATAGTCTTTTCATGCATTAAATGTGGCATGTAAAGTACAAATGGCAATTCCTATGGTAGCTCAAGTTTCTACTTCTGCCTACCTTGAATATTTAATTCTAAGATGGGTCTTTACTAAGCCAAAAGAGCTTAATTCATCTTTGGCATTTTTAGGACCCATACTCACAACATTAGATAGATTTTTCAATATTTTGACATTTTCATGAACATTATGTTTGCAATGCAGATCAGCATTGGTTGTTGAAGACCATTTGGCCGATGAGATTTCAATTGGAAACTCACTAGGCTCTATCTTGACTTCTAAATAAAATCAATGTTAAATAATAACAAAATGAAAAAGATTAAGACTTCAGTTATTGATAGGATTATGGATGAAGTTGGAAAAATATTAGACACTACATTGCTTCAGGGGGCATGTGACTTTTCTAGCATCAGTAGGGAAGCATATGCAACAATGTTTAAGATGATAAAGGAGGCATTTGCACAAGTAAATATTAAAAAGTTTCCAATCCCACGACCATTTCATCTTTAAAAAAAAAAAAGACATGTTAAACCATGGTATGCAGACAATAGTTGGTGATCCATCTCATATCAATGAAGTGTATTGCTCGAAAGGAGAAAGTCTAGCATATAACAATTCTAACAATTTATTTATTGACATTAATCAGTTATTAACATTCATCATAAATTTTTACGGTATTACAAATGAGAATGTCAATAACAAGTTGATAGTTGTTCTCAAGTTAGATGAGTCTGAAATTATAAAAGGACAAAAAATGGAAAGAGTCAGTCTCACGATCATGAATGGAGCACTTTCAAATTCAGAAGACTCAGAAGGCCTCAATTTCAGTGCTCAATCAGAAAATGATATTTGGTGGTTGGCAACATTTCAGGTATAGCAGCTCCTTTGCATAATGAATAGGGATAATCATTTGAATATGGATTTCATATCTAAAATCTTCTCAATGTTAATATTATGAGGCTAATCACGTTTTTGTATTCTCTTCTAGGTGCTGAAAGAAGACCATAACATTCTCTCATGGATATTTATTAGAACATCATATCCTACCACCATAAAAAATCACATGGAGGGAGTTCCACTCAATATTCTTGGAATTGGCACTTTCAACATTGAATGGCATTTAGCAAGAGATCTGAAGACATTAAAATGTATGTTCAATGTATCTCATGGCGCTAACTCTAAACACCCTTGTTTGTATTACATGAAAACAACAAAAGACATGACAAGGAGTATAGGATATCAAGAGATCGAGAAGATCCTAATTGGAAACCTGTACTACCGATTTCTCTACGAAATGTTCATATCTGTACATTGCATGCGGAGGTGCGTATTATAGAAAAAATAATATATCTTCACATCTTGTTTGCATGGAATTCCGAGCCAGAGGCCTCTACAAAGGAAGCTATTTCCAGATTAGAGGATGTGTTGTCCAAAGCAGGCTTACATAAAGGCCACGTTAAAATAAAAAAAGATGACAAGTTATCAGGTAAAACAGGACATATTCCATGCAAGCCGAGCATTGGAGGATCTAAAGCTCGAAGATTTTTATCAAATTATTCTGGCAAACAATCTAAGGTTCAATACACAGTTTGGAAAGAAATTATTGTAGCAACTCAAGATTTTAAAGAAGAAGGTTCTACTCGTATACACAAAGTAGAAGTTTGGAAAAAGTTAGACAACATGTCAAAATACTTGAGAAAAGATAAATTTTCAAATACTGATGTCCAAATGATACAGAAAACAACCAATGAATTTGTGGATGCACTTCAGAGTGCATGGGGTGTTGATCATATAACACATAATATGGCAAGATTTTGATTTTACACTACGATAGGCAAATATGTGCAATTAAATTAGATACTTTTGCTACTGATTTAGATTATATTTTTATGACATACAGCACATATTACGACATCATTTGACATTCTTTGCAAGAAATAATGGAAGTCTAAGCATATGGTCATCGCAAGCAATGGAAAAATCTCATTAGCAAGCAAGAGCGGCATTTCATAAGAGTACACAACATGGCGGGACTAGCACAAAAAATAGCTATATACTGCAACTTTTCTAATGGTTTTACAGAAGAATCCAAATTCTTCATAATACAAAATCGGCGGATTATAAAAAATTTCAAAAAGCATGCAAATTTATACAAGCCAGTAGGCTATAGACACACAATAAAATTTTGTATATTAAATAAAATTATTTACAAAGTACAATTCAACAGTATCTAATTTGCTTCCGATATTTTTTCCAACAAAAGTTGCAACTTAGAATCATGCAACAGTTTTCTTTTCTTTTGTATGGATCCAATAGCTCATAGTTTTCATGCTTACTCAGATCAACTTAAGTAGCATACACTGCAAAATGAGATGATCTGAACATGGAATTCACTGGTCCATATCCTAAAATTTTAACCGCAATAGTTTTCTGTACAAAAATTATCTTATGCACCTTATTAAGATTATGTCCTCCAAGAAAATGATATAGTGCCTTGATTGCCATAATTATAGTTTCACCATGTTGATGAAACTTTGAATAGGAAACACTTATGTCATTATTCTTGAAGGACTTTAGATAGTGCCTAAGTGCATGATCTTTTGAAAATTCTCCCGCAGAAGATCTCTGCCCTCCTCAACGAATTGCGAAATCATCAAGGAAAATTGATTCTTGAAATGATAAAAAACAAAGTAAGCTCCAGTATATAATCTGACATAACAAATCTAGTAGTACTTGATAAGAGACAAAAACTTATGCATTCGGCTTTGTCTTCTCTGATTACTGTCTCTCCATCAATATTATGTCCACCTTTCGATGTCAATATTGTTGGTGAATAGACAATAAAAAAAAGACCTTTTTCAACCAAATAACTCCACTCCTTTTTGACACCTTCACCACCCAATGCCTAACTATCCATTAACAAACTCCAACCATACGCCATTCACTGAATACTTAACTTACCCAATAACTGAATTTTTATCATAAAAAAAAAACCCAAAAACCAAAAACAACAAAAATCCTTACAAAAAACAAAAAACCAAGATCTTACCCAATGGAACACCATATTGATCCCCATACCACAGAAGATTATCCACCCAAAATGGTGTCACCTACGTCTGACGAAATCCGACATCATAGGTTTTCTCAAATGAAATTACACGTACACAAACCTTCCACAAACCCATTCGAGAACCAAGAACCCAATAGGACATTTTGATTAAATTGCGACAATTTGCAAAAACAATTCTATGGTGAAGACCGACAACAATAAGCACTTGATTTTACACAAGCAAATGAGGATTTATGCTTTTCCAAGTGACAATCAAAGATGCAAATGTGGAAGCAAAGCAATATCATCCAATATGGGTTGCAGTGGGTCCTGCAACACATCAGGGTTGAGATGATGTTGGCTAATTCAGATGAGTCCCCAAGATACTCGACCAAAGTTATCCAAGAGCACCTCTCACCTTAGACCGAGGAGGTCTCTGAGAAGATGAGATGAATGCAGAATGAGAGTCAAGTATGCCCCTCTTAGAAAAGTAGAGTGAGCCACCTTTTGATGGTGACCTCTAGTGGAGAGGATAATTTCACTTGTAATTTGTGTAATGTGGAAATGCCACTAGGATGCCACCTAAGGAGCTCTCTTGCTTATTTAAGAGACTCCCCCTTTGTAGAAGGAGTTTTCTAAATGCATCTACTCCATGTCCTAATGAGAATAGCCTCATGAAGATGCAAAAGGACGATTGTGAAGCGAAACAATTCGAAACAAAACTGTTCGAGATCTGACACCACTAATGGGAGGAAGAAACAACTCAAAACAAAACGAAACGAAATAGCTCGAAACGAAATGGAAAAAGAAGTGAAATCAATTCGCGATGAAGGCCGATTAGAGCTGACTTGACAGGAGTAGCTACTGCTACTGATTGCGGTCTAATTCTCTTCCAAGCCCCAGATCTTTTGACGATCTGTTGTAAAGTTAAACATGTAAACAACAGATAAGGTTGAATAAAACAACAGCGGAAATTTATCTACTGATAGCATGCATTTCAATATTACAAATCATACACATCACAGAACAGAACATTGAGAAAAATCCCTTCTATTATCAGAACTGAATTTTACAATATTTTTTTGAGCGCTATCTGTTTTTCAGATCAACGCATTGGCACAAGAGATGTTTTCTCTCACGAAAATATATTTAGCTACTGCTAATTTGTAAACTCACTCTATGTCTGTGACTCTGACTTTCTGACTATCTAGCAATACATATATTTAGAGTAACATTTCTGATTTAGAGAGATTAAACGATCTACAACTAGTCTCAGATTACAAGAGCGACGGATTAGGCACGTCCTAATGCTCTTCTGCTGACGCCATCATATCAGATCAGGAAGCTGTACTACATGGTACTTGCTTGATCTTCCTGGTCCTTTAGAGCGCGAAGAATTTCGTGTCTCGAACAATTTTGTGTCGTGTCATGTCGTCTGACCTTCTCTTTTTTCTCGTGCATTAGTTGCCTTTTGTCCGTTGGACAATGCCTTCATGCTGTAGGCCTTCGCCTTTTGCTTAAAGACCCTTTTAAAGATTTTAAGGGCAGTGTCGCCTTTTTGAGGGCACCTTCACTTTTCCACGGGCACCTTTTCTTTTTCCCGAAAAAGGTGAAAAAGGCAAAAAATGCGAAGCTAGGCCTGAAAATAATTTATGGCATTTTAGAGACAGTGTCGCCTTTTTTCTGAAGGCGAAAAAGGCCAGCAAATTTTTTTTAAGGCATTTTTAAAGACAATGTTTCCTTTTTCACAAAAATGCAAAAAATACGACAGTGTCGGGAAAGTTGCCAGAGTTACTTTCTAAGTGTTTTAGGCCTAGTGCTGAATTTTCTTCATGACACAAAAAATGCAAACTGTGCGACAAAACAGTTCAAAAATGCAGACTGTGTGAAATATAGTTCAAAATGCACAATCACGAAAAACAGCGAAGGAAAAAAAAAACTAAGGAAAAGTGCTAAGGCTTTGAAAGATAGAAACTGTTAGTTTCTTCAGCTGCTTCTCAAAGCTGGTATATTTCTGATTTCTAAGCTTGTACGCTGCTTCTCAAAGATTGCCTTGTCAAGAGGCTTTGTGAATATATCAGCCACCATCTGCTTCGTTGGAATAAACTTGGTCTTCAGCCTATCTTTCTCAACCAGATCTCTTATAAAATGATATCTGATGGCAATGTGTTTCATCTTGGAATGAAACACTGGATCCTTCGTCAGATGAATGACGAATGTATTATCCATGAATAGTAGCAGCAGCTCATTGGAGTTCTCTCCTTGTCCGTCAAGAAACTGTTTGAGCCATGTAAACTCGTTCGCCATCTTGGCTGCCGCAACATACTCTGCTTCGCAAGATGATTGCGCAGTCACGGTCTGCTTCCTGCTGATCCATATTATAGTTGCACCGGCTGCTATTGTGCATCCTCCTGAGATGCTCTTGCAGTCATCTTTCAAAGATACCCAGCTTGCATCACTGTAGGATTTGATCTGGAATCCTTCATGCTGAGAGAAACACATCTCATAATCCTTTGTCTGTTAAATGTATTGCAGAATTCTCTTAGCTATCTTTCAGTGCGTAGGGCCTCGATTGATATTAAACTGGCTCATTCTGAAAACTGCATAAACAATGTCAGGGCGTCTATTATCTGTCGAGTACATGAGTGATCCGATTAATCTCCTATAGGGCACGTTTTGCATGGCTTCCTGCTCTTCTGCATTCTACAGGCAGTCTTGCTTGGTCAGAATTGTTCCAGCTACCATCGGCGTATTAGCTCCCTTGCAGTATGTCATTTGAAAATCATCAATGATTTTCTGGATGTATCTTGACTGGTGAAAATATAGCTTCCCTTCGTCAAGATCTCTGTCAATCTACAATCCTAGGTAGCATCTTGCTTCCCCTAGGTCTGATATTTCAAAATGCTGTGAAATATCATGTTTCACCTGAGCAATCAGCTCGTCGCTTCTGGACATGATCAAAGTGCCATCCACATAGACTGCTATGATTATGATTTTTCCATCTGTGACCTTTGTATAGACATTGTAGTTGGCCATTAATGGTTGAAATCCCAAGGACCTGAGAGTGTGATCCTTCTTCTTATACCATTGTCTGGAAGACTGCTTCAGTTTGTATATGTTTCTTTGCATTCGGCAGGCGTAGTTTGCAAAGCGTGAGCAGATAAATCCTGATGGTTGGTCCATATAGACCTCTTCATTCAACTCGCCATGTAAGAAGGCAGTCTTTTCATCCACTATGTGGATCTTGAGACTGTACACTGCTGCATATGCAAATAGTAGACGTAAGGATGAATGCTTTACGACTAGAGAAAAGGTTTCAGTATAGTCAACACCATAATTATGAGAGAAACCTTTCGCCACCAATCTAGCCTTGTATTTTGATACGTTGCCATCAAGTCCATACTTGTATTTGAAAACCCATTTTCATTTTACAGTCTTCCTGTCTACTGGTAATGGCTCCAGATTCCAGACATTGTTCAGCTCCATGGAATTCATCTCATCTTCCATCGCTTTAATCCACTTGTCCTTATCTGGACAGCTGATAGCTTCCTTATACATTTGAGATTCTCCTCTGAATCCACAAAATTCCTCTAATATAAAGACTGAACTGTCAAATACAAATCTGACATGTGCTTTTCTTTCCCTCGTAAATCTTCTTGGAGAGTCCGTAGTCAGTTCAATGGCCTTGTCTTTGTTGACTGCTAATTCGTGGTGAGTAGCAGGTGTCCTGGGTACAGGATGTGTGCTTTGCTACTCATCGTTTGAACGGTCACTCTATCCATCTAAAATTTGAGCATCTTGTTTAGGGTGCTCAGGGTCCGCTCCCTCTGTGGATGTCGGCATATCAAAGTAGCCTCCGGTCAGGATTTCGTAGCCAACTGGATCTCCGTCAGCCATTGTCTTTGACTCATCAAATCTAACATCTTTGACAGTCTTGATTTGTCTGCTGTCATGCATGTAGATTATGTAGTATGATGAATGAATATCATATCCTACGAGGAATCCCTGCTCCACCTTTTTATCCAGCTTCTTTCTTTTCTGATCTGGGATGTGGGCGTATGCGATGCATCCAAAAATGTGCACATGTGTCAGACTTGGTTTGTTGTCCCACCATACCTCGTGTGGCATGGTATGTGCAACACTGGATCTACTTGTCCTGTTCTGCAGGTAGTTGGCTGTAGCTACTGCTTCAGCGCATAAGAATTTTGATGCCTTTGAATAGGCCATTATGGATTTCAAAACTTCCATGAGAGTATGATTTCGCCTCTCTACCACACCATTGTGTTGTGGTGTGTAGGTTGTAGTCTTCAAGTGAAATATGCCTCTGCTGGTGCAGAACTTAGCAAAGCGTTTGGAGATGTATTCTCCTCCTCTGTCTATTCTCAGCTGCTTCACCTTCTTGTCAGTCCATTTCTTAGCCCAATTCATGAACTCTGTGAATTTGTCCAGGGCCTCTGACTTGTTTTGGATAAAGTACATGGCTGCAAACTTGCTGAAGTCATCAATAAACATGATGTAGTACTTTGAACCTCCCAAGGAGACTGCATCAAATGGTCCACAGATGTGAGAATGTACCAATTTCAAGAGTTCTTTTGTTCTAAAAGAGTCCTTGGTGAATGATATACATGATATCTTGCCTTTGTTACAAGCATCGCAGGACTTCAAGCATGCTGCATCTTTGATGTTGACACCAATGAATGCTCCGCTCTGACTAGCGTTGTATAGAGCAACTGTATTCATGTGATACAACTTCTTGTGCCATGTAATATTCATCGATTCATCGATCTGGTGAGCTTGTTCTGAAGGTACTCGGATCTTGAGGTGATACAGGTTTCTCTTTCGCTTCCCTATGGTGACAAGCTGAGTGGTTGCAGATTCAACCACTTCGTAGGTATCGCCTTCAAAGGTGACTCTTAGTCCTGCATTTATCATCTTAGCAACAAATAGTAGGTCCTTTTGAAGAGTGGGCATGTATAGAGTGTCATCGAGCCTTCTGTCTCTTCCTTTGGTGCTTAACCACAATGCTCCAGTTCCGTTGACTTTGTGTCTGGAACCATCTCCCAAGGTTTTGTATCTGGAGAATTCCGATTCTTGATAATCAGTGATCATGTGTCTCGTTGCCACAAAGTGTGACGTTGCACCTGAATCAATAATTATCTCTTGTGTATTTGAATTTGATGTCGCATAGACATCAGCACACAAGTAAGTTGCTGGGTTCTTGCCGTTGTTGGCTCTGTCTTCAGCCATCTTGGAGGACTTTGATTCCTTCACATAGGATGAGCTATTATCGCTCTCCCGTCTACTCTGAGCTTTCTTGTTTCTGGGATTTTGGTTGCAGTCAATGGCTGCATGACCCTTCTTGTGATAGTGGATGCACTCTATCTTTGGATTGAGCCAGCACTTATCAACAGTGTGGCCTTATCGTGTGCATTTTGTGCGGGTCTTCTTCTCACCGTTCTACTGTCTTGATTTAGTTTTGCTCTTCCATTTGTCTTCTTTGGCTCTCTCTGACTGTTGCTTTCGATCTGACTCCCTCTTAGGCTTGGAATTCTTCTTCTGCTTCTCTTTGTTGATGTAGAGAGCTTGATCAGAGTTATCCTTGTCATCAAGGTGTTCATGGGCTTCCACCTCTTCTCTGATCTCGATTATAGCCTTCTCAAGGGTCATCTGTGGATCTTTAGCAAGTAGTGTTCGGGTCATTTGAAATGATCTTGGTAGAGCTCGCAACAGGTATGTGAGCTGCTTCTCTGCTGAGACTACATTCTCCTCTCCATAATTGTGTAGCGAGAGGAACAGGTCCTTCATTCTTCTGATGAAGGAGGTGAGGTCTTTACCATCCCATCTCATATTGGTCAGCTGATCTTCAAGAAGCATAATTTGGCTTCGTGATTTGGTTTGAAATCTGGTCAACAAAGCATCCCACATTTCTCTTGCTTTGGAGAGTGTGGCTAGATCAAGTGTCAAGTTGTCTTCGATGGAGGAAGACAACACGGCTACTGCCTTGTCGTTCTTCTCTCTCCATTCCCATAGCTCTTTGCCAATGTTTGTGGGCATCTCTTCTATGCCATCAACCCAGGGCCATAGACCTTCTCCTTTCAGTATGAGAGAAGTCTTTACCTTCTATGCTAGGAAGTTCGATCTTGAGGAGTCAAGGATCGTGCAGATCTTTGATTGAATGCTATTAATGGATGCCATAGCCTGAAAGAATCAGGCAGGGCTCTAATAATCCAAAGTCATGGCTTTGATACCACTGAAGATACGAAAGGATGATCGCGAAGTGAAACGAATCGAAGCGATTCGAAATAAAACCATTTGAGCTCTGACACCAATGATGGGAGGAAGAAACAGCTCAAAATAAAATGAAACAAAACAGCTTGAAACCAAATAAAAAACAAAGCAAAATCAATTTGCGATGAAGACCGGATAGAGCCGAGAGTAGCTATTGCTACTGATTGTGGTCTAATTCTCGTCCAAGCCCCAGATCTTCTGAAGATTGATTGTAAAGTTAAACTTGTAAACAACAAATAATGTTGAATAAAAAAACAACGAAAATTTATCTACTAATAGCATGCATTCCAATATTACAGATCATACACATCACAAAATAGAGCATTGAGAAAAATCCCTTCTATTATCAAAACTGAATTTTACAATATTTTCTTGAGCGTTGTCTGTTTTCCAGATCAACGCGTTGGCGCAAGAGATGTTCTCTCTCACGAAAATATGACTAGCTACTGCTAATCTGTAAACTCACTCTGTGTCCGTGACTCTGACTTTCTGATTGTTAGTGGTGGATAAGTTTTTCTGTTTTTATGGAACTTAGATGGATGGTATTGTCATGAAGGAATAATCTCCTTTCATATGGATCCAAAAATTCTAAATTTTTCTTTTTGCTCATATCAATGTAAGCCGAATAAAGGGCCATTGCAGATGATCTTTTTGTAGTCTCATTGGGAGTATAATCCAATATTTTAATTGCCAAATCCCTTTTCACAAAAATTATTTTATATGTTCCTCTTGCGCACTTATGGCCTCCTAAATAAATTGATAATGATTTGATGGCCATAATGACAGTGGTTGCATATGGATTAAAAGATGAATGATATATACAAATCTCATTATTTTGAATTGTTTTCAAATAATGAGATAGCGACAAATCTTTTCTCCCGGTTGATACACCTCGGACGCGTCCATGTCTCATACCAAAGGCATCTATTTCAATAGCATCCTGTAAACGAGTAAAGAAAATAAATTTAGAACGATACATAACACTGCAAACTCATACTTACATAATGTTTGAAATAAGAAAACTGAACAATATCAATACCAATATAATATCTATGTACCAGATCATAATCATCGTATTCAACAATGTTTGCTCTGCTAATGTCATGTCTTTCAATGGAGTCCTTGGGGGATATTTTTTTTGAAATTCTAAAAATTCCTCCTCTATAGGCAAAGTTTTTTCATAGGCTTTAGATTTTTCAATCATGGCCTCCAAGGCCTCATTGCCAGATTTCCAATTGCCATCTTTATCATAATCTATCTCACTTTCAAGCTCATCATATGTGTAATCAACAATGTCAGAAAATTCTAATAAATTTTGTGCAAAAATCGAGAGGATTTCATCTTGTTTCAAATTCAAAACATTTTCTATATCATTAAATGAAATATAACTCTCATTATTTATAAAATATAAGGAAATATCAAGTAGAGTTAATTGATTAATAGGAGATGCAGATGGAAGAGAATCAGAGAGGATTATAGAACGAGGGAGAGTATTCTGATAATCTGAAGCCGTAGATGCTTTAGCTTCAACCCCTATATTAGTATGTATATCATCTACATCAACTGGAGCAGATGCAGATGCTTCAATCAATGGAACAATAGAAGATTCAACAGACTCATCATCTAGAATTTTAACAAATATGTAAAAGACAAAGACCATTCCTTTGATTAGAAGGCGACATATTCTTTTGTGGATACCACAATATATATTTCTTTTGAAATGGTCATGCAGGTTAGAGTACTTTCTATTGTGTTTATGCTTAGAGGATGGTTGGGAATGCACAAGGTCCTGAAAATGAACAAAACAAAAACTATCTATATCCCGAACAAGAGTACTAATAATCTGAGAGAAATTATCAAGAAGAGAAATTAAATTATAACGATTCTCATAAACTAGCTTATTGATATCGAAGGGAGCAAAAAACATATTGAAAAAATACTCTAATTTTTCAAATGAAATGTCACTAACATTCAAAAAATTCAGATATCTGAGGACATGGAGAAACTAGCCATATTAAACCTGATATCGGTTCAACGCGACTAAATGATTTCAGTCGAGGACTGAACAATAGTGCGCACGTTGATCCGATATCGTTTTGACAAGACTGAAATTTTCTCCGAGCACACGTCAGAAGAGGCTGATATCGCTTCAGCTCGCCTGAATGAATCCGACCATGCATTGTATGTGAAGACGCGCGTCAATTCAATATCACAAGAAAGAAAGAAAACAAAATGACGAGAGAGTTGAGAATAAAAGATCACAGAATTGAAATATGAAAAGTGGTGCCCATATTTATAGCCTATTCTTGTCGATCACAGCCATACATTTGTCATAAATGAATTGAGGAGCTATCCACCAATAAGAGTGAGACAAATTTGTACCTCTGCCGGAATACATTAAATAGTCTATCATTATATTTTCCAAATCATCATTAGCCCTAACTCTAAAATTTGTACCTGTGCCGTAATACATTAAATAGTCTATCACTAGCCTCTTGGAATCATCATTAAACAAATACTAAACAAATATTAAATGGACGTCATTGAAAAATGTGTACGAGGACAATTATTTAAGCACCGTAAAGATGAAATTTTGAGATAATTGTTCATTCAGAATATTTTCATTAGACGGAGCATTTTGAAAGAGCCAATATCGATTCCACGCGAGAGGACAAGTGCTTCACTAGAACAGAACAAATAAGCGCGCGTTGATGAGATACTTCGGTATGGTATAAATCATCAAAGCTTGCTTCAGAAGATTCCTCATACATTCAAAGCTAAAAGAAATTCTATCGAAGCAAGCTTTGATGGTTCATATTACATTCCAATATATTTTCAGTGCATCTCAGATATCGGATCAGCGCGCCCGGGAGAAGAAAGTGATTTTCCACTTGGACTGCACACGTCGAATCACTATTGTAGAAATTTTTTTTTTTTTTGAAAATTGTCGAAATTATTGGACGACATTATGCATGATCAAAGCTTGATTCGGTAGACTCTTCATACTGTCCAAAGCTAAGAAGAATCTATCGAGTCAAGCTTTGATCATTCATATTACCGTCCAATATCAGTTCAGTGCGCAAGAATAGCCTCTCTGGTTTACACATGCAATATATGTGCATCAATTTGCTATTGGATGAAATAATGGCCGTTGGAAATTTTTTGAAATTATAATGGTTGGATATCAAAAGTTAGATATTTATAGCATAACCTTGTCAATTTCAGAAATTAACTATAGATGTGACCATACTTTTGTACAATTAATTGTAGATGTGAACATACTTCTGTAGAAATTAATTGTGGTCGTCATTAGCCATATTGGGTGATGCTTAAATTTTTTTGCTTAAAGCTCTTATCGTTATCTACTTCCATGCGATATCGATTCAGCACGCCCGAAGCAACCTACCTACATTTCGCTTTTACTCGCGCGCGCCCATCCGCTCTCAGGTATCAATTCAACACGCTTGGCCTGACTTTCGATCCTGAGTTCTTCTTGTTCACGCGCTAATATGATATTTGATAGTAATGGCGCGGACTAAGCAAACAGCACGGATCCACCCTGGTGAAATCCCAATCACAAGAGGAGGTCAGGAAAATCCACCACCACTGCCTCGTCCATTACCACCTCCTCCTAGGCCAAGGGGAAGACGAAGAGATCCTCAATGGCTGAAGGATATTCGGAAGCTATAGAAGACCAATAATCTTTTGATTCCGAAAGCTCACATACAGAGATCCATCAAACAGGTTACAAGAAGTCTATCTGCAGATGTGAGCTGGACTATAACGACAATTGAGATGCTGCACATTGCATATGAGGATTTCCAAGTGAAATTTTTTTTCAGATAGTGTTGTTGTAGTTGTCCATGCTAAGAGGGTGACCATCATGTCCAAGGATTTCAACATTGTGTTCAGGCCATGAGACACATATGACAAATTTGCAGAGTACTTTAGACCAGCTCCTTCTTGTTAGATTTCTTATGTCAGGCTTAAACAAATCATTCAAGTCATGAGCGTCCTGAAAACCGAAGGCCGTCTACATGTTTTCGGACCTTCACAATTTTCTCTTTGAAATTTTTTGCCTTAACCATTTTTAGGCACCTTCGTCTTTTTCCGCACCTTTGTGAAAAAAACAACATAGTGGCCAAGTGGCCAAAATGCCTTAGAAACCATTTTAAGACACCTTCATTTTTTTTTGCCTTTTTTGCCCCTTTGCAAAAAAATGCGATAGAGTGGCCAGAATGCCTTGGAAATCATTTTTAAGGCAACTTCCACTTTTTTGCCTTTTTCGCACCTTCACAAAAAATGCGACACATGCCTTGAAAACCATTTTAAGGCACCTTCGTCTTTTTCGCCTTTTTCGTTGCCTTCAGTCTAAGTGCGCCTTCGGGATTTACATTCCTTTAGTCTAAGGGCACCTTCGAGAATTTACATGCCTTCAGTCTAAGGGCACCTTTGGGTTTTTCGCGTTTTTCGCATTTTTGCTACATTGGCAGACTAACGTCGCCAACTTATCATCAACCCTAAAACAGTTGGAGAAACAAATATCCTAAAAGCGGTTACCAACTTTGTACATATGCAAAACTGGAGTAAATGGTAGTTAAGACATAAGATATTTGTCTCTTGACATTTGTAAATATATATATACTAGCTGAATCAAGCTATGTAAGGGTTAATCGAGTTCCTCTTTCAATCAGACTTATCCATAGTCAGCGTTATCACACTCAGCAAGCTGAAGTTACTACTTCAAGCCATTGTACTCACTGTTGATATTAATCAGAATGCAATTTTTGTCTCACTACTACGTTGTTCATTTGCGCAATTTTGCATAAATAATTCTACTTGAATATTTCTGCTGCTAACTGTTGCATTTCTGTTCCTACATGCCTACGCTTAAAGCCTCGAGCTTCCACTGTCGGTCATCTCCACGTTTTACGACATGGTATCAGAGCGGGCATTTCAGTAGTCTGTATTTCTACTACAGATTATCAGTCTTGTTTCTATCAAGACGTCTTTTTAGCAAACGCACAACCAACAGTATTTCGACAATCATTGTTTCTACCAATGATCTAGTCCAACCAAAATGGATCTATCATCTAGTTCATCTCTCATTGACAAACTCGATGGAGATAACTACCATCTCTAAAAATTCAAGATAAAGGTTATACTTCTAGCCAAAGAACTGTGGGACATCGTTGATGGCACAGAGCTCAAACCAGAAGGTGATGCAGCCATCATCACCCAAGTGGAGACTGAGAGATGGCAAAGTATTTGCCATGATCACCCTCAATACCAAGGATACTCAGATCAGCCACATACGTGCTACTCAGATCGCTAAGGATGCATGGCACATCCTAGCAACTCTCTACGACATTAGAGACGTTACTTCCAAGCTTCATCTGAGGAAAAAAATTTTTACCCTCAGAATGTCTGATGCAGATAGTGTTTCGAGTCACCTCAACACCTTCAAAAATCTTATGGAGCAGATGACTGCAACTGGCTCAATCATAGAAGATTCTGATGCACTCGTGACTCTATTATCGAGTCTACTTGAAGCCTACAAAAGTTGAGTAATGGCAATTTCTACCCAGGAGCACCTCACTCTATCAAGAGTAATTTCGCTACTCCTACAAGAGGAGATCAGAAGATCAACATCCTCCTCAAGCTCAGGATCGGATCCTCAAGCTCTATATTCAAAAAATCAGAAGTTTAGATCCACGGATCCTCAAGCTCTATATTCAAAAAATCAGAAGTTTAGATCCAAGGGATCTACAAAGTCAGGCTATACTGACAAGAAAAGCAACATGCAGTCTGGACCAAATTTCGATTCAAGATCGAATTCAAGCTCTTCATCATTCCAACTTGTACAGAAACTTTTTTGCAGATATTGTAAGAGGACTAGCCACAAAATCAAGGACTGCCGAACTTTGAAATACAACAACAAAAAGAAGAAGCGGTTCCAACAACAAGCACATAGTGCTACAACCAGTCACTCAAATCAGCAACAAGAATAAGAAGAAGAAGATGAAACAGCTTTCATGACCAAAGTTAGAGAACAACATGATATTGACTCTTGGTATCTAGATTTTGGAGCAACTCAACACATGACTCACCATTGCGACTGGTTCAAAGAATATAAGTCATTCACCCAGTCTCGAGTTGTGCAACTTGGAGACAACTCATCACATTCAATCAAAGGTGGAGGAATAGTCAGAGTTGAATTCAAAAGAGGTGAGGTCAAGTTGTAGTCCAACATTCTCCACATTCCAAATCTGACCAAGAATTTGCTCTCAGTTAGCAGAATCATCGATTTAGATCAAAGGGTCAAATTCGATACAGAAGGCTGCACAATTCTTGACAAATCTCGGAAGGTTCTAGCCTATAGAAGAAGAAGCGGCTATCTTTACAAACTCAGCCATTGTTATTCTTCTAACAGTCAAGCTCTTCACACAGTCACTTTTGAATCAACTGATATGCTGTGGCATTTCAGACTTGGCCATTTTAACTTCAACAATATTCAATCAGTTTAGAGTCTAGTACAAGATCTACCTTCAGTCAACAAGCCAACTTCTCTATGCGAAAGTTGTATTATCAGCAAGCATGCTAGGAGTCCCTTCATTTCAGACTCAGTTCATACATCCAAAGGCTTTGTGGCCCGATGCAAACTGCTTCCACAGGGGGAGTTCTTTATTTTCTAACCTTCATCGACGACTTCTCTCGAAGGATTGCAATCTACTATATGAAGAACAAATTTGAAGCATTGTTTCAACCTACTTCTTGTTTCTTCATCCTCATTTAGTGTTGGAGACAGTAAACCTCATAATGGTCAACGTAGATGCCAAAGACACTCATAGAAGAGGTTTTGGAGGAAGAGTTGAAAGAGAGATGCCTCCAAAGAGGATGTCCGTGAAAGATTGGTGAATACTATGGGAGAAATCTCAAGCAAAGCCGGCGATGGTATGAAAAGATTATCTATATTTCATCATTTGGAATATTGGAATAACCTTTTGATTAATCACCTACTTGATCCCATGCACATATTTAAAAATGTGGGTGAATCTATTTGGAAACACTTGATTGGTGAAAAAGATACCATTACTGCAAGGCACGATCTAAAAGAATCAAATACCAAAAAAGAATATTGGATAAAGGATGTGAAGATCATGCTCCAAAAGTACCTTGGGCATTCACTAAGGAAGAGCTTAACCATGTGCGCTCCATTATTCATGACATTAGAACAACAACTGGTTTTGCCCATTCTCTACGGTCATCATTCATAGTGGATGGAAAGTTGCAAGGTCTCAAATCTCATGATTGGCTAAAGATGATTCAATTCATCTATCCACTGTCAATTCGTGGGTGCTTGTCAAAAGATATTTGTGAGACCATATACAAACTATCAGTCATTGTCAGGTATTTACGTGTACTTGGTGCATTTTTCTATTTAGTATTTATTGATTGGAAATTCAAATAGACATAAAATGGATTGAATATGTTGTAGATGGATGTGTTCAAAAGAAATCCATGAGCTAGATCTTCGCAAGAGACATGAGAATATGGTGGAGATTGTGTGCATGTTTGAGAGATATTTTCCAACTTCCATCATGGACTCACAAGTGCATTTATTGGTGCACTTGGTTGCAGAATTTTCTAGTGCACACCAGGTATAAGTGCATAAATTATCTTTTGCATGTGTATTTAAACTAAATCAATTGATACATGAACTCATTAAATAAAACACTTATTTTTAAGCATTTGTGACTTTTTAGGTGGATGTTCTTTATGGAAAGGTACATGAAAGTCTTAAAAGATTTTGTGCGTCAAAAGGCAAGGCCTGAAGGTAGCATGTCAGAGGGATGGTTAATACATGAATCTCTCTTTTATGTTACTGAAATTTTGCACCAACTACATCCATCTGCTCCACTATTGTGGCGTGATGAGGAAGCCGAAGAGGTAACTAGTGAAAAAACTCAAGGGATGGGAAAGGTCCATAGGTTGGCGCCCTTCCAACGAGAAAAATTTCTACATTCATGCTTTACAATTGTGGAGTTATGGATAAATGGTTAGACCTATATGAAGAAGAAAAAAAAAAGAGGGCCTTGTCTAGAAAGTGCCAACGATAGAGTAGAGGTAGACACATGGCCTCAAGTTCACATGATCTTGAGCCATTGCCCAAGCAATGCACTATAGAGTGGATGCATGACACACTACAAAAAGCAACAAAAGAGGGACAAAAAATATCAAACGTAGAATGGGACTTTGCAAGAGGATGCGAATGGAAGGTATTATTCTTTAGATACTTTATTATTAGAACATTCTTGTTTATAACAATATTTGTTTAATTATTTTGAAACACCATGTTCATTCACAATGATTATTTATGAGATTCATGTTTGTCATGTGGCAGTGCAAAATGTATAATGCTATATGGGCTTTTGGTTTCCACTTTCGTATTAAAAGGGTTCATAACAAAGACGCACACACGATTGTGGTGTAATAGCATCTTTCCAACAAGAAAGTCAAAGCAGTGCACGAGATTGGAATCCCATCTCAGGAGATATAGTATATGTAGGAACTATACAAAATATTTATGATGTGTCATTTGGTGAAAGTAGACACTATTTTTTATTTGATGTGAAATGGTTTAAGGTAGTTTGTAGAGGGCCAAATGCAACCGTAAAATCGGATCCAAGTGGATTTTTTGCGATTGATTCATCAAAAACATTGATCATGGAGTCCTTTGACACATTCGTGTTGCCTCGTCACTGTGAGCAGGTGCACATGCTATGCTATAATGTTTTTCAGTTTATTGCAAGTGACTTCAGTATTTGAGTTTTCGATATGTTCTAAAATAGTGATTTTTGCAAGTGTTTTTTCAACCAGATCGACTAAACAAGATATGGTGGTTTGTAGCTCAAGTTGAACCATGTTCACGACGAGTATTTGAGAGTGCAAATGATGAGAATGAAATGGAAAACCTTCATTTTAACTATGAGATTGAGCTACCTAGAGATGTAATAAATCGTCAAAACATACTTGAAGCACTCACTTCCATAGATGTTGAGATTATAAATTCTAATAGTCAGGATGATGAAATAATTTTTGAAAGTGAGAGTGATGATGAAAATCATCTAAGAGGAGATGAATTGCAAGATGCTCTCGCTGATGACATTGATTCTTATAATTCTGAATAAAAATTGATTATTGCAATTCTGAATGAAATTGATTCTTGCAATGCTTTCAAATTATTGTTATTTAGCCAAAATAGAGTCTCATTTATGGTCAAGTAAGTGAAAAGAATAGACATAGTTTGACTTCAATCCCATTTTTTTGGAGATAATGTCGAAGAAGATAGATGCACGGCTTCATGTTCCAAGAAAATTCTCACTTTTTAACAAATGCTGCAAAGGCAGTAAATCACTAAAAGCATGTGAGTTAATGAAATCACCACCACAAACTATGACAAAATCAAGTGTTTCATCATAGTCAATTCCCTTGAATTGAGCATATCCCTTGGCAACTAGTCTTGTTTTATAATTGTTCACACTACCATCTTGATTAAGCTTGATCTTAAAGACCCATTTGCAAACAATAACATTTTGTATCTTTGATAGAGGATCAATAATTTTACAAGTATCTCAAACAATGCATCATGTACTCACCTCACTTTTCATTACATCAAATCACTCTTTTGTTGCTACAGTTTCATTCAACTTGAAGGAACATCATCAAACTTAAGGTAGTAATAAGGGCAATAAAAATTAAACAATCATCAACTTGTAATTGCTTCTCTCTTCCTTGTATTTGAGTCTTGATGGGTGCATTTGGGCTCTGATACCATGTTAAAATCAAAGGTTATGAACCTCATTTGGATACTAAAATCTTGAAAAAGCATCAAAGGTTTCACTTATATCTAATAGATAGAAAACTAGCACACAATTCAACCTATTTTGCATCTAATTGGCAAAGGCTTTTGAACACCACAATAAAACTAGAAATAATTGATCTTCACATCCTGTCATACACGTGGAAAGTATAATACTTTGTTCAGATTCAGATCTATTCATTAGACACAAAAAATATCACATTCATCATTCATCAATTCCTCATTAAAGAGAAAACTTGCCAAAATCACCATCTCTTGATAATCTCTCGAAGTATGTACAAAATGAGCTCTCAATCCATATCAAATGATCTCGGATATGAGATTAAGTAGAGTGCCATTAGGGTAGACCCTAAACCCCTGGCTCTCAAAGCCTTAGATCATGCATAATTACCCTCTTGGTAGCTCGAGTCAACTGTCTTATAAAATTAGGTGGCCGCCCTCATTCTAGGAACACCATGATATAATTCACTTTAAAAAATATTTATTTAACTAATTCCACTTCATTATGAACATGCAAAAAAAATAAAAAACCTCATCATAATATAATTCACTTTAGAGAAAAAATATATATAGTCTAATCATGATATAATTCACTTTAGAAATATATTTATTTAACTAGTTTCATGTCATTATCAACATGCAAAAAACAAAAAAAACGAAAAAAATTCGTGGAATATCCACGCAAAAGATATCCACGTGTGGATATCTTTAACTTCCGGTCTCATTCGGTGAACAAACTGAAATTTGCGTGGATAATCCACGCCAAAACTGCTTTCCGACGCCGCCAACCTTCTCTCCCAAACAGTTGCCAAAATTTTCAAAATTCAATTTTTGGCGTGGATAATCCACACGCATAAATTTTTTGGCGTCGTTTCAAAAAAACACCAGTAGACTGGCCAGAGGCGTGTTCAAAATTTTTTTGGCGTGGATAATCCACGCGTGGATGTTCCACGCAAACAAAATTTCGGAAAATCGACTAAGTGTCGGGTCTCGCGTGGATAAACACAGAGTTTTCTAGTTGTGACACACTTCTCTCTCTCTCTCTCTCTCTCTCTCTCTCTCTCTCTCTCTCTCTCTCTCTCTCTCTCTCTCTCTCTCTCTCTCTCTCCCTCTCTCTCTCTCTTAAATTACAAATCTAACATTAAATTATCATCAAATACTATCTATCCATACATTATTGCAAAACATACACACACACACACACACACACACACACACACACACACACACACACACACACAAAGACTTTCCCCTCTTTCTCTTTAATAATTACAAATCTAACATTCAATTACTATCAAACATGTTATCTTTTCATACACTATTGCAAAACACACACACACACTTCCTCCTCTATAAACCAATGCATAATGCAAAAGACACACACACACACACACACACACACACACCCTCTCTCTCTCTCTCTCTCTCTCTCTCTCTCTCTCTCTCTCTCTCTCTCTCTCTCTCTCTCTCTCTCTCTCTCTCTCTCTCTCTCTCTCTCTCTCTCTCTCTCTCTCTCTCTCTCTCAAAAATCCTAAATCAATGCAAAATGCAGAACATGCTTTTATTCATGTGACATCCGTATTCTAGATATTCTTGGTTTACATAACCAAGCGGTTGATCTATGAATAAGTCTTCTTCCAATTTTGCGTGCAAGAAAGCAGTCTTCTCATCCACAATATGGATTTTCAGATCATGAGCCACTGCATACGCAAATAACAAGCGAATTGATGTATGTTTGACTATCGGTGAGAAAGTATGAGTGTAGTCAATTCCATATTTATGTGAAAATCCTTTAGCAACCAACCTTGCTTTGTATCTGATGTTTTCTCCATCAGGACATGTTTTGATCTTGTAGATCCACTTGCATTTGACTGCTTTCCTTCCATCAGGAATAGGTGAAAGTGTCCATACATTGTTCTTATACATGGATGACATTTCGTCCTCCATTGCTTGAATCCATTGATCTTTATCTGGTCCATCAACAACTTCCTCGAATGTTTGAGATTCGTTAGAGAATCCACAAAATTTGATGGCTGTATTAAAAACTTCCTGACCATACCTTTCTGGTGGTTTTTGTTGTGTGTCAAATCTTCTCACAGGTGGTTTCAAATTCGATTTTGCAGGTTTTGAGTTCAATTCTGATTCGAGCTCGTCTGCTGGAATTCGAACTGGTGATTCGAGTCTGTTAGGCACTAGATCTTGATCTCCCTCTGAATCTGGTAATTTTCTTTCATCTTCTGCTTGTTTTTCTTCTGTCGTCGTTGGTAGCTCATAATAGTTTTCGAGAATTTCATAGCCGACTAGATCACTGTCTACTATGTATTTTGACTCATCAAATTTAACATCTCGAACAATTTTTATTCTGCCAATTTTGGGTACATAGACACGATAGTATGACGAATTTAACTCAAATCCTACTAGAAAACCTTGTTCAGTCTTTTCATCAAGTTTCTTTCTTAGCTTGTCTGGTATGTGCATATACACTGCGCATCCAAATGTCCGAACATGTGCAAGACTTGGCTTCGACTTCCACCATATTTTATGAGGAGTTTTATCCAGTATTTGAGATTTCAGAATACGATTCTGAAGATAATTCAATGTAGCCACTACTTATGCCCAGAACTGTTTTGGTGCTTTTGCATGAGCCATCATACACCTAACAGCATTCATCAGTGTACGATTTTTTTGTTCAACTATGCCATTGTGCTGAGGTGTGTATGATGTAGTCTTAGTATGCATAATACCTTGATCAAAATAGTAAGCTTTGAATTTGTTAGAAATGTACTCACCTCCATGATCTGTGCAAATTTGCTTCAACCTATTGCCTGTCTGCTTCTCAACCCAATTCATATACTCAACGAATTTCTTGAAAGGTAGAATCCTTCTCATCAACATCAAGAATGTTAGATCCATCTACTTTACCATCAATCATGCTTGAAGACACCTTTGGAATGTTTCCCTCATCAAAAATGACATCTCTACCAACAATCACTTTGTTAGTAGAAGGAATGTAAACCTTGTAGGCTTTACTCACCTCACTATATCCAACAAAAATACCTCTTCTTGAAGATGGATCCTCCTTGGTCCTATCATCAAGAGTAATGTTGACATAGCATGCGCATCCAAAGGTTCTTAGAAAGTTGACATTCGGCCTCCTCTTGAATAGCATCTAAAAAGGTGTCCTTCCATCCAAAATAGCACTCGGCCACCTATTGCACAAGAAATTGGCACACAACAAAGCTTGATCCCAAAATGGTTTGTCAAGATTAGCACTTAACCTCATAGCTTTAGCACTTTCACATAAAGTCCTATTCTTCCTTTTAGCCACTCCATTTTGTTGTGGAGTCCTTGATGTTTTATACTCCCTCTTGATCCCATGCTCATCACAAAAGGCCTTGAACTTGTTAGATATGTACTCACCACCATTGTCACCTCTCAAGCACTTGATCTTTGTGGAGAACTCGTTCTCCCTTGCATTCTTGAACTTGACAAAGACATCATACACTTCATCCTTGTTCTTTAGTAGATAGATCCAACAAAATCTACTAAAATCATCAATGAATGTTACATACATCTTAGCTCCACTATTGCTAATTGTAGTAAATCCATGAATATCCGAATGTACAAGTTGAAAAGGCTTTGTAGATCTAGAAATAGATCTAGTATAAGGTAGTCTATGTGACTTAGACAAAGCACAAGACTCACAAACATGCTTGTCATTACTTAAGGAACTTGGAAGACCAATCACAACCTTCTTCCTTGCCATTACCTCCAATGACTTGAAGTTGAGGTGTCCCATCCTTTTGTGCCAAACCTCTTGAATAGAAATTTGCTCCCTTGCAACACATCCAACTTGGTTAGCAATAACACAAGCATCAAGTTTGAACAACTTCCCTTTCCTTTTACCTTTTCCAATCAAGACACCCTTCCTTTTGATCAAACAAGCATCTCCATCAAACTGCTCCTTGAGGCCCTTACTTAGCATTTGACTCACACTAAGCAAATTCTTGGTAATAGATGGAATAAACAAGACATCCTCCAAATGAACATTCCTATTTGTAGAGAGAGAGAAATAGGAATTGTGCCAATCCCTTTGATTGCACACTCACCATCATTGGCCATGTAGATCACCCTCTTGTCATTTCCATATGCCAACAAAGAAGTGAAGTACTCTTTGTGAAAGGTCATGTGTGAACTTGCTCCACTATCAATCCACCAAGGATCTAGATCTCCATCATTAGCAAGACAAAATCATCATCATTTGCATCTTGCACATCCAAACCATCCTCATCAAGAGTAAGATTACCTTGGTTGTCTCCTTGATCTCTCTTCTTCTTGTAGCACTCACTTGCAAAGTGTCCTTTGATGCCACAATAGAAGCACTTGAGCTTTGATCTATCCTTCTTTTTGCCACTTGAAGAAGCATCCACTTGATCTTGCCCTTTAGACCACTTGCTTTTGGTTTTGCCCTTGAAGTGTCGATGTAGATCCACCTCTTGCTTGAAGCCTATATTCCATTGATCAAGATCTCTTGAAGATCCATCAAACTTGGCAAAGTCTTTTGAATAGCAATACTTTGAACAATGTTAGCATGAGCATCCAACAAGCCATTAATAATCACTTGAATAAGCTCTCCTTCCTTAATGCTTTCATCTATGCAAGCTAACTCATCATTCAATGCTTTCATTCTCAAAACAAAAGTACTTGGACTTTCTTCATTCTTTTGCAAACAAGAAAAGATTTGCCTTCTTAGAGTCAACACTCTAGAAGTAGACTTGGATTCATAAAGCTTCTTTAATGAATTCCAAGCTTCCAAAGATGATGTGCACTTACCAACTTCCTTGAGAAGTTCATTGGTAACATTCATCTTTATCATGTGTAGAGCCTTCTTGGCCCTCTTGTCATACCTCAATTGATCTTGTTGTGTTGCTGGTCTCTCCTCCAAACCTACAACAATATCCAAAACATCATTCATCTCAAGAAGTGACTCCATCCTCACTTTCCATAATGAATAGTTACTTGAGGTAAGCCTATCATTGGCTTCCAACATGACTCCAATTGAGGTTGCCATGTAGCAATGACCTGATCTTCTCTTTCAGCCTGTTTCAATGCACAAAGCACTCCTTTGAACAACAACAAATGCTTCCAAAAGAAATCACCAAGATTTGAAACTATCTCACAAATTCTCTTCTAGCACTTATCCAAGCAAATCAACACATAGAATCATGGAATCTTGATCAACCTATGATCTATCCTCAATCTAATGACTTTTGCCACTTCCTAAGATTGAAACACACTCAAATGAAGTTCAGCAACCTCACTATCTAGAGATCCAATCAAAATTAGGGTTTTGACAAAATCACAAAAAATTGACTATTCCAAATCTACATGCAAATGCTGAAAATTTGATATGCAATCTATAAGCCACCACTTAGGCTGAACCAATGATCCAAAAATCGGCCAAATCCAGCATGTGAATTTAAAAAACGGAATTGAACAAGTATATTGACATATTTAGTGTTTTGATCTAAAAAAGATCCAATCTACAAAAGCAAAAAATCCGATTTTGGTGTAGAATCCTCTCTAGCATGCTCTAGACTTGATATCTTCACCAAATCATTGATAGATCTGATTTCCTGCTTCATAACCTGAAACACAAGCTCTGATACCATGTGAAAGATTTCAGATCCTTATGATCCAATCTACTTGAATGATCTTTGGTTAGAAAGAGAAATACACTACCAATTTCACCAATGTAGAAAAATCAGCATCTACACACAATTTGAGATGCAAACACTAATAGAACTTGATCAAACTTGAAAGAAATGATTATGTACTGTTTTTGTCCGTACAAAACCAGCAAGCTACTGTATTTCGCACGTGTGGATCCAGAAATAGCAAATATAGATCATTCTACACATAGAATTGCAAGCAATCACCAAGATAGTGCACCAATGGATAGTAGAACCCAAGAGAACCATGTATAAGCATGAAATGAGATAGAGAAGAGAGAAGATGACTCTCTCCACGAGTTACATCCTTTTATAGCAGGTCCAAACCCTATTTGGCCACTTGGCTTTCCCACCAAAATGCTAACCCTACCAATTTTGGGTCTAGATTCAATGTACCCAACTTATTCAAATTGAATCTACTCAAACTCGCATTCTATCTTTCCCACACTTTCAAAAAGTGTTTATTCAAATGAAATTTAGACTAATGAACTTTGAAAAGTCAACCTCTAAGTCTAAAACAAGTTTTGTCCTCAATATGCGAAATATGGAAATATTGCAAAATGTGATGAAATTAGTTGAATCTTTCACACACACAACCTTTTACACTACTTTGAGAAACTTTTAAAGTATAAAACACACACACACACACACACACACACACATCTTTTCTATCTTTCTCTCTCTCTCTCTCACACACACACACTACTTTTTACACTTTAAAAAACTTTCAAATTATAAAATACATCACACACACACACACACACACACACACACACACATCTTCTCTCTCTCTCTCTCTCTCTCTCTCTCTCTCTCTCTCTCTCTCTCTCTCTCTCTCTCTCTCTCTCTCTCTCTCTCTCTCTCTCTCTCTCGTGTTTCCCTTCCTTTCCTTTCTTTCACAAAAATTCCAAAAACTTTCAAAAAACCAACCTCCAACCTCCAATTGCTCCAAGCTCCAAGCTCCAACCTTCAATCGCTCCAAGCGCCGGTCTTTAATTGCTCCAACCGTTCCAATGCACGTAAAAATAGAGTGATAGGAATGATTTGGAATTGCGATTTCATGAAAAAATATCAAACGTCGGAATCCGACGTCCATGTCAATCAAACCTCTGAACAAGCCATAGACGTCAGATACCTTGTCGTTCATTTCAAATTGCTGACATAGACGTCGAAATCCGACATCCGTCATCTACATCCTGTCGGATTCTGACGTCCATGTCAACAGACACGTATTTTTTGTTTATTTTATGTATATTACACGTCATATCCACATTTGCATGTCAGAATCGGTCATGTTGGATTCCAACGTATATTTTGAAAATGGGTTGCCACCACAATTTCTTGGTCGTCGAACGTATAAATTTGGTATTTTTGTATAGATGTCGGATTTCGACGCGTCGAATTGCGACGGATTATGAAATTTCCAAAAATCCGTCGGATGCCCACGTCAAAATTCTCGCGATATGTTATTGTGTTGGCCGAGACACATGTTCCAATTTCTCTCAAGAGTTTATTGGACACATTCAATTTGATGCAATGGAGAGCCAACCTTGCTCTCTTCTTGGACTTTATGGATTATTGAGGACTTGAGGCTCCTCCTCATTCCCAAGCACAATATCCATAATGTCTTGAAGCACCAAAATAGATTCCATCCTAACCTTCCAAGTAGAATAGTTGGAGGATTTCAACCTTTCACTTGCCTCCATTGGCAATAGGTACCCCCCTTCTTTCAAAATTGTGGAAACATATAGGCTTAAAATGTATCAAAAAATCATATGTGCACACAAACATGTTGAATTGAAGCATACAATAGATTGTTGGGAAGCTAATTTTGCAATGCAGAATTACAAAAATTTTCCGGTTAACTAAAAAATAAAACCAAAAAAAAAATGTGGGCCAGGGGCGAAGGGGAGAGAGAGAGAGAGAGAGAGAGAGAGAGAGAGAGAGAGAGAGAGAGAGAGCAGGGAGCAGGGGACGAAGAAGAGCGAGGGTAGGAGTGAGCAGGGAGCATGGGACGGAGGAGAGCGAGCAGGAGCGAGGAGGAGCGAGGGTGGGAGCGACGGGAGAGAGCAAGGGAGGACAGAGGAGAGCGAGGATGAGCGAGCAGGAGCGAGCACAGAGCGAAGGGGAGGAGCGAGTGAGCAGGGAGACAACAAGGGGAGGAGCGAGCGAGAAGAGACGCGAGTCGAGCAGGGAGAGAGCGAAGGGGAGGAGCAAGCGATCAGGAGCGAGTAGGGAGGAGAAAACGAGCAGAGATCAAAGGGGAGGAGCGAGCGAGCAGAGGCGTGGAGAGAGCGGGAGAGAGAGAGCCGAGGGAGAGAGCGGGAGAGAGAGAGCGAGCAGGGAGAGAGTGATGAGTTGAGTGAGGGACAGAGAGAGAGAGAGGGAGGGAGAGGGAGAGAGCGAGCAGGGGGAGAGAGAGAGAGAGAGAGAGAGAGAGAGAGAGAGGGTGACAGAATCCAACATGGATTAATGCACCTGAACTAGTCCATCTTGCACCCAAAACAGTCGACAAACTACACAGTAATTATGCTCATAATTACAGCTTTCATCTGATACCCATATTGCCCATAAAAAGACCAATATATATATATATATATAAATAACGTTTCTGGATTTTTTTTTTAAATTTCAGAAACGTGTTTCTGAACGCGATTCTGAAATGTGTTTCAGAAACGCAGTGCATCTATGGTTTAAACTTGATTTCCATGAATTTACTTAGAAATAGTCATTGCTTAGGACTAACTCCATCAATTACCCAACCAAAAAAGTTCTCACTAGGCACTACATTTTTAATACTAATTCATTAAATACAAAATTGAATGCATTTGATTATATACACTTTCATAAATGAAAATTGTCATATCCACTCAAGAAAAAAAAAGAAGTTTGTTTGGAGATCAAATTACTAATAATGGAAATTAATATATTGACATTTTGCAAGGGTCAACATGAATATGACAGATAAAGATCATACCATTTTTGCTATATTAACAAAAAATTTAAATGGCATTTAGGCTTTCAAGAAATGTACTTATTTCAAAAGTTCTTTCTAAGGTATACTATTTTAAGAACTAGAAGATAATATGAAATCTTCAAGCCTTCTTCATAAACTATATTGGGAATTATTATGGAATGAAAATAATGTGTAATATATTAAATAGACATTTTTTTTTTGCATTTTCCAATCATCATTATTTATCAATATATAAAGTATAATTGATTCTCTTATGATAATAAAATACATGAAATTTGACAATTTAAATAACAACATCTGAAGATCACACCTCTTATTGTTATTTTTCAAATATTCATGATGATGCAAGAGATAAATGTTGATTAGGTAAGGTCAAATAATGCACTATGAATCTCCATCATCTCTTATTATTGTGAAAACACAAAAAAGAGACAGGTACTCCCACAAAGAGATGTCAAGCTCTCTCATTGTCAACTTGTATCAAGCATGCCTCTTGTGCCCAGTTAATATAACAAAATGTTGGTTTTAGATGTCTTTTTCTAGTACACATTATTTTAGGATTGAGTCAAAAGTTCACAAGGCACAACATTGATATCTTTTGCATTGATGATTCTACTTTTTTGAGAAAAGAAGGGAGTAAAACAATAATGTCTTTTCCATAATACAATTCAAGCATGCAAGCAAATGAAGTTACAAGATATGATTTGAGAAGAAAATATAAGAAATGCCGTTATACAATGCAAGCAATGCAAGTAAATGAATGAAGTTACAAGATATGATATGAGAATAAAATATAAAGTGGAATCATCAATGTTGTGATGTCACTTTAATATCTTAAATAATTTTTTTACGTTCACCAGGCTAGTGGATGTATTGTGATGCAAAATGCAAAAAGGTATTACATATGGACATAGACCTTTCTACCTCATCAACAAACTTGGATAGCAACAATATTGGACATATACTTCTAGCACAAGTTCACCTACATGGGAGGACTTATTATCTAATTAATAATCATATATTGTGCAAGTCATGCTAATGTAGTTTGTAATCAGATGTTTAGAGTACTACAATGTTTGAATACAATGTTTGAAAGGATTACATTTCTAACCTTTGGGTACAAAACTTGACTATTTACCTACATGGCTTTTGATATTATGTGCAAGCCACTCTATGCATATGCTTCACACATAGGCTCCATATGTGTGGGATTACATTTATGTAACAAACTTTGGCCTAGATCAAGCTATATTATGCATTTTTCACAGAAGCTACTTTCTAACATAAAGAACCTTTTTGTTGGCTTGGAGGTTTTGAATTGTCAATCACAATAACAAAACTTCATAAATTTTTTCAGTTGAGATCCATTTAGCTCACATATTCGAGAATGGTAAATCTATTTGGAAAGTATGTCTTTTAAAATAATCACATTTTAAGAATTTTCCAACTTTTAGCTTTTTTCAGTTGGTTTCTTATTCTCATACTTGTATGATCCTCTTTTTGTTTGAAAGTTTGCTATTCATCTTGGCATAGCTTTGTGATGGCTTCCTGTTGTAGACCATGGAGTAATATTGCATCAATCTATGTTTGTAAAGAAAAAGACTCTAATGGCTCTTGGATACCATGTGTGTAAATTGCAATGGGTATTTATTCGTCCCTCATCAAGAAGTGCTTTTTGTAAAAAAATAAAATCATATATAGATTTTAGGAGCTTGTGAAAAAGTAGAATTTTAGAATTCAAGGTTTCATTTGGTGGTCAACCATTTCATAGGTCTTGGTTTAGCATGTGTACATGCATAAGGAAATCAAAGTGGATGGCAAAAGTTTGGATGATAGACTCAAATGCAATTTTAAGTTATGAAATTTTTTGACCTTGATATATATATATATATATATATATTGTTGCTGTAGATTTGTACCCATCAAACATAATTGAATGGCAACCAATACAATTCCTTGCTGGCATCACAGATGTTATTCATTCTGATATTGGTCTTCTCCAATATGAAAGTCGTTCTTTGAGATCACTTTTGGATTCTTGTTTCTATGATTCATCTTATATACCATCCTTAAATGATTCAGGTGGAAGATTGGAGGCGATATCGCTACCCTCTTTTTCAAGTGAAAAATGGATTCCTTCTGATTCTACCATAGCAGAGAGCTTTCGATCACAGTTTTTTATGGACATACAAAACTGTATGAAATATAGCATGGGTTTCAAAATCAATAGAGTGCACGGGTTTTTTTGCCTTTTCCAATACTTGTAGATTATTTTGCTAATTGCAATGTTCTAAGAACAATGAAAATGTTTATTTTCTAGGTATTTAACGGGTGACATGTTATCAAACTTTTTCAATGATCAATGGGATAAAAAAAGTAATGGCAACATCGAGTGCATAGTTAATAAGTTGTCAATGAAATTTAGATATCATATAGAGAAACAAATGCTCTCTTTAACATTTTATCATAGAAGATGGTCTAAATTAACAATGAATGGAAAGTGTTAGAGACCAAGATCTTACATTGAATCATCAAGATCAAACAGAAATCCAGGTGAAACAAAATGATGCTATTATTACAAAACAATGGAGGTGGAAGAAGATTGGATATTGAATATGAAGAAACAAAGTATTTCTGAATACAAAGCCTTGCTAGCTTACGGCCCCTTGCCTGATGAACATGTTCGTGAACTCGAACATCTAAAGACACGAAACACGAAGACTTTCGTGAACACGAAAGTCAACAAAGACGAAGACCAACGATTCGCGGACATGAACGGTTCGCAAACACGAACGATCCACAAATGAGATTCCCTTGCGGTCCTATATGAGAGAAAGGCGGACGAGATAAACGAAACCAATGGTGGAAACGAAACCCGTTCTGTCCTCACGCTCCAAGGAGTACCACCAGAGATCGCACAAGTACCAGAAGTACAGAGATCTGGCCTAATGACGTCAGCAGATACTCCCTAGGTCATGGCTAAACTGCCACTCTTGTAATTCTCTAGTTAGTTGTAGATGGTTAATCACTCTAATCTTAGATTTTCATAGAGAGACTATACTTATTGAATAATACTTGACATATATCATATAGGATACACAGTGTGTAACCAAGTAAGCAAGAACACAAGAAGAAGTTTGATGCTAGTAAGCAATCAAGACAAACACAGACAGAAGCTCTGCTTGCGTGCGAGATAATAATTCTGATGTGAAGGAGCAAGCCTCAAGGTCAAGCATCTACATGAAAATTGGAAGGAATCAATTTTGGAGGTGCTAGGATGGTGCAAAGCTCTCAAGCTCATCAAAGATGTCAACATCAAAGAAGCACTATCATGGATATGGTGATTTCAGATCAACATCAAGCCCATTGGCTGATCTTCACACCTTTTGAACCAACAAAGACCAATTCAGCCCATGGAGTCAAGTTCAAGATCATCATGTTTTCCATCAAGCTAGATTTACCAAGCTAGATTTTTAAGGAGTGTGAAAAATGCAAAAATAAGCTTGGTAGAGGCCAAAATTATATCAAGTCTAAAGGGGGGAAGGAAAATGTGGTCGCTGATGCACTATCACGGATACTGCATCAGATGAGCTTTATTGTGGATCAGAAGATCCAATTGTCCGCTAGTGAAGAGAGGCTACTACTCATGAGAGAGTCGTGCTTTTCTCACGCCAACGCATTGCGTGGATTCGCATGCAGTGCCCTAAAGAAATAAGAGAAAATCAATCTAGATTATTTTTTTGGTTGTGTCTGATCTTGGATGTCGAATGCTTACGCTGTTTATTTTAATATGTCTGAGTTTTCTTGTTCCCTCTGAATTCCGCACCTTGGTTGAAATGACTTTGAATGCTATATTAATTTTATGAACGTAGATCAGTAGTACCTGACTACCCTCTAGAGGATTGTAGGAGTGTTTCAGCTGGCAGTGCCCAGTGAACACATCTGAATTCCATCTGAATCTTGAAAGAGAGTCTCAAATGTTTCGTGAATTTTCTTCTCAAGATTCTCATCATTCGTATCGGAGCACCGCTCAACTCACAACAGTGGTATCAGAGCCACCCTGTCATATTCTGACATAGTCGAGAATCTAGTGGATCCAGGAGGCCAAGCATTCAGATAATCAACCAAACGACAAGAAAAACAGACATAAAAAAGCAATGGCTTAAATCAGCAGCATGCAGAACAAGATCTGCACTATACTTAATTCTTTAGGATCTAACTTTCTAGCCTGGAAAGTTAAGACATCTTTGATACTCTTCCCCTGGGTGGATGGCATAGAAGAAATGCCTACGATAACAGGCAAGGAGCTACGCAAATGGAAGGAGAAAAATGACAAGGCAGTAGCCTTGCTATCATCTTCCATCGAAGATAGCCTTACACTTGACCTGGCTACACTCTCCAAAGCTAAGGAGATGTGGGATGCACTGCTCACAAGATTTCAGACGAAATCAAGAAATCAGATTATGATGCTAGAAGATTAGCTGACGAATTTGCAGTGACATGGAAAAGACCTCACCTCTTTCATGAGAAAGATGAAGGATCCGTTTCTATTACTACACAACTCAGGAGCAAAGTATGCAGTATCACCTGAGAAGCAGCTCACATATCTGTTGAGAGCCTTATCCAGATCTTTCCAAATGACACGAACCCTGCTCGCGAAAAATCCTACCATGAACCTCAAAAAGGCGATTGTCGAGATTCGAGAGGAAGTCGAGGCTAGAGAAGATCTTGATCACAAAGATGGTTCTGACCAGGCACTCTACGACAGCAAAGAAAAATCAAAGAAATAGTTCAAGCCTAAGAGAGAGTCGAATCAGAGGCAGGAT
Source organism: Diphasiastrum complanatum (assembly GCA_029204225.1). Lineage (NCBI taxonomy): Eukaryota > Viridiplantae > Streptophyta > Lycopodiopsida > Lycopodiales > Lycopodiaceae > Diphasiastrum > Diphasiastrum complanatum. Next base: position 36,578,782 of record CM055101.1, read on the forward strand.
CGTGACCAACAAGCAGAGGGGACCAGCTAAAGCAACTGGAAGACCAAAGAGAGGTCAAAATGACAAGATGCCGACAAGAAGACCTACATGAGATGCAGAAGAGACGGGCATACAGTAGATACCTGCTGGCTCAATCCCAAGGTTGAGTGTATCCATTGCTATAAGAAGGGTCATGCAGCCATGGATTGTCGCCAGAACTCAAGAAACAGATCAGCACAGAATAGACAGGAGAACGATAATAGTTCTTCTTATGTCGAGGAGCCCGAGAGCTCGAAGATGGGCGAAGAAAGAACGAACAAAAATTGTTCGACTGCCTACATCTGTGAAGATGTGTGTGCATCATGAACGTTTGACACGCACAAGGTGATCCTGGATTCAGGAGCCACCTCGCACTTTGTGACATCAAGACGAATCATGTCTGATTTCAGAAGTGCAGATCCCGCAAGATTCATAGTTCTTGGAGATGGATCCAAACATCAAGTGAACGATATTGGTTCACTCTAGCTCAACACCAACGGCAGAGACAGACAACTCGAAGACGTTCTATTTGTGCCAACTCTGTAGCAAGAATAGCAGATGTAGAGATGCGTGTGACATTTTCTAACGAAGCATGGAACGTGATTGATGCCAACACTAGCACTCTCATTGCTCAAGGTAGAAGGAAAGGGAACCTATATCATTTGAAGGTACGCCTACTTGCAGATCAGGTGCATCAGACTCATGACGACTCGCCAGACACTCTGTGGCACAAAAGACTCTACCACATGAACTCAATGGCACTCTACCAGGCAAGTCATCATAGAGTAATAACAGGGGTCAGCATCTTGAATACAACCAATTCGGCCACCTGTGATGCATGTTTGAAAGGTAAGATGTCACGCACACCATTTGTCAAAGACTCCCATAGAACGACAAAGATTCTGGAGTTGGTGCACTCTGACATCTGCGGTCCATTCAACGTGATCTTAGTAGGAGGTTCAAAATACTATATAACCTTCATTGATGATTATAGCAAGTTTTCAAGAGTGTATTTTATTCAGAATAAATCTGAAGCACTCGATAAATTCACAGAATATGTGAATTGGGCTGAGAGATGCACAGGCAGCAAGGTGAAGCAGATCAGAAGAGATCGAGGTGGCAAATATATCTCGAATCGCTTCATTGACTTCTGCAATGATCGTGGCATCATTTACAGAAAAATTGCAGCCTACACACCGCAGCACAATGTTGTTGCTGAACGAAAGAACAGGATCCTAATGGAAGCAGCTAGATGCATGATGGCCTATTCGAAGGCTCCAAGGGCACTGTGGGCTGAAGCAGTAGCTACAGCCACATACATCCATATCAGGACAGGTAAATCTGGTGTTCCTCACACGACACCACATGAGCTATGGTGGGGTAGAAAGCCCAACCTGTCTCATGTCAAAATATTTGGCTGTGCAGCATATGCACATATTCTTGATAAGCTTCGCAAGAAGCTTGATGAGAAAGCTGAGCAAGGATTTCTGGTAGGTTATGACGAATCCAGGCTTGACACATTGGAAGATTGCGAAACAAATTTTGCAATTCAATTAACGAGGGATTATGGCTTGTGTTATTGTCATGGTGCAGGTCTCAAGATACTTTCCTACAGTGATGCTAGTTGGGCATCTCTCAAGGATGACTGAAAAGTGTCTCAGGAGGATGCACCATTGCATCAGGAGCAGCAGTTCTCTGGGCCAGCAAGAAGCAGACCATTGTAGCCCAGTCGTCTTGTGAAGCAAAATACGTAGCAGGAGCAAAGATGGCCAACAAAATAATTTGGCTAAGGCAATTCCTGGACAAATTGGGCAAAACAAGAAATGAGTCACTGGTCTTACGGATGGACAACACCTCTGCAATACACCTCATGAAAGATCTCGTGTTCCATTCCAGGACAAAGCACATTGCGATCAAGTATCACTTGATCAGGGATTTGATTGAGAAGAAGATGATGCAGACCACCTTCATCGGAACGAAAGATATGGTTGCTGACATCTTCACAAAGGCTTTGGACAAAGGACTCTTTGAGAGGCAAAGGAGCAGTCTCAGGATCATAAAGCTACCATGCTTTGAGAGGGAGCTGAAGAAACAAAGTGTTTCTGAATACAAAGCCTTGCTAGCTTATGGCCCCTCGCCTGACGAACATGTTTGCGAACTCGAACATCTAAAGACACGAAACATGTAGATTTTCGCGAACACGAAAGTCAACGAGGATGAAGACCAACAGTTTGCGAACATGAACGGTTCGCGAACACGAATGATCCACGAACGAGATTCCCTTGCGGTCCTATACGAGAGAAAGGCGGACAAGGTAAACGGAACCAATGGTGGAAACGAAACCCATTCTATCCTCACGCTCCAAGGAGTACCACCAGAGATCACGCAAGTACCAGAAGTATAGAGATCTGACCTGATGGCATGACGTCAGTAGATACTCCCTAGGTCATGGCTAAACTGCCACTCTTGTAATTCTCTGGTTAGTTGTAGATGGTTAATCACTCTAATCTTAGATTTGCATAGAGAGACTGTACTTACTGAATAATACTTGACATATATCATATAGGATACACAGTGTGTAACCAAGTAAGCAAGAACACAAGAAGAAGTTAGATGCTAGTAAGCAATAAAGACGAACACAAACAGAATTTTCGCCTGTGTGTGAGAAGATAATTTTGTCTAGGATCAGAAGATCCAATTGTCCACTAGTGAAGCGAGACTACTACTCGTGAGAGAGCCGTGCTTCTCTCACGCCAACGCACTACGTGGATTCGCATGCAGTGCCCTGAAGAAATCAGAGAAAATCAATATAGATTATTTTTCTGGTTGTGTCTGATCTTGGATGTCGAATGCTTATGCTGTTTATCTTAATATGTCTAAGGTTTCTTGTTCTCTTTGAATTCGCACCTTGGTTGAAATGAAGTCGAATGACATATTAATTTTATAAACATACATCAGTAGTACCTGACTACCCTTTGGAGGATTGTAGGAGTGTTTCAGTTGGCAGTGCCCAGTGAACGCATCTGAACTCCATCCGAATCTTGAAAGAGAGTCGGAATGTTTCGTGAATTTTCTTCTCACGATTCTCATCATTCATATTGGAGCACAGCTCGACTCACAACAGAATCACATTCGATCAAAGCTTACGTTACTGCAATATGATATTTCTAAATGCATTTGGTTTCGAGTCAATGGGAGATTGTATGTATTTGTGAATCTTCTCTTCAATGTTGATACACATTTTAAGTGACCTTGACTTTATTTGTTGGTATCCCTATGAATTTCTCTATAATTTTGCTTTTTCAGTTTACGTATGGCCTGACATGTTGCTTTGACAGGTAAGTCCAAGACAAGAGAACCGTCTGTAGTGCAAGGATTTAAACACAGGCATACAAGTTGTTGAAATTCCATAAAGCTTGGAATGACAAACATGCAATAGATCATAAATACCAACACTAAGGTATGATGTTTATTCAAAATTTCTAATGCTTGGTTTATAAGGGATGTTTTTCATTTTGTCTGAAAGCTTCTCATCCTTTTGTATTTTAACATGTCCCTTATAAAGGCCGACTTTGGACAAAACTTCCTCTAAGCGAGCTATTGCTTGTTTGGATGACGACTCTAGCTTAGTATTCCAAGCAAATAAAATGTGAAGGTATATCAATTTCTCTATGATCCTTATCTCCCCATGGAGTGTGCAAATATGGACATTTTTTAGAGGAATTGGTAATAATGGTTTCCATCTTGGGTCTTCTGTATCCTTTGAAACCCTTGTGTTCTTGGACATGTCTTTTGTAGTTTTTATGCAATATAGGCATGGATGTTTTACACTTGCTCCATGAGACCCTTTTCGTGCCTCCCCAATCGTTGCGATCAAGAGGGCGAAGTCAAGGTTTGGATCTCCAACCGGGTGAGTAGTCATGTAGTACGGGCTTTGATCCAATGGGGAGGGGGTTAAACTGCGGATCTAGATGGAATCTCCAAGGATGTCAATCTTGGCATGAGGTCTAATTGTGGAATGGCTTAGATGAGGGGTGAGATGCTTGACTCTCTTTCTAATTTCTTGAGGTTTTGGGTTTATGGATGGATCATGGATCAATGCTTTTCGGTAAATCTAGGATTTTTGAGCTCTAAATCTTCTCCTCTTGAGGCTTATCTTCTCAAGGGGGGGGGGGGGAAACAATGGAAAGGAAATCTACCTATTGGATCCTATTCATCACTCCAAAAGGATTTCTAACACCTATTTTACTATTGTGTGATTTTGTGGATTAGAAGGATGAAAGCTTGAGCTAATGATCTTTCTATTTGTGATAGCATGATTAAGCAAAGACAATCAAGCATACAATGTCAAAATAGGAGGACTTCACAAAAGTAGGAAAATGGAGGAGGAGGCTTTCTTCTATCTCTCTTAATCTCTAATCATGCAAGTGAAAAGTGAGTACAAAATGGTGTCACATCCCTACTTATAGACAAAGTTAGGGTTAGGGTTTTTGGTTCACCCAAATCCATGTGCCATAATAGCTTGACTATCATAAAAAGTTAGAAGCCAAAATGCATTTAGAACTACTTGGGTCCTTTCTTATTTTGGCCCATTGGTATTTTAGATCTATCTCTACTTCTCATGCCTTTGGCTTACGAGTACAGTAGTGCACCATTTAAGGGTGTTTGACATTATATTACTAATAGATCTAACTCATATGTCGACTCGGCCATGCTTTTATTTCCGTTGTTGTAAAATTCATTGGGGAGACATTGGGCTTTGTCTTCGCTCGTTCGATGGTATGCAATCTTGTCAACCTTCTGATATTGGCTTTCCCAGTGAATATGGATTTTGGAACTCTTTTTTGGCTGTTCATCAACTTTTCATGATGTAGTTCGGTGGCATGATAATATGCAATATTTGCTGGGCACTTTTGACATTTGTTATGAGATCAAAGGTTGAACTTTCTTTATACCAAAGGAAAATAAAATTGGGTAATATGTATAGGGGAAGAAAGGGATATGTACAAGGGAGAAAATAAAAAGAAAATAAGGAGGAGAAAATGAGGTAATGGTGAGAAACAACAAATATAAAATTGAGTCCCAAGATATTTTTTTTTGGACTTTTTTTTTTGGAAAATTGGAGGAGAGTTGTCTTATTGACCCTTTCCCAGCTATTTGTCTTTGGTATCTTCGGCGTCGCGATTCTTGCGATGGGTTTCTAAAACTGTATGGACGAATCGGGACCATAATTGGCTGTGATGGATGGATTGCAAGCGAATTGGGCCGAACGCCATGTGCATATTTTTCCAAAACTGTGCAGTATACCATCTTTCCAATCGGGCTATATTGACAAATGACGTTGATGATAGCCGATGGTAGGTCTGGTATAGAGGTAGTTAATCCACTATTGTCATCATCTTGAAAGTCAGGTTGGGGTCAAAACAATACTCTTCAAAATATAGATCCCACTTGATCTCGACTTTGGCGGCTGTCAGAAGGGTCTCCACATTGTAGTAGGCCTCTTGAACAATCGGGATGTCTGGTGAATTAATTAGTCGCATCATTGAGAAAGTCTTTGAAAATCAACCGCCATGCTCCAACCTTTCGCAGACTTAATGATCGACCAATTGTAATCCCCTACACTTGAAGATTTGAGTGATGACCATGACTATCTTCGGGGCAGCGGATGGTATGATGGATCTGTCCATAACACCGCCGGAGCCGTAAGATATTCTTTGATGAGTTCGAGGTTGCATAAAAGTACCGTCTTTCACCACTCTATTTGAGGATGCAAGAGTGAAATGATATCGGTCGGCTTCTTTTTTAGTACCTCTTCGTGCTTTGTTGGTAGTGTATGGCTGCCTTTGGTGGTTATGTCTGGATATTTCTTTTTGAAGAAGGTCATTTGTTCCGAGTCAGGTACCGAGAAGACTTTGTGGTACTAGTGCTTGTATACTACTACAATGTCAACAAGATTGTCAACAGGGTTGGGAGGAACTGAGGAGGTGAATGGAGGATCAATTTTAATGGGTAAAGAAGAGGTGAGAGGTGGCAAAGAAGCACGAGAAGGAGAACTGGCGCGAGGTGGTGAGGCGGCTTGAGATGGGTAGATGGCTCGTGGTGAGATCAAGAGGGGGCATATTAGGATCAATCAGAAGGGCGGTGTGTCATCGGCCTGTGAGACATACTGAAGATCCTAGTCAAAGGTGTGGTTTCTGCTAGTTTGGAGGTCGAAGTTAGGAAAAGTTAGCTGAAAGTGGTGGTAGTCAAATGTGGAGGTAGGTTGGATGAATGGAAAGTCAGAAGTCTGGCACGGATGCCTGATGGATGGATCTTGGACAATGACATTATAATGTGTCAGGGCCGCATTATAACAGACGATGAACATCGTTGGATGATATTGCTGGCATTCATAATACATGGCGCAGAGCTTGTTATAGACGAGGCGGAGGGTGTCAAGAAGTGTGGCGGCGGTGGTGTGGCATACTTAATATGCTTGAGTCGATCTACAATTAAGTTTAACCTAACTCTTCTAAATCGTATAAACTATCTCTCTAGGCTAATCTAAGCTAGTCTACACTATTGGCTAACCTAGCATTCTATCTAGTCTACCTAACTACCTAGATCTATGGGTCATGGCCGACTGTTATTCTAATCTAAGAATCGGATATGGGACTTAGATATTCAACTAAATCTACATCTACCCTATTCTAAAATCTTCTTGACTAACTATCTATTTCGACCTAATCTAAATGCTATCTAGATTAACTAGGCTAACTACTCTGGATTGATAAACTGAACTAAGATTAACTAACTAAGAAAATTGAACCTAATTTAACTTACATTTTTAGATCTATTTAAGGATCTTGGTCGGTAACTACCCTAATCTCCGGGACTTGATCTGTTATCTGAAAACTAACTAACCTAAACCCAATCTAGCAAGTAGAATTTTCTGGATCTAATCGAAATTCCTAGATTTATCCTAGCTATCTGATTGGGGTCATCTAGTTGAAATACTATTTTCATAAGACAATCTAACAGATCTAACCAAACAGAGACTTTGTAAGCAAGCAAGACTACCTATTTGGTCTTCCTAAACTAAAACCACCTAGTAGACAACTGATCTAACATTCTTGGTTTTGATATTGTGATCATGCTAGGCTTTTCATCGTTGCTTTTTTATAGCTAGGTCATGAAGCGCTAGGAAGCGAGTTTTGTGAAGTTGAAGACGGTTTTCCAATCTCCTCTTGGTTGATTCCTCTGTACTAAGTCGTTCGGTGATGGCAACTCTCAGACTTGGAATGACAAACTCAATAGGCATTATGACTTCCTGTCGTACACCATCTAAAATGGAGTTTTCCAGTGCTCACTTTGAATGTGGTTCTGAAAGCCCATAAGGCTGCATGAAGCTTGTGCTCTCAATCCGATCGTGAAGCTTCACCCATCTTCGTGATAATTTCGTAGAGGATCTTGTTTGACGATTCTGCTTGTCTGTTACAACGTGGATAATAGGGGGTACTTTTCCTATGGACAACCAGATAAGAGGATAACAGGTGAGTGATAGCCTCATTTAGGAAATGCATGCTGCGATCACTCACGAGTTCTAGTGGGCACCCAAAATAGACTAAGACGTTCTCATACAAGAATTTGGCAGTGGAGTTGGCATCAGCCTTTCTCACCGCCTTGGCTTCTACCCATTTGCTCAAGTAGTCAGTGGCTACAATAATATATCGAACTTGCGAGCCACGAGCAACTGGACAAATAGGGCCAACATAGTCGATGTCCCATTTCTCAAACGACCAAAACAGGTCGTAACGACATCCTATCCTTTTCTTGGATTTGGTTGAACTTTTGGCACACGTCACACCTTTTGACCTGATAGTGAATGTCTCTGAACATTGTGGGCCACCACAGGCCATGTTGTAGTACCTTCCTATTGGTAGCTTTGGTAGCGAAGTGTCCACCTCCTATTTCTTCATGGGCGATGCTCACTACTTGGGACACTTCATGCGATAGGACACAACGACGTATAATTCCATCGTTACAAATGTGATACAACTGTCCTGCTATCAATGTGAAAGAAGAAACATATTTAATAATCAACCTGCGATGTTCTACTTTGTTCATCTTAGGGGGAGGATGTCCCGACATAAGATATCCAACTATATCGGCAACCCACTTAGGGATAGCATCGACGTGGAATAATATGGAGTCAGGAAGTTCGTCATCTAGAAGCTTCTTCAATTCTTCTTGGATCAGTTGGGCGTAGTGCGGATTGGACCTATAAGGCCTACTTATTGCTGGTTTTACACCATCAGCCAGTGGAATGGTGTGAACCACTACATCTGGAGATATGCCCTTCAGCTCAGCGTAATCCCAAGCAAGACAGTCACGGTATTTGCGAAGAAGTGCCTTGAGATCCTCGACTTTCTCTCTCTCTATGTCTTCTCCTACTGATACCATGCGACTTTCCTCTCCCTTCTCAGCCAGCTCTATCTCTTTCGTACGGCAAAACCTTCATAAACATTGGCTCCTTGGGAAGTTTCTTCTAAGGGTTCTCTCTTTGCCCTGGGCATAATTACCACCACTTCATTCATCTCGTAATCCTTGAAGTATTGTGGTATGTCATGTGCAGGCTTGGACTCTTCTATGGTGTCTTGGCGAATTTTCTCTTTTAATTCCTGGTCGGTCATCAACTCGGATTTGATCCCTCATCACTCTTAGCCTTCCACTCAACGGTTTTTGCCTTATTCATGGGTTCGCGTTCACGGAGCGGGCAAATTTTTTGATGCTCTTGGATGGCTTCATTCCTAGATTGGAAAAGGTGATGGGAGATTTTCCTTTCGGAGAGCCTCCTGATAGGGAATACGAAGTAATACAAAATTACTGATGGGTTCTTGTGAGCTCGTCAAAGGTTGGCAATCTTTCTCTTGATGCTATTCCGCTTACAAACATCTGATAGGGTTCTGCAATGCCACACAATGCATTGTGCACCAGCTCCACATCACGTATGCGCTCACCAATAGAATGCAGTTCATCTCTCATTGTCTTGATTCTGGTCATGTACGTCTGAATGTGCTCTCTTTGCTCCATGCGGGCACTATTCAACTTTGACTTCAGAAACATGATTCTTGACGGATTTGACATCTTGAACTGCTCCTTTAGCACATCCCATGCCTGTCTGGGTGTAACAACATCACAAATGTGGGTAATGATGTGATCCTTCACTGACAAGTTAATGAAGGTCAAAGCTTTCCTCATCTTTTTGTCGAACACTTTGATATCTGCTTCATTTGGCGGCCTTCTCTCATCACCTGTGATGACTTCCCACATGTCTTTCTCCATTAGTATGTTTTTCATTTTGAATTTCCACACTGCATAGCTAGAAATCCCGTCCAATTTGCTACTTTCACTCAAAATGGACTCTCCCATGTTTGCCATCGCAAAACTGCTTGAAACTTCTATCGTAGGCTAAAAATAGTATGCCGAGGCCAACAGTGATGTCAGAAGTTGAAAGTAATGACCTGCACTTTTTCCCTTACCAGGCCACTCGCTGCTTTTCCACCAATTTAAAAGCCAAATCTGCGTCGCCTTCCGAAATGCACTCAGTCGTCAACTCCCAACAACGTGCCCAGTGGAATGGTGAAATCACTTTTGGCGTACTCCGAACACTTTCTCCGTTGCAATCACTCTATTTTGTTGTACCGTACTTGTAGGTACAGTCCGGGTGCCCTTCGTTTGAGGTTATAGTCTTTCGTTTGGGTCAAAACGGGCAAAGGACCCAAAAATAAGGGACTTTTCTAGTTTTTGAACTGTTTCTTCACCTTGAAGAAACTTCACTTTTCACTTGTGAAGGGACCCAACTCCAATTTCGAGATGAAAATTTTGAAGGCTAAAATGAAGTTGAAGGCTAAAATGCACTTCACTTCTTCAGGGCCCTCTTCAACAACCCTTCAGACTCCATCTAGTGGTTGAATCTGATCCAATTGTGGATATTCCTTCTGGGTAGCACAATCTGAGTCGTCGATCTTGTAACGAGTTCTCCCAAAGCTCTCTTCAACGACGATGTTGTACTGTGTACACTCCCTGTACGGCTCTGATACTAACTTAGAATTTGCTTTGCACAGGAACACAGATTATGCTACACAGTAACACAGACAGAAAAACACTCTCCACAACAAGCTCACATAGCAACTGTATTTCTCAAAATGAAATTACACTGTACATATAGTTGTTCACTCAGGCAATCCATGCATGACCCAGGTTGCCGTTGGCAGGACGCGTGTCCCGTCGACTTGCCTCGTGGCGAGGCCAACTGATCCTTATCCACTGATAGGACCCACTGTACAGTAACACAATGATTCCACTTTAATTCTAACTCTCTCATCCTACACCTACTTGGTGGACTAGTTGTGATCTATCTACTTCTTCATTTGGCACCAAATTGGTAGGGTGCACCTCTAGTCTCTCGTTGCCAGGCCAGTCTATGTAGGTTTTCAATCCTTCCCAGAGGGTCAGATGAGTTTTGAATAAGATGCCTAAGGGCATTCTGACATAATTCTTAGTAGATCGACTAGGATAGTGGTGTGTTCTCTCTCCTCTTCCTTGTTATGGAAAGGGAGTTCGAAAGTAGAATGCTCATTCGCATTCTGTCTAGTTTCATGGATGAACTGTAGTTATTTAGGATTCACTAAGGAGCGAGGGAAAGTGGTGGGTCATTGATTGTCTGCGATGTGCTGATGTTGATCATTAGAGGAGTTCTAAATCCAAAAAAGACCCTTTGTAAAGATTTTTTTTATATTTTTTATCAAATGTTTCTTACACATGGACCAATCAAAACACTCAAATTTGAAATCTATGTAACGTAACTTTTTGAGTCCACATTTTGATTCCATACTAAAGATGGCATAGCTTTTTGGTGGTAAGTCCAAATTTAGCGGAGTTTGGTGCATTGGAAAGCGCTCGACAAGGACTTTCCAATGATATGTAGATGACATACTTCTGAGCTACGATTAAAAAGTTATGGCAAGTCAAAAGTATTAGTGTTATAATATCTTAATAATAAAAAAGGCATCTTGCACGAATTTTTAAAGGGTCTTTTTGGAAATCAAAACTCCTCTAATGCTTGCTCTAGGGTGGCCTCTAGCCTGATCTCAGGCTTGGGCTTCTTTCACCCAATCCTTCATGCATCTAAAGTTACCTTGGTCAATGGTGGGGTTTGGGTATTCACCTTATACGTATAAGGAACCAGATGATCCGCTAGCAGGACCAGTGGTAGCAGATTTGGACAGCTCCTTCTCTTTTCATTTCTGGGCTCTTATCTGGATGAATATTGGCATCGTTGATGCCTTCGGCTCTCCCACCACACTCATCAAATGCAGAGGGGTAGAGACCTCTCCTTGCTTCTCCGTTCTCATTGGACATGTAAGGTATGGGTGTCCATACCCACAGTCTCGGCATAGGGGTACAAAGTTTCCATGTGGCTTGTTAGGACACTTGACGATTCTATGGTTCTCTCCACATTCATAGCACTTGATGGGAGCTCTAAATCTAGTTCCTCTAAGATGATTGGCATAGGTAGGCACTAAGTCTCCGTAAATGCACCGGAATAGGTTCATGCGGGTTCTTCGGTCACTTTGACCATGTTCAACTGCTTAGCTGCTGGTTGCGGGTTTCGCACTACTAAACCTTGGGTTTTGGGGGGAATGGGAGGTAATGCCAGTCTAGGCGGTGGTTAAGGTAAGGCACCTTGGCGTTGTGCCAATGGGGTGGGATTTGCTGCTAGTTTCTGAGATTATAGCGACATTCATTTGTATCGTGATTGCTCATATTACAAATATGAAAATACTGGGCAGGTCGCTCTAACCTCTATCTCAATTGTGGGCACTCATTTCCGGTATGGTTGTCTTGACAGTTTGGACACCAGGTGGATTCTCTCCTTGGGTAGGCATGGACTCCTTTCAACTTTAGATCGACATCCATGTTAAGGTCGGTAGCGAGCTTTTTAATCTGCTCGTTGCTCTGCACGTGCATCCTCTCTAAGGCGGATATGATTGTATTGGCACTATTGGATGTAGAGGTAGAAGCGTCATCTTGAAGCTTATCCTTATGTTTGGCTCTTCATTCTTTGTTGTATCTTCATTCCTGGTTGGAGTTATTAGAGTCTGAACTAATGCTTTCACTCGTTGACTCTCTTGATAACATCGACACAGGCTGTCTGAAAAGACACGTACTTGTCTCTTCGCTTCATTTGCTGCCTAATTCTCTTGGGTAAGCCTGCCATGGACCACATTAGGACACTATGATCTGGGACACTATCAGGGTTGCATCCGTCGCGCAATCTCTTGATTCGTTCGATATAATCATGCAGGGACTCATTTTTCTTATTCATACAGATTCGTCCAAGTTGAAGGAATGGATCAGAAAGGAAGTGGGTGGTTTTGAATCTGGTGATGAACTCAACCTGTAAGATATTCCAGTCATCTCGTTCATTCTGCTCAAGATTGAAATACCAATCTTTTTTAGTTTCGGTTCAGCATAGATTAAAATATCTTAACAACTCTTGTGGGCTGTAAAATCCATAGGCTCTGCACGTCTGTGTGTAGATATATAAAAATTGTTGTGGATCTCCCTTGTCGTCACACCTCAGAAGGTCGATCTTGGAGAAATTTCGGACTGCGTGGGGCACGAAAAGCCTAGGATTGTCCATTGGGGGTGGATCTACATCAACGAGTTCAAGTAATATTTTGATTGGTACGTTGACAAATTCCTCTAATTCAGGAGGATCCAAGGTCGATAATCTCCTACTGGATCTTAGATGCATACATAAGAATGGACGTTGGGACTATTTTTGATATTTTCATTTTTCGATTGTTTTTTATTTTTTTCTAGTTCATTTCCCTCAGATAATATTTTTGTAGATTTTTTTAATGTATAGGTGATCAGATGATGGACTGATTAAGGATCAAATCGATGTGACAATGAACTTAGCTCAAGATCAGATCGAGATCTAAATCTAGGTAGGATGGATGCGAAGCGGTGTAAATGCAAACCCAAAAGGCAATCGAAAAAAATGAAAACAAATAAAAAAATTACTAATGGGTTCAAATTGTTAAATATAAAAAAAAATATTAATTTTCTCTGTTGGCGAGTAATAGGCGAATTATACTGTAGGCGAGTAATCGGCGAGTAATAGGATTATAACTCATCGAGTTGCCTGCTTGCCCTAATTGATGATTAGAACACTCTGTGAAAGTGGTGAGTAAATTGGAGAAGATGGCGAGCAATACAGTAGGTGAGTAATAGGAGGGTGAGTAATAAAATTATAACTCGCTAGTCTCTCATGATAAATCCGTGTGTATATAGGCCTCTGCTCTGATGGCGAGTAAATATAGTGAACAAAAACTTAAAAAGCTCTGATGGCGAGTAATAGATGACTAAATAAAAAAATGGCAAAAATCTGAAAAATGGCGAGAAATTTGAACTAGCAAGTAATAGTTTGATAACTCGCGGATCACCAAGATGATAGCTCAAAGGCTGCTAATCACTTTGCTCTAATGGTAAGTAATTTCGGCTTGAAAAAAGTGTCAAAAAACTGTCCGACGAGTAATAGGTGACAGGTCGAGTAAATGTACTATTGGCGAGTTATAACTTATAACTCGCAAAGCTCTCTGAACAGAGTCTGGACTTTGCCTAGCTCACTAGAAAAGTGGTGAGCAAAGAAGACAACAAAAAAGAGAAAAAAAACCTGTGGGTGAGCAATAAATCCATCAAAATGCAAGAAAAATTCAAGCAAAAAGCAAACTAAAACCTATCTAAACAATAGCTTAGCGTCGTCTCCCCGGCAACAGAGCCAAAAAAATGTTGGACCCTTTCCGTGCCTCCCCAATTGTTGCAATCAAGAGGGCAAAGTCAGGGTTTGGATCTCCAACCGGGTGAGTAGTCGTGTAGTACGGGCTTCGATCCAATGGAGAGGGGATTAAACTATGGATCTAGATGGAATCTAAGCCTACCAAGGATGTCAATCTTGGCATGAGGTCTAATTGTGGAATGGCTTAGATGAGGGGTGAGATGCTTGACACTCTTCCTACTCTCTTGAGGTTTTGGGTTTATGGATGGATCCTCTTCATGGATCAATGCTTTTTGGTAAATCTAGGCTTTTTGAGCTCTAGATCTTCTCCTCTTGAGGCTTATCTTCTCAAGTAAGGTGCACAATGGAAAGGAAATCTACCTATTGGGTCCTATTGATCACTCCAAATGGATTTCTAACACCTATTGTACTATTGTGTGATTTTGTGGATTAGAAGAATGAAAGTTTGATCTAATGATCTTTCTATTTGTGATAGCATGATTAAGCAAAGACAATCAAGCATACAAAGTCAAAATAGGAGGACTTCACAAAAGTAGGAAAATGGAGGAGGGGGCTTTCTTCTATCTCTCACAATCTCTAATCATACAAGTGAAAAATGAGTACAAAATGGTGTCACATCCCTACTTATAGACAAAGTTAGGGTTAGGGTTTTTGGTTCACCCAAAACCATGTGCCATAATAACTTGACTATCATAAAAAGTTAGAAGCCAAAATGCATTTTAGAACTACTTGGGTCATTTCTTATTTTGGCCCATTGGTATTTTAGATCTATCTCTACTTCTCGCGCCTTTGGCTTACGAGTACAGTAGTGCACCATTTAAGGGTGTCTGACATTATATTACTGATAGATCTAACTCGTATGTCGACTCGTCCATGCTTTTATTTCCGTTGTCGTAAAATCTATTGGGGAGACATTGGGCTTTGTCTTCGCTCGTTGGATGGTATGCAATCTTTTCAATCTTCTGATATTGGCTTTCTCGGTGAATCTGGATTTTGGAACTCCTTTTTGGCTGTTCATCAACTTTTCTTGATGTAGTTCGGAGGCATGATAACATGCTATATTCATTGGGCACTTTCGGCATTTGTTATAAGATCAACAGTTTAACCTTTTTTCATACCAACTCGGTGAGGAGAAACCGACTTTCCCTACTAGCTCATTTGATAGAATTTATGCATTCTCTTTAGCTTTTGAATGTGTTGTTAGTGAAGCAATGGGAAAATTCTCTTTCTGAGTTTTGATTCCTCCATATTCAAATTGAATGATACAATCCCCTCATGGCTCACACGAACATCTTGTAATCCGTTAGAAGAATATTTACCGGAATCATCTTTTAGAAGAATCTTCACTTGAATCTTCTAACAGAGAGACATTGAACATGCACTTCAATGAATTTAATTCTCTAGCCAAATGCCATTCCACATTAAAGTCACCTATTCTGGGAGCATTGAGAGGTTTGTCATTCATATGACCTATGATTATCTCTAGATAATTTGTTTTACTAAAATTCCAGAAAAGAACATCATCTTCTTCTTGTTCGTAAAACATAGAATCATAAATTATAGCAATAGAATTGGTTTCATCACTCAATCAAACAGATCTAAATTCTAGATCATAACAAAAAAAAAGATATAATGTCAAGAAGACTAGTCAGCATTACTCAATCATAATAAATTTAAATCTTAGGGAATAACAAATAAGTATTACTTGGAAAGTTGCTAACTACCATATATCATTTTCAAACTACACACTAAAATTTGGACCCTCTGAGTTTGTCGTATTGCTAAGTGCTCCATTCATGGGCGTCACACTAACCTTTCCAAGTTCTATCCCTTTATTACTTTTGATTCATCCAACTTGAGCACTAAAATCAACTTTGCAACACTTTCATTTTAAGGAGGTGCGAATAGTTTGCATTATCATGAATATTCTTCTGTTATGGTCTTCTCCTTTAAGTGTGTCATTTCAAATCCATCCTTTATTTAAAAGTTTGTCCTTTAAGTTCACATACTTAAAAGTTCAAAGTTTGATATGTCGTTGGCCCTTATTCAGTTTGCTGCTCCCGTTAGATATTTCTTCTTATTCACATAGTTGTCTTTGACATTTAAGTAGGTTGGTTTATATTTGTATCATTTTATATCGATTCGAGAAAAAATGCATGTAATAGGGAGTTACATATCCCCCTCCTCAAATGTGAAGCACCCAGATTTTCTTAAATCATTCTATAAAGTATTTCAAACATATATAAACATCACATTAAGGTCTTCTTTATTGAATGTCGATGAAACAACACGTTCTACAGTCGCTCAAAAACCTTAGCATCGACCTCGATTTGTCGTTCTATCTTCGACTGTTTAGATTCATGGTAATGCCCAATTACACAATTGGCATAAGTAGCCAACTTGGTTCGCAAGTAACTGCCATCATAGACTGCAACAGCTAACGAGTTGTCGGCAAACATGTCTCTTTGCGGCAGGATGTCAGCAGTTTTGCATTGATATTCAAGAACGAACTTTTTGAATACAAACTTTGCATTGCTTCAAGTACTTTAGCAATGAAGTTGCCTAGCCCACTCATCGAACAGGTCATGAATATCCAATAATCCTTGTCCAATTTTTTTGTCTTTGACATTGCAAACTATGTTTTCATAATGTACAAGATAGTTCTTCTCCCACTCAACATACAACTCCCATAATTCCGGGTAGGAGACATCAATGTCTTGCAAGAGGTTTTCTCTTTCGAACAAAGCAAGATTTGATTTTTCTTTTGGCTTGAAGAGATCGAATTGGCAACAATAGCACCAATAATCAATCTGTCCTACATGATAGTAAAAAGAAATCCATTTCTTTTTGCATTAAGTAATTTAAAGCATAAAGCAATGTATATCCTACATACAGGTCTGCACTACTAAAAAGTTTAACAAAAAATTTCCCTTGCAAAATTGCCCAACATAGGCATCCCTTCTGCTCAATGTCGAGTCTATGGCAAAAAAATAAAAAAGCTTCTTTCTCCCAATTCCCCCAAGTATAACCCATTATGCCTATAAAAAAGAATAGTCCACATGCCATTGCAACTTAAAGTTAAATCGCAGAGGTAGCCAAATTTAAACTTTTTGAAAAAAAACTTTAAATTCAGTCGCAAGTACCTTGTTAGATTTTTTTGTTTGCATCGACCTAGTTTGTTTGGCTGTCAAGGTGTCCTTAGCAGTGTCGGGTGCAGCATTCCGTTCCTTGGCAAAATTGCATCCTTTGTTTCATGATGCAGAGAATCATTTTTCCATTTTACTCTATCATTTTTAGCCAAACAGTTTCGATACTCTTCGTGACTCTCAGGGTAGTTTGGAAGCAA
This sequence comes from Diphasiastrum complanatum, assembly GCA_029204225.1. Taxonomy (NCBI): domain Eukaryota; kingdom Viridiplantae; phylum Streptophyta; class Lycopodiopsida; order Lycopodiales; family Lycopodiaceae; genus Diphasiastrum; species Diphasiastrum complanatum. The sequence goes on from CM055101.1 coordinate 36,595,998, forward strand.
TGTACTATCTGTAGCATCGGTTTCTATGGTTTTTCCCTTGCAAGCTCAATAATTCGGCCATCAGCTCAGTAATATTCTTCAGAGCCTGGGCATATTTGTTGTGGGCCTTGACTCCAGGACAAGCGACAGTGGTAGTAAGTTCTTTAAGGTCAATAAGCTCTTCTTCGAATCGATATTTCTCCTGATATAGAGATTGAAGGAGCTCCTTGCGAAAAAAATCTTGTAACAGAGTTTGTGCTTGCTGCCATTTGCTTGCATCAACCTTAATTATACCAGAATCTGTGCAGCACTTCAATGTGGTTTCGACACTTATTTTTATCAACTTTTTTTTGTCAAGCTGCTATTGCAAATGTTCACTCTTCTTTTAATAAAATTCAACTTTGTTTTGAAGGATTTTTCCTTCGGCTTCCAGAGTGACTATGTACTTTTGTGTAGCACTTATCTCTTTTTCTTCCTTATCCAAATCAGCTTGCAGCAATAAAAAATAACCATGTGCTTTTCTCAAAGTAATTTCAAACTTCTTATTCCTTTGCTTGATGCTGTTGAGCTGAGCAAGCAACTTCGTCATCATCTTCTTCATATCTTCTATTTTGTGCTCCATTTTTTCAATTTTCTTTTGTTGTCCTTGGCTCACAGCGTCCGTCTCTCGTATATGCTTGATGGCTTGTTGAGCCGAAGGTGTCAAGGTGACAAACCGAGCCAATGATTCTAGCTCTGGTGTCGATTCTTTCGCAACGTCTTTTGTTTAAAGTGGGGTCACTTCTTCTTCTACAACATTGGTAGTCAACTCTGGCTGCACAGTCTGTACTGGTTCGAATCTTTGAAAAGAAAACTTTCGAATCTTGGCCTAGATAATTTCGGATTTCAAAAGAGAAATAAAATAAAATCAGCAATAATTCAAACATTCAGTTCAACACACAGACAAACAAAAAGTCGAATGAAAATTCAAACGAACAATCGATTCAAAAAGAAGAAGAGACAAATACATAAATATTTACAAATAGTACTTCTTTATTCAGGAGCCATTTACTTTGGTTGGTAGCAAATTTTTCTATAGATCAGATAGTTGAATGGATCCATTGTCGAAAGCTTTGATAGCTTTGTACGGTCCCATCCATCGCGTATGCAATTTTTTTGAAAATTTGATATGTCAATTATCGTACAATAAAGCATAGTCTTCTTCTAGAAGGACAATTGGCTTTATCGAATCATCAAAGCTTTCTTTCGTCTTGTCTATATTTTTTTTGTATCAATTAATGCTTGATTTCATTGTTCCTCAAGCTTTTTAATCGATAAAACTTTTTTCTTTGAATTGCAGTCTTCGTCAGATTGTGATTCAACTTGTACACAGTAAGTAGGTACTTCAAATTTGATAGGAAATATCGAGTGCATACCGTATACCAAATAGAAAGGTGTCTATTTTGTGATCACTTTCTTAGCATTGCGAGAGGCCCATGAACCAAATGGAAGTTTTTGATCCCAATCAAAAGCATGCGTTGTCGTAATTTTGTTAAAATTTTACCGCACAATATCCTCCTATAGAAGCCAACTCTTTGTTGAGAGACTTGATCCTTAGCCATACCCTTGTGCACTTTCATCACTTCTCCTCATGCTTTGTAAGATTTGGTTTCTTATCATAAGCACTCTTGAAATGTTGTTGGATTCATCTATAGCTTTTAAAGAATCCTTGGATGAAAGACAAGAGGCTACCTCCAAGAGGTCATTACTAACATTCATCTTAATACAATGAAGTGCTAGCCTTGTCTTCTTCTTGTATCGCACCAATTATTGCCCTCCAAGAGGTTCATTCTCTTCTTCGAGGACAATATCAAAAGAGATAATGGAGTATCAATAATGACTCCATTCTCACCTTCCATATTGAGTAGTTTGTAGAATTTAACCTCTCACTAGGTTCCAGAAGAAATCCACTAAACCCCGTTTTCCTAAAGACTTGTACTAGATTGTACTTCTTGGCTCTCCCTAAATTCTTTTCCAAAATTTGCCTCACTAGCAACTCACTTGATGTTCACAAAGACACAAGTGGCAAGATCCCCTTGATCTTGATTCAAAAGAACACTTAGGAAGGATTCTACAAAACAATGCCCAAGAAAATTGGAATTGATTCGATCCTAGAAACTCACAAAGGTTCCACTAGTCTTGATTATCTCAACTATGGCTTCTAGTCCTCTCAATGGACTTCTAGCCATGGTTCTTACACTCCCTCACAAAGATGAAATGAAGATTGGATGAGATTGTATCAAAGACCTATCAAATCCTATCACTTTTCACCATTTTTGGGCAAAAACATGGCAAAATCTTACTCCTCCATCTTGATGGTTTTTCAAGACCTGTAAAAACTTTTAGAGGGCCTCAACCCAGCCTAGATTAATTAGATTTAATGACACTAAGTCCAATCTAATCAACGACATACAAACTTTGATGCTTTTCCTAGGTTTAGCACCAAAAAACTCATCAAGATGCTACAAAATAGAATTGTTTGGATCTTGTGTATAGTGAAGATTAAAAAATAGGTTCATAGGTGTCCACACATGTGGACTATACAAATTTGACCCTCACCAAGTTTGGTTCAATAATCTTCTCTTTTTTACTTGATTACAACTCGCCCGTACAAGACTAGCTTTCAAGCAAAATCTTGCTAAAAATGGATTGTCCAATGATCATTAACTATCCTCTTGTACTTGGATCTGATACCATTTAAAAGTACAATACAAAAGACCATAAATGAACCTACATAATGCTCCAAGAGTGATTGATTGATTTACACACCTATCCAATGCAAAACTAGTCACCAAATCTTGATCTAGATTAGCAAACTAGGATCTTACAACCAAGAGCAATAAAAAAGAATGATCAAATATGGAAATCCAACCCCACACACATGTGGTACAGCCTCTAGTACGGCCCAATATCAGAGAATAATAGTAATCAAGTTTTGATTGCAATGAAAACACAAAAACACAAGAAAAATAATGAAGAAACTCAAGATTGCCAATTTGCTCTCAAAAATTCTTAGGCATTACTTTGAGAGATGGATTGTATATACAAAAGGCTCTTCCCCACCTTGAGTTAGGTGAAAATCCAGCATGTAATAATCTAACCTAGCCTTCACATGTGGAAACATGGACTCACATGTGTGGTACCCACCTATGTACAATCTACATGGTAAACTAGGTTTGCCAATTTTTGGCAATTTCTCACAACTTTGTCCAAGACCAAAGTCTTATTAGAAGAGTTCTTTGTGATTCATCATTTCAGCATGCCTTATTACCCAAGAGGCAATGGCCAAGCCGAATCTTCTAATAAGATTCTGTGTGGCATTTTGACAAAAATCGTGGAAGCAATCAGATTGGGAGCACAAGCTATATGCTGCTCTTTGGGCTTTTAGAACTGCATTCAAGCAACAACGAACAAATGCCATTCCAACTGGTGTGTGGCCAAGATGCAGTCATGCCGGTGGAATTTCTTGTTCTATCACTTCGCATTGCCATAGTGCAATGATTGGATGATACAAGATTGCTCCACCTTCACCATGAAGCACTACAAAAGTTGCTTGTTAGCAGTCCATGTTGTTGCTGCAGAAAAAGCACATCGCAAGGCTTGGCATGATCATCATCTTCACAAGAAAGATCATGGGAGATACTGTTGGGCACTTAGTGGGTCCGACCACAAAGTACTATTGTCTAAGCTTACCAAGTGGGCCCTGCCAGAGTACTTTGTACAAGTACAGTAGTAAGTGCGAGGGCACTAGCTTCCTACGTGTATAAGCCTAACCCAATGAGCACACAAATTACTTTTGTAGAACTTGTAGAACTAGGAATAAGTGACTAGGGGCTTAAAACCCTAAAATGAGATTAGAGGCACTAAGTCAAGTTGTCAATAAAAAAGCTAAAAGGGCCCAAATTAGAACTCAGGTGAAACATGTGAGTTCCCCTTGTGCTTTCTTAGTACCATTAGATTTCTTTTGTGTTAACTTAAATGACTTGCATTAGAATCCTTGCTATTGTAAATAGCCAATCAGAGATCAAGGGCAAGGTCTTTTCCAAGAATAAAAAGACACCTCTTGTACCTCATTTCCATGTTCAAACAAGAGGAGGAGATTTTGTCGAGATTTACAGCAAACATCCTTGCTTCCTTCTCTCTCTCTCTCTCTCTCTCTCTCTCTCTCTCTCTCTCTCTCTCTCTCTCTCTCTCTCTCTCTCTCTCTCTCTCTCTCTCTCTCTCTCTCTCTCTCTCTCTCTCTCTCTCATGTTTTTGTGTCCTACTCTTGCTTTCCATTTGCTTCTTCTTGCTATTGGATGTTATTGATGATTTCCGAGAGATCAGAGAGTGTAGGATGTAAGCACCTCCATCCTTGTATTTTATCTTAGTCTTGCTTGTGATTAAAGCAAGGTGATTATTCTAGGTGTAGTTAGAGTAGCAGGAGGATAACTTTGTAAGCTAACTTCGCAAGAGAAGCACTATTTCCTTGGGAATGAATCTATGCGTGACACGTGAACTAGGCCACAACATCCATAAACATGTCATTACATGGAATTGAGATCACTATGAAGGCAAAACGACTAGAAGGAAGAGACAATTTCAATAAGGCAAAGACACTGATCGGAACCCAAAGTACTTTTTACTGGTAAAAGATGAATTGGATAAATATCTAGAGGTGAATAAAATTTATCATGTTCTCAGCAGTGAGTGGGTTTCTCCAATTGTAGTTGTACCAAAAAAGATGACTGAAAAAATATGTGTCAGAACTATTAAAAGCTAAATGCCACAACTCACCACCCACTTTTGTTTACAAATATGATACTCACCAAGTTGCAGGCCATGCATGATGCAGTTTCCTTGAAGGATTCTCTGAATACAACCAGCTATCAATAAAGGAAGAAGATCAGGCTAAGACTACCTTCACAATAGACTGTGGCATTTATGCATATCAACAAATGTCATTTGGTTTATGCAATGCACTAGCAACATTCCAAATAATTATGATGGTAATTTTCCAAGATGGCTTTTGTGTCTATAGTTCAAAAGATAGTCGTCTTTCAAAACTACAAAGACATTTTAGCCATTCAGAGAGGCCTCACTTTGTTTACATCCTAAAAAATATTTTTTTGGCATGTCGGAGGGCATACTTCTAGGATAGAGAATATCAAAAAGAGGGATTGAAGTCGACAAAGATAAAGTGGAGATTATTCAAAAGTTGAAAAAACCAACCAATTTACATGAATGTCAGGGATTCCTGGGACATGTTGGATATTATCGGAGGTTTATTCAAGACCATGCATCCATAGCATCACCATTTACACAAATGTTGAAGAAAGAAATGGAATACGAATGGTCTACTGAATGACAACGATCATTCGACCTATTGAAGAAGAAACTCATAAACGTCCCAACTTTACAGCCCGCTGATTGGGTAAGAACCTTTCATGTTTATGTGGATGTCTTTTCATTTGCAATTGGAGTTACACTCGATCAAAAGAATGATGAGAAAAAAGATAATCATGTATATTATGCAGGGCGTCAATTGAGCGAATTGAAAAAGAACTATTAGGTGACAAAATGTGAAGGACTAGGAATGATCTTTACAGTAAAAAAGTTTCCACACCAATGTAGATTACTTATCACACTTAAATACTTGATCTGTTATTGAAAACTTAAGTGACAGTTTTCTTGATTCGTGGGAGATCGTGGGTGGCTACTGTCGTTGTCAAATTTGATTGCACAGTGCATGGGATGAGCATGAGAAGGCCGCGACGTCAGCCTTCGCTGAAATTAATGTTGGTGAGAATGCAAAAAGTGTGACACTCTAACAAATGCCTTAAAAACTGATTTATAGGGTACCTTCGCTTTTCAATAAGGGCACCTTTAGCATTTGTAGGACAGTGTCGTCTTTTTTCGCCCGTCACAAATCACATGTAAAAAACACAATGTCACCTTTTTTGCCTGAGGAAATTTACTTGTATTTATGCAGACAGTTGTATTTTATTTGCCTGTCTTATTTTACATGTAAATATGTAGACTGTTTGACAACACAAGTAAAATATAGCAGCATGAATGGAGGCAAATTAACATAGGATTTAGGAGTGTAAAGGAGATAAATCCAACACCCCCCTTTAATCTGGATCCGTGAATGCCTTGATCTTCAGACTAAGAATGCACAAAACTTGTTGTGTGCATTAACACTTAATGCCTTTGTGAATATATCTACAACCATGTCCTGCATTCTACAGTACGTTAAGCTTACCTCCTTGTTGAGAACCTTGCCCCTGATGTAGTGATATCTGATTTCAATGTGCTTACTCCTAGAGTGAAATCTAGGGTTGGCCGATAAGGCAATAGCACTTTGATTATCACATAATATAATTTTGGGGTTGTTCTGATACAAACTAACATCTGACAGTAAATTTCTCAACCAAAACTTTTTAATAGATTGGGAACCAGCAATGTATTTTGCTTCAGTAGAAGAAAGAACGATAGAGGTTTGCTTACGACTGTTTCATGAGATAGGACTGCCGTTGAAGAAGAATGTAAATCCAGATGTGGACTTACGATTGTCTACATCTCCTCCCCAGCTTGCATCAGAATATCCATTGAGCTGATGAAGATTGTCGTTGCTGACTTCTCCATAGCAGATGCACTAGTCCATGGTAGCTCAAATGTACCTCATGACTCTTATGAGAGCCTTCCAATCGGTCATGCCAAGATTAGCCATATATTGGCTAAGTGAGCTTATTGCAAAAGAGATGTCAGGGCTTGTACAGACCATTGAATACATGAGAGATTCAAGTATCGATTGATAAGGATACTCTCTCATCTGCTCCTCTTCCTGCTTGGTTTGGGGACATTGGTCCTTTGACATATGCAGGTCTGGATCCATCGGTGAGTGAGCTGATTTACAATTCATTAGATTGTATCTATTAAGAACATTGTGAAGATACCTTTGTTGAGTGATATAGATCAGTTGTCTTGCTTTGTCTCTGTGGATCTGAATGCCCAGACAGAAGTGAGCTTCGCCCAGATCAGTCATGTCGAACTCTGCAAACAACATCTGCTTAGAATCCTTGACCAAATTGGTATTGTTTTTGAAAAGCAACGTATCATCCACGTATAGGGTGATGATAATGAAGGATTTTTTCACCGACTTGGAATAGATGCTGCAATCAGCAGTGCTTGGTTGGAATCCTTGTTCGATGAGGAATGTGTTGATCCTCTGAAACCAAGCTCTGGTAGACTGTTTCAAGTCGTAGAGTGCCTTATGGAGTTTACAGACATGATTCTTCATACCTTCCAGAACATATCCTTTGGGCTGGATCATGTAGATGTCTTCTTGTATAACTCCATTCAGATAAGTTGTTTGCACATGAAGTTGATGCACTTCGAGGGTGACAGCTGCAACATATGATAGGAGCACTCGGATCGATGAATGTTTGACTATAGGACTGAAAGTCTCACTGTAATTGACGTTGGAGATCTGAGTGAATCCTCGTGCTACCATTCTTGCCTTCCTTCGATCAATTGCTCCATTGGCATTGTATTTGATCTTGAAGATCCATTTTCAATCAATGATATTGTAACCAATAGGAGCTTCAACTAGTGACCACGTTTGGTGCTTGATCAGAGAGGAATACTCTTTGTCCATGCCAGAGATCAGAGTCTGGTTGATTGAGTGCCTCTTCGATTGTAGTCGGTTCCTGTATCAAGAGAACATGCCTGCATCTAGTAATTTTCTTTCATCTTCTACTTGTTTTTCTTCTGTCGTCATTGGTAGCTCATAATAGTTTTTGAGAATTTCATAGCCGACTAGATCACTGTCTACTATGTATTTTGACTCATTGAATTTAACATCTCGAACAATTTTTATTCTGCTAGTTTTGGGTACATAGACACGATAGTATGACGAATGTAACTCAAATCCTACTAGAAAATCTTGTTCTGTCTTTTCATCGAGTTTCTTTCTTAGCTTGTCTGGTATGTGCATATACACTATGCATCCGAATGTCTGTGCAAGACTTGGCTTCGACTTCCACCATATTTTATGAAGAGTTTTATCCGGTATTTGAGATTTCAAAATACGATTCTGAAGATAATTTGATGTAGCCACTTCTCACAACTGTTTTGGTGCTTTCACATGAGCCATCATACACCTAGCAGCTTCCATCAATGTATGATTTCTTCGTTCAACTATGCCATTGTGCTGAGGTGTGTATGATGCAGTCTTAATATGCATAATACCTCAATCAGAACAGTAAGCTTTGAATTCGTTGGAAATGTACTCACCTCCACGATCTGAACGAATCTGCTTCAACTTATTGCATGTTTGCTTCTTAGCCCAATTCGTATACTCAACAAATTTCTCGAAAACTTCAGATTTTGTATGAATAAAGTATACTACAACGAACTTGCTGAAGTCATCAATAAACGTAATGAAGTACTTTGCATCACCCAACGACAATACTCCAAATGGTCCACAAATATTTGAATGCACAATTTCAAGTACCTTAGTTGCTTCATAAACATCCTTATTGAAAGGTATTCTAGTCATCTTGCCTTTAAGACATGATTCGTAGGTAGTTCGAATATCTCTACTTTTGATTTTGACTCCTTGAATTCTCTGACTTTTGTTGGCTTGGTACAAGGCTTCCATGTTCATGTGACATAGCCTCTTGTATCACAACATATCTGTTGATTCCTGAGTCTGATTGACTTGTTCGATTCTGGTTCGAATATTCAGGTGATATAGATTTCCTTCTCTAAAACCTTTGGCAACTAGGTTATCAGGATCTTCCTCGAACAATTTACAAGAGCTCTTTGTGGAGGTTATTGATTGGCCTATTCTCACCACAGTTCAGGAAATCAAGTCTTTCTGGGGGTTTGTAGGATTTTTCCATCGACATATTTCCCAATTTGCTCAATTGGCATTTTCCCTTACCCAGGTCTTGAAAGGCTATAAGAAGCTAAGCCGGAGGGTTAAGAGTCCACTAGTGGTGTGGACGGAGGATATGAATAATTGTTTTGAGTTGCTTAAGAAAAGTGTCACTTCGGCACCAATACTAACCATTAGCGATCCTAACAAGGCTTTTGTGGTTAGGACCGATGTTGCAAGATTCCTCAAATCAGGGAAAGACTGAAATGGATTGTAAGGAAATAAATAGATCTTTAATCTTTCGCATGAATGTGTTCAGGTCTTTTCCATCCCACTGTAGGTAAGTTAATTGGTCTTCCAGAAACATGATATGATTATGAGATTGAGTCTCATTCTTGCTTTGCAATTCTTTCCATAAATATTTTGCCTTCGAAATTGATGTAAGATCTAGCATTATATTGTCATGCATTGAAGACGCAATAATTGCTATAGTTTTGTCATTTTTCATACTCCATTCTCGAAGTTCTTTACCAGGAGTAGCTATTGGCTTCTCCTCAATTGGTTCTACCCATTGCCATAGACCTTCACCCTTCAATAAGAGTGAAGTCTTTAATCTCCAAATCAAATCATTTGAACCTTTTGGATCCAAGATCGTAGTGATCTTTGCTTGAATATTGATGATCAACAACATCTTCTAAATTTCTGAATCACTCCAGATAGCGGCTTTGTTGATGGATGTTTGAAAAATGTTGAGAGGGATACGAAAATAGGACTGTATCGATTTTAATTCGTTCTGATATTACTATATCAGTTTTAAACCTTGTATGCTCTGATACCACTATAAGAGAAATAGTAATTTCTTCCACAGAGAACATGATTAAAGTTCAAATAAGTTAAACAATATCAGTTTCTTCAATCGGGTTTATATATGATCTATGTACTAGTAGAACAATTTTTGCTTTGATTAACTTTGTGTGCAAAAATAATATGTGGAATTAAGAGACAACTTAAGACAATTTTAGACAATAAGAAACTATTCATCAAAAATGAATTTTTATAACTCTAAATCTGAATCAGTATACATCTCTTGTTGTCTTATCTCGCTATTGTGTCTCTGATTGAATGAGTTGGTTACAATGAGTAGTGCACATGTATTTATATTGCTACAGGACATGTCTTTTGGCCTTTGATATTCTGTAACAGTAGATCTGACCGTTTACAAGGGTTGATATTCTGATAGACGCTTTGTTTCCAGGGTTGAATAAATTTTGTTCGCGAATATTTTGTGACAGTTTGTCTCTTCTTCTCAGCTTCATGTTTCGCGAATTATTTGCGATAATTGTCTCTTCGTGACATTTTCATATTTCGCGGATTGTTCGCGACTTATGACAGTCTCTGAGCTTGAAGTAGAATCCAAAACATTTTGAGAATTGTTCGTGACAATCTCACAACATCTGAGTTTTGAACAGGAAACGAGATATTTCATGACAAGAATCTTTCAAAAATCTTTCAAGAATCTTTCGAGCTTCAATAAAAAACCGTTTCTAGAATCTTTCGAGTTCGCGTTTGTTTCTTTCTCATCCTTTGTCAAGTAAACTGTGCATTTTGTTAGTAGAATCAAGATCTGTCTGAGCATTTGTTCTACATCACTTAATAGCTTAAGATATATCATCAAGTGCACAAAAATCCTTGGAATTCATAGCTTGGCATGATGTTTAGCTTTGAAGTGTGCTACATGTTTTTAGACACAATAATGGAACATCATGTAAGGGATCCTTTGAGAGGTGGTGAAAGATCCTTCATGGACATCATTCTCTATTGGAGTCTCAAAAATTTCTTGTTTGTAACTAGATTTTTTAGACACTTCTAAAGTATTCATTCATCAAGCAAAGAGAGTTTTAGATAGATCAAGCTAAATTTGAGGAGTGTGAGAAATTGCCAAAAATTGGCAAATCTAGCTTGATCAAAACCATGCAGATTGTACATAGGTGGGTCCCACACATGTGATTCCATGTTGCAACATGTGTAGGCTACCCTAGATATGTTAGATATCATTCATAGGATTAGTTAGGCTTTTTGGTCATAATTCCTAACTTATAGGACCAAATTCCTTGAATCATGGAGGTGGATAACCAACCTAGCCACCAAAACTCTAGGGTTAGGTAAGATTGACAAATTAGGAAAAAAATGATCAATCATCTTCCTTATTACATGCTGTATTTTTACCTAACTCAAGGTGGGGAAGAGCCTTTCGTATATACAATCTATCTCTCATAGTAATGCCTAAGAATTTTTGAGAGCAAATTGGCAATCTTGAGTTTCTTCACTATTTGTCTTGTGTTTTTGTGTTTGCATTGCAATAGAAACTTGATTACTATAATTCTATGATATTAGGACATACTGGAGGCTGTACCACATTCCATATTTGATCATTCTATTTGATTGCTCTTGGTTGTAAGATCCTAGTTTGCTAAGGAAACAACAATGTCTCCAAGTTGGAGCAGCATGAGAAAGTGAACAACATAACATCACGCTGCCAATCAAGCACAAGAGATACAAGGACGAAGCTAAGACAGTAGATGGAGGATTGGGCATCAACTTGATCTCCACTACTTTGTATCATAAATAGGGTTTGCAAGGATTGAAGCCAACAAGATTCGCCATCAAGCTAGCAGATCAATCATGCGTAAAACCAAAGGGTGTGGTTGAAGACATTTCAGTAACGATAGCGGGAGTGTAGTTTGTAATCACCTTCGTGGTGATGGGAATTCCAAAATCTCCTTCCGCTTATCACATTTTACTTGGATGACCTTGGTTGAGAGTCACGCAAGTGATCATTAGAGGAAGTTTGAGCTCAAAAAGGGCTACATATGAAATCATGCCAAATCTCTTTTGCATTTTGTCACTATTTTCAACCAATATCTTTGAATCGCTATAAATTTTTAATAGTAGCTCAGAATTATGACATCTAATAAGTCATTGAAAGCGCTTGACAAGCGCTTTCCAACGCACCAATTTTCGTTGCATTCTGATATGACAATCAAACGTTATGCCATTTTTAGTGTAGATTCAAAATGTGACTCAAAGAAGTAACGTTACGTTAAAGCCACTATGTCAAGAAACTATTGGGCCACATGTACAAAATAAGTGAATAAAAAATAAAAAATAGATCTTGGCAAAAGGCTCTTTTTGTGTTTAAACTTCCTCTAATATCACAACTGGGGAACCAGGAAACTCACATTTGAAAACAGAGAGCTGGTTTTAAAGCCTTAGATCCAACCACGTGGGCGGTGAAACCAATTACACCCAAAGTTGATGACGGATCGTCCACCACTAATCACACAATTGATCGCCCAAGGCAAGCCAAGGGGGGTCATTATGATTCACAAAAATATAGTGTGCGATGGACAGACGGATTAGCAACAGTTGACCATGGTCATGCATGTCATCCAGATTCAGATATGGAACCCAGCACATCATCACCAAAAGGTTACACCCTAGACACGCCAATAACTTTCAGGGTGAACATGATCAATGTGGCATGGTTAGTAGCAGAGCTGATACCAAAGCAAGTCGAAGATCGGATCTAGTGTCCTAGCAACATGCCTTCTCATACGAAGAAGAATTTGAGCTGACAGATGAACTGGTCTTGCAACACATGGATCCTGATCGATACGACATGAGAAAAGTACCAACTCAACCACCGTAGAATCCACTGCAAAGCTTCCAACTTCCATTGCTTTATGCGAGAGGGACATGATTTGACTTTTTTCATGGTGCATGATACAATGATGAATGATATTGTCTGCCCCTCTTTGATATAGTTGGCCGCCAATCAGCTAATATGGTGGAGCCTTAAGTACAAGCTTTTGCTATTGTGCCTTGGATAACGACCGATTAGGTTGGCCATTCATCAAATACTCAATTATGTCCATGGCCCAAAATGGTACAGCATCCACATGCAACATCTGGTAACTCACCATCAATTTGGGGATCCTTCTGTGTCGATTTGGTTCGAGATACATGATCTGCCATATAATGTTGTTTGCCTTTGCATACCACTATATGGAAATCAAACTCCAACAACAAGAGTAACCATCAGCTAGTGATTCTCATTGTGTTGCAAGTTTTGTTGACTAAATAGAGCAAAGGTTGATGATCAACGTATAATGCAAAGTGAGTTGCCATAAGATGATGATGAAACTTCCTGACCGCAAATACCATTGCCAAGGCTTCTCACTCAGTCGTTGAATAGTGGATCTCAACATCATTTAGTTGTCGACTAGTCCTTCTTGTACTCACTTGGATGTGGGTCAAGACTGCTCCTATATAGCATACTTTGATTCGTCGGTATGCACATGAAATTCCATTGTCCAATTGAGAGGTAGCAAGATTGGTGTAGATATACTGAGTGCTTCCTTCAGCTTTTGGAAAGCTTGCAAGACTTCCTCTATCTAGTGTGGATCAATTATCAACTTGTAAATAGGACGTTCCAAATCTGCAAAAAATAAAATGAAGATCCGATAGTAATTGGCATGTCTTATGAATCCATAGACTTCACATGGCCTAGGATAAGACCATGTGTAACCTAAAATTGGCATTTCTCTAGGTTCAATGATATCTGAAATTTCTGACATTGTAAAAGCACTTTTTCTAAGTGAGATAAGTGTTCATCATTGTATCCACGCACACAAAGATCATCTAGAAAGATCTCTAGGAACTTTTGTAAATAGTCTTTGAATTCCTTTTGCATGACATGCTGGAAAGAGCTAGGGGCATTACAAAGACCGAATGGCATGACCTTGTAGGCATATGTACCCCATTCAGTAGAAAATGTTGTCTTGTGTTGATCCTCAGGTGTAGACGTTGAAGCCATCCAAAAAACTGTAGGCTTTTGCTCTAGCTACTCGATCCAGGATGCTTTTTGTGAATGGTAAGGGAAAGTGGTCCTTCCATGTCATAGTGTTAAGTGCCTTTAGATTGAAACAAATCCACATTTTTCCATTCTTCTTGGAACAATGAATATGGGAGACACCCATTTTGTGTGCTCAATTTCATAGATGAAATCGGCACCAAGAAATTTATGCAACTCTTGCTTGATTAGCTCAGTGTAGCTCGGGTTGTAGTGGTAGTATCAGCTCAAGTTTGGCATTGCTTGTTGGCTGATTCTGACGAATCCCCAAGATACTCGGACAGAGCAACTCAAGAGCACCTCTCACCTTAGACCGAGGAGGTCTTTGAGAAGACAAGACTAATGAAGACTGAGAGCTGAGTATGAGAGCCGAGAAATACTAGCTAGGAAAGACATGCAAGAACTGTGTAAGCCTCATGGTAAATCTTGGAAGATGGAATGACCATGTAGGAACTAGTATTTCTTGTTAAAAATTCACAATTCTAGCTTGACTAGTTTTGGTCATATGACTTGTAAATAGTTAGATGGTCATGATGTGGCTTGTCACACGTGACAAATAGCATAGGATTCCATTCATAAGGATGTTCTCAAGTAGACCTAAGTGTTAGAACCTTTGGAATGAGTCCAAATTATGCTTAGATACAAGGGAGAAAAAATAGGAGCTATTTTTGGTAATTTTTGCATTGTTGAGGGATCTCCAAGATTCCAACCCTAACTTGGTAGGGATGAAAGATCCACCAAAATTAGCATTAGGGATAGGTTTAGGGCTACTCATACCTGCCCAAAACCGTGATGGATCATGTATATATAGGTGATGATATCTCACCAAAATCAATCAAGCAATTTCATGTTTTTTCTCTCATAATGGTGCAATTGCTCTCTATGTTCATAATTGTTTGAGTACTTGTGATTACTAATGATTATAGGATTGAATGTAGGTCTGGTGTACAGTACTCAGACTGTGGGAGGCCGTACTTTCACACGTGTGAAGCCTTCTTCAAGGATTTGGGCCATTTAGTGAGGTTCAAGCATAGATTTTTGATGGATTTTGATGGTTCAACTTGTGCTAATCTTATGAAATCATAATCTATTGTTTCCCTCATCATTTCAAGTGTTTTAGGATCCTTATTTGCTGTAATTTTTACATGGTATCAGAGCCTAAAGGCTGAAATGAGCTAAATCCTTGGTTTGCATTCAATTTGATCACAATTTTTGATCTATATCTTGTGTAGATTGGATCTTAGCATCTAGTATTGATTCTAGAACTCAAAGTGAGTCAAATACATTGGAGATTGGTGTTGTGTGACTTCATTTGCAGGTGTTTAGGTGTCTAAAACCAGAGGCAAAGTTGAATTCAATTCACATTACCAAGATAGCAAGTTTTGCTTGCTCCAAGCATTGATTTCTAAGCGAGTTTTGGAGGTGATTTCATAGAGAAGGCTTTCTAGCATTCAAGGAGAGGGAAGATCAGAGTTTTGGGGAATCTTCAAGGCTGTTCTAAGGTGTAGTAGGCACCTCCTAAAGTGATTTAGGTTCAGTCCAACCATTGCTTGACTTATGCACCAAATTAGATCAATTTTTCATCAATTTTGATCATTTTTTGCTTGTGATTGGATAGTAGATTGTGTTGCATCCTCATTAAGTTCCATTTAGATCTTTTACAAGTGATTTTGGAAGTATATTAGGTTGCTGAAATTCACTCTTTATCAGATCATTTGGAAGCTTTAATGTTCTTTATAGAAAGAGGGGCAATTCTACTAGTATTGTCTACTTCAATCAAGCAAGTGCATTGTTTCTAGTATTCTATGATTTGATTTTGTTAGAGATCATTCTTAGATCTTTATAGGAAGTCTATTACTGATCTTTTTAGGTCCCTAAGAAGTGGGATAAGGTAGACCTTCAATCAAATCAATAGAAGTAACCTTCATTTGTGTCAAGTCCTTGATTAGGAGACTAGATGGCATCTATAAATGCATATCTTTTGGATACTAATGAAAGGCTCAACAAAACTAACTATTCCATATGGAAAGTTAGAATGGAATCTATCATGATCATGCAAGATCTGATGGAAATTGTAAATGGTAAAGAGGGTGAACCTATTCATCCTCAAGAAAAAGCCAAATACATCAAGAGGTGCAATGTTGCACTACATTGCATAAAAATGAATGTTGCAAATGAACTCTTAAGAGAGGTAGGAGATTGCACTTCAGCTCAAGATGCTTGGGAGACTTTGCAAAAGGTCTATGAATCCAAGAACCAAACTAGAATGTTAGCTTTGAAGAATCAAATCTATAGAAGCTATCAAAAGAAAGGAGAGAGTGCACATACTTTTGTCCTAAGAGTAAAAGAATTGAACAAAGAGCTAGCCTTTATAGGTGAACCTATCAAGGATGAAGAGCTTGTTCAACTCATATTGAATGGACTAAGCTTTGAATTCGACAATTTGGTTCAGGGATATGCAATTATGGGTAAGCTACCCATACTTGAAGAACTCCAAGGCACGCTCATGGCCGAGGAATCAAGAAGGAGCCAAATGCAAGAGAGGATGGATAGGCTTTCCATCCAAGGTGGAGATGACCAAGCTCTCTTCACCAAAGGCAAAGGCAAGTCCAAAGGCAAAGGATCAACATTCAAGAAGTCTACAAAGCTTGAGGATCAAGAAGGACCCCCAAAGGCATCTCCATCAACCACCAAAGTCAAGAAGGACAAATCAAAGGTGAAGTGCTACTATTGTAGCAAGATGGGGCATTATGCCTCGGAATGCTTCAAGAGGAAGCAAGATCAAAGCCAAGCCAACATGAGCAAAGAGGAGGAGGAGGAGAGTTCACATGAGGACTCTCTCATGATGTCCAAATTTTCTTCAACAAGCTTCAAAGGAGAAGATCCTTGGTGGATTGACTCGGGTGCTAGTTCACACATGACTAGTAAAAGGGAGTTTTTCTCTTCTCTCTTATCTTATGATGGACCTATAAAGTCTATCTATACAGCAAATGATGAAGCTTGTAAGATTGAAGGAGTTGGTAGCATTCCCCTTTGCTTAGGATCTTCCAAAAAGATCAACATAGAAGGTGTTTTGTACATTCCTACAATAACAAAGAATCTACTAAGTGTTGGCCAAATGATAGACAATGGTTTCAATGTTGACTTTGCTTCAAATGAATGTTTCATCAAGAAGAAGGGTAAGATAGTGGCTAAGGGCACTAGACTTGGCAAACTTTATAAGCTGGATGCATTTGTGGATACTAATGTTGTCATGTTGGCCGAGAAGAGCAAAATATCTACCTTTACTTTATGGCACAAAAGACTTGGACATGTCAACTCGGGTTCCATGGAGGCTATGATCAAGGAGGAGTATGCTTTAGGCCTACCAAGGTCTATTGGGAAGGAAGACAAGGTTTGTGAAGCTTGTGCCTTATCCAAGGCACATAAGAAGGTGTTTCCTAACTCCATCACAAAGTCATCTCATCCTCTTGAACTCATACACTCGGATGTGCACATTGCTAGCACCAAATCTAATGGAGGTTCATCCATGTTTTTAACCTTCATTGATGACTACTCAAGATATTGTTGGGTGTTCTTACTTTCCTTCAAGTCTCAAGTATTTGATACTTTTGTAAAGTTCAAGTTGTTTGTGGAAAAGCATCATAATCATAGCATCAAGATTCTTAGAAGTGACAATGGTGGAGAATTCATCTCCAATGAGTTCAAGGCCTTTTGTGAGGAGGAAGGGATCAAGAAAGAGACTTCTTGTCCTTACACTCCTCAACAAAATGGAGTTGCTGAAAGAAGGAATAGAACATTATGTGAATGTTCTAAGGCTTTAAGATTAGATGCTTGTTTGCCCAAATCCTTTTGGGGTGAGTCTCTTGTATGTGCAAACTACTTGATGAATAGGGTGTCTTGCAAAGAAATTGAAGGCAAAACTCCTTATGAGATGTTGTATGGAAAGAAACCCAATCTTAATCACTTGAAAGTTTTTGGGTGTATATGTTATGTGCATGTGCCATTGGAAACAAGAACCAAGGAGGATCCATCTTCCACAAGAGGGATCATGCTTGGATATGCAAGCTCAAGCAAGGGCTACAAAGTCTATCTCCCATCCTTGAACAAATTTGTTGTTTCAAGGGATGTCATATTTGATGAACACCATATGCATATGCTTGAAGAAGGCTCAAGTGCTCCAACAATCAAGAAGAAGATGGCCGAGGAGCAAGATCTTGGTTTTGAGGAGGAGCTCATGGAGGAGCAAGCACCAAACCCACCTATCACACCAAGGAGATCTTCAAGGGCAAAAGTGGAGCCATCAAGGCTCACATATCAAGGCAAAGGACAGCAAGTTGAGGGTATCTCATCCACTTCTTATGCTTTATCTAGTTTTGAAGAACCGTCTAATGTTGAAGATGCATTGAACTCCAAAGAATGGTATAAAGCAATGTTGGATGAGTATGATGCCTTGATTGAGAATGAAACTTGGTTGCTTGTTGAGAGACCTCAAAGGAATGTAATAGGATGCAAGTGGGTCTTCAAGCTTAAGTTGAATGCAAATGGGAGTGTTAACAAACATAAAGCAAGATTAGTTGCAAAAGGTTATGCTCAAGAGAGAGGGATAGACTATGAGGAAACTTTTGCACCCGTGGCCAAGATGGTCACAATAAGACTAATCATTGCACTTGCATCACATTTTGGATGGATTCTATGTCAAATGGATGTCTCTAATGCTTTCTTGAATGGTTTTTTGGAAGAGGATATCTATATGGAGCAGCCACAAGGGTTCATCAAGCATGGAATGGAGAACAAAGTATGCCATCTCCAAAGAAGCATCTATGGCTTGAAGCAAGCCTCGAGATCTTGGAATTCAAGACTACATTGCTATCTTATTTCACTTTCTTTTGTTCAAAGTGAATATGATCCCACTCTTTACATTAAGTTTGATGATGTTGGTATTGTACTTTTACTCATTTATGTAGATGACATCATCATTAGTGGAAATAGTGTTGATGGTATTGAAAAAATCAAGATAGATCTATCCTTAGAGTTCAAGATGGTAGATCTAGGGTGTCTTCACTTCATCTTAGGCATAGAAGTACTTAGAGGGTCTGATTTTATCTTTATAAGTCAAGTAAACTATGCTCAAAGTCTTTTGAAGAAGTTTAAGATGGAAGTATGCAAAAGTGTTGACACACCAATGGAGCAAGATGTAAAAGTGCCAAATGAAGATGATGAAAGATCCTTCATGGACATCACTTTGTTTAGGCAACTTATAGGTTCCTTAATGTGGATCACTATAACTAGACCAGATCTTAGCTTTAGTGTATGTAGGTTGAGCCAATCCATGCAAAAGCCATTGAATATCCATTGGAAAAAGGCTAAGAGGATTCTAAGATACATCTCGGGTACATTGGATTTTGGGATTCTATATAGAGGAGATGTGATTAACCTTCATGCATTTAGTGATTCAGATTTTGCAGGGGACAAGAGGGATAGGAAATCAACAAGTGCCTATTCAACTTTCATAGGAGAAGGTGTGGTTTCATGGCTTTCAAAAAAGCAAGAAACTATATCTCTATCTTCAACCGAGGCCGAGTACAAAGCTTTGACAACCACTACAAAGGAGACTTTGGATCAAGAGATTATTGGTGGAACTAAAGATCATGGATTCAGAGGAGGCACCAATCATCTACAATGACAATATATCAGCCCAACACCTTGCATCTAACCCAATCTTCCATGCAAGATCTAAGCACATTGAGATATGCCATCACTTTGTGAGAGAAATGGTGCAAGCCAAGGAGATTGCTTTGGAGCATGTTCCAAGCAATGAATGTGTAGCTGATCTACTTACTAAACCACTTCAAAAGACACCTTTTATGAAGTTCAGATCATCACTTGGAGTGATTAGTAAAGCAATGATTGAACCAAGCTAGATAGTGAGGAGGAGTGTTAAAAATTCACAATTCTAGCTTGACTAGTTTTGGTCATATGACTTGTAAATAGTTAGATGGTCATGATGTGGCTTGTCACACGTGACAAATAGCATAGGATTCCATTCATAAGGATGTTCTCAAGTAGACCTAAGTGTTAGAACCTTTGGAATGAGTCCAAATTATGCTTAGATACAAGGGAGAAAAAATAGGAGCTATTTTTGGTAATTTTTGCATTGTTGAGGGATCTCCAAGATTCCAACTCTAACTTGGTAGGGATGAAAGATCCACCAAAATTAGCATTAGGGATAGGTTTAGGGCTACTCATACCTGCCCAAAACCGTGATGGATCATGTATATATAGGTGATGATATCTCACCAAAATCAATCAAGCAATTTCATGTTTTTTCTCTCATAATGGTGCAATTGCTCTCTATGTTCATAATTGTTTGAGTACTTGTGATTACTAATGATTATAGGATTGAATGTAGGTCTGGTGTACAGTACTCAGACTGTGGGAGGCCGTACTTTCACACGTGTGAAGCCTTCTTCAAGGATTTGGGCCATTTAGTGAGGTTCAAGCATAGATTTTTGATGGATTTTGATGGTTCAACTTGTGCTAATCTTATGAAATCATAATCTATTGTTTCCATCATCATTTCAAGTGTTTTAGGATCCTTATTTGCTGTAATTTTTACATTTCTAAGCAACTGTAATAAATGCAAGTAGACCCCTCTTAAAGAAAGTAGAGTGAGCCACCTTTTGATGGTGACCTCTAATGGAGAGCAATATTCCACTTGTATTTGTGAAATGTGGAAATTCCACTAGGATGCCACCTAAGGAGCTCTCTTGCTTATTTAAGACACTCCCTCGCTGTTTGTGCACCGTTTTGGATGTCGTAAGGACATAAAGGAAGCTAATCACATTGTCAATCAGCCATGGAGAGATTCTGAGGTTTATGTCAAAGATTTGTCTCTAGACAATTAACCTAGCAGATTTGCAGTAAAAAGGTGAAAAAGCCACTTTGTCAAGTTGAGCTAAAATCACCGTTTCTCCATGAAATTTCCTGACTGAACACTCTACAGTCATGGATTCAGTAGGACGACCCTGCTCCAGGCCTCAAATCATGCTCAAAACGATCCACAGGAGAGCTTGATCTGATAGTTTTCAGAGAAAGGAGGCGCGGCCGCAGGCAGGGAAGTTGCGGGCTGTTCGACTGCCAACGCGATGAACAACTCAGTGTATCGAAGATCATAGTGTCTGCAGGAGTTTGGTTCGATGCCCAGATGTACTTTGAACCTTTAGATGAGGTGTCAAATGAATCAACAGTCTAGAATCTGTGATGGGAGAGAAATTTGAACCACAAGATTTGGTTTAGCCATTGGATGAGCTTTGAACAGGGCTCTGAAGAATTGAAGTGAATTCTGGTCTTCAACTTCATTAAAAATTTTAATACTGAAAGTTGAGTTTCACAAGTGAAGAGTGAAGTTTCTTCAAAGTGAAGAAACAGTTCAAAAGCTAGAAAAGTCCCTATTTTTGGGTCCTTTGCCCGTTTTGACCCAAACGAAAGGCTATAACCTCCAAACGAAGGGCACCCGGACTGTACCTACAAGCACGGTACAACAAAACAGAGTAGTTGCAGCGGAGAAAGTGTTCGGAGTATGCCATAAGTAGTTTCACGTCGTTGGGAGTTGATGACTGAGTGCATTTCGGAAGGCGACGCCGATTTGGCTTTCAAATTGGTGGAAAAGCGGCGAGTGACCTGGTAAGAAAAAAAGTGCAGGTCATTATTTTCAACTTCTGACATCACTGTTGGCCTTGACATACTGTTCTTAGCCTAAGGCAGAAGTTTCAAGCAGTTTTGCGATGGCAAACATGGGAGAGTCCATTTTGAGTGAAAGTAGCAAATTGGACGGGATTTCCAACTATACAGTGTGGAAATTCAAAATGAAAAACATATTGATGGAGAAAGATGTGTGGGAAGTCGTCACAGGTGATGAGAAAAAGGCCGCCAAATGAAGCTGACATCAAAGTGTTCGACAAAAAGATGAGGAAAGCTTTGACCTTCATTAACTTTTCAGTGAAGGATCACATCATTACCCACATTTGTGATGCTATTACACCCAGATAGGCATGGGATGTGCTAAAGGAGTAGTTCGAGACGTCAAATCCGTCAAGAATCATGTTTCTGAAGTCAAAGTTGAATAGTGCCCGCATGGAGCAAGGAGAGCACATTCAGACGTACATGACCAGAATCAAGACAATGAGAGATGAACTGCATTCTATTGGTGAACGCATACGTGATGTGGAGCTGGTGCGTAATGCATTATGCGGCATTGCAAAACCCTATCAGATGTTTGTGAGCAGAATAGCATCAAGAGAAAGATTGCCAACCTTTGACGAGCTCATAGGAATCTTGATGTAGGAAGAGCAACGACGAGAAATGGTGAAAGCTAGACGTCAAAATACTAATGATCAGGCACTTGCGACACGCCAAAAACAAGGCAAGGGCAAGGGCAAGAAGAAGACTAAGCAGCAATTTGCCAAGTCTCAGGAGGATGAGGGATCGTCCAACAAAACTAAGAAGAAAGGCAAGTGCTTCCATTGTGGTAAAAAGGGCCATTGGAAGAGTGAATGTCGCAAATTCCTGCCGGAACAAGGCAAGGGGAAACCAAAACAAGCAGATAACCTTGTCGATGAGGGTGAGATTGAAGACTCTAGCATCTTCATATCTGCATTGTCATCTAATCAAGATGATCAAGCATGGTATATTGACTCAGGAGCCACAAGACACATGACAGGTAACAAGAACTGGTTCAGTAGTTTGAAGGCGTTGGATAATGGAACATCTGTTTCACAAGCAAATGGTGAAGTGTGCATGATCAAGGGGATAGGCACAGTTTCTATCCAACTATCTGATGGAAAAAGCAGGATGATTAGGGAGGTACTTTACGTACCAGGTTTGAAGAAAAATCTACTTTCTATTCGAGTCATTACTAATCAAAAGCTGAAAGTAGAATTCGCCCATGATCATTGCTTTGTGAAGGATGCGAACCAAAAGTTCAAAGTTATTGCGAATGGAGTAAGAGAGCCCAATACAAAATTGTACAGGTTGAATGCTACAATCAAGGGGCAACATGGACTTGTATCATCCGTTCCTTCGCAAACTGAGTCGTGGCACAAGAGGCTTGGTCACTTGAACTTGGGAAGCCTCAGTTTGATGAGAAAATTGGAGATGGTAACAAGACTGCCTACCATAGAAGATCACTTGAAATCGATGTGCGAATCTTGTATATATGGGAAGCAGCATCGAGAGAAGTTCAATAAAGGGGGTGTTGCAAGTGCAAAGAACATCCTGAATTTAATCCACACAGATTTATGCAGGCCTATGAGGACCATGTCCTTAGGAAAGCCTTCTATTTCATGACCTTTATTGATGATATGTCACGTAAGACGTGGATCTACTTCTTGAAGAAGAAATCATATGCTTTTGAGAACTTCAAGAACTTCAAAAACTTGGTCGAAAATCAAACAGGTGAGAAGATCAAAGTCCTAAGATCAGATAGTGGAGGTGAGTATAAGTCTAATGACTTCAATGATCTTTGTGATCAATGTGGGATTAAAAGACAATTTACGCAAGCTCATACTCCTGCTCTCAATGGTGTAGCTAAGCGCAAAAATCGTACGATTGTGGAAAGTGCCAGATCTATTCTAGTTGAAATGAAATTACCAAAAGATTTTTGGTCAGAAGCATGTAGCACGGCAGTCTATCTTCAAAATAGAAGTCCTACCATTGCCATACCAAAAATAACACCTGAGGAAGCATTCACAAAGAAGAAGCCAAAGGTGAACCACTTGCGAATCTTTGGATGTAAGGCATTTGTACATATTCCTAAGGAAGAGGGACGTAAACTTGATGTAAAAGCTATCAAGTGCATATTCCTAGGATATGATGATCGCGTGAAGGGCTATAGATGTTTTGATCCAATCGAAAACAAAATCCATATAAGTCGAGATGTTATCTTTGATGAATCCAACATGTATGAAGATGAAGATGCTGAGAAGATAGACACATCCAGTAGGAAAAATGGTATAGTGAGGATACCACCTGATGATGATCCATTCAGTGACCTTCCGAGTGATGAACATGAGGATACATCTCAAGATACTACTACTCAACCTCAAGAAACAGGTTGGAGAGGTAGGGACAAACCTTTTGGTGCAAAAAGGATTGAAATTGCAGGTGACAAACGCAAGGAGAAGGATGTACCATGGGATACATTTTCACCAGGAAGCCGATCACCTGACAGAAAGCTCCCTAAGTGGTTTGAGAGATTGATGGAGAGCCGCGATTTAGATGACTTTCCAGGATCATCTAACCAGGGAGAGCTACGAAGATCAACAAGAGAGAAGATACTACCTGAAAGGTATGAAGCAAATTATGCTCTCTTATCTAGCATTATTCAAAGCAAAGAACCTTCGACTTATAGTGAAGCGAAGGATGATGATATTTGGATCAAGGCCATGGGAGAGGAGATGAAGTCAATTGCTAAGCATAGCACATGGGACTTAGTAGAACCACCAGTTGGCAAGAAACCCATTGGTTGCAAATGGGTATACAGAACTAAGTACCATGCAGATAGAAGCATAGCAAAGCACAAAGCAAGATTGGTAATCAAAGGGTACACACAAAATAAAGGCATTGACTATGAGGAGACCTTTGTGCCGGTGTGTAAGTGGAATACTCTACGTCTACTTATTGCTTTAGCTTCACATTTTGGTTGGCCTTTGCATTAGATGGATGTAAAATCTGCTTTTCTAAATGGTGAGTTAGAAGAAGAAGTGTTCATGGATCAACTTGAAGGCTTTGTAACGAAAGGACAGGAAAATAAAGTATGTCGCTTGAAGAAAGCGCTTTATGGTCTTAAACAAGCACCACATGCGTGGTATAGCAGGATTGATGCCTACTTTCGTTCAAAGGGAATGGTGAGAACACATTCTGATCCAAATCTATATGTCTTATGCTTTGATGGTATGGTTGCTTTGATTGCTCTTTATGTTGATGACTTGATTATTTCGGGAAATAATCAAGAGATGATAGACATGATCAAGAAAGACCTCATGGAACAATTTGAAATGACGGATCTCAGCCTGATGCATTACTGCCTTGGAGTAGAAGTGTGGCAAAAAGGACATGAAGTGGGTTTAACACAGGTGAAGTATGTCAAGGAGTTGCTGCACAGGTTGAGGTTGCAGGATTGCAAACCAGTAAACACTCCTATTGAACCAGGTAAAAAGCTTTCTAAGCTTGATGAATCACAGTCATTTGATGCTATGCTATATAGACAGTTAGTAGGGAGCTTGATTTTCCTTACCACAACTAGACTAGATATATGCTATACTGTTGGCATTGTAAGTCAGTTTATGGCAGCACCTACGGAAACGCATTGAAAAGCAGCTAAACGCATTTTGCATTATGTGAAAGGCACTTCAGAGTATGGCTTGATTTACAGGAAGCATGATAGTTTACTTGAGTTATGTGGCTATGTGGATGCGGACTGGGGAGGTGACTATGATGATCGTAGATCCACCACAGGATATATATTCCAGTTTTGTGGTAATTGTTTTTCCTGGTCTAGTAAGAAGCAAAGTACAATTGCTCTTTCCACCACAGAAGCAGAGTATAAGGCAATGTGTAGTGCTACACAAGAAGCTATATGGTTGAGACAAATCTTGGAAGAAATTGGCATGAAGCAGAAAAATCCCACGACTTTACATAGCGACAGTCAGAGTGACATTCAGCTAGCAAAGAATCCAGTGTTCCATGCGAGAACTAAACACATTGAGATTCAATATCACTTCATACGTGAGAGGCTGCTGAGTCGTGAAATTCATGTTGTTCATTGTAGCACAGAAGAACAACTAGCTGATATTTTCACTAAGCCACTTACTGGAAAAAAGTTTGATAAGTTTAGATCAAAACTTTCTGTACTTAAAGTTTGTTGACTTTAAAGCTATGTATATGACTGTATAAAAAGTGACTCTACTTTAAGGGAGAGAGTTAGAATTAAAGTTAGAATCACTGTGTTACTGTACTGTGGGTCCTATCAGTGGATAAGGATCAGTTGGCCTCGCCACGAGGCAAGTCGATGGGACACGCGTCCCGCCAAAGGCAACCTGGGTCATGCATGGGTTGCCTGAGTGAACAACTATATGTACAGTGTAATTTCATTTTGAGAAATACAGTTGCTATGTGAGCTTGCTGAGGAGAGTGATTTTCTGTCTGTGTTACTGTGTAGCATGATCTGTGTTCCTGTGCAAAGCAGATTCTAAGTCTTGTTGGTGTACAAGGCGTGAGAATCAGCTGAGGAACTTGAGGTTTTGTTCCTTCACGTGCCTTCCTGCAACAACATAGTGATGACTCTCGAAAGAGTCAACTCTGGATGAGTCATGATAATCATCACCCAACTGTCATAAGAACTTGGCAAGCTTGTAAGCAGTTGCAGCACTGTGTTTGATCGTCTATGACAGATCTGACAGCGGCCATTTGCCTTAGCAGGTTCTTGAAGTGATTGATGTGATTCTGTAGAGAATCACCATTGGCCATCTTGAGGGAGTAAAATTTCTTCCTGAGATGTAGCTTTGAAGCTATATCACGCACTTTGTATAGTGTGCTCAAGATGTCCCAGAATTTTTTCGATGTCTAGCCTCAGATACATGGCCGATTTGTGTATCCATGATGTTGAGGATGATCAGCGCGAAAGAGGGAGGAAGAATAAATGACAAACACGAACGAGAAACGAACTCGTACAAGAAACGAACGAGAAGCGAACTCGCACAGAAAATATTCATGCGCAGCGGAATGAGTTAAATGACTCTCTCCATAAGCATGACTACGCCTATCAGAATGAACAGAACTTTAGTGATAGAAATCACAGTCATTCTAGATTACATATCCAAACATTTAAATGGATGAAGCGCTAGATGAATAATTTGTCGCAAATTGCAAGACAAATTATTTGTCACAAATGATTCGCGAAGAGCTAGACTGTGCTCGATTGATAATTAGTCGTGAATTATTCGCGAAAGACAAGACTATTACTAGAAAAAACAACAAGAAAGATCAGGCAGATGAAAAATAAGCATAGCAATATCGACAGATCTAAAACGCAGAACAAATGAACTGTGTCAGAATAAGTATATCAAGTATACAAGTCAATTATGTGGTAGAGAACAAGACTGTAGCGGACAAAACTGCGTGCCCTACAAAGCTTAAATCTGTGTGTAATGAAGAATGAAACCTTTTTTCTTAGTCTCTTCTTCACTCACTTGATCATCTAATCATCATCATCATCGAATACTCAGATGGTATCCAATATATATACATAATATTACAGGTGTGCAGATGCGGAAGTACAAAGTGGATGTGCTGTCTGTAGGAGATCGTGGGTGGCTGCAATCATTGTCCAATCTGTTAGCGCAACTGCATGGGGTGAAGGTGAAAAGGGTGCGACGTCAACCAATACTAAAGTGAACTTCGGTGATGACGCAAAAGTGCATCACTCTCACGAATGGCCTCAGGATAAGATTTACAGGGTGCCTTATCTGTTAGGGCACCTTTGGCATTCAGTAAGGTAGTGTCCTCTTTTCGCCTGTCACCGTGACCTGTGTAAGAACACAGTGTCATGATTCATTCGCCTTTTCTTCATCTGTGCAAATTTGCATGTAAAAATACAGACTGCGTGACAATGTTAGAAAAAATATGCAGCATGAATGGAGGCAGATTAAAATTGGGATTTAGGAGAGAAGGAGTAAATCCAACAGTATTTAGATAGGGATGATCACAAAAGAATGGATAATGTAACGATGTAGCTAATCTCTCGAAAATCATCAGCAACATGCAATACAAGAAGAAGCAAATGGAAAGTAAGAGCAAGGCATAAAAACATGAGAGAGAGAGAGAGAGAGAGAGAGAGAGAGAGAGAGAGAGAGAGAGAGAGAGAGAGAGAGAGAGAGAGAGAGAGAGAGAGAGAGAGAGAGAGAGAGAGAGAGAGAGAGAGAGAGAGAGAGAAGGGGGGGGGAAGCAAGGATGTTTGTTGTTAATCTCCTCCTATTGAACATGGAAATGAGGTACAAAAGATTTCTTTTCATTCTTGGGAAAGGCCCTGCTCCTGATCTTTGATTGGCTATTTACATTGGCAAGGATTCTAATCCAATCCATTTAAGTTAACACAAAAGAAATCTAATGGTACTAAGAAAGCACACGAAGAACTCACATGTTTCATGTGAGTTCTAATTTGGGCCCTTTTAGCTTTTTAATTAACAGGTTGACTTATGACCTCTAATCTCATTTTAGAATTTTAAGCCCCTAGTCACTTATTCCTAGTTTTACAGGCTCTACAAAACTAATTTGTGTGCTCATTGGGTTGGACTTATACAAGCAAGAAGCTAGTGCCCTTGCACTTATTACTTACCTATACAATGTACTGTGGCGGAGCCTACTTGGTAAGCTTAGCCAATGTTCTTGAAATCCCAGCTGTCAAAGAAGAGGATATTTTTGGGCTTTTTCTGATCTTTCTGAGAATCTATCTGAGCAGCTACCTATCCCTCTGAGGTCGCCCTTCAGCAAGCAATATTTTGCTCCAAACCATTCTTCAAACTGTGTTCGATTGGATTCAAACCAATCACAAACGCCAAGCAACCCTTCAGAAGAATTTCTAGCTTCAGTCTTTGCTTTCCCTCTGATTTAGCCAACAATCTCTTGCCTCTGAATCTTCTTATAGTTTTGAGCTATTCCATGAATTTCCACAAACTCGGTTTTGTGCTTCCTAGCCAACAAACCGTCGTGAATTCGCAGCTCTCTATTCTTGTCTGGTGATTCTTGCCACCAAGGCCTCTGATACCAAGTTAAGAAAACACAGTTTAAACACCCGACCGGATCAATCACCACAGCACAACATCAAGTGCAACAAGACAAGACAATAGAATTGCTCTCCACAGACTGTATATCCAACTAATCAGTAAGTACAAAGATAAAGTTGCTTAAAAGCACTCAAAGGGCTCGTAAAAGAAAGACGGACCGATAATTCTAGAACTAAGCACACGTGGTGCCGTCGAAATAAGAAAACACTGTATAAGTCAATCATTGCTATTTTAACTATCTTGGATATAGATTGTGACTTCCTTCAATTCGCCAAGGTGTTTCTTTCTTGTCAAATCAGCTAACTTGATTTTGCATTGTGTAGCTTTTATATTCATCAAGCCAAGTGCATATGTACTATCTTTTGTCATAATGTTGACGCCAAATTCAGAGTCGATAGGTACTTTCTTGATCAAACAACCTAAATTAGTAACATCGATTTCAAGTGCTCCAAGATCTCCAAGGTCAACAACCAACAGTGATATCTCAAGAAGTGTGAATTTCTTCTTCCTCTTCATCTGAGAAAGAATCTTCAATTGCTTTCAATAATAATTGTTATCAGATAAGAGCTATTCAAATGTGAAACTTGTGTTAGCTTATATTCATTATTGGTGTGGCATGATGAACCGCACTTAGTACACCAGATGTCAGGATTGGAGGTTGGAGCTTTCTAATCTCATGCAATTGGTTGAGAAAGGCTTCTATTAATTTCTCCCAAGTGGTGATAGTTGTACGGTCCATTTGAATGTACCAAATGTGGGCTTGTTTTTGTAGCAAACCTAGAAAAATTCGTAACTTGTTTGCATTCATCCCCTCATTGTTGGAAACAACAATGGATTCGAATTGAGAAACATAATTGTCTACAACATTTGTATCAAGATTGGAATCAACATTGTTAGGATTAGGTTGACTAGTATAAGGATTATCAATATCAAGATGTTGATAAAGAGGGCGAACAAAGTTTCTACTTCTTGATCAGAATTGATTGATGATCTACCCAACATCATCCAAGCGCGGCCCCCTCACACACCAATGAAACTCATAAAAATGTGGTTTTCCCATTCATTCTATCTTTAACTTAAATGACTTGAAAATCTCAACATACATAAAACATGAGTGAACATCTCAACATACATACCACATAGTTCTCAAAAAATTTGTGAAAGTATGTCATCCTTAAAAAAATGTGTGGGTGTTAAAATTCATACAATGTAAGCGAGCAAAGTAAAGAGTATGTGTCATGACATTCCCATGTATAGGTACACCTACTTCTCAGCTTCATTATGCTTAACATAGTATCTTAAGTTCTACCATAGCACTAAATAATAGCTCTCTATTCTACAAAAAAAGGAACATGCATATTGTTACTACAAAATGCGAGGTCCTTATAGTCAAAATTAATGAAATGGTGCATGAACAATTCACTCTGAAAGCAATTGGAAAAAGCCCCTCATTTTGGAATATGAAAAAGTCTTAGAAATATGGGACATGCACTATCTCATTTGAAATAGTCCCAAGAAGGTACAAGAATAAATTCTTGCAAGCATGTTCAAATGGCACATAAAAAAGTGAATCAACTACCAAGCACTAGTGGAATGGGTGCCTTAAATAGGTCTACATGTTGGAGTTTGAGTTTAATGATAAAATGGAGAATCTTTTTAGAAATGAGTTTATGGAAGATTGATAGTTCTCCATGCATGTTTGTAAAGGAGAAAACTTGTCTTCACAAATTTTTGGTGACAATGAACGTGTTTCTAACATTCACTACAACCATCGTGAAAACTCTTACTATCCTATTTTAATGTTGCAAACTATGATATAAGAATTTTGTTAAAAATGATTTTGCTAGGAAAACACAACATTGTAATAAAAGTTCAACTTTTTAAGCTGGATAATTTTCAAATTTGTTCATTGCCACGTCTGATTACAGATATAAATATTGAAAATGTGCATAATGATGCTCATGTTGATTGACTATATGTGCTCCAAAAACAAAGAGGAAGAAAGAAATTTCTTTTCTAAGATTCACGAGGCAATCACTAAAGAAACTAATGTCACCTATACATCACTTTCATTTTTACTGGAGTATGCTAAGGCATAAAGTAGGCTAAGACACTCATCTATGTGCACCCTCCAATAAGTGACAAGTCAAGTCGCTCTCACTTTTTTTCAACCCAATTGATCCATAATTTTTAGTTCATAATTTCACCATTTTCCTCCATTTCTTTTTCTGGCCTTCAATTTTTTGATAAATTTTGATAAAGACAAAATAAATCCATTCTTTTTTCTCGTATGATAAATGCATTATTTTTTAAAAGATGAATTTATTGATGTTCACATAGGTGGTACAATTTGAAATCTATGGTTGTTACCTTGTCTATTCTTGGCCCACATGAAGGGTTAAATGTTTGTAACACAAATGTAAAGTTGGAGAGGTACAAGAAGTGGGAAAGCTCAAGAGGGGGCCCACTTGCAATTGGCCCCTCAATTACTAGGAGATATTTAACTAAGTGATAATAATCACGATCCCATCTACAAGCTATTATGCTATTAAGTTTTAGTTTCTAATTTTGCACCATCGCTACATTTGGCAAAACTTATGGTTTCACACAAGGGTTATTACCAAGAGGAGATATTTAACTAACTAAATGCAAATCATGATCCCATTTACAAGTTAGGCCATTGGATTTCAAATTTAGTAATTAGGAGTACATCCACACTTCCACTCACCCTTGTAGTCTATTTAGGGGCAAAAAATATGGAGCCTTACTAGGAAGACATGTTACTAACATTGAGTAGTGAGGCCTCCATTGGTGCTCCTTGCTCCTTGATGATGCCTCCATGAATGCATAAGTCCACATGCCTCCATCATTGTCTCCTCCTTGCTCCTCCTTGCTCCTTCATTCATGAAATGTAGGTTTACTTTGGCTACCTCCTCTTTGCTCCTCGTCGCCTCATCACTTCTCCTCGTTGCTCCATAATTGCCTCCTCCACCTCCATGTGCTTGGTCCTCCTTGTTGCACTGCCTCCATACCTGTTCGATTGCTTCTACTTTTGCATCCAATAAGCTATGTTGCATCCAATCTGCTTAGCCTCCATACTAGCTAAGCCTTTAGCAT
This sequence comes from Diphasiastrum complanatum, assembly GCA_029204225.1. Taxonomy (NCBI): domain Eukaryota; kingdom Viridiplantae; phylum Streptophyta; class Lycopodiopsida; order Lycopodiales; family Lycopodiaceae; genus Diphasiastrum; species Diphasiastrum complanatum. The sequence continues at coordinate 36,627,751 of CM055101.1, forward strand.
AAAATCTAGTGGGGCTACTTGATGCACCCATTTATCATTCTGACTTGGGTGCAGTGTCTACAAGTGGGATCTCCAGTACGAATTGAGCCGGTTAGGATTCCCTTTCCTCATGGTTTGTAGCAGTCCCCCTCCAAAACACACACATAGATATCGGGGACATACAAACCAAAAAAAATTACAAGTCTCCTGAAATTTACTTGTGAGCATTGGAGTTGTAGTTAATGGCACACTTGATAAGTGCAAGGTTGTCTATTTATATGGAAGTGGGGTTCCTTAGGATAAGAAGGTATGTACTACAAGTCCCAGCCCACCATAAGAGAAAGAGAGCGAGAGAGAGAGAGAGAGAGAGAGAGAGAGAGAGAGAGAGAGAGAGAATGTGCAAGGAAGGAAGATTTATTAGCAAAGAAAGGTGGGCGATCTGGATTCAAGTTTGAAAGTCTAAAGAGCTCCTTTAGTACTGAAATGGCAAGCTCATGCAGCCATATCTGCTTGTTTACTGTTATCCTTTGCCTGTACATCATTCTTCCAGGAGTGCTTTCTGGAAAAGTATCCACACACATTCGCAAGAGGTTCCGCTTTTCAGCTTATGGATTTGGTGAGAAATCTGACGACATAAACTTGCTGGGCAGTGCTAGTGTTGTGTCTGATGGATCTGTTAGAATACCAGCAGATGATGGTTTGGACGGAGCACCTAAGTATCAGGCAGGGAGAGCTCTGTACTCCTCACCTGTCAGAATGTGGGATCCCAACACCGGCTTGCCAGCTACTTTCGAAACCGCCTTTTCATTTGCCATCAATCAGAAGTCTGCCAACGGCAACGGGTCAGCTGCAGATGGTGGGCTTACATTCATTGTTGCTCCGGACGAGCTCACAGTTGGGCGTGAAGCTGGATGGCTGGGCATGTTAAATGAACCATGCAAGGACCCGTCTAATGCATTCGCTGTAGAGTTTGATACATTCAAGAATGATGAGTTCGGTGATCCAAATGACAACCATGTAGGGATCAATCTCGCAAGTATGCATTCTAAATTTACGGCGGATGCTTCTAATGCAGGAGTGCTTTTGCGCAATGGATCGTTTGTGACAGCTTGGATTAACTACGATGGTAATAGTCGTTATATTGAAGTACGCATTGCCAACGTCTCCGCCACGGAAAGGCCTGTAACACCAATAATATCTGTGCCTCTGGACCTATCCCCAATTCTGAAGGAGTATATGTTTGTGGGCTTCTCTGCAGCAACTGGCGCAGACACTCAGATTCACAACATTGTCTCATGGAGCTTCTCCAGTTTCACTCATGCCGTGCCCAGATTTGCCAGCAAATTTCTTGACGGTGGTCCGTTGTGTAAGGGAGATGTTTCTGATCCGCAAGCTCAGAAGCAGAAAAAACATTCACCTGAGTCAAAAGCCTTTCTTATTTTCGTGAGTGTCAGTGCTGTGCTGCTTCTTGCTTTTCTCAATTTGGCGTTTGGAAGATCTGATATGAAGCGCACAGTCTTGAAGCTGCAAATGATGAATCACAGGCCTAGGCCACTCCATAGGCCTCGCAGATTCAAGTACGATGAACTTGCGGCAGCGACAAATGGATTCGATGAGAAAGCGAAACTGGGGGAAGGCAGATTCGGAAGTGTCTATAAAGGCACCTTGCAGGATGGATCACAAGTAGCGGTAAAGAGGCTCTCTACTTTACACATTCAAGGATCTGAGAAGCAACTGATCAATGAGGTATCGTTCATCCTCGGGCAGAAGCAGTTACACCTTGTCCAGTTGAGAGGCTGGTGTCGCTTAAAGAAAGAGCTCTTGTTGGTGAATGAGTATATGCCAAACAGTAGCCTGGATAAATGGCTGTATCCTAATCCGTGGACTGCACTCCCGTGGATTCTTCGCTGGAAGGTGATCAAGAGCATAGCTTCCTCTTTAGCATACCTCCACGAAGGGTTGCATCAGCAATTGCTACATCGACAAGTTAAAACAAGTAATGTTCTACTGGATGTAACTTTGCAGGCAAAGCTTGGGGACTTTGGAATCGGTTCTTGGATCGAGAATCGTCGCGCAAGACTACTTATTCCAGCTAGTTTAGATGATCACGTTGCATATCAGGCTCCAGAAAGCAGTTACGTGACCAAAGCAACAGACAAGATGGATGTATTCAGTTTCGGTGTGACAATACTAGAAATCGTATGTGGAAGGAGAACTATTGATAAAACTCTAGGACCCGCAGAAACGGTGCTACTGGACTGGGTTTGGGAACTTCAGAAAAATGGCAACTTGCTAGCTGCAGCAGACAAAAGACTGGGCAAACAGTATGAACCCGAGCAGATAGTGCGCTCACTGACGGTGGGGATACTGTGCACACATCCAGATCCTAACTGCAGGCCAACGATGAAAGAGGTGGTGAACTTTCTGACAGGGACTAAGGTGCTACCACCTTTGCCCTCAAAGCCTGATGGAGGCTTGTTAAATGCCTCAAGAGAGGATACTAAACAGCCATATTTGGAGACAGTTTGATTTGACAACGTATTGTAAAAAAGGATGTGAGAAAACCTCATTATCAGGTTACCTATCACATTAGCTACCAGCAGCTGGATGTTGCGTTAAAGATTAGATATGGACGTTGGTCATATAATCATGCGTTTGTTCTAATTAAATGTTATTGCGTAGTAGTGCTAAAGTCTCATGCTATTCACATTGATCAACCCGTTGCTAGGAGAGATTTTCTGAAAAAGCAGCAACACTTTGTTATAAGTTAGAAGGAATAATCATATTGTAGGCTGTCATGTAGTCTATCTCTTGCTCCAAGGGAGATCCAAATGATTCCCAGAAAATACATTAGTTTATAATCTTTGATTGCAAAAGCCCAAATAAGCTCTAAAAATCATTTATCTAGCTGCAGCTTGTTGTGAGATTGCATCATCGGCAACCTTTCAAAAAACTATTGGCTTAGTGCAGCAAGAGGTTTATGCAAATTTCGAAAGATACCCAATTTCTTTATTTCTACATTTAAAACGTAATGGTAGTCACCATAAGCTTCAATTTGTGATATGAATTTTGAAGATCAATTACTTTGAGGTTTGATCTTTACCAAATCTGCCTGTTTAACTGATCATAAAAAACTTGAATTAAATTCTGGTCAGAGCTGACACTTAGAACATGGTTGGATGCATGATTGCTATGACATTGTAGAGGTGATCTTACCAGTAGGAGAGGGTATGCGCGAATGCATTCAGAATGCTCAACAGAGACTGTGCTGGCGCATCGTATGAGATCAAATCCATGAAATCAGGCATCCATCACTATTTCTCCTTTATTTAGTCGCACATAATAGCTCACTTTAATGTTCTTCCCCATTCCCATAATCTCGCCCTTTTTCTTGCCCACCAGCCCCCCCCCCCCCCCCGCCCCGCCCACGAGGGAGGGGTTTGGCCCCGGTGCCCTCCAGCGGCTGACACGAGTCAGCCGCGCACTGTGATAGCGCAGGCATCCCAAAGGGAGCCGGGAACCACGACTTAGCTTCCCAGCCTTCAACTCTTGCCATCCAAACCCACTTGACATACAAGCAGCCAACTCGCCAACAACGATCAGACTTAACCAACTTGAAGTTTCGAAAACCAACATTGAGATCCAACCTGGCGCCATGCCAGATCGGGGGTCCCGATGTGGGTGACTTCCCTCCAAGCAAGCCGCCCGACATACATCAAACTTAACCAACTCAAAGCTTCGTTACAAACGAGTAACATCCATTCCAAGCAAGCGGTCTGACTTACATCAGACTTAACCAACTGAAAGCTTCGTCACGAGCGCTGGAAGCCAACCTAGTGCACGCCAGACTGAACAGCCATAAACAGGTAACTTCCACCCAAGCAAGCCATCCAACTCAGCCGCAGGTTAGAGCCCGTTCCTCAAGAGCTTAACCCATTCACGTTCATGCAAGTAACACTCATAACCACAAGCCGCGACAGATATGGAGACAACCAGTTCCTGGACCAAATGGTCCCGACAGCATACCGCTGGCGCCACGGACCGAATGGTCCCGACGGCATACCGCTGGCGTCCCGGGATACGACCCTCAGCTATGTGCCAACTTAAAAATTTTGAAGCGGCCTTACAACTGGCGCTTTTACCGAACACTGAAACCCAGAAGGTAATCAGAGTCAGTTTGAGGAAAATCCTACTTTATTGATAAATCTGAGAAGGTTACATTTCAAGTGTGTGACCGACCCTAGTCTCCGAGGAGCTGGCATGCCAAGGCGAGTGCCAGTACAACATTCCTGCAAGGGAGGCTGAGACTTGGTTGGAGCTCGCCCTGAGTCGCAACTCGCACTCCCCTATAGTATTGGTGGGATTCGGCACCCCCCCTCATACTAAGCACTCTACCCAGGCTGGTAAAGCACGTTTTTCTCTCTCTAAAATTTTCTCTCTAGAAAGTCATTTTCTCTCTCTAGATTTTATTGATCCCAGGCTTCCTTTAATCATGCCTAGATCGTGTGAGGTGATTGCACATCGATCTGAGCTCTCTGGACTTCGCTAGAACCGATCAAAGATTTTCAGCCATAGGAACTTGGCGCCGGCTGGATTCTGGTCACAGTGGCGCCGGCGTCGTTGGCGTCGGGAGCAGCTGGGGACAATGCTGGCGCCAAAGGTGTCGGAAGTAAAGCTTGTAAAGGTAGCTTTACAACACAGTGCCCGCCAAAAATTTTTGGGCACCTGAATTTAACGGGCGACGCCAGCGCTGGCGAGCGGACAGGTGGGTGCCGGCGGCGCCGGGAGGGCAAGCCCGGGTGTTGTAAAGCTACCTTTACAAGCTTTACTTGCGGCGCCATCGGCGCCAGCTATGTCCCCGGCGCCAGCAGCGCCCCTGCTGCTCCCGGCGCCAACGGCGCCGGCGCCGCTCCCGGCGCCACTGTGACCAGAATCCAGCCGGCGCCAAGTTCCTATGGCTGAAAATCTTTGATCGGTTCTAGCGAAGTCCAGAGAGCTCAGATCGATGTGCAATCACCTCACACGATCTAGGCATGATTAAAGGAAGCCTGGGGATCAATAAAATCTAGAGAGAGAAAATGACTTTCTAGAAAGAGAAAATCCTAGAGAGAGAAAAACGTGCTTTACCAGCTTGGGTAGAGTGCTTGGTATGAGGGGGGGTGCCGAATCACACCAATACTATAGGGGAGTGCGGGTTGCGACTCAGGGCGAGCTCCAACCAAGTCTCAGCCTCCCTTGCTGGAATGTTGTCATGGCTCTCGCCTTGGCATGCTAGCGCCCCGGAGACTAGGGTCGGTCACACACTTGAAATGTAACCTTCTCAGATTTATCAATAAAGTGGGATTTTCCTCAAACTGACTCTGATTACCTTCTGGGTTTCAGTGTTCGGTAAAAGCGCCAGTTGTAAGGCCGCTTTCAAAATTTTTAACTTGGCACATAGCTGAGGGTCGTATCCCGGGACGCCAGCGGTATGCCGTCGGGACCATTCGGTCCGTGGCGCCAGCGGTATGCTGTCGGGACCATTTGGTCCAAGAACTGGTTGTTTCCATATCTGTCGCGGCTTGTGGTTCTGAGTGTTCCTTGCATGAACGTGAATGGGTTAAGCTCTTGGGGAACGGGCTCTAACCTGTCGGCTGAGTTGGATGGCTTGCTTGGGTGGATGTTACCTGTTTATGGCTGTCCAGTCTGGCGTGGCGCCAGGTTGGCTTCCAGCGCTCGTGACGAAGCTTTCAGTTGGTTAAGTCTGATGTAAGTCAGACCGCTTGCTTGGAATGGATGTTACTCGTTTGTAACAAAGCTTTCAGTTGGTTAAGTCTGATGTAAGTCAGACCGCTTGCTTGGAATGGATGTTACTCGTTTGTAACGAAGCTTCGAGTTGGTTAAGTTTGATGTATGTCGGGCGGCTTGCTTGGAGGGAAGTCACCCACGTCGGGACCCCCGATCTGGCATGGCGCCAGGTTGGATCTCAATGTTGGTCCTCGGAACTTCAAGTTGGTTAAGTCTGATCGTTGTTGGCGAGTTGGCTGCTTGTATGTCAAGTGGGTTCGGATGGCAAGAGTTGAAGGCTGGGAAGCTAAGTCGTGGTTCCCGGCTCCCTTTGGGATGCCTGCGCTACACCGGGCATCGGTGGCGCCGGGAAGCGGGGGTGGCGCTGGGCAGCGCTGGGCCGGGGCGGCGCTGGCGCAGAGGCGGCCGGGCATGGGGGTGGCGCCGGGCAGCAGGGGTGGCGCTGGGTTGGGGAGGCCGGGCATGTGGGTGACACCGGGGCTATGGGGGTGGCGCCGGGGCGGTGGGCAAGGGCAGCCTCACACACACACACATGCCAAATACTGTGGAGTTTGTGTATATATGCACTCCCCAAAATTTGGTAGGAATGCTTATGGGACAGAGATTGGCTGCTTGGACACGTGCGTCCGGGCAGCCAGTTTTCAAAAAAAAAAAGAAAAAAAAAAAACTTGTGGTCAGGAGGACACCGGGGCCAAAGGGCCACCGTGCTCGCAAAATGCGAGCCCCCCTCCTACTGGGGCTTTAGAGCACGGCCCCCGCATGGGAGTGGTTTGGCCCCGGTGCTCCCCGCACGGCTGACACATGTCAGCCGCACGGTGCCGTCAAAAATCAGCGAGCGCGTGATTTTGCCGGCGGCGCCAGGGTGGGTCCCGGGCGGGCGGGCGGGCAGGCACCGGGGCGCCGCCGGGCACCGGGCAGGCTAGTAGCAGCAGGCCGGGGCGCCCAAGCAGCGGGCCAAGTAGCGCCAGCGCCCTACCGGGAGCCGGGGCAGCTGGCGGTGGCGCCAGGTGGCGCCGGGCAACGTGCCTCTCACACACACATGTGAGACTATGGGGAGTTTGTCTATATATCCCCTCCCCATAGTCTCACATGAATGCTTATGGGACAAAGATTGACTGCTTGGACACGTGGCGTCCGGGCAGCCAATTTTCAAAAAACAAAAAAGAAAAAACTTGTGGTCAGGAGGACACCGGGGCCAAAGGGCCACCGTGCTCGCTAGATGTGAGCCCCCCCCCCCGTTCACCAATTCCCATCGTATCTCCCAAGGCACTAATTTGGGCCCGGCCATGAGCCACTGGGTTTTTATTTTATTTTATTTTAAATGGCTGCCCGGCGCCACGCCACGTCACCATGCAACTAAAGAATTACCCCGTCGTTTGTGGGGGGGAGGTGCTAGTGCCAGTGGCCGGAACCCGGTAGCTATGCCCGGCACTCAGGGGCGCTGCCCGGCGCCTTTCACATTGCGCTTGTCCAAGACCACGTCTCGCTGCCTGGCACCCGAGGGCGGTTGCCCGAAATCCCCACATGCACTCGGACGCCCTCCAAGGGCATTCCGCCCGGGAAGTGCGACCTACTTGAGGGCGCACGCCCTTCCCCATGTGGAAATGTCTCTAGGCATCCTTCCACGTAAGTTTTGTTTCACTTTCTTTTGCTGTAAAAAGAAGAGCAAAAAGAGTAAAACGATTCACAAATCAAAGTAAAAACAAGCGCATTGTGGCAAGCCACAGGGCCCTGCCTTTGCAATAAGTGGTAAACTGCACTTGTTCAAGTGTTTTTAATCACATATGTAATATATGGGTGAATGATCTTGTTCAAGTGTTTTTAATCACATATGTAATATATGGGTGAATGATCTGACCAATAAACGTATGTAGTTCCTGATAGATTTTTTGAACTTTTTATATTTGTCCAAACATGATCCAATTGTGTGCCATATATAGTTGTTACTTGTTTGAAAGTTAGTTGTAGATTATGTTGAAACATAATGGATGAAAGTTTTTGGAAATTGGTATTTATGCTTAATGTATCAATATTCATGTCACCAATTATAACAATTGGCATGGTTTTCAGAATGTTGGTAAGTAGTGTGTTTAATTGTTCAGTAAATGTGAAAATGCTAGAATTTGGTTGTCTGTATATTGCAATTATGTGTATATTGTAGGTTTTATAAGTGAATGTGAATGATTTCAGTGTGCAATGTATTACATAATTCAATGTGTTCAAGGTGTTGAGTTTTACGATACAATAGTGTTGATCCTATAAAAGCATAATTGTGAATGGTTTCAAAGTTTGTTGCAAAAAGTTGTTCATGATGATGGGTTTGTGTTTCTTGTAAACACAATATGTCTGATGCCATTAGATTATGGTCATTTAGAATATTGTATTTGTATTTAGATAATGATCTAGTATTCAATGATTGAATAATAAGATGTGTTTTTGTGTACGCATACATATTCGGAATATGAGAGGTCCATTTTGCGGTGGTTCTAAGACGTGTTATTTTTTGTTGGACAGACATATCGATTTTAAAGTGTTCAGAAATTAATGGCGATGTGATGTATAAATTCTCCGATTTTTTAACTCGTGTTAGAGCTGTGTACATCAAACCATGTTTTGAAACTTTTTTGGGATTAAATGCTAGTTCGGTTATTTTTAGACCTTGTGCTCGGTGTATTGTTCTTGCTATTGCTATTTTGATTGGAAATTGTTTTCTTGTAATTTTATTAAATACAGATTGGCCAATTTAAAATTCTTTTGTGAGTCGATGTATTGGAGTCCATATTCTGTTTATGTTAGTGGTTTTGTACATATGTCTATGATTTTCTCGAGTTTTTTTTACCTATTTCATACTTGTCAAATTGTATCCATACAATATCTTCTGTAGAGGTCATTGTTCTAGTCTGAAAAATGCCATCTTCAACATCTATGTTTGTTGCACAAAGTTCTACTAACATGCCTTGTTTCACATAAATTGTTTTTGTCAATGACGATGTCGTTGGTGATGTTTATGGTATTGTTGCTGTAGTGCTACAACCATAATTACGAAGTTTTTGCATGACTTGTGGTGCAGCGGGCCAATTTTTGAAAGCTTTGGCTAGCAGGAGTCTACAAAAAAATAAGCAGGTCAATTGAGAACTCCAAAAACAACAGAACTTTGCAATTGATTGTGAGTTTCAACGGTCAAATTTCTTACTACTATTGTCAATACTCCATGCGAAAGGTACACTATTTAGACACAAATTTGTAGATAAACCAAATTGATGGTAATTGGAATTGGATGGGATTTTCAAAAACAACATCCAACAAATGTGGAAGGAATTAAATATGTGTGAAATTGTAAGGAAGTTATATACAAGAACTTCGAAGTTGCGCAAAGAACATTCTATATGTGACTACCTCTTATTATAGACAACATTCTATAACATGGGTTTTTTTGGATTACGTGTATCAGTTGTGATAGCAAAAAGTGGTTGCTTTTTTGCAGGCATGTTAAATTTAAAATAGCACGTAACAAAAATCAAGTATAGACATGATTTTTGAAATTTAATTGCAGAATTGCAAACAATCTAAAACAGTAAACCTCAGCATGCATAATCTGATTGAATGCAATGGAAAAATGTCTAAATCATGGCAGTTCCATTTCTGAGTCGAAATAATAGTCAATACAAGTAAGGTCTTGTAATACAAGCACAATTACAAAATGCCTTATTAAAAGCCTCACATATACAGAGTTTCAAAAACTTTGTTTTTAAAAACATTCCAATCTCAAATTAGATTGGCTCTATCCGAAACGGCCTATCCCGACTAATTTTCGATCAAAAAAATAAGCATCTATTTTGATGAACTGTTCATAGGTCATTATGATATAAACTAAGTAACAAACTATTCATGTATTTTGACTTTGTACATGACCATCGGTTTTAGTTCGGTCATATGAACGTAGTTTTAGTTTCCAGGTTTTCTATATACAATTACTAAAAAGTATATAAGATATAATGCATGGGATTTATGTAGAAAATGTTGAGGTTGGGATCCAAGCAACTTGTTCTTTTGGGAGAGTGGCACGAATCATGAGGATGTCTTGTTCGTGTGTAGGCCACTCTATATCAATTCGACGTCCATAGTAAGGAAACGATGACTAGTATGTTGTCTCTACTTTCAAGGTATGTACTATGCCTAAAGCGATGAAAAATGCAAGCACAGTGCATTGATATTGATTGCATGCTACTCCATAGTCTAAAGGCCTTATTTTAGCCTCACCTGTAGTTTTGTCTAGGTCCCACGAATAGCAGTATGCTTTAAGACAAGCATGAATTTCTTCTTGCAAACAAGAAGGTAATGCCAGAATTTGTTCTTTAAGGCATGTACTTCGAAAGGTTTAATTTTTGTAATCGAAGTTTTTGATCCGTATATCAAAACTAAATCCGAAGTCCCACAATCGTAAGGTATTGTTTTGGTTTGGATATCAAAACCTTGTATTCGAATATAGTCGTGCATATTAATTGCATGCAACAAGGATTTGTAATAAATTTCTTGAACTGATACAGTGATGGTAGCATCACCGTGTGCATCAGTTATATCAAGTTTCAAGTATTTCCCATATTTTGCTAACACTTTACCTTCAATGTACACGCTTTCTATACCTACATGCACATCTTCTATGTAGATTTGTGCTATTCCGTCAACCAATGCAAGCGGCCGGGGATGTGAAGGTGAAACAGATGTCTGGACAAGCTTCATTTTTTTGTTTACCAATTTCCTATCGAGAAACTGTAACTGGTTTTCATTACAAATATGTAGACTACTAGCACCGGCATCAACACTTGTCGATGTCAAATAAATAGTTCGCGAAATTATGGAGCTCGTAGCTGGAATCGAATCCTGTGTTTGATTTCGGGTATCAATTTTATTTGTACCAATACAAAAGTTTTAGACAAAAAACATACAACTTCAAACAAGAAATGTATAGGCGGTATGGCACCTCAAAACAATGGGCATAATTTTTTTGCAATACTAATATGTGCAAAAAGACCACTTTCAAAATGTCGGCTTGAGCTTTACCGTCCGATGCAGTAGTCCGTGTTTCGCTCTTTTCTTCATTGTGTTGTAGGAAATTGTCTTCTTGCAGGACATCCATTTCTATTTGGTGCAATTCCGCTGTTTCAAAACATGTTCAGTTTTTTATTTACATCACAAACCACGAAGGAATCTGCTAGTATAACATGCTATCTCACTTCCGCTGGTTCATCTTTCTTGGAGTGCAAATCCCAGGGCTTGACATTTGTGCTGATACTATAGTAGGAAATGGTATGCGGAGAGGAATATCAGGGGGGAAAAAAAGAGTTACAATTGGTAAGTGATTATAGTATTTGAAAAGCTAGTATATCTACATATCTGGCAGCTGAAGTTTACAAAGTTTCAAAACTTTCTAAGTAACACTTTCATGCTGATGGTCACTCACGATAAATGCTCGTGGTACCAGGAAAAGCCCTTTTTATGGATGAAATCTCCATTGGGTTGGCTAATTCAACGACTTTCCATATTGTCAAATGTTTAAGACAGTCTATTCATGTCATGGATGGGACCATGGTGGTTTCACTGCTCCAGCCGGCACCAGAGACTTTTGAACTTTTTGATGATATCTGACCTCTTTCAGAAAGTCAGCTGGTCTATCAAGGGCCACATGTCAACCTTATCAGCATGTTTCAGTAAACCTTTTGACAGATCAATGAGTCATCATGCGGCACTAGTCACTAAAAATATGCTAGCTTGCTTTTCAAGAGAATAGCTTTTAATGAAGCGGGACTCGTATATACATAGTCAAGACTGTACAAGTATGGCGAGACCCATAAATATGTGCTCTTGATGGCTAACTCTGCTATTTGAAAATGTTCTTCTTAGGCTATTTGTATGAGTCAATTAGATTTCGATGCATTTTGCTTTCTTCTAGAGTTGGCGATTGTTGCAAAAAACAGAATGACAGTATTCTTTTGGACAAAAATGATTGAAGCCCACTCTATTGGCCACACCCGGGACAATGAAATAAACAGAAAACAGTTTCCAAAATTTGCAACACCAAAAAGAAAACCTAAAATGCCACATGTTGTACTCAAGAAAACCTAAAATACAAATTTCAATTATTTATTTATGTCTTTTATATGAGAATCACAACACAAGCAGGTCAATCCTCAACATGGACGCTAAGTCCTCCTTGCAAAGCAAGGTAGGGCCAACAACATTAGGCAAACACATTACTCAAACATTGAAGAACATAGAGTAAATTAAGATAACGCAAATGTACATGAGATTGTTGTAAGAAAATCTACTTATCAGTGTACAAGCCTAGAAGAATAGTTTAGAAATGAACAATAGTGCTAGGCGACTCAACAAATAAAAACTGCTGGTGCGATACATTTGATCTGATAGATCAATATATCTAAGCTTATTGTGTGCATCTAACTCTATTCATATATACATGATACAATTACTCTATCACACATTAGCCTTTGGGCTATTGTACAGTAAAGCGGACGTGAAGTCCCGATAATACTAACGATAGTTCGACACATGAGATGTACCTATGAGGTTCGAATGTCTCTCGAACATTGTCAAGTCGACAATTTGTCAAGTATCAAAGGATTGTTGCCAACTGTCGATTGTTGAAGGATTGTCGAATCGACTATCGAGTCATTGTCGACTGTTGAAGGTGACTCTCTTTGTTCCTTTGACTTATTTGGTTGACTTTGTATTGTGTTGCAAATATTTCTTCAAGTTCTTTGTTTGAAGCAGGTTCCTGAATAAATAACTAGGTCTAGGACTCCGTCATGAGTACCTGAATACAATAGCTAGTAACAAATACAGAGACAACTGGATCGAATGGGGTGTAGAAGGTTTGAAGTGAAATTAAAATTCCAAAAACTACACCATGGAACCTCATTAGGTCCTCACATGGAATCTGGCTCACTCTACTTGAATCTATAGGTTCTTAGATGTAACTTAGGATCCTAGATGTAAGTGGGCAACTTTACATAATCGTTCCTCCTTTTTGCGTAGAAATATCATTCTTCTTTTTTTGCATCAAGATTAATATCAACACTTCCATGAGATTGACCTTCCTATGCCATCACTAGGTGCTAAGCCCCATTGCTCTAACCAAAATGAGTTCCTACAAAACAATCAACCCTCTCTCAACATTTGAGTAGATACATATTAACAATTATTTGTAGTGTGTTTTACACCTTACTATAGCATAATTGACATCATCTTAGGGCATAGGCAAAAAAGATTGTGGTAAATATCTTTGCAAAGTTAAGCATGTTGAATACCTACACGAAGGGAGGGAGAAGGGGGATAGTTGGTCATGACTCAGTTGTGGAGGATGGAGGAGTGGGAGTGACGAAGATAGGAGGAGAGGGAGAGCAAATAAAAAGACTACAATCAGATGAAATGGTATGATTAGAGTGACGAGATGACACATGGGTGTTAAATAGTTAGATGATTGAGAGGAGTTGAGCAAAGAGGAGTGTGCCAATGTCACCTTGGCAGCCTCAAGTCTTTGTTTGTGTGTGGTAACGAGACGTTCATGAGCCCACGTGCAAAAAATTGCCTTGCTCCAATTGTAGATATGTGTGTGTGTGTGTGTGTGTGTGTGTGTGTGTGTGTGTGTGTGTCTATATATATATATATATATATATATATATATATATATATATATATATAAAGTATATGTTGTACATAGTAATGTTAGTGCAAAGTCGAATATAGTTGCAATATACAAAGAAATCTCTTTTGTATATTGTAATCTACTTTTAATCTTAGGAGCATTAATTTGTATTAACCGAGTTGAGATGTTAAAAGTATGACACCATTTTTTGCACTAGATTTAAGAAGAAAATCCTGCTTTTATTAATCAAGGATGGGAAAACAAAAAGGTGTAAGAGGAAATTTACATGATAAGGTATATAGATGAATAATCTTTTGGCTCTGTGTAAGGCTTCGAGCCTCTCTAATAAAAGCAGTAGGCTTTTGTGTAGGATAAAGTCCTACCCCCTAAGAATTATTGGGCTTGAGGACCTCTTCCAAGGGCAAGTTTTCCAAAATTTCATAGAGTCCCTCAAAAGTAAGACTTTATAATGCATACAAATAACAAGAAAAATGTTTCTAAACACGTCATCTATAGGTTGGTTTGTGTTGAGAGTGCATGACCTTGAGGGGGGGAATCAAGCCTAACATAAAGACCTCAAGATTCATCAAATGGACATGCAAATAGTGCTCTTGTGGTGTTATTCAAAAAGATTGTTATATTTATCAACCATCAAGGTCATGTTGTCAAAGATTTGTAAGCTCCATAGAGCTCTTGATGGGCTTTGCAAGCCCCTAAGGCCTAGTTTGAAATCATAAATGAATATTCACTTCAAGTTGGTTCTATTTTATTGCATGAATGTCTATGCTAAACATCAAGGTTGGAGTTATGTGATTATTTGCATTGTATGTAGATGATGCCACAATTCTCAATAATAGCATCAAGGTGTTGCAAGACGCCAAGTTAGATCTTTCAAAAGAATTTTACACGTCAAATCTCAACTAGCTAATAAGACCCTCGATCTCCTAGCCATGGTGTCCCACCCTAAGTCATCCTAATAAAAACGTGCCAAAGCCAAGTATTAGATGCCATTAGAATCCAACCCAATATAGCATTTATCAGTAGCATGATACTCTAATTGGGACATACACCCAGGCTTCATAGCCTTAGCCCACTAGATGCAACATTAGCATGATACTCTAATGACACACCCCAGGCTTCATAGCCTTAGCCCACTAGCTGCAACATTAGTATAACTAGCTAATATCTCATCAATGATGTCCACTAATAGCCTAGTCTAATGGCTATTAGTCACAATGGCCCATGCATACATTAAGGTTAGTGATTAACCAAAGCCACGATTCACAAGATAACTATAGACATTTAGCCATCAATCCTCTAACCTCATCTAGGCTACCCTTAACCTAAGGTCATTCGCTAATTGACTTGAACTAATTAGGGATATAATGTAGTACTCTAGCCAACAAGAGCATTTCTCCCCTAAAAAATGAAAGTCATAATAATTCCTATTTAAATAAGCAACCTTCTACCAAAATTCACCATTGTTTGGTTGATCTTTACAATAGAACATGTACTCCAAGAATAAACAAATTCTAAGTTGGGAAAGGTTTCTAACTTTTGAATACACTCAACCATAAGTGTCCCATGAAGTGACCATCATGATCACTAACCACATTAATAGATATAATGCATAAAGTCATGAAACAATATTGGTTATTCCATTACTAGCACGAGTAGTCTAACATTGAAATCTCTACATCACTACCTAGTATTCCCATTACTTATTTCATCCTTATGAGTTGATAATTTTTTGTTATGGTCATTCGTCTATCCCACTCTCCCAATCATAGGCCTACACATTCTACCTACAGACAAATGGTTATTTGCCTAGTCACTCGTACACATGCTTGTTGTCTTATGTATACACACAACCATCATTTCACTCACACCACTCCTTATATGTCTTGTGTATGTTGAAAGCAAAATAGTACAAAAGCTGTGTTGACAACAAATGTGGTGACATTCACAGCCTTTTTATTGACACTGATGTTATAAATAAGTGTCATTGTAGTAGCATCTATTTGGTGTTGTAAATGGACCATCGCATCATAGTTATGTGTGACACTTCTACCAAAAGTTTGTAACACATATGCGACACAATTCCACCACAAGGCGATGATAAAATGTCACCGTTGTGTCATTCTTACAATGTCTACTACTAGGAGATTTGAAATTGTTATCACATTATGACACTTTTAGTCACAGTAATTACTACTTGTTGTAGTGTCATTATGCAATGCACTTGAAATTCAAAAAAGTTCCACTATGCAACATTGTGAAACTTTTGTAGAAATTATTGTATCACTTTTTGGATTGCGACAGGTCTCGAGTTCTTCTTGCTGCAAAATACCAACATCACACAACGTTGTTAATAATGACAAAATCAAAAGTGTTGCATGGTGACTCTAAGTCAAAGTTTTTGAACATGTCACTATTAAACAGTACTAAAGTGCTGCTTAGCGACAGTTGGGTGTAGGGTGCTCATTTGTAACCTAGGGCTTTGTTTTTTTTTAGCATAATAGCACTCATTGGCCGTATGTACAATGTGTGTGTGTGTGTGTGTGTGTGTGTGTGTGTGTGTGTGTGTGCACGCGCACGCAATTCTATGGTCTCTATAGTTTTTTTAAGTACTATAGTATCATAACATTGCTATGTATAGGACATGGATTACATGTCACTAAATGTGAGCTTCCTAATAAGGAGAGAAGATTTTACTTATGGCATCTAAAGAATAGTATTGCATGATCCACTCATTGTTGATATAATCACCCCCTTTGATTGGCTACATTCTCTTCATCAATTGCACGTTCTATAATATAATCAAGATTATTTGCTAAAGATTTTTTATTTCATACAACAGAAAAAAATTGGGTTGCAAGAAAATTCAGTCACATAGTAAAAGTAAAATCGTTTGAGTAAAATTCATGAAATCAATATAAAATAGACAAGTACTTTATGCAAGTTTTTTAATTTTGTATTGTGACCTAGCTTGTACTCTTATGGCATTGGAGATTTGCAATAAACTTCAGATTGCATAGAGTAGAAACAAAAGTTTATAGTTAGAAAAACTGATTATATATAGCAAATAAAAAAAAAACCTCTTTGACACTAAAAATCCATTTTCAAAAATAGATTGGGTTAGTTCACTCATAAAATAATCTTTGATAGGGGCTTACCACTTGACCTAATAGTCCTGCTCTCCACCCTCACCTTGGCAGCTTCTTTTTGCTTGTCATACACTTGGGATTCTTCTTTTCACTCTCTCAAAAGACTTGCAAACAAACAATCTTGATGTTTTCCCAAATTTTCATGAGCTTTACTTAAGATTTTTATGATGGTGATGCATGTGGGCTTTCTCAACATCCATTTATTTCCAAATAGAATTCCACATGAAAATTTGATGTGTGATGTCCCAACAATATGGTGCTTCTCCTCAGAAGACTGTTTACACCATTCTCAGAGAGAATTACTCATAATATTTTAGTGAATTCTCAAACTCATTTCATAACCACCATGCCGCTTTTGCCAACGTAAAGTAATGTCCCAATGGAAAATCGATGTGCAATGTCTTAATAATACAATGCTTCTCCTTAGAAGACTAATTACACCAATTAGAGAGAGGATTACTAAAAAATATTTGGTCAATTCACGATCTTGCTTCATGACCACCTTGTCTCTGATATATGTAAATTGATGTCCCAATTCCATGGACATCATAGACAGTTGATTTGTAGATTCAACGTCACCACTGAATCTCCTCATCAATTTTTCAAAAACAAATTGATGTTCTAAGGGTGGCAAAGCTTTCAACGTGAAGAAACGAAATGTTTCCAACTACAAAGCCCTCAGACCGACGAAGACATTCGCGAACTCGAACATCTGGAGACACGAAGCATGAAAGATTTCGCGAACACAAAAGTCAAAGGAGACGAAGACGAACGATTCGCAAACACGAAAGATCCAAGAACAAGATTCCTTTGCGGTCCAGTACGAGAGAAAGGCATACGAGCAAAAACGAAACCCGTTTTGCCCTCACGCTCCAAAGAGTACCAGCTAAGATCATGCAAGTACCCAGAAGTACAGATATCTGATATGAGGGTATGACGTTAGCAGATACACTTTAGGTCGTGGCTAATCTGCCACTCTTGTAACTCCCTGACTAGTTGCTTAATCACTCTAATCTTAGATTTACATAGAGCGACCATACTTACTGGATGATACTTGACATATAGATCAACAAAATACACATACAGTGTAATGTAATATTCTGATGCTAGTAAGCAATCAAGACAAAAAATACAGAATACTTGTCCGCCTGCGTACAAAGACAATTCTCTCTAGGATCAGAAGATCCAACTGTCCGCTAGTAAAGTGAGACAATTATTCGTGAGACAACCGCAATTCTCTCATGCCAATGCACTGCGTGGGTATGCATGTAGTGCTCAAAGAATCAGAGAAAAGAAATCAATAGATGATATTGTAGCCTTCGTGCACATATCAATCCGTGTTGTGTTTGATCTCGAATGCATATGTTTCTGCCATTTATCATATGTATGAGTTTCTTCTTGTTCATTTTGAATTCCGCACTTTGATTGAAACTATGTTGAATGCTGTATTAATTTTATGAACATAGATCAGTAGTGACTAGCTACACTCTGGAGGAGTGTAGGAGTGATTTAGCTGGTAGTGTCCAACGATCGCATCTGAACTCCATCCGAGCCAAAGAGAGTCATGATTGATTCGCCTTCGCAAAACTTTCGCGAATCCGACGAATTCATTAGTCATTACACATTCCCAACATTGGTATCAGAGACCACCCTGTCAATCTGACATAGACAAAGAAGCTATCAGATCCAAGAGGCCAAGCATTCAGACAATCACCCATCAATAAGGAAACATACTTCAAGAAGCAATGGCTTCAATCAGCAGCATACAAAGCAAGATCTGCACGATACTTGATTTTTCAGGATCTAACTTTCTAGCTTGGAAAGTTAAGACATCTTTGATACTCAACGGTGATGGACTCTTCCCCTGGGTGGATGGCACAGAAGAAATGCCTACAACAACAGGCAAGGAGTTACGCAAATGGAGGGAGAAAAATGACAAGGCAGTAGCCTTGCTATCATCTTCCATCGAAGATAATCTCACACTTGACCTGGCTACACTCTCCAAGGCCAAGGAGATGTGGGATGCATTAGTCACCAGATTTCAGACGAAATCAAGAAGTCAGATCATGATGCTGGAAGATCAGTTGACGAATTTGCAGTGGGATGAAAAAGACCTCACCTCTTTCGTAAGAGAGATGAAGGATCTGTTTCTATCACTACATAACTCTGGAGCAGACAATGCAGTGTCAACTGAGAAGCAGCTCACGTACCTGTTGAGAGCCTTACCCAGATCTTTCCAGATGACACGAACCCTGCTCGCGAAAGATCCCGCCATGAACCTCGAAAAGGCGATTGTCGAGATTCGAGAGGAAGTCAAGGCCAGAGAACATCTGGATCATAAAGATGGTTCTGACCAGGCCCTCTACAGCAACAAAGAAAAATCAAAGAAGCAATTTAAGCCTAAGAGGGAGTCCAATCAGAGGCAGGATCATGACCAGCAAGCAGAGGGAACAAGCAAGGGCAACTGGAAGACCAAAGGGAGGTCGAAACAACAAGGTACAAACAAGAAGACCTATGTGAGATGCAGAAGACACGGGCATATAGTAGATACCTGCTGGCTCAATCTCAAGATTGAGTGTATCCATTGCCATAAGAAGGGTCACGTAGCCATAGATTGTCCCCAGAACCCAAGGAACAAATCAGCACAGAACAGACAGGAGAACAACAATAGTTCATCCTATGTTGAGGAGCCCGAGAGCTCAAAGATGGGCGAAGAAAGAATGAACAGAAGTGGTTCGACCACCTACATCTATGAAGATGTGTGTGCAGCATCAACGTCTGACACACATGAGGTGATCCTAGATTCAGGAGCCACCTCACACTTTGTGACATCAAGATGAATCATGTCTGATTTCAGAAGTGCAGATCCCTCAAGATTCATAGTTCTTGGAGATGGATCTAGACATCAAGTGAACGGTAGTGGTTCACTATGGCTCAACACCAACGACAGAGACAGATGACTCGAAGGCGTTCTGTTCGTGCCTACTCTGCAACTAGACTTCCTCTCTATAGCAAAAATAGCAGATGCAGGGATGCGTGTGATGTTTTCTAACGAAGCATGCAACGTGATTGACGCCAGTACCAGTACATTGATCGCTCAAGGCAGAAGGAAAGAAAACCTATATCATCTGAAGGTACGTCTACCTGAAGATCAGGTGCATCAGACTCATGACCACTCGCCAGACACTCTATGGCACAGAAGACTCTACCACATGAACTCAATGGCACTTTACCAAACAAGTCATCATGGAGCGATAACAGGGGACAACATCTCGAATGCAACCAGTTTGACCACCTGTGATGCATGTTTGAAAGACAAGATGTCGCACACTCCATTCGTCAAAGACTCCTACAGAACAACAAAGATTTTGGAGCTAGTGCATTCTGACATCTGTGGACCATTCAACGTGATCTCAGTAGGAGGTTCGAAATATTATATAACCTTCATTGATGATTATAGCAAATTTGCCAGAGTGTACTTTACTCAAAATAAGTCTGAAACGCTCGATAAATTCACAGAATATGTGAATTGGACAGAGAGATGTACAAGCAGCAAGGTGAAATAGATCAGAACAGATTGAGGTGGTGAATATATATCAAATCACTTCGCTGACTTCTGCAATGATCATTGTATCATTCACAGAAGAACTGCAGCCTACACACCGCAGCACAATGGTGCTACTGAACGAAAGAACAGGACCCTAATGGAAGCAGCCAGATGCATGATGGCCTATTCGAAGGCTCCAAGGACACTGTGGGCTGAAGCAGTAGCTACAGCCGCATACATCCAAAACAGGAGGTAATTCTGGTGTTTCTCACACGACACCACATGAGCTATGGTGGGGTAGAAAGCCCAACCTGTCTCACGTCAGAATCTTTGGTTGTGCAGCATATGCACATATTCCTGATAAGCTTCAAAAGAAGCTTGATGAGAAAGCCATGTAAATATTTCTGGTAGGTTATGACAACAATTCGTCATACTACAGAATCTACATGCCAGACACGAACACTGTGAAAACAGTGAGAGATGTCAGATTCGATGAGAGCAGGACAATGGCCAATGACGATCCTGTCAGCTATGAAGTTCTGGAGAGACAGTACTATGATATGCCACCAGTGACAGAGGGAACAACAGACAAACACAAAAATAAAGATTTTTGAGTCGTCTCCCATTCGAATGACGAATCTAACAAAGAAAGATTCGAGAGGCAACCTACTGCCACAGTTCTTGTAAACCAAGATGGTTCCGGACCGAGCAGAGCAGACAAGGGCAAAAGCATAGCTGTTTCAGGAGGATCTCCCAAAAGGTCGACAAGACCACAAAGAGCGCCACCAAGATATGTGCCAGACAACTCAACTTCCACATAAGAAGAGTTCTGTGGATTAATTGGCAAACCATAGTCTTTCGAGGAGGCGATTGAAGGTCCAGAAAAGGACAGATGGATCCAAGCCATGAACGAAGAGATGGATTCTATGAGGAAGAACCAGGTATTGACGTTGGAGCCATTACCACATAAGCGCGAGACTGTCAAATGAAAATGGGTTTTCAAACTCAAATACAGACCAGATGGGAACATCATGAAATACAAGGCAAGACTAGTAGCAAAGGGTTTTTCTCAGAGATACGGTATTGACTACTCTGAAACCTTCTCTCCTGTCGTCAAATATTCGTCCCTACGTCTGTTATTTGCATATGCAGCAGCTTATGACCTCAGAATCCACATTGTGGATGAGAAGACAACCTTCCTACATGGCAAATTAGACAAAGAGGTCTACATGGATCAACCCCCAAGATATGTCTCGAATTCACTTCCTGACTATGCATGCAGAATGCATAGAAGCATCTATGGTCTGAAACAATCAGTCCGACAATGGTACAAAAAGAAAGATCAAGCCCTGAAATCATTAGGATTCAAGCCTCTGTTGGCTGATTCCAATGTATATGTCAGAGTTACAGATGGGTAGATCATCATTGTGGCTGTGTATGTGGACGACACTCTGATACTTTGCAGGAGTGAGCAGCTAATAGCTGAAGTAAAGACAGACATCTCGAAACATTTTGAGATAGTGGATCTGGGAGAAGCTAGGTGTTACCTAGGCTTGCAGAGTGAAAGGGACTACGAGGGAGGTAAGTTATACCTTCACCAGTCCAGATACACCCAGAAGATTCTAGAGGACTTTGGGATGCTGAACTGCAAAGGAGCAAACACTTCAATGCTCGTAGGGACGGTGCTGACGAATGATGACTGTCCAAAGATTGAGAAAGAGAGAGAACATATGTAGCTCACACCTTATAGGAAGCTGATAGGATCACTGATGTACCTTGCAGACAACACACGTCTTGATATTGCTTATGCAGTATTCAGGATGAGCCAATTTTGCACGAATCCAAGCTCAACACATTGGAAGATTGCAAAACAAATTTTACAATATCTTCAATTAATGAGAGATTATGGCTTGTGTTATTGTCATGGTGCAGGTTTCAGGATACTTTCCTAGAACGATGCTAGTTGGGCATCTCTCAAGGACGATTGTAAAAGCATCTCAGGAGGATGCACCATTGCATCAGGAGCAGCAGTTCTTTGGGTCAGCAAGAAGCAGATCGTTGTAGCCCAATCATTCTGCGAAGCAAAGTACATAGCAGCAGCGAAGATGGCCAACGAATTAATTTGGCTAAGGCAATTCCTGGATGAATTGGACGAAATAAGGAATGAGCCTCTGGTCTTGTAGATGGACAACACCTCTGCAATACACCTGACAAAACATCCCACGTTCCATTCCAGAATGAAGCACATTGTGATCAACTACCACTTGATCAGGGATCTAATTGAGAAAAAGATATTACAGACCACCTTCATCGAAACAAGAGACATGGTTGTTGACATCTTCACCAAAGCCATGGACAAAGGACTCTTTGAGAGACAAAGGAACAGTCTCGGGATCGCAAAGCTATCATGCTTTGAGAGGGAACTAAAGAAATGAAAATTTTCCAACTATAAAGCCTTGATAGCTTTCAGCCCTCAGCCCAGCAAAGACATTAGTGAGCTCAAAGGTCTGGAGACATGAAGCATGAAAGGTTTTGCGAACACGAAAGTCAAAGGAGATGAAGACGAATGATTTACGAACACGAAAGATCCACGAACGAGATTCCTTTGTGGTCTAGTACGAGAGAAAGACATACGAACAAAAACGAAACCTGTTTTGCCCTCACGCTCCAAAGAGTACCAACTAAGATCATGCAAGTACCCAGAAGTACAAATATCTGATCTGATGGTATGACGTCAGCAGATACACTTTAGGTCGTGGCTAATCTGCCACTCTTATAACTCCCTGACTAGTTGCGTAATCACTCTAATCTTAGATTTACATAGAGAGACCATACATAGTAGATGATACTTGACATATAGATCAACATAATACACATACAGTGTAATGTAATAGTCTGATGCTAGTAAGCAATCAAGACAAAAAATACAAAATATTTGTCCACCTGTGTGCGAAGACAATTCTGTCTAGGATCAAAAGATCCAACTGTCCGCTAGTAAAGCGAGACAATTACTCGTGAGAGAACCACGTTTCTCTCATGCCAATGCACTTCGTGGGTATGCACGTAGTGCTCAAAGAATCAGAGAAAAAAAATCAATAGATGATATTGTAGCCTTCGCACACATATCAATTCGTGTTGTGTCTGATCTCGAATGCAAATGTTTCTGCTATTAATCGCGTGTCTGAGTTTCTTCTTGTTCATTTTGAATTCCGCACTTTGGTTGAAACTATGTTGAATGCTATATTAATTTTATGAACGTAGATCAGTAGTGACTGACTACACTCTGGAGGACTGTAGGAGTTATTCAGTTGGCAGTGTCCAGCGATCACATCTAAACTCCATCCGAGCCGAGGAGCATAAAATTTTTCTGTACAAACTTTTAATCCTGTGGGTGGATCCACACTTAGACATTCAAATATTTCTAAATTTGATACAACTAACCGAGTCAGGAGTGCTAATTTTGAGTTAGTTGTTTGAATCAACAAAATAACATTATTAACGGATATTGTTGTTGAAATGTATTGCTTAAAAGTCACAATCTTTATGGGTCATTTTTGGATTCATTTAAGGGGGTTTACAGGAGAATTTTTGGCCTTAATCTTTTTCCGGGTTGCTGAGAAGATAGAATAATGTAGTGGATTTCTTTCCTTGCCTAACCTAAATCCAAGATCTAGTCAATCTAGCATCAAAGAGACAAAGTTAGTTGTCACGCGTAGGTTCGTTCCCATGAGAGCGATAGTATAGTTCAGATTTCAGCATGAATGGAAGATCCAAATCTAACTCTAACATCCATTAACCCTAACCATTAATACTACACATCCATTAATACTATGCATCCACAACAAGATAGCTTATTCTTTCTCTCTCTCCCTTTCTCCCTCATAAAAAGTATAATAACATACAATCCCAATAACATTCAGATCCAACAATTAACAAAAACCAAAAAAAGCATGAGAGATGGAGGAAAAGTGATAGAGAGCAAGGACAATTCATCAATCCATTTCTGAAGAGAACCAATCTGCTTTATTGAAATGAGGAAATGAACATGTGTAGGAACTCAAATTGGTCTCTTTTTATAATAGAGAGGAGGACCCTGGCCTCTGAATCCTATTGGTCCATTTCTGTCTCCCTAATTATTCAAATTTAAATAAGAGTGGGAACCATCCAAATTGGAGCCCAACTTTATTCACTAACTTGACATTTAGGCCCTGCGACATTAAAAGTCCCGCAAAAAGGCCTAAATTTCTTTTATTGACTTGTAACTAATCAAGTAACTATGTGATCATCGGGTTGGACTTACACACGCAAGATGCCAAATCCCTCTCACTTATTAACTAGGGTTAGGGTTGTCTTGGATCCGCAAACCCTCCAACAGTATCCCCCACCAAAACTGGTGGCAGTCTGACGACACTTGCGAGATGCAGTTATTGGGGACTTTTATTGGCTTCGCGCCGAATCTTTATTAAATGGTACTGCACCTTCTCCATAAAATTGAGACGGGTAGTATTAAGATCCAAATTGTGGGACAAAAAACAACAATGGGCTCCAGCAATCAACTTTGAGGTCGTCCATGATGTGAAGCGTGATTCCCAGGAGCCTCCCATCATTGCTGCACGAAAGTGGAAGTCCACTGAAATATTCTAGTTGTAAGGCTGATGGATGATTGGCCAATTGGGCGTATGGATGGTGATTTTATCCATAGCCAATCCCAAATCTTTCCATTTTTGTCTTCGCGACATTCGCACGTAATAAGCATCTACCCGCAACTGGTGAGGGTTGGCGACGTAACTCCTAATTGATTCCGGAGTTTACTCAAAAACTGTGATTCTCCATGTCGGCTGCTCTCCCAATGTAGGTATTTTGTCCAAATCTTTGCCAGTCTCGATCTCGGAGGTCTTAAATCTGAGAACCCATCCACCACGCGAGGACTCATGTGGACGTTGCTTTAAGAAGGTCTGGATCTGGTCCTCGACGCTGATGGGCCTTCTGAATAAATAGCTTGTCCTTGATGAGGATGGACCCGCTTGTACTGCCGGTATAGTTGGCTGTTGATCTGCTAGATCTGGAGCTCCCCCTTGGTCCATGCTCGAATCAACCCTTGTATCCATCTGTACAGCTTCTTGGCGTGAAGGGGAGAATTGCGGCATGACCGGGACGGGATTTGTGGTCCACCTTCCAGCACTTGAGTGATGGCTTTTTCATATACGGAATGGTCTCTTTTGCCTTTGCCAACTCAGTTGAAGCTGCTCCTTTGAACCTATTAAAGCGGCCTTGGAATCCTTGAAGGGCCACTTTGTATGTTTCCACTTTCTTGAACAAATATGCAATCTTCGTCGGTGTGACCGGATGATCGGGTGTTTGCGTTTGTAGATAAGCATCATGATCAAGGGTGGTCGCATCCAATTCACCTTGAAGCCATGTGCGATCTTGTTTGGCCATTTGTAATTGCCCCTTCAACAGCTGCACCTGTTGCTTGGCATCTTGCACTGCCTTATCTACCTGATCATGTGCGGTTGTCAGGGCGTTTTGCAGGGAGCTGATGTAGGTTTCCAAGCGATCAGCTTGTTGCTGGGCCAATGTCTTTTTGCTTTCAGCCTTTTCTTCATGTTGCTTGGCTATCTTCACTTCTCGATCTAGCTGGACAATTTTTTGACTGATCAAAGTATTTTCGGATCCTAAATTAGAGATCCTATGTTCCATTTCCTTCTTCTTATCCAGCATAGACTGGATCACTTGCCCAAGGCTTGAAACTAACCCGAGAGCATCACTAGAATCGACAGTCATGGAGGTGGCAGCAGTAGGAGACCCTGATGGTACTGTCCTTGATAGGCATGGAATAGGTGCCAAGGTCTCTTCTTCTTCAAAAGTATCCTCTTCTTCAAACCCTTCAGGCATTGTGGCGTCGAATTGCTTTGGTGGCTTTATAGTTGTGTCGACTCGAAGTGTGGTTGGGCTACCCTGTGTGGGTGGTTGCTGACTGGCATCTTCGACACCAATAGTAGCTTCATGGATATGCCCGAATCCTCTTCCAAGGGATTGGCGTTCAAAGGGCGCTGGGCTCTGGGGCATTTCAAAGATTTTGGTGGCCCCAAGGGGGTCAGAATCATCAAACATATCCATGAATAACTGTGTGTTGGGTGAGGTTGCTTCGGTGTGCGGAGGTGAGGCGGCCTGGGCAGCTGTGATGGGAATGGTAGGCCCAATGGTCACAGACTGTCCTTGTATGGGAGCAGAGGCGAGGGATGCATCAGAGATGAGGGGAATGTGAAGTTTAGTGCGAACAGTAGCAGGGGGTGGAAGCGTAGCTGACGAGGTATGTCTAGTACGACGTAGTGATGCGAAAGGTGAGTCAGGAATTACGATCTCGCTGTGTGGACGATGACAACTATGAGAACTTGAGGCCTAATGAGATGACTCAGTCGGTGCTTCTTCGTAAACCAAAAGCACAGAATCCAAGTGGAAGCCATGGATCTGTTTTCTAAGTGAGAAGCGGCTAAGAGGGACAATAGAGAGCCAGCGGCGAACTGTTGCTTTGTATTGGCCTTAATAGCTCGCTTGAGCTCATCAGAAATAGTCTTGAACCAGTTATATGGTTCAAGAGGGGCTTTGGCCACTATCCTGTGAAGGATTTGAGATGTGATCCGGTCTTTCCTGAGGTTGCCAACCATCAGGAAATGATTCAACAACTGGGCAACGTCATGAATGAAAGGCTCAGTGATGGCTTCCAGAAAGTAGCCATCGTTAGTCTAGTGCAGATCGTTGGTGAGGTCAATGTGTGGCTTGATGGCCTGTTTGGCGTGCTTGTGATTGGGTGAGGCTTGCATACCAGATGAGTTTCCTATAGCTGCAAGTGCGGCCTCAGTGACACGCACCTTGTGTATGGCTCCTTGGAAGGTGATATAAAACTTGGATTTCTCTTCCTTCCACGTACTGAAGGCAAGAGTGATGAAATCCATATTGATGTGTCCCAAAAAGGCTCTCTTATGAATACCCATTGCAGTAAGTAGAGGCTCCGCAAGGGTCATCCACCGAGTGACCATGCTTGTGCTAGGAAGAATCATGATGTTCGTCGCAGATGGGACATCACGATGCTCCTCGAATTGTTGCTGGCGGTGACAATTCCACAATAACTTTGATCTTAGGATAATCGGTGGCAATACCATGTCTTGATATCACATGTCCAAGCACCACTCCATGAGAAACCCATATCTGGCATTTTTCTGGATCTAGAGAAATCTGATATTCGCGGCATCTTTCAAAAACTTTCTCCAATCGATCCAGGTGGTCTGTATCTGTACTATGAACTCCCAAGTCGTCCAAGTAAATTTCAAGAAATTTCTGCAGATAATCTTTAAAGGCAAATTGCATTACTCTTTGGAATGAACTTGGTGCATTACAGAGTCCAAACGACATTACTTTGTAAGCATAGGTGCCCCATTCTGTTGCAAAAGCAATTTTGTGACAATCGACAGATTTAACCTAGTTGTAACCACTAAATCCATCCAGGAAACTATAAGCTTCCGCTCCAGCAAGGCGATCCAAAATGCTTTCAATAAAAGGTAACAGAAAGTGATCCTTTCATGTCACTTTATTCAATGCTTTGAGATTCACACAGATTCACAATTTCCCATTTTTCTTAGGAACAATGACAATCGGTGAAATCCATTTGGTATGCTCGATCTCATAAATGAAATCGACATCAAGCAATCTCTGAAGTTTTTTCTTTATCAAATCTGCCACATTAGGATAACAGCGATAGAACTTTGTAACCTTTGGTACTGCATCAGGTACTAAAGGTATGGTATGTTCAATGACTGATGTCAGAATACCCTTCAAATCTTGATAAGCCCATGCAAAACAATCTTGATACTTAATAAGTAATAAACGGAGTGCTTGATACTGCTCAAGAGTAAGTTGTGATTCCACTTGTACAATCTTTTCCGGTTCTCCTGGTTCTGCAAGATTCATTGGCTGCATCCTAGCTGGGCCATCATAAACCTCTTTAGATTTTGGCATGTGTTCTTCAGGTTCACGATGTGCTTTAGGTAACATGATAACCACATCATCCAGTGTATAACGTTTAAAATGCTCTGGCATATCATGTTGGACTACATTTGCTTGTTCTTTTTCGAAAGGATTTGTCTTGGATCTTCGTTTAGTCTTCTTAGCAGGAATTGATCATGGAGGTGATGACTTTCGGGATGATAAATCTTTCTTCACAGGTGAAGACTTCCTAGACGATGATGTCTTGCTAGAGATCTGACTTGAAGAATCATTCTTGACTTTTCCTTTGCATTTAGCCAATAGAGGTGGCACTTCCTTTGAATCAATCTTTTGAGGGGGATTTTCCCATTTCAGGACCGTATTATAATGTTGTTTTGCTTGTTTCTTCGTCATTGAACCTGTGATCATTTCTCCCTTCAATATAATTGCTTTGGGCAATTTGATTGTTGGTTCATCAGGAACATTACGCACTCCAAATCTGGTCGAATCCATATGATGTAGAATATGTTCATCCATAAGTTCTGCATTGCCATCATAAGTTAAGGCATGGCTCATTGGTATGAGATCATCCTCAATTGGATCTGGTATGGGTTCCATTGACATCCAGGCTACATTCAGCACATTTAGTGGAAACGTGATTGGTGTATCCAAACTTCGCTCTAACAAGGAAATCTCGCTTGTCTTTGATTGAATATCTTGTTGACACATATATCCTGCTGTACAATCAATTGTTGAAAGAGCTTCGTTCCAATTGACAACATCCGTTTGAGAATTGTAGTGAACTCCCATCTCCCAATGAAATATTAATCTTGCTAGACAAAATATTCATGAGTAATTCTATATGCGGTGCTTCCGGTTCAGTCATCTGGAAGGGTTCTTCGTGATGATGTAATTGAACATTCATATCCGTACGTAAATTTCTTGGAGGCTACAGTGGTGAAGACCAAACTTCAGCTGTTACTTTAGCAGCTTCAAGTTCCTCTTCTTCTTGCAGATGTTTAATCCACTATCTCATATCCTGATATCTTCATTTTTTTGCATTAAGATTTGGATAGACTCCCGATGCTATTGATGTATCATTCAATGGTATAGAATCAGCAGGTACTGAATCCACTACTGGTTCTTTTTGCTTTTGTGCTCTGGTGACCACCATCAAGGGTGCACTTGGTTTATTCTGAGCTACCGATCCTTGCTTGATTGTTATCAAATTTACAAGTGTTGTAGTTGGTGGTCTTGCTAGACAGTTTTTATAGCAAAGCCCATATCCACAGTCACGACAGAATGGTACAAATTTTCCTTTATTTGGGCATTCTGCAACTCTGTGATTTTCTCCACATGCAAAGCATCCAAGTGGTGCTCTGGCCCAATTTCTCGAGGCTTGTTGTTGAGCGACAACATAAATGGCATAATGTTATGAAGATCTTCCTTCCTGATCATTACCATAGCTCCATTGCTCAGCACTTCCGCAAGGTTCTAGTTCCATCAAATTGGCAGGAGGAGCGGAGTGTTTTGGTGGGGCAAGCAAAGCTAGACGTTTCGGGTATCCAAGAGTAGATTATCGCAGTCTTGTTGTTGAATTGCCTCCATTTTGTGGGTCACGATATCCCATCTGGGCATACCGTTGCTGAATTATCCGAGGGTTGAAGCTGCAAAAGGCAGTCTCATGGTCAGGTGAATAACACAGATGGCAAACACTAATTTCCATTCGTTTTTTTAATTGAGGACACTCGTTCACTGTGTGATTTCCTGTACAAATAGAACACCAGACATTTTCCCTGGTAGGAAAAGTCTTTGCAAGCTTCTCAGGTTCCTTGTTCGCTTCTCATTGGAAATTTTCCAATGCTTTGATCTTCTCATCAAATTGCAACTGCAACTTTTCCATCTGTTTCTGCTGGGTCTTCCCAAGTTTCTCGAACTCATTGAGCATCATTTCTGCAGTAGCATTGGCATTTGTTGATGCAATAATGGTGGATGTCGTAGTAGTCTGCCTTGTTGTATAAGGCAACATACTGACAATCGGCTCATCATCTGAATCTTCATCCTCCTCCCGAATTGCATCATCCATCGCATTTTGCAAAAGTGCATACTCATTATGGCGTTTCAGTTCACGTCTGATCCGTTTAGGTAGACCTGACAAAAGCCACATAATCATGACATTTTCATTAATCAGCTCAGGCTCACATTCAGATTTAAGACGTTTCACCCTTTCGATGTAATCTCGAGCCATTTTTCGCTTTTCCATTTTAATTTTACTTAAAAGTAGGAAAGGGTCTGCCATAAACTTCTATGGTTTGAACCGTGTGATAAGGGCTCGTTTAACAACATCCCAATCTGTACGCTCAGTTTCATCTTGGTTATAGTACCAATCTTGTGTTGTGCTTGTTAAGGCCATAGGAAACAACTTAAGTTTATCTTGAGGATAAATCTCACCGTAGACCTCACAAGATTCAGCATAGATATGAAGAAATCTAATTGGATCTGTTAATCCATTATATTTGGGTAGATCCAATCGGGGTGCTCTTCTAACAATAATTGGATTGACCTCCTGTGGAGCACCTCCAGGAGCAGCTCCAGGGGCAGCCATTTTTACAAATTTAGATCAAATTGATAATGAGATTGGATATAGATTTTTCCAAAAAACTATCTCATATTAGATCTGCTAGCTCTATTTCACTTTTCAGGAATTTGATTCTAGATGATGGAAAACTACCCAAAATTCAATCAATCGATATTTCTCAAAAATGATAAATGTCTCAGAGTCCAATTTAGAATCTATTAGATTTGATCCAAATTTTGACAGAGACTTGATCTGAAAAATCAGAAACTAAAAATAGGACTGGCGAAGGTTGTCTAGACGAAGGTTCAACAATGCTATTTTGGGATAAAAAACTCTCTGAACACTTTTCAGGCAATTTCTTGGGAAACCTTCATCGACTTCTCAGATGGAAGATCTGACACAGATAAAACTATGGACAACCGGACGAAGGTTTCTGACACAAGCAAATACGGTTTTTGTAATCTGACGAGGGTAAAAATCAAGATTTTTTGTGATCTAGTCAAGAAGAATCTTTGCCGAACTCAAAAATAGTAGTTTACTATAGATAGAATGTTCTGGAAACTTGGCAAATGATCAAGAGTAATACTGGTAATTTTGCCAAAAAGTGACTTTTTTGGCAAAAATATGACAATATGGCAACTGATCCTCTGAAAACCTTTGTATTTTTGGTATTATTCTTCGTCAACTTGTCAGTAGATACATCTGAATCACATCTAAGCACAGTGAATCGGGCGCAGGTTCTTTTTCTATATTTTTTTAGGGTTTTGATAATTTCTGGTGTTTTTTGGTGGTTTTTTTTATGTTTCTAGAAATCTGCTGGGAATTAATCTTTGCCCTTCAAACTGAAGGTTTTGTAAACAAAACCGAAGGTGTTTGCAACTCGGCGAAGGTTTCCTAAAAGAGGGTAAAAAGTTTTGAGCTCTGATGACGCTTTTTGTCTCTTTTTGACCAAATTTGACAGATTTGACCAATTTTTGTTATTTTCTCTGATATCTCAGATCCAAATGGATCTTAAGATTGGTGATCTGAATAGCTTTTCCTGTTTAATAATCAGATTAGATTTCAAACAAGCAAATCCACTCAAATCAAGCAAAATCAATCCCAAACTAACCCTACAATGCAGATTTAACACTATTCATGCCACGACAAGATGCCTAATGCAAGCTAACCATCAGCCAAACATGCTGCAAACTAAAAAATTGGGGTAGCTCCCCGGCAACAGCGCCAGAATTGTAGTGGATTTCTTTCCTTGCCTAACCTAAATCCAAAATCTAGTCAATCTAGCATCAAAGAGACGGAGTTAGTTGTCACGCGTAGGTTCGTTCCCATGAGAGCGATAGTATAGTTCATATTTCAACATGAATGGAGGATCTAACACTAACATCCATTAGCACTAAGCATTAATACTACATCCATTAACCCTACTTCCCTTAACCCTAAATCCACAACAATGATAGAAATTTACTCTTCTCTCTCTCCCTTTCTCTCTCACAAAAAGCATAAGAAATAGCAATCCCAATAATGATCAAATCCAACAATTAGCAAAATCCAAAGAAAGCATGAGAAATGGAAGAAAAGAGAGGAAGAGCAAGGACATTCATCAATCCATTTCTAAAGAGAACCAATCTGCTTTATTGAAATGAGGAAATGAACATGAGGAGCAACTCGAGTTGGTCCCTTTTTATAGTAGAGAGGAGGACCCTGGCCTCTGAATCCTATTGGTCCAGTCTTGCCTCTCTTTTTATTCAAATTTAAAAAAGTGTGGAAAGTATCAAAATTGGAGGGAAACCAAACTTTATTCACTAACTTGACATTTAGGCCCTACGACATTAAAAGTCCTGCAAAAAGGCCTAAAGTCCTTTTATTGA
This sequence comes from Diphasiastrum complanatum, assembly GCA_029204225.1. Lineage (NCBI taxonomy): Eukaryota > Viridiplantae > Streptophyta > Lycopodiopsida > Lycopodiales > Lycopodiaceae > Diphasiastrum > Diphasiastrum complanatum. Next base: position 36,660,323 of record CM055101.1, read on the forward strand.
CTTTTAAGTAATCAATCAAATAACTATGTGATCATTGGGTTGGACTTGCACACGCAGGGTGCCAAATCTCTCTCAATTATCAACCAAGGTTATGGTTGCCTTGGGATCTGCAAACCCTCCAACAGAGGCTATGGCCAACCTAATTTTGACATTTTAAGGTCATCTAGCAGGTCGGTGAAGGTTCATAATGAGGGTAAGGTGCTCGGCAAAGTTCCCAAAATGGCATATTACTGATCCTTCGCCTGACTCAAAAAATGGATTTTGCATAGACAAGAACCTTCACCCAACTCAAATTAGATAAATCTAAAGTGGATGTACAATCTGGAGGCTCAACGAAGGTTTCTGATATTGTATAGGCCAAATCTGACCAAAACAATGATTTTCTAAGTCATTTTTCATCAAAATTACTGTTCTTTTTTTTTTTCATGCTGATGACTTTTTTGACTTTTGCTCATCAATCTTTTCTCAATTTTTTTTTTGACTGTCTTTTTCACACAAAAACTGAAGAAATGAAATATTAAAAATAACAAATTGAAAAACAAATAAAATTAAAAAAAATCCTTGAGATCAGACTTGTTGATCTGGCAGAGCCGGTTGCCAAAACTTGCTTAATCGACTGCCATTCACCGGAGTATCAAATCGTTTTTCATCCAAATGCTCAAGAATTACTGCGCCATAGTTCAAGATTTCCTTTGCTTTATACGGGTCTTCACCAGTAAACTTCAATTTTCTCTTGATCAGCTTGGTTTTTTACATCAATGCAAGATCTCCTACTTTCAGATCTTTTTTGTGCAATCGACGACCGTGCCATCCCTTCCGGTGAGCTTTCTCTGCTGCTAAGGCATGAACTGCCATCAATCGGGTTTCACATAATTTGTGCAATGCTTCATGATGTAGTTGTAAAGACTTCTCATCATTTGACCGTTCGGTGGTCGTTATGCGTAAGGATGGGATTAAAAATTCAATCAACATAACAACATCTTGACCATAGACTAGTTGAAAGGGTGTTTGATTTGTACTATTTTTGTAAGCAGTTTTAAATGCCCATAATGCTACATACAGTTTATGTTCTCAATCAGACCGACTCGCTTCAACTGTCTTTGTCATAATGGTGCAGAGAATCTTATTGGAAGATTCAACTTGGCCATTCCCTTTGGGATAGTAGGGATTGCTAGATCTGTGTATAACAAAAAAATCTTCCAGTAAACACTTTATTGTTTGATTAACAAAGTATGTACCCCGGTCACTGACAATCTCAATCAGACGTCCAAATCTAATTATAATATTTTCATACAGAAACTTGGCCATAGATTTTGCATTAGCAACTTTGACAGCTTTGGCTTCAATCCACTTGGTCATATAATCAGTTGCTACGATAATGTATAGGGCCTGAGATCCTTGCGTGGCAGGATGAAAAGGACCAACATAATCCAGTCCCCATTTTTCAAATGGTGCTTGCGATAAAACCGGATGCAAGGGTTCATAGTTTTGTCGAGTAGGTCTCTTGCTCACTGGCAAAGATCACATGTCTGAATAAAATTTTATGTGTCCTTATGAAGCGTAGGTGTAGGGTCGAAGATCTTCGTAGTATAGCCCTCATGCCTGTCAACAAGGGTTAGATCACTGGATAAGTATCTAACTATGCATAGATGCTAAATCTAGTTAGTTTCCAACTTCCTCCCTAACTCTATTCACCACTAACACTACTCTCCCTTAACTCTACTCCTCTACACTAGCATTCATCATGATTTGGGTGAAGGAAAGAGATAGAAAAGGAGAGAAAGAGAGAAGAGAAAAGAGAGAGAGAGAGAGAGAGAGAGAGAGAGAGAGAGAGAGAGAGAGAGAGAGAGAGAGAGAGAGAGAGAGAGAGAGAGAGAGAGAGAGAGAGAGAGAGAGAGAGAGAGAGAGAGAGATGAGATGGAGGTTTGCTCAAATGCTCAATGTCATTGCTTATGGAAAAACCTTAACTAGCATAACCAAAAAGCATGGGAAATGAAAATAAAAAGCAATCACAACAATAGCATAAGCACGATTGATTAGCAAATGAGGATGCTTGAGCTCTCAAAATGGTAGAGTCTCCTCCTCTCTATTAAGCATGAAAATAGTGTACAAATGGTGCCTTTTTATAAAATGGGGAAGGCCCTTGTCCCTCAATCCTATTGGCCAATATTCACATTGATCTTATCCATTCATCTTGGACCCAACTTGATCCAAGGGTCCACAAAAAGTAGTGCCCTCCGCCCATGCCATCATGTGAAAACATAATTAAATCTGGTACTTCATGCAGTAAAACACATCTACGTAGAATATTGTCTGATCCACAATGATACAGTTGTCTTGCAATCAATTGATAAGGTTGAGTCTTATGAATCAATTGTCTCTTTTGTACTTTTGTCAAGTAGTCATTTGGTTGTCCTAGCATCAAGTACTCAACAATATCCACTGCCCACTCAGAAACTGCTTCGACATAGAACAATGCAGCATCTAGTAATTCATCATCCACTTTAGTGTTAACTGGTGCGAATTCTATTCGCAAAATGTGATCGGCTAGATAATGTTGCTTCCCCTTTCAAACCACAATTTGAAAGTCAAATTCAGTCAATAACAATAACCATCTTGCAATACGTCTAGTATTGCATGTCTTGTTTACCAAGTAAAGTAACAGCTGGTGATCCGTATAAACTGCAAAGTGTGTTTCCATGAGGTAGTGACGAAATTTCCGAACAAAAAAAATCATTGCTAATGCTTCACGTTCTGTTGTTGAATAATTCTTCTCTGGATCTCTAAGTTGTACGCTTGCAAATCATATAGGATAATCCTTCTTATAATCTCTTGGCTGTGTCAAAACTGATCCAATGGCGTATTTTGAGACATCCATATGGACATGAAATTCAATCGTCCAATCTGGAGAACGTATTATTGGTGCTAAAGTTAATGTTTTTTTTTATTTTTCAAAGGCTTCTAATGCCTCTACTGTCCAAATAGGAACAATAGTTAGTTTGTATATAGGTCGTGCTAAATCCGCAAAGAAGATAACAAAAATGCAATAGTAGCTCGCATGACCCATAAACACATAAACTCCACAAATTGTTGTTGGTGGTGGCAATTTCACAATAACCTTGATCTTAGAATAATCGGTGGTTATACCATGTCTTGATATCACATGTCCAAGCATAACTCCATGAGAAACCCATAATTGACATTTTTCCAGGATTTAGAGAAATTTGATATTTACGGCATCTTTCAAATACTTTCTCCAATCAATTCAAGTGGTCTGCATCTGTACTATGGACTCCCAGGTCATCCAAGTAAATTTCAAGAAATTTTTGTAGATAATCTATAAAAGCAAATTGCATTACTCATTGGAATGAACTTGGTACATTACAAAGTCCAAACGGTATTACTTTGTAAGCATAAGTGCCCCATTCTGTTGCAAAAGTGGTTTTGTGGCGATCGACAGGTGCTATCTTAACCTGGTTGTATCCACTAAATCCATCCAGGAAACTAGAAGCTTCCGCTCCAACAAGACGATCCAAAATGCTTTCAGTAAAAGGTAATGGAAAGTAATCCTTCTGCGTCACTTTGTTCAACGCCTTGAGATTCACACAGATTCTCAATTTCCCATTCTTTTTAGGAACAATGACAATCGGTGAGATCCATTCGGTATGCTTGATCTCATAAATGAAATCGGTACCAAGCAGTCTCTGAAGTTTTTTCTTTATCAGATCCGCAACATTAGGATTACAGCGATAGAACTTTGTAACCTTTGGAACTGCATCAGATATCAAAGGTATGGTATGTTCAATCATTGATGTCGGAATACCCTTCAGATCTTGATAAGTCCATGAAAAACAATCTTGATACTTAATAAGTAATATGCGGAGTTGCTTGATATTGTTCAAGATTGAGTTGTGATCCAACTTGTACAATCTTTTCCGGTTCTCCTGGTGCGGCAAGATTCATTGGCTATGTCCTAGGTGGACCATCGTAAACATCTCTTGAGTCTGGCATGTGTTCTTTACGTTCACGATGTGCTTTTGGTAACATGATAACCATATCATCCAATGTATAATGTTTAAAATGCTTGGGCATATCATGCTGGACTACATTTGCTTGTTCCTTTTGGTAACATGATAACCATATCATCCAATGTATAACGTTTAAAATGCTCGGGCATATCATGCTGGACTACATCTACTTGTTCCTTTTTTAAAGGACTTGTCTTGGATCTATGCTTAGCCTTCTTAGCAGGAACTGATCGTGGACGTGATAATTTCCGAGACGATGATGTCTTGCTAGAATTCTAACTTGTAGAATCATCCTCGACTTTTTCTTTGTCTTTATTTGGTAAGGGTGGCACATTCGCTAAATCAATCTTTTGAGGATTTTTTCATTCTAGGACCATATTATAATGTTGCTTAGCTTGTTTCTTCGTCATCGATCATGTGATCCTATCTTCCTTCAATATAACTGCTTTGGACGGTTTTATTGTTGGTTCATCAGGAACATTACGCACTCCAAATCTGGTCGGATTCATATGATTTAGAATCTTCTCATCCGTAAGTTTTGCATTGCCATCGTAAGTCAAGGCATGGCTCACAGGTATGAGATCCTCTTCAATCGGATCTAGTATAGGTTCCGTTGATATCCAGACTAATTCAACAAATTCAATGGAAACGTGATTGGTGTATCCAAAGTTTGATCCAATAAAAAAATCTCGCTCAAATTTGATTGATTATCTTGTTGACACATATATCATGCTGTACAATCAATCGTTGCGAGAGCTTCATTCTAGCTGATAGTATCCGTTTGAGAATTGTAATGAACTCCCAAATTTTTCTCTGGATGGTCACAAGTATGATCCGTTGTTGACGAATCGTCATCTTCTTTTTGAACCACTAGTTCGATAGTCCAAGTTGTAGGATCAACTTTAATTGCACGTTCACGATTTTCAAAAGTGATTTTTCCAGTACCCTAGTTATGAATTACCTGCGCAACTCGTAACCATGGACGTCCCAATAGAACTCGATAGACATTTGGCGCTTCTGGTTAGTCCATTACTACGAAAGTAATGACGAACTATACTCCCACAATTCTAACAGATATATCTTCAACCATTCCACGTGGACGAACTGTTGTTTGATCAGCTAGCTTAATGGCAAAAGTCGCAAGCTTGATCTTCGTAAGTCCCCATTTTGCACATAGCTTTGTAGAAATCAGATTAACTCCTGAACTGCCATCTATCACAGCTGCTACCTTAGGAAATTGTTTATGATGTATCGGTAGAGTGATATTATTTTGTTCACTTTTCCAAGCGGCTCCAACATGGAGTACTTCATTAGATTCTTCAAATCCAGCACAAAAAAGTGGCTCCTGATGGACTTCTGGTTCTACTTGAGCTAACTTTTGTGCTAAGACTTCTTTTGCTTTTGGCACCAACTTCAAGAACTCTCTCAATGAAATATTGATCTTACTAGACAAAATATTCATGAGCAGTTCTATTTGCGCCACTTCTGGTTCAGTCATCTTGAAGGGTTCTTCATGATGATGCAATTGATCATTCATATCTGTACGTGAATTTATTGGATGTTGCAATGGTGAAGAACAAACTTCAGCTGTTGCTTTAGCAGCTTCAAGCTCCTCTTATTCTTGCAGATGTTTGATCCACTGTCTCATATCCTGATATCTTCTTTTTTAAGCATGAAGATTTGGATAGACTCCAAATGCTGTTGGTATTCGTTCAATGGTATAGAATTAGCAGGTACTGGATCCACGACTGGTTCTTTCTGCTTCTGTGTTCTGGTGACCACCATCAAGGGTACACTTGATTTATTCTGAGCTACTGGTCTTCACTTGATTGTTATCAAATTTATAGGAGCTGTAGCTGGTGGTAGCCTCGGTCTTGCTGGACAATCTTTATAGTAATGCCCATAACCACAGTCACGACAAAATGGTACAAATTTCTCTTTATTTGGACATTCTACAACTCTGTGATTTTCTCCACATGCAAGGCATCCAAGCGGTGCTCTGGTCCAATTTCTAGAGGCTTGTTGTTGCGTGGCAGCATAAATAGCATACTGTTCTGAAGATCCACCTGCTTGATCAGTACCATACTTCCATTGCTTGGTACTTATGTACGGTTCTAGTTCCATCAAATTGGCAGGAGGAGCAGAGTGCTTTGGTGGGGTAGGTAAGGCTAAACGTTACGGGTATCCAAGAGCAGATTGTCGAGGTCTTGCTACTGGATTTCCTCCATATTGTGGTTCTCGATATCCCATTTGGCCATACTGTTGCTGAATTATCTGAGGGTTGAAGTTGCAAAAAGCAGTCTCATGATCAGGCGAATTACACAAATGGCATACACTGATTTCCATTCATTTTTTTAGTTGAGGACACTCATTCACTGTGTGATTTCTTGTGCAAATAGAATACCAGACATTTTCTCTGATAGGAAAAGTCTTCAAGAACTTCTTAGGTTCCTTGTTCACTTTTCCGTGGAAATCTTCCAATGCTTTGATCTTCTCATCAAATTGCGACTGTAACTTTTGCAACTGTTTCTACTGGTTCTTCCCAAGTTTCTCAAACTCATTGGGCATCATTTTTGCAATAGCATTGGCATTCGTTGATGCAATAGTGGTGGATGTCGTAGTAGTCCGCCCTGCTGTATAAGACAATATACTGATATTCGGCTCATCATCGGAATCTTCATCCTCCTCCTGAATTGCATCGTCGATAGCATTTTGCAAGAGTGCATATTCATTATGGCATTTCAGCTCACGTTTGATCCGTTTAGGTAGACCTGACAAAAACCACATAATCATGGCATTTTCGTTAATCAGCTCAAGTTTGCACTCAAATCTGAGGTGTTTCACCCATTCAATGTAATCTCGAACCATTTTCGGCTTTCCCATTTTAATCTTACTTAAAAGTAGGAAAGGGTCTTCCACAAACTTCCGCGGTTTGAACCGTGTGATAAGGGCTCTTTTAACAACCTCTCAATCTGTACGCTCAGTTTCATCTTGATTATAGAACCAATCTTGTGTTGCGCCTGTTAAGGCCATAAGAAACAGCTTAAGTTTATTTTGAGGAAAAATTTTGCCATAGACTTCACAAGATTCAGCATAGATCTGAAGAAATCTAACTAGATCTGTGTGCTCTTCTAACAATAATAGGATTGACTTTCTGAGGAGCACCTCTAGGGGCACCCATCATCATAAATTCAAATCAAGCAGACAATAAAATTGGATCTAGATTTTTCAGTCAAAAACTATCTCAGATCAGATCTATTGGATCTATTTCACTTTTCAAGAATCTGATTCTATATCGTAAAAACGATTTCGAAATTCAATCAATTGATACTTCCAAAAAATGAAAAAAATTTCAAAATCCAAATCAGAATATATCAGGAAGGAGTTGGATAGGAGGTTGTGTACTTTTCACATTTGTGAGGATAGCCAAAAGTGTGTGATGTATCTTCTAAGCAGTGTGTGATTGCACATGAAACTATCTCTTGATTGTAGCTATCAATCTATCTTCACAATCTTCAAGGCAAGAGCACACAAGCATGCATCTACCCACCAAAGAGCTATCAAAAGCTATCATTCACATATTGAGAAGTTACTTGATGAAAAACTTAGTCCCAAAATAGGTTGCTCTTGGGTAGAGAGATAGAAAATAGAGCACATACACTTGGGCAGAGAGAGAACATAGAAAAAACAATGTGTTGGAAGCAAAATCACTCATCAAACTTCATTACAATCATTCCAATCTTATGTACAAAGGAGAGCACTTCTCAAATAGTGCTAGCTCATCTTCTTGCAAGAGGAAACAATCTAAAATGATTGGACCCCAATGATTGCCTTCCTACATCATGATTGGACCCCTAGACTTGTACATATACTCATGAACGTGCCTAAAGGACAAGAACAAGAATAAGAAGCCTTCTAGGCTTAAGGACTGACCTTTCTTTGAGATTTTAGGAGAGACCTTCCTTTCGAGTTCACAGTTTGCACCTCTCATCATGATTGGACCTGCTTTGTGATCTATGCCTCTAAATGTGATTGGGCCAAATATATGCATTTCAACCCTAACATCATGTGACAAATGTCACTATCTAACTAGAACTCAAGATTGAGGCCTATTGACTATTCAAACTCAACATAAATGAGATAAAATAATTATGCCTACCCTCCACACATGGGAACATGCTCCACACATGTGTGATTTCAATATTTACATGAAATTACAAAATGATCAAGCTAGATTTTGCCTATTTTTCATACTCCTCAAAAACTAGCTTGATGAGATACGAGATTAAACAAGAAACTTGAGATACTTCTTGAGTGGATCCTTTGGCATGGATATGATGCGAAGACCAGCCAATGGACCTGTAATAGCAGCAGATTCATCAAAGCAATGACATGATTTCTTTGGTGGAATCCTTTGATGTGCATTCCACCAATTTGGCACCATTTCCTTTTGTTCCCTCCATGTTTGAAGAGAATCCTGGGATTTAATGCTACGCCTCCATGAAATATTTGCACCATAATGAGGGAAACCCGAGGCCTCCATGCCTCACGATGACCATGAAAATCAAGATCACAAAATAGGCAAAAGTGTTGATTATCAAGAATTTGCATTCTAGATTGACTAGTCCTAAACTATGAACCTTTTGCATTATAGATCTAATATTGTAATCAAAGGCTATCTTGATCTTATTTAGGCTACATAATTTCTCAAGGATGTAATTGTCCTTTGTGGAATTTTCACTTAATCTTGTGAGAAGTTTACAAATTGCCTCACAAAATGAAAAGCCATGATTTTTCACACTATGAATGACTATCTCATTCTTGCTCTTACAATATCCAAGAGCATACATTTGAAGACCAACCACTTGCTTTATAAATGATTTAGAAACAGATCTATGCCATTAATGGCATGAGATATGTCCATACAAGAGGCATCATACAAAACTAGCATCGTCTCACTCCAACTTTGAGATGTAGAAATCTCGTAAAAAAAAGATGATACATCAAATGATAAAGAGAAGCAAAAGTGGATGTGTTGGAGTAGGTACCACCTAAAAAGGTTTCCTCTTTTCCATGATTTGTGATCCACAAAGACTCGGCCTTGCCTCTTGAAAATCCCCTTGGCACCATGAGTTGGGATGACTCCTCCTCAAGCCTTGGTATTTCTCCATCATTCACTTGATTGAGATGAGATTTTCCTTACTCCTTATGTTATGTCCATGGCCAGTAAGGATTCAGTATACTCCTATTCTTGGATGTTGAAAATAAAAAGCATATATCTTGACTTTAGGCTTGCTACAAACTTTGTACTATGCAAGTATGTTGTTTCATATATGTAAATGTCAAATTTGGCCTAGATGAAACTCAAGCTATATGGATTTATCATATCTAGTTGGTTGATTACAACTTGCATATAGATTGTAGACTTAGAAATAGCAATAATATGCTTGTTCGTGGCATATCACATGCATTTATTGTAAATGATCCATAGTGACATGCAAGGCATACACAAAGTAAAATGGACACATGCATGATGATTTGTACATTTCTAGTTAGAAGTAGGACACTTGGTAAAAGCAGGTAGAGATACATGCATGAGATATGACAAATGTCACATAGACTCTAGTTTTCACTTTAGATGTCATTGAAAGGTGGATGGATGTGGTTCTACCTCGAGCTACCTCAAACTCCATATGTGTAGCTATTCTCATATTTTGTGATGAAGAACCAAAGCTTTGTAGCTATTCCATGCCATTTTGGATCTACACCATTTTTTGTTGAACATTTCTATCTTTCTCTCTCTAACTCATGTTGCAGTTAATGCTTATACACTAATCTCTTGTACTTTTGTTCATTTGTAATTTAAAGCCATCATTATCTGATTCTTAGCATGCTAGATTGTGGTTAAGCCATAAGTTATGTACTAGATCTTGCTATTCAATCTAGAATCAAATTATTGTGTCTTAATAAGATCAATCATACTTGTGGATCATTCCCACACATGTGAATTCTGGAAATTTTGTCAAGAGCCAAATTGAGCTTTGCATGCTAACATCTCTGATTGTGCAAGAATTTGAGAGCTAATTGAACAGTTATTCACTTTTTTTTTACCTTTCTCTGAAAAGTGTTTGGATCAAATTGGATTGAAATTGAATTTTCAGGTTTGAAAAGTGTTAGTACGAAATTCTAAAATCCTGCACGTGTGAAAATCAGAGATCTCCAGTCCCTTCTAATTCCTTGCTTCTTGATCCAAAGATAGTGGTCTTATAGCTTGATGGAAAGCTTATGAAGTGTACTTTCCATAGAAATTGATACCAAATCAATCTGATGTGTCTATCAAGAGCTATAATCTCTTAAAGAGGGTAGAGAGAGGTCCAAAATCTGAGTGACCACTTTTTGATTTGATTCAATCTTGCTTTGTTCTGAATCCATTGTTTTGATGATCCTTCACAAGAAACTGAAGATCAAGACTAAGTTTGATGTTCATTGAACACCTTTGAGCCTTCTGAGTATCAATAGTGCTTTCTTTTGAGGCATCTAACATGTGCCAAAAGTAGGATTCAAACTTGTCAAAGTGCCTTAAACCATTTGAGAGTACATCCTTGAAAATACCTATAGTAAAAGAGAGCAGCAACATTAAGTTTGATTGGAACAAGCTCAAACATATTGTTGTCCAATAACTAAGAAGTCTTCACATAATGGCATCTGTGGGAGGATATCTCCTAGAAGCAGGTGAAAGACTAAGTACCTCTAATTACTCTATTTGGAAGGTTAGAATGGAGTCTATTTTGATACTCCAGGATGTTATGGACATAGTGCTTGGTATTGAGGAGGAGCCTCAAGCACAGCTTGAAATACCAAAGTACAAGAAGAGAGCTAGAATGGCTCTACATTTCATTAAGATGAATGTATCTAATGAAATTTTGACAGAGATAGGATCTTGCACCACAGCTAAAGATGCTTGGGATGCACTTAAGTCCATCTATGAAGCAAAGAATACTTCTAGAATTCTCACTCTTAGGAATCAAAATTTTCAAAATTTTCAAAAAAGTGAGGAGAGCGCATCAAACTATGTTCTGAGAGTAAAAGATCTTCATAGGGAGCTTTCTTGTGTTGGACTTACAATTAACCAAGATGAGCTAGTGCAAGTCATTCTAAATGGCTTGAAAGATGACTATGATAATCTTGTTCAATCCTTTGCCATTAAGGAGGAGTTGTCTAATTTAGAAACTCTCCAAGGAATTCTCATCTCTGAAGAAGCTAGGCAAAGTTATAAACTCTCAAGGATGAACAAACTCGAGCATACTAGAAGTGACAAGCCCTCTTTGTCAAGGACAAGCATAAAGGAAGGAGGAGTAAGAACCAGTTTTCTCAAGCATACAACAAAGACAAAGCCAAGGATCGAGACAAAGATGGTGAAGAGGATGACTCATCTCATCCTTCTACTTCAAAGACCAAGAAGAAGAAAGTGAGTGTTTCTTCTGTAGCAAGAAGGGGCACTATGCCTCTAATTGCTTTAAGAAGAAAAACCAATTCAAGCAAGCTAATCTCTCCAAAGAGATTGAAGAAGATTCTGTTGCAAGTGATGGAGAAGGATCACTTATGGTTTCCAGTTTTTCTTCATCACCTTTCAAGAAAGATGGAGCTTGGTACATAGATAGTGGAGCTTCTTCACATATGTGTTGTTCAAAGGAGTCTTTTGACTCAATTGTACCTTACAAAGGACTTAAGAGATCTATTTATACTGCAAATGATCATGAGTGCTCTACTGAAGGAATTGGCAACATTCTATTGAAACTTGCTTCTTCTAAAGTTCTTTCACTTTCCAATGTTCTTTTTATTCCTAAACTTACAAAGAACTTGATTAGTGTTGGAAAGTCGCTTGATAGTGATGTAAAGTTCAACTCCAATACTTGCTTTATCAAAAAAAATGATGAGGTCCTAGCTAATGGATCTAGATATGGTGGAATTTTCAAGCTGAATTCTTATGAGAAAGGAAACTTTTGTGAAGTTGCTTTTTTATCTAAGGAGGAATTATGGCATAGAAGGTTGGGGCATCCTAACTTTAAGTCTATGTCTTTCATGGTCAAGAAAGCTAAGGCTATTGGCCTTCCAAGATCACTTTCCAAAGATTTCAAGCCTTGTGAGGCTTGTGCTATTGCAAAATCACATAGAAAGCCATATTAAAAGTCTTTTATTAAGACTACTCATCCTTTGGATCTTATACACTCAGATGTTTATTTTTCTTCTTCTAAAAGTATTGGTGGTGCAACATGTTTTGTCACTTTATTGATGACTTTACAAGATATACTTGGTTGTATCTACTTTCTTCAAAACCTATGGTATTTGATCACTTCCTAATCTTCAAAGCTTACGTTGAAAAATAGTTTTCTTTCAAAGTTAAAGCTTTAAGATGTGATGGAGGAGGTGAATACATCTCCAACAAGTTTTATGAGTATTGTGAAGGTGAAGGAATAAAGAGAGAGTTTTCTTGTCTTATTCTCCATCTCAAAATGGAGTTGTTGAGAGGAAAAATCGATCTTTATGTGAGTGTGCTAAAGCAATCCGAGTTGAAACTTATTTTTCTATTGAATATTGGGGTGAAGCAATTAATTGTGCAATAGATTACCTCATACTGCACTTGCTGGAAGATCACCATATGAAGTCTTGTTTACTGAGAAGAAACCTAAGGTAGATTACCTTAGAGTTTTTTGTTGTGCTTGCTTTGTTCATGTACCCTTGGAAACAAGGGAAAGAGATGATCCTAATTCTATCAAAGGGATCATGGTTGGATATTCATCCAACAAGAAGGATTACAGAATTTTCTGTCCCCTCTACCTCAACTACAATTGAGAGTAGGGATGTTATATTCCATGAGAAGCAATAATATATTCTTGAGGAGGCCGTGTTCAAAGATTCTCAAAAAGATACTCCAATCATCACCCTTGAAGATTATCATGGAGAGATGGGGTCGAGAATTGAGGAGGAGTCACCTTGAATCTTTTCACCAAGGAGATCTCAAAGAGAAAGATCTGAGCCTAGGAGGCTTACATATGAAGATAGAGGCAAGCAAGTGGAACTCAACTCCACTAATTATGCCTACTTTATTTCACATGAGGAGCCACAGGATGTATATGATGCACTCAATTTGAAGGAATGGTTTCTTGCCATGAAGGAAGAATATGATGCTTTGATGGCCAATAAGGCATGGGAGCTTGTGGATCTTCCATCCAACAAGCACACCATTGGTTGCAAGTGGGTTTCTCGAGTCAAATATAATCAAGATGGCACAATCAACAAGTACAAGGCAAGGCTTTGTGGAAAGGGTTTTTCTCAAGTTTATGGACTTGATTATGAGGAGACTTTTGCTCCAGTTGCAAAGATGGTATCAATTAGAATCATAATTTCTATTGCTTGTTTTTTCAATTGGCAAGTTTTCAACTAGATGTCTCTAATGCATTTTTAAATGGATATCTAGAAGAAGAGATTTATATAGATCAGCCTACTGGGTTCATCCATGAACAAAGACAAAGTTTTCTTGCTCTTCAAAAGTCTATATGGACTAAAGCAAGCTCCAAGGTCATGGTATTCTCGACTTAACACCTTTCTTGAGTCACTAGGATTTAATCTTAGTAACCATGATCCTTCCTTATATGTCAAGTTTTATGATAATGATATTGTCATACTTCTCATTTATGTTGATGATATCATTCTAACAGGAAGTTGTATCAAGCTAGTTGAGGAGACCAAGGTTGCACTTGGAAAAGAGTTCAAGATGCAAGATCTTGGAAAAATTCACTACATATTAGGATTAGAGATTGACTTTCTTAATGAAAGATCTTTCTGGACATCACTCTTTTTAGGAGTCTTATAGGCTCCTTAATTTGGCTCACAATAACTAGGCCTGACATAAGTTTTAGTGTTCATAAGTTGAGCCAAGCTATGCAAAATCCTACTATTCATCATTAAAAATGGCCAAGAGAGTGCTTAGATACATATCTTCAACTTTTGATTATAATTTATTGTATAAAAAAAAAGATCTTTCTATAATTGGTTATTCTGACTCGGATTCTGCAAGTGATAGAGCAGATCAAAAATCTACAAGTGCTTATGTCATATATCTTGGAGAAAACTTGATATCTTGGCTTTCCAAAAAGCAAGATACTGTATCACTCTCATCTTGTGAAGCTGAGTATAAGGCACTCACTACAACAACAAAGGAAGTGCTTTGGATCAAGAGGTCGCTAGTGGAGCTAAAGATAATCATAGAAGATGATCTACCTATGATCATGTGTGACAACATTTCAGCACAAGCCCTTGCCAACTATCCGATATTCCATGCAAGGAGCAAACACATCAAGGTTGCACATCACTTCGTGAGAGAGAAGCTCATTGGAGGGAAAATCTACTTGGAGCACATCGACACATCATCTTGTATTGCATATTTGCTCACCAAACCTATGAGCAAAAGTTCCTTCATTAAGCATAGAGCCAATCTCGGAGTAATACCAAGATCCATGTTCAAGTCAACATAGATTGTTTTTAAGGAGGAGTGTTGAAAATAAAAAGCATCTATCTTGACTTTAGGCTTGCTACAAACTTTGTACTATGCAAGTATGTTGTTTCATAAATGTAAACGCCAAATTTGGCCTAGATGAAATTTGAGCTATATGGATTTCTCATATCTAGTTGGTTGATTACAACTTGCATATAGATTGTAGACTTAGAAATAGCAATAATATGCTTGTAGAAACTCGTGGCATATCACATGCATTTATTGTAAATAATCCATAGTGACATGCATGGCATGCACAAAGTAAAATGGACACATTTGTACATTTATAGTTAGAAGTAGGACATGTGGTAAAAGTAGGTAGAGATACATGCATGAGATGTGACAAATGTCACATAGACTCTAGTTTCCACTTTAGATGTCATTGAAAGGTGGATGGATGTGGTTCTACCTTGAGCTACCTCAAACTCCATAAATATGTGTAGCTATTCTCATATTTTGTGATGAAGAACCAAAGCTTTGTAGCTATTCCATGCCATTTTGGATCTACACCATTTTTGCTTGAATATTTCTATCTTTCTCTCTCTAACTCATGTTGAGGCTAATGCTTATACACTAATCTCTTGCACTTTTGTTCATTTGTGATTCAAAGCCATCATTATCTGATTCTTAGCATGCTAGATTGTGATTAAGCCATATGTTCTGTAGTCGATCTTGCTATTCAATCTAGAATCTAATTATTGTGCTAATCATAAAGCTTAATAAGATCAATCATACTTGTGGATCATTCCCACATGTGTGAATTCTGGAAATTTTGTCATTGGACACACAGTACTCCAGTAAATCAAGTTGTTAGTTATGCCACATCATACTGGATGTGAGCCGAAAGTTACTAATATCCTTGTGAGGCCCAAAACACACTAAATGGAGTTTAGACAAGGTATGAGATAGTGTATGCATGTGTAAAGTTATCAATAGCAATTCTATGAATAGTTGGTCCATGCTTAGGACTCTATTTTAGGTGAATCTATGTATAGGGAACTTAGGGCTATGCATGGCTATGTGCCCATGATGCTTTTGGCTCTATATATGGAGGCCAAACTCGCCCTAAAACCTCATTGTGGTCATTGATTCATTGCCAGGGTTTCACTCTACTTTCATGCTTCTTATTCTTTGGCTTGGAGGTAAAGCTTCTAGAGTTGATTGGTTGCTTCTATTTGGTTGGGTGGTTGCTCCATAGTGTGTTTTCCATTGTGTTTTGTCTTGTAAGCAGGATCTTAGGGAGCTTCCCTTATATTGGTATCAGAGCAAGGCTTACGAAGATTGGAGAACATGGAGAAGGGCTACCTTTCGTCGAAATTTTGGATTGGATCATTGGAATTCTCTTCCAAGGTGGATAGCAAGGTTGCAAGTGGGTGTACTATCCCAATTTCAATTTGCATGTTGCTAAGATCCATTACTCTTGGGAATCTTTGTGGTTTTATGGAGAATTGTCCTTGAAGGCCAATTTGTGATGCTTTTTTGGAGTTTTTTCTTGTGTAGATCAAATATTTGGTAGATCTGAATTTTCCAATAAGTGTACTTTCGTTTTAGGGTTGATTAATGATTAATTTAATGATTCATGGTAGTTCTTTCCAATTATTTATGATTCTAGGCTATGTTTTGGTCAAAATTGCTTGGTTTTTCATGCTTTTTGGCATAAAATAGATAGTAAGAACCAAAATCCAGCAAGATCAGACCAATTGGATGATTATAATTTTGTATAGGTGGTGGCTGTAAAACACCATGTAGAGCTTGTAAAGAGGTGTACCAAAGTCTTTTGAAGCTTTCCCTGAAGTTAGAACCAAGAATTCCAGCAATTGAACTTGTAGGAAGTCAAAAAAGTTCAAAAAATGACCATTTTTGGTGATTTTTGGGGGATGGATCTCTCAAAATCCATAAGGTGATCATTCTAAAATTATTTATAGCATGATTAGCATTTCTTTTTACCTTCCTAGCAAGCTATCAGACCTGTAAAATGATGGCTGATGGCTTATGCACCATGTCCATCAAGTTTGAAGCTATTTTGACTTCTACAAATCAAGAAATCTTCGTTCCCAACCTATATTTCATCTTAGGATCAGTATGAATGCTTCATGGAAGTCTAATTGATTGTTTAAGACTGTTGGTAGCATCAATTTTGGACTAGGGTGGGTGTTTGAACGTTTTTGCATGAGTTTGTCTTGTGGAAATGCACCCTACTACAAATTTTATGACACTCTGATCTCACATGTGTGAAGCCTAGGTGGTAGACTGATGTGGCAAGCATCTTTTTCACTTGGTCTCCCTCTATACTGAGCTTTACAGCACCCAGTTTAGTGTCATGTAGCCAAAGTTATGATCATTTGAAATTTTGTAGTTTTGTGAGTAAAATTGGCAAAATTTGAAATTGTTTTGATTGCATGCCAGTCATTTCCCTAATTTGTAATAATGTGCTTGCATGGATTAGTTGCATGATAATTCTTAGAGTGATTCTGACATGCATGAGGGATTTACAATCTATTTGAGTGGCCATGTGCATGTGCTCTGACAGTTGGATCACAAATCAGTGATATTGGCTGACAAAATCCGTAAAACTGAAGTTTACGTAAAAAATTTCGGAATGATGTTTTGTGACTGATGTAGTGTGCTTTGCATGCCAGTTTGACATTGGGTTAGTAACATGAGAAATCAAACAGTGTTTCAATTTTCGATTTTGATTTCCTTTTGTACTAGCAGTATTTTCGTCAGAAGTTTTGAATTACGTAAAATAAAGCAAAAATTGAATTTTCCGAGAAAATCGAAATGTCGGTCATTTTTTCGTTATCTATGGAATCTTTTAGATCAGTGAATTGCTTAATCTGAGTTTATCAGTCAAAATTGGTCACAGTGTTTTCACTAAGTCTAAATTATTTCTTGGTGATAGATAAGTTAAAATTGACAGAAGGAACCGCAATGAAGTTGCCGACAGTTTTTACTGTACTATCATTTTTTTAACTTTTGGAGTTGGGAACTCCTAGGTTGAAAGTTAAAATTTGAATTTTTTTTTGTTGAATTTTAATCTGTAAAAATTTGAAATCAGTTACTTGTATGATAGTTTTCTAATCAATGTTGATCGCTAGAAATCAATCAAGTGAGTGTTTGTACAAGATACTCGTTAAATTTGAATTAAAATCGTCAAACAATATGAAATGACCAGATTGAATGAGTGGCAATAGTATTTTTTATCTAGATAGTAAATCTGACAGGATACGGTTCAAGAATTACTGAAATCCTATTGGTGGGATTTCCATTCATGTAATTTCATATTCTGTGTTTGGATAGTCTTTGTATTTTCCATGAACGCTTAAAAGCCACAATCATGCCTTTTTGACCTCGATGATATTTGTAAGGCTATTTACACCTAAAGTCATTATTTACAAAATCAGAGGCCCTCAAATCTATTTCTCGCTTTCTTAATTCATCCTTTACTTTTTAATAATCTCTTGAATATAAGACATCAGACTATTTATATGATTTTTTCCAGCATGAAGTTATTCTTTTGAAATACTGTTATGTCATATGAATTACTACTTGTGGGAATAAACTTGGAATTCAGATAAATTCTAAGGTTAAAGTGTTTCAATTTCTTAATTTTAGAATATCTTTGTTGCATAAATGGATCTCGATGGAATAGTAGCGATTCATACAAGATTAATCGTGCACATATGTGAATAATCTCACTATGACCCAGTACATAAACACATTCTTATCTGGTAGATTCCTCCAGAACCCACATATGTTACTCACATATCTCATTGAGATCTTGCAACTCAGCTACAAAAGATTTTCTATTTCTCATGAGTAAATAACATATCAGAAAAATCTCTAAGACGAATAACATTCACTCTCAGCAGTTTTCCATCCAACTGACCTCTAATTACATAATTTCTTCCACTCAATCAACCCCTCATTGATACTAGTACTAAAACTAAGATTAGGTTGATTCAATACAAAACTCTCAGACTTAAATTCTGGTCAAACTTACTTCTATTCCAATCAAAATGAAATTAGTAACCTTTGACCTTTTACTGTACTACTTATAGATAATGATTTAAATATCAAACTTGTTCTAGTTCTAGATTGTCCACACAATCCCTAGAGAATTCCTCTTATTCAAAAAGTTCCAATTAGGCATCTTACTCTGAATCTATCCGAAATTACTTCTAGAAAAAATCTCATTTCTATACCATAACTGATTCTTTTCCAAAAACTATGCAACCACAGATTCCCAAATAGAAATTTATCCCACCACTTCACCTCCTCCTTTTAAAGATATTATCAATTTCAATAAAAGTTAACTGGAAAGATGATATATGAAAATATCCAAATCCAAGAAAAGTTAGTAATAAGTGCTTCCACTAAAGGATTCACTTCATTACAAATAGGACTTCTCCTTCAAATATTTTCAATATGAGTGTGTGTATTCCTAGTTACTAGGGTTGTTTGGTGCACTTAACCTAGTCGGTGAGCATGAACATATGAGTCAAGTATTGTTTTGACAGATACTTGCAAAGTTAACAGATATTTCTATGGAAGATTTATGAGTTAACTAATAAATGATTTGGATAAGGATCTAAATGAGGTGTTATGCTAGTATAATTAAGATCTGCACCTAGACATTTGAGATTTCTGAATCATTGGTGATTAACTTGAGTAGTTGATTACTCCATAGTGAAGTTAATTGGTAAAAATGATCAGTGTGATGTGGATCACCAGAAACTGATAGTTTTGATTTATATTGTTTGTAAGACGCATGGTTAGTGAATCATTTAGGTTCATCAATTAAAATTATGTGCATTGGATATACAGTATTCTTGCGATAGAGTATTCCTTAGTTAAGAAATAGACTCAACTCATTAGTGATTGTATTCCAAAGCGCTCAATTGGATAACAAATCATAATGTATCCAAGAATAATAATGGACTTTGGGTGATTGTAATCTAAAGTTTTTTGTAGTTGAAGATGATTGTCATTTTGGTATGCGTTCAGTCTTTAATTACCAGTTGTTTATAGAACTTGAATCTTGCACTTCAGTTAAAGAATCATATTTTGGAAGTATTCCTAGATCCAGTATTTTCTTAATGGAAAGATTTTGGAATGACTCTTACTTTTCCTGAGTTATGTTGGACATATACTCCAGTATGCTATAAATGATTAAGTATAATTTTGGATTCTAGAAAATTATGATTGATGAATCATACGAATCTAAATATTTATGATTGATGGATTATAAATAAATACTCAATTATTGTCAGAGGATTTTTTGGAATTGTGATGATTCTTAAGTGTGATGATTAATTCTTGATTTAATTCTAAATATTTATGATTGATGGATTATAAATAAATACTCAATTATTGTCAGAGGATTTTTTGGAATTGTGATGATTCTTAAGTGTGATGATTTATTATTTGAGTAGTAATTCAGATCAGTGTTTTGAATCTCTGTACTCCAGTATTTTATCTAAGAACCTATGGATCTCACAAACATTCTCACAAGATAAATATTGTATTTGTGGAGAGTTTAATTTATCTAATGGACGTTATTCTACTACAGTTTATGGTCTGCAGATGCTTGAGTACAGTTATTCATTTGGATGGATTTTCAGTTATCATAGGAGACAGACAAGTCTACTAAGATGAATGAATGTTATTTTCTTGCATTTGGTGCTAGAAACATGAGCATTTAACTCAAAAGAGGTATATGGGATACTCAGAGTTGAGTTTTAATCGTTCTATATCTTAATGATTCTCCTAGAGATTCTAATTGAATGAATTATCATATCTTAGAGTTTTAATTCTAAGGATTATTGTACTTGAAGGCTTATGAATTATTTTTCAGAGTTGTGGATAATTTCAGATTGTAATTATAATTATTTTATTATTTCTTTAACTTCGATCTCTTAAGTTACGTTATTTCACCCAGTATTTTGTGTTGGTGCTTTACATGAACATGTTGTTACTAACTTTTGGTGAATGTAACCCAGATGGAAAATTTATTGCTCAGTGTACTTTTTAAGCCTGAGTTGTATTCCAGTGCAAAGACTATCACTTGGAAAATGGGATTATCTCTGAATACTTGTTTGATGTGAAAGTTAGACTACAGATAATGATTTTCTAGGTTGATATTGAGAGTTAAAAGAACTATTTCTATTATTCTTTCATGTTTAGAGTGCTTCTAAAGATAGAAGCAGTTTAAGGAGGGAAGAATGTTATGTCCATGGCCAGTAAGTAGGATTCAATATACTCCTAGTTTTCGATACACGGTACTCCAGTAAATCAAGTTGTTAGTTATGCCACGTCCTACTGGATGTGACCCAAAAGTAAAAGTAATATGCTAGCTGAAATCAAATGATGCACGAGTCTTAAACAGAAGAAAAACAGTCTTGTTAGTGATCAATTGATAAATTTCATTTTAGGTTTTATTTTTAACTGGTCAAATCACAGCTTAGAACTCATTAGAATAATATTTTGCTTAAGGTGCTAGGACAGAATAGACTTTTATTCAAACCTTGAGGTCCTCCAAGCTGCTGAAGAGCATTGACAAACCGATGATGCAGCTCTGGAGACCAGCACCTTCTAGCCTTGCGTTGCGGCTGCCCGGTCACATGCCTTGAACTGTTTCCAGATATGGAACAGGTTTCTGATGTAGCACAAGTTCTAGTCTCTCTTGCAAGTACCATATGTTCATGACCTTCAACTCTCTTCATAGATACATTATGAGCTTGTTTCTCATGTTGTAGGGAAGAGACTCAAATAAGATTTCTAATCCAACAAATGGACTTATATTCTCAGTTCTAGCACTCCCTCACAAAGTTGGAATGAAAATAAGATGAAGTGAAATCTACTAACAATCAAAATCTTGCCAATTTTTCACTCTATTGACTACTCTTGAGAAAATCAATGAACACAAAGTAGATTGAACTTCTTGACCCTCCCTAAGTTCTTTTTCAGAATTTTCCCACTAGAAACTTACTTAAAATGCACAAAGATTCAAGTAGCAAGATCCCCTTGATCTTGATTCAAAAGAACTTTTTGGAAGGATCCTACAAAACAATGCTCAAGAAAATTAGTTTTGATTTGGACCTAGAAACTCACAAAGGTTTCACTTTGTCTTTATTACCTCAAATTTGACTTCTAGCCCTCTCTTTGGACTTCTAGTCACGGTTGTTACACTCCCTCACAAAGAAAAAATGAAGATTAGATGAGATTCTATCAAAGACTTATCAAATCCTACCAATTTTCACCTATGTTGGACAAAAACATGACTAAATCTCCCTCACACTTTCTGATGTACTTTCAAGACCTGTAAAACAAGTTAAGAGGATCTGATTTTAGCCTAGATTAATTATATCTCATGACCCTATGTTAAATCTAATCAAAGGCACTCAATCTTGGTAGCTTATCCTAAGATTTCCACCAAAAATTACATCAAAAGCTCACAAATAAATTCCTTTGGATCAAATGAATACCATGCATTAAATGCAGGTTCAGAGGTTTCCACACGTGGATAGTACGGATTTTGGTCCCTACCAAGTTTGGGATCAATCCCCTCACCAAAGTATAGTTTCAAACTCGCCATCTCAATACTGGTTTTTAGCACCAAAAATTGCTAAAAATGGATTTGATAGATCAATGATCAAAAGCTCTTGTACTTGGATCTGATACCATGTGAAAGTGTGAAGTTTTTAGCACGTGTGAACTTCACCACACACCTTACAGGATCTTATTGAGGTGTTGTGATTGCACAAGATTGATCAAAGAACAGTATGCTTTGAAAAATCTAAGGCAAGAGCACAATGGCATACATTTGATGAAAAAATCTTACTCTTCACTATGAGAAATGAACGTTAGAAAAAATTCTAAGAGTTTAGTATGAGAAAAAGAGACTGCTCTCGGGTAGAGAGAGAAAATCATACATAGAAGACTCGAGTAGAGAGAGAATGAGTCCAAAACACCAAAATCTCAATATTCACAATATGGCAAAACATGCCCAGCTTTCTCTACATGAGAGAGACTCGAATTCCTACAGTGGAGTTGCATGGAAAGTCCACTTAACTGAACTAATTCACCTACCAGAGATCCACATGTGTAACTACATGCATGTATGGTGCATGTACTGCATGTCAACTCATAAAATTGCCTAGACATGTGTAGATTACAGAAAATACTTTGCATGTTGCATGCACTGATTGCATGTGGCTTGCATGCATACAATAAGACTTTGCATGCTATCAAAACATATGCATGTCATTACAATTGAACCTATCTAAATCAAATCCGAACTACACTAGAAGGATATGTGCTCAATTCACACTCCTTATATGTACATCATGAAATCTAGTGGAAATTATCATGGACATGACCCCAAACTCGAGATAGGAAGATAATATTTTAATAATCTTCACAATCCTCCTTAAAATTTATGTTCCTATCAACATAGATTTCGAAATTAGGCCAAGGTTTGACCTCATCTTCATAAAGACATTCTTGAGTAGAGGCTTGGTGAGAAGATCTGCAACACAATCTGAAGATAAAACATGCTCCAATGAGATCTCTCCTCCAATGACTTTTTCTCTTACGAAATGATGAGCCACTTCAATATGTTTGCTCCTTGCATGAAAGACTGGGTTATCATTCTTGATAGTTGGTAAATCTTCATCTGCATAACACTTAAGTCCAAAAGTAGCCTTCTGATCCATAAAACCTCCTTTTTGTGGTTGTAAGAGATTTGTATTCAGCTTCACAAGATGATAAGAAAATAGTTGCCTGCTTCTTTGACAGCCAAGAAACCAAATTTCCTCCAAGAAATATAGTATAAGCACTTGTGGATTGTCTCCTGCAAAATCTGAATCTGAAAAAGCAATCAAAGTCAGAACTTCTCCCTTATAGAATAATCCATAATCCAAGGTAGAAGATATATACCTCAAGACTCTTTTAGCCAACTTCCAATGATATAACTTTGGATCCTGCATGTGTTGACTCAGCTTATGATCACAAAAGCTTAGATCAGGCCTAGTCACTATTAACCAAATAAGTGAGCCAATAAGACTCCTATAAAGAGTGATATCCTCAAAGGATTTTCCATCATCTTTAATAGGAACTTCTACAATGTGCTCCATAGGTGTATCTATGCCTTTACAGTTCTCCATATGAAATTTCCTGAGCATGGAAAGTGCATATCTACTTTGGCTTATAAATGCATGACCTTTCCAAAAATCTATTTCAAGGCCTAGAATATAGTGAAGAACTCCTAAGTCCTGCATTTTAAACTCAGTACCAAGTGCATGCTTAGTTTCTTCAACTAACTTCTCACTGTTTCCACAAAGAATGATATCATCTACATAGATGAGAAGAATAATTACAAAGTTATCTACAAACTTATAATACAGAGAAGGGTCATATTCACTTAGACAAAATCCGAGTGATATGAAATAAGAATTGAGCCTTGCATACCAAGACCTTGGTGCCTGTTTCAGTCCATACAGACTTTTGAACAAAAGACAAACTTTTGATTGATCACCTTCCTTCACAAAACCTGAAGGTTGCTCCATATAAATCTCCCCCTCAAGGTAACCGTTGAGAAATGCATTAGAAACATCAAACTGGAACATACTCCATTTGTGAAAACATGCAAGAGAGATGAGTATCTGAATTGTTACCATCTTTGCAACTGGTGCAAAGGTATCTTCATAATCAAGACCTTTAATCTGAGAGTAGCCTTTAGCAAAAGTCTTGTTTTATACTTACTAATAGATCCATCATGATTATACTTGATTCTGAATGCCCACTTACATCCAATCACATGCATGTTGTTTGGTGGCTCCACAAGCTCCCATGTATTGTTTGACATCAAGGCTTCAAATTCTTGGGTCATTGCTTCAACCCACTTCTTGGATTGAAAAGCTTCCTGGACATCCTTAGGCTCTTCATCTGATATAAAAAGTGCATGATAGGAAGTTTCACCTTCCACTTGCCTTCCTTCTTTGTCATATGTGAGCCTCCTTGTCTCAGATCTTGCTTGTGTAGATCTTCTTGGTGTGATAGCTTAAATCTGCTCCTCCTCAAGCCTCGGCCTCACCTCTTCTTGAACAGCATCAAGGTTGATGATTGCTAATTAGGATTAATTAACTCATTAATCATCGTAACTTAGATTTTAATAGGCTACACTTGAACCTAGTATAATATAGTGTAGCGGCCTTGGTTCACCTGTCACGCATAGATTCGTTCCCAAGAGAATAGTGCTTCCCTTGCGAAGTTAGCTTGCAAATCCTACTCTAACCACACCTAGATTAACCACATCTAACTATCCACCCTACTTTAACCACAAACATGAGAAGGAAGAATAGATTACAATGGGGGAGGTGCTTACATCCTATCCTCTCTACTCTCTTAGAAATCATTAACAACATGCAAGTAGAGAGAAGAAGCAAATGGAAAGCAAATACAAAATGCAAAAACGTGAGAGTGAGAGAGAGAGGGGAGGAAGCAAGGATGTTCAAATCTCATTTGGGCATAATCTCCTCCTCCTATTGAACATGGAAATATGGTACAAAGGGTGTATGGATGGGGATGGCCCTTGCCCCTTTCTCCTATTGGTTAATTACAATGGCAAGGATCCTAATCCAAGCCTCCTAATCTAACACAAAATGAATCTAATGGTTCCTTAAGAAAGCACAAGGGCACTCACATGATTCATGTGAGTTCTAATTTGAGCCCTTTTAGCTTTCTTATTAACAACTTGACTTAGGGCCTCTAATGTCATTTTAGAGTTTTAGGCCCCTAGTCACTTATTCCTAATTCTACAAGTTCTACCAAACCAAATTGCATGTTCATTGGGTTGGGCTTATACACGCAGGATGCTAGTGCCCCCGCACTTATTACTCTACATGTATAGTGTATTGTGGTGGGGCCCACTAAGTGCCCAACAGTATCCCTCACCTAAATAGGTGACGGTCCCACGACACCTGCCTGTGCTTGTTGTGGAAGAAGGCTGTCGACACGTTTATTGCGGATGATGGAGTGCGTCAGGAAAAGCGTGGATAAAGATTGCTTACGTAAAACCTGAGGCTTTATTCGATGACGAGAAGCCTATCCTAAGCTCTTCAAGAAGTGTTTGGGAAGGCTGGTGGCGACCAATACTTGCGTAACCGGTTACAGTTGATGGGCGTAGCAAACGGTGTCCCATCCATTGTTTCTAAAGTCACTGCCCCTTGCGATAAGATGTCGATGATGCGATAAGGGCCTTCACCAATGAACTTCCTTTGATCGCCTTTGTCTTGTACATGAGGACCAAATCTCCTTTTTGAAGATCTTTCTT
Source organism: Diphasiastrum complanatum (assembly GCA_029204225.1). Classification (NCBI taxonomy): domain Eukaryota; kingdom Viridiplantae; phylum Streptophyta; class Lycopodiopsida; order Lycopodiales; family Lycopodiaceae; genus Diphasiastrum; species Diphasiastrum complanatum. The sequence goes on from CM055101.1 coordinate 36,686,241, forward strand.
GTGAAGACAACGATCATGCCAGGCCTTGCGACGTGCTTTCTCTGTAGCAAGAGCGTGGACCGCTAACAAGTGTGTTTCACACAACTTGTGTAGCACTTTGTGACGAAGGTGGAGTGATCTTGTATCATCTAATCGTTGCACTATGGCAATGCGAAGAGAGGGAACGAGAAATTCCACCGGCATGACTGCATCTTGGCCATACACCAGTTGGAATGGAGTTTGCTCGGTGTTGCCTTTGTATGCAGTTCTAGAAGCCCATAGAGCAGCGTGTAGCTTGTGCTCCCAATCTAATCTGCTTGCTTCTACAGTCTTTGTCAAAATGCCGCACATAATCTTATTAGAAGATTCGGCTTGGCCATTGCCTCTTGTGTAGTAAGGCGTGCTGAAACGATGGATCACAAAGAACCTTGATGGTCTCGTTGACAAAGTGAGTTCCCCGATCGCTAACTATCTCCACTGGGCATCCGAAGCGTACAATGATATTTTCATAAAGTGTCACGGTGGACCTAGCATCTGCTATGCGCACCACTTTGTGAGATAATCTGTAGCCACGATAATATATCGGGCTTGGGTACTGCGAGTGACTGGGTGAATAGGGCCGATGTAATCAAGTCTCCACTTCTCAAATGGCGCTTGAGCCAATACAGGATGTAACTGCTCATAATTTGCCTTCGTTGGTCTACGCGCTCTCTGACATACATCACATTGCTTGATATATACCTCAGTATCCTTGTGCATTGTTGGCCACCAATAGCCAGATTTTAGAATCTTGCATACTGTTACATCTGCTGCGAAGTGTCCGCCTCCCATTTCTTCATGCGAGAGAGACATGATCTGACTTGTCTCATTGGACAGGATACAACGACGAATGATATTATCCGCCCGACAATCAGCTGATATGGACGAGCTTTAAGTACAAGTTTTCGTTGTTGCACCTTGGATAGTGACCGATCTGGTTCGTTGTTCATCAAATACTGGCCCAATCGGGTACAGCATCCACGTAAAATAAAGCAGCATCCGGTAACTCATCATTAGGCTAGGGATCCTTCTGTGTAGATTTGTTCCTTGATACATGATCCGCCATATAATGTTCCCTGCCTTTGCGTACCACTATTCAAAAATTGAACTCGAGCAACAAGAGTAACCATCTAGTGATTCTCCCTATGTTGCAGGTTTTGTTGACTAGGTAGAGCAAAGGTTGATGATCAGTGTAGAATGCAAAATGAGTGGCCATAAGATAATGGCAAAACTTCTTGACCGCAAATATCATTGCCAAGGCTTCTCACTCAGTCGTTGAATAGTTGATTTCAGCATCGTTGAGTTGTCGACTGGTGAAGCGAATAGGAAAGTCTTTATTGTACTCGTCTGGCTGGGTCAATACTGCTCCTATAGCATACTTTGATGCATCAGTATGCACATGAAGGTCAATTGTCCAATTGGGAGGCTGTAAGATTGGTGCAGATATAAGTGTTTCCTTTAGCTTTTGGAAAGCTCGTAGGGCTTCCTCCGTCCAATGTGGATCAATTGTCAACTTGTAGATAGGACGTGCCAAATCCACAAAGAATAGAATGAAGATTCGGTAGTAATTGGCATGTCCCATAAATACATAGACTCCACGAATCGTTCCAGGGGGTGGAAAATCCATGATAATACGTATCTTAGACAAATCAGTGGCGATCCCATGACCATGTGTGACCCAAAATTGGCATTTCTCTGGGTCCAATGATATTTGAAATTTGCGGCATTGTATAAGCACTCTTTCCAAATGAGATAATTGTTTATCATTAAATCCGTGCACGCAAAGATCATCGAGGAAGATCTCTAGGAATTTCTGTAAATAGTCTTTGAATGCCTTTTGCATGACGCGCTGAAAAGAGTTAGGGGCATTACAAAGACCAAATGGCATGACCTTGTAGGCATATGTACCCCATTCAGTAGCAAATGCAGTCTTGTGTTGATCCTCCGGTGCAATCTTCACTTGGCTGTAGCCACTGAAGCCATCCAAAAAACTGTAGGCTTCCACTCCAGCTACTCAATCCAAGACGCTTTCTGTGATCCTTCCTTGTCACAGCGTTAAGTGCCTTCAGATTGACACAAATCCGCATTTTACCATTCTTCTTGGGAACAATGACTATGGGTGACACCCATTCTGTGTGCTCAATTTCATAAATGAAATCGGCATCGAGCAACTTCTGCAACTCTTGCTTGATTAGCTCGGTGTAGTTTGGGTTGCAGCGGTAATATCGGCTCACCTTTGGCATTTCTCCTTCGACCAAAGGTATGGTGTGTTGGACTACAGACAATGGAATTCCTTTTAAATCTTTGTAAGACCACGCAAGGCAGTCTTCATACTCCATCAATAACTTCTGCAGTTGGGTGAATTGTGAGGGCATGAGTTGTGCTCCCACATGAACAATTTTGTCTTCATCTCCTGGCTTTGCTAGATTCATCGGTTGAGTGCGAGCCGGTCCCTCGTAGACTTGTTCTTCTTTTTTCTGATTTGCATCAAGTTCTCGTTGCGCTTTCGGCATCATGATCACCACGTCGTCCAAGGTACAACTCTTGAAGTTTTCTGGCACATCATGGACTGGTGCCTTACTCGCTTCTTCCTTCAAAAGGTTGATCTTAGCACGATTCATGAGTGATATCTTGTGCATTGCTTTTGACATTCCTGAAGCTGATGTTGAAGCTTGGTCGCCCTTGGGCATGCGATTTAGCAACTTTCTTTTTGCCTTGTATATTGTTGTTGGTCGTTGCTGCTTCTTTGCTCATTATCTTCTGTTGAGGTTCTTTAACATTCAGCACATGGTTTTGAATGTCTTCATCCACTATTGCTACAGCCTCTTCGGGTAAATCGCTCCACTTGATCACCTGATTGTATCTTTGCTTTTGTTAATTTTTCTTTGGTATAGGTGCTTTCGGTGGTGGCATCTTGGAGACTTTAGCATGTTGAGATTTCTGAGGCAGTTGAGCTGGTATTCGTTGAACTCCATAATGCGTAGAATCCATGTGGTGGGATCTGCTCATCTATCAGCTTAGCTTCCTCATCATAGGACAATGCATGTTGCCAAGGAACTAAATCATCTTCAACAGGTTTTGGAATAGGTTCCGATGACAGCCATGATACGTTTATCATGTTCATCCCATATGAGATAGGCGTGTCAAGGGTGAATCCTCTCAGTGGTAATTCGCTGGGTTTAGATTCTGAATCTGGATCTGGATGACATGTATGCCCAGTCATACAGTCAATAGTTGCCAATGCATCCGTCCACAACACGGAATCTGTTTGTGAATCATAATGAACACCCATTGAAGCTTTCGGACGATCAATGCTATGGTCCGTTGTGGAAGAAGTGTCATAAGCTTTGGGTGGTACAGGCTTCACCGCCCATGTGGAGGGATCCACCTTTATTGCCCGCTCTCTGTTCTCAAATGTGATTTTGTCGGTCCCCCAATCATGAACTACTTGTGCAATTCGTAACCATGGTCATCCCAACAAAACTCGATAGGCAGTGGGTGTTTCAGGAATGTCCATCACCACAAATATGATGACAAATTGTACCCCTGCTATCTTGACTGGAATGTCTTCTACAATCTCCTTTGGCCGCACACATGATTGATCATCCAGTTTGATGGTGAACTGGAGTTGTGCTTGGGCTTGCTGATTGAACTGCAATCCAATTCAATGGTGCGCTAGTGCTGGCTCTCAATGGACAATTCTTCTAGCAATGTCCATATCCACACTCACGACAGAAGGGTGTATAAATTCCTTTGTTTGGACATTCTGCAATCCTATGTCCTTCTCCTCATCCATAACATCCATATAATATGCCCCCTTGGCGTTGTGGCTGTGCAGCGTATGTGGCATAATACTCATTAATAGAAGGATCGATGAATGTTTCATCAGGTCCATACCATTGTTGCATTTCCTACCGGGAAAATGTTTCAGCTTCTGCCACTGTGAGATTCACCTGGGCTGCTTGAGGATTATTTGGCCGTGGTGGTGTTGGTAGTGCCATTCTTTGTTGTTGAGGGCCTGGTCCAATTCTTGGTGTTGCATTAGGTGCTCCTTGATGGTAAGCATAAGAGGTCTGGCATTGAGCTCTCTTTTGTTGTATGATCCGTGGGTTGTAGGGGCAATACGCAGTGTCATGCGAGGACGCATTGCATAGATGACAATATCTGTATGTCAGCTTCAAATTCTGCTTCAGTACTGAACACTCATTGGAAGTGTGATTCTGGGTACAAATGGGACACCACATTGTCATTGTCGAGGATACTGCTGCTGATAAAGATCTGGTTGTGGTGCTGCAGTATTTTGAAGAGCCTAAAGTTTTTGGTCAAATTGGACTGTGAGCTGCTCCATCTACTGCTTGTGTAACTTCATGATTTTTTCCATCATCGATTCATTGGACAAGCTCGTAGAGGCTAAGGTTGATGCAATTGAAGGAGTTGAAGCATGAAGAGATGTAGTTCCTGGTGTAGAATCATCATCTGATCCTTCATCTTCTTCTCTCATTGCATCTTCCATAGCTTCGTGCAATGTGACATATTGCTCCCATCTTTTCAGCTCTCGTCTGATGCTTCTAGGTAGTCCCACTAGGAACCACATAATGACCGCATGATCAGGAGTAAGCTCCGCATTACACTCGGATCTCAGGTGTTTGATCCGTTCGATGTAGTCTCTGACCCTTTCTTCTTTTGCCATCTTGATTTTGCTAAGCAAGAGAAACGGGTCTTCAAGAAACTTCCATGGCTTAAATCTAGTGATTAAAGCTGCTTTTACCACTTCCCAGTCTGTTCGTTCTTGTGTCATCTGATTGAAAAACCAATCTAAAGCTGCTCCTATCAGGGACATTGGAAACAGCTTCGGTTTTTCTGCCGAGGTGGTTTCACCATAGATCTCGCATGCTTGCCCATAGATCTGCAAGAATCTGATAGGATCTGTGGATCCATCAAATTTGGGCATTTCCAATCTGGGAGATCTTCTGATTGCTTGTAGAGGTACCGCTGGCATAGGAATATTTTGATCCATTGGATTTGGCTGATTTGGTCGCATCTCTTCTGCTGCTGCTTGATGTAGCTCTAGATTCTCTGTAGGTAGTATTCTACCAGATCTCAATCTCATTCACTGTGCATATTTGATACAATGTGAAGGTATATGGCAACAGTGGATCTAAGTGGATCTTGTTCGGGTGCTGATCAGTGGTTGATGATTGGAAGGGATGAAAGGAGCACAAATAACTAACAAATTTTACAGGATGACAATTGAAATGGTTATCGAGAGATGAGTGTATGGTGGCACATATTTGAATGGAGTTGATCACACACAAAAAAAAATGGATGTTGTAACGGCGCAGTTGGCAACAAATGGTGATTGATAAATGGCCTCGATGGTGCCGGGGCGGGTGGGGTCTGGGGCCTCAGCACTAAATGGTATGACTTGTATAAGATCGAACAGGTATTTTGCGCGTCAAGTCACTAGTAGTTTCAATAAAAAAATTTGGATTTTTTTAACATAAACCTCGCCTGACTGATATATGATTTATCACAATGTATTACCACTTTACGGAGCTCGACGAAGGTTCTTGTTGGCGAAGGATGGTTCAACGAAGATTCTGAAAACAATCTAGACACAATTTGGACTGGGAACCTTCGCCACTATCCTTCTGATGGAGACTAACCTTCGTCGAGCTGCTGGGAAGTATAGATTGATGATCAGAGGGCTGGCGAAGATTAGGCAAATATTATCATGGCGAAAAATAGTCTGGCAAAGGTTCAAAAGGCAATTTGGCACTTTTGAGAGCTTGAAACGTTCGCTGGACTAGTTATAGGTAATATTAACCTTCGCCCTCTTCACAGATACTTCAAAACAATGTTTTATGACTGTTCTGAGCTCGGCCAAGATTAATGATATACTGGCAAAGGTTTATGAAGGTTGGCGAAGGTTCAAGGGACTTAAATTTCTCTCTAAGTACTGGAAACGTTTGTCTGACCACGTATTCTCAATATTAACCATCGCCGACTTCATTGAAGCTAGAAAACATGGAAACGTAGCTACTGGCAAACTAGCGAAGGTTTACAGTAAGTACTTTTGCAGATATTGAAGTTGGCGAGGGTTCTGATGGCAAATTCCTAATTTTGGTGAACAAGAACCTTCGCCAGAGCTCGTACACTCACTATTAACCTTCGTCAACCTCCATGATGGCTCTGAAGCTAAAAATGAAGCTGGGCAAAGGTTGTCTAGGGTGTTTGGGGCTACTGTGAGATTTTGGACATTTTTTACAAAGGTTTTTTCATTTTTTTGGGCTATTTTTTGGCAATTTTGGCAAACTGGCTGGGAAATAACCTTTGTCTGACTAGTTGTAGGTACTAATGGTGTGGCAAAGCGTACTGCCAGGTGGGCGAAGGTTGGTTTGAGCATATCAGAAAGTTATGAAGTCTGATAGGTGTTTTTTGGCTCTTTTCTGGACAGTTTGTCAAAATTAAATGGTTTTTTCTGATTTTTAGGATTTATGGAAGGGATAGGGTGCTGGAATCTGATGTTTTTCACCTCTAAATCTCCCTCCACAGATCATATAAAAACAAATCATGAAAAAACAACAAATCTAACCTCTACTCCACACTAAACTACCCCCCACACATCCATTCCACAAGCAAAATTCACAAGATGAATGCATGCAAGCTAAGAAGCAAGAAAATGCTAATCTATTCCCCGGCAACGGCGCCAAAAAATTGTAGCGGCCTTGGTTCACCTGTCACGCATAGATTCATTCCCAAGAGAATAGTGCTTCTCTTGCGAAGTTAGCTTGCAAATCCTACTCTAACCACACCTAGATCAACCACATCTAACTATCCACCCTACTTTAACCACAAGCATGAGAAGGAAGAATAGATTACAATGGGGGAGGTGCTTACATCCTATCCTCTCTACTCTCTTAGAAATCATTAACAACATGCAAGTAGAGAGAAGAAGCAAATGGAAAGCAAATACAAAATGCAAAAACGTGAGAGAGAGAGAGAGAGAGAGAGAGAGAGAGAGAGAGAGAGAGAGAGAGAGAGAGAGAGAGAGAGAGAGAGAGAGAGAGAGAGAGAGAGAGAGAGAGAGAGAGAGAGAGGAGGAGGAAGCAAGGATGTTCAAATCTCATTTGGGCATAATCTCCTCCTCCTATTGAACATGGAAATATGGTACAAAGGGTGTATGGATGGGAAGGCCCTTGCCCCTTTCTCTTATTGGTTAATTACAATGGCAAGGATCCTAATCCAAGCCTCCTAAACTAACACAAAATGAATCTAATGGTTCCTTTAAAAAGCACAAGGGGACTCACATGATTCATGTGAGTTTTAATTTGGGCCCTTTTAGCTTTCTTATTAACAACTTGACTTAGGGCCTCTAATGTCATTTTAGAGTTTTAGGCCCCTAGTCACTTATTCCTAATTCTACAAGTTCTACAAAACCAAATTGCATGTTCATTGGGTTGGGCTTATACACGCAGGAAGCCAGTGCCCTCGCACTTATTACTCTACATGTACAGTGTACTATGGTGGGGCCCACTAAGTGCCCAACATATAGCAAGGACAAATCATATTAATGTAGCCTAACATTTTGAATCCAATATACTCTCTATTTTTTCAAGGCCTTCAAAAGCCATTTTTATTAGTTAGAATGAGCCCATTTTGAAAAGAACAAGGGGGGAGGGGGAGGAGAGTACATCCATATTGGATTATTCTACTATCGGGAGTGATTCATCCAAATAATCAATCTTTAATCTACATCCATTCATTATCCAGTTCTACAGTTTTATTCATTTTTCTCTACACAGTCTGCAAAAATACTCGAGAATCGCTCAACAAGTGGCTCCAACATATCAAACAACCTTCGACATATTGGATGACTCCGACGAAAGTCGAAAGAGTCAACCATGTTGAAGAATGACCACCTGATATGAATCTAAAGACTTTTCCTAACTACTTTGCAAGTAGATTTTTGGGAAGCCCTAACTAGATGGATGACAGAGCATTGTGGCTAATTACCAATTGCGATCTATGACCTACTTAGTTGTCCTACCAGATGAGCTTAAACTGCTCTAGTATAAATATCAACGTTGTAATATTCTATACATCACTTTGCACTCTGAAATTGTTTGGCTACGAAATCACTTTAGTATGAATGATTTCAAAGTTAGATGCTAAAGATTGAACATGACTTCTATCATTATAGCTTTGTTCAATTATTGATAGACGTAGTCATGCACTAGAAAAGAAGGCCCATTCCGCTCGATAGTTCATTCAACGACTTCGACTTATCGAATCGTCATTCCTTCTCCCAACATGGTATCATAGCGCTGTTATTAGATACCCTTCCTGGTATCAGAGCGATATCATTAGATACTTTTCATAGTATAAAATTCATATCAGAGCACACTTGCTCTTAATCTTCAATTTGTGGTATCAAATTTTGGTATCAGATAATTGATTCCCAATTGTAGCGTCGCATGGTATCATTCTTAATTCATCGACTTATCGACAAACCAAGTTCCAGATGGATTCTCAAAGTAAGACCGGTCTCATCGCAGACAAGCTGAATGGATCCAATTACTACTCGACACAGCCAACTCAAAGTGGAAATCAAAGGATGGTAAAGCTTTTGCACTTATTATTCTCAATATATCAGACACTCAGATTGGCCACATATCTGAAGCTCAAACTTCAAAGAAGTATGGGACATTCTAACCTCACTATATGATGTGAGGGACATGACTTCCAAATTGCATCTCAGAAAAAAATTCTTCACATGCAAGATGTCTTATAGTGATTAATTTCAGAATCACGTTAACCAACTTGAGAATCTCTTGTAATAGATGGCAATTGTTGGATCAATCATCAACGATTAGGATGCAATCATTACATTTCTTTCAAGCTTGCCTTTTGCATATGAGAACTGGGTGATGATCATATCGACACACTCATATTTAGGTCTTACTAGAGTTATCACTATGTTGTTGCAAGAAGACAATTGAAGAAGTCAAGACACCTCTTCGACTTCATAATCTCATGCTCTATATGTCAACGTCAAAGACTCAAAATGACAGAATAAGAAAAGCTCTAAGCAGTTCACATCAAATCAAAAGTCGACACAAAGTCAAGAGCAATTATCAAATCCACAGTCGAATAAGAAGATGTTTTGTAAGTATTGCAAATGCTCTAATCATGAGATCCAGGATTGCAAGGTATTAAAAGCAAAGAATGCCAACAAGCAACCAAATCAATAGGCAAATTCAATCATAGTATCATGTCTATTTCCTGAACTCGACATGGACGAAAGAGTGTTTACGATCAAAGACCAAAAGGCGCTATTCGATAATTCTTGGTTTCTGGCTGGAGCTACTCAACATATGACCAGTCATCGTGAGAATTTTCACTCCTATACGTCTTACAGTTAAATAAATTCGTTCATCTTGGTGATAATGCATCTATTGAATCATCTTTCCTTCTTCCAACATGGTATCAAAGCAAACATGCTCATCGTATCAAAGTCTTTAATATGTGGTATCGAATTTTAATATCAGGTAATTGATTTCCAATTATAGTGTTGCACGGTATCATTTCATAAGTCATCGATTCACTGACAAACTAACATCCAGATGGATTCTCAAAGTAAAGCCAGCCTCATTACAGATAAGATCTCTTTCCAAAGTTATCGCTATGTTGTCGCAAAAAGACAATCGAAGAAGTCAAGACACCTCTTCAAGCTCATCATTGCATGCTCTATATGTCAACAAATGCTCACAATGATAGAAGAAGAAAAGCTCTAAGCAATCTGCATCGAATGAAGTTGACGTAGAGTCAAGAGCAATTACCAAATCCACAATCGAAAAAGAAGATGTTCGATAAGTATTACAAATGCACTAATCATGAGATCCAGGATTGTAGGATATTGAAAGCTAAGAATTCCAATAAGCAATCAGATCAACATGCAAATGTAGTCGCAATATCATCTCAATCTCCCATACCAGACATGGATGAAGGAGCATTTATGGTTTGAAATCAAAAAGCGCAAGTTGATAATGCTTGGTTTCTAAATTCTAGAACTACTCAACATATGACTAGTCATCATGAGCATTTTCACTCATATACGCCTTATAGTACAAACAAATTTGTTCATCTTGGTGACGATAGTACACACACTATCGAAGGTGAATGCACTATAAGATTGATGTTCCAGCATGATCAATTCAAACTACTATCAAAAGTTTTCTAAGTACCTAAACTCTCTACGAATCTATTGTCAGTAAGTAGAATTACTAATATAGATCATACGGTAGAGTTTGAGTCTGATCAATGCTAAACTATTGATAGAGTAAATAAGACTCTTGCACTCCGCAAGAGGCATGGATACTTATATAGACTGGCTCATTGTTATTCTGACACTAGTCAAGCCTTGAGAACCTTTGTTCTTGTGAAGAAAACATTACTTTGGCATTATAGATTAGGACACTTGAATCATACATCTGTGTCGAACATGTTCAAAAAATCCCTAGCACTCGACCTCGACTATCTAACCAAGAAAGTCAACCTCCTTGTTTGTCAAAGTTGTATCTTTGGAAAACAAACTAGGATTCTTTTTAGATCGAGTCATAAGCATGCAACAAAAGTTGTTCTAGACGTCGTTCATTCAGATATATATGGTCCAATGCAAATTTCGTTGTTGCTTGATGAAAAGTATTTCATTACCTTCATTGATGAATATTCCAAAAGAATAAATATTTATTTTATCAACCAGAAATCGGAGACTTTCAAAAAATCCAAAGAGCGTGCAGAAATGGAAACTGGTAAAAGAATTAAAGCACTGAGGTTCGACAATGGGGGAGAGTACATCTCTATCAAATTCAAGGAGTATTGCCTTAACAATGACATTGAGCAACAATTCATTACCTCGTATTCGCCCAGTCGAATGGACTTGTTGAGAGAAGAAAAGAAAAGAAAAGAAAAGAAAGAATAGAACCTTAGTCTAATCGGCTAAGTGTATGCTTGCTCATGTGACACTTCTATAATCCTTCTAGGCTGAAGCTGTTTCCATTGTAGTTTATATTCAGAACAGATGTACAACTAAAGGTCTCTCAGATTAAACACCTTATGAAGTTTGGACATGCTCCAAACCATCATTATTGAACCTAGAAGTTTTGGGATGTATTGCTTATGTGCAGATACCGTAAGGTCTCAAGAAGAAGCTCGACTTTTAGAGTATCAAATCTATTTTTATCAGCTACACTACTTCAGATAAAGCTTATAAGTTGTGTGATCCTATCGAGTCGAAGATATTCACCAATCGGGATATTGTCTTCATCGAAACCCAGAAACTCTTCGGTAATGATGCGTGATCCAGCATGCACTTGGATGACTCGACTAGGGTACGATTCTTCCTCTTGGCTGATCTATTGGACTGAGACAAATAGGGAGTTATGAATTGTTGTTCAATGCCTTGGCTGAGGCAGTACGTTGAATTTAGTAGAGATATACTCTCCACTGTTATTGGACCTCAGGGCTTTGATTTTCTTTCTAGTTTTTTTCTCTGCACATTTCTTGAAGGCTTTAAAGAAGCTGAAGGGCTCTGATTTCTTCTTGATAAAATACTCATCTGTCCTTCTGAAAAATTCATTGATAAAAGTAATGAAATACTTTGCTTCCTTCAATGAAGGATTCTGCATTGGGCCACATATGTATGTATTTACAATGTCCTCTAACAATATGTTGGTGGCTTGATCTAAAAGGTTTCCTCTAGAAATATGCTAGTGGCTTGATCTAAAAGTTTTCCTGGCCTGCTTACCGACTATATAGTCTTGACAGACAAGTAGTTCAACTTTCCTATCCAGATAGTCAAGATCAAGTATAATAGACTGCTTGGGCATGTGCGATACAAAAGAATGATTCAAATGACCAAGTCTATAATTTCAAAGTAAACTTTTATTGATCTAAACAAAAGTATTGAGAGCTTGATTAGAGGCAGGATAGCAATGAATTAATTTGTATAGGTATCTATGCTTCTTCCCAAGTGCTAGGATCTTGTTTGTCATATTGATTACTTTACATTGATCTGATTTGAATTCTACTTTGTGTCCTAAATATGTAATTTTGCTTATAGAGAGAGCAAATTCGTAGAAAGACTTGGTACATGAAGGACACTTGAGAGTAGTTTGAATCGATCATTTGAAAAGTTTAATCTTATTGTACCCTCACCTCTGATAGCATGTGTGCTATTGTCGCCTAGGTGAACATATTTCTTGGTACTGTAAGGCGTATAGGATTCAAAATAGTCGATATGACTAGTCATATGCTGAGTGGCTCTAGAATCAAAAAATAATGAGTTGTCGTCTAATGCTTCTTGATGGTTTCTCAAGAATGCATCGTGATCCACTTCTAGATTGGGTTCAAACTTCCTTTGAGGTCTGAGCTTCAGACACATGGCCGATTTGTGTGCTTGAGATGTTGAGGATTATCAGCACGAAAGCGTTGCCATCCTTTAATTTCCATCGGGAGATTGTTGCATCGTCTGCTTCAAGCTTTGCCTCTGCACCTGTGACAACATCATACAATTCCTTGGCCATTAGCGTTGTTTTCATCTGAAATTTCCACAAAGGGTAGTTGGATCCATCAAGCTTGTCCACGATGGAACTTACTTTTCCTTGAGAATCCATGTGGAAGTTGATAGTGATAACTATCAGTGACTTAAGAAGGAAATTCTTATGCTATTTTCAGAACAATAAAACAATTATTCTATCAGGTGATAGAATCGGGTTCTATGGGAAGCTTATTGGGCTATAAAGATAGCTCTGATATTTATCAACGCTCTGACACCATGTCGGTATCAGATAAAGAAATCAGATAGTATAAATCACTGCTCTAATACCATGTCGAGGAATCTCTTCTTCTATCTTCTACAGGTGCAAATGCACAAGATTCGGTAGAAGAAGAAGGATCGGTAATCCTGTGCTATATGGTAGCCACTCATTGGCTATCCATGTGGAAATCGTGCCATAATGCCACATGCTTCAGAGTCAATTTTTTTGTATAAATCACAATATATTGATTCAATATGGATTTAGTCATGGAAGCTTGGCCTTGATCAATTTGGTTTTGGCATGTTTGCCAAGCATGCGAGGTTCACATGTATTTTTTTATAGATGTTGGAATAACTCCTGAATCTTTACCATGTTGTTGTGATGCATAAACATGATAGATCTCATGCTTAAATAACCTACAGTCAAGTGCCATAATCACTTTTTATCAAGTAAAGTACATTTCTCTTTTGTCACCAAGGCATATTCATGACTAAGAGTACAAATAACCACATCTAAATTCTTCAACAAGAACATTCCAACTAACATTTGAGATACACTGCTTTGAGTTGAACTTAATAGTGTATCCTTGGTTAGTTATATTGCTAATTGACACTAAGTTGGTCTTGGTTTAAGTTAGACAAAAACAATACATCTTATATGAGTCTAGATGTACCATCTTGAATTTTTGCCTACATTGTACCTTGTCCTTTGACTTGATGTGAGCTAGAATCTGCGAGACAAATGTTCTTGTTGTTGAAGCAATGCGAGAAATTAGTGAATCATTCACATGTGGAGGTTATATGTTGTGTTGCCCCAAAATTTGGATATCAATGACGAGCAAGAACAATATCTTTGTGCTTGGCAAAAAGCTCCAACAAGATCTTACACAAAAAGACAACATGCCAATTTACTAATGATGCTAGAATATCATGTATGTCTAGTATATGATGAATACGATTAATTAATAAGACTTGGCTTGTATGATTTGATGGTTGAGTTTGAAAGAATAATCCATGCTGGATTCAAGGGGCACCCAATGCCCTTGAGATTTCGCCTTAAGACTTTACTTCAAGAATAAGTCTACTTGGTTGGCATGAGATCTTACTAGAGCTCCTTCTATGGCATATATGATTAAGAAGGAACACGTTGATTTTCTTTGGTAGCTCTCTTGGCCAGGATCATCCTTCAAGTGTTGGTTTGTTTTATTGACAAAGCTCTTATATTTTTTTAAATCATTAAAAAAAAAAGATTAAACTGGTTCTGGTATGAAGTCAACAATAAATGTATCCATTTTGAGAGGAAAACAAAATCATGCCTTACCACTCAAACTTATTCAAGGCCAAACAAGTGGACTCTATTTTGCTTGGCTACAACTCAATCTCTTGAGCTTTATCTTGAAGTCCCTTGACCACGCAATGTGCCACATAGGACACTTCTTCCAAGTCAAGAATTCAACATGGCCTTCTTCCATGACACCCAACACAATGCCACATTAAGTTGACATCTAGATGCAATTCAAGGCCTTCTCCATGATGCCCAACTCGAAGCCCAAGTCTCGTTCATTGCTTTGTGCATCACATATGACCTTTAACCCAAGATTTTAAATAATACCTTGAGTCCAAACTCCAAAATTTTGAATTCCACCAAGATTCACACATGTAAATCAATCAAAGGAGGATCTTTAAAGCTTTTCCGACCTGCATGCTTATTTTTACACTCCTAATAAATCTAATTGTAGAAAATCACAGCCACCATAAAATGTGACTATTGTCCACATCAATTAAAAGATGATAGATAGCTTAATTAACAACAAATCAACAATTTTTTTGGTAAAAATCCGACAAATACAAGCAGGCCAATTCTTGAAATTCACATTTTACCACTTCATATTGAAATATGTAGGTTTTTTAATGGCTCAAAATCAGTTGGTTTTAGCTATAAATGATGTTATACTCATTATCAACATGTCTATGATCATTATACAATCTTATGTGTTAACCAAAAGGCCTGATTAGACACGGAAACTCTTAGTCTAGCTTCAAACAAACAAGACTTAAACTGATCACTAGACTATTCTGAGAGTTATAGCCTATAAGTGAACAAGAGTTAGCACTAGCAGCTTGCCTTGTCATCAGAAATATGTAGAAGTCTGTACACATAAAACAGAAGCAAACAATTGAGTTTTATGTTTTATGAGATTTTATACAATACAATGCAAGTTAAGATAACTTTTGTAGATTGTAGCCTCTCAGCTGCTATCAGCTCAGAAACTAATCACTTGACAAGAACAATGCCCTAAATCTCCAAGAAAATCCACACCATTAGGCAGCTTCATTGTATGCCAGCTCAAATTCTGGCTGACCATGCCCTCATCAACTGGAGCAACAAGAACAATCAAAGCAGGTCCCAGGGTACCAACTGTGTAAAGCTTTCCATTAGAGCCAGCCATAGCAGAAATTAGTCTAGGATCCCAGTCTAGCAAAGAGTCATCACTTTTGAATTCCACTGTTGACCAGCTGTCTTCCTCTGACAAATAGCATTGGTAGCATCCAAATTCCATTGTGTAGAGATTCTTATCCATCACAGTGCTGGGTTTTCCCCATCCAGATCGAAGACCCGGTAACATCTCTGACCAGGAATCTGTTTCAGGATCATATATGCCACCATTCAATTGACCAGTGAGGTTCTGGGGACCAATTACACATAATCTATCTTCAATCACGGCCACATACTTGAGAGGGTTGCATGTATGAGTTGTGATAATTCCCCTTGCACTAGCAACAAAACGCCAGCTATTTCTTCGAGGATCATAGACTTCAAGAGATGGAAGTGAATATCCTCTAAGGTGACACATGCCAGACCCACCCACAGCATATAATTTACCCTTGATAACACCAGCTAAGCATCCAAAACGTGGTGTCAACATAGGTGCAGCCTTTTTCCATTGGTTTCTTCTGAGGTTATACACCCATACATCTCTGCAACACGTAAAGAGATCAAGGTTGAGTATACTGTTGAAGCCCTGAGAAGATAACATTTTCACAAGTAGGTCATCTAACAGCCTTAGGTTCTAAGTTTGAGCACAGCTTGCAATGATTGTGATTTATTAGAGGTTAGAATCCATAACACCATAACTGAAATGATCAATTATTTAGCATGTGTGAGTGCAGCCAATGGAGGAATGCCCCAAGAGTTACATGCTCCTACAGAGCTCTTACACCCTAGGGATTCACGTACAAAGCATCAATCACTCAATCATCAATATATTTGACCTGATTTGGATAGCTTGTTAGAAAATAACAAATCACAAATGAAAAATATCAGCCATCCAGAACCGGCAAACAAAATATTAATGCATTCCAAAACCCCTCCAGTGGGGAAGAAATGCGAACTACCACTGCATTCTTCAAGTACTATTTGTTGTCTTTTCGATTGAATAATTTTCAGGGTTGTAGTGTAACAATTTGGACAAATAAGTCGATTAGGATCATGCACTTGCATAAACCGGACCTTAAGTATGTATTACAAAAGTTTACTACATAAGGTAGACAAATTTGCAACTCTCTGATCCTAACATTACATATCCTTGCCCTTAATAAAAAATCATAAATACATGTGCCCAACAGAACATCCAAAAACTAAAAATATGAAGAACATTAGAAATATTGAAGGTTACATTAAGTTTGTTCTCCGACAGATAATGAACATCCATAAAGGATTCTCATAGGCATATTAAGCCATAAAAAAGTCTGTAAAGAAGTTATAGAAGGAGATTACCATGCATAAAAAGTCAAAAAGTGTGGCCATAAGATGTTTATAGCCGTAATAAGGTGTATGCCTTAACATCCTTTAGACTTGGGAAAGGATTTTCAAGTGACCTTTCCACCTGATTCAAATGCTACTTGTTGACAGTTCGGCCACTTTAACTGGTGGAAAAATCATCAAAACATCCCATTTCCCTGTAGGATTCGCTTGGCATTTGACTACAACTCGTACAAGAGAATTAAAATTTACCAAGCTTTTGATGCCTTGGGAGATTATATACCAGTTTCTGTATACCAGGTAAAATCTGTACAGATTCCTCCTACCTCTATGTATTTTCTAAATTTTTTCTAGACAATGTCCACAACACATACAAGAGAAGAATATAGTTTGGAAAGCAATCTCACCTATTTTGCAGGCATATTATGAATATTCACATCCATAAACAAATTCGTAGAAGAAAGATGATAGCTCATAAAAAGGATGTGAAGAAGGCTAAGAAGGAGATTACTGCCCATAAAAACTGAGAAATTGTGGCCCATAAAATAAACTTCAGTCATTAAAAGACATCTGCTTTGGCCCCCTGTACTCTTGGGAAAAGGGTTTTATCGTGACCTCTTCACTGAGTTCAACAACAATATCTATGGCAAGGCCGGTGTAACAGTCACTAATTATTCCATTCTCTAACATTTGAGAGCAGCAAGCTACCATTTTATTTTAAATACAGTGGATTATGCTGCACCAATCAAAATATTTTGGTATCATAAAACCAGCCAGCTAACTTTTCTTACCAAGCATAAGCCATTATGCTACAGAAAAAAGGCGTTAAGAAAGAGCACTTCACTATTTTGCATGAAGATATTGGTAATGACTTCCTGTTCTAGCTTGCAAAACTTGCAAGGCCATTGAGCCAAGCTATTTTCCATGTATCGTTCTTAAAGTTGTGGTGATTTTTCCTGAGCAGCTAACATGAATTTCCTACAAGAGAATCTCCAGAACAACGCTGAAACGAATCAAAAGACATCCAACTTATAGTCATTTGAAGCCTTTGGCAGGTCGCAGCATAGATGTATAATGAGTAATATTTATGCTAGTTTCTGTGGCTCATTGGAAGCATATGGAGCAATCTGATAAACAAAAGGCATAATAGGAAGTTTTAAGTACTGAAGTTCAAACCTGAGAGCAGTTTTCCCAAAAGGAGCACCACCAATCACATATAGGTTCCCATTCAGAACTGCAGAAGTAGCCCCCAGCACAACCTGACCTCCAGTAACAGAGCGATCATAAGGAATGGGAGGGAGGCCATGCCATTTGTATCTGTAAGGATCTAGAGCATGCCATGAGCTAAAACCACCTACAAGCTCCCATTTTGCTTGCTTTTTGTGTACTCTTTCTTCTAAATGAGGTGAGGTGCCAACATGCAAATAAAGCCAGTCTTCTGTGCAGCCCAACTGAGACCTAAGCTCCAAGTATTCCTGGCTCTCCATCACCCGCCTCCATGTCTTGCAGACTGCCCTCAACATGCAATGATCTTCTCTGGGTACTCTTGCTAGACATTGCAGAGCAACATCGTCAGTTAGCCCTGGTACAAGGCAAGGCTCATCACCTATTGGCTGCCTCAGATTGGTCCATAATTCAGTTCTGCTTCCCATATCTGGCCTACTTCGGTTGCAGACTGACTTCCTCTTTGTACCTGAAGTAAGCTCTTCATGGATTAGGCATCCGTCACAAGCTTGATTATGCACACAGCAAAGAACAAATATCCAAGACCGGATCAAGAATGCACACAATTGTTGATTTTTTATATTCCTAAAGGACATTTAATGTATATATATATCTAATAATAATCTTTCCAAATCTTATGTTGTCCTAGTTTGCATAATGGATACAATGAGATTGACCAGCTTTTTATTTGACACTTGAAAGTAAGTGGAAATTTATTACTAACGGATGAACCCACCTATTTCTGACAGTAAACTGTACAGAGGCTTTTCCAGCCAATTTTTTTCTGAGACACGACAATCAACTAACCTGATCTTGTGATGCCCAAAATTTGAAGCTTCATCTTGAGGCATCTCTTGGCAAAAACCTTCCAGAAGGCACGAAGCCTCTGCACCACACATGATCGGCGCCCACGAGCTCTTCGTGAAAAGCTCCTTAACAATTGGAACCCATTCCTGCTTCCTAGAAGCGATAAGGTTGTCTTCATTCTCTAAACACCAATCTAAGAACAAGACATGATCCGCCAGCAATCACCGTTAGTAAAGCCCGTGCTGCTTACCGATGAGGGCGTTCTCGCCACAATCAGTTGAAGAATGAAGCCCAGAAAAAGGCAACACAGCCATCCTCGTCTGTTCCAACATCCAAGCAACACATTAAGGTATATATGGAAGAAACCTTACATGCAACACATTGCTATTGAATGTTAAAAAGATATTGATCATATTCCTATGAATTCAATGTGTTCTTAGTCCTGTGAACTCATTAGCAGGCTGGTGGTTCATCTACAGAGGACTAATGCAACCGAGGTTCTACTGATGCAGTTCTACAGTGGGATCAATACGAAAGCAATTTGCTCTAGAAATAGATGTGATCGAGACAAGAGTCCAATCCAAACAGTTGGAAAGCAAAAAAAATCAGGATATTCAACTGCTGATCAACACTGAAATCTACAATCACAACCCATAACCATCTAATGGGAATCTGCAGCAGTGAAATGAAACTCAAACAACCACAAATTCTCTGATTCTTCCTTCCCAGTGAAACCTTGCAGCTACACTACCCTGGAATGTGACTTCTTAGCTACACCTATCTAGATTAAGGCCTTCAGAGGCAGATTACTTGCCAGAATTTAAAACCCATTTTTCTGATCAGACAAGTCTGTGTTCTTACAGGCATCATTCAGCCATTGCTGAAAGAAAGAAAGAAAGGAAGCCCAAGTCATGGATTGCGATAGAAACCCACAAAAGCCATGGCTTTTCTAGAAAAATTGAAGAAAAAATTACAAATTGAAAAGCCATGCCTTCATTATTGGGAATCTAGGAGATGGAGCTTAGCCCTTGGATGTTAGCCACGTGGCAAATCTGTCATGGATCGACGGTGATGGTATTTAAAAGATACAAAAGACGTGGCAACGAGGACTCTTACGGGGGAGGAGCTGGCAACGTGTCATGAAGTGACAGGTGGCGAATTCTGGTTGACAATGTCAACTTCACACTTCACTCACCCAGCCACGCCTTCTGGCTTTTGTACTACAAGATGCCATTGCTCCAGCCACCACAGTCCAGAGTCCAGACTAACTGGTAACTCAAGGTGGAATGCTGGGAAAACTCTTAAAATTTTGCTATCCTGAAATTTGTTTTTCAAACATTGTCGATTTTTTAGGAATTGTTGCGAACATTGTCAATTTTTTGTGAATAATTATCTCGACTAAAATATATATTGTATTTGCAAACATCTCAGACTTTCCTTGGAGCAAGCTTGGGCTTGAGGTCATGCTCATGTTGGCCCTAGGAGCTTGCCCTACAAGTTAGATTTTGCTAATATATATTGTATTTGCAAACATCTCAGACTTTCCTTGGAGCAAGCTTGGGCTTGAGGTCATGCTCATGTTGGCCCTAGTAGCTTGCCCTACATGTTAGATTTTGCTAATATATATTGTATTTGCAAACATGTGGACTCTCCTTGAGCAAGCTTGGGCTTGAGGTCATGCTCATGTTGGCCCTAGTAGCTTGCCCAAGAAGGGCATCATGCTAACTAATAAAAACGTATATGTATTATGGGCCCTCGATGTTTACACCGGGTAAAGCTCCCGAACAAGGAAGGTGATTACAATTGTCACCTTCAGACTTCACCCCCAAGGCTTAATCCTATAGTAGTGGTTACCTTGTGAATATTATGCCCTTTTTTGAACGGATTAAAAAGCAAAAAATGTATGTGCTTTTTTTCAAAAAGCACGGTCTGCACATTTTTGTTGTATGTCCATACGACTGCCATGTGGCACATTCATAGTGGTTGGTCAAAGTCAAACTGTCTATTATGGATCGTAATGTATATGTGAAAAAGTTTAAGGTACTCATTACGCAATGGAAGGTGCTCGGGCTCCGGCCATTCTACCCGGTTTAGCTTTCCAAAAAAATTTAGGCTCAGCCCCTATGGGCCTTGCCCAAAAAATTCTGGAAATCCTTACTAGGCAGAATGGCATGTGCCCAGCTCCTTCCATAGTACGAAAAGGTTAAGAGACGAAATCACTTTGTCTTAGTTGTGTGTGTGTGTGTGTGTGTGTGTGTGTGTGTGTGTGTGCACGCGCGTGTGCATGCGTGCGTATAATTTTAAACCAAGCAATAAATGAAGAATTCTTTCAGGTTGGTGAAAGAAAAACTAAATCCATCAATGCTAAAATTTTCAATCACTAGCTTGGACTTTTGTAATGTTGAGAATAATTGCCACATCTTGGATAACCATTCCTTGTTTCAAAGCATTTCCATTGCTAGTGGGAATAATTTTATAGCCATTAATCACAACACTATGTACTTTTCATACAAATTTATTCAATCTTGACCAATGAGCTTATATTAATTTTATTTGAACATAAAAGTATTTACACTTTACAAGTATACTCATTGACTCCTAGCCAAGGTGTGAGATTTAAGATTAAACTATGCAAGTACAATAACAAAGCTCGTGTAAAAGACATGATAATCAATATATCATGAGATGATGAGAAGCTTTGCCATAATCATAACATTTACCCAACGGGGTTGGCTCAACTGGTTAGCTTGGCATCCAAAGTTTCTTTGGTCCCAGGTTCGAGCCTCCCCTTGGAAACCAAGAAGCATAATCATAACATTTAAATTGTTAAAAATTTAACAAAGAAATATTTCTTCAACAAATAATTCATTTTAATGTTCAAACTCATCTAAGACTAACATCAGATGTCATTTCTTCTTTCGCATCTTATCACAATAACTTACTCTTATTGCATCGAAGCTATTAAGATATATGTATGTATGTTTGTGTGTGTGTGTGTGTGTGTGTGTGTGTGTGTGTGTGTGTGTGTGCGCTGCGTAAAATCTACGGAACTTCACACAACCTCCTTTTTTTCTTGATTTTTTTTTTCAAAATTTGCTAAGAAAATCCGCAAAAATTGCCCAAAAGATGCAACAAAAACTACAAAAAAATAGGAAAAAATAACATAGCTAAGATATTACTTAAAAGTAAAATTTTGAAGTTTTTATTTTCAAAATTTGGGCTTTATTTAATTATTTTAACCATTTGTTGGTGTTTTTAACCATCTTTAATGGTTTTTTTTATCATTTTTGGCAAAAAGAATTTAGGGTTTTCATGGTACGGAACATTTTTGTACCATGGAACCTTGCCATACCTTGAATTCCAACATAATTGATGTTTGGGCTTATAGTGGATAGATGGCATATTTTAATTGGATCTGGTCACAAATGTTTAAACTCATATTAGTTTGGGCCTTTCAATTAAAAGGCCCAAACTTCAATTATGCCTATTAGCAGGCTTGAGCAGACCTGTTACCTAGTAGCAGCCAGCCTTCAATGCACCTCGCCACAGGGCGGCTCGGTGCATGAAGGTTGCATGTTACAGCCGGTAGCGGGCCTGGTCACGCCCGCTACCTAGTCCATAACCGATTTCGTGGGAGCATTGATTGTGTATGTGTGTGTGTGTGTATTTTTTACCAATTTGTGGAGTGTAGTTTAGATTAGTTGAGGAGCGGATAAGGCACGCACCAAAGACATGGACATGCAAGAAAGACAACATAATTATTCAAGCGCCTCCCACCAGGGACGCCACTCACATAGAGATGGCGACAGCAGAAGGAGAGCACCGGAAAGCATTCCCCAACATTAGCCAACCAGATGAGAGGTACGAAGATACCCTGATAGGTTGGTAACATTGGCAGAATGAATGGGGACAGCATAGATAAGTAGAATAAAATGTGAGGCAGGCAACACAGCAGCTCTCATCTCTCAGTTCTGATGAGCACCGAGAAAGCTCCTCAAATTCAGCTGGAGGTACACATTCTTCACGAGAACACAGTGTTTATCTTTCAGACTCAAACTTGGATCAAACCCCCCCACCCCCCTCTTCCGACCCAGCTCGTCTCCGTAGTGAAAAATACAAAATACGTCGCTCTCCTTCAGACGACGAAGAAAACAACAACCTCAACCAGCACCAGTCCTTGTGAATCAGAATCTGAGAAGCTCAGTAACATCTAATAAGCAAGGGCTTTGATTGGGCTGGCAGGCTTTGACATCTCACAATTGAAACTTGTACCCTGGTTGGGAACAGCCAAAAGCCAGAGCGCAGCTAGCTCATCTTTTAGATCTCGACCCACCACGGATCAAAAAAATGCTATAAAGAAAGACCCATGTTACTATTGTCGTAAAGATGAGCATTTTGAAAGTGAATGCTAAATCAAGCACCATAGAAATTGTGTTATAGGTTCAATATAATTGTGTTATTGGCATTTTCATAACACTCAATGCTATTTTTCTTGTCCAATCTACCACATCTCCCCGCTTTCTTGACACTCAAGTAAGGCAATTCAAATTCTATAATCTGATTATCTTTCCACAATGGACCTCTACAATTTTTTAGGACATTCTCATCATGCTTTCTAAAATCTATAGTGTGTGGTAGATCTAGGAGTGGAGCTTGTGGAGGGTTGACATCATTTCTAAGATTGTCAGTATGCTAGTTGTCTCATATAGAATTGTATGAGTTGTCTGTCGCTTCTGCAATCAACAGTCGAATGACTTTGTGTCTGTCTACGTAATCAACCTTATTGATTTCGCCAACTTCGCAGTTAGAATCAAGTAGAATCATCTAAGTCATTCGACTCACCATTTTGATTTGAATATGATAGGTGTAGTTCATGCACCGAGGGGAAAGGCTCATTTCGCAAAGCCTCATTCAATTCTCCCAACACTCCCGATGGCCATTACCTACTACCTAGAAAAATTCAAATAATAAGCCATTTAGATCCCTTTCAAGTGTTAAGACAACCATTGTTATCAAGCGACCTTTCATTTTATGCTTGAGGCATGAAGATTTCCTATAAGAAATCATGTTCGGAAAGAGTGTGATTTAGGGTGAATGGAATCCTCTAAATGTAGCCTTGAAGGTGCCCTGTTCAACACATTATTCAAATGAAATTAAGAGCCCATGAAAGTTTGTCATCAATTTGCCTCTACACATTGAATATCCAAGAAAAAATTGCTATTTTAGTGGTTTTCCTACTAATTCAAAAGAGCATGTTGAGTATGGATCAAAGGCAAGCTAGAACCAGAAGTAATTGTCCACACATTGTTTTCTAAGATCACTAAAAACAAAGGATCAAATTTTCATATCTTACAAAGATTCGTCTTGATACTAGTGTGAATCATGACAACCTCAAAGATCTTCTCGCATGATGTGCCTACTGTCGATTTGGAAGACATGTCCTTCTATGAAGGACATGACAAGACTTATTTTGAAGTCTTCCAAAATTGGTCTTACATGACCTCTATATGAATCGAAAAATGAAGGGATAAGAAGTGTCCAAGTTCACCAAAAAATTAAGAGATGAAGGGTTTATTATTGTGGTGGCAACTCTAAGGGCACTCTAAATACAATTTTATTAATGAATTTATTTATGTGGGTTAGTTCATTTTGCCCTTGATATTCAAGTGGGTCCTTAAGGACATTCCTACACTCATTCAAAGGTTGTTCGTTTTTGTCAAAATTGCATAAACAAAAGAAAAACAAGCTTCACTTTGCATTTTTTTACAGTTTTTTGGTCAAAGGGATTGATTTGACCATTTTATAAAGGACATTTTTGCCTACCCAATAAGCAAACTTTTCTAAGTTCCCATCTTGAGATTCTAAGGTTGTCTGAATAGAGCTAATGTAAAGAAAAAATTGGACTATCGGACTTTTTACTAACTAGAAAAGTGGTGTTCTTCATTGAAGAGTAAAACGAAATTTTAAGCCTTACCTTTCAGTTACACACAATTATTGTGGTTTCGCCAAATGAAATGGATGGCAGAGGACAATTCTCTTATTGAATATTAGCCCGTTAGATAGCAAAAACTAAGTCATTTGGAGATTCAAAACAAAAAGTCTTTTGAGTTTGGAAGATTTGTGGGTAATTACTATTGGAGAAGTTGAGACATGTGTGCTTTTTGTTCTTTAATAAAAGCTAAAGCTTCAAGACATGAGGAGAGAGAGTGGCAAAGGAGTTTTGAACAATCGATTGAAATTTAAGATGAAAATTGTGCTAATGGCCAAGGAGTTGTATGATGTTGTCACAGGTGTAGAAGTTAGACCCAATGTAGACAGCGAAGCAATCTCCAAATGGTAGCTAAAGGTTGCTCGTGGTAATCATCCTCAACATCTCATATACATAGATCAGCCACATATATGAAACTCAACCAACAAAAGAAGTTTGGGATATTCTTAGTACCTTGTATGACGTGAGGGATATAACTTCCAAGTTACATCTCGGAAGAAGATTCTTCTCCCTCAAGATGTCTGGTGGTGATTCACTACGGAATCACGTAAACCAATTCAACAACCTCTTGTAGCAAATGGTTGTCCAGTTCTTCGAATACATACTCGCATGCTCTATGTGCAAACACAGGCTCAAAGAAGTAGAAGAAGAAAGACCCAAAATAGTTCAAGTCAAATTAGCCAGCCCAAAGTCAATAGCAGTCATCAAATTCACAAATACTACAAGCGCACCAATCATGAGATTCAAGATTGAAGGATGTTGAAAGCCAAGAACAACAGCAAGAAGTAATCGAATTAACAAATGAATGCAACTATAGAAACATCTCATGCCCTGTTAAGAACAACATAACCATAGAAAAGACAAAGCTAGTATGATCCACCCAACCAAATTATGCACTCTCCTATAAAATGCCCCTCCTAGTCTAGTGAGTTTGCATGTGATAGGTGGTAGTTGCTGATGACACCCACCATTCATGCTACATGCATGTGTTTTTGATGCATGAGGAGTCCCAGTCCACTACTGAAGGATTGCATGGCCCGTCTAGTGTGAGTTTGCATGTGATAGGTGGTAGTTGCTGATGACACCCACCATTCATGCTACATGCATGTGTTTTTGATGCATGAGGAGTCCCAGTCCACTGCTGAAGGATTGCACTGCCCCCTACTATATGTAGTGCAAACATCCCAAAGAGAGCTAGTAGCCACGACTTAGTTTCTCGACTTTCAACACTTGCCATCCGAACCCATTCGACATACAAGCAGCCAACTCATCAAGAAATATCAGACTTAAGCAACTTGAAGTTCTGGAACCTGTGAAGAATTGCCAAAAATTGGCAAATCTAGCTTGATCAAAAAGCATGTAGTATAATGTAACTTTTGTACATAAGTGGATTCCACAATATGCCATGTGGCAATCCACTCCTAATGTAGGTTAGTTCAAGTCCATAGGGTTGGTCATGTCATTTTGGTAGTGATTCCTAGTTTATAGCACCTAAATCCTAGATTTAAGGTAAAAATTGACCAACTAGCTATCTACCAAGCACGACTCTAGGAAATAGAGTAGGGTTTTGTTTTAGGGCAAAAATATTGAGTTAACTTCCTTATGACATGCTAGAAATCCACCTAACTTTACAAAGGAAGTCGAATTTGCTATGTATTCCAAGCTCCCATAGTGAGAAGATAGAATATTTTTGGAGCTCATTGGCAATCTCAAGTAGTTCACTCTGCACATTGAGTTTTTGTGATCCAAATGCAACCAAATCAATTTCTACTTGTTTATCAGCTTGAAGGCCATACTAAAGTCTGTAGTACCATGTGTGGGCTCGGATTTAAATGTTGATCAATGCTTTTGATTGTTAATACTTGTTGTTTGTCAAATAGCCAATCTAGATCAACTTTTTTGTGTCTAGTTTTTTGATAGATTGTTAAGCAAGCATCCAATCACTCTTGTGGATCCTTTGTAGATCCATTTATGGTCCTAAAGCACAGTGCTTTCACATGGTATCAAAGCCAAGTAAAAGAGCACTAACCATTGATCAAAACCAAATTTATTTTTAGCAAGTTTTGGTGCTAAAAACTAGTATTGAGAGGGCAAGCTAGAATCTTGATTTTGGTGAGGGGATTTTATCACAAACTTAGTAGGGATCCAAATATGTACTTTTCACACGTGTGAGAACCTCTGAACCTGATCCAAAGAGATTTAATTTTTTAGCTTTTGATGTAATTTTTGGTGGAAATCTTAGGATAAGCGACCAAGATTGAGTGCCATTGATTAGATTTGACATAGGGTCATGAGATCTAATTAATCTAGGCTGAAATCAGGTCCTCTAAACTTGTTTTACAGGTCTTGAAAGTACATCATAAAGTGTGAGGGAGATTTAGTCATGTTTTTGTCCAAAAATGGTGAAAATTGGTAGTATTTGATAAGTCTTTGATAGATTTTCATGTAATCTTCATTTCTTCTTTGTGAGGGAGTGTAAGAATTGTGACTAGAAGTCTAAAGAGAGGGCTTGAAGTCAAATTTGAGGTAATCAAGACAAAGTGAAACCTTTGTGAGTTTCTAGGTTCAAATCAAAACCAATTTTCTTGAGCATTGTTTGGTAGGATCCTTCCAAAAAGTTCTTTTGAATCAAGATCAAGGGGATCTTGCTACTTGAATATTTGTGCATTTCAAGTAAGTTTCTAGTGGGAAAATTCTAGAAAAGAACTTAGGGAGGGCAAGAAGTTCAATCTACTTTGTGTTCACTGATTTTCTCAAGAGTAGTCAATAGAGTGAAAAATTGGCAAGATTTGATTGTTAGTAGATTTTACTTCATCTTATCTTCATTCCAACTTTGTGATGGAGTGCTAGAACTGAGATTATAAGTCCATTTGTTGGATTAGAAATATAGTTTGAGTGAAACACTACAAGTGTGAGATCTTTGTGAGTTTCAAAATCAATTAAATCTATTTCTTGTGTGTAGAATTCACTAGTAAGATGGGATCTATTGGAGCATACCTTCTAGAAGCTAGGGAGATATTGAATTTTAAAAATTATTATATTTGGAAGGTTAGAATGGAGTCACTAATGGTGCTCCAAGACCTTTATGAGTTCTTGATTGATGATGAAGATGAACATATAGGTGCATAGGAGTTGATCAAATACAAGAAGAGATGTAGGCTAGCACTTCATTGTGTGAAGATGAATGTGAGCAATGATTTGTTGAGAGAAGTATCAACATGTACTAGTGCTAAAGAGGCTTGGGAGTCTTTAAAATCAATCTATGAATCTAGCAACACTTCTAGAGTCCTCATGCTTAGAAATCAGATTTTGCAAAGCATGAGAAGTGAGGAGAGTGCACAGGATTATGTGCTTAGAATCAAGTCTCTAAATAGGGAGTTGGCTTCCATTGGAGAGAAGATTCATGATGGAGGGCTTGTACAAATTGTCCTTAATGGTCTAGGAGATGACTTTGCAAATTTGGTCCAAAGTTTTGCCATCCAAGACACTTTGCCAACTATAGAAAACCTTCAAACAACAACATCATTTATTACTTGAGAAAGTACAATGCAAACAAATGAATATCATCAACTATTAAACGAAACGAAAAACACAATAATGAATCCACTGAGCAATTTTACAATGTATAAGTGGCTAAAGAGTGTAGGATGCTCCACACCAAGGCAAGAATGAGTTCATTGTCTTTGCAGGATGGAGATGAGAAAGCCAATTTCTCATTCAAGAGAAAAAAGAAAACCAATGAAAAGAAAACGTGTTATGTCAATGTCCTGTACAAGAGAATCGAAATAATTTCTGACGTGGATAGCCGGTCACTCTAGTGGTATGTGATTATTAGTTATGCTACGTCATTCCGGACGTGATCGTATCAAGTAATTAATAATCATATGAGGGCCCAGACCTATAATTGGAGATAAGAGCACATGCATGGTGAAGACTACTTTAATGCAAGAATAGGAGGTCAATAGCTCAATTTAGGTTGCATGGGAGTCCTAGAAAGAATATTTTCTCTCTCTTGGAGAGGAAATATCCATTGGAAACTTGCTCATCCTCCTATTGTGAATTGTAATTCTTGAGCCAATTTCTCCTCTCCTCTCTTGTGTTCTTCATTGTGGCTTGGGGGTGGATTGGTTAGGGTATTGACTAGCCTCTCCATATTGGTTAAGTAATTCATGCTCCAGAGGTGTCCTTTTGGTTTGCATGTGACAGGATTTTTGAAGATCTTCACTTGGCGATCGTTATGAGAAAGATTTTACCCATTTGGAGGACTTATCGCTTAGTGTTCCTTTGAAACCTGAAAAAGTAATCAGAACCTGAGGAATCGTTCTATCTCTGAGTGCTTGATCAGGTGGAAGGGACAGACTAAGAATGATGATTCGTGGGAGCAGGTCGAAAGCATAAAGAAAATTTTTTCTAGGTTTCACTTCTAGAAATAGAAGTGGTTCAAGGGGAGAAGAATGTTATGTCCATGTCCTATACAAGGGAATCGGAAAAATTCCTGACGTGGATAGCTGGTCACTCTAGTTGTATGTGATTATTAGTTATGCTACATCATTCCGGACGTGGTCGTATCAAGTAATCAATAATCATATGAGGGCCCAGACCTATAATTGGACATAGGAGCACATGCATAGTGAAGACTACTTTAATACAAGAATAGGAGGTCAATAGCTCAATTTAGGTTGCATGGGAGTCCTAGGGGAAATATTCTCTCTCTCTTGGAGAGGATATATCCATTGGAAACTCGCCCATCCTCCTATTGTGAATTGTGATTTTTGAGCCAGTTTTTCTTTCCCTCTCTTGTGTTCTTCACTATGGCTTGGGGGTGGATTGGTTAGGGTATTGACTAGCCTCTCCATATTGGCTGGGTGGTTCATGCTCCACAGGTGTCCTTTTTGTTTGCATGTGACAGGATTCTTGAAGATCTTCACTTGACGATCATTATAAGAAGCATCCAAAGGAGGCCAAAGAAGAGGATGATGCATCATGCTCAAAAGACAAGTCAAAGCAAAAATGCTTCTTTTGTGGAAAGAAGGGGCATTATGCATCCGAATGCTACAAGAGGCTAAGAGCACAAGAGGAGGAAGACAAACAAGAAAACCTTGCACATGAGAATGAGGAGGATGAAGTAGATGTATTCTTGATGGCATCTACATCCTCACCAACAAGCAATGGCAATTCAAAAGATACATGGTGTATTGATAGTGGGGCTAACTCTCACATGTCTTGTGAAAGAGATTTTTTTTCAACCTTACACTCATTCAATGATGCTAAAAAAAAATTCTTTACTGCAAGTAATGAAGAGTGTAGGGTAGATGGTGTTGGTACCATCTCTTTGTATCTAGAATCCTCAATAAGTATGGATTCAGAAAATGTCCTTTATGTACCATCAATCACCAAGAATATGCTAAGTATTGGTCAACTCTTGGAAATAGGTTTGGATGTCCACTCTGAGCATGGTGTTTGTTCCATTTTTGATGTTTGCATGCAAAGGGATTTAAACATGGAAGATTGTTTAAGTTGGAAGCTAGTGTTGCTTTTGAGAGTGTGAGCTTGGCAAAGGAGGAGATCACTCAAGAGGAGATCTTGGTAAAGTGTGATCTTGCTTGCATTGAGGAGGAACATCAAAAGGAGGAAGATCTTGAGGATCAGCCTCAAAGCATGAGAGTTCCAAGGAGGTCCAATGACAAAGGCCGAGCCATCAAATTGCATGCAAATTTTCCATTCAAGTATGCATGTTGCAAAAATGGTGAGCATTGGAGAGTCTACTATCTCTGAATACTCGAGTGATTTGTTGCTTATCTTTCAGATCTATGATGTTTAGTACTCTTTACGACAAGACAATGAAATTAGGTGCTTTCAAATCTCCATTGGTTGTTGATAAAGCAATTTCATAGGATAACTATTTTTGTAATAGTTTGAATAGTGTCATAAAAGATGAAACATCATTTGCTTTGGAAATCTTTGGGTCCACATGCTTTGAGCATGATTATTCCAATATAAGGACCAAAGATCATCCTATTTCAATGATAGGAATAATGGTAATGTTTTGCTCTTCAAGTAAAGATTGTAGAATCTATTTGTTTTCCACCAAAGAAGTTGTCAATGGTGAAAATGTGATCTTTCAAGAGTGGAAGATTTGTAAACTTGAAGAAGCGCCTTTGGATAAAAAACCTTTTTCAATTCATTGATGTTTTGGATTCAATTCAAGTGGAGGAGCAAGCTCAAGATCCGAGGACTCCAAGAAAAACCTTGAGTATCAAGATGGAGCCATCAAGACTCAATCATATGGATCAAGCAAGGCAAGTTATTTTTGACAACATTATGTATGCACTTAATATTTTAATTAATGTATCTTCAAGTGCACAAAATGCCTTGTAATCCATGGCTTGGCATGTTGTTTAGTTTTGAAGTGTGCTACATGTATATAGACACATTTATGGAACATCTTGTGAAGGACCCTTTAAGCCTGTGGTGAAAGATCTTTCATGGACATCATTCTCTATTGGTGTCTCAAAATTTCCTTGCTTGTAGCTGGATTTTTTAGACACTTCTAAAAGCATTCATTCATCTAGCGAGAGAGTTGTAGATAGATCAAGCTAAATTTGAGGAGGAGTGTGAAGAATTGCCAAAAATTGGCAAATCTAGCTTGATCAAAAACCATGTAGTATAATGTAAATTTTGTACATAACTGGATTCCACACATGTTAGGCCAATATGCCACATGGCAATCCACTCCTAATGTAGGTTAGGTCAAGTCCATAGGGTTGGTCATGTCATCTTGATAGTGATTCCTAGTTTGTAGCACCTAAATCCTAGATTTAAGGTGAAAATTGACCAACTAGCCCGATTATAATTAATTACTTTTATGCTACTTGGCACAATACTCAATTTATTGGTCACTTTTATCAACATTGTAGTTGTCACATCACAAATCAGAGGCTCAGCTCTTTATATTGGAAAATACATAACTTGAAAACATCACTTTGTCTAGAAAAAATATAGATTTTATATCGCTTACAGAAAATCTGAGAACCTTATTGACTGGTGACAGAGGCTTGCTGAAATATCCACCCTTGTCACTTCTGCCCTTGACTTTGAAATTTCTTTGAGCTCTGGATTTATCCTTTTCGTACTTTGTGTATAGCTCCACGAGCTCCAGATTTGATCATTTTCGCACATGTATCAAGGGTCCATGAGTCAAAGGATTTACCGTTTACTACTCACTTTGTGATCCACTTGGTACCTTCTTGCTTTGCACCTTTTTCTCTCCTTGTCCCAGCCTGATTTTTGCTTTCTTCCATTTGGTTATTTAAGGTAGACAAGGATTGAATACTCCGCAATGCACTTTTCACTTGGCTCAAAGTAGTTGTCCTTAAACCAAACAAATATCACCGTTGACTCGGCCTTAGGTGGTCGAGAGTCGGATGGTTGCACAAGTTGTTAGAATGTGAACTCCTGCAACTTTGTTGCGATGCGAAGCAAAGAACACGAAGCGAAGGTCGAATGGCAAACTATTCGCGAAAGTCAACGTACCTCAAAAATCCTAAGACACGAAACGAAGTGAAACTCGAAGGTCGAATAATTCGCGAAAGTCAAACATGTCTCCAAGACCAAAAGACCCGACACGACACAAAACGAAAAGAAAACAAAAGAAAATCTTTCGCACTGCCAGCTGACAGTTCAACGGGCGTGGAGTCTTAAACTTCATGCTCAGCTGAAACAATTAGCAATAACAGAGAGTAGCTGACTAGTTGATTAGCGTTAACTACTCTTGTAATTATCTATTTAGCTATCTTGTAAACTCCACATAGTGAAGATAAAAACGCAATTCTGGATCAACAGAAAAGAGAGAAAAGAGAGAGAATAGAAAAAGAAGAGAAATGAAATAGCTGTGAATGAAAGTCTGCCAACGAGCAGAACACAACGAAAGAGCAGAGTGTCAGGCCGCCAACGAGTGAGACATTGATCATCTTGCTCTAAAAATTCAAACTGATAATATTGTTGCTCTCTCTTGTCCATCTCCTTGTTTTCCGCTATCTTGATTGCTAGAATGATTTCTGTTCTGTGATTTGTAGTCGCGTGTCTAGGATCCTGCAAGCTTTTGCATAAGAAAATCCAAAAGAAACAAATATGTTCGTGATAAAGAAACTCGTTTGTGACATGGTATCAGAGCTCTCAGATTATCACAACATGATATCAGAGCTGCCAGGTTATCACTACTGATATCTGAACAGTGATTTTCTTGGCAACACAATATGGCTACAACGATTCAGACAAGAATAGCAATCAATCTTGATGGCGCAAACTATAGGATATGGAAATTCAAAATCAAAACACTTCTGAAGGGCGAAGGCATCTGGTCGATGATCGAACTCTCAGAGGTGCAGCCTCCAAAGGGAGACCCGAGGAGAGCTGAATGGATCAGAAAGGATGAGTGTGCAATGACGATCATCATTTTGTCCATCAATGAAGATCTACTCATGCAGATTGAAGACTGCGAAAGCAGCCATGCAGCATGGGAAAGATTAAAATAGCAGTACAAAGTGAGGATTGCAGCTTCAGTGATGCATCTTCACAATCAACTACAATTCATACGATGGGATGACAACCAGTTGGACCAGCACGTTGAGAAGATCAGAACGATCTTCGCTCAACTCGTTGCATCAAGACAAGAGCACCAAGTCCCAGCACCACAACAGCTGATGTACTTCATGAAATCTCCTGCGTTCTATCAGCTGTTGAGAATGCTCATATTGAGTCTACCAGATATGACATTCGACAAAGCAATCAGTCTTGTCGCTAATGCGAGACTGATGAGGGACAAAGGAGAAGAAAGCAGTGATCAAGAGAAAGCTCTCTTTACAAAAGGAAAGAAAAAGAACAAGAACAAACCCAGATTCGACAAGACAAAGTCTTCGAGTCAACAATCTTCTTCTTGTGATCACTGTCACAAACCAGGGTACATAGCCAACAAATGTTGGTTCAATCCTACAATACCTTGCATGCACTGCAAGAAGAAGAGGCACTCTGCATACGATTGCAGATTCAACCCAAAAAGAAAGAACAAAGCTGAGAAAGCAAATGTTGCAGAGTCATCAAAAGATGCAGATAGAGGTGATGAAGCCTTCACAATACTTGATGAAGCTTCAACAAACTACACTGAACAAGACTACGATGTAGTCATTGATTTAGGCTCTTTAATATGGCTAACTATCACTAGGGCTGATCTTAGTTTTAGTGTGCATAAGCTTAGTCAAAGCATGCAAAATCCAAAGATCCTTGATTGGATAAAGAGGAAGAGGATCTTGAGATATGTTGCATCTACTCAAGACTATGGACTTTGTTTTAAAAGACATTATTTAAGCCTTGTTGCCTTTTCAGATTCGAATTTTGCAGGTGATAAGGTGGATAGAAAGTCCACAAGTGCTTATACAATATTTTTGGGAGGTAATCTTGTCTCTTGGCAATCTAAGAAGCAAGACACTATCTCCTTATCCTCATGTAAAGCCGAGTACAAGGCTTTGACTATCACAACAAAGGAAGTCATTTGGATCAAAAGATTACTAGTGGAGCTCGGGATCATTCAAGAGGAGAAAATATCTTGCAGCAAATCTGATAGCATCTTGGCCCAATATCTTGCAAGTAATCCAATCTTTCATGCAAGAAGTAAACACATAGAGGTAGCACACCACTATGTAAGAGAAAAAGTTATGGATGGTGAGATTCTCCTTGAGCATGTATCAACTTCAAATTGTTATGTAGATTTACTCACCAAGCCTCTAGCTAAGAAGGACTTTGAAAGACATAGATCAAATCTTGGCTTGATCTCCAAGTCCTTAGTATTGCAACTATTATTTTTATTTTAAGAAGTGTGAAAATATCGTAAAATTAAAATAATATTAAACTTAGAGATTCAAGTTTTGGGATTTGTCCAAACTTGAGGTAGACTAGTCTAGTAACTTTCCAATTAGAGTCAAGTTAGTTTTTTGTCTTCATAGTGATGTGTAGGTCTAGAACCTATCAAGAAGCATTTGAGGCTACTCTTGTAGATCAAAGGATTCTCAAAAAGAGAGATTCTCAAGTCTTATCCATCTCTCTTTTTGTCATCTAGTAGAGAGGTAGAGGCAATGTGGCATCTAGATTGTTCTCTCTCTCCACGAGTTCTAGTAAGGCCTCTTGTATCATAAATAAGGTGGCTTTGTACCACAAGAATACACTTCTTCAAGTAAAGCTTCCATTTGATCCATTTGAGGTGTAATGATAGTTAGATTGTGATGAATGCTCTTGTCTTCATGCTAACTAGCTTGCCAATGTTTTCCATCTCATTGTTTTTGGAATAGAAGCTAATTTAGTGTGCAATCATTCATTCTCTTGATCCTCTGTACTTGCAGGTGGTTCACATGTGTGAAAAGTTCTCATAGGTGATGGGAGCATACACGATGTCAAAGGCATCGGGACTCTACAGTTGCGAACACTGTCAGGTCAAGCGGAGCTGCCATGAGCACTCTATGTACCTTCACTGAGAAAAGATCTGCTATCAGTCTCCAAGATGGCAGATCTTGGAATTCGAGTTTTATTTGATGGCAATACATGCCGCATGATCGAAAAAACAACAAACAAATTGCTGACGGTTGGATGCAGAAAAGAAAATCTCTACCAAGCCAAGATAATCAGCAATTTTAGCATATTAAATGCATCAGAAAATGAAAATCAGCTCTGGCACAGGAGAATGTATCATCTGAATATGAGGAGCCTATATGACATGTGCAAGAAAGACATAGTCACAGGTTTGAAGATATCAAGACCCGATACTGAGTTCTGCGAAGCCTGTCACAAAGGCAAACAACATCAGAATCCATTCACACATGAGGGAAGAAGAGCCAAAGAAGTTCTTGAACTCGTCCACTCATATGTTGTGGACCGATGAAAGTGGATTCGCTCTCAGGATCAAGGTATTTCCTAAAATTCATAGATAATGACTACGATCTACTACCTAAAGAAAAAATATGAAGTGTTTGACTCTTTCAAGAAGTTCGTGGCATTTGCAGAGTGACACACCTCAAAGAAAATTCAGATATCAGATCTGATAATGGAGATGAGTACAAGAGCACAAATTTTTTAAAATTCTGCCAAGAACAGGGGATAGAGCATCAGTTCACTCTTGCATACACATCAGAATATAATGGTGTCACAGAAAGAAAAAACAAGACGCTAGTCGAAGGAGCCAAATGCATGATGGCACATGCTCGATTGCCAAGTCAATTCTTGGCTGAAGCAATAGCAGCAGTACACCTGCAGCAGATCAACAGCGACAACCCTGAAAAATAAGACATCGTACGAGATGTGGATAGGTAGAGAGCCTGATCTATCATACGTACGTGTGTTTGGATGTGCAGCATACAAGCACATTCCAAAAGAAAAAAGAAGCAAGCTCGATGATAAATCAGAGCAAACAATCATGGTCGGGTACTCGAACGGATCACAAGTATACAAACTCTACTATCCAACCACGAAGAAGGTTGTTTCAAGTAGAGATGTGAAGTTCGATGAGTCAACATTCCTTGGACTGAAAGATGAAAATGGCCACGAGATCTTTACACTGCTGCCAATTCAAGAGAGAAATCGAGGACAGACGTCAAATCAGAATGTTGAGCCACAGACTCCAGAGCAGCAAGAAGCAGAAGATCAACTCCACGAACAAGAAACGTTCGAGCAGCGACGAAACGAACTCAGAAGGTCAACAAGACAAAGAAGACCTCCAGATCGATACGTTAACAATCTTCAGTGGAGCGAAGACACGCAAAGTTGTCCAGAGTCTAGACGGAGAATTCTGGAAGCAGGCAATGTCAGAGGAGATCGAGTTGATGAGGCGAAATGAGGCATGGACACTAGAGCCACTGCCATAAAACAAAAAGATCGTCGACTGCAAGTGGGTGTACAAAAAGAAAATGAAATTAGATGGCATTGTTGGCCATTACACTCCACAAAGATCTAGAGGAGGAAATCTTCATGAAGCAGCCTAAAGGATTTGAAGACCCCGACAATCGACAATATGTCTGTCGGTTGCAGAGATGCATTTATGGTCTAAAACAAGCATCACGAGCCTGGTACAAGAAGATCGACAGTCTTCTAAAGTCTCTAGACTTCAATCCTACACAACAGACTGTAATGTCTACATAAAAAGAGTAAGAAAAGATTTTGTGATACTGACTATTTTTGTGGATGATTCTCTTATGATAGAAAACCCCTTGATGCTAATCAAGGATATGAAGAGTCCGATGTCTGAAAATTATGAAATAATAGATCTAGGAGAAGTAACAAAATGCCTCGAGCTGGAGATCAGAAGAGATCGAATAAAAGACGAAATGTACTTGAGTCATCTGAATATGCCAAAAAAGTGTTGAAGCAATATCACATGATGGACTGCAAAGGAAAAGCCACACCAATGATAGCTGGAGCCAAGTTGATGAAGTAGAATTGCCCAAAAACAGAGGAAAAAAAACACAAGATGGAAGGTATACCCTACCAAAACCTAATCGGTAATCTGATCATGTACCTTACAATTTGTACCAGACCCGATATAGCTTTCTCTGTTTATGCTTTAAACCAATTCTCTTCCAATCCTGGCATGGCACATTGGCAAATGGCAAAACGAATCCTACAATATCTTAAGGGCACCCAAAATATGGGATTAACCTACAGAGCTGACAACGAAAGGAAAGGATTCAAGCGCGTGCGGAGCAGCAATCAGCTGGATATGCAAAAAGCAAATCTTGATAGCTCAATCCTCGTGTGAAGCTGAATACATCGCAGATTCAAAGGTGGCGAACGAAGGTAGTTTGGTTGTAGATGATGCTAGAGGCAATTGGAATACCACAAGGAGGACCATGCACGATGATGATGGATTCTCAGAGTGCCATTTATCTGTTCCAGGATCATGTCTTCCATTAAAAGACAAAACACATACCTCTGAAGTACCATCACATTCGAGATTTGATCTCGAAAGAAGAGCTCCAAGTCCAGTACACAAAGTCTGAAGACATGATTGCAGATATGTTCACGAAGCCGCTCGACAAGCCACTCTTCGCAAACCAATGTTCGTAATCTATAGAGTTTTGTGATACTAATGTGGTCATGAAGTTGTGCTACGATCAACATTGTCGCTATCGACATCATCCTCGACAATATTAGTGAGTTGTTTCACTTTGCCCTTCTTGATGTCTGTCTTCTTCTTTCGGCAATCTCTTGCCCAATGGTCTGGCTTCTGAAAATAGAAGCACTAGCTAGGTTACCTATCTTCTTGCCAGATGACGATCCTTGATCATCTTCATCAACATTCAATTTTCTCAGTTGCTTCTTGAATTTGTGCTTTCCTTTAGTTAGCATTGCATGATATTCTGCTGGTGGTTGGCGTGACTTCACCATCACCAGTTCACGTCTATGTTCCTCCTACAACACAATGCCATGAAGATCCTAGAAGATAGGTAACCTCTCCCTTGATGCAATGCCACTAACAAACACGTATCCATTTATCGTCGTATGCACCAATTCTACATATCATATTGGTTCACCAATTGTAGTGAGTTGTCTCTTAGTTCTTTGATTTGTGTAAAGCACTTGAATTTTCACCTTCTTCCATGAGAATCATATGCAACGATATAAATCAATAAATGGATCTTAATTAGATCTATAATAGACCTTTAAGAGTGATTGGCAACTTGGATTATTGATCAAGATCAAAACTAGCAATCAAAACTAGTTTTACATAGACAATTTCTACACTTCCAAGCAACTAAACTAAAATCCCACGGCCTCACACGTGTGAAAACAATGAATGTACAGCCTGCTAACAGAGAAAATGATTACTTTAAATTTCCTAAGCATTCACACACTTTGATCATACATAAGAGAGTGACAAACATGGATTTGCTACCAAAAACAATTTTCATGATTAACCTCAAAATGGATCCAATATGTTTTCACTATTTTGAAAAAAGTTTAGTCGACCAATTCGCACTGAACACGGAGACGGTATACACACCACCGGTCAGTATGTGCACGACATGTGTCATGCCACATCAGCATGTTTGAGCACATGTTGCGCGACACGTGTCCAGTAGAAAGTATGGCCCATATGTGTCCATGCATTGTTTTTCTTAAACCAAAAATGACACATGTAGCAGAGGGTATGGCCCTCTCTCTCTCTCTCTCTCTCTCTCTCTCTCTCTCTCTCTCTCTCTCTCTCTCTCTCTCTCTCTCTCTCTCTCTCTGCTAGCTCCCCCGGCCTCCCTCGCTGATGTTGTTGCACTCTTGCCTCTGCTCACTACTACTATTGCTGCTCGCTACCTCTCCTCCTTTCTCTCCTGCCTGCTCTGGTATCCCCGGCCTCCCTCCCTGCTGCTGCTGCTCGCTGCCTCTCTCTCTCTCTCTCTCTCTCTCTCTCTCTCTCTCTCTCTCTCTCTCTCTCTCTCTCTCTCTCTCTATGTTGTATGTCTCTATCTCTCATCTGCACTGCTCTGTCAAAACTTTTTGTTTGTTCTTAATGCAAAATATACATATGGACGCCGCCAGAAGCACATCCAAACATCCACGTTGTGGGCGTGGGAGGCCACAAACGAAGCTGAAGAAGGTCAATTTGCCAAACATAAAGTATCTGGAACTTAGCATCACCGTTGGCTGTGGAGGGGGGGACGTTGACGTTTGCTTCTTGTCTTTGCTGCAACAATTTCTGATAGAAAAATGTGTTGTTGGGGTGTGTGCTTTAAAGAGGGGAGACACACTGCTGCACTTGCATTTTCAAATGACATGTCGAATCATGGCCACCAGTGCCAAAACTGTGAACTTGCAGATTAAGCACCAGTTGGGTTGGGATGTGCAAGCACCAGCAGGAGCTGTGGTCATGTGTAAGACACTCACACATAAGGATTTGCATACATTCCATGGTATGGTAGGCTATTGTTTGAAGGATTTCGGAAAGTCTCATTTCCAGGTTGCATTGCACAATGTTAAAACTGACGATCTCGAGCTAGGGAAAGAGCTTTATGCGAAGCTGGGATCTTCTGAAGTGAAGAACAGAGTCTGCTTGACTCCGTGCAATGTGTTTGAAAGGGCGTTCATGTACAACCTGTTCTATGGAAAACGCTTTTTGGGTCAATCTTTCGTAGCTTGTCTGTTGTCAATGTTAAGAACCACAAAGTAATTTCCTTTTACAACTTGGGTTACACCTTCAAAAGGTCTTGGTATGGATGTAGAGCGAGCAGCATCAATGTGGCGAGCAATGTTGGTTCCTGGCTTGGTAACATCGGAAGATGTTCATAACATCTTCTTTGCAAGACAACATGCACGTGGACGATACTTTGGAGCAAGAACGCGAAGCATTGATCATAGCATCCACAGTGCAAATCCTTATGCAAACACACTGACTGATGTGTCCACACCAGAGACGCCTCTCTCACCACTCGCTAATGAAGAAGTTACATATATCCTTGTCGATCATGACGTCATTGATAGGAAAACTATCTTTGGATAGTGATCCTCTGTTGTTGTATTTATGTACATAACGTGCATACGGATGCATGTTCCAGCTTTGTTTGTCTTTTAGGTTGAGCTACCTGCTGTCACAAGGTAGGCTCAAAAAGTTTTATGTATCGTTCAAATGCTACTCGAGCAAATCATATATAAAAAAGTGTAATCTCTCTCTTGACCACTTGTAGCACATGTGGAATAACTCATTGTACTTATCTTATCCATTTTGGCTTAGATCCCACTCATTTGCCACATCACCATTTGGAAGCTAGTGTTGACCTAGATTCCTATATTCTAGAAAGTAGCTATATTCTAAGAAGTACAACCTATAAAGTAGGGAATTTTGCATTTGTCTCATATGAAAGCTATGTTCGATAGATCTGAATTTTTCCACATGCATTTCACACGTGTGGACAAGCCCTCACACGTGTGGATTCACCTAGGTACCAAACAAT
The DNA here is from genome assembly GCA_029204225.1 of Diphasiastrum complanatum. Lineage (NCBI taxonomy): Eukaryota > Viridiplantae > Streptophyta > Lycopodiopsida > Lycopodiales > Lycopodiaceae > Diphasiastrum > Diphasiastrum complanatum. Next base: position 36,726,842 of record CM055101.1, read on the forward strand.
TAAGTTTTACAAAGAAAAAATTGTCAATTTCAACAATTTAGTCCTTAGAAACATTATCCGCGATGGGTTCACCGTTTGATACTGAATTCTAGGTGCTTCCTGAGCACCTCTTGCTGTCACGGCTTCGTTAATGTGTGCAACGACGTGATCCTTTATCAACAAATTGATTAGGATAATGCCCTTTGTGCCTTCTTGTTGTAGGCACGCATATCTGTTGGAGTCGGCCTTAATTCCACACCTGTCACAATGTCCCAAAGTTCTTTTTCCAAAAGAATGCTCTTCGTTTTAAATTTCCATATGCTATAGTTGAAAGTGCCGTCCAACTTGCTTGCCTCATCCAAAACTGACTAGCTCACATTTGCCATCTTAAAATGGCTCAACAACGCACCTGTAGGCTAAAAAATGTGCTCCAAGTACAATGGTGACGTCAGAAACTTAAGATTATGACCTACTATTTTTGCCTTGCCATGCCTCTCACCGCGTAGGTGGCAAATTGGAAGCCAAGATCTCCTCCAAACCGTGAATGCTATAAGCCACACATCGCCGACTGGATGCTCCTTGAAAGGGGCAAATCAACTTTTGACACACTCCACGTGGTTTATCCACGACAAACACTTTGTTTTCCAGTATCGTACCTGTAGGTACAGTCGAAGTGCCCTTCGTTTGGAGTTTGTAGCCCTTTGTTTGGGAGGTGCAAAGAAGGGGCTTTTTGAAAAAAAGACCTGTTTTTCCAACTTGAAAAAACTTCGACCTTCACAAAACTTGAGACCCAACTCCAATTTCAGTTTGAAATTTTTATGAAGTTGAAGGGCCCTATGTATGCCCTTCAGGTCTCTTCATTGAAATGTGAAGAGAATTCCCGCTAAATCCAATGGTTCAATAAGATCCAATGGCCCACAGAGTCTTTATGAGGCCAATCGATCTCGCATGGCCTTGATCTTACGATTGGGAAAGGGTTCGCGTGCTAAGGAGAGATTTTGCACACACGTGACACCTTACACAGAGGCAGGCGATCTCGTCCTACCATTGGATTTGCCCATAAGTTACCTACACAATTGAAGGGTCCCGAAGGGCAAAGGGCCTTTCAATTTTGTCTACACTTCAGTTGAAAGGGGACCTTATTTCGCTTTGAAAAAATATTTTATTTTTTTCAATAGTCCATAACTATTTGGCCTTTGCTCTATTTAGGGCCGTCCAAAAGCCAATTTCTTCCAAATTAAGGGCAGCAAAGGACTGTACCCTACACTTCTCCCATATAAAGTGATCACCAAATCGTGCAAAGAAAGTGTATCAAAAGACGAATTACACCATTTCAGAGGTGAGATCGTCAGTAAAGCCGATTGGAGCGATTCGCTAAAATTGCACTATTTTTGGCAAGTAAGGCCAAATCAAGCAACGGGATGGCCTGGAACGTTTTTGGTCAAGCCTCAAAAGTTGACTTTCGTGACATCTAATTTCACTATAAGGCTTTCATTAAGCAGACATTAAAGGAACAGTTTATTGGCAGAATGGCAAGATTGGAAAAATTCGTGCTTGGAGAAGCCAACAAATTGGACAATTGTCCAATTATAGCATTTGAATATTCAAAATGAAGAGCATCTTAATGAATAAGGAGTTCTGGGAGATTGTCACTGGGGGTGGAGCAACACCTGAACACAACTCCAGCTGACATTCACTAATTTGACAAAAGCGTTCATAAGGCCTATCATTGATCGATTTGGCATGGAAGACTACGTCATTGTCCATAGTAGTGAAGCTATTACTGCAAGAGGCGCTTGGGAGGCACTCAGAACACAGTTTCAAATGGTGAATCCCTCACGAATGATATGTTTGAGAACCAAATTGACAGGTTTTTGCATGGAAGAAAATGAAAGGATAAGGTCATATTTTACACGAATCAAGAAATTGTGAGATCAATTGACCGCAATTGGTAAACCAATAAGGGACGTGGAGCTTGTTCACATGGCAATGAATGGTCTATCTGAAAATTTGAATCGAGGGAGAGGTCACCGACATTTGAGGGTCTTCACGGCATTCTATTACATGAAGAACAGAGACGAGAGGTGATAAAATCTCGACCACCCTTATCAAGAGATCAAGCAATGTTAGCAAAGGAAAGCACAAAGTATCCAAAACTCTCAAAGAAATCGAATGTGAAAGATGTCGATCAAGGATTTCTCATCAACCAAGAAGAAAGACAAGTGTTTCTATTGCCATAAGTCTGGATAGAGATTGCTACAAATAGAAAGCTGATATGAAAGCAATTAACCAATCTTGCTAAAGAAAATCGTGATAGTGACAATGAAGATCAAAGCACAGCATTTACAACAACATTGGCATCACAAAACTCCATTGATCACATGCATTGGTAAGTGGATTCAGGAGCAACAAGGCATATGATTGGCAACATATCTTGGTTTAAGAAGCTAGAGCTAACCTATATGATAGAGATAGAATTAGGTGAATGGTGACATGCCAAATCCATGGAGTTGGTGCAGTACCTATTCAATTTTTTGATGGGCAAGTGAAGTTAATTAAATACGTCTTCTATGTTCCTGGCCTTCAGAAAAGTCTCTTATCTGTTGGTACAATGGCAGATGACAAGTTGAAAATAGAATTCAACAACAAGATATGTCAAATCAAGTATGTGAAACAACGTTTCAAGGTGAGTGTTGATGGTTTTCATGACAAGACTTGTGAGTTGTACAAGTTGAATCTTGTAGTCACAAAGTGCAATGCATTGGTGTCAACATCTTCATCTCAACATCTATATCTCAATGATTTGTGGTATAGACGATTAGGGCATCTGAACTTCAAAAGCTTGAATCTACTGACAAGCTCAAGATGGTAGCATGCCTATTACATACATCATGCTGCAAATTATAAAGCATTGGATATACTATGCAGTACAAAGACTTGTAGGCAATAAGGGCTTCAATGGGGTGCAACTTCCTCACAAATGTTTGCAAGACCAGAAGTGGGTGGGCTTTTTCTGTTGCTGATAGTAGATTACAATAATTGGATGTGTTTACCACTATTGCTCCTTATAGGGCTACAAATACAACAATATTCACATAAATGCAACACACTGCGTGTTACCAAATTGAATGTTTTTATCAAAAAATGAACCACAATTTTGCTTCCACATGCTATATTCTGCAAATCAGAAAACATCGTGAATTGGTGGTGTATTTTGGGCAACATCACTATGCTAACCAGCAAAAATCATATTATAAACCTCTTCCACACATTTGAGCATACATTTTACATGAAATTCATCATTGAATCACATAGCATCTTCTAAATCCGATACCATGTTATAATTTTGGATGTAAATCATTTAGCAATTACACTGCAAAAGCAATTCACCATCTATATTCAGAGCATTGCAAAAGGATCAACAGACGAGCTATATATAGAGAGAATCAAACAAGAACACCTTACATTACCAACAAGAGAGAGAGAGAGAGAGAGAGGTTGGTCTTTGGTACCTCCTCACATCTTAGCATAGAGCCCTTTCCACATTTTATTAAACTGCACTACATTGAAGCACGTAGGCCTGTTTCTTAACATATTACTATTCAGAGTACCATTAACATTAGCCAACAAAGTCAGAATCCACACTTTATTTCCACCAATTTAAGGTTTTTTATTTTGATGAGCTCCCCAGACTATATACTCTCAGGGCCTTAATTAATCGACACTTCTGTAAAACAGCTTCTTATTGATTCAAAAGTGCAAACGTGAAACACCTACCACAAGGAGTTGAACGGGAATTATTTTCTGAAGGACACACCAAGGATTCATCTTCCCAATAAAGGAATTATTCGCATTCTTAAGACCAGTGACGGGAAAGCGCACATTATCAACTGGAAGAATTCCGCAACATTTTCCCTAATACATAATCCCAGCAACACATCCCCAAGAGCTCGGCTGGAAGCGTGTGGAAGGTCTACCATGTTATTTAGAAAGGCTGCTGCAATTATGCAAATCTCTGCTTACAGAGGGGAAAGTCCACGCAGAGAAAAAGAACGCCGCAGCATAAAAACATGAAGTGAAGGACAAACTATAATGTAAAATTGAGCACGATATATACCTGACTTCCACAAATAAGAGATCTAAGATCAACAAGTCTTACATGTAAGTAGAAATAACAATAGTAATTATGTTTTTTTAAAAAGGGAGTAATATGTGCACCTACGACTTTACTATGATTTCTTGCAAAGCTTCGCCTAGACATAACAAGAGCTTAAAACCCTATTTAGATATTCATGCTGCAGACGCAACCGATCTGCTTGAACAGGAAATCAGGAACTAGTCCTCGCCGTATGGTGAATCGTATGAAGAGGGTGGACGCTGTGCAGCACGACCATGACCATATCCAGGCCGAATGCCATGCTCCTCAGGGGGATAGCCATGCGCAGATGGATAATCCTCAGCAGCATCGTAGTTATGAGTAGGTCTATGGCCAGGAGCAGAGGGGTAGTCATCAGTAGATTGGTAATTATGGCGAGGAGCGGAGTACTCGTCATCTGTAGATTGATATTTGTGGCGAGGAGCAGAGTAGTCGTCATCTGTAGATTGGTATTTGTGGCGAGGAGCAGAGTAGTCGTCATCTGTAGATTGGTAATTGTGGCCAGGAGCAGACGAGTACTCCTGAGTAGGTCGCGGTTTGGGGTGATGAGCAGGAGAAGGATCATGGGTAGTAGGAGGCTGACCATGAGCAGTGGAGGCAGAAACAGGAGCACCATAGCCAGCACCTTGCCCCTGCTTACTTTCATAGCTTTGAAGATAATCTTGAGCTTTACGAATGTACTCACCATATTGCTGATCCTCCAGCTTACCGTAAGTTGAGGCGGCTCCCAAAATGCTCGCCGCTGCGCCCGCTAATTTAGCCTTGTCCGCTCCCCCCTTCCCTTGAGCTGCCTCAAGCACAACCTTGGCACTGGCAAGCAGATCACCATATGCAGGCTTGCCGGCAGGCCCTTGTTGGTCACCCGGGCCAGGAGCGTGTCCCTGGGTGGGTTTTCCACCCGATCCATTCCACGAATCAGGCGCATCTTCTTCGTAAGCAGAATGACCAGCGCCTGTTGGGCGATGGGCTGTGGGATCGCCATGAGAAGGAGGCGCGGCGGAGTGGTGAGGCTTGTCTTGAGATGATGAGAGGAGGGATGAAGCAGTATGGAGAAGGTCTGAGAAGCCGCCCTTCTGGCCTTGAGGGTGGGAAGCGCCTGATCCCCCCTCCTGATCCTCCTGTGTCAATCCTTCCAGCTTCTTGAAGAAATCCATCGCCAAGCAAAGCTATGGAGCAACAGAAGAGCTATGACGATCAAGCAACAAGAGCTCGAACGCTGTAGCAGCTGTGGGCAAGGCAAGCGAGAGAGAGAGAGAGAGAGAGAGAGAGAGAGAGAGAGAGAGAGAAAGAGACGAAAGGGCTACCGTTGAATTTTGATGTGGAGGGGTGAGATTGTGCCACGTCTTTTTTAAGTGAATATATATATATAATCTAATATTAATGATGAGTGGATGGAGATCATGGGGATAGGAAGGCTATAGTGCTCCTAGCACCAGCATCATTGACACCTCACCACCAACTTTCTTAAAGTACCTTTTAAGGCTTTAAAGTTTACAACGTAGTACATGTACTATGGAACCCGCCATGCTGCCCGAGTAAGTTGCTTGACAAATATTTTCAACAAGCCTTACACACGTCGACCGGGCAGCTTAGGACCTATTCACATGTAACCCATCAACCCATTTTGGATGTCGTATTCGAAACACACCACATTTCTCACAATTCACTTCACATGTCACCTCCCATTTTCCATGCATTTCACCCGTTTTTACTGGGTGAACCAGTCTACCAACTACCATTTACTTGCCATAACAGGTCTACTAGCCAAAGATCCCTCTCCCATGCTCTACATAGCCTGCTACTATACAAGTCCAGAAGGGTCGGATGGTGACCCATTCTCTCCTAGTCGAGAAGAGGAGAGGAGAGAGATGGTTGGGATAAGTTGACACATGCACAGCTCACTCAGCCTCTCCACAGGTTCATGTGAAGGCAGTAGGCTGACCTGTTGACCCATTTCTGACGTCAAGAAGACATGTGAAGATCCTCTTAGGGGCCGAATAGACCTACTCCTCATGCTTGTTCCATGACATTGTGGATCAATTGCATAATCTACAACCCATTCTACGTTTTCTCACAGTCGTTCTGCATTTTGGGAATCTCGTTCTGCTTTCTCTTTCATGTTCCTTGATTCTGCATTGTACATCAGCCTCATTTGTGGCATAAAACGCTTCCCTAGCCTATAAAGTAACACATTTAACCCCTATAAATGACTATAAGAGTAGTGCTTGAAAATTCTTTTTTGGGTTATCCTCACAAAAACTGTATCGTTTTAAGCTTCCAAAACTTTTAAGAACTATTACTATGATGCCGATTTTTAAGAAAAGATACTGGTTCCATTCCTATACTCTTGTGGCTTTCCCAAACATTGCTTTAATACACACGTGACAAAGACCTCAAGTCATGCTCATCATTTGGTTTCTAGTCGGCCTTCCCAGATGGATCAGACGTGAACTCAGATCTAATGATGACTACACATCATTAAAACAAGCCATGTTTGACGCCATCCGAGAAGAGGACGAGGGATCGAATGTTGATGAACCAAGAGAACGGAGAGCACACCGTGCTATCCATAAAACTAGACCAAACTGTGAACTTGAAGTGAAGGTCTACTAATTCTAAAGTCCTGACTTTAAATGTTGTGACTAAAAAAGAACAAATCAACAAAACATTGTTGAATAGAACTGAAAAGAACTCAAAAGTTAGTGAAGAAATTCAACATTCAATGACAAAAACATTCATTCATGAGACTTGCTGAGGGCTCAAGATGGGGACCCTCCCCCCCCCCCCCCCCCCCCGAAGGATTTTCTTTGAAATTATGCAAAGATCAAATGGCCCAAGGCCAAATACATATACAGTAGTTTTGGGAAGATGGATTCTTAAATCTTTACATCAACCAGATGTTAACAAATTTTGGATCTTAAAGAATCTTATATCAAGAAAAGTGGTTTCTTATGACATGCAAAAGCTTACTGATCAAGAAAAGAGCATGCATAGGCATTCGACATTAGATGGCATGACATGCATGAATCAAATCTGACATGCAAACTTCAATACCAACATGCAAAGTCATTAGGCTAGGGGTGGTATGACATGCAAGCTACATGCAAGCTTCAAATCATACATGCAAGTTCCCAAATCATACATGCAAGCTCCCAAATCAAACATGCATGACCATTAAGTTATGGATGATGTGACATGCAAAGCCATCAAGTCATGGATGGTGTGACATGCAAAGCCATCAAGTCATGGATGGTGTGACATGCATGGCCTTCAGTCTTATGGATGGTGTGAAAGTTTTAGAGAGAGAGAGAGAGAGTGTGTGTGTGTGTGTAAGTGGTTCCAAAAATGGTTCCAATCCAAGCTTGATAGATCCTCCTCAAGCCATAGCTCCAAGCTTTCTTCCAAGCACCTACACACATAGAAGCAAGAGCAAGAGGCAAAACAAAAATGAATGGGAGATGAATAATGAGGGAGAGGGGCGAGTTAGTCCTTTTATAGGGAATGTGTAGCCTTCAGGGAGTGGCTGAGGTGTCCAAAATAAGTGTGAGAGGTGTAAGGGAGACTCTAGAAGAAGTAAAGTGAGAGGGTGAGGTGTATAGGTATGAGAGAGTGTTTATCAATTAGTTAGAGCAAAAGGGGAGGAGTAGGAGGGCGCATTTTCTTAGGTGTCTTATGGATTACAAGCCATGTGGAAAAGTAGGTAAGTTACATATTGATAAGGATGGAAGGTAGGTAGCTTAACATTTAATGTTAGCCACTTTCAAGTTGAATTTTTCTTGGTTTACAACATTGGGATTCACCCAAGTGTTTTTCATGACATGGGAAAGGCTTTGTATATGTCCATCTTACCTTGCATATTTTTCATCAATTCCTAGGCCCTTTTTTCTAGGGGTGGCCCATCCCCAATCATAGTGGAGTGTGACACAAAGGGTGATCAATCCTTTGGTTTCTTCTCCCAATCTTTGTAGACTTGTTTGAGCCTTCTTTATAGACTCGATTGAGCCTTCTTCAGGTACCGTCTTTAAGCTTTAAGAAGCTTCTTTATTCTTCAGGTACTCTTCTTAGTACGTGCACATACCCTTAAGAAAAGGTTAGGAGTCATACCATAAAATGGTTCATCATTAGATTCTATTTCTAGAACCTGCATATCAAACTGTTAGCATTGATCTACAGTTTCATTTCTTGTCTTCAGGTAATGATACCTGCACTCATATTTCATCATTTAGAGTAATAAGCTCTAATATTCAAAATACGTTTCATACAAAAATAATGGAAGACTGGATAGCCTTTATTTCTTGGTCAATTTGGTCTATACAATTTTACACAAACGATGATACTCGAGAACAATTATGGAAAATCCAGATGGAGTTGCTTAACTAGCAACACCAACAACAGATGGAGAAACTCACGAAAGAGTTTCAAAACACCTAAAGTCTATATAGAGCTCCATGCCAAGTCAGTTATTAACTGGCCAAATCCATCATAGACGTGGTGCCCTCATTGTAGAGGTGCACACACTGGCAATGAGTGCCCATCTTATCAACCAATACCAGATACTTCCTTGATTAAATGCGACATCTGTGACTTCATGGGCCACACCTCATTCTACTACTACTACAATCCGAGGAACCAACCTCACGACCAATCAGGAGGACAATACCAGCCTCCTAGACACCAATTTGTATCACGGAACCCATCCCAGCAATATCCTCCATGAAACAATCTGCAAATTTATATCCAAGAGTTGCCAAGACAACCCAAGCATGAATCTCAACCGCAACTGGCACTCTTAGGTCCACCTCCAAGGGGAAATCCAGATGTAGGTGCACAAAAACATCGACACCATAAAGACTCCACACCAACACATTTTTCGATCACTCCTACGATCAAACATACCATCAGGATAACACACCCACTTCTCGTAGTTCTCAACACTATCATGAAAATACCTCATGCTCGTGCAAACGAGATTAGTATTCCACAAATCCAAAAAATCCAGGACAGCTAGCCATCCAAGATGGCTATGCAATTGCCACGGGACCCATGAGCAACAGATGTTTTATTTGTAATGAAAAGGAACATTTTATGGTCAACTGCAAGGTGAAAACCCAATACCATGCCGGGTCCGGACTGTGTTCGCAAACACAGTTTCAAAGATTGCCCAAAGCAATCTAACATGATCCTATCAGCATGACATATCTCTTCCGAACCTGTTAGAGTCCTCACTAGAGCTCAACGCCAAAATCAACCACAACAGCTAAACATAGAAAAACTAGCTGACCATATAGGAAGCTCTTTGATAGCTTCCACATTACCAAGAGATTACCTAGACCCACAAGTGGAACAAAGGCAATACTAAGAATTTCGAGATGAATTTTCGCAGGAGGAACAAAACATGGACCGTCCGTTATCTACTCCGATCCTCACAAAAGAGCAACCCCTAGTGTTCTCCGAACTTCTACAAGCTCAAATCACAATGTCGTTCATAGTGCCATGAAATCTTTCACTGGCCTCCAAAGCTATATCCATAAAAGTTTTCAGCTACCCAGTATCCCAAATGAACAGCGAAAACCAGATGAGATTCCAGAAATTCCTCAGATTTTGATGAATCCGATGAATATAGGTGTTGCTAAGGGGACTAGCATCACCTTACCTATGCACTATAAAGATTATCCACTAGTATCCGCTATCCTCGATAGTGGATCAGGCGTAAACATAATGGCTTTGTCACTAGCAAAGTCATGGGGGTTCAATACCTTAGATCAGCCACATTACAAACTTCGTATGCTCGATCAGCGAGTAACCGAGTAGGTCACTTATCGAATATCCCAGTACGCATTGCAGGAGTCAAATTTACCATAGATTGCGTCATTCTTGATCTACCAGATAATGCAAATACATATAAACTCATTCTTGGCACACCCTGGCTACAAATGACAGGCGTTGTCCAAGATTGGAAGCGTAGCAAAATAACCTTTGGCAACAGTGAAAAATGAGTCACTGTTGACTCGACTGGCCACGTAAAGCCAGCCAAAGTTTATGATGATTGGTCATCTACAACATATGACGAATCCCGAAAGGACACTATACAAGATCAACTGATATTATAAATTGGGATCAAGCAGTGGCCATTGCGGACTAAGTTGATTCCAACAGATGTCGAATAGAAATTGTCCCAGAAGACACATATATTCTACCATCTTCTACGGACATAGAGATGTCCATCATTCCATTAATGATGATAGACCCAATTCCTATAGCTTGGTGCCCAGGAGAACCTAGTATCTCTACTGCCCACGTTTTGGAAGATGGTATTCTTTTGATGAATGATGAAGTCATGACTGACGAACACGTTCTCCTATATCTCGATGAAAAACGTTATACACCAAAATCAATTCCCAAAGAGATTAAGTCACCAGGGCCTCTGGCCCATGTCCAACTCACGTCCACAATAGCCAACACAGTAGCCTATCGGCCCAAACCTAAGGTCTACCAATGAGACATGTATTCCGACGAAGTCTGGGATACAATAAACGAAGAATTGATTCGTGAGGAAACCACACCGCCTCCTCAACAAACCAGAAAACCTCGGTTACAAAAAAACAACATCATCGACACAAAACTAACCAAGAGACAAAAATAAATGCGTGAAAAGCTTAAACAACCCATCAAGCCGTTGTCCGAACAACAAAAGGACCACCCTTCTGATAGATCTTTGACATCTGGTAGCGCACCCACATCGATGATTTTCAAAGTTTCAAAGAACTTTGTGGAACCTCCTTTTGACCTACCCAGAAAATTCAAAGATTTCACACTTGATGACATCGTCATCCAATTGCAGCAACCCCAACGGGAACCTACACAAGCTTTCCAGTCCTTTGAAGGACCAACCAAGATCATAGAGCTTAATCTTAAAGATCTTGATGAGGACGTGGATCGCATTGTTCACGTCAGAGCCCACCTCACGCCAGGTCAACTTCTTGATTTGGAAACCTTACTATGCAAATACAGGGATGTATTTGCCTGGAATTATACAGAAATGAAGGAGGTCCCACTTGAGATAGCCATCCACACTATTCCTTTAGAGGAGAACGCTAAGCCTATTTGGGATAAGCCGTACAGATGTAACCGTGTTTATCGTGAGCGGATCGATGAAGATATTAAAAAATTGTTGGATGCTAGCTTCATCTATGAAGTCCAACATATTGATTGGGTATCGCCCATTGTGGTAGTACCCAAGAAAAACGGCAAGCTTCGTATCTCAAAAACCTTAATGCAATTACTGAAAAAGACCACTTTTCATTGTCCTTAACGACACAAATCCTAGAGGAAATGGCAGGAGCTGAAGCGTGCTTTCTACACAGACCATCAAGCCCTGTTATATATTGTTAATAAATCCTATAAAATGGGACGCATAGCTCGATGGCTCTTAATACTCGAGGAATTCAATTTCCGAGTAGTCATCGAGAAATGAACACAACATTTCATGGCCGATCACCTTTCCAGACTTCCCAATGCTGAAAAGGCTGATGCACCAGTCAACAACGATCTACCTGATGCATGCCTTTTTTAGATAGATGCCACTCCCTTCTGGGCTGAGAAAATCACTCAATCCCTAACCACATGCTGACTCAAGGAGGGCCTAAATACAGTAGCAAAAAGAAATTTTTAGCTTAAAGCAACACCCTTTCAACTCATAGCTAGACAATTATATAAAAGGGACGTTGACGGTATTATAAGCAGATGCGCTTATGAATATGAGATATGTCCTATCATATCTCAAGCACATGAGGGCATTGGCAGCGGTCACTTCTTAGCTGAAGCGGCCATCACTGTTTAAGGATACCTTTGCTATCATTAAAACATGTGATGTTTGCCAACGAGCCAAAAAGAATACAAAAGCAGACTTCACCCCGTTAATCCTTATTATAGAGGGCAAAGCCTTCCGTAAGTGGGGTATAGACTTTGTTGGGCCCATCAGCCCATTAGCCAAACATACCCAAGCACGCTATATCCTGATCGCAACAAATTACGCAACCAAGTGGGTAGAAGCACGTGCAACAAAAGAAGCCAATGCGAAGACCGTAGCGCGTTTTCTTTATGAAAACATTATTACGCATTTTGGCTGTCCAATTGAGCTTGTTAGTGACCGAGGGACTCACTTCTTAAATGAAGTGATCGATAACCTCCTACGCCATTACCTTGTTGTCCACCGCAAAAGTACTCCGTACTATCCTAAATGAAATGGCCAGGTACAATCCACCAACAAGACCATTTGTAAGATCCTAACCAAGACAGTCGAAACAAGTCAATCAGGTTGGGAAACCAAACTATTCTTCGCTATCTGGATGTATTGGACCACTCCCAAGAAGGCCACTAGATGGGTTACCCCATTCCATCTCGTATATGGTTCAGAGACAGTAATGCATGTTGAATTTTTAGTTCCTTCCTTGCGAGTCATGCAAGCTTTCTCTATAGATCTATGTGAGAAAGCTACAATTGAACAACAAGTCAAAACCAGGCTATTTATGTTAGCCCAATTGTGTGACTCGACTCATATCGTATCATGCACAATTAGTTAACAAACGTCGCCATAAAGCCTGGCATGATCGTCACCTACGCAATAAGACTTACACTTAGGTGATCCAGTGCTTCTTTACACATCTAAAAAGCACCCATGGAAACTAAAATTCAGAAGTGAAGGACCTTATGTCATAAATAAAATCTTTCCTAATGGAGCAGTCCAATTGGAAACACTTGACGGAGTACTCCTAGACACTGTCGTCAATGGCGGTGGTCGTACTTTGAAGAGTTGTTTTTCGTTGACCCAATATAACTCCATCCCTATTGTATATATTTAGGTTCCATTTAACTGATTTTTTAGTAGTTTTATTTTTGATTTTTGTGTCTTCTTATGTTCATGCTTTTTAACTGTCTATGTTTGTATTTACTATGTTTTTATTCTCTATACCTTTTTTTTCTCATGATTATCTATTCACAAGGAGTGTTATAGGTCAACAACTGATGGTCTAGTTCACATGGATAGGATTTATAACATTTTAATCTAGTTTACTTCTACAATTAAGTTATCTCAGATTTTTCACCCATAACACAAATCTGGTAAATGAGATAATTCATTACTCTGAGAACTTCTATTTTGAGACATTGTCATATTTGACTCTATGAAATTCTACAACAGCATCACTGAAATAGACTACTCAATAGACACTTGGTTGGCATCTTGACCGAGTCCTCTGGTTGGCATCTCGACCGAGTCCTCTGGTTGGCATCTCGACTGAGTCAGTTGGTTGGCATCTCGATCGAGTCAGTTGGCTGGCATCTCGACCGAGTCAGTTGGTCAACATCTCGACTGAGTCACCTGGTTCACGTCTCGACCGAAACCGAGTGCACACAGTTCAACCAAGGCCACACAGTTCAACAAGGTTTTTAAAATCGCGACCGAATCATTCCATTAAAATCTCGACCGAGTTGGGCACTTCAAAAATCTCGACCGAGCCCAAAAAGACGAACGACTATAAAGACATCCAAATCGAAGTCATTTTCACCTCAACGATGTGCAAGCTTTCGAGTCTTCTAGCGAATGATTTCTGGCGATCATCCAGCTCCCATCACAGCTTCTGGCGCCCTTGCATTTGATCGATCCATGCTCACACACACACTCCAGTCGTCCAAACTCAGCCGTTACTATCACAAAATCGCAAAGAGCACTATCAAACAACATATTTGAGAAAATCTAAACCGCTAGAAATCAGAAAACCATTCCAACTTTTTTGCACACAGCCACGTTGAGGGGTAGTGTAGCTGGAGCACACATCAAGCTCTAGTTTCACTATTGCAAAACACTTTACTATTCCACATCCATCATTTCCAGAACCGCAACCATTTTCCAACACTTTGTTCTTCATAACCATTGTTTTACACTCAACGTTCTCCGCCGAGTCACCTGTTCCATTCTCAACCAAATACCGTGCTCTCAGTTCTTAGCCAAGTCATTCCACTTCTGGTTTTGACCGAGCACCATTGTTTCCGTCTCCTTCGAGTCATTTCATCAGCTTTGGACCGAGTGTTTTTGTTACCTTCTCGATCGAGTGTTTTTGTTACCTTCTCGACCGAGTGTTTTTGTCACCATCTCGATCGACTGTTTTTGTCACCATCTCGACCGACTGTTTTTGTTACCATCTCGACCGAGTCATCCCGTTCCCATCTCAACTAAACCGAACCCCACCAAAACTCTACTATAAATCTCAACCGAGTCATATTTTCTAGAGAGCATTTCTAGCAATCTCAAGTCATGTCTTCACACCAATCCTCTAGCTCTGATGACCCAGATGCAAAATCTCAATACCTTTGGATTCCCTCAAGGACTGAATACAGTTACAAGTTCTTTGCATAAGGTCAAGACAACAGCCTATTACAAATTTATAGATCCATCTGTGACAAAGTGGAAGAACAAGGACGGGTATCGATTCAAAGCCATCAATGATCAATCTCTGGTTGTTGCTTGTGCCTACTTAACCAAGTACACACAACATCCAAAACCAAGATCTTGAGAATACCCATATCCTTGTTCCACATGATGGCAGATTCGCAACTGCATGACCAAAATCTCTTTAACTAGGCCTAGTTTGCTTCGAACTGCATTCATGAGTGCATAAAGACCAAGCAACCCTCCACCTTGCTAGGCTACATGATGACAGATATCACACTCCAGCAAGTGAACGATGGACCGAGACTCTAGGAGCTGCTGCAGGTGGCCGACAAAGCTTGGGAAATACTAGTTCAATCCAAAAAGTCCAAGCGTTCCAAACAAAAAACATTGTCACCGCAGGGGCCACCACCTAGGAGACCGAACATGAATATCATGAAGTTGACAGTCAAGAAGCAGCCAACACCAACTGGTTTCCAACAAGATCCACCAACTGAAGGATCTTTTGAAGCACAACAGACTAACACCTCCAAGCCTAAGCTTCTTGAAACACGCTAGCTAAAAACCAGAACAAAGTTGATGGCCAAGAGGTGTTCTCCAGATGGTACGGAGATAGATGAGTTAGAATCTAAAGGTGAGCCAGTCAAGAGGAAACCACGAGCCACGAGACAAGCCACACAATCTCATTCAACATCCTCAAGCCGACAGACTCTCAAGATGGCAGCTCCACCTCCGATATGGCATCCCAGCAGCACTCCTCACCCAAACACATCATCGACGGGGGTGATGGTATAGACACATCTGGAGCAGTAGACACTGGAAAGGACTCCCAAGCTGTCCAACCAGTCACAGTGACAACTCTCCCCATGATAATTACAACTCCCCCACGGTGACAACTCCCCCCATGATAATTACAACGCCGACGCCACCAAACTCACCAAAGGCACAAGTTTTGGGAGGGGGGGGGGGGAGATGGGAATGTCATTCCCAAAGATACAACCGTAGCCCACAACAGGAACAAGCCCAACAAGTCCACAGTCTCATGGACACTTCAACATATTTTATTGCTGCGGACCTGATGGAGATAAGTGATGACAAAGATGGCAAAGCAGATTAGTCGAGGGGAATTCAGACCCTACTAGCTAGCATCACCACCACAACCCTAACCACCTCGCCCATCATTCCCACAACCACCATCTCAACTAACGTCATTCCTTTATTCTCACCATTACCACCTTCACGTCCCCATCAATCCATATTTTTTGGACTAACACCACCTCACCATACTCTTGATAAATATCCAACCATCTCTAGCCCTAAAGGGCTCTCAGAAGTAGCCAAACATTCGATGATAAGCTTGTCCGAGACCAGCTACCACATGCACTAGTTGGTAAGCCAACAACAGGTGTTGAAAAATAAGGTCAGACATCAAGACCAGACTATTGCCAAGCAAAAAAAATTAATAAAAGAAAAAAAAAAAGAGACAGAGGAGCTGAAAGCCATGATGGCCAGGCAAGTAACACAACTGAATGAGGTCCAGCAGCAACTCAAGCACCAGATGGCCCAGATCGACCAAACATGGGATGGATCATCTAGCGCAATGACAGTTTATGCCCCTCTGGTAAAGCTCGAAGACATTCAATTCCAAGCTCCGCAAGCCCCAGCCATCAAAATGGAAAAATACATAAGGCTAATACAAGAACGAGAGGTTGACAAGAGAAATTTCGAGAATGTTGCGGCAAAACAGACGAAGGTCATTCTCGACAGAGACAATTGGAAGACATGACAAAGGCCCTACAACAGGTCTTGGACAAAGTGAACCAGCTTTGGAACATGGTGTGCAAGGCCCAAGCAAGAATTTTTGATCGAAAACTTAGGGATGATGATGGAGATGACGAGGGAAATCATAACGATGAGCAGACCTAGCAGTACGATGGTAGCTCGGGTTCGGATAACAAGAGAACTAAAGCTACACCTAGAACTTTTCCTCTTCCCCCTCCTACCTTCAAACCTCCTTCATATTCTACTTTTAATTTCTCTCAAACATTCATTCCAACTTATCCCATCCCTTCACCTTCCTCCTCTCAACTAGCCAAATTTTGAGACCCCATCAAGGACCTGCCGAGACGTACAAGGCCCGACGGGACAAGTTCTTAAAATAGTTTAGTTCCCTCGATGCAGCGTACAACCTTTTGAGTCCGTCCCCTCCTAAACCTGATACTCTCATGCCACTCTCGCTAGATCACACCATTCCTGACCTCCTAGAAACTAACATCGATGCTAGTGGCGATGATGACCCCCTGGATGATGTGCCAGAAACAAGAAGATTCTCACCCAAGCCTACTGATGCGGGTGAAGTTGAGCCCTCCACAAGTGAGCGAGCCAAAAAGAGCGACATGGGTGCCAAGGCGCTGGATGATTACCTGGAAAGGCTGACACAACAACGTCAGGCAGCCTCACCGGTCAAGCAAAGACCCAACATTGCAGATACAAGAGAGTCAGAGAAATTTGAGAGAAAATACCCCTACAACATGAGGGACAACAAAGATGAGATTGATCAAAGCTAGTACTCCACAAGGGTCGAGATCATTGCTGCACTGCAATCACAGCCTGAATGGCACAATAAAGTCCTAAAAGATAGCAGGCGGTTGCAAGATTATTTGAGGGCACCAGCTTGGAAAAGGATCGATCCCTTTTATTTGCCGATCAAGTGAAGAAATATCTGGCCAACGAAGCGACCATGGGTTGAAGTGGTGAACTAGCTAGTAATTCCAAGAATTTCAGAGAGCATATCTATGGATGACCTAAGGCTACAATTATTAGATTTTGGACATAAATATAAATCCAACACTGATCTATGTGTACAAGAAAGTGCCGAGTATTGTAGATCAATGGCATTTCTGATAAATCAAGAATGTTTTTGGGATCATGGCTTAGATCCAATTTGGATCAATCCCAATGTGGCCCTCCAGTATGAAGACAATCACCAAATGATAGTCCAGCTTTATTGCAGAGCGGTCTTCATGTATTTCCGATATGTCACGATGATAGAAGACTGGCAAGAATTTGGCTTTGTTGAGAAAGTACGTGATTAACTGGGGTCACTTTCCTTCGGAAGCAAGCTACGCTTCCAAGTATTTGAAGCCCTGGGAAGGAAGATGAGCGAACAAAAACAGATTGCAAGATGACCAGGTGAGCAGGACTCGCAGGAGGTTCTCAAGCAGTCTGGGATGTAGAGGCCAATGAGAGATCTCAAACTTTGTGAAATAATTTTGCGACAAATAAACACTTGGTTCTACAGAAGTGACTGAAGATTCACGCTTTTCCAGGTGCCAAGCGGAACAACGTCATTCTACATGTGTTGCAGTGGGTCTTGCAACAGATTAGGGGGGGGGGGGGGGATGATGTTGGTAGATTCCCAAGATGCCGAGCTGAGCTGTTATAAAGAGCACCTCTCACCCTAGACTGAGGAGGTCTCAGAAGGAAGAGAGAAGGATGAAGATGAGAGTCGGAACATGAGAGCCGAGGAATACTAGCTAGGAATACAATTCTAATTCATGTGAGCCTCATGGTGAATCCCAAGAGAAGGAATGACCATGTAGGAGCGAGTAGTATTTCTAGGAAAATGCACTAAATGTAGACCCCTCTTAAATAAATTAGAGTGAGCCACCTTTTGATGGTGACCTCTAGTGGAAGAGTTAATTTCACTTGGAATTTGTAAATAGTGGAATTGCCACTTAGGCTCCACATGGACAGCCTCATTGTTTATTTAAGAGCCCCCCTCTCTTGTGAGGGAGCTTTACATGTAATGTCATTTGTTCTTGATTGAATAAGAAGATCCTCCACGAGTTCTTGGCATTCTTGAAGCTCCTTGTTCATGACAACTTTGTTGAGTGATTCTTTTATGAACATGTTGTTCCATTTCTTGAATGTGGTTGTGGATTAGTTGTGGAACAGATTAATTTCCTGCTTTCTTTCCTTTTACAATGTGAATTAGAGTAAAATAGATTTTTTGTTCTTGTTTTAAAGTGGATTCAGCATACAAGTAAACTAAACAACCTGAAATTGTGGTATAGATCTTGCATATCCCTGACATCTCAGTTCTTGATGTTCTTGGGCTATGAATCAAGAGATGGGTGTTTCTTGATCTTTGGATTGTCATTATGTTGGTAGTATTTAGTTTCTTGTTTCTTGTTTTCAATTTTGTGAATTTGTAGATTAATCCAAACATCTTGTTTGTCTCTTTCTAACATTTTAGAAGTAGTTAGTAGCAAGAACCGATTGGAAAATTCATCTGCTTTTAATTTAAACCTCTACTTTTTAGAAATTTCTTAAATATGAGACATTTGGATTGAGATTCATATAATTTCTTCCAATGTAGAACTAGGTTCTGAAGGACTGTTAAAGTTATATGAATTTATGTTTCCATTTCAGTTTTGTGAATATAGCTCAGAATCAATTGATGTTTTCAACTGATTAAGTGGAATTTAAACTTCCTGAGCCCAAATGATTATCCCTATTTGATAGTTGATTATTGAGAGTAATGTTTCTATCACTCGAGATAAGATATTTTATGATTTTGAGAAAAAAGTCCAGTTTGTAGTAGTATCGGGTACTCATTACTGACTTTTTCGAATCTTCGATATCTTATTTGTTGTATCCTGAGAATTTTTTAATTGAAATTATGGAATTTCTTTTGAAAGGGAGAGAAGAAAATGATAGGAATAAGACTTTCACGAGATCAACCAGTTGCATAGATTTCTTTGGAATCCAGTATGTGTGCAATGGTGGAACCACCCAGTGGGAATGGAGAAAATCTCTCGTGATTGTTTTGAATAATTTGGAACTAGAGGAGTTTTGGGAGTTTTGAGTTGTTAGATATTCATAATTATGGATAGTGGTGGTAAAGATTAATTTAAGATTCCGCTGATTTGATCAGATGCGATAAAGATTTAATCTTAATCTTATGTCCAAAGATGTCTATATAAGTCAGCCTAATCTTGGTATGTACACTAAGATCTGAAGTAGGTTGATTAATAGAAGAAATTTTGTTGGTAAAAGTATGATGGTTGGAAAACTTGTGATGTGGACTTCAGAGATTTTCCACGGATTTTGGAGGAATCTGTCAATTATTGACATATGTATTTATGTATTGGGTCATAATGAGATTATTTTCATATGTGCATGATTAATCTTGTTTGGATCTACTATGTGTTCCTGGTTACTAAGGTTATCTAGCATGAATATCAATATTATTTATGTGATCATTGCTACTCTGATGAATGAATCATATTGTCTTCTCAATCAGTAGATAGCTACAAAGTTGCAAAATCAAAACTAACTGGCGTTTTTTGCACTTTTCGCATTTTTTGCATTCTCTCTCTTCGGGATTTTTGCATTTTTCTAATAGAGCTAAAATGTGCTTAAGTGCGTAGAACTCACGTAGTTTTGCATTTTTCACATTTTTCACCTTCTCAAAAAATGCGACAATTGTAGAATAATGCATTCTTCTGCATTCCTAAATTTGTTAGATGCAATTGAGATAGGAACGAGTAGTTTGCCTCAGTGGTATCAAAGCACTACAGACTAAAATTAAGGACAAGATGGCAACGAACCTACAACAGAAGGTTGTAAGTGTGTTTGATGGCAGCAATATGTTGTCTGGAAACACAAAATGAAGATGCTACTCATAGGAGAAGGCCTACGGAGCGTAGTGGATGGTATTCAAGTAAGACCACAACAGAATCCGGCTGAATGGAGAAAGAAGAGCGATAGGGCAATGGCTCTAATCACTCCGTCGCTTGCAAAAGACATCATGATGACCACCGTGGACTACGAGACCAGCCACAAAATGTGGGAAAGGCTACAAGCCAAACATGAGCACATGAGAAGTGTAGAGATCTTACATCTCAACAATCAGCTTTTGAACATGAAGTGGGATGACAATGATCTAGACAAGCATGCAGGAAAGATGAAAGCAATCTTTGACCAACTAGCAGCTGCAGATCAGAATCAAGTGATTCCACCGGAGCAACAGTTCTTACACTTCATAAGAACTCTACCATCTACTTACTATAGTTTGAGGTCACTACTCATAAGGACGCCTAACATGACATTCAGTGATGTTGTTAAAGTTGTAAAGGATGAAGTCATCATGAGAGATCATACTGACTCTCAAGACAATGAGGACCAAGCATCCATTACTTAAAACTTGCTTCGAACAGGAACACAGATCATGCTACACAATAACACAGAAAAAAAAACACTCTCCACAGCAAGCTCACATAGCAACTGTATTTCTCAAAATGAAATTACACTGTACATATAGTTGTTCACTCAGGAAACCCATGCATAACCCAGGTTGTCATTGACGGGATGCGTCGACTTGCCTCGTGGCGAGGCCAACTGATTCTTATCGATTGATAGGACCCACAGTACATTAGCACAGTGATTCTACTTTAATTCTAACTCTCTCCCTTAAAGTGGAGTCTACTTTTTATACAGTCATATACATAGCTTTAAAGTCAACAAACTTTAAGTACAGAAAGCTTTGATCTAAACTTATCAAACTTTTCTCCAACAAGTGGCTTAGTGAAAATATCAGCTAGGTGTTCTTCTGTACTACAAATGAACAACATGAATTTCACGACTCAGCAGCCTCTCACGTATAAAGTGATACTGAACCTCAATGTGCTTGGTTCTCGCATGGAACACTGGATTCTTTGCTAGTTGAATGCCACTCTAACTGTCGCTATGTAACGTTGTGAGATTTTTCTGCTTCATGCCAACTTCTTCCAAGATTTGTCTCAACCATATAGATTCTTGTGCTGCACTACACATTGCCTTATACTTTGCTTCTGTGGTGGATAGAGCAATTGTACTTTGCTTCTTACTAGACCAGGAAAATCAACTGCCACAAAGCTGGAATACATACCCTGTGGTGGATCTACGATCATGACAGTCACCTCCCCAATCTGCATCCACATAGCCACACAACTCAGGTAAACCCTCATGCTTCCTGTAAATCAAGCCATAATCTGAAGTGCCTTTTACATAATGTAGAATGCTCTTAGCTGTCTTCCAATGTGTTTCTATAGGTGCTGCCATAAACTGACTTACAATACCAACAACATAGCATATATCTGGTCTAGTTGTGGTAAGGTAAATCAAGCTCCCTACTAACTGCCTATACAATGTAGCATCAAATGACTGTGACTCATCAAGCTTAGAAAGCTTTTTACCTGGTTCAATAGGAGTATTCACTGGTTTGCAATCCTGCAACCTAAACTTGTCCAGCAACTTTTTGACATACTTCACCTGTGTTAAACCCACTTCGTGTCCTTTTTGCCACACCTTTACTCCAAGGCAATAATGCATTAGGCTGCAATCTGTCATCTCGAATTGTTCCATGAGGTCTTTCTTGATCATGTCTATCATCTCTTGATTATTTCCCATAATAATCAAGTCATCAACATAAAGAGTAATCAAAGCAACCATACCATCAAAGCATAAGACATATAGATTTGGATCAGAATGTGTTCTCACCATCCCCTTTGAATGAAAGTAGGCATCAATTTGCTATACCACGCATGTGGTGCCTGTTTAAGACCATAAAGTGTTTTCTTCAAGCGACATATTTTATTTTCCTGTCCTTTCGCTACAAAGCCTTTAGGTTGATCCATGAACACCTCTTCTTCTAACTCACCATTTAGAAAAGCAGATTTCACATCCATCTAATGCAAAGGCCAACCAAAATGTGAAGCTAAAGCAACAAGTAGACGTAGAGTATTCCACTTACATATTGACGCAAAGGTCTCCTCATAATTAATGCCTTTACTTTGTGCATACCCTTTGATCACCAATCTTGCCTTGTGCTTTGCTATACTTTCATCTACATGGTACTTAGTCCTGTATACCCATTTGCAACCAATGGGTTTCTTGCCAACTGGTGGTCCTACTAAGTCCCATGTGCTATGCTTAGCAATTGACTCCATCTCCTCTCCCATGTCCTTGATCCAAATGTCACCATCCTTCACTTCACCATAAGTCGAAGGTTCCTTGCTTTGAATAATGCTAGATAAGAGAGCACAATTTGCTTCATACCTTTTAGGTTGTGTCTTCTCTCTTGTTGATCTTCGTAGCTCTCCCTGGCTAGATGATCTTCACCATGAGCTTACTAATGAATTGCCAAATATAGCCATGGAGCTAAATAGATTAGAACTAGTCAAGAGGATAGTTAATAAAGTGGTTCGAACAACCTCGCTATAATTGAGAATAACGGAATTGTAATAATAGTTGTAAGGCCCAATTTAGCTAAATAAGGCCCCAAACTTATAGTAGAGGCACAAATGACCACTAAAATAGCTGAGGTCGTGCTAAATTTGGAGGCTATTGTTCATTTTGTGATTTTGAGTTTTAAGAGGTCTTGGAGCTTCTCTTGGAGAGCTTTCTTGATGAAGAAAGTGGTTCATGTGCCTAAAATCACATGAGAGCTATGATCATGCTCTAGAATCAGGCCCTATTTTGTGAATGATCAATAATCATGAATAAAGATACCTTACTTTGTCTAATTTGGTGAAGTTTTGCTACTTTTAACTATCTTCTTGATTTTTAACTAGTTTCTTGATTTTCTTGCATTTCCATTGTAATTTGATGTTTAATGAATGGATTAGATGTTTGAATGCTAAGGTTGGCAATGACAATTTTGGTATCAGAGCATTAGATCCTTTCCCCATCAGATTTGGTGGATTTTGTTAAATTTGGTAGAGATTCTTGTTCTAGCTTTTTTGATTTTTCAATTTCCAACAATTTTTTATTCAGTTTTTGACTATCTAATCCTCATTTTTTGTGTAGTTTCTTGTCTTGCAATCTTGTGTGTAGAATGCCTATTTTATGTTATTTTCGGATCCACACATGTGAGATATAGTACCTTACTATTTTGGTATAGACAACAACTTCATCATATCATATGTTTGATGTTTGATCAGGTTCTTATTGAGTTTGCATCTCTTTCATAGAGTAGATGTTGATTTTTCTACATTGGCAACATTGGTAGAGTTGATCTATTTACATGATTGTTGAATAATGAAAAATATATGTGTGGTTTACTTTGTGCATCTAATTATGTGATAAATTTTGCTCATACACAAACTATAATCACCATAGCTTATTAACGATCAATCTATGCCTATGGTAGAAGAGAGAGAGAGAGAGAGAGAGAGAGAGAGAGAGAGAGAGAGAGAGAGAGAGAGAGAGAGAGAGAGAGAGAGAGAGAGAGAGAGAGAGAGAGAGAGAGAGAGAGAGAGAGAGAGAGAGAGAGAGAGAGAGAGAGAGAGAGAAGAGTGACTACTAATGAAACTTAAACTAATTCAACTTTAACATAAAATGAACTAGTCTATTAATCTATTTATAGTTCTTGATGGAACAACCCTAATGGAATGCGCCGTCATCCACATGGCAGGTTCCATGAGATAAAAGATTGGACCAGAAATATGTAATGGATAAGGCTCCAAATATGAAAGAATCGTTATCTGGTAACCCTCGAATAATCGTTTTAGGTCTGCTCGCGAAAATATGTCAACAATATGTGTATTCCTATTACATTGTCTTGACAATGCGAGTAAAACTACAAAGTAGTTCCACTTTATCCTACATGACCCAATTCTGAGCTACCGGTAAAAAGATACAGCCAGTCAAAGTTTCTAGAAAACCCAATATCTCTTCTATGCTTGGATAGAGGACCCTTTTAATCCAATATCTCTTCTGTGGGCGGACAAAGCATCTTCTCACTGAGAGGGTACTCTATCCACGCACAGAATAGATATTGGGTGTTCTGAAAACTTTGACTCGTTGTAGTTTTTGAACAATAGCTCATAACTGGATCATCTAGGAGGTCATTGAAAACCTCTTGTCAAGCACTTTCCAATAATATGATTTTTGTCTCAATTGGAGCCACACTTAAAAAGGTACACTATTTTTTATTTATTTTTTGATAATTGCCTATTAGACTATGGACGACATGTCATGCTTGCGGGCTGCCCTCGATGCCGAATTACAGTTTTATTGAAAAGGCTTTTAAATTTTAATGAGTTATGTAACATAAATTTCAAATTTGAGTGTTTAGATCAGTCCATGTGTAAGAGATTTTTGAAAGAAAAAAAAAATAAACAACATTTTTACAAGGGGTTTATTTTGGATTCGGAACTCCTCTAATGAGATGCTTTATAGAATGAAATTCAATCAAGACTTAAAAGTATTTGGATGTGCATGTTTTGTCCATATTCCATTAGTCACAAGAACCAAGGATGATACCTCTTCCATTAAGGGGATCATGGTTGGTTATGGAAAAGCTAGTAAAGGGTATATAGTCTACATTCCTTCTACTCAAAAGTTTATGATGTTTAGAGAAGTTGTGTTTGATGAATCTAAAATACATAAGCTTGATGTTGATGCACTCAAGCCTACTAGAAAGTCTATTTTCAGAGAAATAGTAGGGATTGAGATGGAGCTTAGTCAAGAGGAGAAGCAACTGAAAAACTTGAGAGCACTACAAACTTTAACAAGGTCAATTCAAGCAAGAATGGAACTGTCAAAATTGCCAAGTGTAGATCCTTGAGATCCTATTGCATGCACAAAAAAGGGGTATTGTAGAGCCAAACCACCCAACCAAGTAGAAACCAAAAGTCAAATCCCAATCAGCTTCACACCCAAGCCACGGTGACTGAATATAGGAGAGGAGAGGTTTAGCCTTGGTGAAGTAATTTGCTACCATGAAATTTGTCCTACAGTAAACCAATGCTAGTTCCCTGCTTTGCACTTTCTCTCTAAGGTAATGATACCTGATTTCGATATGTTTGCTTCGAGAATGAAATCTCGGATTGAGAGATAATGCTACTGTGCTTTGATTGTCACAATAGATTGCTGTTGGAAGTGGTTGTGCAAGCTTAATACCTACAAGTAGATGCCTTAGCCAGATCACCTCCTTGGTAGCATATGTGGCAGTTATATATTCATATTTTGTTGATGATAATGCTACTGAGGTCTACTTTTGGTTGTTCCAAGAAATTGGGCCTTGATTGTATAAAAATACAAATCTAGAAGTCGATTTTCTGGTATCAATATCTCCTACCCAGTTTGCATTTTTGTAGCCTTCGAGAGTGTTGGCAGTTTGGCTACCTCCATTACAGATGCTGAGATTCTTGGTTTCTTGGACGTACTTCATGACCTTTGTGAGTGCTTTCCAATGGGTTAGACCTAGATTAGATAGGCAGTGGCTGAGTGAATTGATCAAATATGCAAGGTTTGGCCGCGTGTAGATCATTGCGTACATTAGTGAGCCGATGATGGAGTGAAATGAATATTGCTTCATTTCCTCCTTTTCTGCCTCAATTTGAGGAGATTGTTCCTTTGATAGCTTTAGTTCAGGGTCGAGTGAAAAGTAGCTCGATTTGCAGATGGCCATTTCATCTTTGTTGACTGATGAAAATCAGTCTGTTGGGTCCAATTCAGAATATTTCGATTCCGAGACAATAGTGGGCTGGACCCATGTCAGTCCTTTTGTACTCCTGGGCCAATATGCATTTCGTATTTTTTTATCAAATTCAGATTGTTATTGAATAATAGAGTATCATCTACATAAAGAGTGATGATGATGAAGAAATCTTATACAGATGTGAAGTAGACATTTGAGTCTGCTGAGTTTGGAATAAAACCATTCTTGATTAGAAATGCATTGATTTTCTAGAAATTGGGCTCTGGGTGACTGTTTCAGCCCATAGAGAGCCTCATAGATTTTGCATACAAGGTGTTTCTTCTTACTCTTCATTTCATATCCCTTTGGCTGCGACATATAGATTTCTTCTTCGATGGTCCCATTTAGGAAAGTAGTTTGGACATCCATCTAATGAACTTCGAGATCTGCTGTTGTTCACAGATTTCCTCACTGCGAACCTATGAACACAATTTGCTATTCCCTTTCTTAATTTCTTATCTCTGAAATTGGGTGTTTCTGCCCGTTCCATGCGGTTGGCTCATTAGGCGTTATCTTTTTGGTTCAAAGCCAGATCAGACAAAAGTTTATTATTCATTGTAGTATGTTTTCCAGCCTGTCAGTGGGATGCTCAGGTCATCGTTCATTCCAATACATACACACAATTACACATGCAACTGAAAATCATTCATCTATTGATCTGCAGTATTAAGGGCTTTTGATTTGAAATTTATGAGATACCATTTAGGGATGTA
The DNA here is from genome assembly GCA_029204225.1 of Diphasiastrum complanatum. NCBI lineage: Eukaryota > Viridiplantae > Streptophyta > Lycopodiopsida > Lycopodiales > Lycopodiaceae > Diphasiastrum > Diphasiastrum complanatum. Next base: position 36,753,667 of record CM055101.1, read on the forward strand.
GATCTATATCTCATAACCTCTCCAAATATCCTAAACAAGTTTAAACAATGGTTTCAACTGTTAGCTTTACTAATAATGTAAATACTAACCACTGGTCTATAGATCATTCTCGCACAAGAATTTCTCTTTGAAATCACTGATGTCCCATACCAACAATTTTCTCTCCAAGAATGTTCTTTGCTTTTAGATCTGATCATCAGAAAATCAAAAAGATTATCTGACCAGCCAAATGTAGCTTGATGTGAATTTTCTGGTATCCACGTCTCCTGCCCAGTCTGAATCTGAATAAGTGGTCAATGTGAGTGCGGCTTCTGTATTGCCATTATAACTCAAAGTATAATGCTTTGTAGCTTGAATGTACCTCAATACTCTTTGCAGAGCTTTCTAGTGTTGTAGGCCTGGATTGGACATGTACTAAAATAGTGTGCTTACTGCATATGCTAGATAAGGTCGTGTGCAGATCATAGAATACATAATAGATCCTATGACAGACTGATAAGGATACCTGCACATTTCTTGTTGATCTGCTTGAGTTCTGGGACAGATGTCTCTGGAAAGATTAGCTCCTGGATCCATAGGTGTGTCTATGGGCTTGCAGTCCTCCATGCCATGTCTACGAAGTACATGTGAGAGATTTCAACTAGTTTAGTCTAGTTTAGTCATATTTTGGTAAATTGTCAATAAGAGACCAAAACTCATTTTAGAATTAGAGATAAACTTTTTGAAGTTATATTAGTTTAAAATATACTCAATAAACACTCTTTGAAATTCTGGGAAAGTTGGGAGTCGAGTTTGAGAGAGATTCAAATTTGAACTTTGGGTACATTGAATCTAGACCCAAAATTAGTAGGGTTTACATTTTGGAGGGAAAGCCAAGTGGCCAAATAGGGTTTGAAAACTCTATAAAAGGATGTAAGTCGTGGAGAGACACATCTTCTCTCTTCTCTCTCTCATTTCATCATTATACATGGTCCTCTTTGGGTTCTACTACTCATTGGTGCACTATCTTGGTGTTATCTTGCAATCTTTTGTGTAAAATGCTCATTTATTGTTATTTTCGGTTTCACACGTGTGAAATACAGTAGGGTACTGTAATTGTACAGAAAGCAAACATATTTTATGTTTTGTATCATGTTTGATCAATATCTCTTAGAGTTTGCATCTCATTTTGTATGTAGATGCTGATTTTTTTACATTGGCAGGATTGTTGGTTTGCTCCTTATTGTAACCAAAGAACAGGGACATGGATTGGATCTTGAATGATCTAAAATCCTTCACATGGTATCAGAGCTCTTGTGTTTCAGGTTATGAAAGGATCAGCCATCTTTAGCAAGGATTTGAAGGAGTTACCAATGCTAGAGCATGCTAGATTGATCTCTACTAAAAAATCAGCATTTTTGCATGTGTAGAATTGATCTTTTGTAGGTCAAAACTCAATATAGGGTTAGACACTTGATCAATTCTGATTGCACACTTGGTTTACTGGAATTAGATGATTTTTAATGCATTAGGAAGGTCTCATTGGACTCTACAAGAAGATATACCAAGTTTCTCGAAATTGCATGTAGAATTTAAGATATTTAATTTTTCTGTGATTTTGTCAAAACCCTAATTTTGATTGGATCTCTAGTTTGTGAGGTTACTGAACTTCATTTGAGTGTGTTTCAATCTTATTAAGTGGCAAGAATCATTAGATTGAGGATAGATCATAGGTTGATCAAGATTTCACTATTCTGTGTGTTGATTTTCTAGTTAGAAGTGCTAGAAGAGATTTGAGAGGTTCCATATCTTTGTGATTTCTTCTTGGGTTAATTTGTTGACATTCAAGAGAGTGCTTTGTGCATTGTAACAGGTTGAAAGAGAAGATCAGGTCACTTCAACATGGCTACAAGTGGTGGATTTATGTTGGAGAGCAATGATAGGCTTACCTCAATCAACTATTCTACTTGGAAGGTGAGGATGGAGTCCTTATTGGAGATGAATGAGTTGATGGAGATTTTTGCAAGTGTGGAGGAGAGGCCTCAAGCACCTCAAGATCAAATGAGGTATGACAAGAGAGCAAAGAAAGCTCTACATATGATTAAGATGAATGTTACCAATGAACTTCTCAAGGAAGTTGGTAAGTGCACATCATCTTTGGAGGCTTGGGAAGCTTTGAAGAAGCTTTATGAATCCAAGTCTACATCAAGAGTGCTTACTCTTAGGAAGCAAATCTTTCAAAGTTTGCAAAAGAAGGAAGAGAGTACTCATGCTTTTGTTTTGAGGGTTAAAGCATTCAATGATGAGTTAGCATGTATTGATGAAAGCATTAAGGAGGTAGAACTTGTTCAAGTTATACTTAATGGCTTGTTGGATGATCATGCTAATCTTGTTCAAAGTTTTGCTATTCAAAAGACTTTGCCAAGTATTGTGGATTTGCAAGAGATCTTGGTAAATGAGGAGTATAGGCTTCAATCAAGAGGAGGTGGATCTACATCGACATCTCATTATGAAGAGGATGCTATGTCCATCAAAGGCAAGTTCAAGGGCAAAGGCAAAGGCAAGTGGTCTAAAGGGCAAGATCAAGGCGATACTTCCTCTTTTGGAAAAAAGAAAGATAAGTCTAAGTTGAAATGCTTTTATTGTGGAATCAAAGGGCATTTTTCAAATGAATGTTTGAAGAACCAAAGAGATGAAGGTAGCAAGCAAGTCAACTTTACTACTAATGATGAGGATCTAGGTGGTGGTGATTCTCTTTTGATGTGTTCTTCAAGTCCAATATCAAGTGAAGGTGACAAAGATTCATGGTGGATTGATAGTGGAGCTAGTTCACATATGACTAGTCACAAGGAGTTCTTTACTTATTTGGTCACTTATGATGGAGCCAAGAAAGCAATTCACATGGCCAATGGTGGTGAGTGTGTGATTGAAGGTATTGGTTCAATTCCTATTTGTCTCTCTACTAATAGGAAAGCAAGACTTGATGGTGTTCTTTACATTCCTTAACTTTCAAAGAATTTGCTAAGTGTTGGTCAAATGATAGAGAAAGGATACATGGTAAAGTTTGGTGGTGATGCTTGCTTCATTACAAAGGAATAAATCTTGGTTGCTAGGGGCAATAAACAGGGTAGACTTTTCAAGTTTGATGTTTTTGTTATGGCTCACAAAAAGGATGGAATGGAAAAGAAGATTGGTCTCAACTTTCCAAAGCTACCTTTTAGCATCAATAAGATTGGTGGATCTTATGCAAAGTCTAAAAAGCTTCCTTATGCTAGATTGATATCTTTGATGATCAAGAGAAAGGTAAGCAAGTGGAAGCGACTCACTTTGCTTTACTCACATGTTTTGGAGAATTTTCTTGTGTAGATGATGCTATGCAAGTGGATATTGGTTCTCATGGTTTTCATACTGGCAAAGCAAGTAATGGATCTGAAAAAAAAAGTTTGTTCAATGACTTTGATGGTCAAGAGGAAGACCAAGAGGTTGGTCTCAAAGGGCTTCAACAATACAAAAGGAGAGGTGGCAATTTGGAGCTAGTCAAGAGCATCAAAGGAAGGGTATTTGGCAAAGATGTTTTGGATCTATTTTTGCAGCTTAATGAAGACTCAAGTAAGGTCAAAGGAGCATCAAGGAAGTGCTTTTCAAGTTTATTTTACTTGTTCTATCTCATGTTTGAGCTATTTCATGTGGATGTGTGCAAATTTTCAAGATATGGACAAACTAGCTACATTGTCTTGCAATATCTTATTGTTGGAGTTGTACTAGCATTCTTGGCTGGTTTTGCTGATGGAAATGAAGTTATTGGAGTTTCATTATGTCACTCATCCATGGCTAAGTTCTCAAGTGTTGAGCTACTTGGTGCCAATACTTGGAGATTGTCAATTTTTGGTGAATTCATGGTCATTTTCTTGTGTCAAGTAGATCTTGAAGATGGACTAGTGCAAACTACTTGGTTTATGGAGTCATGTGGTGCTGCATTTGCATCATTTATGTACTCACCTACTCATGGATTTCCAAGGTTTGATGGTTTCTTGTGGCAAGATGGAGATGGAGGCTCATTCATGGAGTTTTATGGTGGAGACATATCAAGAAAGGACAAAGTTGGAGGAGACAAGCAAACAAATGGTCATCACTCACATTTATTGTTTGATTGCTGTAATTTTCCAGAGAGTTCAAAGTTTGAAGCATGGAGGAATCATTTCATTCACATTCTATTTGGTTTTTCACATTCTAGTTATATCTTGATGTGTAAAATTGATGTAAGAAATAGTGAAGCATCCAATTTGGACACTATTCTCTATATCAATTATGAGAGATACTTTAGAACCTTAGAAAAGAGATCTATACTTAGGATGGATCATTCTAAAGTTGGATCAAAGTTCTATTGTCAAAACTATGCCAAAACTAGTTGAAGAGGGAGTGTGAGAGATTTGAACTAGTTTAGTCATATTTTGGTAAATTGTCAATAAGAGGCCAAAACTCATTTTAGACTTAGAGATAAACTTTTTGAAGTTATATTAGTTTAAAATATACTCAATAAACATTTTTTGAAAGTCTGGGAAAGTTGGTAGTCGAGTTTGAGAGAGATTCAAATTTGAACTTTGGGTACATTGAATCTAGACCCAAAATTAGTAGGGTTTACATTTTGGAGGGAAAGCCAAGTGGCCAAATAGGGTTTGAAAACTCTATAAAAGGATGTAAGTCGTGGAGAGACACATCTTCTCTCTTCTCTCTCTCATTTCATCATTATACATGGTCCTCTTTGGGTTCTACTACTCATTGGTGCACTATCTTGGTGTTATCTTGCAATCTTGTGTGTAAAATGCTCATTTATTGCTATTTTCGGTTTCACACGTGTGAAATACAGTAGGGTACTGTAATTGTACAGAAAGCAAACATATTTTATGTTTTGTATCATGTTTGATCAATATCTCTTAGAGTTTGCATCTCATTTTGTATGTAGATGCTGATTTTTTTACATTGGCAGGATTGTTGGTTTGCTCCTTATTGTAACCAAAGAACAGGGACATGGATTGGATCTTGAATGATCTAAAATCCTTCACAGTACATTGGTCAAGTAGGATTCTTGGCTTATAGCTATCCTTCTGCCTGCGCAATCTCTGCTAATCTCCATACCAAGAAGGTAATGGACTGGGCCTGAATCAGTCATCCCAAGCTCTGATGAAAGTAGAGATTGGTTTTTCAGTAATAACTGATTTGAATTACTGATAATTAAAGAATCATCAATGTATATTGCAATTATGACATAGCTTGACCCTTTACGCCTGAGATATACATTGCAATCTGCGGAGCAAGAAGTAAAATTGTGCTGCAACAAGAAGTGATTAATTCTATCATACCAGGCCCTGAGAGCTTGCTTAAGACCATATAAAGCCTTATGCACCATGCGAGAGTACCTAGAAGGAAGGAGATACCATCTTTGGTGATTTGTGCTTTCATGCAAGAGTACCTAGAAAGAAGGAGATACCATCTCTGGTGTATAGTCCTATGTGGAATTAGGATCGTAAGGATGATCCATATGGAAATTCTAGAGTACCTTAGGATTTGGTAGTTGGGCTTTTTTTTTTTAAACACTCTGGATTTAAAATATATCAAGGTATATTAATCAAAGTATAGCGATTTTTATATATCCAAATGGCACAATAATCAAGGTAGTGGTATTGCAAAAGGACTTAGCTGATAGCTATGGCAATTGGCTAGTGCAAAAGTCTAGTTAAATATAGATTTGACTTCCAAGTTGACTCGGCTCGGTTGATATGTCAATGCAATGACTCGATTGAGATTTGAAAAATGGGTTTGGTCGAGATGACACTGCAAAGACTCGGCTGAGATCTAAGTTATGAGATACTCGATCGAGAAAGGACTGAAAATTTGTCGAGATTGAACTAAAAAATTTGGTCGAGAATGGACTGAAAAATTCGGTCGAGATTTGAGTGAAATATTTGGTTGAGATCTTAACGAGAGGCTCGGTCGAGATCTTAATGGAGAGACTCGGTTGAGATCTCAACAGAGAGACTCAGTCGAGATCTTAACAAGATATTCGGTCGAGATCTTATGAGTAGGACCCGGTTGAGATTTTAACCCTAGACTCGATTGACATGGGAAGTTAGGAATCGATCAAGAGTCTATGTGGAGGGTTCGGTAGAAATGAAATAGGACTTGGCTCAATCCAGACGTATGTCGTGAGACTCGGCCAGGTGTGGGTGACAAAGATTCATGGTGGATTGATAGTGGAGCTAGTCCACACATGACTAGTCACAAGAAGTTCTTTATTTCTTTGGTCACTTATGATGGAGCCAAGAAACCAATTCAAATGGCCAATGGTGGTGAGTGTGTGATTGAAGGTATTGGTTCAATTCCTATTTGTCTCTCTACTAATAGGAAAGCAAGACTTGATGGTGTTCTTTACATTCCTTCACTTTCAAAGAATTTGTAAAGTGTTGGTCAAATGATAGAGAAAAGATACATAGTAAAGTTTGGTGGTGATGCTTGTTTCATTACAAAGGAAGAAATCTTGGTTGCTAGGGGCAATAAACAAGGTAGACTTTTCAAGCTTAATGCTTTTGTTATGGCTAACAAAAAGGATGGAATGGAAAAGGAGATTGGTCTCAACTTTCCAAAGTTCCCTTTTAGCATCAATAAGATTGGTGGATCTTATGCAAAGTCTAAAAAGCTTCCTTATGCTAGATCTAGGTCAAGATCTAATATGCTTCTTGGAGATGTTCATCTTTGTGCTAACTTGGCTAGTCTTGAGGATAATGATGGTGTTTCAATGGTTCTTCATGGCAAGTGCAAGCATGCAAACGGTAAGGAAAGAGCTAACTTCATCAATGGAGGTGAAGGTTCTTCCTTGGAAAAGATTGTTGTTAATGATTTCTTTGATCATATGGAAAAGAATGTTGCTAGGTGCATGCATGAAGGAGGTGGTTCTTCTACATTCTTCTGTTACGATTTCAAGAAAGTCATTTTTCCAGCAAGTGGAGTCACATGTCTTCATAAAGAGAGTAGATCAAATGGCTCTATTAAGAGACTTGGTGCGGGAGATAGTCACAAGTCAAGAAAAAGAGAAGTATGTGAAGAGTTCAAAGTAGGATGTACTTTGAATGATGTCATTGTGAATGATAGTGAAGAAGAATCATTATCATATGATTCATTACCTAAAACATTGAGTAGAAGTTCTTTTTTGAAAAAAGAGAGTACTTCAATCATCCTTATGTTGAAAGTACTAATCATTTTTTTCATGGCTTCTAATGTTTTTGAGGTTTCTACTTCTTATGATGCATCATTAAGAGGGAGTCTTATGAAGGAAAGAGCAATGGAAGATTGGTTCTTGGGAAGATCCAAGGCATGGATCTCACATCTCTTCATCAACTCAAAGGATTCTATGACTATGAATTGATCACTCATGATCTAGATGGCAAAAGGTTGGTTGGAGAAGACTACATGGAGCAAATCGGAAAGCAATTTCTTCAAGGCAAGGGAGATCTCATTGGTGAGCTTATTGAGGTTTGTTATGGACTCAAGAAGGCTGGATTTATTGGGTTTGATACTCATCTTCACCTACTCTACTTCATGTTGGATGGAAAGTTTGGAATCTATCTTTTGATTTATGATGGTGACATTGGTGACATTGTTTTCACTAACTTTTGTGGAAATTTGAGATCAAGAATTGATGAGATCTTGTTGGATATAGATCATATGTTTGAGAGGGAGTATTTCCAAAGGTTCAGGTCTGAAGATATTCATATCTTTGATGATCAAGAGAAAGGTAAGCAAGTGGAAGCGACTCATTCTGCTTTACTCACATGTTTTGGAGAATTTTCTTGTGTAGATGATGCTATGCAAGTGGATATTGGTTCTCATGGTTTTCATGTTGAAAAAGAAAGTAATGGATCTGGAAAACAAAGTTTGTTCAATGACTTTGATGGTCAAGACGAAGATCAAGAGGTTGGTCTCAAAGGGCTTCAACAACACAAAAGGAAAGGTGGCAATTTGGAGCTAGTCAAGATCATCAAAGGAAGGTTATTTAGCAAAGATGTTATGGATCTATTTTTGCAGCTTATTGAAGCCTCAAGTAAGGTCAAAGGAGCAGCAAGGAAGTGTTGTTCAAGTTTACTTTACTTGTTCTATCTCATGTTTGAGCTATTTCATGTGGATGTGTGCAAATTGTCAAGATATGGACAAACTAGCTACATTGTCTTGCAATATCTTATTGTTGGAGTTGTACTAGAATTCTTGGCTGGTTTTGCTGATGGAAATGAAGCTATTTGAGGTTCATTATATCACTCATCCATGATCAAGTTCTCAAGTGTTGAGCTACTTGATGCCAGCTTTTGGAGATTGTCAATTTTTGGTGAATTCATGGTCATTTTCTTGTATCAAGTAGATCTTGAAGATGGACTAGTGCAACCTACTTGGTTTATGGAGTCATGTGGTGCTGCATTTGCATCATTTATGTACTCACCTACTCATGGATTTCCAAGGTTTGATGGTTTCTTGTGGCAAGATGGAGATGGAGGCTCATTCATGGAGTTTTATGGTGGAGACATATCAAGAAAGGACAAAGTTGGAGGAGACAAGCAAGAAAATGGTCATCACTCACATTTATTGTATGGTTGCTATAATTTTCCAGAGAGTTCAAAGTTTGAAGCATGGAGGAATCATTTCATTCACATTCTATTTGGTTTTTCACATTCTAGTTATATCTTGATGTGTAAAATTGATGTAAGAAATAGTGAAGCATCCGATTTGGACACTATTCTCTATATCAATTATGAAATATACTTTAGAACCTTAGAAAGGAGATCTATACTTAGGATGGAGATCATTCTAAAGTTGGATCAAAGTTCTATTGTCAGAACTATGCCAAAACTAGTTGAAGAGGGAGTGTGAGAGATTTCAACTAGTTTAGTCTAGTTTAGTCATATTTTGGTTAATTGTCAATAAGAGGCCAAAACTCATTTTAGACTTAGAGATAACCTTTTTGAAGTTATATTAGTTTAAAATACATTCAATAAACACTTTTTGAATGTGTGAGAAAGTTGGTAGTCGAGTTTGAGAGAGATTCAAATTTGAACTTTGGGTACATTGAATCTAGACCCAAAAATAGTAGGGTTTACATTTTGGAGGGAAAGCCAAGTGGCCAATAGGGTTTGAAACTCTATAAAAGGATGTAACTCGTGGAGAGACACATCTTCTCTCTTCTATCTCTCATTTCATCACTATACATGGTTCTCTTTGGGTTCTACTACTCATTGGTGCACTATCTTGGTGTTATCTTGCAATTCTATGTGTAGAATGATCATTTATTGCTATTTTTGGTTTCACGCATGTGAAATATAGTAGGGTACTGTAATTGTACGGAAAGCAAACATATTTTATGTTTTGGTTCATGTTTGATCAGTATCTCTTAGAGTTTGCATCTCATTTTGTATGTAGATGCTATTTTTTCTACATTGCCACGATTGGTGGTTTGCTCCTTATTGTAACCAAAGATTAGGGACATGGATTGCATCTTGAATGATCTGAAATCCTTCACACAGATCTTGCTCTGCATGCTGCTGATTGAAGCCACTACTTCTTGAAGTCTGTTCACTTGGTGATGGTTGATTGTTGAATGCTTGGCCTCTTGGATCTGATAGTCTTTGGCTATGTCAGATTATGACAGGGTAGGTAGGTTCTAATGCCACTGATGTGAGAACAATGAATGACAAAAAAATTTGCCTTCAGTTTCGTGAACGCGAAAAAAACATGCGAAAACGGATGGAGTTCAGAAGTGACTACTAGACACTACCAGCTGCATCACTCCTACAATCCTCCAGAATGTAGTCAGGCAATGTTGACCTACGTTTATAAATTAATATAGCATTCGACAAAGTTTCAACCAATGTGCGAAAAAAAAAATGAATGAGAGAATCAGACACACGAATAACAGTAGACACATTTGCATTCAATATCAGACAAGACAAGAAAATCATCTATTGATCTTTCTCTGATTCTTCAAGCACTGCATGCAGATCCATGCAGTGCGTTGGCATGAGAGAAATACAGTTCTCTCATGAGTGATTGTCTCACTTACTAGCGGACTTGTGGATCTTCAGATACTAGATAGAATTGTCTCGCTCGCAGGCGGACCTCTGTTCTGTATTCTCGTCTTGATTGCTTACTAACATCAGACTAGTTTTCTATATCTGTGTATTAATCAAGTATGATGCATAGTGTCCTTTCTTGCCATAGAAAAAACACTTGATCTTTGACAGCTTCTTCTTGCCACTGGATGTTGCAGCTTGTGAGGACTGATCATCACCACCTTCTTTGGCTTTGTCCTTCTTGAAGTGTTGTTGTCTTTTGCCCTTGCCTCTCGACTTGTCTATGATGAAGAGTGCTTTGTCATCTCCACCATATTTCAATGAAAGTCTGTTGATCCTCAACATCTTGTTTTCTTGCCTGCTTTCTTCAGCAATGAGAACACCTTGTAGTGTCTCCAAAGATGGAAGATTTTTCCTGATAGCATAAGTCTGCACAATATTGTCATACTCATCTCTAAGTCCATTTAGGACTACTTGAACAAGTTCAGTGTTCTTAAGAGCATCTCCAATACCAGCTAACTCTTGATGAAGATCCTTAACTCTCATTACATATGATGAAGCACTCTCATCTACTCTCTGATAACTTAGAAAGACTTGGTTTCTAAGTGTGAGCAATCTAGAAGTATTTTTGATTTCATAGACTGTTTTTAGAGTATCCCAAGCTTCTTTGGTAGTGGTGCATGTACTGATTTCTCTTAACACTTCATTGGTTACATTCATTTTTATGAAATGAAGGGCAATTCTGGTTCTTTTGTGAAATGTTGCAGCTTCATTAGGTGCAGCAGGTTTTTCTTTAGCTCCACTGACAATGTCCATTACATATTGTAGAATCAATAATGATTCCATTTTGATCTTTCACATTGCACAATTGGAAGATGTTAATTTCTCACGCTTGTTATCTCAACCTAGGATCTAACATTGATGCCTAGTCTGAAATGCCAAAGCATATCAGTTGATTCAGAAGTGGATGTATGAAGAGCTTGACTGTTAGAAGAGTAGCAGTGGCTGAGTTTGTAAAGATAGCCACTTCTTCTCCCGAAAGCTAGAACTTTATGGGATTTGTCAAGAATGGTGCAACCATCTATATCGAATTTGACTCCGACCTGAATCAGTGATTCTGCTAACTAAGAGCATATTTTTGGTCAGATTTGGAACATAGAGAATGTTGGACAACAACTTGACATTACCTTTCTAAAATTTGACTTTGACTATTCCTTCACCCTCGATGCAATGAGATGAGTTATCTTCCAGTTGCACAACTCGAGTGTGGGTGAATGACTTCTAGTCTATGAATCAATCGCGATGGTGAGTCATATGTTGAGTTGCTCTGGAGTCTAGATACCAAGAATCAATATCATGTTGTTCTCCGACTTTGGTCATGAAAGCTTCTTTATCTTCCTCCTGTTGGTGGATCGAGTGACTAGTTGTAGCAGAATTTGCTTGCTGCTAGAACTATTTTTGGCTGATTAAGGTATTTTCAGAACCCAAGTCTAAAATGCACTGCTCCATTTCTTTTTTCTTATCCAGCATAGACTGGATCACTTGCGAGAAACTAAACCAAGAGCATCACCAGAATCTATTGAGATGGAAGTGATAGCAGTAGGAGGAACTGGTGGTACTGTTCCTGTTTGGTGTGGAGGTGGTGCCGACAATTCTTCTTCTTCAAAAATATCTTTTTCTTCGTAGCCATCAAGTACCGTGGCGTCGAACTGCTTCGGAGATTTAACCGCATGGACGACCCGAATGGTGTCTGGTGCCTGATCAGCTACTGTATCTTGTTGATCTGTTTGAAAAGTAGAATAAAAAATTGTAGAACTATCATGGAACAATTCAAATCCTTTTTCGGGGATTGAGGTTCAAAGGGACCTAGACTTTGGGGCATGACAAAAACTGCTGAAGCTCCAAAGGGGTCGGAATCATCGAACATGTCCATAAAAGCTTGGGTGTTTGGTGAAATTGTTCGAGTTTGTGGGGGTGAGGCGGTTTGGGCAGCTGTGATTGGAATTGTGGCTCCAATGGTCACAGACTGAACTTGTGAGAAAATAGAGGCGAGGGAAGCATCGGTGGATTGGGGGATGGGGAGTTCAGTGCGAATTGCAGCAAGGGGTGGAAGCTGAAGAGGTTTGCCTAGTTCGACGACGTGACGCGGGAGGCGAGTTAGGTATAACGACTTCGCTGCGTACACGACAATGATTGTGTGAACTTGAGGCCTAGTGAGTGTATCAGATAGCTGTAGGAAAGTTTTAGAAAGTTCTTGTTGTGAAAAAAAATTTCAAGAGCTTCGCTAGCACAAGTGAGAAATGAATCAAATTCAACCTTCTTATAGGTGAATTTTGGAGGGTCCATTAGACAAAGTACTAGTTTGGCTGATTAGTTCTGGACAAAAATCTACAGGCATGCTCAGTACTGTAAAATTAGCTTCATCTCAACGAAGGTTCTTGACCAAAATAGCAGTCTGGCGAACGTTTTGAAGATTTGACGAAGGTTGAACATTTGCCTACGACCATCCTTCGCCTAGGTGCTGTAATAAATGCAAATTTCCAAGATCTGAATCTCTGACCAACCTAGATTTGGCATTCTAAATCCATCTGGTGTGTCGGCGAAGGTTCATAAGCTTTGTAATGTGCTCGGCGAACGTTCCCAAAATGACAAAATGTTGACCATTCGCCTAAGGTCAAAACAAGTATTAACTGGTGAAAAGAACGTTCGCCCAACTCAGTGTGGTACATCTGAGGTGGATCTTGCCTCTGAAAACTCGACGAACGTTTTCTATAACTATATGTACAAAATATGACCCAAAAAGTGGTTTTTCAAGCTAGTTTTTAAAAGATCTGATTCCCGAAAATACTTTCCTTCAACTTTTTCTGATCTGATGACATTTTTTACTTTTGCTCATCAGCCTTTTGATTCATTTCTTTATTTTCACTTTTTTTTTTTTCTTTTTCTTTTTTTCTTTTTTCTTTTTATTGTCTTTTCCAAAACACAAAATCAATCAAGTAGTGAAAAACAAAAAAATTGTAAAACAATAAAACTAAAATCACAGTGTCCAATCATGCTGGCTGAACTGGTGGAACAGGCTACCAAAACTTGCATAATACACTGTCATTCACTGGAGTGTCAAATCATTTTCTATCCAAATGTTCCAAAATACTTTTGATCAGTTTTGTCTTATACATTAGTGCTAGATCTCCTTCCTTCAGATCTTTTTTGTGTAGTCGGCGATCGTGCCATGCCTTACGATGGGCTTTGTCTGCTGCTAATCTATGAACTGCCATCAATCTGGTTTCACCAAAAATTCAATCGGCATCACTGCATCTTGACCATAGGCAAACTGAAATGGCGTTTGATTTCTACTACCTTTGTAAGCTATTCTAAATGCCTATAATGCTGCATAAAGCTTATGTTCCCAATCAGAATGACTTGCTTCGACCGTTTTTGTCATAATGTTGTAGAGAATCTTATTGGAAGATTTAGCTTGACCATTACCCGTCGGATAATAAGGAGTACTAAACTGATGAATAACAAAAAAGTCTTCCAACAGACACTTTATCATTTCATTCACAAAATGTGTTCCGCGATTACTCATGATCTCGATAGGACATCCAAATCTAGTAATGACGTTTTCATAGAGGAACTTAGCTGTTGATTTTGCATCTATAACTCGAACTGATTTTGCTTCAACCCATTTGGTCATATAATCAGTTGCAACAATGATATATCTGGCTTGAGATCCTCGTGCCACAGGATGAATAGGACATAGTCAAGGCCCCATTCTCGAATGGTGCTTGCGATAAAACTGGATGTATAGGTTCATAATTTTGTCGTGTAAGATGACGTGCTCATTGACAAACATCACATGACTGAATATAATCTTCTGCATCTTTATGAAGTGTAGGCCACCAACATCCTGATTGTAAAAGTTCGTGAATAGTGATATCTATTGAAAAATGTAGGATCCATGTGATTGAGGATCTACTCATCTGTTCTACATCTCCATCATAAGTCAAGGCATGACTAGCATGTATTAGATCATCCTCAATTGGATCTAGAATTGGATCAGTGGTTTTCCAAGCCAAATTCATGATATTTAATGAAAAAGTGATTGGCATATCCAAAATTTGATCAAGTAAAACAATTTCACTCAATTTGGATTGATTATCTCATTGACACATATAGCCTGCTGTACAATCCACTGTTGCAAGAGCTTGATTTTAATTGACAATGTCGGTTTGAGAGTCATAATGGACTCCCAAAGTCTTCATTTGTTGATCATAGGTATGATCAGTTGTTGATAAATCATCATCCCCTTTTTGGACTACTGGCTTGATAGTCCAAGTGATCGAATCTACTTTGACCGCACGCTCATGATTCTCAAAAGTAATTTTGCTGGTGCCCCAGTTATGAATTACTTGCGCAACTCGTAACCATGGACGTCCCAATAAAATTCAATATACATTTGGCGCATCAGGTAAGTCCATTACTACAAAAGTAATGACAAAATGCACAGGTACATCTTCAATTATTCCTCTCGGATGGACTATTGTTTGATCAGCTAGCTTGATGGCAAAAGTGGCAGGCTTCAACTTTGTAAGTCCCCATTTTGCACATAGCTTGGTTGAAATCAGGTTAACTCCTGAACCTCCATCAATCATAGCTGCTTCTTTACCAAATTGTCTATGTTGTATCGGTAGGGTGATGTTCTTCTGTTCAGTTTCCTAGGCAGTTCCTACATTGAGTACTTCGTTCGTTTCTTCAAACCCGGCACAAAAAAGTGGTTTCTAATAGACTTGTGGTTCCGTTTGAGTCAATCTTTCTGCTAATACTTCTTTTGCTTTAGGCACCAGCTTAAGAAATTCTCCCAGTGTAATATCCATCTTGCTAGACAGAATATTTATGATCATCTCTGTTTGCGGCGCTTCTGGTTTTGTCATCTTGAAGAGTTCTTCATGATGGTGCAACTGTGTATTAAAATTTGTTCTTGGATCTGCTTGTGACATAGATGAAGAATGGACTTCGGCTACTGCTTCAGTGGCTTCTTCGGCTTTTCTTCTTGCAACTGTTTAATCCACTATCTCATATCTTGATATCTTTTCTTTTCTGCTTTGAGATTCAGATACACCCCTGATGTGGTAGGTAAATCTGTAGTTGGTGCAGTAGGTATTGGATCAACTAGAACCTCCTATTTCTGAGCTATAGTAACAACCATCAAAGGTATAGTTGGTTCATATTTAACTACTGGCCTTTTATTGATCGTAATCATATTCACTGGAGTAGTAATCGGTGGTGGTTTGGGTCTTGCAGGGCATTCTTTATAACAGTGTCCATAACCACATTCTGTACAAAATGTATAAATTTCTCTTTGTTTGAACATTCATCAACTCTATGGTTCTCTCCACATGCAAAACATCCAAGTGGTGCTCTGGACCATTGTCTAGTTGCTTCTTGTTGCGCAGCAGCATAGATAGCATACTGCTCTGAAGGACTACTCTCGTGATCATTGTTATAGTTCCATTGCTCATTACCAGGATAACGTTTTGGTTCCATTAGATTTTCAGGAGGAGCACTTTATCGGCAGAGCTAGTCGTTTTGGAAATCCAAGGGCAAAATTGAAAGGCTTCCCATCAGGACTCTTTGAATAAGTAGGTTCTCGATACTGAAGCTTAGAATACCTTTGCTGGATGATCCGAGAATTAAAAGAACAAAAGACTATTTCATGTCCCGTAGAGTTACACAGATGACAAATATTATTCCTCATTCATTGTTTCAATGTTGGACATTCATTCATAGTGTGATTGCTTGCACAAATTGAACACCAGCCGGCTAGGAAAAGTCTTTGCAAACTTTTTAGGTTCTTTGTTTGCTTTACCATAGAATTCTTCCAAGGCTTTAATCTCTTCATCAAGTTGAGACTACATCTTTTCCAGCTGCATCTGCTGCTTTTGACCAAGTTTCTTGAACTCATCAATCATCTTCTCTGCATTAGCATTGATATTTGTTGATGCAATGGTGATGGATGTTGTCGTGGTTTGCCCTATCGTATAAGACAACATTCCAACATTTGGTTCGTCATTCGAAACTTCATCCTCCTCACGAATTGCATCATCCATAGCACTCTGTATTGTAGTGTATTCATTATGACCTTTTAGCTCGCACCTAATCCTTTTAGATAGACTTGCTAAGAACCACATAATCAAAGCATCGTCATTGATTAGATCGGGATCACACTCAGACCTGAGGTGTTTAACCCATTCAATATAATCTCGTACTACTTTCCCATTTTAATTTTACTGAAGAGGATAAAGGGATCTTCCATAAATTTTCTAGGCTTAAATCTCATAATGAGAGCAGCTTTGACCACTTTCCAATCTTGACGTTCTGCTCTCTCTTGGTTATAAAACCAATCTTGAGCAGCTCCCGTTAAGGCCATAGGGAATAACTAAAGTTTATCTTGTGGAAAAACTTTGCCATAAACCCTACATGATTCAGAAAAGATCTAGAAAAATCTGATGAGATCAGATAACCCATTGTACTTTGGTATATCTAACCGAGGAGATATTCTAACAATAATTGGTGGTGGGTCCAGTGGTCCTTCTTCAGCCATAATTCCAAATTACGTCAATCAAACAATGAGATTGGATCTAGATTTTTCAATAATATTCTATCTCAAATCATATCAAATCTGTAATCTCAATCCCTTGAAAATGATCAGTTTTCTGATTTTTGAAAATTAGATCTTGATCGAACGAACGACACTTCTAAGAATAATGATTTCTCAAAATCAGAATCAAACTGTAATAGAATTGCTCAAAATTTTGACAGAGGCTAGATTTGGAAAATCAGAACCTAGTACGGGCGAAAGGTTCCTAAGCAAAGGTTGACTTGGCAAAGGTTCTTTAGTGCTATTTTGGATAAAAATCTCTGATTTGGCTATTTTCTGATAAATCTGAAAAAATTAACCTTCGTCGAACTCAGAGAGAGTAAATTTGACTCAAATAAGACTAGAATAAAACTGGCGAAGGTTCTGATGGACAAACAATATGGCTTTTGTAGTTTGGCGAGGGTAAAAATAGAGATTTCTCAATATCCTTGTAACAATAACGTTCGTCGAACTCAAAAATGATGATTTACTATATTTAGAATTCTCAAAAATTCCAACGAAAGTTTCGGTCAAGGTTACAAATGTAATACTATTATTTTTGTAAAAAAGAGTCCTTTTTGACAAAAATAGGTCAATATGACACATGGCCTTTGCTTATCGTTCGCCAAACTCGTTGATGAACCAAAATAGTAAGTCAGACTGACACAGCCTTTGGCGAAGGTTTTAGGTGAAGGTTCTTCTAAGAAAACTTTTGTAAAAAAGTGTTAAACTCTTCACAAAAAACTACCAGCCACTAGATGAACAGTCACTTTGACCTTTTATTTTTAGAATTAACGTTCGTTGACCTAGTAGTAGATAGATCTGAATCACACCTATGCACAATGAATCGGATGAAGTTCTTTTTTTTGTATTTTTTAGGGTTTTGAGTGTTTTTTGGTATTTTCTGATGGTTTTTCTAATGTTTTTGTAAATCTACTGGGAAGGAATGTTCGCCCTTCAAACTCAAGGTTTTGTGAAGAAAATTGAAGGTGCTTGCAACTTGACGAACGTTTCTTGAAAGAGGGTAAAAAGTTATCAGCTCTAATGACAAATTTGTCTCTTTTTGACCAAAATCTAACAGATTTGACCGATTTTTGTTATTTTTTCTGATTTCTCATATCCAAATGGATTTTAACAATGATGATCTAAATAGCTTCCTCTGCTCAACAATCAAATTAGATTTCAAACAAGAAGATCCACTCAAATCAAGCCAAATAATTCCAAATTTAATCCTAAAATGCAATTTTAACACTATTTATGCCAAGACAAGATGCCTAATGCAAGCTAACCATCAACCAAACATGTTGTAAACTAAAAAATTGGCGTAGCTCCCCGGGAACAGTGCCAAAATTGTGTGGGTTTATTTCCTATCTTATTCTCAACCCAAGATCCAAGCACACAAGCATCAAGGAGATGAAGGTAGTCGTCACGATCCCGTGAGAGCAATAACATATCTCAGAATTCAGCATGTATGGAAGATCCACATCTAACTCTAACATCCATTAACACTATTTAACTCTAAGATCCACAATGATAATAGCTTACTCTTTCTCTCTCTCTCTCTCTTTCTCTCTCACAAAAATCATAAGAAATAGCAATTCCAATAATATTCAGATCCAACAATTAACAAATACAACAAAATCATGAGAGATGGAGGAATAGACATAGAGAGCAAGGACATTCACAACTCCATTCCATAAAAGAACCAATCTGCTTGTATTGAAATGAAGATGGAAACATGATTTACAACTCGAGCTATTAACTGACATTTAGGCCCTACGACATTAAAAGTCTCGCAAAAAGGCCCTGTTATTAACTTGTAACTAATCAAATAACTATGTGATCATCGGGTTGGACTTAACACGTAGGGTGCCAAATCCCTCTCACCTATTAACTAGGGTTAGGGTTGCCTTGGGGTCCGCAAACCCTCCAACAATGTACAAAGTAAATAATGTTGGATTTATCTCCTCTACTCTCCCAAATCCCATTTTAATCTGCCTCCATTTATGCTGCAATTTTTACTCATGTTGTCGCACAGTCTGCATATTTACATGTAAAATAAGACAGACGAATAAAACACGACTGTCTGCAGAAATACAAGTAAATTCTCACAGACGAAGAAAAGACAAAAAGAACGCGACACCGTGTTTTTACACGCGTTTTGTGACAGGCGAAAAAAGATGGCACTGTCTTAGTTAGAGTGACACATTTTTTGCATCTTCACCAACGTTCATTTCAGCAAACAGATCTGAATGGAATTATACAAGAAGACATCTACATGATCCAGTCCAAAGGATACGTTTTGGAAGGTATGAAGAATCATGTCTGTAAACTCTAAAAAGCACTTTACGGCTTGAATCAGTCTGTCAGAGCTTGGTTTCAGAGGATAAACACATTCCTCATCAAACAAGGATTCAAACCAAGCACTGTTGATTGCAACGTCTATTCCAAGTCAGTGTAGCAATCCTTCATTATCATCACCTTATCATGTGGATGATATGTTGCTCTTAAGCAACAATACCAATTTGGTCAAGGATTCTAAGCAGATGTTGTTTTCAAAGTTTGATATGACTGATCTGGACGAAGCTCACTTCTGTCTAGGCATTCAAATCCACAGAGACAGAGCGAGACGACTGATTTACATCACTCAACAAAGGTATCTTCACAATGTTCTTAACAGATACAATCTAATGAATTGTAAATTAGCTCACTCACCGATGGATCCAGACCTGCATTTGTCAAAGGACCAATGTCCCCAGACCAAGCAGGAAGAGGAGCAGATGAGAGAGTATCCTTTTTCGATACTCGGATCTCTCATGTATGCAATGGTCTGTACAAGACCTCTTTTGGAGTAAGCTCACTCAACCAATATATGGCTAATCCTAGCATTAACCATTGGAAGGCTCTCATAAGAGTCATGAGATATATTCGAGCTACCATGGACCAGTGCATCTGCTATGGAGATGTCAACAATGACAATCTTCATCAGCTCAGTGGATATTCCGATGCAAGCTAAGGAGGAGATGTAGACAACCGTAAGTCCACATCTGGATTTACATTCTTCTTCAATGGCGGTCCTATCTCATGGAACAGTCGTAAGCAAACCTCTATCGCACTTTCTTACAAAAGCCGAATACATTGTTGTTTCTCAATCTATTAAGGAAGCGTTTTGGTTGAGAAATTTACTATCAGACGTTAATCTGTATCAGTACAGCCCTACAATTTTATTCTGTGATAATCATAGTGTTGTTGCCTTATCGGCCAACCCTAGATTTCACTCTAGTAGTAAGCACATTGAAATCAGATATCAGTACATCAGGGCCAAGGTTCTCAACAAGGAGGTGAGCTTAACGTACTACAGAACGCAAGACATGGTTGCAGATATTTTCACGAAAGCATTAAGTATCAATGCACATAACAAATTTGTGCATTGCTTAGTCTGAAGATCAAGGCATTCACGGATCCAGATTAAGGGGGGGTGTTGGATTTATCTCCTCTACTCTCCCAAATCCCATTTTAATCTACCTCCATTCATGCTGCAATTTTTACTCACGTTGTCGCACAGTCTGCATATTTACATGTAAAATAAGACAGACGAATAAAACACGACTATCTACATAAATACAAGTAAATTCTCACAGGCGAAGAAAAGGCAAAAAGAAGACGACATTGTGTCTTTACACGCATTTTGTAACAGGCGAAAAAAGGTGACACTGCCTTATAGTAGTACTCTAAGAGCTATGAAGATTGTTGTTGTCGACTTCTCCATAGCAGATGCACAGGTCCGTTGTAGCTCAAACATATCTCATGACTCTGATAAGAGCCTTACAATGTATGATTTCAGGATTAGCCATAAATTGGCTTAACGAGCTAATTGCATGTCATGTGCCAACCTTAGCATTATAACATCTAATCCATTCAAACATGAAATTACAATGGAAATGCAAGAAATCAAGAAAACTAGTCAAAAATTAAGAAACTAGACAAAGATAGCAAACCTTCACCAAAATAGGCAAAGTAAGGTATCATTATTCGTGATTAAAGATCATTCACAAGATAGTTAGCATAGACTTCAAAGTATGTCTTTAAGTAATATCATTCCACCTTCATTACAAGTTTGCCTTTACGTTGAGGTAGATTAATACTCGAGTCTTCAAATTACAATTGGGCGAGTAACTTCTTGTGAATATATCAAAAATATAATGTAGTTTTGAAAAATGTGATGTATATTGGGTATTACAACTATCCTAAATTTGATTTTCGTAGCCTTGTACTTCATTGGACGAATTGGCCTAGGTTTCTCATGTTTCAAATTTTTCAACTTGGATTCTTCAAATACGTTTGAAATCTGCCAATATGGCATATACTCCAACGGAAACGGTCTCAAAACCAATGAGTGCACAAGTTCTATATGCACCATTTAGTCTAAGATCCTTCCAAGTTCAACACAAAAGACATAACAACAACATTGTATTGCAAACTTACTACTTCTCTAGCATCTAGTAATTGCGCCCGATATTTGCCTTGCGTATAATTTTTACATGTACCTTTCGGCCCTACCATGATATCCTCTCCATTATGCAAATAACCAGATCAAGCATCAAAGGTATTGCAACTTTGCCAACACAAAAGAGATCCCAACAAGTTTTGTATGACATTCCTTGATGCACAAAAGACAACACTGATATAAGAATAATCGGGTCACCAGCTTAGCAATTTGTATACAATAATGAATGTACTGGAATGCATGTGATACTATGTTACATTTGTGAGAATTCACACATGTGAGAATGTCCTAATGTGTGAAATTGATCTCCTAAGCTTGGATCATGCACTACAGATCACTTATTGATTGAAATCCAAGATCAATGACAAGATCTAAGGCAAAAAGACCATTCTGCATGCATTCATTCATTACCGAAAGGTGTTTCACATGTGTGGAAGACTTCATAAAATTAACTAAGTCCCAACAAGCTCCTCTCCTCGGGAAGAGAGAGAAAATATCACTTTTGGGCTCATCTAGAGAGAGAAGGCAATACAAGCAAAATTGGCAAATCTCCAAATTGACTCAAAAAAACTCATAGATCTTTTATACATTAATGAAGGGAATGAAAGTCCATATAGAAACTCATGGAGATCCATGCCTGATTCTTATTGGACCCCTTAAACATAGCCTCTCTAATCCTATTGGATGTGTAATGCAACATCCCTCACTTTTGATTGGACCCTTTCAACACATCTCCCTCTTATGATTGGACCCTTTGACTTTTGCCACCACATATGGTGCATCACTCATCGAACCTAAACTTGACATGTGTAAGCAACCTAACTAGCTTGAGTTACATCACAATTGAATTTTGGCCTAATCATGACAAAACATGTGTACTTGACCATTTGACTTCTAGAGCCAAAATTGGCCCTATAACCTAGTAACACCAAGATGCTTGACTAGTAATCTTTATGACACCCCTAAAGTCAACATTATAAACTATTTCTAACTATTTTACACATGTGGGAACATGCTCCACACATGTGAAATGTACTCACAAACATAAAATCATAAAATAACCAAGATAGATTTTTTACAACTTTTCACAACATTGATGGAATTGCATATGCATTTATTTGAACAACTTCGAATCTCAAACTGACTTGACAGTAAAGGAATTATCACTTTTGCCAAAAAAAAAAAAAAGAGTGAATCAACATAACACTCGACATATTAATTTAGTTCAGATGTGTTGCGTTCAACTCAAAACACATGCTAAAAGTCACATATGATTTATGAATCCTATTTGTATGTGTGCAAATTGGTTACTTGTTCAACTAACAAATGGAAAAGGGAAAATGGTTTATCATGAGATAGTAGTACTCTAAGAGCTATTCTTTAAGACCCACGAATGAATTTACTATTCTCAACTAACCAAAGTAAAAATTCATAGACAACAATAGAAATAGGTGCTTGACAAGCTTGCTCTAAACATAGAAAAACTCACTTACAAAAGCTCGCCAAAAATCATTCCCCCTTTGATAATAGGGTATTTCTACGGACTGTGCGACAATGTGTGTAAAACTATAGCAATATGATTGGAACTAGATTAACATGGGATGTAGGAGAGTAGAGGAAATAAATCCAACACCCGCCCCCCCCCCCCCCCCCCCTTAATTTGGATCTGTGAATGCCTTGATATATAGACTGTTGGGGGTATTCCCAATGAATTGTAAATAAATAAATCCGACCAATAATTTGTGTTACAAGGGCATGGCATCCTGCGCGCGTAAGCTCATGGCCCAATGAGCACGCAAGTTTAAGTGTAAATAAAATAAAATAGACTTGGGCCTTTGAATTAAAATAAAACTAGAGGGCCAAAGTCATTTTTAAACTTAGAAGATTACTTTTTAGAGTTGGGTCCAAATTGGGACTCACATGAATCTTGTGAATTTCAATGTACTTTTTGTTGACCCTTGGATCAAGTTGGGTCCAAGATGAATGGATAGGATCAATGTAAATATTAGCCAATAGGATTTTGGGGCAAGGGCCTTCGCCATTTTATAAAAAGGCACCATTTGTACACTATTTTCATGCTTAATAGAGAGGAGGAGACTCTATCATTTTGAGAGCTCAAGCATCCTCATTTGCTAATCACTCTTGCTTATGCTATTGTTGTGATTGCTTGTTATTTTTATTTCCCATGCTTTTTGGTATATGCTAGTTAATGTTTTTTCCATAAGCAATGAAATTGAGCATTTGAGCTAACTTCCACCTCATCTCTCTCTCTTTCTCTCTTCTCCGTCTTCTCCCTCTTTTATTCTATCCTCTCTCTTCACTCAAAATCATGATGAAATTAGTTTAGGAAGAGTAGAGTTAATGTGAGTAGTGTTAGTGGAGGTAGAGTTAGCCGAAAAGTAAGAAACTAACTAAAAGTAGCATCTATGCATAGTTAGGTAACTATCTAGTGAACTAACCCTTGTTGACAGGCGGGAGGGCTATACTACACAAGATCTATGACCCTACAGTGGCACCGTTGCCGGGGATAGGTTTCCACTAACTAGTTTAGTTGCATTTTAGCTATTTTCTCGTTTTTTAGAGTAGTTTTAGATAGATTTTTGGGAGTTTAGAGTTAGTTTCCTGTTTTTTTTTTTGTGTTTGGACTGTTCACAGCTAGAGGAGGAGGTGTGAGAGGGTAGAGAAAGCCCTGACAGCCTTTAAGGGCTTGAAACCTAGACCAACCAGCCAAAAAACCCAAAAAAACATACCAATCTGTATTTTGGAGGAAAAAAGAGCTTAAAATCTCATCAGATTTTTATATCTCCAAAAACAGTGTGAATTAACCCTTGCATAATAGGCAACAGCTCCAAGGTACTGTCCTCGACCTGCATAGAAGCCTACGAGAGTTAGTTCCAAACAGATTGCAAAAATCAGAGAAAAATCAGAAAAAAAATCCAGAAAACCTTTAAAAAAATCCAAAAAAATTCAAATCTTCATAAGAGCTCTCGCAGACCTCTCTGAAGTTCCATCTCAGTGAGACCAGGACACAGAGAAGCTTGTGAGAGCTAGTTGGAAAAAGGATGTGCGAGAGTTTCCGGTGAAAAAAGGATGGGAAAGTACCAGTGAACCCTCGCAGACACCAAAATTTTCAGTTCCAGTGGGCAGGAACTCTTGCAGAAGATTCTGAAGTTCCATCTCATACAGACAAGGACACAGAAGAGTCTGCGAGAGTTAGTTTGATTCCAGTGAGCAGAAAATTGGACTTAAGTGCTAAAAAATCACTAAAAATTGAAGATCCAACAAATCCTTCCGGTAAGAACTCTCGCAGACCTTCTCAATCGATTTAGAATGTCCATTTCCATCAGTGATGAATCCTGCGAGAGTTAGTACAGAGATTTGGTGAAGATCAAGCCAAATTAGTGGTTTTGAACCCTCGCATACAGTGAAATTTTCACTTAGTGCGAGAGTTAACTCTCGCAAAAAATTCCATAGTGAGATCTGACCCAGATCCAGCTATTGTGATCCTTGAGAGAGTTACTTCCCAGAGATTTGAGAGATATCAAGTTTTTTACCTGCAAAAATAGCTAAAGAACCCTCGCACAGCCAACTCTCGCACAAGAGAACCCTCGCAGACTAGATCAGTGGAAAGATCTGCATCAAATCTAGCTACTGTCAAAATCTCAGGTCAATCAGTGCAAGCAGTAAAAAGTTATCAAGGAAAAACCACTGCAAAAGGCCTAAAATTCACTTTCGGCTGATCAGATCAATCAGATCCTTAAGATCTAGACTGCATCCTACTGTATAAGCAAGATCCAATCACTTTGGAACCCACCATCAGATGAATCACTTTGGAACCCACTATCGGATGAATAAGCAAGATCCAATCACTTTGGAACCCACCATCGGATGAATCTGAGATCGGGACGGTCAATAGCACGAAGAATAGCAAATCAAGCACCACACCTTCCCAGATTAGTAGTTGTGCAACAAGAGGCAGAACCGAAACCCGCACCAATGGATCCAATGGGCCAACCCGTACCTGTCGCTCCCTTGCAAGTAGTCCGGAATGCACCTCGGATGGAAACACCAAAATACGACAGATCCTCAGATCTCATCCGATTCCTCCAAATCTATGAGCAAGCCTGTGAAATCTACGGTGAACAGACACCTATGGAAAAGTTGATGTTGTTACCCATGTCCTTGTTGGCAGTGGCTCAGGATTGGTTTTTCAACCTGTCAGAGGAAGAAAAATCCACCTGGGAAGCGGTTAAGGCGTCTCTCATTACGTGCTTTAAACCAAAAAAGTTCCTGGAAGACCCGTTTCTCCTGCTAAGCAAAGTCAAGATGGGAAAACAAGAAAGGGTCAGGGACTATATTGAACGGGTCAAATACTACGATCCGAGTGCAGTGCAGCCTTAACTCCTGGATCATGCGGTGATCATGTGGTTCCTTGCCGGACTACCACGAAGCATCAGAAGAGAACTGAAACGACGGGAGCAGTATGCTACTCTACAAGAAGCTATGGAAGATGCCATCAGGGAAGAGGATGAGGGATCTGACGACGAATATCCATCCACCCACACTCCTACTCCCTCGATAGCATCATCATCATCAAACGCATCCGCTCTATCCACAGAACTACTGTTGGAGCAAATGACAAAATTACACAAACAGCAGATGGAGCAACTTATGGCACAGTTTGACCAGAAACTGAAAGCCTTACAAGGAGCTGTAGCAGTAACGCCACACCAACCGAAACCAAACCAGCTATAGTATCCAAAACGGGAGAATGTATGGTGTTCAGTGTGCACGCAAAACCATACAACGAACGAGTGTCTGGTCCTAAAGCAAAATCTGAGACTGACACATAGATTTTGTCATCTGTGCAATGCAACATCGCACGATACGACATTTTGCCCGTTTAACCCCCGGATTGTTCAACAGAAGAGAAGTCCTTATCAGACTTCTTATCCATACCAACAAGGGGCACCCAACGCGGCACCGAGGTACGGCGCACCGAATCAACAACAATGTATGGCCTTACCTGCACCACCAGGGCCAGCCAATCAACAAGTGGCCCATGTAAACTTGACAACAGCGGAACCATATATTCAAATGCCACCTCAACCTGAGCAGCAGCAATGGTACGAACCAGATGAACCATTTATGGATCCTGCCATGAATGAATATGTTGCAGCCTATGCAACTCACACTCAGCGTCAAGGCATAAGAAACTACGGCTGCTTCGGATGCGGTGAAGGACACAGAATTGAGGAATGTCCCTACAAAGAACAATATACATCCTTTTGTCGAGAATGTGGTTATGGACATTGTTTTAAGAATTGTCCATTTAAACCTGGAACCAGTGCACCTCTCAACTTCATTGCGATACAACAACCAGCAGTTCCAGCATGGATGCCATCGGAAAGACATCAATTCCGCGCTCCTGTGTCAACCGTCACGCGAGCACAGAAGAGGAAGGAATTGGCTCCCTCACCACCACCCTCCTTCACTGACGACCAACCCTCAACTTCAGCGCCATATCCGAATGTGATGGAAGAAAGAAGACAGTACCAAAAAATAAGACAGTGGGTACAGAAAGCACAAGCGGAAGAAAAAGAGCAAGAATGGGACAATCCCACAGAACCTCCAGTTGAAGGCAAATGGGTACCGCAAGCGGGCTCACCACTGCGCACTGATCAGAAATGATCGGCTGCACCAACATGAACCACCTTTTCACATGGTGGAGCCCGAGGAACCACGCACTAAAAGGCTCACTCTTTTACTGGCAAGCCGTGTTAGTTTACCACTCGGGGAACTACTGCGGATTGCACCACAAGCAAAAAGCCTTCTAGCTGAATGGGCCAAAGAAGATGAGGAACCAGTAGCGCCTGAGCCCATATATTGTACGGGCTATGAAGAAACAAGTAACGTCCTCCACATAGGGGCAGCATGGGAAAGTGAGGAACACAACGTCACTTTGTCAATCAAACACAAGAGATACGAGGACGAGGCAGCAGTAGTGTCATGTAGGCTTGAGTGGACATATATATATATATATATATATATAGAGAGAGAGAGAGAGAGAGAGAGAATTGGGGCTCAAAAGTTGCCACATGGCAAGCCATGTAGGCCTGCCATAGGCTTGTGTAGTAGGCCACATAGGCCTACTATCTACCGAGCCTATCATAGGTTGCCACAAAATCATGCAAACTTGGAGTTTGCCACATGGCAAGCCATGTAGACCTACTCTAGGCTTGTGCGGCAAGCCAACCAAGCTCTGCCATGTAGGCATGAGTGGACCCACAGAGAGAAAGATAGAGAGGTGGGCTGGAAAGATGACACGTGGCAAGCCATGTAAGCCTACCATAGGCTTGCATGGCAAACCACGTAGGCATGGCATAGGCCTCATGTCTGTCATGCAAGCATGTTGCAAGTTGCCACATAGTAGTAGACAAAAGCTAGTCAAGTAATAGCATGCCAAATGTCATCATAAAGTTGGACCTCAATACCCTCATGACTAGGCATATGTATTTGGGTCATGACCTCAAGCTCAACCTATTTTATAGGGATGCAAAAGTGAAAGTGGGGCACCTCAATCTACCACTCTCATCTCATTGGTCTATATGGTCCAATCACATTTAGAGGTTCATAAAAAGAGGCCCAATCATATTTTAAGTTTCTCCACATGCTAAAGAGATTAGTAACTCGAGTTACCTCTATTGTTATGATAAGTGCTCTTTATACATATAAACTTTTTGAAAGAAAAATTTTGAGTCATTGAAGGTCAATTTCATAAGTTTTTTTTTCCTCTAAAACTCTTTGTACTTTCATTATTTGTTGAGACTAATGATGGCACTTTGTTTTTTCACATGTGTATTTGGATTGTACTTGTGTTTGATGATTGACCTCTATTTGTGTTCATGAGCTCTTGCAAAGATGCAAAGCGAGTTAGCTTGTCATCTCAAATCCGAGCTTGATCAACATAGCTTTGATACTATGCAACCTCACATGCATGATCGTTGCAGATCTTTTCAAGGTCCTAAAATGTAAATTTTTTACACTATGAAACCATTATTTGCTTACATGAAATGAGATTGAAAAGGTTAAGAAGAGAAATTTTTTTCCAACGTTACGAATGTGTGCAACGATTGCCGGGTTAGTTGTGGAATGCTTCCATACCTGACAAAACATATTCAACCCTTAACAATGCGGTTCAACATATCTAGGTTATTACTAATTGCAACTCCAGCTTCTACAATGCAAAAAGAGCCCTAAACTACCTTATCCAATAATCCACTAGAATCTTGTGAGAATCCACCTCTTTTCTCTTGCTCTTAGGCCAAGTGTATTTGTTTTGCATGTATTTGGATGACTTTAGAGCTGCCCCCTTTCTCAATTGGGTCCTTGACAATGAATTCCACAAGTGCATCTACCTCCACCTCCAAGCACCTCCTCAAAAAGAGTGGGTAGGTCTACCCTCAGCTTTCAATTTGTCATTGTTTGTGAATGTGATCAATTATATGAACTAAGTGTGTACTTGGTCTTCCTCTGCTACATCTTTTTAGATGCAGCGAATTGCAATTCGCTGCAAAGAATTGTTTTCAAGAATCGTTGAAAAAAATAATAATATTTGTGCATTTCGGGCCTGGGAGGGAGAGGGAGAATCAGAGAGCCTGGGAGTTAATACATCTAAATTGGACCATCCAGCACCCAAAACAATCGGCAAACTACACAGTCATAATGCTCTCAATCAGAGCTTTCATCTGATACACATATTGCCTAAAAAAATTTCAAAAAAAAAAATATCGATTCTGCACAATTCTCTGAAAAACCCGAATCGTGATTCTGACCGCGATTCTGAATCGCGGTGTATCTTAGTCCTACCTTCATTGAACTCCATACCCTCCAAAATATCACTAATAAGTTGGTCACAAAACTTGATTTAACAAAGAGTTAATCTTAGACATAAATGACCTCTTTACCTATCATACCAATCATAGGATTATGGCCAGCCCTAACCGCCACTTCCCCTTGCCTCCGTCTACCATTATGAATGGCAATTTGACAGATACTAGCAATTTCAGTTGTTCGAACTCTAAATCCCAAAACAAAAGTGTGCAAGTGTTAGTTTCTGCCATTGTAGTACTCAGGATGATTTTGTTATGTCACATAAACAATCAACCTCCTAGTATGTACTTTTCAATCAGCAAGGCACGTACTGTTCTGAAATTGGGTTCTGCATGTGAAACCTTGTCCCCTCACCAAATAATGGACAATGGCTTCCAGGACAGTTTCCAAATGTACAGTTGAGAAAGGCTTTCTTGAGCCATGCTTTTGAATTTACCAAAAATGTACACTAGCAGCTGCAGAGGCTACTCAGATATGCACATGCAACTAACTACCTCACATATATATGAAAAATGGAAAATACTTTCCCACAGTTAATAATCTCCCTCCTAAGCATGCTACATCCAGTGAGTAGAAATAATGATGGACTTGACTTCCTGAAAAGAATACAAATACTTGCAAAGATTTAAAAGGCATCTGAGGGCCATGTGGCAAACTGGACTTTGTTTCTAATCTTCACAGTACCATGCTCATTCTTCAAAATAGAGCAAAGCAATGACAACAATGAACAGGCTCCTATTTGCATGCATCCTTCCACTGCCTAGTCTTATCTGGAAGAAATAACCATGATACAGTCGCCTGAGATAGCATTTGGAGCACAACTTTACGGTGTGCACTACTGAGCAAAATATTGAAGTACAGTTTTATGTATCCTGCCCTTTAAGTGACTTCAAATTATTTTGTGGTCCAGTAGCAAAAGAATGGTATTGTATGATGGACGGTTCTGAACTGGGAGGGAAAAATGTTCCCTCGTATCTTTTGAGTTCAATCTGCATAGACTGCAAGAAAGAACCATAATTGCAGTGAAAGCAGTAAGACAAACGGCTGGATGTAGAGCTCTTCTGCTGCTTTAGCTTGCATTTCATGCAACTCGCGATCTAATATCAAAAAGCACTGAAAATGATAACAGGTTCAAAATCTTGCCCTTTTATTGTCCTCCTCTCTTCTTCCATCCTCAAGTTCAGCTGCAAAACATTGAACAATAGCAACATAATCAGAAACCCATTGGAACATTCACTGTAGTGGTAGACATTTTCACAACAATGCCTAGCTATAAATAAACTCCGAAGTAAAGATCTTTGATTACTAATTCCATAAACAAAACAGTGCTATGATAAGTGCTCAATTAGAGAAAAGGCTAGTTGCATAAACGTTAAATAACAGATGTGAATGCAATTCTACCCGGCAGGCGTTCCACAAGAGCTTCAAAAAGTTGTGTGACCAACAAAGGATGCTTCTCATTGTAGAGCTTGTATCCCTCAAAAGTTGATACTATCTTAAATGATTTCACCACTGTTGAAAGAGAGTTTTCCTTCATAAAATCAAAAGTCAAAACTAGACCGAGAATGGAATCCCTCATTATTCTTGAGTCTGATTTGCTGGCAAGCTCCAGAATGCTGCAAACATTCTCCTTTGTCACATGTTTAGCCAGATATTCTTCACAAACAGACTTTAAAGCTCTTATGTTATACTTCCCCGCTGCCTGAAGCAATGCTATGGAATGCTTTTCTAAGTCATGGCTGCTGAGGTGAGCTGTGTAAAAGAACTGAATGAATTTTTCCAGTTCATCATAAGACATGTCATCAACCTTAACCAGCCCATTTTGGTAATCCATTATCTGAGTACTAAACATTGCCTTGAAAACAGCTGATTTTCCAACCTGAAGAGTTTTGTAGATAACAGATGAATCAGAGCAATGCATTAAAATAAAGTGCCCATGTGCTGCTTCTCAGTTACAAAATAGTATTATGACCTCAAATTTTTAAGCAACAAGAATAAGGAAAACTCACCATATACTAGGAAAATCTTAATCTCACTAATAAAAGCTTCTGATATTAGATACTCAATGAGATCACAACCTTACCAGCCAGACAAAAATGAAGCTCAGATGAACATTTATCATTGACATCCAAAGTAGCATTTCTTTGTTAAAATGTTCATTTCATATCAAAATTTTACCCTAAATATAAATAAGAAACTTCATCAAGCTTCCCAAAACATCAAAACATTTAACTGAAATGGAGTAGATACTGTCCCTTCTATTGGATGAGGTGTTTCCTTGTGATGTATTGATTTCATATCAAATATACATTGAATTAGAAAAAGGACAACCTCATCCAACTTCAGGGACTTCAGAAGGGTCATCTAAACAAGACTAGAAAGGGGTCTTCATGCAAGCGAATTCTGAATGTACAAATTTATGAAACCCCATAAAAGCTGCGACTATAATCATGCATCTTCCGCAGAATGAGTAAAGTGATCTGCAATTTACAAAGTGTCTAATGTAGAACATGTGAGAGTACATAAGCACTTCCAACACATCTCTCCATAAGGAACTGGATTTCACTGACATGTGGTGCTTTCTTGTTAGAATTATATGGAAACTACATATGCTCATCCGGAAGGTTCTACAATCTAGCGTTTTGCATGCTTGAGTCAAAAAGCTAGCTACATGGTAGTTTTAGACAGTATATGTACATCTACTCTATATTCCCTTCCCTTTAGGATACTGGAACTTCTATTATAACAGAACTTTGTCCAATTAGCTTGCTTCAAGTAGAAATGGCTATGGATTATATACTTTACAGCTTAGAAGCCCGTTCCGACCAAAATGGGTCGGAACGTTCCGTTCCGCCCGTTCCGTACGTTCCGGAACGTACTGGGTCGGAACAAGTAACTGTTAATGTAAATTAAAAAAAAATGATATACGACGATGAGAAAATAGCGGTTGAAATCCTGGGGCGTCTACAGTTTGTGTGCCCCAAATTAGGAGTCTTGATACGAAACTTAACTGAACAATGAACATTGAGCATCCTGGATGGCTCATAACATAAAAATTTATGGTGCAAATCAGCAGAAAAGTGGAAGTTTTTTCATCTTACCCACGGACAAAAGATGAGCATGAGATCCTAACTCAACTGACAATTTATTGCTTTGTTTCCTGGAGTGTGCTGCTGAGGATATACTTTCAAATAGTGCATATCAGTCGCTGAGTACTGGGAAGTATCATCTTTGAGAAATTTCAAGTGCGCTTGATCTTGATTGACTTAGAGCGGAGCCCCCCTTGCTCTTAGTGCTGTTACCTTTAAATTTTTAAACCCTGGGGCATCTACAGTTTGTGTGTTGGAGAATGAGAAAGACAAAATGATATACGACGATGAGAAAATAGCAGTGCCTCTCTGAATTAGGGGGAATGAGGGAGAAAACTTTCCTTGGCAGTCGTACAATTTTTTTTGATCAAACTATTATGGAGAATACCTTTTGAATACCTTATGAGCACTGCGTAGCAGTTCCTCTATTTTACGGAAGTGATAACTAACCCTTTGTAAAAAACCGTATTTTTTTTTTGAGGGCATCGTTCCGGAACGGAACGCGTTCGTTCCGTTCCGGAACGGGCAACTAAGCTTTACAGTATTATGGTCCAGACAAACATTTGCCCCCCATAGTGACTGCCTCACTTAAATGGAAGACAATCAAAACTCATGCTTGTATAGGGTGACCATCCTTTGAGAAGCATGGGCTTTCTTGACTGTCAGCCACATATGGCCTTCCCTCTTGACTCGACACCACCCCTACAAGCATGGTACTTTTGTTATAGAAAATTTCAAGGGCCACCTTGAGAACTAGCCTCCAGCTGAAGCACAGTTCAAAGCTTCAAACTTCATAATTTTCATGATGAAATTTGTCCAGCTATTAAGGTAGGATGTTTTCACTGGATTCCAAGTGAGTATAGGGTTTGCCAGATGTGTTCCATGGAGGTTGTTTGCTTGAGAAGAGATGCTTGGCTTGAGGAGCGATGTTTGTAGGACCGACAGTACTAGTGACTGTGATTTGTGATAGCCACCCATCACCTCTTATTTCCATCATTGTCGTGCACGACAGAACTTCATTCGTGAGAATGGTTCAAAGGATGAGGTAGATGTTCCAAAGGTTAGATAAAATGAGGTAGATAATCCTCTATAATGAGATTCAAAACTGCAGACTGACCATCAGAAAACAGATCTGTACTTTGGTCCACTAAGGAATTGACCTAATAGAAGGTGAATAACAGAAGGTGGCATGATTGTAGGATAGACATCGCAAAATTAGGACAATCAAGGTAAGCCAACAGAGCTGGAAGGTGGTAAGAATGATGGCTCAGCAAAAACAAACTAATGTGTCTTTCAAATCAAAAACAGTAAATGGAAGAGTAGTGGATGGAGTAGCCATATCTAAAGTGGCATGGACATAAACAAGAGCCACACCAACAAGCTTTAAGCAAACTACATTAAGCAAACTACACATATACGGTTCAGTGGATATAAGCTCAAAATCGGAAGCAAATTTAATGCCAAAGAATGTAAAAGAGGCATCTTCAGAGCTACTATTCATATAAATGATCAAACTTCCACTCAGTGGAGGACTTGGAAGATAGACAGATGGTTTAAGAACTAACCGAGACAAAACCTATTGGGCAGCATTGCAACTAGTTTCAGTGATCGGTCGTAGAGTTTTCATACATCTTGGTGTTTATTAAAAACAAGTGCCTGTACAGCATTTATCAGCACATTTGTCTACATAGGTACAATAATTAGCTCATCATTAGCATTTTCATACATTCTCCTTCCACTATTGGCTCTCATTAGAGAGTGCACCACAGAGGCACCTGCAGTGTCTCTGCTGCACAGGTCCCACACCATCCAAGGGGAGAGATATATATTTTCTCCCTGGAGTGCACTCCTTAAGCATTCCCTCCACTATTATTTGCTAAAATTTTGGTACATCAAAATTTGAATTGCTTGCATTGCATTAGGAGACCCCCCAAAATTCTTGTTTGGGGCCAAATTCCATTTTGGGTTGTAATTTGTGGCCATCCCGCTTCTATGGATTGTGTGCATGTCACACTTCTCTAGGCATGGATTCTTAAATTGCCTTCCAGCACAATTCCTCAGTACAATTACCAGGGGTTTTATCACTTTGCGCATCACAAGAATCTATGGCTGAACCCATCCCTCCATTATTTGTTTAGAATCCATCTATTCCATCTTAGATTCCAATACAGGAAAATATGCAAAGATACTGATCAATAATCATCACATGGATCAACACCGGTACATGGACATTTCAACTACTTTTGGAATAAACACATAGGACTAAGTTCTAACATATACGACATTAATTCAAATAAATTACAATAACAATGTACGACTTAGTCCCAACTTCTTAAGCTGCCAATTACCTAGAGACCTTTAACCTGCCATCTAACCAAGTGTATCTCATTCTTAGTTCTTGCGTCTACTGGTTAACATCTAGGCCATGCCACCATTACTATGACACCAGACAGTCAGAACTCTTTTGATTCATATGTATGACTATGACTTAAGCCATGGTAGAATGTGATTTAGAGAGTGCAGATGACACAAGGCAACTTTAGTTATCTTTGCTTCATTGGCTACACAATCCACCTATGAAGGATGATACATAGACTCAAGAGTGAACCTCAAAGCATGTGACTCCTCATAGAAGTTGGTTCAACACCTTTAAGGAGCTGAGTGATGGGAAAGAAGTGTGCTTCGAAGATGATTGTGCACATGAGGTCAAGGGTAAAGACATCCTTCCCATCAAGCTTTTTACAGGAGAGGTTACAGATCATTAAGCATGTCCTCTATGTGCCTGGTTTATTAGCCAAGAACCTCCTATCAATTGGAGCTATAACCAAACAAAACAGGAAGGTTGAAGTTGATAAGTTGATGTGCTTGGTAAAGGACAGGGAAGACAATCACAAGATTGTAGCTAAGGAATTGCAAGAGGATGGTTTTGAAGATGTCCTATAGGCATTGCCTGTCAAGACATGTAGCTAGTTTAAGATGTCCTAAACGTGGTGTTGGTGCTTTATCCCATAAATCTTGCTGTGTTTCTAGTGCAAGTCAATAAGCATTTTCATCTCATTTCATTTCAATTTCACTTAATATCAAAATGCCTTTGCCAATCAGAGAGAATTTTTTTCAAATTCTCTTGATTGTAGATTGTCCATGGCCATAGCATTTGCTTCATCAATTTCCACCACCTCTAATTCACCCCTCATGCTTGGAGGAGTGTTGTTTCGTCCCTTTTCAAATGGAATGCAGCCAAACATCCATGGCCTAAAACAAACATTTCGTCCTTTCCACCAAGCAACCATTTGAGTAAGTTTAATGCTTACTTTGTCAATGTATGTGTTTGTATCACTATATTTACAGGTATTAAATGCACGTGAAGGCCCCTAAGCCACTCAAATTCATGTATATTGTGGGACTCATCGTAAATGGTCATAGTGTGCTAAGGAATGTATTGGACCTTAAGAAAGGCCTCAAGGTACAAGCCAATGCGTGCATGGTAGCTTTGGTGGTCACGACCTATAGGGCGGTTGACACTCTTCCTAGTATGATGGCAAACGTCAAAGGAGTTGGTAGTGATCAAAGGATGTAGTAGAGGTTAAAAGAGGTGGTAGAAGTCAAACGAGGTCAATGCTTATGCAACATGCGTATGTCACGTTAAATGTAACATGCAATTGAGTTTCATTAGAAGGATCTACATTGGGGTATAAATACCTCCTAGCATTTGTTCTATATTCAATGATTGAGAGAGCAATGTCACATGTTGAGTCGTAACTACCCAACGTATATGCTACTATGAATCCACTAAGAGCATAGAAAATGATATAAAACTCTAGAAATTTGCCAATATC
This sequence comes from Diphasiastrum complanatum, assembly GCA_029204225.1. Taxonomy (NCBI): domain Eukaryota; kingdom Viridiplantae; phylum Streptophyta; class Lycopodiopsida; order Lycopodiales; family Lycopodiaceae; genus Diphasiastrum; species Diphasiastrum complanatum. The sequence continues at coordinate 36,789,717 of CM055101.1, forward strand.
ATCAAAGAATCATCATGTGAGAGTTGGCATCAAAGCATGGAACTTTAAGTTAAGAGATTCAAAAGTGCTGGAATATTTTCACAATTGTACTAGTTTCGAGCAATCTTAGAGAAACAAACTTGGATGAAACACAATTGCACTCAAGCAAAATAGAAAAGTGCAAAGCCATAATCAAGGTCAAACAACTGAACAAGAGAGACAGGCAATTATTTATAAGAAACAAGTAAAACACATCTGCAAATGACATCCAAATGTGGCGTGTCATATAACTTCATGAAAGACACACATTAGCTTGCATGCTCATACAAAAAAAAGGTGTATTCCCTTTTTCCCTTGTGTATATCATCTATCTACACGTAGTAGACCCCATGCCTTGGGAAAATAAAGAACAAATTCCCTCTTCAATGCAGCAATAATGCAGCATTTAGGAAATCCAGCTTCAAGAACCATTTCTTGGTTCTTCCCGTGCATATTAGCACATTATACCATGATTTGCCTCAAGCGTGCCCAGGAAATTGCTTTAGGAAGATGCAGTAATTTGGTGAGCACAAATGGGCAGTTATCTTGGGCAAACTCGTCACACCAACATCATGCTTTTTATTGCTGATTGCATCAGATCTCACATACGAAAAGAAGAGCTAATATGTGCATAGATAATATAATCCAAGGTTGCAGGTCTACTGCATGATAACGAGCACACCCTAGTAATTAGCAGAGCTCATCGAGAATGTTTGCAGCCCCTTGTCACGCTCATCACATGATGATTGTTTGTGTCCAGAAAAGCTAGTTCTAATGCCTGTAAAGCAGGCTACTTTGCGTCACAAAAATGAGCTTCTATGCCTCAGAAAAAAAGCTTTGGTAGCCAAAAATCAGAAATAAGATCTGATTTCTCTGTTTGTACACAACATTTTCTATAGCCATTAATTTAGCTTGTCCTTATGCTTAACTAACTACTCTTTGCAACATTCCAATTATGCCAGTTCTTTCTTATGAAAAGAATTGACTTTTTCCATTTTTCTGACACCGATAACTCATACCAACTAATTTTATTACAAGAGATCTACTGCTAATCAGAAATCTATACATATTCATTCATCAACTAGATATTATGGAACATTCATTAAAACAATAATGTGTGCAAACTCTAAACTCTGAAAAAATGCACCAAAAGCCAAAGGGATGTCTACAGTTGATTTAAAAAATCACCATATGAATGCAATTCATGAGGTCAAACTTGATGGCAAAGATCCAGCAACCAGCCCAAAATCATTGAAATGCAATTTGTTTTTTCCATGGAGTTGATCACCCTCTTGGGGCTCAAGCTTTTTTAACACATACACCAGCATTGCCATTCCTGAAGGATGTCCAGGCTCAGGTTCTTCCTCATGCAAGCACTGCTTTGATACCATTATGAAGTACTCACATAATTTCAGCCAACGTGAATCCAAATTGCACCATAAAAACACCAAAGATTTAAGACCTACATATGCAACTTGCCACCCAATACAAGAGCATGAGATTCAATTCCATGGTAGCATCCTAGATCAATCTTCTAAGCAGTAGCAATGGCATCCCAGACCTCCAAAGCCCTGGCTTAGACCAGATCATACTTAGGCTCATCCTATAGCTTGGGCCATAGCTGGTTAGATGTGGTCATGGAGGCCCGAGCACTCTCATCGTCATCTATCCCATTCATGAAAATATAGATCCCCTGAATCCAGGTAACTACCATACTATCAGGACTTGGCATCAAAAAGCTTGGGCATGTCATCATAAAGTTGTATGGCATGGTTTTGCAGTCAGCTGTGAGCACTGAAGCTGAGACCAAGAGACTACATGTATTGCATCAGGCAGGAATCAGAGCTCATTACTCCACTACAGATCACATCTTCACTCTTTGGGCTCTCATTGAGGAGGCCAGCCATGGGAGGGAGCAGGTATACTATTTTTTCATCGACTTCAACAAAGACTTCGACTTTGTTCCTCATTCCCTACTCATCTAGGATTACAAGATCTTGGATTTTCCGCAAACACAGTCCTAGCGATTATGGCATTATATGAGAGAGTTCAATCAAGGTTGTTTCAAGAGTGATACAGGTACTTCTAAGCAGATATAGAACACCATAGGGGTGAAGCGCAGTTGTCCCCTTCTACACTTTTTGGATTGTAAATTGATGACTAGAGATGGTCATTGATTGTCAAGATCAAGGCTTTCATGCAATGACACAAGCTTATATTTCACAAATGGCTATTGGAAGTTGTATCAGCCAACACTTATTTAAAAATTAGGAATGCTTTTTACTAGTCTTGTTTTTGGTATGAGACAAGCAGTCACAGCTAGACTTGAAAAGGGCCATGCTTCCCAAGTCCAATTGGTAACTCAGAGTAAATGTCGGCTCTTGGAAACCATTGTTACCCCCACAACCTTGCATGCAACTAAGGCACGGTGTGCAGGTCTCACTTCATTAGATTGGGCCAATATGTAACGCCTAAAGGTTACCATGTTACTGCGCATGATACGAGCTAAGCCCTCTACCCCACATCAGACTATTTTGACAAAATTCACATTCAATTTTATAGCTTGGTGCCATTTCCAGCTTATGGCCTCTCGCCTACTAGAAACACTCAGCAGTTCTCAAAGTTACTGTTCCTACTTTGAGAGCACACACTTCTCATCTTCCACAATGCTAAACCAACAACAACACTCAAAGAATGGAATTCTTGGAATATAGTATAATATAACAAACTATACGGGTCCATAAACAAGCATAAAAACATAACATGTCAATACAATGAATAAATCAACCTTGTTAAAATGCACATGGATACATGAAGAATGAGTATAAGTGCAATATTGAGGCAATTTATAACTTTACCCAAAAATTCGAAGAAAAATTCATAAACTGCCGGAAAAATGGTAAGAACAATAATCGTTGATAAATACGCACTAGCAATCAAAGGTGTTTGATTGTTGACTTTATCAAGTTTGGAACATAGAAGTTTCCGATGCTCTTAAAACGCTCACATCTTTTTCGAGTCCCAAAAAGCAGCCAACAAGAATTATGAACACACATTGCAAATACGGCATCACATGAAGAACAAAGGAATCATAAACCCAACAAGACAATAGTGTACAAGTCCAAAGGAACACCGCTATGAATCTTCAACAAAGATACTACAATCATAAGCGATAAAATAACTAGTAAGACCCTATCAACACCAACCTGGAGGCCCTTAAGGGAACCTCACAAGAAGCTATTGTAAGAATTGGGCTAAAATGCCTTGAACTTATGCAGACTTGAGGCAAAGGACTTGATTAATGGGACCCTTACTAAAGTATTGACTTTGGACGAACAAAAGCCCCCGTAATGTGAAAGTGTCCTTAAGGGTCCAATACTCTCGTACTTTTCAAAACATCGCCTTCAATGCATGCAAATAAAGGACCAAAATAAGGAGAAAAAAAGTCCTAGCCACCAATTTCAGCTTAAAAAAAATAACTAAGATTGTGCAAATCATAAAACAACACAAATATATGCTAAAAAGATCTTGATGTAGTCAATGGCATATACTAAGTAAAGATTAAAAAATGCATATGTTCAATGTTTCGTGGACTTTTCGAAAAGCCTTATCAAAAAGTGTTTGAAACACATTTGAAACAAGAAAGAATCGACTCTATCGAGAAAGAAACGACAAAACATTTTTAGGGTTTTTTTTTTGGGCCTGGTTTATTCCTAGCCTTTTGTTAAAGGAAAACCAAGTGTTGTCTAAGTGTCTAGATATTGATTATAGCTCTATACAATGACAATATAACAATTGGTAATCGACACACGACTCAATGAGACATTAAGATACATCACACAATGCACATGCAGAAGGTATTCAAAATTCTACTATAACGGTCCGTTTGAAACGGAGTTTCATTGAATAGAACGCATTTCAGTGAAGCATTGCATGATATGTTAAATGTGTAACTTCTCCAAGAATATATATAATGAGCTAAAAGTTGCAACATGAAACAACTAATAACAAGGACAGAACTAGAAAGCCCACGAAAGACCTCCTACCCATAACAATAACAAATGATATATGAATTGTACAAACAAAAAAAATTTGAATACAATGCAAAAAAGTTGAAACAAAGCTTAACAAGAATAAAGTAAAACCAACAAAAAACAGACACATACAATCACTAACAAAGTACACCAAACAAACCTTTTTTAGCATTTTTGTAGCACAGCTTTTATACAAGCCCAACAAATCTAATAGTTCCTTTTTTTCACTCTTTTAACTAAAATCAAACAAAACAAAATTATAGGGCAGGGGAAGCTGCACAGTTCGACGTGGTAAATGATCAATGTAGGTGTCAAACTCCCTATTCGAACTTATCAATAAACCAACCATACATGGAATTATGCAAAGTACAAACCTCATTGATTTTTTCCAATGGACCTAGTTGCTATGTCTCTTCCCAACCATGGCTACATAGAAAAGTGATAAGGAATGGCTCTTCTGGCCTCACATCCCAATCCTCAAGCACCCCATCACCCTGACACATTCTATCGTCAACACATGGCAAAGTCCATGCACAGTTGACACTTGCCATTTGGGACTACCCTGACACACGGGCAAGCAAAGTAGGAGAACTGTCCGACATGTCACTCAATACGCATCTCTTGGGCTCTCACATCTCAATGCTCAAGCACCCTTTGACGTTGACACATTCTGTTATCGACAAATGGCAAACTCCATACACAATCGACATTTGCCACTTGGCAATACCCTAACACATAAGCAAGCAAGTAGGAGGAACATCAAACATGTCAATACATTGGGCCAAGTGTCTCATATGACATGTCCTATTGACCAATCAACTCTTTTACTTAAGTCAATCCAACCAATCCAAATAAATGACCAAGTACCCCATGCCAAAGCTAAGCACGGCTCTTGAGGTCCAATATAAACTAATTACCACTTAATTACAACGGTCACCACAGGTCAATGCCAAGTCATTGCAATAATTACAAATCATTAAAAATGTATAACTGTCAGGTCTAAAAATATTGGGACAAGGAATAAACGCTGTTACAATAGGACTAATGGCGTGAATGAGTAGGCAATGAAAAGAGACAATCAAGTCTACATGAGCGGGAGAGAAATTGGGATGATGGAGAGGGCAAAATGATGATGGGCAACCAAAAGAGAAGAAGAAAATGGGTAAAATGTTCTTGCTTGGGAGAGCGCTACAAGAGACCAACTTATGAACAAATATCACATGAAGAATAATAGACAACAAAATATTAGTCAAACAGAATTATTCTAGAAAAATATCACACAACAAACAAGACATAGGTGTGCATGTCCTACAAGCTTCTCCAACAAACACACATAAACATCAAATCATAAGTTGTGAAATGATTGGCAGAGAAGGGAACCTTTCAAGAAGTTACTATAGCATTAAAGCTAAGATCCCCCAACCTTATTCCAATCCAAGGCGCAATTCTCAATCAATGGGGCCCTTCAAAATATACTACATCAAGGACCAAATAATGCAACTAAACTAAGAGACCAAAAAGTGCTCCAAAGGACATCAAGCTCTAACTTTCTTCAAAAGGCTCTTTTTCCAATTGGAACGAGTCTCAAAGACATTGATGATAAATTTTCTGACAAAAATATGTACTACATTACATGAGTACATCAACCCAAAACCAGTATATATTTGTATAAGTGATTGTGGAATAGATACTTCTTTGTAAGTTTGATGATGCTTTGAGTATTCCTTGATTTAAATTTGGTGCATGTTTGTTGGTTGCTATCCTTTGTGACAACCTTCACGAATTAAGGATTGTAACGAGATGATTAGAATGCTTTTAGCATACAAGGAACACTCAATACATCAATTCTAGAAATAGAGAAGTATAAGATGTGCAACCTATAAAGGATTCAAGCCTGTTCTGAGTGAAAACTGAAGGAATTCACAGGTTTAACCCTGCTTTAGCCTGTGTTATGAATTACTATCAACATGCAAAAGTATGTTTGACTTTTGACATATTCAATACGTGTATGTTCAGCGCAGCAGCAGCATGCTGCTGCCATCACAGGCCCCATAAAAATGTTTCAAAGCTTCAAACAATATATGGCTAATAAATGCTTCAGCTTAAATTTCTGCATTCAAGTCTGGCAGGTACATAATGTTGGTAAGCCATAATTGTTTCTTGCTTGAAGAAGCCTTTACTTTTGTTTAGCTAATCTTGTTCCCACTATAGACGTTACAATCAAGTCAATACCATAAATATTCTGGAAAACATACATCCAGCTCAAACTGTGGGTTGACACTCGACTGGCAAGAAATAGTCACGTACTGACCACTGTAAATGTGATCTTGCACGCCATCGTGCTTCTGCATGTAGATCGTGATATATTGCAGCAGAATACACTTCTACTCTATAAAGTCTTGGATAGCTTAATCCGTATCCTAGAAACTACCATTTCATTACCAGGATGGAAGCCTTCAAAGATTGCGCAGATTGAAATCCAAAAAAGTCCTTCAAAGAATCCCCTTATTAGGATGCTTGGCGATGTGGTCTTCCTATTGGCTTCAAATCTTCATTAAGAGTAAGTAGCAGACCAGCCATCGTGTGCTTCCATTTTTGTATAACCTCAGCCTAGCATGTTTGATGAATCTAACCTCCTGGCACTAAGGCTCGATTTAATTCTGGTTAAATCTTTCTGAATCTCACAAGATTTACCGGAGAAAACGATGGCGAGACTATAGACGCGCCTGAAACCTCCTCCTGATCAAATCTATAATAACTTATAAAATTTCCTAATGGCCAGTATTGATGTTAAAGGAGATGGCTCTTTGAGTATTTTCTTTCCAATAAATCTTAAAAAGCTCAAAAAACATTTGTTATCACGAAAGCTTCAAACTGGTACACAGATTATTAGATTATCATGGTGGCGCACTGAATTGTACACCACACAATTTGGAACATTTTTAAAATTATCCGGTGAAAAGACTCCAGTACAACTTTTGTTGTTAATGCCAAAAATCTCGAAGATAACGAATTCTTATTTATTCTTTATCGAGCAAGACTTTAAGGGAGCGGCAACGCGGTTTGCCCCTTTTGATGGACAGTGCGTTTCAGTACGTAATGGACTTAACAGAAGCGTTACGACAAGAATTTCACGCTTAAGCAACCTCAAATACGCAGATAATAATGAGCGCAACTAATTCACGAAAGGATTAACGAGCGCTCACCAGGACGGCTTTGTGTGCCTGCACGAATTTGCCATCAGAGGATTGGAACACCACATCCGTGTGCGGCGGTTGCATGCTGGACGGGTCCCAGCCGCGCAGGAACTTGAGCTGCTCCTCCTTCTCCTGCAGAGCGCTGCGCGTTCGTGAGGCATTCATCTCATGACAAACCTCACAGTAGGCGCTCTCGAAGAAGGCCCTGGTCTTCACGAAACACAGCTGCACGTTGCAGCTCTGGCAGTTCACGGCCCCGTGCTTGGGGACCTTCGCCATTGGCTCTGGATGGATGGATGGATCGATCAATCCTGCGCTCGCTCGCTCGCTCGCTCCTCGCTGCTTTGCCTCCGCCTATGAATGAACCAAAGAAACACGGAAGACCGTAAAGCCGAACGAGCAAGCGAGAGCGACCATGAAAGAGAGAGAGAGAGAGAGAGAGAAGGGAAAGAATAGAGGGCTTTTGTAGCCGGGAAGTAGGCTAGGTCCCACATGGGGCTTAATGTGGCTTTGTGGCAGCGCCGGATAGCCGTAAAAGTTTCGTTATGCGGCAGGCGAGCTTCGCAAAAAGTGAAAAATAACTGTTTATTTTTTTCTATTTTAATAAAAATAAATGCAACTAACTGTTCTTTTTTATTATAAGCAAACCGACTGCTCCCATTTAATAATCCGATTTTACTAACACCCCAAAATAATTTTCACGCTTTTGTTAATTAAAAAACAAACAACAAATTATATTATTCTAAATAAATTTTTATGGGGCCTGTGACGGCAGCAGCATATGAACACATCGTAGAGCCACACGCGTCAAAACCACCACTTGGAGGCCATCGAATGGCCGATTTTCTTACACGTGGCATCATATCGATGGCATTACAAATATGTAACGGTGAGGAATGGAGAATCTTAGCGTGCTGTAGACGCAGAATTGTACATGGAGAAGCTTTTTATATATTGCGTGAGAGGGGGGGGGGGCTGTCCATTTACTGTATTATAAAGGCATTTTATTTATTCGTGAGTTATGACAGGATCCATGACTATATAAGCCTGTGGCAATAGTTTTATGGTTTTATTTATTGCAAATTCAAGGCCGGGTGATTTATTTTGTCACGTGTAGTATGTATATACACATTTACTCAGGCGGCGCAGCAGGGTTTGAACGCTGACGGGCGTCATGCCCCTCCAGGTTCCTTTCAACTTTTCAGGCATATACAATATTAGATATATATGTATAGTGAACGTCAACATGGAAGAGTCAAGGGTTTTGCCAAGTTAGTCTTCCCTTAGAGTGGGAAGTTGAAACGTGGACGTCCACCCTATTAGGCTCCTGAGTCTTGTCCCATGGGAGTGTCAAGTGTGGCAATGCAGACCCAAGCTAAAATCTACGCATTCACGGGAATCTAGGTCTCGCCGTGAAAACAGGAGATGCCTAGGTGTGAATCTAGACGTGGAAAAACAAGAATTTAGGAGCCTCCAAGCAGTAGAGACCAAAGCTCAAATCCTTAATATTGCCTCAATCTTGACCTAAACATGGAAAATGGAGATCTAAGAACCCACACTTGATGCTCAGCACAAGGAGATATATCAATTTACACAAGGATATATATCAATTTATACAAGCTTAAACTTAATATTGCCTCAAGGAGAGTGGAACAAATTGGGGAAGGGGAAAATTTCTTCCATATTGATGCAAGTTCTAATCTTGACTCTTACTCCATTTAGAGACTTGGCGCTTGCACCATATTTGGCCTCACATTCTACACTTGCGCGCATAAAATATGTAGTGTGTTGTAGTATTACTCTCTGCATCAATTTAAAATTTTGATAATGCATACAATGTGAATGTGCAAATATTGTACATGATGCTAATGCAAAACAACACTAAAGTCATCAAAAAATAAGTGGGCCCTAAATCTTTAGTAGTAGCCAAGTTGAATGAGACCTGATGGTGTGTCTACTTCGACACGAGGGCTTGAATCTGGCTAGCGATTGTTGATAAGGAATACCTTGGAGCCTTTTGGCTTGGCATTCACGTGGATGTACAATGCAATATTATGCATAAAGTATTTTTGGTGCCAATAATTATTTATGCAACAGATTATATAGACTAGTGCAAGTCACTACATATGTCACACAAAAAAAAGTGCAAATAACCACAAATGGAAATAAAAATAAAAATAAAAAGTGGATGTCAACCAACTACAAGGACTTCAATGATAACATATTGTATTTCATTATCTATTAGTAAATATGTAAGTATACTATAGAATTAGTCAAGCCACAGAATATTTGATAGTTATTCAAAACAAAACAAGGTGATCTGAATGGTTATGAACAACTTTGCCATGCATGTCGAAAAATGGGAAAAAAAAAATTGCAATTTAAAGGATGGGACTTTAGAATGAACTCAGGTTTGACCTCAAACTCATCTAAAAATACACCTCAACTTTGAGAGAACCACCACAATAGCTTATTGTTATCACAGCAAAGCTAAAAACAAGATTTTTGTAGATTGTAATTAGATTTCAATAGATGAACTTTTTGTTCTCTTGCATGGTTCTCTTTTTTTATCAAAACAAATGCTTCTAAGATGTTATTTTTTTTATTCACTTAATGAAAAATGAAAATTCAAGATTGACATCACATATATCATCCAAATCAAACTTTAGGAATATTGTTATCTATTTTTTTTTCTATTTTGTTAACTATTATTTAACCAAATTTCAAATTGTTGATTTCAATAGCATTTGGTGGAACTTACTTGCAATGTTCCCATCATAGCCAAGTTGGGTAAGAGGTAATGGAAAATCAAGCTCAAATTGGGTTGTAGGTGTGTAAAGGACACCATAGAGCTCTTTGCATGCTCCAAAACTAGAGAGCTTCCAGCTTCATATTGTAATTGCAATATGAACTAATATCTCCAATTTGGCTCTACCTATCTCAGTATACACTTTTTATTCTTGCTGAAAAGAATTTACATTTTACAAAATACTGACAATCATTGAAAAGAATGGCTTTACAACCAGTTATCGATTGTTGGAGTCTATAGATGTGAACAAAAAGCAACAATATGTGTATGGGTTTTTTCTTTTGTCGAAGAATCAGTTTACTATTCTAATATGCATAGTATTTAGATATTTGATGAGTATGGAGTCAATTTGGCAGAGCAAGAAATAAAACAAATAAAATAGGCACAAAGGGAATTTGAGAGATTAAATTTTCAATGGAAAAACATGAGAGAGTTACTCTCATTTGCTACCATACAAAGAGAAGAGAGCTTTTCCAAGAGGAAGGGGTATTGTTCTTTTACAACAAGGGTTTAACACGATACAATAAGCTAGATACTTACATTTAGCAAAGGAGATACCCAATATGCATTTCCAGTTGGCATGAAATACATGGTTTAAATCATTTAAGTTCTCATCTTTTGTTGATATGGTCAACATTGTAGATTTATAAAATTTCTTTTATATAGGCTTCCTCATAAGTAAAAGACCTATGGTTAAAAGCACGGCTACAATATCCTAAAAAATAAAATTTGCAAAATGATTCAAAATATGCAATACACTTAAAAAAAAAGAATAAAAAAGATGAACTTTTGAAATTGAGAAAAAATTGATTCTTAATCAATTGTATCATAGGTGTTTCAATGGCATCTTGAACTTGACATAATGTAGAGACTTCTTTCAAAACTAACAAGTCACCAACAACCTAAATAGCTTGCACAAAGGACAATAAACAAATCCAATCAAGTAACCTATACACATTTTCAGTATAACTCACCTCCAAACTATGGGAATTACATACCGATAATATTGTTAACATCCTAGCTATGGCATCTCATGCTACCATAACCACTTAGAGAATAAGTGCAACTATGAATAGCATAAGGATAAGCACTACCTAGCAAGTATCCATGATATGCTAGTGAAGCGCAGGCATCCCAAAGGGAGCCGGGAACCACGACTTAGCTTTCCAGCCTTCAACTCTTGCCATCCAAACCCACTTGACATACAAGCAGCCAACTCGCCAACAACGATCAGACTTAACCAACTTGAAGTTCCGAAAACCAACATTGAGATCCAACCTGGCGCCATGCCAGATCGGGGGTCCCGATGTGGGTGACTTCCCTCCAAGCAAGCCGCCCAACATACATCAAACTTAACTAACTCGAAGCTTCGTTACAAACGAGTAACATCCATTCCAAGCAAGCGGTTTGACTTACATCAGACTTAACCAATTGAAAGCTTCGTCATGAGCGCTGGAAGCCAACCTGGCGCCACGCCATACTGGACAGCCATAAACAGGTAACATCCACCCAAGCAAGCCATCCAACTCAGCCATTCACGTTCATGCAAGGAACACTCAGAACCACAAGCCACGACAGATATGGAAACAACCAGTTCCTGGACCAAATGGTCCCGACAGCATACCGCTGGCGCCACGGACCAAATGGTCCCGACGGCATACCGCTGGCGTCTCGAGATACGACCCTTAGCTATGTGCCAAGTTAAAAATTTTGAAAGCGGCCTTACAACTGGCGCTTTTATCGAACACTGAAACCCAGAAGGTAATCAGACTCAGTTTGAGGAAAATCCCACTTTATTGATAAATCTGAGAAGGTTACATTTCAAGTGTGTGACCGACCCTAGTCTCCGGGGCGCTAGCATGCCAAGGCGAGAGCCATGACAACATTCCAGCAAGGGAGGCTGAGACTTGGTTGGAGCTCGCCCTGAGTCGCAACCCGCACTCCCTTATAGTATTGGTGTGATTCGGCACCCCCCCTCATACCAAGCACTCTACCCAAGCTGGTAAAGCACGTTTTTCTCTCTCTAGGATTTTCTCTTTCTGGAAAGTCATTTTCTCTCTCTAGATTTTATTGATCCTCAGGCTTCCTTTAATCATGCCTAGATCGTGTGAGGTGATTGCACATCGATCTGAGCTCTCTGGACTTCGCTAGAACCGATCAAAGACTTTCAGCCATAGGAACTTGGCGCCGGCTGGATTCTGGTCACAGTGGCGCCGGGAGCGGCGCCGAGAGCAGCAGGGGCACTGCTGGCGCCGGGGACATAGCTGGCGCCGATGGCGCCGGAAGTAAAGCTTGTAAAGGTAGCTTTACAACAGCTAGCACAAGATAGAATGAATGGGCTAGAAAGATCATAAGTGTTATGTCCATGTCTGGTTCAAAGAATTGGGAATAATCCTTGGCATGGATATTCGGCACTCCAATGTACGAGTTTATTAGTTACACCTCATCATTTTGAATTAGGCCAAAAATGTAATTTATAACCTTGTGATGGCCCAGACACTCCAATTAGAACATGTGCAACAATGCATGGTGATTGACGAGGCTTTATGCATGTAGAGGAATATTAAAAGTAATTGAATATAAGTGTAGTAAACGATCAGGGTCCTTGATTGTTGGAGGATTTGTGGATATCAAGGCAACACTAATTAGATTATTCATTTATTATAAAGTTATCAAGTGAGAGAGATTTGGCACCCTGTGTGTGTAAGTCCAACCCGATGATCACATACCTATTAAAATAATTAGCAGTTAATAAAAGGACTTGAAGCCAAATTGCGGGAATGACATGTCACAGGGCCAAATAGTCAAGTTGGTGAATAAAAGTGGGTTCCCCCTCAAATTATAAATTCAAATTCAAATAATTAGGGAGGTAGGAATTGGCCAATAGGCTTTGAGGCCAAGGGCCGTAGAATTCACTATAAATAGAGATGATTTGTAATTCATTTCTTATTTTCAATCAAGAAGGTGGAAACTCTACCAAGTTGCATTTGGATGTCCTTGCTCTTCTCCTTGTTCCATCTCTCATGTTTTCTTTGGATCTGTTGGGATTGAATCTGTTTATGCTTTTTGTGGGAGAAAATGTGAGGGGAGCAGTAGGACGCGAATAAAGAAGAGAGTGAAAAGTATTTGCGAAACAGCTCTCTTGTTGTTATGGGCTACTGAAAGTAAAAAGAAACTGAAAGAATGTAAATGCAAAATGTGATCACAGCTCAAGCATTCCTACTAACACAAGATCTTAAAAATTAGTTCATACTCAAACAGATGAATGAGTATAGTCCGCCGAAGAGATTGGAGATGGTGTGTGGTATTACTATAAATGTATTTTGATAAGAAGTTCAGACCATAATATCAAAGTGATAAAGCAGTATGATAATGCAAGTTCCTCAAGCGTCAAAGACAACCGTCGTCTGATCAAAAATTGAGGAGTCGTAAACGTCCGTGTTCTGATCAAAGTGAGTGAACGAGCGTGAATAAACAGTGAAAGGTGTATTCAAATCACAACATGCAAACATCTATGTTAGTCCCAGATGAAAAGCGTGTTGCTGCTATATTACACTAAAATCGTTAACAACACAACAATGAAATGTTACAACCAGAATGGAGGCATATTTTGGATACTCAATATCATTTGCTATGTTGGTGAAGCATCACGTAGAGTGTGTGATGAAGGTGTATTTATACACCTCATTCTTGTATCTAATTACAATAAATGTTTGTCATCTAACTAAGTACTTTGTTGTACTCAGGGAGTAGTTGAACTACGATGAAAGAATGGTAGATGTACAATGAATACATTGTTAGATGATTCGAGATCAAGAAAGAGGAATATAGTCTATTCCGCTGTGAACGATAAGTTTTTCTTCCTTGTCGTTCAATTCTTTTTATTCGAATCTTATTCGACCTATCTTTCACATACCTCTTTCCGACATGGTACCAGAGCATTGATTCTTCTTTAGGGCCTAATATTATTTTGATGTCAGAGCGAAAGCTCTAATACTTGATATCTTTCACAATATCAAATTGATATCATATTCTTCAGTTCCTTTCATCGTTTCAGTATTAAAGAATTGATTTCCTATTGTTGGCATTACTACATCTTAGCGTCATCGATACAATCGACAGACTAAGTTCCAAATGGATTCTCAAAGTAAAGTTGGTCTTATTGCAGAGAAGCTGAATGGATCCAATTATCATTTGTGGAAATTTAAGATGAAGACCTTGCTAATTGCCAACGAGTTATGGGATGTTGTTATGAGTACAGAAATAAAACCTGAAGACGACACAGAAGACTCAAAGTGAAAATCGAAGAATAGTAAGGCTTTCGCGATTATTATCCTCAATATATCAGATACACAGATTGGACACATAGCTGAAGCTAAAACTTCAAAAGACGTTTGGGACATTCTAAACTCACTATATGACATGAGAGATGTAACTACTAAGTTACATCTATGAAGGAAATTCTTCACATACAAGATGTCTAATGGTGATTCTCTTTGTTGGGGGTATTCTCAACGAAGTGTAAATAAATAAAATCGTCCAATAAAATGTGTTGCAAGGGCATGGCATCTTGCGCGTATAAGCCCATGGCCCAATGAGCAAACAAGCTAAGTTGTAATTAAAATAATAGACTTGGGGCCTTTGTAAGTAAAATAAAACTTTAGGCCCAAAGTCAAATTTAAACTTAGAGATTACCTTTTTAGAGTTGGGTCCAATTTGGGACTCACATGAATCCTTTTGTTGACCCTTGGATCAAGTTGGGTCCAAGATGAATGGATAGGATCAATGTAAATATTAGCCAATAGGATTTTGGGGCAAGGGCCTTCCCCATTTTATAAAAAAGCATTATTTGTACTCTATTTCCATGCTTAATGAGAAGGGCAAAACTCTACCAATTTGGAGAGCCAAGCATCCTCATTTGCTAAGCACTCATGCTAATGCTTTTTGTTGTGTGTTTCTAGTTTTTGCATTTCTATGTTCTTGTTTTGATAGTTATGGCTTTTTCATTAGCATGCATCTTGAGATTTTGAGCTAACCTCCGCCTCAACTCTATCTCTCTCTTTCTCTCTTCCCCTTCTTCCTCTTCTATTCTACCCTTGCCTTTCACCAACAATCATGATGAAGTTAGTTTAGGGAGAGTAGAGTTAGTGTGAGTAGTGTTAGTGGAGGTAGAGTTAGATAAAAAATAGGGAACTCACTAAAAGTAGCATCTATGCATAGTTAGGTGCCTATCCAGTGAACTAACCCTTGTTGACAGGCGGGAGGGATAACACAACGTCGGATCGAAGACCCTATAGTGGCGCCATTGTCAGGGATAGGTTTCCACTAACTAGTGTAGCTGCATTTTAGCTATTTCTTGCTTTTTAGAGTAGTTTTAGGTAGATTTTTGGGAGTTTAGAGTTTGTTTTTTGTTTTTTTTTGTGTTCGGACTGTTCATAGCTAGTGAAGGAGGTGTGAGAGGGTAGAGGAGGCCCTAAACAGCCTTTAAGGGCTTGAAACCCAAACCCACCAGCCAAAAACCCCAAAAAACACACCAATCTGCATTTTGGAGGGAAAAAGAGCCTAAAATCTCATCAGATTTTAATATCTCCAAAACCAGTGAGAGTTAACCCTTGCATGACTGGCAGCAGCTCCAGGGTACTGTCCCAGACTTGCATAGAAGCCTACGAGAGTTAGTTCCAAGCAGATTGCAAAAATCAGAGAAAAATCATAAAAAATTCAAAAAAACCCTTGAAAAAAATCCAAAAAAATTCAAATCTTCACCAGAACTCTCACAGAGCCCTCTGAAGTTCCATCTCAGTGAGACCAAAACACAGAGAAGCTTGCGAGATCTAGTTTGATGTCTGAGTGCTTGTGCAAGAGTTCCCAGTGAAAAAAAGATGGGAAAGTACCAGAGAACCCTCACAGACACCAAAATTTTCAGTTCCAGTGGGCAAGAACTCTCGCAAAGGATTCTGAAGTTCCATCTCAATGAGAACAGGACATAGAAAAGCCTGCGAGAGTTATTTTGATTTTAGTGAGCAGAAAATTGGATTTAAGTATTAAAAAATTACTAAAAAGTGAAGATCCAACAAATATTTCCAGTAAAAACTCTTGCAGACCACCTCAATCGATTTAGAATGTTAATTTCCATCAGTGAAGAAGCCTGCGAGAGTTAGTATAGAGATTTGGCGAAGATCAAGCCAAAATAGTGGTTCTGGACCCTCGCATACAGTGAAATTTTTACTTAGTGCGAGAGTTAACTCTCGTAAAGATTTCCATAGTGAAATCTGACCCAGATTCAGCTACTGTGCTCCTTGAGAGAGTTACTTCCCAAAAATCTAAGAGATATCAAGTTTTTCATCTGCAAAAATAGCTAAAGATTCCTCGCACAGCCAACCCTCACACAAGAGAATCCTTGCAAACAAGATCAGTGGAAAGATCTGCATCAGATCTAGCTATTGTCAGAATCTCAGGTCAATCAGTGCAAGGAGTAAAAAGTTATCAAGGAAAAACCATCGTACAAGGCCTAAATTTCACTTTCGGCCAATCAGATTGATCAGATCCTTAAGATCCAGACTGCATCCCACTATACAAGCAAGATCCAACTACTTTGGAACCCACCATCGGATGAATCTGAGATCTGGACGATCAGTAGCAAGAAGGATAGCAAATCAAACACCACACCTTCCCAGATTAGTAGCTGCGCAACAAGAGGCAGAACCGGAACCAACACCAATGGAACCAATGGGCCAACTTGTACCTGTCGCTCCCTTGCAAGCAGTCTGGAGAGCACCACAGATGGAAATACCAAAATACGATGGATCATCAGATCCCATCCGATTCCTCCAGATCTACAAGCAAGATTGTGAAATCTATGGCGAACGGACACCTGCGAAAATGCTGATGTTGTTCTTCATGTCCTTATTGACACTGCCTCAAGATTGGTTTTTCAACCTGTCAGAGGAAGAAAAATCTACCAGGGAAGTGGTTAAAGCGGCTCTCAATACGCGCTTTAAACCAAGGAAGTTCCTGGAAGACCCATTTCTCCTGTTGAGTAAAGTCAAGATGAGAAAACAAGAAAGGGTCAGAGACTATATTGAACGGGTCAAACATCTACGATCCAAGTGAAGTGCAGCCCTAACTCCCGATCATGCGGTGATCATGTGGTTTCTAGCCGGACTACCACAAACTATCAGAAAAGAAATGAAACGACGGAAGCAGTATGCTACTCTGCAAGAAGCTATGGAAGATGCCACCAGGGGAAGAGGATGAGGGATCTGACAACAAATATCCATCCACCTACACTCCTACTCTCTCAATAGCATCGTCATCATCGAATGCATCCGCTCTATCCATAGAATTGTTGTTGGATCAAATGACAAAATTACACAAACAACAGATCAAGCAACTTACGGCATAGTTTGATCATAAACTGAAAGCCTTACAAGGAGCTGTAACAGCAATGCCACATCAACTGGAATCAACCCAGCTACAGTATCCACGACGGGAGAATGTATGGTATTCAGTGTGCATGCAAAACCATACAGCAAACGAGTGTCCAGTCCTAAAGCAAAATCTGAGTCTGACACATAGATTTTGCCATCTGTGCAATGCAACATCGCACGATACGACATTTTGCTCGTTTAACCCCCAGATTGTTCAACAATAGAGAAGTCCTTATCAGACTTCTTATCCATATCATCAATAGGCATCAAACGTGGCATCGCGGTACGGCGCACCGAATCAGCAACAATGTATGGCCTTACCTGCACCACTTGGGCCAGTCAATCAACAAGTGGCCCATGTAACCCTGATAGCAGCGGAACCAGAGATGCAAGTACCACCTCAACCTGAGCAGCAGCAATGGTATGGACTGGACGAACTATTTATGGATCCTGCCATAAATGAATATGTTGCAGCCTATGCAGCTCAAACTCAGCGTCAAAGCGGGAGGTACTACGGCTGCTACGGATGTGGCGAAGGACACAGAATTGCAGAATGTCCTTACAAAGGACAATATACATCCTTTTGACGAGAATGTGGTTATGGACACTGCTACAAAAATTGTCCATTGAGATTGGAACCAGTGCACCGCTAAACTTCATTGCAATACAACAACCAACAGTTCCAGCGGATGCCACCGGAAGGGCAACAACTCCATGCTCCTGTGTTAGCTGTTATGCGAGCACAGAAGAGGAAGGAAGTGGCTCCCTCACCAGCACCATCGGTCACTGATGACCAGCCCTCAACTTCAGCACCATATCTGAATGTGAGGGAAGAAAGAAGACAGTACCAGAAAATACGACACTGGGTACAGAGAGCCCAAGCGGAGGAAAAAGAGTAAGAAAGGGACAATACTACAGAACCTCCAACTGATGGCAAATAGAAACTGCAAGCGGGCTCGCCACTACGCACTGATCAGAACAATCGGTTGCATCATCATGAACCACATTTTCACATGGTGGAGCCCGAGGAACTGCGCACTAAAAGGCTCACAATCTTATTGGCAAGCCGTGTTAGTTTACCTTTAGGAGAATTATTGTTAGAAATCCATAAATCATAATATGGATGGACAGACTAGAATTCAAACCCAAGACCTCCCTCATACCGGATGGGATGCTCTACCACTGAGCTATCCACCCTGTTTGATAATTCTCTCTAGAGTGTGGATTGATATTCCAACAGCACCCCCCCCCCCCCCCCCTCAAGCCACACTTGGTTGGGGTCCTAGCTGTCACCTGCCCCACAACTTGGGCCACCTAACCATGGCTTTGACACCATGAACTGATGGGTCTAACTTGGCTCTGATACCATGTTAGAAATCCATAAATCATAATATGGATGGACAGACTAGGATGCGAACCTAGGACCTCCTTCATACCGGATGGGATGCTCTACCGGATGGGGGGGGTGTTGGAATATCAATCCACACTCTAGAGAGAATTATCAAACAAGGCAGATAGCTCAGTGGTAGAGCATCCCATCCGGTATGAGGGAGGTCCTGGGTTCGAATCCTAGTTTGTCCATCCATATTATGAATTATGGATTTCTAACAATTACTGTGGATTGCACCACAAGCTAAAAGCCTTTTGGCTGAATGGGCTAAAACGGACGAGGAGCCAGTAGCGCTTGAGCCCATATATTGTACGGGCTATGAAGAAACAAGTAACGTCCTCCACATCGGGGCAGCGTGGGAAAGTGAGAAACACAACATCACCTTGCCAATCAAACACAAGAGATACGAGGACGAGACAACAGTAGTAGATGGAGGATCAGGTGTCAATTTAATCTCCACTACTTTATATGAAAAATGGGGTCTACAAGGGTTAAAGCCAGCAAGATTCGCCATCAAGCTAGCAGATCAATCATGTGTAAAACCAAAGGGTGTAGTTGCCAATATCCCTGTCAAAATAGCAGGCATGCAGTTTGTGATCACTTTTGTAGCCATGGATATACTTGAATCTTTAACTGCATATCGTGTTTTACTAGGAAGACCGTGGTTGAGGACTGCACAAGTAGTACACAATTGGGGTACAAGGAAACTCATCTTTGAGAACAGAGAGCAGGCTGTAAAGGTTGATCCAACCACATGGGCGATGAAACCTATTGCACCCAAAGCTGATGATGGATCATCCATGACAGATCACACGATTAATCGCCCAAGGCCAACCAAGGGTGGTTACTATGATTCAGAGACAAATGTCGTGAGATGGACGGATGAATTAGCAACTATTGACTGCCGGACATGTCAATATGAATCAGATTCAGAACCCAACATATCTTCACCCAGATGTTACACTATGGACACACCAATCACATTTGGGGTGAATATGATAAACGTAGGATGGCTATCAGGGGAACCTATTGAGAACCCAGTGGACGATGATTTAGTCCCTTGGCAACATGCTCTAACTTATAATAAGGAGATTGAGCTAACTGATGAGCAGATCCTACACCACATGGACCCAGATCGTTACGGAAACAAGAAAGTACCAACTCAACCGCCGCAAAAGTTTGCTATGGCGAAGGTCTCAAGGATCGATCCACCAAAGGCACATGCAAATAAGAAGAATCAGTTGAAACAACACTACAACCAGGTGATCCGATGGAGTGATCTACTCAAGGAGGCTATAGCTACAGTGGATGTTGATATTCGCAACCATGAGGCGAATGTCACGTCAGTTCCGATGAAAGACAACAAGGACGAATCCACCAAAATGACAAAAAAGGACAAAAAGAAGGTGTTGGATTCCTTGAAGTCAATCAAGATGGACTCAAATACAACATCATCCTCTACTCAGATGACAAAAAATCAAAAGATGACCAGTCGGCTAAGATCAATATGCTGAAAGAGGAATCTCGACGAGCTCCAGTTCACGAGATGTCTGACTTTCAAGAATTATACCTTGAACGACGTGGTAATTATGATGCCGCAAGCCCAGAGAGAACCTGATCAAAGTCAGGCACCAGCAGAACAAGTCTTTGAGGGACCTGCACAAACACAGCCGATGAACCTTGCCAAGCCAGGTGAAGAAGAAAAGATAGTGCATGTGGGAGAGCAGTTAATGCCCACATAGTTCAAGAGACTATGATCATTGTTGGTGGAGTATAAAGACTGTTTTGCCTAAAGTTATAGTGATCTTAAGGGCATTCCACCAACAGTAGTCCAACACACCATACCCTTGGTGGATGGAACAGTCCCCAAGGTGTGTCATTACTATGCTGCAATCCGAACTACACAGAGCTTATCAAGCAGGAGTTGCAAAAGCTGTTAGATACAGAGTTCATTTATGAAATCGTGCACATAGAATGGATATCGTCGATAGTTATAGTACCCAAGAAGAACAACAAAATGTGAATATGTGTGAATCTAAAGGCGCTAAATGCAGTCACCAAAAAGGATCATTTTTCTTTACCATTTATGGAAAGTGTCCTCAACAGAGTAGCTGGCGCCGAAGCCTACAATTTTTTAGATGGCTTCAACGGCTACAACCAGGTGAAAATAGCCCCCCAAGACCAACACAAAACAGCATTTGCCACGGAATGGGAAATCTATGCCTATAAAGTGATGCCATTCGGACTTTGCAATGCCCCAAGAACTTTTCAGCATGTCATGCAGGCGGCATTCAAAGAATATTTGCAAAAAATTTGAAAATTTTCTTGGGCAACACCGGGAGAATCACCAGATGGCTACTTCTGTTGTTGGAGTTTAATTTTCGGATAGTAGACTGCAAGGGAAAACAAAACTACATGGCAAATCATGTGTCACGAATCAAGGGGACGGAGGTTGCAACCCAACCCAACGATGAACTGGCCGATGCTGCCTTATTTTACGTGGACACTGTACCAGAATGGGCTACTGACATTGTTGAATATCTAATGCAGGGCCAACTAGACAAATCACTACCAGAGACGAATCAGTGGAAATTGATCATGAAGGCTAGACCTTATCAGCTGATTGCCAGCCAATTGTATCAAAGAGGACCAGATGGGATTCTTCGACGATGTATTCTTCCACATGAGACCACCCAAATCATTTCACTCTCATATGAAGGCATGGGTGGAGGCCATTTTGCATCCGACATTACAGTTTGCAAGATTCTACAATCAGGATGTTGGTGGCCAACGATTCATAAGGATACGGAGGAATACCTGAGAAATGCGATGTGTGCCAAAGGTCAAGGAGACCAATGAGATTGAATTATGACCTACTGCACCCGGTCTTAGCCCAAGCACCATTCGAAAAGTGGGGATTGGATAACATCGGTCCAATTCACCCTGTAGCAAGGAGTACCCAGGCTTGAAACATAATCGTAGCCACAGACTACCTCACCAAGTGGGTCAAAGCCAAGGTGGTAAGAGTAGCTAATGCTAGGACCACTACCAAGTTCCTTTATGAAAATATCATTATGCGCTTTGGATGTCCGGTGGAGCTAGTCAGCAATTGCGAAAGTCATTTCATCAATGAGACCATCAAAGTCCTATTGGAGGAATTCTTCATGATCCATAGAACTAGTATGCCTTATTATTCTTGCGGTAATGGGCAAGCGGAATCATCCAATAAGATGTTGTGTAGCATGCTCACAAAAACAGTTGAAACTAGCAGATCAGATTGGGAACATAAGTTGCATGCTGCTCTGTGGGCATACAGGACAACATATAAGAGAAGCACTGATCAAACACCTTTCCAATTGGTATATGGTCAGGATGCTGTAATGCCAGTAGAGTTTTTAGTCCCTTCATTAAGGATTGCCACAACGCAATGCCTTAATGAATCCAAATCTCTACAACTACGCCACGAAGCTCTGCATAAACTCTATGAAACACGCTTACTAGTTGTGCATGCATTGGCAGCTGAAAAGAAAAGACGCAAAGCATGGCACGATCGTAGGTTACAAAAGAAGGATCTTTGTTCCAGAGATCTGGTCATGTATAAAACCAAGGTGATCAAGGGATAACTAAAATTCACAAGCAAAGGTCCTTATCGGATCAAAGAAATTCTTAATCATGGAGCGGTGAATCTAGAGAAGCTATAAGGGACACCATTCGACACACCCATCAACGGTAGCCTGTTGCACAAGTATTGGCCACCGCAGTGAGATAGATCCAGATTGGTGGTGGCACGTTACGAAAAGCTATTCTGCTAGGCCATCACAACTAGATCTAAGAAGATCAAGCCAAATCAAGCTAGATCCATCAATATTCGGCCAGATCTGGCAAGATTGGAAAAATCCATCAGGATCCAAGAGGGATCCAGATCTAGATAGGATCAAGAAGAAAGCAGATCATCATATTATGCCAATAAGTCTCCTAAAATTGCAAATCAGAGACCTCGATCTCAGTAACTATGGCAAATTAAGGACAAAATTCAACCAAAACCGATGGATCTATTACCAAATATCCATCAAAACTTCTAGAGAACTACCAAGAGTCAAATCAAGCATGGATGAAGCTGATTATCAGTTTGCAAAAGTTAAAAATCAGAAAATCTCAAATCTTGTCAAAAAAACATTCTAAAAGAGCACTTTTTTCATGATTTCTGGAGATCCCCTAGGAGATAGCTCTTGAAGCTTGGATACTCACTAGATCTGACCTAGATGCATCCATAAAAATCTATGCGAGAGTTCTTGATGGAGAAATCTTCATTTTTTGAGTGTGTGCGAGGGTTCCCAGAGGCTGAATCTTCAGATTCTTCGCAGAGCATCAAGATCATCCTATCGACCTTCACAAGGGGCATAAATGAAATCATAGTAGTGAAATTAGCCTACCCACATGGTCTGATCTTGAAAATCCAACCACAGGTACATGTTGTGCGAGAGATCACCTCCTACGAGAGTTGAACCCTTGCAGACAGTCTGAACCCTTGCAGAACCTTTGCAGGGCAGTCAAATCACCTTCTGAACTCTCGTAGACTTCTCTAAAGTCTTAGAATTTTGTGAAGAAGGTCCTTGCCATAATCTGGGTGGAACTGAGCAAGGGAAAGTGGATTTCACCTAATACGCACTCTAAATTCCGCTATATAAGGGCTGAATTTGAGTCATTTGTTACCTTTGCTGGCGAAGCTCTGCTCAAATTTTCACTGAAATTTTCAAGTTTTTTGTTTGCGACCAAACTTCATACAAGCTATCATCTGCACATTCCAAACCCAAATCTGCACTCTGAACTATAGTTCTTACCATCCAACATTCGTTACTCATAGTCTTTGTCATTTCCACCTCTTTTTACCTTTTCCACCGTTTTTCCAACTTTTTTGCCCTTTAACTATCATTGCTAACATGGCCTCTTCATCCTCTGAAGACTCTAGCACCAAGCAGGTGATCCAGCTTGAAATACCCTTGGCCACAAATCTGGCCCTTACCCTCTAACACTCTAATTCAACCATGGCTTCAGAATGCTGGCCCACTTCTTGAGGCAATGGGCTTTTTCCTGGTGCTTTTTCATTCTGAGATTAACATGGGCCTCGCCCTTCACGCTTACGCCACTTGGGACGTGTCAAAGTCGTGCTTCCACTTCCTGTACCAAGGTACCACATACAAGGTCAGGATTAATGCAAACTCGATGGTCACCGTTGGCATTATGTCCGGTGACCATCAGCCCATCTCCCATTGTCAGGCAAAAAGCTTGATCAAATCTTTCGTCGTCAAGACTGCACTAGAAATTCCCATCCAGCCTACCAACGGTTACCTGATAGATGCTATCACGGAACCAGTCATATGGGTGGTTGCACATCTGTTGAACAACTTTCTAGTTGTTTCAACATTTCGCAAGGACATAATCCAGTCCACGCTGCTAAGTTAGATAGTGGAATCCTTCTTGGCATTCCCTAGCCCCACAGTTGTGCCATACGATTGGCACCCTTCCTCATTCACGAACTAACCATCTCCATCAAACCCAACAAACGTGAGCATATCGCAGTAGGTCCCCTATTGTGTAATTTTGCATGCACACTTCTCGAGGTGAAAGTGCACGGCTTCTGCCGCTCCAGTCTTTTATCTTCTATCGTGTCACACACTAACCTTTATCTGCCATCTGCCACATCCACATCCTACCAACCCACAATTACTAGCAAAACAACCAGCAAGAGAATGCGTGGAGTTGCCCCTTCCTCCTCATCTCCACCTACCACTAGACGACGTACCACCGCCACATCAGTACCCACTCCATCAACCACCGCCACATCTTCTTTTGTACAACCTCTCCCTCCTATCTCTATTATCACTACCCCTCTTTCTGTTCCATCCATGACTGTTTCCGTTTCCATTCTGTTTCCTCTGTTGATACCACTTCCATTTCTGTTCCATTATCCACTACCCCTTCCATCACCATTGCATTCTCCATCGCTCCTGTAGCCATCATCGCTCCTCTTCAGTTTAATCCCTCTGATTCTCAGTTGTCTCCGGACACTCTAACGTGGATGCAAGTCATCAACTTTTCACCCCCACGTCAGATCATTTCTGCTCTATCCTCGCCTTTCGTACTCCACATCACACTTCAGTTCCCCTATGTTCCACCCATCCTCTCGTTTGGACAAACCATTTCCACCCTCGTTTCCACTACTGCTTCTCTCACCCCACCTGTTTTGCCACAAAAAGGTTGTCGAGGGCAACCAACCGTTTCCTGATGATGTATTTGTTCAGATAATTTTTATACCATCGCCAGATCGGACTGATCCCACCATCCCAGATGACAACAGGTTGCCCAAGACCCTGATTGAAAACAATGACGACGGAGCTCTACAAGTCATCAGGGCCGCTACCACACAAACCCCTATCAGTGCCAGCATACTGGCTGCTCCAACAGACTTAACGACGACGTACCAAACCCTGGGCACATACATCCCGGAGGCGGTAGCAGCCAAGGCCATTTTGGACAGCAGGGTACTCCACTTGACGACAAGCAACACACAGCTGCGAGCGGAACTCACAAAGCTGTAGTAAGAGCTTATTCTAGCTCAACAACATGAACAAAAAGGGCACCAGGAGATTGCCAAGCTATAGTAGAAGGAGGATGGCCTCGACCTATACATCCAAAGTCTCTCCAAAGTGTTGATAGAGGCCTCTACGAAGGTGTGGGAGCTTCAATCCGAAGCGTCCCAACGGCTTGCTCCCCTCCAGGCGCAACTACAAATTTTTGAACCAGAGAATACGCACCTGGGGGTGGAAGTGAAAGTCCTACAAAATGAAAAACTCGCTTGGCTAGATCAACCGGCACTAGACTCAAGGCCGCTCTCTCAAGCATAGATGAATCTCTTTAGGCATCAAGTGTAGGTACATAGCCAAACATTGAACAGCTACCAGACAGAGTTCAGTAAGTACCGGGAAGGGCAACTCATGAGCTCGCCCAGGCCAAACAAGCCCTCAAGGCTTGCCAATAGTACATGGAGAAGAAGACCCAGCCCACCCCCATGGTGATTCCACCGCCACCCATTTTTTATGCTGCACAGGCCAGCACGAGCCAAGACCAAAGCCAACAAGCAACATGGGGATTCAATCAAGATCAAGGGTCCGAAGGCCAAGAGCAAGGATCAGCAGATACGGGTGCTGAGATGCGAGACCAAGGCCAAGATGCAGGTCCAAGCCAAAGCCAAGAGGAAGGATGGGCCTCATCCTCCAGAGGTTCACGCACCATATATGTCATCCGAGCCTTCCGAAGACCAAAGTTCGTGGAGAAAAAAATAAACGAATTTCTAGCGAAGTATCCCCACGAGTCATCAAGAGACGGTTGGCAGATATCTTTTTCAGCTCAAACAATAAAGGGCAATGAATTGCAAGCATTACCTGCCCTCCAACCAAAACCATAGTGGCATCAGCAGCTTTTTAAAAGAGACCCTGCGACCATCAGGGCCTATGTGACAAGTCCGCAACAAGTATAGGTGAACGCGCAC
This sequence comes from Diphasiastrum complanatum, assembly GCA_029204225.1. Classification (NCBI taxonomy): domain Eukaryota; kingdom Viridiplantae; phylum Streptophyta; class Lycopodiopsida; order Lycopodiales; family Lycopodiaceae; genus Diphasiastrum; species Diphasiastrum complanatum. The sequence goes on from CM055101.1 coordinate 36,816,141, forward strand.
TTCTTGCCATGCATACGATGATCCAAATGGGCGAAATGCGACACCCCTCTGGACAAGATTACGATACAAAATTTCAATTGGCCAAGGATTCCATCAGAGCATGGTTGGGATACGGATGTAGACGTCCGAAGGGCTCTCACCATATTCGCTAATAAATATTTCAACTACCCTGATCCAACAGTCTGCGCGACAGCCACTTACGCCCGGGACTTAGAGAGCATATAATGGGGATTGAAACCAAATGGGATAATTTTCTGCCCCCCATATTTTTTGATCCTAATAAGGTGCTAGCTTCCGACCAAGTCGAAGATTAGCTGCTAGTTGCTCGTGTCTATTACCGAGCTGCCTTCCTTGGCAATCCCTAGACGCGTAGATTCCAAGTGTGGGTCGACCAAGACTGGCTGACAGGAGTCCACAAGTCCCTTCACACGCCCAAGGACTTGAAGAAACAGGACCGCATCAACTTCATGGAAGACGTCACGGGCTACCTGATCCACCAGAGACGGGCTAGGAAGACTCTTTATTGAACCAGCAGAGTGCCAAGGGACCGACACTACTTCAGGCCATGGGTCCTAATGGGGGTATTCCTGACGAAGTGTACATAAATAAAATCGTCCAATAAAATGTGTTGCGAGGGCATGGAATCCTGCACGTATAAGCCCATGGCCCAATGGACACGCAAGCTAAGTTGTAATTAAAATAATAGGCTTGGGACCTTTGTAAGTAAAATAAAACTTTAGGCCCAAAGTCAAATTTAAACTTAGAGATTACTTTTTTAGAGTTGGGTCCAATTTGGGACTCACATAAATCTTGTGAATTTCAATGTAGTTTTTGTGGACCCTTGGATCAAGTTGGGTCCAAGATGAATGGATAGGATCAATGTGAATATTAGCCAATAGGATTTTGGGGTAAGGGCCTTCCCCATTTTATAAAAAGGCACGTTTTGTACTCTATTTCCATGCTTAATGAGAAGGACGAAACTCTACCAATTTGGAGAGCAAAGCATTCTCATTTGCCAAGCACTCATGCTAATGTTTTTTGTTGTGTGTTTCTAGTTGTTTCCATTTCTATGTTCTTGTTTTAATAGTTACGGCTTTTCCATTAGCATGCATCTTGAGCTTTTGAGCTAACCTCCCCCTCAACTCTATCTCTCTCTTTCTCTCTTCCCCTTCTTTCTCTTCTCTTCTACCCTTCCCTTTCACCAACAATCATGATGAAGTTAGTTTAGGGAGAGTAGAGTTAGTGTGAGTAGTGTTAGTGGAGGTAGAGTTAGATAAAAAGTAGGGAACTAACTAGAAGTAGCATCTATGCATATTTAGGTGCCTATCCAGTGAACTAACCCTTGTTGACAGGCGGGAGGGATACTACAACATCAGATCGAAGACCCTACAATCTTCATAGTCACATTAATCGATTTAAGAATCTCTTGCAATAGATGGCTACTGTCGGATCAGTCATAGATGATCAAGATGCAATTATGACATTGCTTTCAAGCTTGCCCTCTACATATAAGAATCGGGTGATGATCATATCGACACACTCAGATTTAACTCTTACTAGAGTTATCACTATGTTGCTGCAAGAAGACAATAGAAGAAGTCAAGACACTTTGTCTACTTCCTCCTCTCAAGCTCTATATGTCAACAAAGGCTCTAAGCGACAGAAGCAGAAAAGCTCCAAGAAGGCTGCAACGAATCAGAAGCTAAGTCAAAGTCAAGTACAGTCATCAAATCCACAATTGAAGAAGAAGATGTTTTGCAGGTATTGCAAACGCGATAACCATGAGATCATGGATTGCCGAATTCTCCAAACGAAGAATGCAACCAAGCAACCTGATCAACAAGTAAACACAGTTTTATCATCTCTCCAGGTTGAAGTGGATGAAGGCACATTCATTGTCAAAAACCAAAGCGTTTCTTTTTATGATTTATGGTTTTTTGATTCTGGAACAACCCAACACATGACCAATCAACGTGATATTTTCAACTCCTACACGCCTTACAACACGAAGAAATTTGTTCATCTTGGTGACAATAGAAGTCACACTATTGAAGGTTAAGGTAGTCTACAAATCTGTTATCAATAAGTAGAATTACAGACTTAGGTCATAAGGTAGAATTCAAATCTGATCAATGCAAAATTATTGATAGGAATAATAAAATCCTTGCACTCGGCAAGAGACATAGTTACTTATATAGATTGGCACATTGTTATTCTGAGTCTAGTTAAGTCTTTAAAACCTCTGTTCTTGTCAATAAAGAATTACTATGGCATCATCACTTAAGACACTTGAATTATGCATCTATTTTGAACATGTCTAGACAATCCATGGTTCTTGATCTCTACTATCCTTCTGGTAAGGCTGATCTCCCTGTCTATCATAGTTTCATCTTTGGAAAGCAGGCTAGGATTCCTTTTAGACCAAACCATAGGCATGCAACAAAAGGTTTGTTAGATGTTGTTCATACAGATATATGTGGACCTATGCAAACTCCTTCATTGCTAGATACAAAGTATTTCATTACTTTTATTGACGAATTCTCTAGAACAACACCTGCCTATTTCATTAAACAAAAATCAAAGACTTTCATCAAATTTAGACAATTCAAAGAGCATGATGAGAATCAAACTAACAAACGAATCAAAGCACTAAGGTGAGATAATGGGGGAGAATACATCTCCATCGAACTCAAGGAGTACTGTCTTAACAACAGCATTGAGCAACAATACATTATCTCCTATTTGCCAGTTAAATGGTCTTGTTGAGAGAAAGAACAGAACCTTAGTTGAATCGACAAAGTGCATGTTATCACATGCGACACTTTCGAAGTCCTTCTGAACTGAAGTTGTTTCAATAGCAACCTATATTCAGAGCAGCCCAGAAGATCTTCAAGAGCAAGCAAACCACATAACCAGTATATCGACGAGTTTGTAGCCTACCTTGTTCAAGAACCGATTTCTGTCCAAGAGGCACTCAGTCAGCCTGATTCAGATCTCTGGAAAGAAGTTACGGATAAAGAGTATCTGTCTCTTATCAAGAACCATACATGGAAAATTGTCGAATTGCCTGCTAGCAGAAACAAAGTTGATTGCAAATGGATTTTCAAAGTCAAGTACAATGCAGATGGAAGCATCAACAGGAGAAAGACACGACTTATCGCCAGAGAATTTTCTCAAGTATACAATGTCGATTACATTGAGACCTTCAGTTTAGTAGTCAAGCATTGTTCTATTCGACTTTTGCTATCATTTGCCACTGCAGTAGATTTGAAAATACATCAAATTGATGTACAAACGACATATCTCAATGGAGTTATTGAAGAAGACATTTACATGGTGCAACCCGAAGGTTATATTATCGAGGGTAAACATAATCACGTGTGTAAACTCCTTAAGGCACTTTATGGCTTGAAGCAATCTGCTCGAGCATGGTTTCAAAGGATCAATACTTTCCTTATTGATTACAACTACACACCTAGCTCTTCAAATTCAAATGTTTACTTCAAAGCAGTGTAGCAGTCTTTTATCATTATTAGTTTATACGTGAATGATACATTGCTTTTTAGCAACAATATCAATCTGATAAAAGAGGCCACCAACCGTGGTTTCTATTTTGCCACCAACCGTGGTTTCTATTTTGCAATGGAACCATTAGATTTGATCTTCTTCTTTAGGATTCACGTTTTTGTCGATAACTCTCTTGTGAGTGAGGAAGTCGACCAGTGTCCATGTCCGGTTTGTCAAAAGTGAGTTGTATCGCTTTCCATAACTTCTTCCCACTTCACAACATCCTTGGAGTCAATTGCTTTGGTTAGGGTCTCTGGTTCTTCTGATGAAGTCCAGAAACATTGAGCTTTATACCTCTCAGGAACTGTTCGAGTTTATGAGGATCTACGAACATTTGGTTGACCATAATGTGATGGTGCTTCTTCTTGAAGTTGTCCATATCTACTCAAGCTAGCTTGATCTAATTTGGCGATAGGTTTTGTCGGCTGCTCGGCTTTTGTAGTTGTAGTTGTAGGTTTGATGAAATGACACATCATTTATTGATGATTGTTTGAAATCATAGTATGTATGTTTTGGAAGATAACATCCCTAGAGGAAAATGCTACATTGGTGGATGGATCATAGACTTTATAAGCCTTATGTTCATCAGGGTAGCCAATGAAAATACATTTATATGCCCTATGATCCAGCTTCTTCCTAAGTTGTTTAGGAACATGAACAAAACATACACAACCAAAGAGTTTTAAATGAGTGACACTAGGCTTGTGTTCATGCCATACTTCATAAGGAGTTTTGTTGTTGACGGCTTTGTTGTTGGATCTGTTCTGCACATAAAAGTTTGTGGTAGTAGCTTCTGTCCAAAACTTCCCAGGTAGACATTTGTGTAGCATGGATCTGGTTGAGTTGAGAAGCGTTCGATTCTTCCGTTCTGCAATTCCATTCTGTTGCGATGAATAGGAACTTGTAAATTGTCTTCGAATTCCATGTCCAGCCAAGTAGTCAGACATCTCATTACAGAGGTGTTCGCCGCCACCATCAGTTCAGAGAGCTTTCACTTTTGTAGATGTTTTAATGAAAGATCAGGAAAATACAATCCATCAAATAAGTTATTATAATGCATGTAGCAAAGTGATCTTGTATTCATGTGTCCAGAGCGACTATGCCACAGAATAGCATTAGCGTTTACATTTTCATGAGAAGTACTAGCTAAAACTACTGAATCACATAATACACGTAGATTTCCGTCTCTAGTACATGTAGTCAGAGTAGTATCTTCATAGAAGATTGTACACTATTCAGATGAGAAAGTTACTACGTAGCCCTCATCCGTTATCTTAGAGACTGACAATAGATTCTTAGATAGTTGAGGTACATGAAGAACATTCGAAACATGAATAGAAAGATCATTTTATAATACAATCTTGATTGTACCTCTGTGGTGCTTGAATCTCTGAGGTAGATTAATTGATCTCTACTATTAGCTATTTACTCAATAAACCATTACCAGCAAGAAGTCAAGTGTTGGGTAGCATCGTTGTCTAGATACCAGCTGTGGTAGTCTTCGCTACTACTTTTGTAAGCCATTAACAGGTGCAATGGTTTGTCTCCATCAGAATCATGCTCCTTGAATTCTGCCGCATTGGAGGAGTCTACCTGCTGTTGTTGTTGCTTTTTTACCTCGTTGTAGATGCAGATGCGACACTCTTTGATGTCTTGATTAGCTCTTTATAGTATCTACCTAAGAGCTTCTTGCCCGATCCACTGTTCTCAGCTTGAGTATGAGGCTTTGCTACTGCTACTGCTGATTCTTGCCCTTAGAATAGTCTTTCTTCTTGGTGTATAGGGCCAAGGACTTGTCTTTGATGGATAGGCCACTGGTCTTTCTCCGCATTTCTTCTAAAAGAAGATGATTGATCACCTTTTGAAGAGTGAGGTCGCATTGTGTGGAGATCGTAGGATTCTAGTAAAGGAGAAAGCAAGGTGATAATAGTATCATCATCTTGAATAGCACATCCTACAGCTGATAGTTGATCTAACAAAAGTTTGAAGCTGTTGATGTGAGAAGTGATGGCTGTAGAATCAAACATACTAAGTGTGAAGAACTTCTTTCTAAAGTGCAACCTACTAGTTACATCTTGAGTCTCATATAGATTTGATAATAAATCAAGTGCTTTCTTAGAGGATTTGCATGTGGTAATGTGGGATATTTGGGAGTCGTCCAGATTGAGCATGATCGATGCTAAGGCCTTCTGATCTTTGATCTTCCATGCCTTCACAGATAGTTGATCATGATATTATAGTTTCAGGTCAGAGCCTTCTACAGCGTCCCAAAGGTCTCTATTTATCAGCATCATCCGGAGTTATAACTTCCAGATGTAGAAGTTAGAACCATTGAACTTGTCCATGATCATAGCTTTGTTGGATGAAGAAGATGAGGAGTTACCAGTACATACTGACAGTAATACATATAGAATAGAGTAATCTCTCGTTTTATAGAGCGTTGCTCTGATACCACTTTGTGGGGGGAGCGGTAGGACATGAATGGTAAAGAGAGCAAGAAGTATTTTCGGAACAGCTCTCCCGTTGTTATGGGCTGCTTAAAGCAAAAACAAACTGAACGAATGTAAATGCAAAATGTAATCACAACTCAAGCATTCCTACTAACACATGATCTTAAAAATTAGTTCATACTCAAACGGATGAATAAGTACAGTCCACTGAAGAGATTTGAGATGGTGTGTGGTATTACTATAAATGTATTTTTGATAAGAAATTCAGATCAGAATATCAAAGTGATAAAGCAAAATGATAATGCAAGTTCCTCAAGCATCAAAGACAGTCGTTGTCTAATCAGAAATTGAGTACCTACTGTTCAATTTGTAAAAAGTTTTGAGCTGATAAGACATTGATATATTTAATCTTTTTATTGTTAGAGTGTTGGTTTACTTGATCAAGACCTTTTTTTTTTTTTTTTTTTTTTTTTTTTTTTCTTCTAAAAAATCAGTTTTTGATATCATCATCAAGAGATCAAATTTTTACATATCAGGTCAGAAGATAGGAATGATTTTGAAAAATCTAGATCCAATCTCATCTGTGTCAAAATATTGAAAAATCTATCTAATGTTGTGAGTATGGGTCCTAAAAATGCCAAAGATGAATTGAGCTCTTTTGGCTTAGTAAAGGCCCTTTTAAAAATAAAATATTCAAGGTAGGTAGAAGTAGAAACTCGAGCTACCATAGGAATTGCCATTTGTACTTTACATGCCACATTTAATGCATGAAAAGACTATGTGGCACAATTAGACATAGTGAGGTGGCTTGGATAAGTCTAGATAGCTTGAGAGGTGGATCCACAACTCCAATTCAACTCAAAGTAGGAGAAGAGTCCATGGATCTATATAAATGTGATGTACTCTCATTGAGAATATGATGAAATTTGTGTGTAATGCAAATTTGGAGACAAGCTCTTTGTGCACTCTCTCTCTCTCTCCACAAGTTTTGTACTTTCTATTTTCTCTCTCTAGCCGAGTAGAGGCATTTATGATGCTTTGTCTTATGTTTTGTTGACAGATCTTGCTTGTAACACAATAATATTGCTTGTATGATCAGCTTTCCTGTTGACAACCAATGCTAGTCTGATCTTTATGGTGTTATTGTGCTTAGGAGATCAAAATACATGTGTAGGGCGTCCCACACGTGTGAATTCAGCATGGTATCAAAGCCTACCTAAGTTCTACAGGCAAATCTAATCAAAAAGTTTGCAGATCTGATCAGATTTCAAGCTAGGAATTGTCTAGATTCTACCTTCTAGCTAGTTTGCAGTTTTCTTGTGATTCTGAGCTACAAACCACATTGAATGGGCCAGATCAGGTACTATACAAAATTTTAGGTGCTGGCACGTGTGAAATCCGCCCATTTTTAGATTGGTGGTTCTCTCTCACCTCAGATCCAGTTTTCAAGCAAATTAGCCCACTAGAAAGCTAGAAATGTGTGAAATCTGATGCAATTTGAATCATGACAGTTGGATAAGCCAATAAAAAATTATAAGCTTTTGAAGAGTAGTAGATAGGCCGCCTAGACCTGTGGTAAATTGTGTGTACATGTCATTTATTGCTTGAATGATCACAAAAATCATCCAGAAGCTACACAATCTCATCTATATGTGATTTAGACAAGACTTATAGGTTCAAGGCAAATTGTTTCATACAAATAGATTGTATTTGAGTCAATTTGACATTTTTGGAATATTTCACACGTGTGAAATTCAAAGAACCATAACTTTTGCCATACTTCATCTTTTTTGATGATTCAAATCTTGTTTTAGAGAGATTGTCAAGATAGTGAAATCTATCTCACAGTTTTTTGCTAAGTCTTACATAGAATTTGGTTCTGTACCCTTGATTGGTTCCCATAGTGAGAAGAAAAGCAATTCTTTCATCCATTTTTTTTTATTTTCATCATTCTTTATGACTTCAATGGGTGTCTTTCTATTAGAAGCAAGTGAAAGATTGTCAACCTCCAATTACTCAATTTCGAAGGTTAGAATGGAATCTGTCTTAATACTACAAGATGTGATGGATATTATACTTGGCATTGAAGAAGAACTACAAATTCCTCAAGAAATTCCAAAGTACAAAAAGAGAGCCAGGATGGCTCTACATTATATTAAGACGAATGTCTCAAATGACATCTTAAGAGAAATTGGTGCTTATACTAATGCCAAAGATGCTTGGGATACTCTCAAGTCTATCTATGAGGCAAAAAATACTTCTAGACTTCTAACACTAAGAAACCAAATTTTTCAAAGTGTACAGAGAAGTGATGAATGTGCTTCAGCTTATGTAATGAGAGTTAAAGACCTCCATAGAGAATTGTCATGCATAGGGGACTCCATCAACCAAAATGAACTTGTTCAAGTCATACTTAATGGGGTAAAGGAGGAATATGACAACCTTGTTCAGAGTTATGCCATTAAGGAGGAGCTACCAAGTTTGGAAGCACTCCAAAGTGTGCTCATTTCTGAAGAATCAAGACAAGAGTATAAACTCTTGAAAATGGAGAGACTGTCTCTCGACATTGATGGTAAAGCTCTCTTTACCAAAGACAAGCACAAGACAAGAAGTAAGAATCAACACCAATTCTCTTCAAGCAAGAACAATCTTATTTCCAAGGAGAAAGGAGATGAGGATGAGTCCTCTCAAGCTTCCACATCCAAGAAGAAGAAGAAAAACATCAAGTGTTTCTTTTATGGCAAGAAGGGGCATTATACCACCAATTGCTTCAAGAAGAAGAGTCAATTCAAGCAAGCCAACATTTCTAATGAAGAGAAGGAAGATGCTCATGCAAGTGATGAAGAGAGATCTCTTATGGTCTCGAGTTTTTCTTCATCACCTTTCAAGAACGATGATTCGTGGTATATTGACAGTGGAGCTTCCTCACGTATGTGTAGCTCCAAGTATTCTTTTTCATCCATGTCACCTTATGAAGGAGCCAAGAAGTCCATCTACACAACAAATGATCATGAGTGTGCTATTGAAGGCATAGGGACCATTCCCTTAAAGCTTTCTTCATCAAAAGTTCTTTCTCTGTCTAATGTACTTTTTGTTCCCAAGCTAACAAAAAATCTTATTAGTGTTGGGAAATTATTTGATAGTGGACTAGATGTGAATTTCAATGTTGATACATGTACAATCAAGAAGCATGATGAAATCCTTGCATTTGGGTCTAGATATGGTGGAATCTACAAGTTGATCACAAAGAGTATGCTAACTCTTGTAATAGTGCTTTTGCTACTCATATGTCTTTGGAAGAACTATGGCATAGAAGGTTGGGTCATCCTAACTATAATTCTATGGCGTCCATGGTCAAAAAAGCCAAAGCTATTGGCTTGCCTAATCTTATCTCCAAGAATTTCAAGCCATGTGAGGCTTGTGCCATATCGAAGTCTCATAAGAAGCCTTTTTCAAAGTCATCTATCAAGACTACACATCCATTGGAGCTCATACACTCGGATGTGCACTTCTCATCTTCAAAGAGCAAGGGTGGTGCTACTTGCTTTGTAACTTTCATTGATGATTTCACTAGATTTACTTGGGTATATCCTACCTTCAAAATCTATGGTGTTTGACTATTTCCTAAAGTTCAAAGCTCTAGTTGAAAAGCAATTTTCTTCCAAAATCAAATTTCTTAGAAGTGATGAGGTGGTGAGTACACTTCCGATAAATTTCATGATTATTGTGAGCTTGAAGGCATTAAAAGGGAGTTTTCATGTGCATATATACCATCTCAAAATGGGGCGTCTGAAAGAAAGAATAGAACATTGTGTGAATGTGCCAAAACCATCAGAATTGAGGCATCTTTGCCAAAAGACTTTTGGGGTGAGGCTATCAATTGTTCAAAATATCTTTGCAATAGACTCCCTCATGTTGCACTTGGAGGAAAGTCACCATATGAAGCACTCTATTTGAAGAAACCTAAGGTTGAACACCTCGGAGTATTTGGATGCATATGCTTTGTCCATATTCCCTTGGAAACAAGAAAGAAGGATGATCCTTGTGCAAGCAAAGGAGTAATGGTTGGTATTCATCCAACAAGAAAGCCTATCGAATCTACATGCTCTCTGCCTCTAAAGTAATTGATAGTAGAGATGTAGTTTTTCATGAAGAAGAAAAGTCCAATCTTGGAAGGGCCGAGATCAAGCAACCTCAAAATCTATCACCTGTTGTTATTGAAGACAATCAACATATGGAGGAGTCAAGATTTGAAGATGGAAGTCCTCGGATTTTCACTCCTAGAAGATCCATGAGGGAGAGATCCGAGCCCAAGAGGCTCATTTATGATGACAAAGAAAAACAAGTGGATCTTGATTCCACTTATACTTATTTTGTTTCTCATGAGGAGCCCAAAGATGTTCAAGAAACCCTCAATACCAAGGAGTGGTATGAGGCCATGAAGATTGAATATGATGCCTTGATTACCAACCACACATGGGAGCTAGTGGATCCACCACCTTACATGCATATCATTGGATGCAAGTGGGTGTTCAAGATCAAGTACAATCATGATGGCTCCATCAACAAGTACAAGGCAAGATTTTGTGCTAAAGGCTTTGCACAAATATATGGCCTTGACTATGAAGAAACCTTTGCTCATGTAGCAAAGATGGTGACAATAAGAATCATAATATCTCTTGCCTTATTTTTTAAGTGGAAACTGTTTCAACTTGATGTCTCCAACACTTTTTTGAATGGCTATCTTGAGGAGGAGATATACATGGAATAGCCTCAAGGATTTATCAAGGATAAATCTAAGGTGTGTTTGCTATTTAGAAGTCTTTATGGCTTAAAGCAAGCACCTAGATCATGGTATTCAAGACTCAACAACTTTCTACTTTCATTAGGATTTGTGCTTAGTGACTATGATCCTTCTATGTACTTAAAATTTGATAGTAGTAATATTGTCATTCTCCTAATCTATGTAGATTACATTATTCTTAGTGGAAGTTGTTTCATTCTAGTTCAAGAAACCAAAGATGCATTAGGAAAAGAATTTAAAATGCAAGATCTAGGAGAGATCCATTACATTTTGGGCCTTGAGATTGATTTTCATGAAGAGTATGCTTTTATTTGGCAATCTAGATATGTCTTTTCTATGTTGAGAAATTCAATATGCAAAATTGTAAAGACATAGATACTCCCATGGAGCAACATGTAAAAGATCCTATTAAAGGTGATGAAAGATCCTTCGAGGACATCACACTTTATAGGAGTCTTATAGGCTCTTTAATTTGGCTTACTATCACTAGACCCGATTTGAGCTATTGTGTGCACAAATTGAGTCAATTTATGCAAGATCCCAAGATCCAACATTGGAAGATGGCCAAGAGAGTTCTAAGATATGTATCTTCTACTCAAGATTATGGTTTATTATACAAGAATGAAGATCTAACCATTGTTGGCTATTCAGATTTCGATTTTGCAAGTGATAAAATGGATCGAAAGTCCATTAATGCATATACTATCTTTCTTGGAGGCAATCTTGTGTCTTGGCTTTTAAAGAAGCAAGATACCATATCTCTATCATCTTGTGAGGCCGAGTACAAAGCACTCACTACAACAACTAAAGAGGTGCTTTGGATCAAGAGGTTAATCATAGAGCTAAATTGCATCAAAGAGGATGATCTTCCCTTGATCAAATGTGACAACATATCAGCACAAGCTCTTGCAAACAATCCTATTTTTCATGCAAGAAGCAAGCATATAGAAGTGGCACATCATTTTGTAAGGGAAAAGCTCATTGGAGGTGAAATCAACTTAGAACATGTCGACACATCTTCGTGTATTGCTGATCTTCTCAGAAAGCCACTTTGCAAAAGTGCCTTCTCAAAGCATAGGTCTAATCTTGGTCTTATCTCAAGATCAATGCTTGATCCACATTAGATACATTTTTAGGAGGAGTGTCAAGATATTGAAAAATATATCTAATGTTGTGAGTATGGGTCCTAAAAATGCCAAAGATGAATTGAGCTCTTTTGGCTTAGTAAAGACCCATCTTAGAATAAAATATTCAAGGTAGGTAGAAGTAGAAACTCAAGCTACCATAGGAATTGCCATTTGTACTTTACATGCCACATTTAATGCATGAAAAGACTATGTGGCACAATTAGACATAGTGAGGTAGTTTGGATAAGTCTAGATAGCTTGAGAGGTGGATCCACAACTCCAATTCAACTCAAAGTAGGAGAAGAGTCCATGGATCTATATATATGTGATGTACTCTCATTGAGAATATGATGAAATTTGTGTGTAATGCAAATTTGGAGACAAGCTCTTTGTGCCCTCTCTCTCTCTCCACGAGTTTTGTACTTTCTATTTTCTCTCTCTAGCCGAGTAGAGACATTTATGATGCTTTGTCTTATGTTTTGTTGACAGATCTTGCTTGTAACACAATAATATTGCTTGTATGATCAGCTTTCCTATTGACAACCAATGCTAGTTTGATCTTTATGGTGTTATTGTGCTTAGGATATCAAAATACATGTGTAGGGCATCCCACACGTGTGAATTCAACAATCTGCACGATTATACTTTCCAAATTTACCATCTTTTCTAAAGAAATTTTTAAAAGATGACAAAATCAGATTCAGAATCAAAGGTTCAGGAGCCCCAACCTCGTCCTATCATCAAACGAAATACCTCATTTAGAGTTGATGAACTATAATGGATCACATATCCAGTCAGATTTCTTAATAGCTTTACTAGATCTTGTGAAGTCTACGGTGAAGTGAACCTAGAAGATAAACTTAAACTTTTTCCTATGTCCTTAATTGGTGTTGTGCAAGATTGGTTTTATAATCAAGATTTGACAGTTGTGAAGTAGTTAAAACTGGACTGGTTACAAGATTTAAATCCAAGAAGTTCTTAAAAGATCCATTTTTTTATTAGGTAAAATCAAAATGGAAAAGAATAAAATGGTGTGTGATTATATTCAACATATCAAGCATCTTCGATCTGAATGTGAACTTGATTTTTAAAATGATGAGAGTCTGATTATGTGGTTTTTGGTTAGATTACCAAAACGTGTCAAACGTGAGCTCAAACGTCATGAACAGTATTTGACATTACAACAGATAATGGCTGAAGCTATATGCAAAGAAGATGAAAATTTAGATGATGAGCTGCATGTTGGAATGCTGCCATACACCGTAGGACAAACGACCACAACTTCGACAATGATTGCATCTACCCATATCAATGCGACAACCAAACTGATCATGGACAAAGTGTGAAAAATTTCAGATCATTAGGACCAAAATGTGTCCTTTGATATTTGGTTAGAAAGTCAACACAACATACAATCTTGCCAATGTAGAAAAATCAGCATCTACTCAATGAAAGAGATGCAAACTCAATAAGAACTTGATCAAAGATCAAGTATATGATAAAATGAAGTGGATGTCTGTAAAATAGCAATATTCTACTGTATTTCCCATGTGTGGATCCGAAAATAACAAAATATGAGCATTCTACACACAAGATTGCAAGATATCATCAAGATAGTGCACCAATGGATTGATGAACCCAAGAGAACTCATGTATAAGCATGAAATGTGAGAGAGAGAGAGAGAGAGAGAGAGAGAGAGAGAGAGAGAGAGAGAGAGAGAGAGAGAGAGAGAGAGAGAGAGAGAGAGAGAGAGAGAGAGAGAAGAGTGTCTCTTCCCACGTGTGTACAACTATATATAGTAGACCATGCCTCATTTGAACTTTGGTTTCCCTCCAAGAACTTTCTAGACCTAAAACCCTATCAACAATATGACTAGATTCAATGCATCTAACATTCAAATTTGAATGTGTCCAAATTCGACCTAATAACTTTCTCATACTTTCCAAAAGTGGTAATTCAAATGCTTTTAGACTATATAACTTCGAAAAGTCAAACTCTAAATCTAATATGCATATTGGCCTAATATTGACAATTAACCAAAATATGACTAAACTTGACTAAACTAGTTGAAATATTTCACACTCCCTCTTCAACTAGCTTTAGCATAGTTTTGACCGTAGAACTTTGATCCAACTTTAGAATGATTTACATCCTAAGTATAGACCTCCTTTCTAATGTTCTAAAGGTTTTCATAATTGATACAGAGAATAGTGTCCAAATTGGATGCTTCACTATTTCTTACATCCATTTCACAGATCAAGATATAACTAGAACTTGAAGAACTAAATAGAATGTGAATGAAATGATTTCTTCATGTTTCAAACTTTGAACTCTCTGAAAAATTATAGCAACCAAACAATAAATGTGAGTAATGACCATTTGCTTGCTTGTCTCCTCAACTTTGTCCTTTCTTGTTATGTCTCCACCATAAAACTCCATGAATGAGCCTCCATTGCCATCTTGCTACAATATATCATCAACACTTGATGAATTGGCCATATATGAGTGGCATAATGAACCTCCAATAGCTTCATTTCCATCAACAAAACCATCCAAGAATGCTAGTACAACTCCAACAATAAGATATTGCAAGACAATGTAGCTAGTTTTACCATATCTTGAGAATTTGCACACATCCACATCCACATGAAATTGCTCAAACATGAGATAGAAGAAGTAAAGTAAACTTGAAAAACACTTGCTTGTTGTTCTTTTGACCTTACTTGAGTCTTCAAACACTTACAAAAATAGATCCATACCATCTTTGTTAATGGAACTTCCTTTGATGCTTGTATGCCGCAACCTCAGTGGGGACGTGCTATGATGTTGGAAAATGCGCGTGCTTTCGAGAGATATATTGCGGCACCAACTTACATGTTAGAATTCCCATGTCATGCTAAAGCACAAACATTACCACCCAACCTTAGAGGTACTGCCACCTCACCCTCGTGCACTGGAGCTACAAACCACCATCAAGCAAGATCGGATCTCAAGTAAGCCATGGTGTCCCATACCACCATGCCTTACCCTCGACCCTCACCTACCTACATCTTGAGGCCTAGATACTCGTCCTGACCTGACCACTAGTGGAAGACCTCTTCATTCTCCAGGATAGAATGAATACCCAGCTCATGGAGATCCACCTCTATATACATAGTCCACGTGGGTCATCTCCCTCCATAGGAGTCACGCATGACTAACGACACGCGACAGTTGTGCACGTTGATGCGGGTCCATAACAACGAGTCACCGCGTGCCAATGAGACATTGACATGTGGCACCCAAAAGACCTATAGCTCCAGATCAGCGTTTCATCCCAGAACTGAGACCGTCACCTCAAGTTTCCTGTTGTGTACCCTTATGGGTACGTAATATCCCCCCCCCCCTTTAAGAGTCTCATCCTAATGGGAGAAAGCCGGGGAAGTTCAGTCTTAAATAGTCCTCTCTCTCCCAAGTGTCCTCATCATCTGCCTCACCTTTCCAATGTACAAGAAATTCAGAAACCAAACGGTTTCTCAATTGGTGACGACAAACGTCAACAACGTTTTCAGGTACATTAGGCACAAAGGTAGACAGATTCTCAAGCTCAACTAGTTCACCTTATGGAATTAGGGAATCCTTCCTACTAAGTCGTTCTTTTAAACGACTTACATGGAAAACATGATGAACCCCAACCCCAATCGAAAGATCTAGCTGATACGCAACCGGGTTGATTTTCTTTACAACCTTATAAGGTCCGCTATATCAAGGAGATAGCTTATGGCATTTTCTCGTCCGGAGTACCTTCGAATCCTTAGGGATTTTAGGATACACCCAGGTTCCGACCTCAATATCCCGAGGTGAACGGCCGCGGTTAGCATAAAACTAAGCTCTATCCTGAGTGGTTTTCATGCTTTCCTTGGCCACTAGCGACATTTCTTGCATATCTTGTAGGAAATCTACTGCAGCTTGCACCTTGAGACCTTTGAAACCGACCGAAACTAGAGAACGTGACTGAAAGCCATAAATCAGCATAAAAGGACTAAATCCAGTGGTAAAATACCTAGCATTATTGTGCGCGAACTCAACCAAAGGGAGATACTTTTTCCAGTCAGACTGTCGGTTAGAAATATATGCTCTAAGCATATCCTCCAATGTTTGGTTGACTTGTTCTGTCTGCCCATCAGATTCTGGGTGATCTGAAGAACTAAGATTAAGGGTTGTTTCAAGTTTTTCAAAAACTGCTTGCCAAAACTTGCCAGTGAACTTGGAGTCACGATCACTAACAATATCATTCGGCAAACCATACAATCTGAACAACTTTTCAACAAAACGCTGTCCTAGTTCAGATGCCTTGACAGTTAATTTAGTTGGTATAAACTGCACCATCTTGTTTAGCCTGTCAACCACCAACCAAATGACATCGTGATCACTCCGGGTTTTAGGGAGTCCAACCACAAAATCCATTGAAATACTTTCCCATTTCTTATTGGAAATTTCCAAGGGATGTAAAAGACCCGCAACTTTGAGTCTTTCCGCTTTGTTTTGTTGGCCTTGTTCACAACTTTGAACGTATGCTTCCACATGACCTTTCATCTTAGGCTAGAAGAAATTCTGCCTAACAAGGTCAAGTGTCCTCTATATGCCTGGGTGACCTGCATAAGGGTTGTCATGACATTGCTGCAGGATTTGGCCTCGCAAGTCTTCCCTATCCGGCACACAAACCTTCCCCTTTTGGAAAAGCAGGCCATTCCTTATGGAATAGACTTCAAGTAACTTATCATTACGGGATTGCTTGGGATCCTGCATCCCAAGGTCATCACTAGATCTAGAATTTCCTGTCAGGACATCTAGCCAGATGCGACCAAAAAACCTATAAGTTCGACAAAGATCCCGTAGTGAAAGATACAAATCAGATTGGATCTTAGCAAAGCATAACTGATTAATCTCTCCAATCTGGCTCAAGGCATCGGCAACACAGTTTGACGTACCTTTACGATACTTAATGCTGAAGACAAACCTGAATGAGTTCCGACCATCTAGCCTTACGGCCACAAAGGTCCTTCACATCACATATATACTTAAGATATTGGTGATCAGTCATTATCGTAAATCTGGCACCATAAAGATAATGCCTCCAGATTTTTAACGTGTGAATGACTACAAAAAGCTCCTTCTCATAAGTAGAATACCTAGTTTGAGTAGGATCTAGCTTCTTGCTTTCAAAAGCAACTGGTCTACCATCCTGATAAAGGACCGCTCCAACAGCAAAGTTGCTAGCATCCGTATCAACCACAAAGGGCTGGTTAGGATTGACAACTTGCAAAATTGGAGCCGTAGAAACACAACACTTGAGAGTCTCAAAACTCTCATTCATTTCATCCATCCACGTTATCAATGGACTTTTTCTACGGCTACATTTTTTCTTCACCCCCTTAAGAACGTTCGTCAAGGGCAATGCTATTAAGGCATAGTCCAAAATGAACTTGTGAAAGGATCCTGTGAAGCCCAAAAAGAGTTTCACATCACGAATTGTCAAAGGTCTCGACCATTTTCGCACCTTTCAGACTTTGTCATAATCGATTTCAAGACCTTTATCCGATATGACATGGCCCAGGTATTTGAGTTTAGTTTAAAAGAACTCACATTTTGACTCATTTTCTTGCCTTAGAAGATCTAAGACAATACGAAGATGCTCTTCATGCTCCTCAAGGGGCCGACTATAAATTAATATGTCGTCCAAATACACCACCACAAACTTTCCTAGATATGGACGAAGAATATCGTTCATCATCTGCTGGAAAGTGGCAGGTGCATTCGTGAGTCCAAAAGGTAACACTAAAAACTCATAATGGCCATATCCGGATCGAAATCCAGTCTTAGGAACATCTTCGTTCCTAATCCTTATCTAATGGTATCCTGATCTAAGATCAATCTTGGAGAAATACTTAGCCCCATTCAGACGATCCATAAGATCATCCATCCTAGGTAAGGGATATATGTTCTTGATGGTTAAGTCATTTAACTTTTTAAAGTCACCACACAAACGTGTGCCGCCATCCTTTTTACTAACTAAAAGGATTGGTGCTCCCCAAGGGGACTTACTAGGCCGTATGTGGCCCATCCTAAGGAGTTCTTGTAATTGCTTAGAAATTTCATCCTCTTCCTTGATGCTAACCCTGTATGAAAAAAGAGATACATGTTGGCTTCCAGGAAGCAACTCTATCTGATGGTCAACACTCCTTTGGGGAGGTAGGCCATCAAGGAGTTTATAAGGAAAAACATCGCTATATTCTTGCCTAAGTTTGTTAGATATAATTCCTTCAGGTGAGTTAACACTTAAGGGATTATTTATAGCCACATTCAAAGGCAAATGCGATAAATCAATATTTAGACTCTGGATTGCATGGTCATCCACATAAATTTCATCTTTCAAAAAACAAAGATAAACTTTATCACCAGAATCTTTCAAATATTCTACAACTTCTAAAGCAGAAACCAAAGGATCAAAAGGCCTATTTACATCGCCTTTTAGCTCAACCAACGAGCCTTTATGCAAAAAAGAAATACTATAATCTTTTCTTAAAGACTCGTTTTTAGAATAAAACCATTATTTTCCTAAGACTATGTCTACGCTATCCAAGTTCATAATATGAAAATCTAGCGGTTCAACATTTGAAGCGACAACTGAGGAACAAGCTGACCCCAAGCTTGTCGATCTTCCCCCGACGCCATTTTCACCACGTACAAGTGATTACTTGGCGCGGTAGCCGCCCTGAGCTTCTGCACCAGTTTAGCATTTATGAAGTTATGTGTGGAACCTTCATCAAACAGAACAGTCACAGCTTGGCGTCCCACAATTCCATTCATACGAATGAGATCATGGGGGCCAAAAACAGTAAAACAACAACTCTTGCAACTAGTGTCATCCTTAAAGGATAAATCAACAAAAGAAATACTAAAATTACCTGGCGCTTTAAAAGATTTAGGTTGCCCGCCAGATTTCTTTTGCTTTTTCTTTGGGCAATCTTTTGAAAGATGCCCCTTCTCCATGCAGAAAAAGCACAACCCACAGGTTCTCGCCTTGTCGTAGTCAGCACGCTCCAATTTGACGTGCTTTTTTCCACCTTGGGAACTGGTGTCCGCCATTTTGTCTCTGCCCTGCTTCATGCAAAATTTCTTTTCTTTCTATTCAGCCTTCGGCAAAGCCTGCTCCTTGCGAGAGGCAAAATGGGCGTCATTGAAGATTTTTGTAAAGCGAACTGCATCTTCGATTGTCTACGGTTGGTTATGCCGCACTTCTATCTGAAATTTCTTTGGAAGCTCCATGTAACTTTAACAGGATAGGATCGATTCGCGAGGCGAATCGAGACAAAGTTTCTTGGAATTTCTGGATATAGGCATCTAACGGCCTAGTACCCATCTACATGGTGGCAAAATGCCGCCAATGCTCAAAATCATCCAACACCGGAAGAAATTCTGTTTTTAAGGCTTTTTGAAAGGCGTCCCATGTAGAAGGGGCAGTAGTCCTCTCCTTTAGATCCTACCACCATGTAAACGCCTTTCCGCGTAAAAACATGAGAGCAAAAGCGATTTTCGTACTATCAGATGCATCATGCATGAAAAATGACTATTCCATCGATCTAGCCATGACAATACCACATCGGGAAGCCGATCTTTATTTTCACCCGAAAAGAATTCCAGATTAAACATCGGATATACGCCAACGGACCGCGACTGCGTCGAAGAATGCCACTCTTGCTCGGCCACGGCATGCTTGGCCTACATTTCTAAAATTTGATTTTGCAGCATATTTAGGGCCTGAACAAGCTAGTTAGTGTCTACATCAGGAGGAGGAGGTGGTGAAGATGGTCCTTCACCCGAGGGCATAACAGGGTCCATGGCGCACTAAGGAAGAAGGCAAAGAAAAAACTGCAAGGGCTTCGCAACAAAAGGACTTAGAGAACTTGAGACTACTACTCAAGGAGACTAAGCCACAATAAGCACCTCAATGATGGAAATGGAGCCTATACCCCCCATCTCACTTCTTTTCCTTCTTAAAAAAGCCTTGCCGGGTGGCGGGCCTTATGGTCGCCACCTAGCAAGCACATGGGCAGCTAAAACAAGTGGCATCCCCTTTTGGGGTCCACCTACCCTCAACTCACATGGCCACCACCCTCTTTATGCCACCTCACCCAAGGATCACTTGGGTCACATCCCCACCCAACTTTTGGGTCACCGCCTTGACCTCATGGACTTATGGCCTAAAGATACACCTAAATCTCCTCTAAGGCTTGTCCTTAGGCAAAGGAGAAGGTGCAGGTACAACTGTACATTCATGAGGAGGAGGTGGAGGAAAAAACATCAAATTTCCTCTCCAAAAGTGAAAAGGATGTAGGATTTGCCAATTTTTCTTGGTGTGTAGGTGGAAGATTACAAAGAGGAGGATTAAGCCCAAGAAAAACAAGAAAAAGGGTACACAGGTCTGTACCTGCAACAGGTACAGCCTGCAAGTACAACTGTGTACTTTTGTTTTATTTCCCCTCCCCTTTCTTCAAAATTTTGTTGAAGTAATTAAAGTTTACAAAAGCTTTTATTTACAAACTTTGAGACTAAGTTTTATAACTTATTATAAAAACTTTGTAAAGTAGAATAACTTTTAGATTAAAAGTTAAACAATAAAAGCTTTGAAACAAAGTTTCAAAGTTTACCATGTACTTTACAAGTACAAACACCTTTCAATCATATTCAACAAAGAAAGCTTGAAATTTCAAATTGACGTTGACTAAACAAGGCCTTAAACCTATGGTTTACATTGATAAACCAAAGCCATTTTTTTTTTGGTAGCTTTGCAACCTATGTTGAGAAAACTGTATTAGCTATGGAAATTTCCTCAACATATCCAAGTGTAGTGTACTTCCAAGGTACAAAAATTCAATACAACCAAGAGTTAAGAATACTGTGAATAGTAATTATTATGGATAAATGAAGTTCCTCCAGTATGCTGATTTGTGGGAGTCCTGTAGACCACAGCGGCTACCAAAAAAAATAGCACAGGATTTTCTGACACTAGTACGGAAAACCAACATGCAGGCACGCAGATCCACGCGGACGCGCGGGTGCCCATGAAATTTATTTATTTATTTAGTAAAAATTTTTTGTATCAAAGAAAAACTTTGAATGCAAAAAATTTTCGACTTCCAAAAATCAAAATAAGGCCAGAAACAAAATCGGTTTTTGAAGTTTTAAAAACCGTAAAACATTCAAAAGAAACCGACTACTACCATGGTAGCTAGCAAAGGTGGTTCGTTTTCAATCAAAACGACCTCAGATTGAGATGAACCAAAAAGCAAAGTTGTTTAGATCGATTCAACGAAATCAACTAAGCCTTCAAAAACATCAGCTAAAAGCTCAAACCAACCAATAACATAAGTTAGAGCGATTGCACCTTATTCACAATGATTGGTGGCTCTGATACCAACTGTTAGAATCCCCATCATCATGCCAGTCATTGCTAAAGCACAAACAAGTGACGAACGCTACATTACCACCCAACCTTAGAGGAACTGCCACCTCACCCCCATGCACTGGAGCTACAGACCACCATCAAGCAAGCTTGGATCTCAAGTAAGCCATGGTGTCCCATACCACCATGCCTTACCCCCGACCCTCACCTACCTACATCTTGAGGCCTAGATACTTGTCCTGACCTGACCACCAGTATAAGAGCTCTTCATTCTCCAGGAGAGAATGAATAACCAGCTCATGGAGATGCACCTCTATATACATAGTCCAGGTGAGTCATCTCCCTCCATAGGAGTCACGCATGACTAACGACACGCAGCAGTTGTTGTTAAAAATTCACAATTCTAGCTTGACTAGTTTTGGTCATATGACTTGTAAATAGTTAGATGGTCATGATGTGGCTTGTCACACATGCCAAATAGCATAGGATTCCATTCATAAGGATGTTCTCAAGTAGACCTAAGTGTTAGAACCTTTGGAATGAGTCCAAATTATGCTTAGATACAAGGGAGAAAAAATAGGAGCTATTTTTGGTAATTTTTGCATTGTTGAGGGATCTCCAAGATTCCAACCCTAACTTGGTAGGGATGAAAGATCCACCAAAATTAGCATTAGGGATAGGTTTAGGGCTACTCATACCTGCCCAAAACCGTGATGGATCATGTATATATAGGTGATGATATCTCACCAAAATCAATCAAGCAATTTCATGTTTTTTCTCTCATAACGGTGCAATTGCTCTCTATGTTCATAATTGTTTGAGTACTTGTGATTACTAATGATTATAGGATTGAATGTAGGTCTGGTGTACAGTACTCAGACTGTGGGAGGCCGTACTTTCACACGTGTGAAGCCTTCTTCAAGGATTTGGGCCATTTAGTGAGGTTCAAGCATAGATTTTTGATGGATTTTGATGGTTCAACTTGTGCTAATCTTATGAAATCATAATCTATTGTTTCCCTCATCATTTCAAGTGTTTTAGGATCCTTATTTGCTGTAATTTTTACATGGTATCAGAGCCTAAAGGCTGAAATGAGCTAAATCCTTGGTTTTCATTCAATTTGATCACAATTTTTGATCTAAATCTTGTGTAGATTGGATCTTAGCATCTAGTATTGATTCTAGAACTCAAAGTGACTCAAATACATTGGAGATTGGTGTTGTGTGACTTCATTTGCAGGTGTTTAGGTGTCTAAAACCAGAGGCAAAGTTGAATTCAATTCACATTACCAAGATAGCAAGTTTTTGCTTGCTCCAAGCATTGATTTCTAAGCGAGTTTTGGAGGTGATTTCATAGAGGAGGCTTTCTAGCATTCAAGGAGAGGGAAGATCAGAGTTTTGGGGACTCTTCAAGTCTGTTCTAAGGTGTACTAGACACCTCCTAAAGTGATTTAGGTTCAGTCCAACCATTGCTTGACTTATGCACCAAATTAGATCAATTTTTCATCAATTTTGATCATTTTTTGCTTGTGATTGGATAGTAGATTGTGTTGCATCCTCATTAAGTTCCATTTATATCTTTTACAAGTGATTTTGGAAGTATATTAGGTTGCTGAAATTCACTCTTGATCAGATCATTTGGAAGCTTTAATGTTCTTTATAGAAAGAGGGGCAATTCTACTAGTATTGTCTACTTCAATCAAGCAAGTGCATTGTTTCTAGTATTCTATGATTTGATTTTGTTAGAGATCATTCTTAGATCTTTATAGGAAGTCTATTACTGATCTTTTCAGGTCCCTAAGAAGTGGGATAAGGTAGACCTTCAATCAAATCAATAGAAGTAACCTTCATTTGTGTCAAGTCCTTGATTAGGAGACTAGATGGCATTTATAAATGCATATCTTTTGGATACTAATGAAAGGCTCAACAAAACTAACTATTCCATATGGAAAGTTAGAATGGAATCTATCATGATCATGCAAGATCTGATGGAAATTGTAAATGGTAAGGAGGGTGAACCTATTCATCCTCAAGAAAAAGCCAAATACATCAAGAGGTGCAATGTTGCACTACATTGCATAAAAATGAATGTTGCAAATGAACTCTTAAGAGAGGTAGGAGATTGCACTTCAGCTCAAGATGCTTGGGAGACTTTGCAAAAGGTCTATGAATCCAAGAACCAAACTAGAATGTTAGCTTTGAAGAATCAAATCTATAGAAGCTATCAAAAGAAAGGAGAGAGTGCACATACTTTTGTCCTAAGAGTAAAGGAATTGAACAAAGAGCTAGCCTTTATAGGTGACCCTATCAAGGATGAAGAGCTTGTTCAACTCATATTGAATGGACTAAGCTTTGAATTTGACAATTTGGTTCAGGGATATGCAATTATGGGTAAGCTACCCATACTTGAAGAACTCCAAGGCACACTCATGGCCGAGGAATCAAGAAGGAGCCAAATGCAAGAGAGGATGGATAGGCTTTCCATCCAAGGTGGAGATGACCAAGCTCTCTTCACCAAAGGCAAAGGCAAGTCCAAAGGCAAAGGATCAACATTCAAGAAGTCTACAAAGCTTGAGGATCAAGAAGGACCCCCAAAGGCATCTCCATCAACCACCAAAGTCAAGAAGGACAAATCAAAGGTGAAGTGCTACTATTGTAGCAAGATGGGGCATTATGCCTCGGAATGCTTCAAGAGGAAGCAAGATCAAAGCCAAGCCAACATGAGCAAAGAGGAGGAGGAGGAGAGTTCACATGAGGACTCTCTCATGATGTCCATATTTTCTTCAACAAGCTTCAAAGGAGAAGATCCTTGGTGGATTGACTCGGGTGCTAGTTCACACATGACTAGTAAAAGGGAGTTTTTCTCTTCTCTCTTATCTTATGATGGACCTATAAAGTCTATCTATACAGCAAATGATGAAGCTTGTAAGATTGAAGGAGTTGGTAGCATTCCCCTTTGCTTAGGATCTTCCAAAAAGATCAACATAGAAGGTGTTTTGTACATTCCTACAATAACAAAGAATCTACTAAGTGTTGGCCAAATGGTAGACAATGGTTTCAATGTTGACTTTGCTTCAAATGAATGTTTCATCAAGAAGAAGGGTAAGATAGTGGCTAAGGGCACTAGACTTGGCAAACTTTATAAGCTGGATGCATTTGTGGATACTAATGTTGTCATGTTGGCCGAGAAGAGCAAGATATCTACCTTTACTTTATGGCACAAAAGACTTGGACATGTCAACTCGGGTTCCATGGAGGCTATGATCAAGGAGGAGTATGCTTTAGGCCTACCAAGGTCTATTGGGAAGGAAGACAAGGTTTGTGAAGCTTGTGCCTTATCCAAGGCACATAAGAAGGTGTTTCCTAACTCCATCACAAAGTCATCTCATCCTCTTGAACTCATACACTCGGATGTGCACATTGCTAGCACCAAATCTAATGGAGGTTCATCCATGTTTTTAACCTTCATTGATGACTACTCAAGATATTGTTGGGTGTTCTTAATTTCCTTCAAGTCTCAAGTATTTGATACTTTTGTAAAGTTCAAGTTGTTTGTGGAAAAGCATCATAATCATAGCATCAAGATTCTTAGAAGTGACAATGGTGGAGAATTCATCTCCAATGAGTTCAAGGCCTTTTGTGAGGAGGAAGGGATCAAGAAAGAGACTTCTTGTCCTTACACTCCTCAACAAAATGGAGTTGCTGAAAGAAGGAATAGAACATTATGTGAATGTTCTAAGGCTTTAAGATTAGATGCTTGTTTGCCCAAATCCTTTTGGGGTGAGTCTCTTGTATGTGCAAACTACTTGATGAATAGGGTGTCTTGCAAAGCAATTGAAGGCAAAACTCCTTATGAGATGTTGTATGGAAAGAAACCCAATCTTAATCACTTGAAAGTTTTTGGGTGTATATGTTATGTGCATGTGCCATTGGAAACAAGAACCAAGGAGGATCCATCTTCCACAAGAGGGATCATGCTTGGATATGCAAGCTCAAGCAAGGGCTACAAAGTCTATCTCCCATCCTTGAACAAATTTGTTTTTTCAAGGGATGTCATCTTTGATGAACATCATATGCATATGCTTGAAGAAGGCTCAAGTGCTCCAACAATCAAGAAGAAGATGGCCGAGGAGCAAGATCTTGGTTTTGAGGAGGAGCTCATGGAGGAGCAAGCACCAAACCCACCTATCACACCAAGGAGATCTTCAAGGGAAAAAGTGGAGCCATCAAGGCTCACATATCAAGGCAAAGGACAACAAGTTGAGGGTATCTCATCCACTTCTTATTCTTTATCTAGTTTTGAAGAACCGTCTAATGTTGAAGATGCATTGAACTCCAAAGAATGGTATAAAGCTATGTTGGATGAGTATGATGCCTTGATTGAGAATGAAACTTGGTTGCTTGTTGAGAGACCTCAAAGGAATGTAATAGGATGCAATTGGGTCTTCAAGCTTAAGTTGAATGCAAATGGGAGTGTTAACAAACATAAAGCAAGATTAGTTGCAAAAGGTTATGCTCAAGAGAGAGGGATAGACTATGAGGAAACTTTTGCACCCGTGGCCAAGATGGTCACAATAAGACTAATCATTGCACTTGCATCACATTTTGGATGGATTCTATGTCAAATGGATGTCTCTAATGCTTTCTTGAATGGTTTTTTGGAAGAGGATATCTATATGGAGCAGCCACAAGGGTTCATCAAGCATGGAATGGAGAACAAAGTATGCCATCTCCAAAGAAGCATCTATGGCTTGAAGCAAGCCTCAAGATCTTGGAATTCAAGACTACATTGCTATCTTATTTCACTTTCTTTTGTTCAAAGTGAATATGATCCCACTCTTTACATTAAGTTTGATGATGTTGGTATTGTACTTTTACCCATTTATGTAGATGACATCATCATTAGTGGAAATAGTGTTGATGGTATTGAAAAAATCAAGATAGATCTATCCTTAGAGTTCAAGATGGTAGATCTAGGGTGTCTTCACTTCATCTTAGGCATAGAAGTACTTAGAGGGTCTGATTTTATCTTTATAAGTCAAGTAAACTATGCTCAAAGTCTTTTGAAGAAGTTTAAGATGGAAGTATGCAAAAGTGTTGACACACCAATGGAGCAAGATGTAAAAGTGCCAAATGAAGATGATGAAAGATCCTTCATGGACATCACTTTGTTTAGGCAACTTATAGGTTCCTTAATGTGGATCACTATAACTAGACCAGATCTTAGCTTTAGTGTATGTAGGTTGAGCCAATCCATGCAAAAGCCATTATATATCCATTGGAAAAAGGCTAAGAGGATTCTAAGATACATCTCGGGTACATTGGATTTTGGGATTCTATATAGAGGAGATGTGATTAACCTTCATGCATTTAGTGATTCAGATTTTGCAGGGGACAAGAGGGATAGGAAATCAACAAGTGCCTATTCAACTTTCATAGGAGAAGGTGTGGTTTCATGGCTTTCAAAAAAACAAGAAACTATATCTCTATCTTCAACCGAGGCCGAGTACAAAGCTTTGACAACCACTACAAAGGAGGTACTTTGGATCAAGAGATTATTGGTGGAACTAAAGATCATGGATTCAGAGGAGGCACCAATCATCTACAATGACAATATATCAGCCCAACACCTTGCATCTAACCCAATCTTCCATGCAAGATCTAAGCACATTGAGATATGCCATCACTTTGTGAGAGAAATGGTGCAAGCCAAGGAGATTGCTTTGGAGCATGTTCCAAGCAATGAATGTGTAGCTGATCTACTTACTAAACCACTTCAAAAGACACCTTTTATGAAGTTCAGATCATCACTTGGAGTGATTAGTAAAGCAATGATTGAACCAAGCTAGATAGTGAGGAGGAGTGTTAAAAATTCACAATTCTAGCTTGACTAGTTTTGGTCATATGACTTGTAAATAGTTAGATGGTCATGATGTGGCTTGTCACACGTGCCAAATAGCATAGGATTCCATTCATAAGGATGTTCTCAAGTAGACCTAAGTGTTAGAACCTTTGGAATGAGTCCAAATTATGCTTAGATACAAGGGAGAAAAAATAGGAGCTATTTTTGGTAATTTTTGCATTGTTGAGGGATCTCCAAGATTCCAACCCTAACTTGGTAGGGATGAAAGATCCACCAAAATTAGCATTAGGGATAGGTTTATGGCTACTCATACCTGCCCAAAACCGTGATGGATCATGTATATATAGGTGATGATATCTCACCAAAATCAATCAAGCAATTTCATGTTTTGTCTCTCATAATGGTGCAATTGCTCTCTATGTTCATAATTGTTTGAGTACTTGTGATTACTAATGATTATAGGATTGAATGTAGGTCTGGTGTACAGTACTCAGACTGTGGGAGGCCGTACTTTCACACGTGTGAAGCCTTCTTCAAGGATTTGGGCCATTTAGTGAGGTTCAAGCATAGATTTTTGATGGATTTTGATGGTTCAACTTGTGCTAATCTTATGAAATCATAATCTATTGTTTCCCTCATCATTTCAAGTGTTTTAGGATCCTTATTTGCTGTAATTTTTACAGTTGTGCACACTGACGCGGGTCCATAACAACGAGTCACCGCGTGCCAATGAGACATTGACACATGGCACCTAAAAGATCTATAGCTTCTGATCAACGTTCCGTCCCATAACTGAGACCGTCACCTCAAGTTTCTCGTTGCGTACCCTTATGGGTACGTAAAATTACATGCATGTCAATCCAACATATTATTCCATAAGGCACAAAGAAGTATTTACACCATAAAGGGATCCTAATAAAATATATTGGCCAATTCTACCTAAAGAAGTTGAGACCGATGATCCAATGGCCGATTTTGTAGCCAATTGCAACTATTTCTACTGGAGACATTATACAAATCCGGACCGTCATGTTAGGTACTTTGCAGATCATTGCAGCCTAATATTATTCCTTTCTACCTTAAATTGTTTCTGGGATAGAGATCTGTCGCCAATAGTTTTGGATCCAAAATAAGCTCCTAAGCATACCCATGGATTGCATCAATGTGGCAAGGCTTTACTATCGGACGGCGATCACCAACGAACTTCACGTTGACATGGTTGAATCTTGGTACGTGTACGGATTTCTACAAAACATGCTTGATTACTATCGGTCACAACCATTTTTGGGCAAAATTCGACTGGCAGAGAAGCTCATCAAATCTAGGTCGCCATCAATGTAGAGCTGCGGGAAGACCAGACAAGACAACATGTAGCGACAATTGGCGTGGGACCGCCAATGTTTTGACGGAGGGGATAATGTAGGCTGATATTCTAAGGATATATTCGAGCCATTTTGAAAAGGATACAGACTTAAGCCTAGAACTGGATCAGTCAAGTTAGGCCTTGATGCCATGTTGTAACGGCTTTAAGTTGTTTAGTTCTAAGCCTAAGTCTAGAAGATTGAAACTTAAACTAGTCTGAATAAGTTCAACTTAAGTGATTTCAGTTGTTTATGGTCCATTGGGGGTTTGTCCCATGGTACCAATTTAATTAAGTTAGGCCTATGTGGTCTATTTGTCCCATAGTGCCTTTTTGTAAGTGACCACCACTCCAAGTATATATAGGAATGGAAGAGTCCATTTTGCCAGAAGAACCTCATTTGCATAATAGAGCTTTATACTTCTTTCATTGAGAGTTCTCCTCTTTGACGATTTATAATTGTTACATTGTGTATTATAATTTCTATAAACAAGTTAATTAGTTTTATTTTATTGTTGGGCCTTTCACAAGTAGGTTAAGCCTTTGTGAAGTTGGATTTTAGGTTAAGCTGTCATTTGAGTTAGTTAAGCCGGCAATTGAGTCAGTTTCTAAGTAGAGAAACGAGAGAAGAGCGGATCTTACCCTCAGGAATACTCACCATGCTCATGACTATATTTCTTGCATCCATATCCATGCTAGTTGGAAATAGCCTTAGTGAGGGTTAGTTGGGAGAAGCCATAACTCGATCTAGTTGGAGCCATAGTTGGTGTGGATGTTGAAGATCCAACAACTTCATGCGGCAAAACACATCGCAAAATATCATCCATTCCTCGGCGATATAGTTGTCCAACAATCAATTGATAAGGCTGTGCAAATTGGTACAATAGTCAATTTGTATATGGGTCTTGCTAAATCTGCAAAGAATATAATAAATATCCGATATTAATTTGCATGACCCATAAACACATAGACTCCTTGAATTATTCTTGGCGATGGTAACTCTACAATGACTTTAATTTTGGAATAATCTGTAGCAATGCCATGTCTTGATATTTAAGGAGATTTGGTATTTGTGACAACATTCAAATACTTTTTCCAAATGGTCCAAACGGTATGTATCGGCACTATGGACTTCGAGATCATCCAAGTAGATTTCAAAGAATTTTTGCAAGTAGCCTTTGAAGGCAAACTGCATATTGACTCTTTGAAATGAACTAGGTGCGTTGCAAAGTCCAAAAGACATAACTTTATAAGCATAAGTTTCTCATTATGTTGCAAAAGCTGTTTTATGACGATCCGCAGGTGGGATCTTAACTTGGTTGTAACCACTAAATCCATCCAAAAAATTGTAAGCTTCCGCTCTAGCAAGACGGTCCAATATGCTTTCAATAACGGGTAACAGAAATGATCCTTTCGCGTCAAATTGTTCAAGGATTTGAGATTCACACAAATTCTCATTTTTTCATTTTTCTTAAGAATGACTACAATTGGTGAAATCCATTCCGTATGTTCGATTTCGTAAATAAAATCGTCTTCAAGTCATCTTTGTAGCTCTTTTTTTATAAGATCCGTAACGTTTGGATTACAACGATAAGATTTTGTGACCTTTGGAATTGCATCAGACATTAAGAATATTGTATGTTCAATAAACGAGGTAGGAATTCCTTTGGGATCCTTGCATGTCCAAGCAAAACAATCTTGGTACTTGATCAATAACTTCTTTAATGCTTGAAATTGTTCAGGAGTAAGTTGCGCTCCAACTTGAACAATTTTCTTTGGCTCTCCTAGTTCAACAAGATTCATTGGAACTTCCTTTGTTTCTGATACTTGCTCTTCTGGTTCATAATGAGCCCTGGCTAACATAATCACAACATCATCCAAAGTATAGCGTTTGAAATGCTCTGGCATATCATGCTGATCATAGATAGCATACTGCTCTGAAGAACCACTCTCATGATCATTGCTATAGTTCCATTGCTCACTATCATGATAAGGTTCTAGTTCCATTAGATTAGTAGGAGGAGCACTCTGTCCCATTGGAGTTGGTAGAGCTAGTCATTCTAGAAATCCAAGAGCAAAATTGAAAGGCTTTCCGTCAGGACCCTTTGAATAAGTAGGTTCTCGATACTGAAGCTTAGCATACCTTTGCTGGATAATCTGAGGATTACATGAGCAAAAGGTTATTTCATGTCTCGTAGAGCTACACAAATGGCAAATAGTATTCGTCATTCGTTGTTTCAACATTGGACATTCATTCATAGTGTGATTGCCCGCACAAATTGAATACCAGACATTTTTTTACTTAGAAAAATTCTTTGCAACTTTTCAGGTTCTTTATTGGCTTTACCATGGAATCTTCCTAGGCTTTCAGCTTTTCGTCGAGTTGAGACTGCATTTTTTTCAGTTGCATCTGCTGCTTTTGACCAAGTTTCTCCAACTCGTCGATCATCTTCTCTACAGTAGCATTGATATTTGTTGATGCAATGGTGGTGGATGTTGTCGTGGTTTGCCCTGCCGTATAAGGCAACATTCCAACATTTGGTTCGTCATCAGAATCTTCATCCTCCTCACGAATTGCATCGTCCATAACACTTTGTATTGTAGCATATTCAGTATGGCATTTCAGCTCGGGTCTAATCCATTTAGGTAAACCTGCTAAAAACCACATAATCAAAGCATCGTCATTGATTAGATCGGGATCACACTCAGATCTGAGGTGTTTAACCCGTTCAATATAATCTTGTACTGCTTCTCTCTTTCCTATTTTAATTTTACTTAAAAGGAGAAAATGATCTTCCATAAATTTTCTGGATTTAAATCTTGTAAATTTGAGAGCGGCTTTAACCACTTTCCAATCTATGTGTTTTGCTTCCTCTTGGTTATAAAACCAATCATGAGCAGCTCCAGTTAAGGTCATAGGGAATAACTAAAGTTTATCTTGTGAAAATACTTCATCATAAACCCTACATGATTCAGAAAAGATTTGGAAAAATTTGATGGGATCAGATAACCCATTGTACTTTGGTATATCTAAACGAGGAAATCTTCTAACAACAATTGGTGGTGGGTTAATTGGTCTTTCTTTAGCCATAACTCCAAATTACGTCAATCAGACAATGAGATTGAATCTAGTTTTTTCAAACAAAATCCTATCTCAGATAAGATTAGATCAAATCTGTAAAATCTCTATCACTTGAAAATAATCAGATTTCTGATTTCTTAAAAAATAGATCTTGATCTAGCGATCGACATAAAAAATGAAGATTTTTCAGAAATATTATCAAATTATAACAAAATGGTTCCAAAATTTGACAGAGGCTAGATCTAGTAGATCAGAACCTAAAAATAGTATAGGCAAACTCGACAAAGGATCTGGCAAAGAATCAAGAGTAATACTGTTATTTTTACAAAAAAGAGACTTTTTTGACAAAAATATGACAATATCACAACTGGCCCTTGGGAGACCTTTGCCCAACTCACTGATTATCAAAAATAGTAAGTGGGACTGACACAGACTCTGGCAAAGGTTTAGGCGAAGGTTTTTCTCAGAGAACTGACATTTTTGTAGAAAGTTGTAAATTTTTCACATAAGGTTACTAGCAATTAGATGAACAGTCACTTTGGCCTTCTATTTTTGGTATTAATCTTCGTCGACCTAGTAGTAGATAGATCTGAATAACACCTATGCACAGTGAATCGGACGAAGGTTATTTCTCTATATTTTTAGGGTTTTGATGATTTTTTGGTATTTTCTGATGGTTTTTCTAATGTTTTTGCAAATCTACTGGGAATTAACCTCCGCCCTTCAATATGAAGGTTCTGTGAGTGAAACCGAAAGTGTCTGCAACTAGGCAATGGTTTCTTGTAAGAGGGTAAACTTGGTGACAATTTTGTCTCTTTTTTGTTCAAATCTGACAAAAATGACCAATTTTTATTGTTTTTCTTGATTTCTCACATCCAAATGGATCTTAAGAATTGTGATCTGAATAGCTTTCCATGCTGAACAATTAGATTAAATTTCAAACAAGAAGATCCACTCAAATCAAGAAAAATCACCCTCAATCTAATCCTAAAATGCAATTTTAACCCTATTCATGCCAAAACAAGATGCCTAATGCAAGCTAACATTCATCCAAACATGCTGCAATTTGAGAAATTGGTGTAGCTCACCAGCAACGGTGCCAGAATTGTAGTGGCTTTATTTCCTATCCTATCCTCAACCCAAGATCCAAGCACACAAGCATCAAGGAGATGAGGTTAGTCATCACGTGGAGGTTCGATTTCGTGAGAGCGATGGCATAAAACAAATCCAACATGCATAGATGATCTGCAATTAACTCCAACATATGTTAACACTACAAATTAACACTAACATCCATTAATACTAAATCAATAAATACTACGATCTACAATAAGATGGTTATTTGCTTCCTCTCTCTCTCTCTCTCTTTCTCTCTCACATACAATCCTAATATTCAGATCTAACAATCAACAAATACAACAAAAGCATGAGAGAAGGGGGAATAGAGTTAGAGAGCAAGGACATTCACAAATCCATTCCATAAGAGAGCCAATCTGCTTGTATTGAAATGAAGATGAAAACATGTTTTACAAACTCGAGTTTGCCCCTATTTATAGTGGAGAGGAGGGCCTTGGCCTCAAAATCCTATTGGCCCATTCAAATTTAAAAAGAGTGAAAAACTCTTGCACTAATTAGAGGACCCAATATATCTTGATGCTATGATTATGATGCTTTTCCACAAACAACTTGAACTTTACAAAAGTATCAAATACTTGAGACTTGAAGGAAAGTAAGAACACCCAACAATATCTTGAGTAGTCATCAATGAAGGTTAAAAACATGGATGAACCTCCATTAGATTTGGTGCTAGCAATGTGCACATCCGAGTGTATGAGTTCAAGAGGATGAGATGACTTTGTGATGGAGTTAGGAAACACCTTCTTATGTGCCTTGGATAAGGCACAAGCTTCACAAACCTTGTCTTCCTTCCCAATAGACCTTGGTAGGCCTAAAGCATACTCCTCCTTGATCATAGCCTCCATGGAACCCGAGTTCCAAATTTCATGTAGATGCTTGACCTTGAAGCTTGATCCTTCTTCATGTGCATGATCCTCCATGAGGAAATAAAGATTCCTTCTTGTCTTATTAGGATCACAAAGATCTAACATCATGTTACCACGATCTAGAGAATTAGACTCATCCAGGTTGGCAAGACTATGCATGCTATAATAACAAAGTGTTTGCATCATATCTTCATGCTTGTTTACCATGCTAATGTCAGATCCAATGAGGCTAAATCCTTCATTATGGAGATAAGTGTCTTTAAAAGATGATTCACTTACTCTCATAAAGAGTTTACAATCTGCCTCAATACAAATTTTCAAACTATGAGTGAACAAATCACTTTTGCTCTTGCATGACTCAAGAACATACATTTGGTGAAATAACCATTTGCTTTCTAATTGATTTAAAATTAATTTCAAACTTTTAAAAACATCATCTATGTTCTCAAGAGAGACTTCATACTCAACTAGTATGGCTTTACTCCAATTTTGAGATGCAATGATCTCACTAAAGCAAATTGATTCATCAAATGACTTAAGAGAAGTAAGTATGAGATGTATACCACATGAGATATGCTCCTCTTTCCCTTGAAATGTGAGCCACATGGACTCAACCATATTTCTTGAGTTTCTTTTCTGAATCACAATTTGAGAAGGTCTCTCCTCCTCAATCCTTGGCACATTTGAACCTTGAGATGACTCCTCAAGATCCTCTTCATGCTGCTCCTTTTTTATGGAAATCCGAGAACTCCATGTCTCATAATGACCACAACAAGTATGCCCATTCAATATGCACTTCCTATGATTATCAAGATTACTTATGCGAGAAACATAAGTCCAAAAATCACCACAGCTTGGCATGATTTTTCCAATATTGAAATCAAGAGGTATTTCTATCTCAATAAGGCTAACTATTTGCTTATGGATATAAGTGTCCACTTTGGATGCTTCACTTATTCTCATAAGAAGTTTACAACTTGCCTTTAAGATTGAAAACTTACAATTTTCATCTTTATGAATGAACACATCATTCATGATCTTATTGAAACCAAAAGATCTTGTATTATGAAGACATTTTCATTTCCTTGACTTCATATCTAATGTAAGTTTACAAGGAAAACATGCTTTGCTATACTTTAAGGCATCACACTCAACTAGTATTGCCTTAATCCACTTAATCTCGAAGGTCATGTATTTTTCATGCGTTGAATCGTTTTAAAGACATCACTGTCTTTTGGAGGGCACCTTCGGCATCTTACAAAAAATGCGAAGAGCGAGAAAAATCTCTAAGGTCGTCTAAAATAAACAAGGAATGTTCCAGTGACGTCCTCGTCCGCGTCAACGATGCTGAATTATTGACCATAAATAATGTGTACAGTTGTCACAGAAGCCATATACTTCCAAGTACAACGGCTTTCCTAATTAGGTGACAATCATTCAATGTAATTAATACATGGATGAAGTCTATAAATAGATCATCCAAGCACAAATTATGGGTTGCTCCGTCCTTGAGACGCATTATTTGAGCCTCCCAATTACGCCGTCACTTTTTGCTGTAATTGCTATTTTGTATTGTGCTTCAATGTAATATAGCAGCAGCTTGCTTTTATCTGTGTACAACATAGATGAATGCTTGTTGTGATTGAATGCACTTTCATTGCGGTTTGATCGTGCTTGTTTACTCACTTTGATCAGAACACGGACGTCTACGACTCCTCAGTTTCTGATCAGACGATGGCTGTCTTTGACGCCTAAGGAACTCGCGTTATCATATTGCTCTTCCATTTATTTCATAACTATACTTCACGTTGAATCTGATTTCAGTAGTACCACATACAAACCATCTTTAATCTCTTCAGTGGACTGTACTCTTGTTTTAGAATATGTATTAATTTTTAAGATCCTGTTGGGAAATTAGAACACTTAAGCCCGTGATTACATTTAGCATAAGTTGTCTATTAGACTGTTTTTGCATTTAGCAGCTCATTAGAACGGGAGAGTTGTTCCGCAATATTCCCGCTCTCTTCTCCGTTCGTGTTCTTCTATCTCTCTTGCCCCATCACGTGCAAGGTGACTCTCACCTTTGCACTTGAAGCACAAGTTCTTCTTATGAGCTTCAACTATATCTTTGCCACCCGGATGATTTTTTTTTTAAAAAAATGGTCTTCTTAGAATTGTTGGAATTGGGATGTGTTTCATTAACAACTTCCCTATCCTTCCTCTTGAACTGAAAAATCTTTCTTTCGCTCATTAGGCTGGTGACCCCTAGATGGCTTAGGTGTGTCATCAAAATACTTTGTAGCCCTAATAGCATCCTCTAGGATTTTTGGATGGTTCCTACGAACATCCACTTGCTAATCTTTTGGTAACCCATCAATAAACATTAACATTTGTACCTTTGGTGGAATGTCACTATAAAGTGGATTCAAATACTCATGGACGTGCCAATTTGTCTAAACCGTTATGCTTATCTCGCAAGCCAAGACATGTTTTGGCCAGCCTACATGGATTAGCTACCCATGCATGGATGCCTTAGGTCCCCAAGATAGGGATTAACAAGTAACCAGCTTAAGAGAATACATATGGATGGGAGAAGTTAGTTGGTTTCACTAGCTAGTTGGTTTCTTGAGGAGCTTGGGGAGCTGAGTTCCTCACATTAGCTCACCTAAGGGTATGTGCCTGCAGTGTCAATGGCTCTAGGCTATATAAGCATGCCAAGTGCAACTAAAGGGATAATTCTTGGAAAAGCACTTCCAAGAGAGCTTTGGTGCAGGTGTGAGACCTGAGATCTAGTCTTCCTATGCCTCGAGAGAGCATCTATCGTCATGGGACACAGATGCTATTGGCATGGGATCAAGGTCAGAGATAAAAGAGGTCCCAAGTTTTGAAAGGCGGCTGTTGGATAGCGAGCAAATGGTAGACTGGAGAGTCTGCTAGCAATCATGGAGTCTAGGAGCTTGCATGTTGCATGTTGGATCATGGTGATGGCACACAAGAATAAAGGACCACAACAACCAAGTCAAATTACAATCTTAGCTTTGGGCTTATTATGTACCCGATAAGACTAATGGAACTAAAAAGACTTGCCAGCTCCAACAATCATTGCCCCAATTGTATCAAAGTGAGCCACTTTACGTTCATGGCACTAGATAAGAAGTGGATTAGAGATGACCCTCCCTCGAATTGAAGCTACCATTGTAAATTCATCAAATACCTCTTTAACACAAAACTTAGAAGCTCTACCAATAAGATTCTCAGCCGCTCTCTTTTCAAAAAACCAAATGGCCCATCATCCCTCGTGATTGTGTCTTGTGCAATACTAAAGAAGATACCTTCTCCCACCTATTTTTTTGCTTACTACTGTCAACACCTTTGGAGACAGTTTGGACCTCTCTTGCTCCTCATTGCCTTTTCTCCCCTTACTCTGCTGAAACCATTGTCATGGGTGATTTTATCCTTGATGCATCTGGAGCCATAAGCTAGTTGTGCTCTACGTAAAATATTGAGCCCTCTAGAGTCCTTCATAGAAAATGGTAGTCATAAAAAGCTCTACCGAGACATATATCTTCTAGATATGCTTCATATATAATGTTACAATTTGCAACACGTCATCCTGGATGTTCTGAATCATTATATCATGTACCA
This sequence comes from Diphasiastrum complanatum, assembly GCA_029204225.1. Classification (NCBI taxonomy): domain Eukaryota; kingdom Viridiplantae; phylum Streptophyta; class Lycopodiopsida; order Lycopodiales; family Lycopodiaceae; genus Diphasiastrum; species Diphasiastrum complanatum. The sequence goes on from CM055101.1 coordinate 36,853,487, forward strand.
GTAGTTGCACATTAATGTTATTTGTTCTTGTTTCTAATACACACATGTTAACTTAAACAAGAAAGAGCAGATCTTCTGACAGTCTATTTTCGCGCAAAATCACCCAACGTAACCTTGCTGTTTCAGCTAAATACATCTCTGTTTTTCCTGTGAGAGATCTTTGGGTTTGACTGTTTGTTCCAAATGTTGCATCCCTTGTTCTTTTCACTAGTAAAGCCAATTCTATGTGAACCAAGATGTCTAGAAGAATCAAGTGCTGTGCGGCAACAATCTAGCATTCTAACAGCATTTCCAAATGTTTACAGCAGCTATGCACTCAAATACAAGGAATATCTGGTACATCATATGAGCAATTGCGAAGCTTAAATGGCGATCAATGCTCCCAGAATTCCCTCACTGTCCGTCAAGAGTTCGAATTGAAGAAAATCATCAAGAGTTCAGAATTCACTCACTGCGATCAACTACTTGTATCACCAACCATTCAAGGACACAGAAGCGTTGATGGATACTAGCTGCGGTTGCTGTAGACAGAAAAAAACTAGAGGAAGAGATACCTGTGAAGAGCAAGGGCAGTGGCGAGACCAGAAATTCCAGCTCCAACTATCATCACACTGTGATCTTTCTTGCTAATTCCTGCCCCCCACTTAGTCCTATCTCGTCCACTGCTGCAGCAACTCTAGTCACAGCTGCCACACGCCTTCTCGCTCCCACCATATTGTTTCCCAGATGAAGGATCAAGGAGCTGCTAAGCAAAGCCATCGCTCTCGTCGTCGATCCTCTCCATTACCAGCAACACCACCAGTCCTTATTTATCATCAACTGCAATGAAATAAGTGGCGTATTGCTCTTGAACTCCTCCTATAATTCCAATCAAAAGGTTGTCATTCTTGTGAAAAACTCAGATCCAAAAGATGCTAAAGTTTCATAAAGATCTTGGCCATGGAAGTTATGCACATCTAGATTGAAAAAATGATAGAAATTGTGATGTTAAGCATACTAAACATCAACTAAACATCAAAATCTGATCATAAGCTTCCACAAACAGAAACTTGCTGTCCCTGTCCGTACTTCAGAGCCTACAACCTGCATTTCACACGTGTGAAGCCATAGCAACAAAGAAATCACAATTCTAGTGGCTAGAATGCAAGATATGAACAAAAAAGTGAGAGAGAAGAAGATGGACCTTCAAAGAGCATAACATTCATTCAATAGAATGAAAATGAGATGTGTACATACTCGTGGAGATGGCTATTTATAGCAGCCATAGTGCCTCTTGGCCACTTGTCTTATGATAGGCTAAAATTGGGGTCCAATAGGATTCACCCATATACCTAGAAATTTGGTCAAATAGGAATGCACCAAATTATGAGCCAATAGAAGAGCTCCACACTCGACCTCCTCTAATTAATGTGACCTCAAAAGTAGTGTACACATACTTTGGGCCTCTACATACATGTATGAACCTATCTCTAACTTTTATTTGGCCATAGGCCTACAAAATCTCAAGTTAGGAAAATACTACTAGTTGACAATTTTTCACACTCCCTCTTCAACTAGTTTTAGCATAGATTTAGAAAGTACACCAAGACTTGTTCTATGCTTGAAAAATAAGTCCTTTCCCAATGCTTTGGTAAAGATATCAGCCACACATTCCTTTGATGGGACATGTTCAAGCTTGATCTCTTTTGCCAACACTTGTTCTCTCACAAAATGGTAAGCCACCTCGATATGTTTGCTCCTTGCATGGAAAACCGGATTGCTTGCTAGACTTTGGGCTGAAAGGTTGTCACAAAAGATGATTGGACTCTCTGAAAAATCCAGCAAATGAAGCTCCATAATCATCCTCTTGATCCACACCATCTCCTTTGTGCATGATGTCAAAGCTTTGTACTCGGCCTCACTAGAAGAAAGTGATATAGTTGCTTGTTTCTTCGACATCCATGAGATAGCTCCATCACCTATGAAAATAGCATGTGCATTTATGGATTTTCTATCCATAAGGTCTCCTGCAAAATCTGAATCTGAAAAACCAAATAAGTTAGGTGATGAGCCTCTATAAACAATGCCAAAATCTTTTGTTCCCGAGATGTATCTCAAGATCCTCTTTCCTAGTTTCCAATGTTCTATGCTAGGATCTTGCATGAATTGGCTTAATCTACCAACACAATAAGATAAATCAGGTCTTGTGATGGTTAGATATATAAGAGAACCTATTAGCTTCCTATAGAGAGTAATGTCCTCGAAGGATCTTTCATTACCTCTTATAGTTAGCTTTACATGTGATTCCATAGGTGTATCAATAGGATTTGCATCTACCATATGAAATCTATTGAGAATAGAAATAGCATACTTCTCTTGTGAAATAAAAGTGATTTGAGAAGTTCTAATTACTTCTATTCCTAAGATATAGCTCAAAAGACCAAGATCATGCACTTCAAATTCCTTTTTTAGTGCTTTCTTGATATCTTCTATATCTTCCTTGTTCCCTCCACTTAAAATAATGTCATCCACATAAATTAGAAGGATTGTAACATCATTAGCACTAATTCTAAAGTAAAGTGAATGATCATACTCACTCATAGTGAAGTTTTGAGAAAGTAGAAAAGAGTTAAGCCTAGCATACCAACTCCTTGGTGCTTGCTTAAGACCATACAAACTTTTTTGTAGAAAACACACATGATTAGGCTTGCTATGAGAAACATAGCTCTCGGGTTGCTCCATGTAGACTTCCTCTTCAAGATCACCATTCAAGAAAGCATTAGAAATGTCTAATTGCCAAAGATCCCATCCATAAAGAGTTGCAAGGGAAATGATTACTCTTATGCTCACCATCTTTGCCACGGGTGCAAAGGTTTCCTCATAGTCAATGCCATGCTCTTGAGCATAACCTTTAGCCACCAACCTTGCCTTCAACTTGTTGATAGATCCATCTTGATTTGTCTTTACCTTGAAGATCCATTTGCATCCAATTGCACTTTTGCCCTTTGGAAGCTCCACCAATCTCCATGTGTTGTTCTTCATAAGTGCTTCAAACTCAAGATCCATTGCTTGGATCCATTCCTCTTTTTGCCTTGCTTCATCTACACATGAAGGTACATCAAAAGAAGTTAGGAAAGCATAGTTGGATCCATCCACCACTTGCTTACCTTTGCCATCATAAGTGAGCCTTGAGGGTTTCACTTTATGCCTTGGAGTTCTCCTTGGAATTTGACTTGAAGAGGCTTCTTCAACATCCACATCCAATGTGTCATCAACTCCATTGTCATCAAGCACATTAGTTGCAACAACACCATCATCACTTGAAACAACTTTTGGAATGTTACTTTCATCAAAAATGACATCCCTACTTGTGAACACTTTCTTGATTGAAGGAACATAAATCCTATATGCTTTGCTTACTTCACTATAACCAACAAAAATGCCCTTTCTTGAAGATGGATCCTCCTTAGTTCTATCATCAAGAGTAATGTTGAAGTAGCAAATGCATCCAAAAGTTCTTAGAAACTTGACATTAGGCTTCGTACCAAACAAAGCTTCAAAAGGGGTTTTTCCTTCCAATACAACACTTGGCCATCTATTGCATAGGAAATTTGCACACAACAAAGCATCACTCCAAAAAGGTTTAGGAAGATTAGCATTCAATCTCATTGCCTTTGCACTCTCACACAAGGTTCTATTCTTCCTCTCGGCCACTCCATTTTGTTGTGGTGTTCTTGGACATGTGTACTCCCTCTTGATCCCATGCTCATCGCAAAAGGCTTTGAATTTGTTAGAAATGTATTCACCACCATTGTCGCTCCTCAAGCATTTGATTTTGGTTGTAAATTGAGTCTCAATAGCAACTTTGAACTTGACAAACACATCAAACACCTCATCCTTGCTCTTTAGTAGATAAACCCAACAAAATCTACTAAAATCATCAATGAAAGTTACATACATCTTAGCACCTCCATTGCTAATTGTAGTAACACCATGAATATCCGAATGCAAGAGAGAAAAAGGCATCTTAGATCTAGATATAGATCTAGTATATGGCAATCTATGTGATTTAGACAAAGCACATTCTTCACAAACATGATTCAAGCAAGTAAGAGACTTGGGAAGTCCCCTTACTACCTCCTTTTTGGCTATTACCTCCAAGGCCTTGTAGTTGAGATGTCCCATCCTTTTATGCCATACCTCTTGAATTGACATTTGTTCATTTGCCATGCATCCAACTTGGTTAGCAACAACACATGCATCAAGCTTGAACAATTTCCCTTGCCTTTTCCCTTTTGCAATGATACTACACCCCTTTTTGATCAAGCAAGCATCACCATCAAACTCAACTTTGAATCCTTTGTCAAGCATTTGGCTTACACTAAGTAAGTTCTTGGTAATGGATGGAATGAGCAAAACATCTTTCAATTCTATATTCCTATTTGTAGAAAGTGAAATAGGAATTGTGCCAATCCCCTTGATTGCACACTCACCATCATTTGCGGTATAGATTACCTTCCTATCACCATCAAATGCCATTAAAGATGAAAAATACTCTTTATGATATGTCATATGAGAAGTGGCTCCACTATCAATCCACCAAGGATCAATGTCTCCATGATTAGCCAACAAGCAAGATGACATAACAAAAGCATCATTTGAAAGAAGCTCATCCCCACCCTCATCAATAGTTAGATTGGTTTGCTTTTCCCCTTGATCCCTCTTTTTCTTAAAACAATCACTAGCAAAATGCCCTTTGACTCCACAATAGAAACATTTTAGCTTAGATCTATCCTTCTTTTTGCCAAAAGTAGAGTGCTCACCTTGGTCTTGCCCTTTAGACCAATTGCTTTTACCTTTGCCCTTGAACTTGCCTTTAGAGAACATTGCCTCCTCTTCTCCTCCTTGAGATGTAGAAGATGCTCCCACTCTTGCTTGCAACCTGAATTCTTCAGCCAACAAGACCTCTTGCAAGTCTCCAACACTTGGTAAACATTTTTGGATAGCATAACTTTGAACAAGATTAGCATGATCATCCAACAAGCCATTGAGAATCACTTGAACAAGCTCCTCATTATTTATGCCATCATTAATGCATGCTAACTCATCATTCAATGCTTTAACTCTCAAAACAAAAGCATGTCCATTCTCACTCTTCTTTTGCATACAAGAAAAGATTTGCCTTCTTAAAGTCAACACTCTAGAAGTAGACTTGGATTCATAAACCTTCTTCAAGGCTTCCCAAGCTTCACTAGATGATGTGCACTTACCAACCTCTTTGATAAGCTCATTTGTCACATTCATCTTGATCATGTGAAGGGCTTTCTTTGCCCTCTTGTCATACCTCAATTGTTCTTGAGGTGCCAAAGGTCTCTCCTCCACACCTACAACAATATCCATCAACTCATTCATCTCAAGCAAAGACTCCATCCTTACTTTCCAAGTAGAATAGTTGAGGGAGGTAAGCCTATCATTGCTTTCCAACATGTAGCCTCCATTTGTAGCCATGTTGCAATGATTGATCTCTGATCTTTGACCTGTTCCAATGCACTAAGCACTCTCTTGAATCAACAAATGAAACACAAGAAGAAATCACAAAGATTTGGAACCTAAAACCTTACTTTTTCTCTCTTTTCCTCACTTTTTCCTTAATTTTAGCCACTAGTTTTATGATTTTTTGATCAAACCAAGACCAAACCTCAATATACTTGCTTTTCCCTCACTCCTAAGATTGAAATACACTCTTGAATCATTCAGCAAACTGAAAATCAGAGGGTTACATCAATTTTGAAGTTTTTGACATGAAGAAGCAAGAAATTGAATCAAAAAACTATATGCTAGAATGGAAAACTAATAGGATCTTGTTGGATCTTGCATCTCCCTCTTTCCAAAACAATTTTTGTCTCCTTATTCTGATAAGTACAGAGGGAATTCGCCCTACTTCAATTGAAATGCATACAAATGATGTTTTGATCACAAAGATCCAATTTCTACACATAAATCAACAAGATTTTTAGCTAGAAACTTGATTGGAATGCTACAAAAGCAAACTCGCCCACAAATCTCTTCTAAATCTGGCAAAACCTGCACATTTGGCCGCCTAATGCTCTGATACCATGTGAAAAACTCAGATCCAAAAGATGCTAAAGTTTCATAAAGATCTTGGCCATGGAAGTTATGCACATCTAGATTGAAAAAATGATAGAAATTGTGATGTTAAGCATACTAAACATCAACTAAACATCAAAATCTGATCATAAGCTTCCACAAACAGAAACTTGTTGTCCCTGTCCGTACTTCAGAGCCTACAACCTGCATTTCACACGTGTGAAGCCATAGCAACAAAGAAATCACAATTCTAGTGGCTAGAATGCAAGATATGAACAAAAAAGTGAGAGAGAAGAAGATGGACCTTCAAAGAGCATAACATTCATTCAATAGAATGAAAATGAGATGTGTACATACTCGTGGAGATGGCTATTTATAGCAGCCATAGTGCCTCTTGGCCACTTGTCTTATGATAGGCTAAAATTGGGGTCCAATAGGATTCACCCATATACCTAGAAATTTGGTCAAATAGGAATGCACCAAATTATGAGCCAATAGAAGAGCTCCACACTCGACCTCCTCTAATTAATGTGACCTCAAAAGTAGTGTACACATACTTTGGGCCTCTACATACATGTATGAACCTATCTCTAACTTTTATTTGGCCATAGGCCTACAAAATCTCAAGTTAGGAAAATACTACTAGTTGACAATTTTTCACAATTCTTCAGTGGGTTCCAGTCACATGGAAACTTGAGTCATAGTTTAAAGAGTGTGGTGTTTTCAAACCATCACTTGTCATTCCATTTGCTTATATTCTCACAAGTAATATCCGTGCTTTTATTACAAAAACGATGAGAAAACACACTATCAAACAAGAAGATTAAAGTATTTAAAATAATATCAAAAAATGACAAAAACGAATTAAATTATTCAAAAGCTAAGTAAAACTTAGAATAGTAACCTAATTACTTATAACTAACCTGTCCGATGTAAATTAGTAACTAAAAAGTAAGCTAATTACTCAAAACCAACTGCCTGATGTAAATCACTAACTAAAATAGAACCAGTAATAGGTTATACAAGAAGCTTTGAAGCAGCCGCTCCTGCAAACTGAGCCCGTCGAAGAATTGAAACCGCTTGTGAACGTTGTAATGCTATAGAAATACGTTGACGGTAGAAAGAAACAATGACGGAAGGTAAAGTAATGTTTTGTCCCTAGCGTTTCACCATAAGCTCCGCACATAAACATAAAAAATCATTAAATTTCTTGTGAAGAGGACCATATGTTTGTCCAAGGCAAAGGGGATAAAATCTTCACCGGGTGCACAATCATTATAATCTCTTTCCTTTTCTTGAGCTGCGTGAGATGCAGCGGCCCCTTGCATGGTGGAAGAACGACGAAGGAGAGGGAACAACAATTACAACATCTCCTAGAGTACAAATTCCATCACGAGAGAGAACAAGGTCAACTCGTCATCGAGTAGATTGCGAAGAAGGCCCTGGTAAAATGTGTGTTTGTTCTCGAACAACATGAAAACCACTATCATGAGCAATAGCAGCAACGACATCACGAATGGAATCATGTGAAACAATACGTTCTCCACCTGAGGGACATACATAAGATGAGTACCCAAGGAATCCAACACATGCCCACATGAACACTTAGAGATACCAATTAAAATTGGTTGTAGAAGTCCCAATCTGGTTCGAAGGGCAGTATAATTGTTGACTTGCAATAGTGGAAGAACTGGACGTGCAACCAGCCAAGCCCCTGCACGCACAAGAAAGAAGATGAGAAAAACTTGTTGCTGATTTGTCACCAAAGATTCGAAGGGAGGCACAAAAGGCTGTACTAGTGCTTGGTGTTTCATTGATCAAGCCATTACCACATACAGTCTGGTCTCGGAGCCATTACCACATATAGTCTGGTCCCCGGGCAATGAGATGATGTTTCATTGATCAAGCCATTACCACATATAATCCGATCGTCGAGCAACTCATGGCTTCCCCCACTCAACTACCCAAGTCTGGGATTAGAAGTGGTCATGGCCCTCCCAATGGCCATTACCTAGTACAAACTCGACGAGTTGATAACAAGAATCACTCTATTTGCTTAGCAGTTTGTTGCAACCCATTTCTTTAAACCTTGTTAAGTGACACTAAAATTGGGCAACAGAACTGCCCCTCTTTCACACTTGGCTGGTAACATTTAGATGGAGTGACCCAAGTTGATTGGCAAGCTTGAATCTCTCTCATGTCATTGGTCCATTTCTCTCAAGATGTCCCTAGCAACAACAAGAAAACATGCCAAGCAAGGTCCCCATGTCCAAATAATCACTTTCAGTTGCCTCATGTGCCACATATTGGCCACTCAAAATAACTATGAAATAGAAAGAATGGACCAATGAGAGAACTCTTCTGGATTAGAGACTAGTTAGGCTCTCAAGTTTAAAATCAACCTGAGAATGAAATATGCGTCTTTGTCCGAAAACAAGTTCCTCAAATAATGTTCATATTATGGAATGGGCCAACCACCCTATTTTGTCTGTTTATCATGCTCAGTGCTCACTATGAGCCTTACTTGACATCATAGGCCAGGGCCAACCCATTCTATTTATCTAGAATATAGAAATCTATAAATAGACAACACACTACTAGATATATCATTTATAAACTATGCATTGTCTAGGCAAAATGGACACTTTACTAATAGATTGTACAATTTGCCAAATAAGGTTACATCGAGTCTAGACCTTTTGCAAATAGATATTGTGAGTTTTGCGAGTTTATTTTTCAAAAATAATGATCATGCCAACAAATATTTTTATAATAAATTGTATTGATAACAAAAGAAAAGATTGAAGGCATTTGTGTGTTGTTATAGTTGAGCTCAAGGCGCTTTAACAAGAAAAACAACACATATAAGATAGCCTTTGCAACTTGGCAATTAAACATATTGCATGCTTTATGAGGTGAAGACTAGAATATTTTCAACATATATTCATCTACATAGTGTATTTTTTACAATAAAAAATAACCTCTCATTGTCTTGTGTGATAATGAGGTCATTAACATTTAGGCTAATACTTGTAATGCCATTCTCACACTTAGGAACACATAGATGCTAGTCAAATTTGCCCTTTTTGGGACTATTCTAAAATTTTCATTGATTTTTTTATATCACATTATATGTGGAGGTTTCAACCCATATATAGTCTTTTTGAGTTGGCATGTTTTCTCTTCTTGAACTTTGACAATAAGAATTCTTCAAGCTGTTCCAAAACTACTTCCTTTGACAAATCATTATTCACAATAGCTTTCTTCACATCGAACTGATAAAAATTTCAATCAAATTGAGTTTTATAGTGCAATCATTAACTTGATCATCATTATTATTTTTTCATGGGTGAAAAGGTTTATTGATATTCTATGCTTTCCATATGATCCCTTTGCAACTAGACATGCCTTACATCTATATTTCCTACCACTTGCTTTGATTTTAATTATGTGAACTCACTTTAGCCAGTCGAAACTTTGCCTTCATGTAGGTTGACAAACTCACACATATGTTCTTAAGATGGATTCAGTTTTTTTTTACTATAACATCCTTTCAATTTGTCTTGTCTTCGAGCATGGTGAAAGTCAATAAGTTTATGTACATGCAGAATGATAATCATCATATCTGCAATCACTTCATGATGCATTGATGCACTAAACCTTCTCAAATCTTTAGGGGATGATTAGACACAGATACAATTTTGAATCTTTATGAGATTGATAAAAGATTTATTTCACTTGAAGGAGAGAGATCACTACTTGGTTTATCTTAGACACTTTTTTTTTTCATGCAATGCATGTTTTGGCTTTTGTCTTGAGTGTCGTCCCTCATCAAAGAACATCATAAACAAGGAGAACCACATTGACTTCTCTTTTATCCACTATCCAATACCAAAACTCTAAACTTAATAGCATCAACTTGATTCACATAGCTTGTGACCTCAACACTAGCTAACTACAAAGATTTTATAGCCACTATAGAGGCATAGTCCCACACTATGCCAATAATGCAAGCACAATTCTAAGCATAGGTATGAGCACAATGTACATCATGTAGCATACTTCTATAGAATAAGAATGAGCTATAGACCTTCACTCATTGTTGAACACTCACTCTACAATGTCACTTGCCTACATCTCCTCAAACCCATCCTAGAACTCAGAATCTCTCTCTACCAAACTGCTACTTCCAAAGTCTTACAAGTGACAAGCAAGCAGGAGCAGGCAAAAACCATTTGTTTGGCACTGCCTCTACCTTGATTTCAGCCTATTACAGTTCCTGAGAGGTATGCACCTCAATCATTATGGACTTCATGAGAAGAACCAGAGAGCCTAGCCGAAGCAATTAACTCCAAGGATGCTGTGAAGTGGCTAGAAGCTATGGAAAGCGAGTACAACTCACTTTTGACGAATTAGACATGGACGCTATTCGACTTCCCCACTCATAAGAGACTAATCGACAACAAGTGGATCTTCAAGAAGAAGATCAACTCTGATGGTTCCATTGCAAAATCGAAGGCACTGCTGGTGGCTAAAAGATTCACTCAAGTCCAAGGAGTAAATTATCAAGAAATTTTCAGTCCTGTCGTCAAGATGCAGTCAATCAGGACTCTGATTGTTGTGCAAAAAGTACAAAAAGGACCAAGAGTGGATCCTGATCTGATCCTCAAGAGGAATTGGTTGTCAGATTACTTGATCTATCAATCTACTTGAGAACAAGATCAATTTAGATCAATTCTAGACACAAAATCCTAACAAGAATAATCATTAATTGAAGGTAGGTGTACTTTCTGGTTTCACACGTGTGAAACACCGGCTGATTAAGGACTCCAACCTGAAAATCAAGTACACATTGATAGAACCTCAAAACAATCAAAACGAATGTAGACAAATGGAGAGAATCACTCAAAATTGCTTCCAAAACCAAGATTGGTGTCTCATCATGATTATGGCCAAATGTGGCTCTATATATACAATAAGTGGGAGCTCGTGGTACTGATCATCCCTCTGATCCCACATGTGTGAAGGTGCTTTGTCATATGATGATTCATCATGCAAAACTGACACTTGGACAAAACCTTCTATTTTGAGTACTTTTGGTCCATTTTCCTTCTATATGGAGATCTACTTGGAAATCTTTTAGAAGTCAAAATTCACCTACTTCAGCTTATTCCACACGTGTGAGCTGTCCTCTACAAAGGGATATGACACCTAACCAAAGGATGTGGCTCATGCAATCAATAGATTGATGCCATGTGTCATATGTCTAGAAAACTAGTTTTTAGCCATTTTAGCCACTAGAACTTGAATTAAATCATATGTACAACATATATGATTATGGTACATAAAAAGTACACTAGTTTCACACATGGGAACAGTCCACACATGTGTGTTTATCTATATACAATTTTTTTGGCCTCTACCAAGCTTATTTTTGCACTTTTCACACTCCTCCTCAAAAATCCAGCTTGATGGAAAACATGATGATCTTGAAATTGACTCCATGGGATGAATTGGTTTTTCATAGTTCAAAAGGTGTGAAGATCAGCCAATGAGCTTGATGTTGATCTGAAATCACCATATCAATGATAGTGCTTCTTTGATGTTGACATTGTTGATGAACTTGAGAGCTTTGCACCATCCTAGCACCTCCAAAATTGATCCCTTTCAAATTTCATGTAGATGCTTGACCTTGAGGCTTGCTCCTTCTTCATGTGCATGATCCTCCATAAGGAAATAAAGATTTCTTCTTGTCTTTTTAGGATCACAAAGATCTAACATCATGTTACCACGATCTAGAGAATTAGACTCATCTAGGTTGGCAAGACTATGCATGCTATAATAACAAAGTGTTTGCATCATATCTTCATGCTTGCTTACCATGCTAATGTCAGATCCAATGAGGCTAAATACTTATTATGGAGATAAGTGTCTTTAGAAGATGATTCACTTACTCTCATAAAGAGTTTACAATTTGCCTCAATAAAAATTTTCAAACTATGAGTGAGCAAATCACTTTTGCTCTTGCATGACTCAAGAGCATACATTTGATGAAATAACCATTTGCTTTCTAATTGATTTAAAATCAATTTCAAACTTTTAAGAACATCATCTATGTTCTCAAGAGAGACTTCATACTCAACTAGTATGGCTTTACTCCAATTTTGAGATGCAATGATCTCACTAAAGCAAATTGATTCATCAAATGACTTAAGAGAAGTAAGTATGAGATGTATACCACATGAGATATGCTCCTCTTTCCCTTGAAATGTGAGCCACATGGAATTAGCCATATTTCTTGAGTTTCTTTTCTGAATCACAATTTTGAGAAGGTCTCTCCTCCTCAATCCTTGGCACATTTGAACCTTGAGATGACTCCTCAAGATCCTCTTCATGCTGCTCCTTTTTTATGGAAATCCGAGACCTCCATGTCTCATAATGACCACAACAAGTATGACCATTCAATATGCACTTCCTATGATTATCAAGATTACTTATGCGAGAAACATAAGTCCAAAAATCACCACAGCTTGGCATGATTTTTCCAATATTGAAATCAAAAGGTATTTCCATCTCAATAAGGCTAACTACTTGCTTATGGATATAAGTGTCCACTTTGGATGCTTCACTTATTCTCATAAGAAGTTTACAACTTGCCTTTAGGATTGAAAACTTACAATTTTCATCTTTATGAATGAACACATCAGTCATGATCATATTGAAACCAAAAGATCCTGCATTCTGAAGACATTTTCACTTCCTTGACTTCATATCTAATGTAAGTTTACAAGGAAAACATGCTTTGCTATACTTTAAGGCATCACACTCAACTAGTATTGCCTTAATCCACTTTTGAGATACAAAAATCTCTTCAAAGCAAAATGGTTCTTCATAAGTTGACATGATAGCATAAATGAAACTATTTTTCATTTTGTGATTGCTGCTCCTTATTCTTGATTGATTTCTCTTGGATCATAACAATAAGTTTGAAATTATCTAACGTTCCAAGCAAAATACTTTCCAAGGACATAAAATAAATCCAAGTTACTTTCATGAAAGTGACATCTATCTTTTCATCTTGAACCAAACAATGCACTTCCAAATGAAAAAATTCAAAAGATTTGACATGTGTTGTGATGGACTCTTGAAGACAAATCTTGCAAGCCCTTGTGAGACTCCAAGCCTCATTCACCTTTCCACAAAGGAAACACCTTTCCTTGGACTTGTCCTTCTTGTGATTGCATTTCGAGCTCAAAGCTCCATCCTTCTCCTCTGCCCCCTTGCTTTGGTTCTTCTTGGATGGATTGGTCTTCTTTTTGTAGCATCTTGAGGAAAAATATCCCTCCTTGTCACAAAGGTTGCACTTAGGATCCTTTCTTTCCTTCAATAGGATGCCAGCTATTGATGCTATGTGAATAAAAACCTGTGATATGATTCTACAAATGTAATTTGTGACTCTCAAGAGACTATATTTGAACATATTCAACAATCTAGAAGGATCTACAAAAGATCTAACTCACAGACTTAAGAATCAATCTTCACACTAATGACTAGTCACTTGGAAACTTTGCTTTGATCACTAAGACAAAAGCATACAATCTTTGACTCAAATCACAAAAGAAATCAGATCCGCTCTCCTATTGGACTCATCAAATACCAATGACTCTTTCTTTTGAAAGTTGAAATGGATATGAAAAGATTTGACACCTAGATTTTCCTTTTCACTTGACTAGTTCTCTCAACACTTGAGATTCTTGAACAAAAGATGGTTTTTTTTTTCAAACACATGAAAATCAAACTTAATCACTTCTTTTGGACTCACTCTTGACCTAAATAATCTCGCTCTTGAGATTTAGAATGAATTTGATTTGATTTGAAAAGAAACTAAACCCCAAATTTTCACATAGCTTAAAATTAGACAACTAGAGATTCACAAAGATCTCAACCATGCATGAATACTCAAATATGGACTCCTCCTCATTCTAGACATCCAATGGGATCACAAATGGACCCTCACACTCTCACAAAGGAAGTTGAATAGAACTAATTTAAGTTTCATACATTCTATGTCAATTTTTGCTCAACAAATTGAATTCAATCACTCCTATTGGATTCCACCAATTACTCTACTTTTTAAGACTTGGAATGAAATTCAAAATCAAAAGTTGTGATTTTTCTCACTAAGATATTGTGCTTCAAAGAGCTAATACCACTTAGAAAGATTTGATCACCTAGGAGAAGACAAATTCTTCACCTATAACAACAGATAATGAGCTTCTAGATCTTGCCCTCTACGAAGGAAGGAACTCTTCAAAAATTGGATCTCTCTCTACACATTTGCCATAGACACCTTAATGACTCTTTTCAAACCATACAATCACTCAAACAAATTGAGTAGGGTTGAACAATGTGACTTGGATCTCAATCTTTTTTCTAGAACTCTCAATTTAAGCCAATCTATGTCAAATTTTACAAGAGATTTGCATACATGCTCTATATGCAATAGAAACTCTCGAAGGTTTCACTTGGAGGACAGATCCAAAGATGTTTTCTAGCAAATTGATGCTTCTAAACTTGAAATCACTCTTGAACAAATTTAGAGTGATGGTACAATGGATTTCAACCTCTCACCTTGCATATCACTCCTTAATCCATGATTTTTAGCAAAATCTTTCTTCACTTCAACATGCACTCAAAAAATCAGAGATAATCAATTAATGCACCTGATTCAAGCTTCAAATTTAATTCCTTGGCTGATCTAATCCAAGAACTAATCAAGGGATTAGATTCTCTATAGAAAATGCTTGATTTTGCACTAACAATCACTCAAATTGGGTATGTGAATCAAATTCAACAAATATTTGAGATTTCTCAGTCAAAATCGGAGATGTACGGCCTCACACCTGTGAAAAGGGTTCCTACAGCCCCCAACAAGATCTGGACCAAAAATTTTGAGGATAGCTATCAAATCCAACTCGCTACACAAAATTTGACTAGTTTCCAAAAACTTGATAATTTTGGCTTTGATTTGGATTAACCCTATCAATTTCAACAAAACCTCTTGTACTAGGCTCTGATAACATGTGCAAAAAGTACAAAAAGGACCAAAAGTGGATCCTAATCTGATCCTCAAGAGGGATTGGTTGTCAGATTACTTGATCTATCAATCTACTTGAGATTAAGATCAATCTAGATCAATTCTAGACACAAAATCCTAACAAGAACAATCATATAATTGAAGGTAGGTGTACTTTTTGGTTTCACACGTGTGAAACACTGGCTTATTACAGACTCCAACCTGAAAATCAAGTACACATTGATGGAACCTCAAAACAACCAAAACAAATGTAGACAAATGGAGAGAATCACTCAAAATTGCTTCCAAAACCAAGATTGGTGTCTCACCATGATTATGGCCAAATGTGGCTCTATATATACAATAAGTGGGAGCTCGTGGTACTGATCATCCCTCTGATCCCACATGTGTGAAGGTGTTGTGTCATATGATGATTCATCATGCAAAACTGACACTTGGACAAAACCTTCTATTTTGAGCACGTTTGGTCCATTTTCCTTCTATATGGAGATCTACTTGGAAATCTTTTAGATGTCAAAATTCACCTACTTTAGCTTATTCCACACGTGTGAGTTGTCCTCTACACATGGGATATGACACCTAACCAAAGGATGTGGCTCATGCAATCAATAGATTGATGCCATGTGTCATATGTCTAGAAAACTAGTTTTTGGCCATTTTAGCCACTAGAACTTGAATTAAATCATATGTACAACATATATGATTATGGTACATGAAAAGTTCACTATTTCACACGTGGGAACAGGCTCCACACACGTGTGTTTATCTATATACAAGATTTTTGGCCTCTACAAAGCTTATTTTTGCATTTTTCACAATTGCGTTAGCTGTCGCGGAAGACCTCGAAATGCACCAAATGGATGTCAAGACAGCATTTCTCAATGACAATGTCGAAGAGGAGCTATACACCTTCCAACCGGAAGGATTAAAAGTCAAAGGCCAAGAGCACAAAGTGTGCAAGCTGCACAAAGCAATCCACGATCTAAAACTGGCCGCAAGAGCATGGTTCGATAGAATCAACTCTTATCTCATTCAATTAGGATTTGCAAATAATTCAGCTGACTATAATGTTTATTCAAAGCGTACAGGCACCAATTCAGTTTCCATAGCTCTTTACGTAGATGATGCATTTATTTTGTCTAATGACACTTCTCTTCTGCACACTACTAAGAGTGATCTGTCAAAGAAATTTGACATGACTGATTTAGGAGCTTTTCATTCTTTGCTAGGAATTCACATTACTAGAGATAGACTTCGGAAGAAGATCTATCTTAGCCAGCAGGCATATTTAAAAGGCATTTTAGAAAAGTTTCATATGTTTGATTGCAAATCAATTGATACTCCAATGGATCCAAGTATAGTATTGACTAAACCTTCTTGTGCTGAGACTGATAGTGAAGTACTTGACTTAGCGAAGTACCCTTATTATTCACTAATCGGATCTCTAATGTATGCAATGTTGTGTACTAGACTAGATTTAGCATATATTGTTAGCACATTGAGTCAATTCATGTCTAATTCTAGGATCTCTCATTGGAAAGCATTGAAGAGAGTGATGAGATATATTCAGGGAAGTTTAGATCACATCTTATATTACGATGGAAATGCTATCGACCCACTCGCCCTACGAGGCTACTCCAACTCAGATTGGGGAGGAACAGTCTCTACTAGAAAATCTACCTTCGAGTTTTGTTTCTATCTGGCAGGGGGACCGATTTCGTGGAACTCAATCGTGGTAGTTTGAAAGACTTCACGCCCAAGTAGCTGAGGTCCGATAGTTCGTCCTCACCCTACCTTGGATATGGATATTCTAAAGTGTCGGCTTGACCCAAAGTGTCGGCCCTCTGAGTATGTGGCGAAAAAGCTGAAGGCTAAAACAAAATTCTGGGATATTTTTTAGACCTATTGTCACCTTTTACCAAAATGTGCGAAAAATGTGAACTGTGTGAAAAACGGTTCAAATATGTAGACTGTGCAAAATCTAGTTAAAATATGCAGCAGCCAAAATTTACAAGGAAAAATACTAAGGCTTTAAAATAGAAATCTAATGTTTCTTCAAATCCTAAGGGTACCCCTTATCCAAGGGTAACTTGATTCCATACCTTTGACCAAAGTATAGTCACTTGCCTACCCTTATCCAAAGTCACCTACCCTTAATCCTAAGGGTAACTCTTATCCAAAGATAACTTGCCATTTAATCCCCAACACTAAATGGACATATAGGGGTCACTGAAGTACTGCTAGTTACATAGGTATGTAACACTATATGTCAGCAAAGGCTCAAAACGACAGAAGCAGAAAGGCTCCAAGCAGCCTGCATCGAATCAGAAGCCGACTCAAGGTCAAGGACAATCATCAAATCCATAGTCGAAGAAGAAGATGTTTTGTAGGTATTGCAAGCGCAATAACCATGAGATCCAAGATTGTAGAGTTCTCAAAGCAAAGAACACAACCAAGCAATCTGATCAAAAAACAAATACAGTTCCAGCCTCTCCCGAAGTCGACATGAAAAAAGACACATTTATGGTCAAAGACCAAATCATCGCTTAGGACACTTGAATTATGCATCAGTATTGAACATGTCCAAACAATCCCTAGCACTTGATCTCGACTATCCAACCAACAAAGTCGATCTCCTTGTTTGTTATAGCTACATCCTTGGAAAGCAGACTAGGATTCCATTTATATCAAGTCATACACATGCAACAAAAGGTCTGTTAGATGTTGTTCATTCAGATATATGTGGACTTATGCAAACTCCATCATTGCTAGATGCAAAGTATTTCATTACTTTTATTGATGAGTTTTTCTGAAGAACAATTGTTTACTTCATTAATCAGAAATCAGAGGCTTTCAACAAGTTTCGACAATTCAAAGAGCATGCTAAAAATCAAACTAGTAAAAGAATCAAAGCATTGAGGTCCGACAACGGGGGAGAAGACATCTCCACCGAATTTAAGGAGTATTGTCTTAACAACGACATTGAGCAACAATACATTACCTCCTATTCACCTTAGTTGAATGGTCTTGCTGAGAGAAAGAATAGAACCTTAGTTGAATTGACAAAGTGTATGCTTGCGCATGCGACACTTCTGAAGTCCTTCTGGGCTGAAGCTGTTTCAACAACAACCTATATCTAGAACAGATGTCCTACTAAAGGTCTCTTATTCGCCAAAACACCATATGAAGTTTGGAAAGGTACCAAACCTTCTTTATCAAACTTAGAAGCTTTTGGATGTACAGCTTATGCTCAGATTCCTCATGATCTCATGAAGAAGCTCAACTTCCAGAGTATCGAATGCATTTTCATCAACTACACTACTTCGAACCAAGCTTACAAGTTGTTCAATCCTATCGAGTCGAAGATATTCTCTAGCCGGAATGTCATCTTCATCGAAGATCAGTGTATCGACCTCAAGGGAAAAGGCAAAGCCCATGTAGCCGACTTGTCCGACATATTGAACTTTGAAGTTCTTCAGTCGACTATTCCTATCGAAGGTCCAAGCTCGTCTACTCTCGACGAACAACATATTAATGGCGAATCCAAAGATGATGATGTTGCAGTTTAGCAACTACAACATGATGAAAATGATCAACTTCCTTTATCACCCAGAAGATCGACAAGAGTTAGCAGACCACCTATTAGGTATATCGACGAGTCTGCATCCTACCTTGTTCAGGAGCCGACGTCAACTATCGAAGAGGCACTCAGCCACCCCGATTTTGATCTCTGGAAAGAAGCTTTGGATAAAGAGTATTCATCTCTTATCAAGAACCAGACATGGACGATTGTCGAATTACCTGCTAGCAAAAATGTAAAATGGATTTTCAAAATCAAATACAAGGCAGACGGAAGCAGCAACAGAAGAAAAGCTTGACTTGTCGCGAAGGGATTTTCTCAGGTACACAACGTCGATTATACTGATACTTTCAGTCCAGTAGTTAAGCATTCTTCTATTCAACTCTTGCTATCATTTGCCGCTGCAACAGATTTGGAAATACATCAAATGGATGTACAGACAACATATTTTAACGGAGTTATTGAATAGGACATTTACATGGTGCAACTTGAAAGTTACAATATCGAAGGTAAACACAATAATGTGTGTAAGCTCCATAAGGCATTTTATGGCTTGAAGCAATCTGCTCGAGCATGGTTTCAAAGGATCAATACTTTTCTTATTGTTCATGGATACACACCAAGCTCTTCATATTCCACTGTTTACTTCAAGAAAGTGCAACACTTTGTATGTGGACGACACACTGCTTTTCAACAATAGTATCAATCTGATAAAAGAGGCTAAGACAATGTTATCTTCCGAATTTGACATGACCGATCTGGGCGAAGCTCATTTCTACCTTGGTATTCAGATCCAAAGAGATAGAAATCGAACGTTGACTAGGTCTCAAGTTGTTGAAAAACCAATGTCCCCGAACAATCGAAAAGGAGGAGCAGATGCGTGAGTATTCTTATTATTCAATAATAGGATCTTATATGTACGCCATGATCTATACTAGACCAAACATAGCTTTTGCAATTAGCTCCCTAAGTCAGTTTATGACTAACCTTGGTATAACACATTGGAAAACTCTTGTCAGAGTTATCAGATATCTTTGAGCTACTATGGACTTTTGCATTTGTTATGGAACAGTCGACAACAACAAACTCAATTTACTCAATGGTTACACATATGCAAGCTGGACAGGAGATGTAGACACTCGTAAATCCACTTCTGAATTTACATCTTCCTCAACAATGGTCCTATTTCATGGAACAGTCGCAAGCAATCATCGATAGCTCTATCTTCCACTAACTCAGAGTATATCGTAGCCTCTCAAGCTACAAAGGAAGCAATTTGGTTGAGGAACTTACTCTCAGATATTGGTCTGAATCAATATGCCCTAACGATTTTATTTTGTGATAATCAAAGTGTCATTGTCTTATTGACCAACCCTAGGTTTCATTCCAGGAGTAAGCACATTCAAATCAAGTATCACTACATCAGAAAAAATTTTCTCAACAAAGAGGTTAAGTTGCAGTACTATCGAACGCAAGATATGACAACAAATATTTTTACCAAAGTATTAAGCTTGGATACACATAGAAAGTTCTGTGAAGAACTAAGTTTGAAGGTCAAGGCATTTATGGATTCAAATTAAGGGGGAGTGTTGGATTATTCTCCTACAAATCGACTAATCGAGTTTTAATCTTTATCCAACTCATTATCCAGACCTGCAGTTTTCTCGTGTTTCTACATAGTCTGCAGAACTACTCGAAAATGGCTCACAGGTGGCTCTGACGTTTGTTGACATCATCAACAAACCTCGAAGGCTTCGGGCACTTTAGTGACTTCAGCCACTTCGGCCATGTCGGTTGATTGATAGTTAACGTTTCACTCGTCTTGAAGCTAACGACTTGCCCTAATCTTATAGCAAGTAAATTTCCAAGAATTACCAACTGGATGGATGTCAGCTCACTATGGCCCACTGGCCATTATGATCTACGACCTAATTAGTTGTCCTACTATTGGACATTGTCTCATTTTCTTAGTATAAATAACTGCTCATATTTATATGTTATTATCCGATTCATCTTAGATCATCTCAAATCATTTTTGAATGATCAAGGATTGAAGCATATTTAGCATCTCTCTCAAGCTTTCAAGATTGAACACTCTTGAGCATTTCAGTTCTTTAGAATTGATTTAGAGTTTGCTATTGCGCTTACTGCTTATTAGCAGAAGTGCTTAATTCGGACAGAGTTACAGTTACCCAGAGATAACTCAGAGCGCATGGCTTTGATCCGCAATACCTTTGTGCTCATTTTTATTCTGATTTATTTCTTTTATTGAATCAATCTATCTTTTATTATGTTCAGTATCATGTCAGTATGAATGCTTCTCTGTAATCCTTTTGTAACTGATAATCTCTTATTATTTGTTTGATAATTCAATGTTTTATGTTTGGCTACGTAATCACTTTAACTTAGTTGCTAGCGATTTCAAAGTTAGTTGCTAAAGATTGAACGTGATTTCTATCACTACTTTTTTTCAAAATTGATAGGCGTAGTCATGCATAGGAAAGAAGGTTTCTTCCGCCGCACTCAATAAGGTCGTCTACCTACTTCGACTTTGTCAAATTATTTTTCTTTCATCTTATCACCTCTTTCCAACAAGGATGAGAACAATTCACAAAGTGTGTTTGATCTCAAAGTTAAAGTTGGCATCAAGTAGCTTCATTATATCCTCTTGGATTAGATGGGCATAATGCATATTAGATGGGTAAGGCCTATTAATGATTGTAACATCCTAGGTGAGTGGTATCTTGTGCACCATTACCTTGGGGGATATTCCCTTCCAACTCCAAGCCCAACCATCTTGGTACTTGACAAGGGGTATTTGTAAACTTTCTAGCTTGTCTCATACCAGACTCAACACCTATCATTATGGCTATTTCCTCCTCATAAGAGCTTTTATGATAAGCCTCTTATGTCGTTGACACATGCTTCAACTAAAGGTTCTATACTCTCCTCGACATTTCATTTGTCACCTTACATGCTTTGGTAGCCCAACCAAAAATCAAAAAATCATGTTTACATCAAGCATGCTTGTAGGCTCACATTATCTTTCAAGCTTCTTAACCCATTCTACGTAATGTCTAACATATTTACAACTTTTGATTTGCACATGACCTAGCTATAAGAGTGGATGCTCCATAGATATGGTGGTCTTAAATCTCATGCAAAATACTTGATGCATTGATTCCCAAACCTACTTGAACTCATGTCACTCCAACTTGAAATAACAATATTTTGCCATGTCATTAAGGCATGTCTTGAAATAATGATTCTATAGTGGTAGCACCAACAACGTCCGTCGATGGGGCATCAATTTTTTTTTTAAGCTTTTACTTTGAAATGTTTGGTCGAGTTAGCAATTTCAAAGCAACTATTGGGACAACTATAAAATCCTAAAGCTATGTATGAGGGAATGGGCAATGAACGGTTCATTGCCCATTCCATAGTGTTGAGGGCAACAACTTTATATTTTGAGCCATCGGCCTACCTCCATGAGCTGAACCCCATGGCATGGCCTTGGCCCATTACCTCCATGAGCTAAACCCCATGGCATGGCCTTGGCCCATTTCTTAGCGTTGATGGCATCAATTTTCTAGTAACATATAGTCTACAAATAGATGTAGATTCTGACAAGTAATGTAACTTGATTGTTGTCATCTAAAATGGGAGAGAAATTTGCTTCCCTCTATGGGCATAACTTGCAAAATGGGCCATAATATACAAATAGATTGTCAATCATGCCAAGTAATGTAACCTTATTTTTTATATGAGCTATATGCCTCCCTCCATGGGCCAGAGTTCATAACAATGAACAATAATGACAACAAACTTTTAATACTAAAGAGTGTATGAATATACTTACAATTATGCCAAGTAGTGTACTCATGGAATAAGCTAGCATGAAGGTTCTTTGTTTTAGTTGTATCTATCAATTGTTGGAGGATTGATGATCTTTTTGAAGTTGCAGACATTCTTCAATTTGATGGATCAAGTAATAAACTTTTGAAGCTGTCCTACAAGAGCTAAGTACTCCTTTTAGCTGTCTTATCCATCGCTCTCAATCGTTGGATGATTGTTGCGGCCGGCCAAAAAAAGTTTGAAGCTTTACTTGAAAAAAGTTGTAAGTGAGCTAGCAACCTCCAGGTGACCAATGGGATAGCTAACAAATTCCTGAAGTTGCTCGGCGACTATTGGATACAGTTTTTCTGAGCTGCTTCAGCCTAAGGGCGATAGCACCCTCAGCTAGATTTTTTTGAAGCTGTTCGTAGCATACCTTTTCAAGCTACCTCATCAATCATTGGGCAACTGATGAGACAGCAAAAGTTTTTGAAGCTTTACGTCAAAGGTTTTTGGGATAAGTTAGAAATCTTCGAGTGACTCATGGAATAACTGTCAACAGTCTTTTTAGCTGCCCCATCAATCATTGAGCGATTGATAAGATAGTTAGAAAAGAAAGTGAAGATTTTAGCCTCGAAACGTACTTCTTAGCAATGGCATCACTCGGTTGTGTGTTGGGATTGTTTAAAAAAAGTGGAGCCCATTTTTTTGGTTATCTTAGTAGTTGTCTGTGGCACTTGTTACTATAACAATATCAAAACTAGAAGAAGTCAGACTGCTGCCCAGTGCCTATCATGAACATCACCTTGTGCTGCTTAAATTTTTTCTAGTTTGCAACTTTATCTGAACAATGATAAATACCTCAACTGGGCATGGTTCCTACTTAACATGGATTCATCTGGCTCCTGCATACTTGCAAGTCAACCACTACACCTCCCTACCAACACACATATGGATGTTACAAGCTTATAAGTTCTCCACCAGCACATTGATGACAATTACAAAACTCTAAGTCAACAAACCTCCAACAATAAGGTAGCGATCAGCATTGGGAACTTAATCCAAAGCAAATTCAGAGCCAATTGCTGAAATGGTTGGGAATATGCCCACAAAGTCCATCCCACTCAGCCACTAAGTTACTGGTGATGTCTTTGGATAAACCTACAAGACTTTCTGGAGGTGGCTTCAGATTAAACATCGGCTGGCTTTGTAGCAAAACAAACGCAAATCTGGTTTGGGTTCGGATCATTAATCTGCTGGCTTTGTAGCAAAACAAATGTAAAGTTGGTTTGGTGTGGATTCAGATAATCTGCTGGCTTTGTCGCAAAACAAATGTAAATCTGGGTTGAATTCGGATCAATAATCTGCTGGCTTTGTAGCAAAACAAATATAATCTGCCAGCTTTGTAGCAAAACAAACGTACATCTGGTTTGGATTCCTGTTCACGTGGTGGTTACATTCACAAAAACAGGCAAGAATTCGGTCTTAATCGTCGTGGCAATCTGTGGAAGGGAGAGCAGGTTGGTATGCAGTCGCTATTACTTAGGTATGGCACATCCAGGAACTAAGAACGAGCTAATGAGGCTTATGTATGGCACATCAAGGAACTAAGAACGAGCTAATGAGACCGCTTCACATCAATATTCTGCTGGCGTTATGGTCAGTTGTTTGTGATTCTTCGTTAAAATTGGACGCATTAAATGCCATAATCTGCCTTACTGATTTTATTAAGGCAGCTTTGAAAGGCAGAGGTTTCTACCTTTCAATTTTGAAAGGTGCACATGCGTTGCTCTTGCTTCAGCGGGCAGCGCCATCGCTCCTCTCAGCCAAAGCCAATGCGGGATTCATTCATTCATTTTGCTTGATTCTGGGTTGTGAGAGAGCATCGATTCATTCATTCTGGCTGTCGCTGAAAGGAGTAGAGAGCATTCTTGGAGAGAGCATTCTTGTTTTGAGGAAGAACAGGGAGTTCTTGCATTCAGAAAGGATCAGAGAGCTTCTAATTGCTAGTTTTACTATACATTCTCTGTTGTTCTTTTTTTTCAAATAGTGATGCTGAGCTCACAGATCACGGAAGAAGCCTGTTACTGATCTTCCTATGCTTAGATTATGGGAACAATTGCCATCAAATTGTGGATTCAAGCTTTTGGAATGGTGATCATAAGAAGAAAGCTAACATCTATTTCATTCTCTCTCTCTCACAAATCTCTACCTCCGTTATCTCTCTCTCTCTTACTTTTTTTCTAATCTGTCTGTCTACACAGCCTCTCTCAGCGATCACACCATATCTCTCTCTCTCGCTCGCTCTCTCTGTCCGGCCCCTCTCAATTTCTCTCTTTTCTCTGTTGAACGGCATCTGACCATAACGTCATAAAACGGGCCCTGAAGGGCCGGTTATGAGATTTTGGGGAGGGCTCGACCCCCAAAATCTCATAATGGGCCCTCTAGGGACCTTTATCTAATACGTTATTAGCACTTTCAGTTGTAAACAAAGCAGAAACTGGTAGATTAAATCGCGTAATCAGCCGTATGTTTTTGGTTTCACATCGTATAATATACGGTATTTCTCTGTTTATATGACATTCATACTCTGTTACGCGTGAAGAGAGCACGAAGAATATTGGAGGCATTTCTGCTGGGGCTATGGTTCAGCGGCAGCAGGATTGTTGAAGATAGTCTGGATGAATCTGATAGAAGGTGTGTGTAATAAGATCATGTTTGTCTATGGGAAATTGGAGTGAGTAGATTGCTCTCTTGTGCCAGTGCATGTTGCCTTCAGACCAGTAACTTTGGTGGTGATCTGTGCCTGCACTGGTCTGATTTCTGTTTTCCACCTCTGATTTGAGAGCCAAATCTACGTTGCTACATATTCATGTGTTCATCATCTCATCCCCTTCTTGTGTCCTGATTTGAGAGCCAAATCTACATTGCTACAATTTCATGTCTCATCACCTTCTTGTGTCCTCTGATTTGAGAGCCAAATCTATAGTCATGGGTTAGACCGTTAGCTCAGAGTGAACGCCACTTGACAGATCCTCATCCACATTTCCTTCACGGTTGATTGAGGCCAGAGGTCCGTGGGTATTCGGATCGATACCTATTAGATGCCATGGATTGGAATGCAAGTCACTCACGACAGAGAGACAGAGAAATCTCCCGGACTAGAGACAGAGAAATCTGTCGGGATCGCGATGTATTCATACGGTCATATGGTACAATATGATATATTGATACGTATTAAAACGTGCTAATAACGTAAGATAACGGGCCCCACAGAGGCCGTTATGAGTTTTTTGGGGGGGCTTGCCCTCCCAAAAACTCATAACGGACCCTACGGGGCCCATTATCTAATACTTTGTAGCAAAACAAACGTAAAATCTAGTTTGGATTCTTGTCACAGGTTGCGTAGTTGCGTTTCCATACACGTAATGGATTCTTTGTGCTGATTACGCCCACTTTTTGGGCTTTTTAAAAAGCATAAAATGTCATTAAATTTTCTAAGAAAAAATTTCAAAATTTTGAAGCCCATTCCAGTCCGCGTCAGACTCCGTGTCAGTCCGTGTCAGACTGCGCGCATCAGACTGCCACGTGGTAGTTTTTCATTGGTCCAAAAAATCCCAAACTGCTGATTATGCTTGTAAATGGCATGTGAAAAAGTCAAAAACTCCATTACGCAATGGAAGGAGCCGGGCACAGCCCATTCTGCCCGGTTCGGCTTTCCGAAAAAATTTAG
This sequence comes from Diphasiastrum complanatum, assembly GCA_029204225.1. Classification (NCBI taxonomy): domain Eukaryota; kingdom Viridiplantae; phylum Streptophyta; class Lycopodiopsida; order Lycopodiales; family Lycopodiaceae; genus Diphasiastrum; species Diphasiastrum complanatum. The sequence continues at coordinate 36,879,818 of CM055101.1, forward strand.
GCTCTGCCCCTCTAGGCCTCGCCCAAATTATTTAAAAATCCTTACCGAGCAGAATGGCCTGTGCCCGACTCCTTCCATAATACCTAATGCTCTCCGCTGGGGTTCTCTTTGTATTTTAAAGTCACCTTCACTACCACAATTTTCAACCACAATTGCATTGTTGGAGTATTTGGCAAAAGCCAAATGTCTTACTAAGACATTCTTTTGGAATGACCACCATGACACCTGGATTGCTAGTTGATTATGCCAAAATTAGCGACCGCTTGCACTTCACCCTCGCACCCAACATTACGCAGGGGAAGGCTTGTCGCCCTCGGGCCTTCCGTGCTAGTCAGGGCCTGCCCTCGGGCTCCCGCCCTTAGGCAAAGCCCTCCTAGCATGGAAGGCCCTTGGGCAGGGCCTTCCCCCCCACAAAAACAAGCAAGAATTTGGTCTAGTTCGTCGTGGCAAGCCGAGGAAGGAACAACAGCTTGCAAAATTGTTGTGGGGCAGCACATACCCTAGTGACTTTGATCAAGAATCGATCGAAATTCTTGCTTCTGGACAACAATGGTCTGACCAAAATTTTGGTGGGCAAATTTGTTAAGGCAAGTTAGGAAATCTCAGTTCATCAACTTGAAACCACAATTCTCTTGCGAAAGAAAATTCAGACAAAAAGCTATAAGATCAAACTAGCGAAGTGTGCTCGCCCCGTTGGGTGGGCAAACATTTCAAACTTCCCCCCTCTTCCTCCCCCAACGCGTCTCCCCACATTTGCATAGAGATTTTGGGCAGCATCATGCTGCCGACCTGCCCTGAAACGTGAGAGAGGAGGGGGGAGTTTGAAAATAATAGTGTCACAGGGTGGCTCACGTTGCCCGTGACAGCGTGAGCTGCCTTGTGACATTGTTATTTCAATTAATATAGATAATTGTTGGATAAAGCAGAGTACTTAGTGAACTAAAGAGTGGATCTCTAGTTGTTGTTCAATTCTTTGGAATCAATTGAAAAAGGTTAACAAGGGCTGAGGGCTCCATCGAGGACAATGATACTCTGTGTGAACAAACAATAAATAAATAAATAAGAACAAAGTACAATTGGTGAGGAGGTCCATCACAAGGACTCCTTTGTATAGTTGTTTTCATAGCTTCAGACATCTCTCGTCTTCATCCTCTCAGTAACAAACGACCAGCTTCCTCTGCCACTCGTCCTCCAAACTCCCCTCCTCATTCACGTCAGGCCTTTTTGCTGATGATTCCATGCTTGCCTCATCATTTGTTTCCTCCGTCTGCCAACTCTGTCCTTGGCACTATTGCCCCCCCCCGTTTGGTGGTGAACCTCCTTCAACCCTTGTTGCATTCCCCCCTAAACGGGTTCCTTGCCACGTTGGCAGTCGTTTCTTTTTTCCTATAGGAGATCTTGCCCATCACCAACGTTCTTGCCTTGTGCTACTTCAGTCGTCTCAAGGCGGCCCTCCTCTCTCAGCACCTCATTCTCCCTCTGCTTCAACTTGGTCTTGAGTTTTTTCCCTTGACATCCTCAGCACTTTTCACTTGGGCTTTCCTCGTCCAAAGCTCTACTTTCATATTCTCCTGGCTCTCCGTCATGAAAATTAGCTTTGTAGAGCACGCGATTTCGTCCGCTATTGTCTTGTGCTCCACAGCATTATTGACATGTATATTTTGCTATACTTAATCTGATAACAGTCCTGTTGTTTTGCGTTCAGATTTGTGTCGATAGTACTATGCTTTTCTTCATTCTGTCTGACTCTCTTGTTGCTCAATCTGGTAATCTGTTCTTAGTGAATTATTATTAGTCTAGTTGTCGACAAATTTTAGTCTTGCCTTTTGTGACTGATTATCAGTCAAGCTCTTCGCGAATCATTCGCGACTAATAATTTGTCTAGTTGTTTGCGACAAATTATTCTTCTAATGTTTTGTTAATGTTTGACTACGTAATTAGATCGACCGTGAAGGAAAACCCGCAGCAGATGACACAAAAATTGCCAGATGGAAGCTGAAGGATGGAAAGGCTTTCGCTTGATCATCCTCGACATTACGAATACCCAAATCGGCCATGTATCCGAGGCCCAGACATCGAAAGAAGTCTGGGACATCTTGAGCACACTATACGAAGTGCGAGATATAGCTTCCAAGCTACATCTCAAGAAGAAATTTTACTCCCTCAAGATGGTGAATGGTGATTCCTTGCAGAATCACATCAATCAGTTCAAGAACCTGCTAAGGCAAATGGCCGCTATCGGATCGGTCATAGACGATCAAGACGCAATGATGCAACTGCTTACAAGCTTGTCAAGCTCATATGACAGTTGGGTGATGATCATCACGACACATTCAGAACTGACTCTTTCGAGAGTCATTACTATGTTGCTGCAGGAAGACACGCGAAGGAACAAAGCCTCAAGTTCCTCAACTGATTCTTACACCTTGTACACCAACAAGAGCACGACTAAGCAAAAGAAGAAGAAAGGACCAAAGCAATCAAAGCCAGACCAGAAACCAGCACAGCACAAAGAACAGTCGAATCCGCAGACGAAGAAGAAGTTGTTCTGCAGATACTGCAAGCGAAACAACCACAAAATTCAAGACTGTCGGATACTGCAAGCAAAGAACAACAACAAGAGGCAGTCGAATCAAGTGGCAAATCCAGCTGCAGAAGCTCCACAGCCTATTCAAGAAGCGGATCATGATGCCTTTATGACTAGCCATCAAGGAGCATCCGACGACAGTTCTTGGTTCCTGGATTTTGGTGCCACTCAGCACATGACCAGTCTCATTGGTTGTTTCGAGTCCTATACACCTTACAGTACCAAGAAATATGTTCACGTTGGCGAAAATAGCACACAAGCTATTAAAGGTGAAGGTACTATAAGATTAAGCTTTGAAATGATCAGTCTAAGCTACCTTTGAAAGTCTTGTATATACCAAATTTGTCTACGAATCTGCTCTATGTAAACAAAATCACAAATCTAGGACATAGAGTAGAATTTGAATGTGATCAGTGCAAAGTGGTTGACAGGATAGGCCAGATCCTAGCACTCAAAAAGAGACATGGATACTTGTATAAATTAAGTAATTGATTTTCTACCTCTAGTCAAACGCTCAGTACTTCTATTCATGCAAATAAAAGTAACCTTGGAAAGCTATGGACAAAGAGTATTCCTCTCTGATCAAGAACCAGACATGGTCACTAGTCGAAGCTCCTATTGGCTGCAATATCATTGATTGCAAATGGATCTTTCAGATCAAATACAATGCCAACGGAGCAATTGATTGAAAAAAAAAAGCACGAGGATTCATTCAAATCCCCAACGTTGACTACAACGAGACTTTCAATCCAGTAGTCAAGCATTCGTCGATTCGAGCACTCTTGTTTTATGCTGCAACTGCCGACCTCGAAGTACATCAACTTGATGTGCAAACAGCCTATCTGAATGGAACTATACAAGAAGACATCTACATGATCCAGCCCGAAGGATACATTCTGGAAGGTATGAAGAATCATGTCTGTAAACTCCACAAAGCACTTTACGGCTTGAAACAGTCTGCCAGAGCTTGGTTTCAGAGGATCAACACATTCCTCATTGGACAAGGATTCAAACCAAGCACTATTGATTGCAATGCCTATTCCAAGTCAGTGCAACAATCCTTCATTATCATCACCTTATATGTGGATGATACGTTGCTCTTCAGCAACAATACCAATTTGGTCAAGGATTCCAAGCAGATGCTGTTTTCAGAGTTCGACATGACTGATCTGGACAAAGCTCACTTTTTTTTGGGCATTCAAATCCACAGAGACAGAGCGAGACGACTGATTTACATCACTCAACAAAGGTATCTTCACAATGTTCTTAATAGATACAATCTAATAAATTGTAAATTAGCTCACTCACCGATGGATCCAGGCCTGCATTTTTCAAAGGACCAATGTCTCCAGACCAAGCAGGAAGAGGAGCAGATGAGAGAATATCCTTATCGATCGATACTTGGATCTCTCATGTACGCAATGGTCTATACAAGACCAGATATCTCTTTTGCAATAAACTCACTCAGCCAATATATGACTAATTCTAGCATTACCCATTGGAAGGCTCTCATAAGAGTCATGAGCTATATTTGAGCTACCATGGACCAATGCATCTACTATGGAGATGTCAGCAACGACAATCTTCATCAGCTCAGTGGATATTCTGATGCAAGCTGGGGAGGCGATGTAGACAATCGTAAGTCCACATTTGGATTTATATTTTTCTTCAACGGCGGTCCTATCTCATGGAACAGTCATAAGCAAACCTCTATCGCACTTTCTTCTACAAAAGCAGAATACAATGTTGTTTCTCAATCTATTAAGGAAGCATTTTGGTTGAGAAATTTACTGTCAGACGTTAATCTATATCAGTACAACCCTACAATTTTATTCTGTGATAATCAGAGTGTGTTTTTCGCATCTTCACCAACGTTCATTTCAGCAAAGGCTGACGTCGCTGCCTTTTCATGCTCATCTCATGCAACTGTGCTAACAAATTTGACAATGACACCAACCACCCATGATCTCCAATAGACAGCACATCCACTTTGTACTTTCTTCATTTGCACCTCTGTAAAATTATGTATATATGTTGGATACCATCTACGTATCCAACGTGTGTATAAAATAATAGCTTCAGAAGCTTATTAGAGATAGACGAAGTAGATGCTAGCGCATTGATTCTTTTGTATTGTTAGTAATAAGCTCATTCCTTTTGACAGATTGAATTAGCTCTTGTAGAGCAAACGGTTTCTTCTGCTATTGTCTTGTGCTCCACAACATTATTGACATGTATATTTTGCTATACTTAATCTGATAACAGCCCTGTTGTTCTGCATTCATATTTGTGTCGATAGTGCTATGCTTTTCTTCATTCTGTCTGACTCTCTTGTTGCTCAATCTGGTAATCTGTTCTTAGTGAATTATTACTAGTCTAGTTGTTGACGAATAATATTTAGTCTTGCCTTTCGCGACTGATTATCACTCGAGCTCAGTCTAGCTCTTCGCGAATCATTTGCGACTAATAATTTGTCTAGCTGTTTGTGACAAATTATTCTTCTGATATTTTGTTAATGTTTGGTACGTAATCAGATCGACCGTGATTTCTATCACTAACATTTCTGATAGGCATAGTGATGCTTAGGGAAAGATTGATATAGCTCATTCCGCTGCGCACGAGCACTTTCTGTTCCTGTTCGTTTCTTATTCGAGTTTCAAGTTCGCTTCTCTTCGTGTTCGTTTTCTTTTCGAGCTATTTTTGTTTCTTACACTCACACACCCTCTTTCTCTAGTAGCTTCGCGATCACTTCGCTTTCAGCAAAAATCAATATCAGAGCTCGTTCAAGTTTCGCTTCACTTCACTTCGTTTCATCTAGTTTCATTTCATTTCATTTCGTTACAGAGCCTGATTGATCTTTGCACTACAAAAATTATTCTCGAACAGAATAGTTTCGTGAAAGTTTCATGAATCGATCGAGAGACTCCCATCAGTTTGTCACCAGAATTTTACTGGAATGTACGCAATGTTTCCATCAGTGATATCAGAGCCTATCATAATCTGACATAGCCACAAAGCTATTAGATCCAGGAGGCTAAGCATTCAAAACAAAGAACCATCAACAAGTGAGAACACAATTCATAGCAATGGCTTCAATAAGCAGCATACAATCAAAGATTTGTACAATCCTCGATTCATCATGATCTAACTTCCTATCATGGAAGGTTAAGACCTCACTGATACTAAAGGGAGGAGGATTATTTCCCTAGATAGATGGCACCGAGGAGATGCCTACAACTACAGACAAGGAGCTACGCGAATGGAGGGAGAATAATGACAAGGCAATAGTCGTGTTATCATCATCCATCGAGGATAGCCTTCCTCTTGACCTAGCTACACTCTCTAAAGCAAAAGAGATGTGGGATACATTACTCACAAGATTTCAGACGAAATCACGGAGTCAGATCATGCTGCGCAAAGATTAGCTGACAAACCTACAGTGGGATGGTAAAGACCTCACTTCTTTATTAGGAAGATGAAGGATCTATTCCTTTCACTACACAATTTTGGAGCATAAAATGCAGTATCAGCAGAGAAGCAGCTTACCTATCTGTTGAGAGCCTTACCAAGATCCTTCTAGACAACCAGAATGCTGCTAGCAAAGGATCCTACTATGACACTCGAAAAGACTGTTGTTGAGATTTGAGAAAAAGTCGAAGCTTGAGAGCACCTTGAACACAAGGATGCTTCTGAACAAGCTCTCTACATCAACACAGAAAAGACAAAGAAGCAATTCAAGCCTAAGAGGGAGTTAGATCGAAGGCAGGATTGAGATCAACAAGCAGAAGGAGCCAGCAAAGGCAAATGGAGGAACAAGAAAAAGTTGAAACAATAGAGTGGAGACAAGAAGACATGCGTGAGATGCAAACGCGAAGGACATATTGTTGATTCGTGTTGGCTAAATCCGAAAATTGAGTGTATCCACTGTCATAAGAAGGGTCATGTAGCCATGGACTGCCACCAGAACCCAGGAAATAAACCAGCTCAAAGTAGACATGAGAACAATAATAGTTTGTCCTATGTCGAGGAGCCAGAGAGCTCGAAGATGGATGAAGAAAGATCAAATCACGGAAATTCGACTGCCTACATCTATACAGACATGTGTGCAGTACCAGCACCTAACACACAGGAGGTAATTCTTGATTCAGGAGCTACCTCACACTTCGTTACATCAAGATAAATCATGTTTGATTTCTGAAGTGCAGATCCATCAAGATTTATCATTCTTTGAGATGGATCAAAGAATCAAGTGAATGGTATTGGTTCATTATGGCTCAACACAAATGATAGAGGTAGATGACTCGAAGATGTTCTGTCGTGCCTACACTGCAGTAGGACTTGCTATCAGTGGCAAGAATAGCTGATGCAAGGATGCGTGTAACGTTCTCAGACGAAGCATGCAACGTTGTTGATGCAAGTACCAGTACACTGATCACTCAAGGTAGAAGAGAAGACAACATGTATCCCTTGAAGGTATGCCTACCTGCAGATCAAATGCATCAGACTCGTGATGATTCGCTAGATACTCTATGACATAGGAGACTATGGCATATGAATTCAATGGCACTATATCAAGCAAGGCAATCACAGGGGTGAGCATCTCGAATGCAACCAGTTTGATGACCTGTGATGCATGTTTGAAGGGTAAGATGTCACGTATTCTTTTTGTCAAGGACTCCTACAAAATGACCAAGATTTTGGAGCTAGTACGTCATTCTGACATCTGTGGACTTTTCAACGTGATCTCAATAGGAGGCTTGAAATATTATATTACTTTTATTGATGATTACAGTAATTTTGCTAGAGTCTACTTCATTCACAATAGATCAGAAGCATTTGACAAGTTCACAGAGTATGTGAATTGGGCAGAAAGATGCATTGGAAATAAATTGAAGCAGATCAGAACATATCGAGGTGGAGAATGCATCTCAAACTGATTCACTGATTTTTGCAATGATTGTGAAATCTGTGAAGAATTGAAAAAGATTATCTATGTTAGATATAGGGGTCTTATGATTTTTATATCAAGCATCTAGGTGTAGGATGTTGATAGGAACGAATTTGGCATAGATGGCAAATTATCCATTTCCACTTGTAATGCCACTATTGAGCCAAGATAGAGTAAGAGGCTAAACTCGTGCCAATTAGAGAGTAGACAAGTGTAATGCTTTTGTTTGATGAATTCTAAGAGGTTCAATAGGATTTAGAGGTGGAACCATGAGAGGTCCAATAGAATTTGAGGTTTGCTTGAAAATGGTCCAATAGAATTAAGAGGCGCATGGATCAATGGTCCAATAGGATTAAGAGGTGGCAAAGTGTGGTCCAATCATAGTTAAACATAGTGGTAGCTCGTGGATCTACTAGTATCATTGTACTCCTCATTTGGATCTAATTGATTTGGAGATTGAGTGGATTTCGAGTGTTATTGGATTTCTAGCTTTCTCTCTCTACCCTAGAGCTCATGATGATTTTATCTCTCTACCCGAGGAGAGCAGCTGGTTTTTACTTAGATTATTTTTGGAACACTTCCCACACGTGTGAGTGAGAGTTGGAAGTGATTGAATGCTTGTAGTAGTCTGTTTTTGCCATAGAGATTCAATCTAGTCTTGATCTTGGTGCATCTACACACCTTAGGAGATCACAAGTACATGTTGTGGACAGTTCACACGTGTGAAATCAACAGAATCATTCACAGAAGAACTGCATCTTACACACCACAACATAATGATGTTGCAGAAAGAAAGAACGGGACTCGAATGGAAGCTGCTAGATGCATGATGGCCTATTCAAAGGCTCCAAGAGTGTTGTGGGCTGAAGCAGTAGCTACAGCTGCTTACATTCAGAACAGGATAGGAAAATTTCGCGTTCCTCACACAACACCACACGAGTTATGGTGGGGTAGAAAACCCAATCTTACTCATATTTGAATCTTTGGCTGTGTAGCATATGCACATGTTCCTGACAAGCTTCAAAAGAAGCTTGATGAGAAAGCAGAACAAGAATATCTTGTAGGATATGACAATCATTCGTCATACTACAGAGTCTATATGCCAGAGACAAACACAGTGAAGACAGTCAGAGATGTCAAGTTTGATGAGAGCAGAACAATGGCCAATGATGATCTTATCAGTTATGAAGTCCTTGGAAGATAGTACTATGATCTACCAACTATGACAGAGGGAACAGAGGATGAACACTCAGACGAAGATGTTCGAGTCGCACCTCATTTGTGTGATGAATTAGGCCAGCCTACTACTACAATAACTGTAGACCAAAATGGTTCCGGACCTAGAAGATCAGATAAAGGCAAGAGCATGCAGTACCAGAAGGATCTCCTAGAAGATTGACAAGAGAACAAAGAGTGCCAACAAGATTTGTGCTAGGCAGTGCAGCTTCTAAGTCAAAAGAGTTTTGTGAATTCAATGGAGAACCACAGACATTCAAGGAAGCATTTGAGACAAATGGATCCAAGCCATGAATGAGAGATGGAATCCATGAGGAAGAATCAGATATGGACGTTGCAGCCATTACCAGATACGTGAAAGACTGTACAATGCAAGTGGGTATACAAGCTGAAGTATGGACCGGATGGAGATATCTCAAAGTATAAAGCCAAACTTGTAGCTAAGGGGTTTTCTCATAGATATGGTATTGACTATGCTGAGACCTTCTCTTTTGTCATGAAACATTCGTCCCTACATTTATTGTTTGCATATGCAGCTACTTATGATCTCAGGATTCATATCGTGGATGAGAAGACAACGTTCTTGCATGGTGAGCTAGATGAAAAAGTCTACATGGATCAATTTCAAGACTACATCTCAAATTCACTTCCTACTTATGCATGCAAAATGCACAAGAGTATCTAAGTCTGAAGCAATCAGCATGACAATGGTATAAGAAAAAAGATCAAGCCTTGAAATCCTTAGGATTCAAGCCACTAATAACTAATTCCAATGTTTATGTAAGAATTACAGATGGGAAGATCATCATTGTAGCTATATATGTGGACGGCACTCTGATACTCTGCAGGAGTGAGGAGCTTATTGCTGAGGTGAAGTATGATATCTCAAAACATTTCGAGATTGCAAACCTGGGAGAAGCCAGATGTTATCTTGGCTTACGAATTGACAGGGACTATGAGGGAGGTAAATTGTACCTTCATCAGTCCAGATATACCCAGAAGATCTTAGAAGATTTCAGGTTGCTGAATTGCAAAGGGGCAAACACTCCAATGTTTGCAGGAACAATCTTGACGAGTGAAGATTGTCCAAAGACTAAAGAAGAAAAAGAATTGTGCAGGATACACCATATAGAAAGCTGATCAGATCACTGATGTACCTTGTAGATAACACACATCCTGCATTGCTTATGTCATGTCCAGGATGAGCCAATTCAGTATGAATCCAAGCTCGACTCATCGGAAGATTGCGAAACGAATTTTGCAATATCTTCAATTAACGAAGGATTTTGGATTGTGTTTATCACGTGATGCAGGGTTCCAGATGCTTTCTTACAGTGATGCTAGTTGGGCATCTCTCAAGGATGACTGCAAAAGTGTCTCAGGAGGATGCACCATCGCATCAAGAGCAGCAATTTTCTAGGTCTGCAAGAAGCAAACCATTGTGCCTCAGTCATCTTGTGAAGTAGAGTACATTGCAGCAGCTAAAATGGCCAATGAAATCATTTGGCTCCAGCAGTTCTTTGATGAACTAGGTGAAACGAGAAATGAACCTCTAATTTTGCGGATGGACAATACGTCTGCAATACATATGACAAAAGATCCTGTGTTTCACTCAAGGACGAAACACATCGCAATCAAGTACCATTTGATAAGGGATCTGCTCGAGAAGAAGATGTTGCAGACTACTTTCATTGGAACAAATGAGATGGTTGTTGACATTTTCACAAAGGCCTTAGACAAAGGTCTGTTCGAGAAACAGAGCAGCAGTCTTGGAGTCATCAAGCTATCATGCTTTGAGAGGGAGCTAAAGAAACAAAATGTTTCAATTGCCAAAGCTTGGCTAGCTTTCAATTCTAAATTTGACAAAAAAAGACACAGAAAACAAAAATATTCACTCGTGACACACAACACAGAATTGTTTCGCGACACAAAATCATTCGTGCTCCACAAAGCACCAAGAAGATCAACCAAGTACCATGAGGTGCAAATATTTGATCTGATATTGTGACATCAGCAGAAGTGCTTTAGGACATGGCTAATTTGCCACTCTTGTAATCCATGATTAGTTATAGATGTTTGATTTGTCTGATAAAGGAAGTTACTCGAAGCAACACGAAAAAGTTTGCAAACAATATACATTCTACTTGATACATAAAACAGATATACAAAAAAAATATACAAAATAGATGTCCGTCTGTGAGCGAGACAATTTCGTAAGAGGATCAACAGATCCAAGAAGTCTGCTAGTAAGTGAAACGCTATTTGTGGGAGAATTGTATTTTTCTCATGCCAATGCATTGTGTGGATCTATCACACAATGCTTGAAATCAAGAGGATCTATACATAATATTGTAGCTGTTATGCACATATTATTCTGAATGATTGTATGATATCGAATGAATTTTTTTGTCTGCTATTGTTCATGTATCTCATTTACTTGTTTATTCAATTCCGCACACTGGTTCCATTTTGTCAAATGCTGTATTAATCTATAACATAGATCAGCAGTGTTTGTCTACATTCTGGAGGATTGTAGAAATGATATAGCTGGTAGTGACCAGCAATCATATCTGAATTCCACACGAACTAATTTTGTTCGCAACTATTTTCGCTTCGTGTTTTCATTTTGCTTAGTTTCATGATCACTTCGCTTTCAACAAAAATCAATATCAGAGCTCGTTCAAGTTTTGCTTCGCTTCATTTCGTTTCATCTAGTTTCGTTTTGTTTCGTTTCATTACAGAGCCTGATTGATCTTTGCACTACAAAAATCATTCTCAAATAGAATAGTTTCACAACAGTTTCGCGAATCGTTCGAGAGACTCCCATTAGTTTGTCATCAGAATTTTACTGGAACCTACGTAATGTTTCCGTCATCTGACTACTATAATGCAAGAATAGGAGGTCAATAGCTTAATATAGGTTGCAAGGGGATCCTAAGAAAAATATTTTGTCCTCTTGGAGAGAATACATACCATGGAAACTCGTCCATCTCCCTATTGGATTTTATAATCTTTGAACCAAGATTCCTCTCCTCTCTTGTATTTATTCACCATGGCATGGGAGTGAAGTGGTTAGGGTATTGACTAGCCATTCCCTGTTTGTTGGGTGGTTGTTGGAGGGTCTTTTTGCAGGGCTTTTAATGTCGCAGGGCCTAAATTTCAAGTTAGTGAATAAAATAGGGGTTCCCACCAAATTTGCTGTAATTTTTACAAAACTTAACCAACTCGAAGCTTCGTTACAAACGAGTAACATCCATTCCAAGCAAGCGGTCTGACTTACACCAGACTTAACCAACTGAAAGCCTCGTCATGAGCGCTGGAAGCCAACCTGGCGCCACGCCAAACTGGACAACCATAAACAGGTAACTTCCACCCAAGCAAGCCATCCAACTCAACCGACAGGTTAGAGCCCGTTCCCCAAGAGCTTAACCCATTCACGTTCATGCAAGGAACACTCAGAACCACAAGCCGTGATAGATATGGAGACAACCAGTTCCTGGACCAAATGGTCCCGACAGCATACTGCTGGCGCTACGGACCGAAAGGTCCCGACGGCATACTGCTGGCGTCTCGGGATACGACCCTCAGCTATGTGCCAGCTTAAAAATTTTGAAGCGGCCTTACAACTGGCACTTTTACCGAACACTGAGACCCAGAAGGTAATCAGAGTCAGTTTGCGAAAAATCCCACTTTATTGATAAATCTGAGAAGGTTACATTTCAAGTGTGTGACCGACCCTAGTCTCCGGGGCGCTAGCATGCCAAGGCGAGAGCCATGACAACATTATAGCAAGGGAGGCTGAGACTTGGTTGGAGCTCGTCCCGAGTCGCAACCCGCACTCCCCTATAGTATTGGTGGGATTCGGCACCCCCCCCTCATACCAAGCACTCTACCCAGGCTAGTAAAGCACATTTTTATCTCTCTAGGATTTTCTCTTTCTGGAAAGTCATTTTCTCTCTCTAGATTTTATTGATCCTCAGGCTTCCTTTAATCATGCCTAGATCGTGTGAGGTGATTGCACATCGATCTGAGCTCTCTGGACTTCGCAGAACCGATCAAAGATTTTCAGCCATAGGAACTTGGCGCCGGCTGGATTCTGGTCACAGTGGCGCCGGAAGTGGCGCAGGGAGCAGCAGGGGCGCTGCTGGCACCGGAAGTAAAGCTTATGAAATTAGCTTTACAACAATGCCTATGGATCGATTCCATTTCCTCCTCCGTTGCCCTTTGCCACTCTTTGAGATCCTTTGCTTCATCAAAGGTTGATGGTTCTCAACACTCCAAAATGTCGCTCATTAGGGCATACTTTACATGGTAATGATCCGATTTTATTTTCACATCTTTCATGATTTTCTCGTACCATTTGGATATCTTCAATTTTGGTGATACACTTCTTGATGAGTACGTGTCCCAAGGAGTTTCAAATAATGTCTTTTACTTCCAATAGTTTTTCCTTTGTTTGCACCTATCGGCAAATACCTTCTCCTAGGCTCAAGAATGGGGTGGACTTCTCTCATATTCGTCTTCTTGAGCTTGATCCTCTTGTGCAACATCTTGTGGAACCTCTTCTTCATCTTCTTCCAAGATTGTGAGAAGTCTTTTGATGCAATCATCACTACTTGCACGGTCTTCATCATCAAACCTATGCATTTCATCAAAGATAACATATTTGCTAATGTGAAATTTATATACGGTCAAAACAGCTGTATGCCTTTGTCCTCTCATCATAGCATGATGGGGACAAGGTCACACAGGCTAATGGGGAGGAATGCCAGATTCATGGTCTTGGACATGGACCTGTGTAGTTTCTTGATGGTAAGATAAAAAATATTCCCAATGTATATTATGTTCCTGGACTCAAGAAGAGTTTGCTTTTTGTTGGTGTGATGACAAATCAACATTTGAAGGTTGAGTTTGTCAAAGATTGGTGTCTAATGAAGGATATCGATCACAACTATAAAGTGGTGGCAAAGGGATATCAAGATAGTAATTGTGGTCTTTACAAGTTGGATGCTGCAACACCAAGAGAGTACGACTTAGCAACCTCAACAACATCTCAATCAAAACTATGGTATAGAAGAATGGGCCACTTGAATAATGAGAGTTTGAGATTGATGGCAAAATTGAAGATGGTGAATGGATTACCAGCATTGTAGGATGATTACGACTCCATATGTGAAGGGTGTGTAATGGGAAAGCATCACAGGGAGACATTCAAGAAAGGTGGAGCTGCAAGAGCCAAGAAGCCACTTGAACTTATTCACAATGATTTGTGTGGCCCAATGAAGACCATGTCTATAGGGGGAGCTTACTATTCTATGACCACTTTACTACCTCTCGTCGTTGCTCCTCCTGTAACATGATTCCATGCAAATCTTCAAAGGTAGGCAATCTCTCCCTCAGGCAATGCCACTTACAAACATCTGTAGGCCCTCCGATACACAACTCATTGTGGTATGCACCAATTTGACGTCTCTAATTGGTTCTCCAATTGCCACAAGTTGGTCTCTCAACTCTTTGATTGGGCTTCTCAATTTGCTTGAAAAATTCTACAAGAGCTTCATGAAAAATAGTTCAATCATGGTAGATATCCTTTACAACAATCATTTGCCAACCAAGTGTATGATATCTATTAGCTACATCCTTTGTAAAAGCCACTTTCGTACTTTTGTCAATGGTATAAATACTATCATTGTATATGAATGTAACCTTATTCATTTTTTAATGTGTTGTTAGCAAAGAAGGTTATCCTCAAAATCCTAGAAATCGAATGATTTTGGCTTATTTCTAAACCACAAGACCCATCTCTCTCTCTCATGGCTAAAAGGCCTCTTGTTTCCATTGATGCCAGAAAATATATAGTTGGAGTGGAGTTTGATGCTTTTTGCAATATAGAACTCAAAGACGCTGTACACGCTAATGTTGATCAACCAACAAAAAACTAAAATATATATTTTGGATCTAGATTGTTTCAAATATCACATGGGCAATAGCCACTAAAACTGACAATAGATTATCTAAGTGACACATTGACTTACCTTCAAAGGCTTCATTATTGGCATAGTGTAGGACTATGCCTCTATAGTGGCTATATTATCTATAAAATCTTTGTAGTTAGCTAGTGTTGAGGTCACAAGCTATGTGAATCAAGTTGATGCATTTATTTAGTTTAGAGTTTTGGTATTGGATAGTGGATAAAAGAGAAGTCAATGTGGTTCTCCTTGTTTATGATGTTCTTTGATGAGGGACGACACTCAAGACAAAAGCCAAAACATGCATTGCATGAAAAAAAAAAGTGTCTAAGATAAACCAAGTAGTGATCTCTCTCCTTCAAGTGAAATAAATCTTTTATCAATCTCATAAAGAATCAAAATTTTATCCGTGTTTAATCATCCCCTAAAGATTTGAGAAGGTTTGGTACATCAACGCATCATGAAGTGATTGCAGATATGATGATTATCATTTTGCATGTACATGAACTTATTGACTTTCACCATGCTTGAAGACAAGACAAATTGAAAGGATGTTATAGAAGAAAAAAACTGAATCCATCTTAAGAACATATGTGTGAGTTTGTCAACCTACATGAAGGCAAAGTTCCGACTGGCTAAAGTGAGTTCACATAATTAAAATCAAAGCAAGTGGTAGCAAATATAGATGTAAGGCATGTCTAGTTGCAAGGGGCTCATATGAAAAGCATAGAATATCAATAAAACTTTTCAAACATGAAAAAATAATAATGATGATCAAGTTAATGATTGCATTATGAAACTCAATTTGATTGAAATTTTCATCAGTTCGATGCGAAGAAAGCTATGGGGAATAATGATTTGTCAAAGGAAGTAGTTTTGGAACAACTTGAAGAATTCTTATTGTCAAAGTTCAAGAAGAGAAAACATGCCAACTCAAAAAGACTATATATGGGTTGAAACCTCCACATATAATGTGATATAAAAAAATCAATGAAAATTTTATAATAGTCCCAAAAAGAGCAAATTTGACTAGCATCTATGTGTTCCTAAGTGTGAGAATGGCATTACAAGTATTAGCCTAAATGTAAATGACCTCATTATCACACAAGACAATGAGAGGTTTTTTTTCACTGTAAAAAATACACTATGTAGATGAATATATGTTGAAAATATTCTAGTCTTCACCTCATAAAGCATGCAATATGTTTAATTGCCAAGTTGCAAAGGCTATCTCTTATATGTGTTGTTTTTCTTGTTAAAGCGCCTTGAGCTCAACTATAACAACACACAAATGCCTTCAATCTTTTCTTTTGTTATCAATACAATTTATTATAAAAATATTTGTTGGCATGATCATTATTTTTGAAAAATAAACTCGCAAAACTCACAATATCTATTTGCAAAAGGTCTAGACTCGATGTAACCTTATTTGGCAAATTGTACAATCTATTAGTAAAGTGTCCATTTTGCCTAGACAATGCATAGTTTATAAATGATATATCTAGTAGTGTGTTGTCTATTTATAAATTTTTATGTTTTAGATAAATAGAATGGGTTGGCCCTGGCCTATGACGTCAAGTAAGGCTCATAGTGAGCACTGAGCATGATAAACAGACAAAATAGGGTGGTTGGCCCATTCCGTAATATGAACATTATTTGAGGAACTTGTTTTCAGACAAAGATGCATCTTTCATTCTTAGGTTGATTTTAAACTTGAGAGCCTAACTAGTCTCTCATCCAGAAAAGTTCTCTCATTGGTCCATTCTTTCTATTTCATAGTTATTTTGAGTGGCCAATATGTGGCACATGAGGCAACTGAAAGTGATTATTTGGACATGGGGACCTTGCTTGGCATGTTTTCTTGTTGTTGCTAGGGTCATCTTGAGAGAAAGCCTGCCAATCAACTTGGGTCACTCCATCTAAATGTTACTAGCCAAGTGTGAAAGAGGGGCAAATCTGTTGTCCCCTTTTAGTGTTACTTAACAAGGTCTAAAGAAATGGGTTGCAACAAACTGCTAAGCAAATAGAGTGATTCTTGTTATCAACTCGTCAAGTTTGTACTAGGTAATGGCCATTGGGAGGGCCATGACCACTTGTAATCCGAGACTTGGGTAGTCGAGTGGGGAAAGCCATGAGTTGCCCGACGATCGGATTATATGTGGTAATGGCTTGATCAATGAAACATCATCTCATTGCCCGAGGACCGGACTATATGTGGTAATGGCTCCGGGACCAGACTATATGTGGTAATGGGTTGATCAATGAAACACCAAGCACTAGTACAGCCTTTTGTGCCTCCCTTCGAATCTTTCGTGACAAATCAGCAACGGGTTTTTCAGAAGACTATTATAGAGCATCTTCACTCTTAATCCTTTGGTCAACTTATCAAAGGTTCACCTTCTGATGCAGTTCGAGCTCGTCTTCTTTAGGGGCTTGGTTGGTTGCATGTCCAATTCTTCCACTATTGCAAGTCAACAATTATACTGCCCTTTGAACCAGATTGGGACTTCCACATCCAATGTTAATTGGTATCTCTAAGTGTTCATGTGGGCATGTGTTGGATTCCTTGGGTACTCATCTTATGCGGTGTTCCTCAGGTGGAGAATGTATTGTTTCACATGATTCCATTCATGATGTCGTTGCTGCTATTGCTCATGATAGTGGTTTTCATGTTGTTCGAGAACAAACACACATTTTACCAGGGCCTTCTTCGCAATCTACTCGACGACGAGTTGACCTTGTTCTTTCCCGTGATGGAATTCGTACTCTAGGAGATGTTGTAATTGCTGATCCCTCTCGTCAGGACCTCCTTCGTCGTTCTTCCACCATGCAAGAGGCCGCTGCATCTCACGCAGCTCAAGAAAAGGAGAGAGATTATCATGATCGTGCACCCGGTGAAAATTTTATCCCCTTTGCCTTGGAAACATATGGTTCTCTTCACAAGAAATTTAATGATTTTTTACGTTTATGTGCGGAGCTTATGGTGAAACGCTAGGGACAAAACATTACTTTACCTTCTGTCATTGTTTCTTTCTACCGTCAACGTATTTCTATAGCATTACAACGTTCACAAGCGGTTTCAATTCTTCGACGGGCTCAGTTTGCAGGAGCGGCTGCTTCAAAGCTTCTTGTATAACCTATTACTAGTTCTATTTTAGTTAGTGATTTACATCAGGCAGTTGGTTTTGAGTAATTAGCTTACTTTTTAGTTACTAATTTACATCGGACAGGTTAGTTATAAGTAATTAGGTTACTATTCTAAGTTTACTTAGCTTTTGAATAATTTAATTCATTTTTGTCGTTTTTTGATATTATTTTAAATACTTTAATCTTCTTGTTTGATCGTGGGTTTTCTCATCGTTTTTGTAATAAAAGCACGGATATTACTTAGTGAGAATATAAGCAAATGGAATGACAAGTGATGGTTTGAAAACACCACACTCTTTAAACTATGACTCAAGTTTCCATGTGACTGGAACCCACTGAAGAATGACAACCTTTTGATTGGAATTATAGGAGGAGTTCAAGAGCAATACGCCACTTATTTCATTGCAGTTGATGATAAATAAGGACTGGTGGTGTTGCTGGTAATGGAGAGGATCGACGACGAGAGCGATGGCTTTGCTTAGCAGCTCCTTGATCCTTCATCTGGGCAACAATATGGTGGGAGCGAGAAGGCGTGTGGCAGCTGTGACTAGAGCTGCTGCAGCAGTGGACGAGATAGGACTAAGTGGGGGGCAGGAATTAGCAAGAAAGAATGATCACAGTGTGATGATAGTTGGAGCTGGAATTTCTGGTCTCGCCACTGCCCTTGCTCTTCACAGGTATCTCTTCCTCTCGTTTTTTTCTGTTTACAGCAACCGCAGCTAGTATCCATCAACGCTTCTGTGTCCTTGAATGGTTAGTGATACAAGTAGTTGATCGCAGTGAGAGAATTCTGAACTCTTGATGATTTTCTTCAATTCGAACTCTTGACGGACAGTGAGGGAATTCTGGGAGCATTGATCGCCATTTAAGCTTCGCAATTGCTCATATGATGTACCAGATATTCCTTGTATTTGAGTGCATAGCTGCTGTAAACATTTGGAAATGCTGTTAGAATGCTAGACTTAATCCTTCCTCTTTAGTAGATAGATCCAACAAAATCTACTAAAATCATCAATGAAAGTTACATACATCTTAGCTCCACACAGCACTGGATTCTTCTAGACATCTTGGTTCACATAGAATTGGCTTTACTAGTGAAAAGAACAAGGGATGCAACATTTGGAACAAACAGTCAAACCCAAAGATCGTTCACAGGAAAAACAGAGATGTATTTAGCTGAAACAGCAAGGTTACGTTGGGTGATTTTGCGCGAAAATAGACTGTCAGAAGATCTGCGCTTTCTTGTTTAAGTCAACAACTCAGTAATCAACATGTGTCGATAAGAAACAAGAACAAATAACATTAGTGTGCAACTACTGGTACATGATATAATGATTCAGAACATTCCAGGACGACGTGTTGCAAATTGTAACAATATATATGAAGCATATCTAGAAGATATATGTCTCGGTAGAGCTTTTTATGACTACCATTTTCTATGAAGGACTCTAGAGGGCTCCATATTTTACGTAGAGCACAACTAGCTTATGGCTCCAGATGCATCAAGGATAAAATCACCCATGACAATGGTTTCAGCAGAGTAAGGGGAGAAAAGGCAATGAGGAGCAAGAGAGGTCCAAACTGTCTCCAAAGGTGTTGACAGTAGTAAGCAAAAAAATAGGTGGGAGAAGGTATCTTCTTTAGTATTGCACAAGACACAATCACGAGGGATGATGGGCCATTTGGTCTTTTGAAAAGAGAGCGGCTGAGAATCTTATTGGTAGAGCTTCTAAGTTTTGTGTTAAAGAGGTATTTGATGAATTTACAATGGTAGCTTCAATTCGAGGGAGGGTCATCTCTAATC
The DNA here is from genome assembly GCA_029204225.1 of Diphasiastrum complanatum. NCBI lineage: Eukaryota > Viridiplantae > Streptophyta > Lycopodiopsida > Lycopodiales > Lycopodiaceae > Diphasiastrum > Diphasiastrum complanatum. The sequence continues at coordinate 36,899,509 of CM055101.1, forward strand.
CACTTCTTATCTAGTGCCATGAAGGTAAAGTGGCTCACTTTGATACGATTGGGGCAGTGATTGTTGGAGCTGGCAAGTCTTTTCAGTTCCATTAGTCTTATCGGGTACATAATAAGCCCAAAGCTAAGATTGTAATTTGACTTGGTTGTTGTGGTCCTTTATTCTTGTGTGCCATCACCATGATCCAACATGCAACATGCAAGCTCCTAGACCCCATGATTGCTAGCAGACTCTCCGCTCTACCATTTGCTCGCTATCCAACAGCCGCCTTTCAAACTTGGGACCTCTTTTATCTCTGACCTTGATCCCATGCCAATAGCATCTGTGTCCCATGACCATAGGTGCTCTCTCGAGGCATAGGAAGACTAGATCTCAGGTCTCACACCTGCACCAAAGCTCTCTTGGAAGTGCTTTTCCAAGAATTATCCCTTTAGTTGCACTTGGCATGCTTAGCCTAGAGCCATTGACACTGCAGGCACATATCCTTAAAGGTAGGTGAGCTAATGTGAGGAACTTAGCTCCCCAAGCTCCTCAAGAAACCAACTAGCCAGTGAAACCAACTAACTTCTCCCATCCATATGTATTCTCTTAAGCTGGTTACTTGTTATCCCTATCTTGGGGGCCTAAGGCATCTATGCATGGGTAGCTAATCCATGTAGGCTGGCCAAAACATGTCTTGGCTTGCGAGATAAGCATAACGGTTTAGAAAAATTGGCACCTCCATGCTCCGTCATGCCTAAGTGGCCCTCTTGATATGTACCATAACGGTACGCCCTTTAGTGACAGCCTTCAAGGGGTAGGACATAGGTCTGGCGTTATTGACATGTTCTAGTTCCACGCGTCACCATCCTAGGTGGTCACGTGTCGCAGGCGGGACCGTGCTTGATGGGACCCACTATGTTATGCCTATATAGTGGTGGGGCTTCCCTCTTGCCATTCACTCAGTCTACCCGGGAGTTGGTGGATGGAGAGCACGTGCAGTAGCCAGGATGTATCTCCAGGCCAGGAGATGCGTGCTAGGGAGAGCCGAGGGCGATGGCTGGGTGTATGGGATGCTAGTTATCGCCGGAGGCCTGCTAGGCATGTGGATGCCGATAGCTCCAGTGCATGGGGGTGGGTCGGCATTGACTCTATAAATGAGTGGATATGGTGCGTCGTCACTGGTTTGGGGTGTGCGTCAACCTTCAAGGCAGTCGGAGATCTAGGGAGTTGTAACATTTAGTATCAGAGCAGCCGATTCCTTGTTAGGTGCACATGTTCCCTCATAAGCTTTTGCGGTTTTTAATTCTCTTCTTGGGAATGTGGCTTTTTTGTTTACCATAACCTTTGTTTTAAGAGAGTTCTTGAATTGGTTGTGTGTACTTGTTGAAAAGTAAAGTTTTAGTTAGTAAAACTTGTTTACTTTTCATGCAATAGTTTTTTTTCCTTTTGAGACCTCTAAGCTTTACTTCTTGAAAGCTTATTTGGTTAAGAAAAATAGATACTTCTAGTTTCCTTCAACCTTTGTTTGAAGAAAACTGTTATAAGATATGTAACTTAACTTTTAACTTAGAGTTTATCGTGTGTAAGGAAGGAAAACCCTTTCCCCTCACTTTGTAATTATTACTTTTTTGGCTTCAGCTGTGGGTCAATCGCTAGGCCGTACGTAGGCTTGGCGCAGCCTAGGTGCCTTGTCCGTACGGGGGGGGTAGTACCTTCCTCCCCTCTTGATGTGACAACAGGCTAGGAAGGTGCGCCTCCCCACGTTCTCTAAAGTTTGTTCAAAGCTTTGTCCTAAGATTTTTATTCTAAGTTGAAAACAAGAGAAGCTCTAAGTTGAGAAAAAACAAGACTTCAATACGTCTCAAGACGGAAAGATACACATGGAATATTTCATATGGCATAGCTTACTTAGGAGTGTCTTCCTTGTCTGGTACACACTTCATATGGTATAGTGAACTTAGGAGTGGGAAGTTGAAAAAAATGACATATGAAGTGTGTAAGTTCACTATACCCTATGAAGTGTGTATCAGACAAGGAAGACATTAGGGCCCAAATCTTGCTTGAATGTTATAACACGCTATAACGGGTCAACTTAGTATACAAAGGACTATGACTTGATAAACCAAAATTTCTATTTAGAAAGACTATAAGTGATTGGCCTGTTACATCCATTGAATTCACGACAAAAAGTGGGAAAGTATTTCAGACTAGACTTCTCAAGTCTAGGAAGGATCACAATGCAACTTGGGTAGTAGTTGGCAGGCTGACCAAGGTGGCAAAGTTTATTCCAAGTAAAAGTATTGTCAAGCTTTTCAATTGCTTGGCTTTTTGTGGCAAAGCTGCTTAGGCTATATAAGTTGTTGAACAACATTGTCAATGATTGTGACTATAACTTCACCAGCAAGTTCTAGCAATCAATTTTTGAGATATGAGAAGTAACTATTAGTCTTGGATCTATTGATCACCCAAATTTGATGGGTAACTACACATATCAACCAGTCCATGGAAGATATATAACATATTGCAAGCTACGATAGCAATACTAGGAAAAAGTGCCTCCCAATCCTTGAGTTCATGTACAACAATGCACTCTATTTTTTAATTCAGTCCTTTTATGCTGGTGTATGGCTTTCAACCTTGTTCGCCAATATCTATCAACGGACTCAAAATCTCAAGGTATAGGCTACAATTGAATTGTTATACGATGATATGCAAGAAATGTGGCAAGCAGCTAACCAAATTCGTTTACCTAGGGAGTTTCAGATAGCTCAAAATAAGGCTTGATTCTATTCTAACCAAAGTCATTCAAACTTCACTTAGGGAGTTTGAGGTCGAAGATTGGGTGTACCTTAAGATTCTTAGAGATCTTAAAGTGCTTTGAACTAGTGAATGCTAGGAGCTATCTCCCAGATATAGAGGTCCATATAGAATCATAAAAAAATCAATCTAGTCATTTATCAACTAAAAATCTGTAAAGGGTTAAAGGTACATCATGGTCGCATGTCTAACATTTCTCTTGTTGATTTATCCTTGAAGGATGGCACTAGTTGTGAGAATTACTGTTTAAATACAGCTGTCTTTGGCCCCCACAACTTCATTTGTATGAATGGGTTCGTAGGACTTCAAGCTGTGACTGTTCTTTTTGATGAGGGTTCAACGCATAATTTTATTAATACTAAATTGGTGCAGAAACTCAAGGTGGGCACCGCGCCAAGTAACCATCTGTATGTGGTGAAAATGGCGTCGGGGGAAGACGGGCAAGCTTGGATCCCCCAACTGTTCTGCTCAAAATTCAAGATTATGTCGAACCACTTGATTTTCATAATATGAATTTAGATAGCGTAGACATAATCTTAGGAAAGGAGTGGTTTTACTCCAAGAATGAGTCCTTAAAAAAAGGACTATGTGACACATAGTGTAACCTTTTTGCATAATGGCTCATTTGTTGAACTTAAAGGCGATGTGGATATGCCTTCTCATCCTGTTGTATCTGCTCTAGAAGTTGTTAAATGTTTGAAAGACTCTGAGTGTAAAGTTTATCTTTATCTTCTAAAAGATGAAATTTATGTTGATGTTCATGTTGTACAGAGAGTCTAAATATTGATTTGTCGCAAATGCCTTGAATGTGCCTATAAATAATCCCTTAAGTGTTAATTCACTTGAAGGTAGTGTATTTAACAAACTTAGGCAAGAATTTAGCGATGTTTTTCCTGAAAAACTACTTGACCGCCTACCTCCCCATAGCAGTGTCGACCATCAGATAGAGCTACTTCCCAATAGCGAGCCTGTATCCCTTTTTCCATACAGGGTTAGCGCTAAGGAAGAGGATGAAATTTCTAAGCAGGGATGGGCCATATTCGGCCTAGTAAGTCCTCTTGGGGAGCACCAATCCTTTTTGTTAGTAGAATGGATGGAGGCACGCGTTTGTGTGGCGATTTAAAAAATTAAATAAGTTAACCATCAAGAACATATATCCCGTACCTTGGATGGATGATCTAATGGTTCGTCTGAATGGGGCCAAGTATTTCTCCAAGATTGACCTTAGATCAGGATACCATCAATAAGGATTAGGAATGAGGATGTTCCTAAGACTGGTTTTTGAACTAGGTACGGTCCTACTTGTGGATGCACGAATGCACTTGCCACTTTCTAGCAAATGATGAACGATATTCTTCGTCCATATCTGAGAAATTTTGTGGTGGTGTATTGGGATGACATTAATTTATAGTCGTACCCTTGAGGAGCATAAAGAGCGTCTTCATATTGTCTTGGGCCTCCTAAGGCAAGAAAAACTCTATGCTAACGAGTCAAAATGTGAGTTCTTTCAAACTAAACTCAAATACCTGTGCCATATCATATTTGATCAGGGTATTGATTTCGATTATGATAAGATTCATAAGGCATGTGAATGGCCACGACCTCAAATAATTCGTGATGTGAAATCCTTTTTGGGCTTCACAGGATTCTTTCACAGATTCATTATGGACTATGCCTTGATAGCATTGTCCCTAACGAACATTCTTAAGGGGGTGAAGAAAAAATGTAGCCATAGAAAAAGTCCATTGATAACATGGGCTGATAAAATGAATGAGAGTTTTGAGACTCTCAAGCACTGTGTTTCTACGGCTCCAATTGTACACATTGTCGATATTAACCGACACTTTGGTTGAGTTCGCGCATAATAGTGCAAATCGTCACCTGATTGCGTCTTACTTAACAAAGGAATAACTATCCCTCAAGATAGTTAAGCTAATTAAGAGCATTGTCTATAACTAGGCAAAAGACATCATTTTGTGAATCTTTTGGCTCATTTGCAAGTGAGAGCTTCTAGCTTCCTTGTGAATGTGAGCCATAGGGATCTCCAATGCTAGGTCTCATGTGCCCTATCCACATGAATCAATGCTCATGTTCATATCTTGTACTCTTTCTTTCATTACTAATGTGATTCCATTGAGATCTTCATGTTTGAAGCTCTCTATTGATATGCTATCATGAATGCTTTGTACTTTTCTTGCTATTAGCTTTACTTCATTGTTATTGCTATTAGTTTTAAATTCGTCACATGACATTTCTTGGTATCAGAGCATAGATCCTTGATTCATGATGATTCTATGTGAATTTCATTAGATTTGATAAGTTTATTGCATTTGTAGCTTTCTTTTTGACAGTTTTTAAGTTTGAAATTTTCAGGTCTGCTCAGATCAATTTTTGACATTCAATTTAGTTTTTCACTATGAATTTGATTCTGTAGATTTGTAGAGCTTTGTCTTAGCTTTCATTTTCACCAATTTGCAAGGCATTTGGATAAAAGATGCAAAAGTTATTGCACTTTTTCTAAAAGCTGTCAAAATAAGTGACTAGAATTTTCCTTTCACTTTGTTTGCATTTTTCAGATTTGATTTGAGTTTTAACCTCAAGTTTCTTCCATAGGATTTTAGAGCATTGTTTTAGCTTGGGTCTGATCTAGATGGCAGGTCATTTGGATTAGTATCCAAGGAGTTATGACAATTCTTGTTTTCTAGCTCTAGTTTTGCTAATTTTCTTCTTTCAAAAATTTCAGCCCTGTTCTGTTGTTAATTTGACCTATCAAACCACATTCAATCATTGATCTGATGCTACAGGCTGATAGAGTTTGTTGTTAGCTTTTCAGAGGTACTGAGTTTGTGTGATTTGGATCAATATTGAGAAAGTTATGATCAAATTAGTGGAGATGGTCAAGCTAGCCAGAATTTTGAAAAAAAATTTGTGAATTTTTTCAAGTGAGAGAGAAGCACTTCAACTTCTCATTTGTGAAGTTTTGTTTCTTTGTAAATTTTTTTTCAGTTTCTTCATTTTGAAGTTTCGCAGGTGAAAAAAGAAAAAAAAAACAAAAAAAGAGCCTAACCTAACCTTACCCTCGCACAACCCTAACCCTACCCTTGCAGATTAGGTCATGAGAAAAAAAAAACAAAAACCCAAAAAGACACCCTACCGAATTTTTAAAACCCTAATATTTTAGGGCTTAAAGAAAAAAAACAAAAAAAAGACAAAGGTTTAAACCTACCCCTAACCGCGACCCAGCCCCCGCGCCTTCCTATCACGCCCTCCCCACTCTCTCGTCTCTGCGTCCCTAGCACTCCTACACCTACCCTCTCCCTATGCGGCTACCTTTACCCCTCTCACAAATATATACTCTCCTTGATTTATCTCTCTATGCTCTCACGCCCCCCCCTGCCCCCCCCCCCTCTCTCTACCTGCGTGCAACAGCGCCCTCCTTTTCTCTCTCTCCCTCTCGGAACCTGCCTGCGCCACACCCCTGCCCCTGTGGAATATTCCATGGGAATATTCCTTGAGAATATTCTGTAGAATATCCATTGCCCTTCCATTTCATTGTGCCCGGAAAAAAAATATTTTTTTCGGTTTGTTCAAATTTTTTTAAGGTTGCTCATATCTTTTACGAGCACCAAAACATTTCATGGATCTCAAACTTGAAAGAATCCAGTTTCTAAAGTTTTTCAAGGACCCCTTTATTCTAAGTTTTCTAAATTCAACCCTACTTTCATTATTTGACTCTACATAACTTTTCTGTTTGAGCTCAGATTCCAGTAATATAGAAACGAAAAGTGATCAAAATGATGAGCTTGACACTGCTAAGTTGTTGAGATTTTGTAATTATTACTTTTCAATTTTTTTTTCAAGACCGTCCTTTTTACCCTCAGTCAAACGTCCTTGTATTTTATTTGTGTATTTTCGATCCTCATATCATCTCCGTCTGGGTTCGGAATTGAACGCTGTAAAAAGCAAAAGTGCTCAGTTGTATATGAACTACAACTTCCTGCCATTCTCAGTTTCACTCATCGTAGAATTCTGAGTTTTAAGTGGGTGGATAAACTGTCAAGAGCTTATTTCCTTGCAAAAATCAAATTTCACAATTTTTTCTATAAGGGTCCTTATAAATTTTCAGACTCATATTCTCCTTTGATTTGTCAAAATGGATTCTGATTCTGATTATGAGGTGGAAGTTGATAATCAATCTGAATGTGATGACCAATCATATTGTGATTATCAGTATGAGGAGCAAAATGACGGTATTTCAGATCAATATTATCAATATGGGGAGCACAACGACAATAATTCAGATCAATATGAGCAACACGACTCATATGGACCCTGTTTGAGTGATGATGAAAAGTATTCTGACCAAAATAAAAATCATGAGCGACACCAGTCAAATCAATCTAATACTGATGGTGGTTTTTATAGTAGTGACAGTGATGATGAGCTATATTCACGACAATCAAAACATCATCGCAATTCACAAGGTGATGAGCACGCACTGCGGTACATGAGTTCTACGTGCCAACTTGAACAATCGTCATCTCTTGTGCAACGTTGCATACAGAATAGCACAAACAATTTTGCCACTCCTCATTCCCATTGTGGTTCATCATTACTATTGTTCAATGGACAATTGAGCCCTACTGAAGAAGTGATGGAAGAACCGCAGGTTTCGAACCAACAAGGGAACATATTAAGTAAACTGCAGGCCACACAAGATCTGATAGTTGGAATGTTGCAGAAAATGAAACAAGATCGGACGAGGTGAAATGGAAAGATTGTTTGCTAGCCTATCTGGTGGACAAGACAAAATTGCGGGAGCATCGTTCCAACTACCGTCTCCATCACAAAATATAACATCTTCTCAAGATGTCCGGAGAATTGAAATGGACAAGGGAAAACAGGTATTACATAGTCATAATGGATATCCGGTTAGACTTGGAAATCACAAGGGAACGTTGGAACAACGAGCACAACAATCTATAGTAGCCAGAGGTGTGCCAACGAATGTTCATCAAAATGTCCAACAAAGAGGTGAAACTTCAAGGATCCAACATTTTGAGATTGATGAACAATCTGATAGTGGAAGTCAAGACTCAAATCAAGGAGAGCACATTGATATTGATCCCGAAGGAACAGTCAACATTGGGAACTTGCTACAATCATGCCTTGGGAATCAAAATGGTAGTAATCAAGAGGAAATGTCTGGTATGGAAGATCCAATGCAGGAAACGAATTCAAGTGAATCTGATGATTCTTCATCAAGATCATTAGAGGATGAACCAGAAGCGCAATTGACGAGGAAAAGCAGTTACCAATGATGGAAAATCCTATTCAACAAATGGATCAGCCAACTTCATCGACAACTCTTGATTCCCCATTGAATTCACGGGAAATGGACAATCAACATTTATGCAGTGCTATGGAATGTACACAAGATTGGCAACATAAATGTAATTCCCAATTTGAATCGACCCTGGAAAATTCCAATTGCAAATACAATGTCAATGCAAGGACATCGAAAATCAGCTAAGGACAACAAACATGATGTGGAGGATTATGAGGACAATATTTTTGTTTTCAATATTGATTTTCAATTGACCAGTACAAAGGCCAGTTCAGACAATGAAGTTGTCAATGAGGCAAATCACTCAAGGACCTCATCTTCCTTGAGATCACAAGACTGTTGCATCACGTTCAACCAGAAGACTTGTCTAAGACTTCTTGCAAAATGGATGTAATAGACAAGGATAAAATTGATCTATATGAATGTTTCACATTCAGTATAGAGTATACAATGGAATGTGATGAAACTTGTAATATACAAGCTAGAAATTGTCCTAGCTATGAGATGGGACAAACAATCCAAGGTTCATTATATCAAAGTTTCCAGTTTGTGGTTCAAAATATTGGAAATATCAATATTTTTGAACATGATGATCTAATCTACGAAAGATTTTTCATAGAGACTTTGAGTGAAAGAGATATCGTCACTCTTTGCAAGCTTCTCATTCAATCAATATTCTTGGAAATGAATGTCCATTCAGAATATCAATTGTTATTTCCAGAGATGATCCATCCAAACATATTGGTTACTATATTGAAAATTGATTATGCCAATAATTCCTTCATGTGGGATCTTAACAATTCAAATGCAATGCTCATGGTCATCATCGAAGCATTTGGATTGAACAACAAAGTGACTACCAAACAACATGACAAAATCTTCAGGCCAGCACAGCCGGATGCAATGACAAAGTACGATCCTAAAGGAATTGGATAGATAATCCAATTTGTCATGATGCCGAAGAAGCAGACAAAAGAGGATATTGCTATTTGGTTGTCAAAAAGCAAGGTGTTTCATCCATCTCTTCTTCGACCATCATTTTTCTTTCATGGGAACAAGGATTACAGTTTGAAGCTAGCAAAATGGATTCAATTTGACAGCTTTGGATATGTAATGAGGCAACACGTTTTTGGATGACACATCCTCAATCATGACTACTTTACCAAGGCGATCAAACTGATCAGACAACTGACTTCATTTTTGAGGACAAAAATGTTTAAGTAGGGGGAGTGTCATGTACTTCTAGTACATCAGTGCTTTTTAAGGCGCCGCACAGCACCTCCAGTGCCACCAATACCGTTGAGGCCTGCAGCCCCTTCATCGCCATCACTTTTGCATTATTTAGTTTTTGAGGACCTTTGAGTCCTCAAGACTACCTCATTGGAAAGGGAGTCTTTTTGCTCTCTTTTTTCCCGAAAATGGATTCTCTCTTTTTGTGAAGTGTGAAGCCTACTTTGAAGTCACTATGGACCGTCAAGTTTGGGCCTGGCAACTACCAATCAAGCCCAATTAATTATAGAAAATCAATTTGTTACAACAACAGATCTTTGGCATGCAAGAAACGGCATTTGTAGGTAGGGCAAGAGTTGGAACATGAACAAAGAAAAGCGATTCATACACACCAATGAGGATAAGCTTCCTTAATTAAAGCAAATGGAAAATGAATAATGAATACATTAGGTTGGCCCTCTTAATAGTCTTCAGTGGCACCTGGTATATGAGCACTCTCCATTCTAGCCATTGATCTATGTCTCCTAGTCTCAATGATCATTTTTGGGACCAAACTAATTAAAACATCATATTTAGACTCTACATTTGACTATTAGGCCCTTAACTTGCATTTAATTACATTAAGCTTTATAAAGCCTTTCTAATATGCTTCTTTGGCAAAAGTTTAGAATGCATCAATCAATGGTGTTTGATTTTACAAATCATTTTTCAAATAGTATTGTCATGTGCCAAATCCAAAACTAATAGCAATAACAATGAAGTAAAGCTAATAGCAAGAAAAGTACAAAGCATTCATGATAGCATATCAATAGAGAGCTAGAAACATGAAGATCTCAATGGAATCACATTAGTAATGAAAGAAAGAGTACAAGATATGAACATGAGCATTGATTCATGTGGATAGGGCACATGAGACCTAGCAATGGAGATCCCTGGCTCACATTCACAAGGAAGCTAGAAGCTCTCACTTGCAAATGAGCCAAAAGATTCACAAAGAGGTTGAAAAAAACGACATGCCTCGTCCCACCTGGCAAGGCAAAAGGAGGTGGTAGCCTCCTTTGGTTGCCACCCGACCAAAGAGCATGCATGGAGCATGGAGGGTGGGGGCACCTCCTCTGTGTGTGAATAATGCAGGTTTTGAATGACGATATCAACAAGAAATCCATTCCCACTGAATAGGAGGCTGAAGGGGCAAAATCCTTTACTATGGGAGCATCCAATGATAGGGGAAGAAGAAATCCCCCTACGGTCATGAGCGCCCTCCATGCCATTACCTTTTAACAAGCTAATACTGTAGGTGCCAGGATGTTATTTTGAGCCTAATGGGATGTTGAAAGGTGATAAATGGGAGGTAACTGCCTTATTGGCCACATATAGCTCTTCCCCATAGGAATTTTCACTTGGAGAAGAGGTAGGGGAGGCACAATTGGCCTTGCTACATCCCCCAAATTTTTTGACCTAAAATCAGGTGGTTGTTGCTGCCTCTCAAACCCATGTTCCTACAACCAGTACGAAGCCGGTAGGATTCATGTAAAGTCTTGGTTTCTAACCAGATTCAAAGTCGATTTTTTAAACCAAGTTACAAGCTCTTCATTGAAAATAACCATCCCCAATCTTTTAGCTTAAAATCCAAAGTTAAAAGAAATTGATAAACCCTATCAGCTAATGATAAAACCATGATAAACTCAAGGTTAAAACAAGTCAGCCTTAAATATGAAGAATAGTGGCCTTGATACCAACGGTAAAGATTTCCAATAAGCCGACCTTTGTAAGTTAACCTCACGCCATTAGTGACAAACAATAACTAATGACCCATTCGTAAAATCCACTTGGACTCATTTGCTTGCACTATCTAGAGCTATTAACACAGTCATCGATCAAGCTTTTGGCATTATTGATGTCCCATACCACCGACACCCACCATTGTCTCTCACATGCACTATCATGAGCCTGGCATTACAACTTGGCCATGCACAAGTGCTTGCATCATCCACCCGACTAGATCGAAGGACTGGTATTAGATATCTACCCCTCTATATAGCACAAGAAGGCCCATTCCAAGGAATGTCCATGTCGGGACCTGCAGCACATGGTAGTTGCGCATATTGACATGTGTCACTGAAACCATTTATAGCTCTAGACTAGTGTGATTTGTAATTTTGGGACAGGATTTTAAACTAATTCGAATTGGACTAGCCATCCATTCGAATCTCTGTCAATTCAAATCGCTTGGGAATTATTGCAAGGACCCAAGCTTGATCCTAGAGAAGTAGACTATGTGCCAAGACATTCATAGGCTCCCATGTAGCCTCATCAATAGGTCCATTTGATTGGTTCTCTAAACTATTTGCAAAAAAACTAGGCAGTAGAAACAACCAAATAGAACCCGTGACTGAAATGACTTTTTATGAGTGCATGACTAAAAACACAATATTAAGTGTAACCATATTATCACTAAATGCAATGGTTGACCATGTGACATTTGAAGGCTTTTGAAGAAAACCATTGTAACTTATAATGTTTGTAGTAGCAACAAGAAACTTATACACTAAAAATAATGGTCATCTTCTGTTTGCATTTTCAAAGGATAGAAAAAGTGGCAAGCTTTCTATTGTACTTAATTCTTGCAAGAATAGTTTTCTATTCTCTATGATGTATTATTTAGAAGTTCAAGGCCTATTGAAGATTGAATGGGTAATGTGCAGACTAGGTATAGGGGCAATAGTGCTTGAGCAATCGGACTCCTTAAGGGCTGGTGGAACATCATTAACAGTGTGGAATAATGCTTGGCGTGCACTTGAAGCATTGGGAGTGGCTGACGAACTTCGTAAGAAGCATGATCAAGTTTCAGGGTAAGCTGACAATCGTGGTGGTGTCCATTTGGAATTTTGAGAAACACCATGTCTCCTTTCAAAAATCTCTTTGCATACAACTTAGATTAGCATAAGTTTTTGCTTGATCCATTGCCGCTCTCACATTTTGATTAGCTAACTCGAACAATTTGTATGTGAGTTAGAAATTCCATAGAACTAAGGCACACCTGCACTATTTCAGCTCAAAAGGACTCATTTTTGTAGAAGCATTTTTTTTAAATCATTGTAACCAAACTCAAGTATTGGTAAATAAAGCTCCCATTGTGTTTGCTTTACACTCACTTATGCCATATCTTCAAGTGTTTGGTTAACTCTCTTTATTTTTCCATCTAGTACTACTCATATCCAATTGCACTTCTAACTTCTCAAATATTGCAGTCCAAAAATTGGTCATAAAATGAGTACCTCTATTAGACACAATAGATCTAGGTGATCCATGAATATGAACACACATTAAATAAACAATTCAGCAACAGCAAGTGCATCAATCTTATTATGTGTTGGGATAAAATGAGTCATTTTTGTGAGGCTGTCGACCACAACCAAGATAGCATTATGTTGCTGCTCCATATGTGGTAGACTCATAATAAAGTCCATGGAAATACTTTCCCCTCTGTTTTGGAATAGGTAACAGGTGTAAAAATCCAGAAACTTTGATCCTTTTTGCTTTATTTACGTGACACTGAAAGCAACATGTTAGATAAAATTTTCACTTCTTTCTTAAGCTTAGGCCACCAAACGTTATGATGGACCAACTCATAGGTGTTATCCCACCAGGATGATCAACACTAGGACTGTTGTGACAGATGTGTAAGATTTTCTTATGCAGCCCCCACAAGTTGGAATTAGAGTCTTATTGTTTCTCTTTTCTATACCATCTTGTATGGTGAGATATTTGCGAGCTGAGGTGGAAGAGTTCTCTTTCAAAGACTATGCATGGCCATGGCTAACTCTTGTTTCACTATCTTAGTAGTATCCACCTTAGTAGATATTGCTTTGAGTCTTTGTGCACATCGCTAGACTCTCCAGATTCAAACATGATTGGCAAACATGGCAAAGATAGGTTTCTAGGTGCAAAAGATGAGGACAAGCAAAAATTGGTGACTAGAAACCAGTAGATAAGCTTATTCATACCGCAATCTTTAAACATTGAGGACTGTTTTCAGAAAGGAAAAACTACTCTGAATAAGTATTGACTCAATGACCTTACAATAGAAATATGGGTCCTACTGTTTGATGCTCTACTTATTCACTTCACAAGATCAGTTATTCTTGAAAGTTTATGGTTTCAAATTTTATGATTTTGTAGTTCTCATTGCAGTTTAACAAACTGTAGTTTAATCTAACCTTTCTTTTTGCTGCAGTGTTATTGTCCTCTCTAAAGAGGGAAGGACATTACAGCAATTCCAATTTGACGAGTGTCCTGGAGGGTGAGTGCCCTGAGCCAAACACATTCATGAAAAGCTTTATCTTCATGTATATTCATGAATGGTTATGTAGTCTAGGGTCAGTCACTTCTGCTTGAGTGTCATATTTTTCACTGTATGTGTGAGGAAAGGCTACATAGGAAGAGGTTTCATTTGTATACTTTTCCAAGAAACAAATTTCATTGTAATCACTTGGTCACACAGCCATGAGTGGGGTTATCTTTGACTTGACTGCTAATAAAGATCATAGCCATCAACCTCATTTTGCCACTGGTTAGGCTGACCACCTTGCTTTTTGCCAGCTTGCCCTCGACTATGAACTGACTACTAACCATGGATCTAATATCTGGGTCCTGATGGCAGTCATCGTTAACATGTATCTCTGGTAATCTGCAAATTGAACTCATCAATCTGTTGGTCGTCCATGCCCTTGCTAGGCACCAATGTGGGCTTGATGCCTAGCAAGAGTGGATTGATCCTCTAGTAACATCTGCCAAGCTCATGTTAGGTCTGGACTCTGCACATGACCTTAATCTTGCTTCCTCCTTTAGAGAGTCTTTGATCCTCAACGATAAATTTCCAATGAATGTTCCATAACCTTGTTGACTCCCTCCAAGGCATCTACATAAAAGGTCTTTTAAAAGCTATGAGGTACTTGTGGAGCACACAGTTCCTCAAGTGCTTCTATCACCAATATAGTACCTTCTCATGTTTGTGATCAAATGTGTCATGCTTTATCAATTTAACCAATCCCCTGAATAGGTTATCACCATCAAGCAAGCATTGTTTTCAATATGCCAAGTGTAGTCTACATCCCTCAGGTAGCTCCAATTTTTAAGCTGTCACTAATATTCTTGAATACCTTCCATGGTCCACAATACCTATGAGACAACTGGGTACACTTCCGCTTTAATAGCAGCTTCGACTTCGTAGCTACCAAAAAGGCCATATCTCTCACATGCTTTCTCTTGCTTTTGCTACATTTAAGTCATGAAATTATAGCTCTAGATCCCTTTTTCCATATGCCTTTGGTTACTATGCTTGCTGGCCAAATATCATGGTTCAACTTAGAGGAATTCATTCATGTGGATATATCTCTTTTGTCGCTATATGCAAACTCACTAAAGCAAATACTTTGCCCAATTAGTTCGTCTCATAAACTATGTGCAAAGCATGCCTTCAGGGACTTGTTTGACCCTCATGGTCTACTATGTAGTGCTCATTTGCAAATCTTTTCTTAGCGTGGCTAACACAGTTTCAGAGATGTATCTTCTTTTCTGATTGTGATAATATGAGGTGTCTTGTCAATTTCCGGTCTTGACCCATCTTGGGTCCTAGTAGAAAATCAGGTCCAAATCTAATGAGCTAGAGTAGTAGGGCTTAATCATTGTGCCTTGTTCACTTGACAAGGAATGCAATGTTAGATATAGACTTCCACATACGGTTAAAGTTGTGGCCAAAAAGGATGCCACATATTCAAGCACATGGCTTTTGAAAAATAGGGTGACTTGCATAGAGACTATCGTGGCTCTTGTGAAGAATCTTTTAGTGAAGTCCATTTATGTCTGGCACGAATACTTTTTCATTTTCTATTTATCATACCTTCCCCTATAGTGTTACAGGTATGTCCTTATGAAGGCATAAGACAAAGCCAACTCATGTGTGAAGAGTATACTTGTTCATTGAAGGCCACACACACACATGCAGTGTGGGCCGTTTTGATGAGCTCTTTGATGTCCTTCACGAGATTATTTTCTGCTATTGTAAGTCTCGTCTGAGGGATTATAAGAGATAGTACATCAACAATAACATGTTCTTTTTTTAATTTCCATACTAGCTCTTGGATCTCCTTCACGAGATTATTGTCTGCCAAGCACATTTGAATTTATATGCGAGATAGTACATCAACAATCACGTGTTCTCTTCCTTTGGACCACAATCGCCATATCAGCATTAACTTGATACACCTAGCTTGGAACCCTTTCCACGTTGGTTGGTTGAAATAATACTTCAAATTATTATGGTTAGACTAGACACAAAATTATGGTTAGACTAAACACAAACTTTTGCACTATTCAAGACTCAAGTGATCTTGTCGCACCTTGAGCTCATGCACAATCATGTAGAGCTCTTCCTCGTGTCGAATTTTGACAATTGACAAGTTGCATGCGTAGCTTTTGAAACAATTACAAAATACATCGTTGCCTGTATGGCTTCTATATATGCTGTTGGCTTTGGGTTCAAGTGCAGCTCTCAAGTATTTTTTACATTTATTTGAAAACTTGCTTGTTTGAGATCTCGAGTCATTTTCCCATGATTTATTGTTCTTATCTGGTCAAGAGATTGTGGAAAATTTAGCTGCTTGATTGAGAATGCCGTACTTATGGCCCACATTATTTCAAGAACAAGTTCTTCAAAAAATGACAAGAAATTGTGTCAATGTCCATGTTAGGAATAAAAATAAGTGAATCACGAGACATGTCAGTGTATGTTTGTACCATAGATGTGCAGAGTTTCAGAATGAAGCGGCTCAAAAGGTTTGTTTTGGAACAATTCAAGATTTTTCGAGTCGCTTTCAAAATGCTTTAGGAAACAATTTTTTAACAGTACTATTTTTTTTGTTTTATTTTATAGGGTTTATTAAAAAAACTGTTACAAGCCTGTCTCTCCAAGCTCCTCAAACTAGGACACCCATATAGAATGAACCTCCCAACCATAGCCAACCCCCCCTTTGAGTCTGTCTACCTTCTATTCCTATCACCAGACACATGGCGGCTAGAGCTTTCCATAAGTGGCTTGAAACAAAAAATGGAAAGCAAAAGGTATGAAGAATTTCGCCTTTCTCTCTCTACCACGCATACTGTAGTAACCTTGCACTTATTTACTTTTACTATGAGGTGACTTTTTCCTGCCGTATCCCATTTTTTATTTACTATTCCCTTTTGACAGAGGTTTTTTGGTTCCCTGATGGGATTTGCATCCCAACTCTATGATAAAAACAGAACCCTAGAACTTCCCGATGGAGGAGTAATACTCCAACTTTTGTCTTGTGAAAATATTCATGTGCTGCCAATTTTCAAACAAGCACAACTTTCTTGATTTTGCTTCATTTATGCTCAAATCTAGTTAACACTTCATTGCAGCCCACCATCATCTTTGATAGAAAGTTGCACATTAACAACGATTAAAACGTTCTCACCATACATTGAATGATATTGGCTCATTAATCAGGGATTCAAGTAGAGCTATGAAGTGAGAAGGGTTTGATTGTTTTGGATCAATGACCTCTGAAAAGTTGATTTTGCTACTCATTTCAAAGGGCACTACCTGTGATGGTATCATAAAGATAGTTGATTACAAATTTTGAAAAGTAGCTACGTTCTCTCACCTTTTCACTATGGACAACATTATACTTATTACCTGGATTTCTCAGCTTTTTTTTTCAGATGCTCGACTTGAGATATATTTTAGTTCAAGTAGGACTTGACAAGTAATGAGTTTCTATAGGTTAGTTAAGTGTGGAGCTCAAGGTGGTGTTTTATGGGGCATTTGAATCTCAACATATGGCCTGTGTTGTTCCAAATGAACTTGACTTTTTCTGGATTTCCTAGAGATTAGATATCACTTGAACAATGTGAGCATGGCTGATTTTTGTGAGTCTAGGAAACCTGATTTTCTAAGGAGATTTCTTCCTATATGTAGAATAACTTACTGAGTGTGTTAGATGCAGGAAATTCTTAGAGTTTCTATAGATTGGGCAATGGGTTTGTAATGAGTTTAGTTCAGTGACAAGAGCTGTACTGATCTTTTATTCGCATCTATGAAGGCCACATGATGTTCGAGCATTGCAACGGTCAAGTCTTTTGGAGGCACTTGCTAAACCTCTCCCACCCGGGTCCATTCATTTTGATTCCAAACTCGTGTCTGTTACAAAGTCAAAAGGATGTCCTACACTAGTACAGCTGGAGGATGGAAGACAATTCACCACAAAGGTGAATATACTTAGGAGATGTTGAACTAGATTCCATGCAACTTAAATGGATGAGGATTTACTTCGACGCAATCAACATGGGTTGTTCTGATTTAATCCTGCAGAATGCTGAAGTTGAAAGTGTTGAGAAGATTATGAGATGCTTGTAAGTGAACCTCCAAATTGTTCTTAGATTATTTCTTGGTGAAAAATACAATGTCTACACTTTCAATTTGAATAATTGGTACTATGAACCTATAGCAGCATTCAAGCGTCAAATTCTTGCCTAGTTTTCTTGAGAAAAAGATATTTTCCCTTTCTACATTGACCCTCAAACATCAGTAAGAATAGCAGAATTAATATTCATGACAAGTGAGCAATGCTGTAACAAGGAGTCTGGTCAGTTCCCTTTATGTGAGTTGTTTGCAGGTTTAGCACATCAAATGGATTGTGGCATGTCTTGTAGAGAGGAAGGTGATCCATGAATGCCTATAGCATTCAACCTCTTGTAGCCAGTAGTGTGCAAATTTGCATTAATGTATGATGGCTGAAAAACTTCCTATTGCTAATGTTTTTTGTAACAAATTCCATTCACAACCTTTTTAGTTAGATGCATGTACTATCTATTTAGATGCATGTTTCTGGAATTCTTTGGGACCTTCACTGATGATATATTTGTCTTCAAACTCTGTGCCTAATCAATTCAAAGGCACCTCTTGTGCTTCTCTAAAAGCCTCCTCAGTGCTCCTAGATAGCCAGCTCTGAATTTAGATATTCTCGGTTCCAAGGAATCCATGGCCTCTTCTTTGAAGTTAAATGTTTTGCACCTTTGAGTAATTTGAGCTTGCTAGGGTTAGTGTCCATTAAGGGTGATCTTTAAATTTCTTCTATATTTTATTTTTCTTGATGGAGTTTTTTCTGGCAATAGAAAGGCAGTAGAGGATGCTAGATAGAGCGATGCCAACCTTCTCTTAGAAAAGAAAATTTGTGTGCAAGGCTTTTCCAATAATTTTAGGGAATCACTGGCTAGTCTCAGGTTTTCTACACTTGCTTTTCATAGAGAAAGATGGTTTGAACTTTTAAAACAGGACATTATTGAACAGCTTTCATAGTGATTCCAGTTTACCAATACCCAATTTTTGCTATTTTTTGTTGATATCACATTGCATGGTTTAAACTGCAATGTGTCTCCAGCATACTTTATATGATTACCTGTTTACCTATTGCCCTTTGCAATTATCTCTGTTCCTTGCCAATTGCTGATCCTTTCTTTCTAATTGCAAGATGTATCTACAGAGTACATTTGGAACTACCTTGTAGTTAAGATCATTATGCTTGTCTGATAGTTGTTGGCAAACTTTTCAAGCAAGCTTAATCAAAACTATATCAACCTCCCATGTCTTAGGGACTGATTGATGTGCACGATCTTTCTCAAAACTCCTCACAACAGATCGATACTTTTGTAGCATCAAACGAGATCTATGGTCAAATTTAGATGTTAGCAGTCATGGACAACTGTTTGCATACTGATAATATTGGGACCTATCTTTTGTTGAGTCCAGATAAGAACATTATTCTGATAACTGGAAACCATGTATTTGTCGTATGAAAATATTCTAATCATGAATTTGCAGACAGTCCTTCAAAAGTGATCAAATGTAATGCTTTCTATGCATGGGTGAGGGTTCGCAATCTAGGAACAGATGCTGTCACTTATCTGGTAGCAAAAATTTTCAACCATTGAGTTTATTGCTGGAAATTCCAAACCCTTCATCTCAATAACTTCATAGTTTTGAATATAGATAAGCACATACTTAGAAAGAGATTAGAAAGCAATTAGAACGAATGGATCAGCAATTGGCAAGGAACATAGATGATTGTAAAGGGCAATAGGTAAACAGGTGATCAAATATAAAGTGTGCTTGAGAAACATTGCAGTTTAAACCATGCAATAAGTAGAAACTAAGGACAGCATTTTTTAGAAACTAAGGAAACCATATTTAGAAATGCAGTATGTCCTTAGTTTCAAAATCTGATTGTAATGCTGTCCTTAGTTTCTATATAGATTAGCTTTTTTCCTGGGGAAGCTTTTTGTTGTTGGGTAATCTAATGAGTGAACTGTTTGTCAGGTGCTTGGCACTATGCCATAATGCAAGGCTCAAGCCATGTTCAAGCCGTTAGTAGTTTTGGAAATATTGTAAAGTGACACTCTTATAGATAAGCAAGCCGAGAGAATGGTCCCTTGAGCTTGGGTCAAATGTGGTCTTTGGGTAAACTTTTTGCTAGTTTCACCATGACTTGCGTTGCACAGAAAGATTTCACATTTCAGTAAATCAGTTCGTTTACCATGACTAAAACTGCTCGATGCTTTGCCACTAAGTCTTGTAAACAATGGTTAATCGCTTTAAACATAAGATATCTACAAGCGACCATTTCTTTTAAACCTTAATCTATGCTCTATGTGAACATCTTTCAGTTTTCTGACTCCAAGTTTATCGTGCAAATGCTTGCATTTATAGTTTTTCGTGGTCCATTTGGCTTCCTCTACGTGCAATCTTTTCAAGGTGACATACCGATGACATATTTAGAAACTAAGGACAGCATGACAATTAGATCCGTGAACATAAGCATTGTAAAATCTTGTCTGTAGTTCTAATATTAGTTGTTCATGCCAATGTATTGAGCCGGGAGAAAGATCATCCAGAACTTTTTCTTGCTAAGTTGAAAAAGAATACTTACAGGATCTATTTCCTACTTTACTATCAGAACTACTACAGCATGAAAGATTGTGTTGAGAGCACAGGTCCTTATAGGATGCGATGGTGTGAACTCAGTTGTTGGAAAGTGGATGGGGCTACGAGATCCTCATTATGTTGGGCAGGTTGCAATACGTGGAGTGGCATTTTATCCTAGAGGTCATAAACACGGAACTACACTCAAGCAATTCCTTGGCCAGGGTTCCCGTGCAGGCTTTGTTCCTATGACTTCCAAAAAGATGTACTGGTTCATCTGCTTCAACAGCTCATCACCAGGTCTGTCCCCCTCTCTCTCTCACACACACGCACACGCAAGCACACACCCATGTGTGCGCTCGCGTGCGTGCGCCCACACACACACACACACAAGCAAACAGGCATATGCAAAATGAGAGTAACTTCTTAGAGATAGAAACAGCCAAACCGTAGAATATAAACAAAGAGGATAGAGTAAGTAAATATGCAACAAACAATGAGCGGAAGATGAAGCTCATAACCTGCTTCACTGCTGAGTTAGAACATATCATCGTTTTTTAAAGCAAGCAAAAAATCTGCATATACTTGTGGGCAAAACACAAAAGGATGAGTGGTGGTTGGAAAGCTTAGTTCCACTAGGGTAGAACATGAAGGAAGTGAATTTATGGAGGTGGGAGAGAGACAAAACTCTTCGAGGCCTTGATGAATCCAATTTCACTCAACGATGGTGAGGCTTGGGATGGAAGAATCTCAAAAGGTGAATATCCGCATTCATGGGGTTTAGAAAATCAGCCTTGAAATACATCTTACTTGTGGGATGAAAATCCCCCCTCTTGAAGCCTTAATGACCATTAGGGTGACGTCGTATTTCAAAAAAGTAAATGATTATCACAATCAAAGTAGCTCAAATGTAGGGACCAAGAAGCATGCCATATGTGACATCTCTACCATCACAAACAAAGCAATATCAATTTGGATGAACTGTTGTGGTTTAAGATAAGAAACTGGTAGTAGTATTCAGCCCAGAATTTGAGTGGGAGCAAAGGCTATCTTGTTTTCCATTGAGGACACAAGACAAAATTTCATCATCTATTCAAGTGTAAAGTGATTCATGTTATATTGGAAGCTCATCAAAAATCTTCTCTCATCACTGTGATGTTAGATGTGAATGATGGTAGCTTTTTTGTCCCTAACTAACTTAGGTTGAACAACCACTGACATTAGGTTAAGGGTATGCCCATAAGGTTAGAGGATTAATATCAAATAATTATAGTAAGGCTATGTTGACTACGATTTGGGTAATTTAGTAACAATAACTGTCTACATGGGCACATTGGCGACAACTAGAGAGTGCCATAAATGGATAAGTAGGGTCCATTAGGGGTGAGATAATGGCTAATAATTTTAGGTTTGTGGCTAGAAAGCTTTTTTTTTTTTTTTGAGGGGGGGGGGGGGGTCGGATATCCATGGATCATTGACGGATGGTCATATGATCAAGGATGTAATGCTTGGTTAGGTTGAGTCCATCATCTGGTTACTAGGTTTGTTTGGTACTAGTAGGATGGGTTATGTTGGTATGGCACATTGACTAGGAACCAAGGGGGATGCATTTGTTGTGTCATTAGCTTATCTCACAGCACATGGGTGAACTGTATGGATGGGAGGTCAAATTGACGTCTAGTTCTAGTGATGTTTAGGTTACCCTAGCTCCCTAGTTAGTTTCACATGCTTGTAAACATTGCTAAAAGATACGTGAGCAAGTAGATCTTGTTTTATACAACCATTCTTGTTGCTAACTTCAATAGCTAGTCTTCCAGTACGATTCAAAATTTAGTCAAGTTTTGATTTTTATTATTAAAAGCTAATCGACCTTCCTTGGGCCTTGTGCATCAATGGATCTCTCTCTCTCTCTCTCTCTCTCTCTCTCTCTCTCTCTCTCTCTCTTCAAATTTAAAAGTAGTGGTGGAAGAAGCACACGGTAAAGGAAATAGTTTGGTTTATTCAGTTCAGAAAAGCATTTGACATAGTCCATAGAAATCAGCTATGGAAAAGGATGGTGAAGTTACAAACTCGGAACTTAGAATGTCAGCAGTGATGGAGAAAACGAGTTTCTTGCCTTTTGATTGGGCCACGTTTGCCCTAAAGTTTATTTGAAGGGCATTTGAAATGCTTGAAATGACATGTGACTTTAGAAATTTCTAAAGAGAGAACATGTGAGTTTAGAAATTCATAGAAAGAGAAGTTTCTAGAAAGAGAGAAAGGTATAAAAGGGCAAGAGAGAGAAGGAGAGGCGTGCATAGGAGAGAGAGAGAGAGGCGCTGTTTTTAAATCTTTTAGGGTTCTTTTATTTTTAGGGTTTTTTTTTAGGTTTTACAAGAAAAATAGCAATAATGTAAGTTTTTTAGAATTCAATTGTTACGACAGATTAAAAAATGCCAATTGAATTAGCAAGACCCTCGTGTATGGCACAAATATGGAGGAAAAGTAGATTGTTGTTAGCACCATTGGAGTCAAACGAGGCTATCCTTTGTGCCCAAGTGGCTTTTGCCTCTTCATTGATGAACTACAATATGAGAATAGGAAGTATGGGGAGGGAGTTCAAGTTGCTAGATATGCTCCTTTGTCCTATTTTCTAAAGATGATCTGGTTTTGTTGGCATAAAACAAAGTGAACTTGCTAAGGAACCTTAATGTGCTTATTGAATCTCAAAAATCCCCTATTGAATGTTAGTGATAATTGGAACTCGAGACAAAGTAGCAAACCTCACTTATGATGGTAAAAAAATAACCGATATCCTCTTAGAAGTACTTAGGGCTTGACATTGAACTTACGTCTTGTAAAGAGAGTCTATATGCCATGGAGAATGAAAGTTATTGGCCAACTTTGGAAAGAGCCAAAATTAAAAGTGGACCCCCTTTTTTCATCTTCTATATCCTTGTCCCATTGTTGAATTAAGATTATGATTATCCTCTGTAAAAATAAATGGCTAAGTCACCAACTTGGTGATTTTGTAAATAGCAGGTTCACCAGCTTGAAGTGGCATGCGTATAATTGGCATAGGGGTATTCACTCTTATGGAGAGTTTGCTAGATTGATCTCCTAAGATATAGGAATTGATTGGTCAATTGACATTTTTCAAAAGTTGCATGGGACACTTGGTCCAACACATGAGTGAGTTTTAAAGTCTCCATGAATTGCAATTTGTTGGCTAATGTCAATGAATTGACAGATCCTGATTTGAATCGGAAAGCGGGATTGTAAAGTTTTTTAGAACTATCGCGGGTCCCGATTTTTCAAAAGTAGATTCTGACCTATTTTGTGCCACTTTGCAAGGGAGAATTTCGAAGCTTTTCTCCCCTATAAAAATAGGTAGTCAAACAATCTCCTCATTGTGATAGATGCAAGTATTAGTCGCTCAAGATCCATATGGATCAAGGTGTAACACTCAGTTACAACTTAGAAGGCCAAAAACATCCTCAAAACATTATCAAGGGAACTATTCACTCTCAAAGAGAGTCCCAACTATCCCAAATTTTCCAGACATTGACATTTACTAGTAACTATTTTTGAGGTTGACAAACATCTGAGTCTCTTTATCCTTAACTGCTAGAATCAAATCTCAATTTGAAATTGATGAAGTACGTCACACAAAAAATTAACATGTGAGATTGATAATCTGTC
Organism: Diphasiastrum complanatum; assembly: GCA_029204225.1. Lineage (NCBI taxonomy): Eukaryota > Viridiplantae > Streptophyta > Lycopodiopsida > Lycopodiales > Lycopodiaceae > Diphasiastrum > Diphasiastrum complanatum. The sequence goes on from CM055101.1 coordinate 36,923,568, forward strand.
CACAATGACAAACTCCATGTGGAGATAACTTAAAATATGCTTCACAACATTTCTATTCAATTCAGCCCATTGAATAATCTTGAAGCTAGCTGACTATCAATTATATACGAGTTCAGTTCCGTGGTGATCCATAAGAACATTCCATATAGTGTGGAGATAATTTAAAGATGCTTCACAATGTTCACTTCTATTTAGCTCAGCCCATCGAGTAATCTTGAAGCTAGCCAACCATCAATCATATAGGAGTTCAATTCCATGGTGATCCATAGGGACATTCCATATAGAATTCATTAGTCATTTCTGTGATACCCTCAAAAGTCTCACTTCTGGTGAATTCTTTAATCTGAAGTCTCGAAAATGTGAGAGGCTGATTACTCATCATCAGTTGTTGATCTCTTAACAATTCATATTAGTAGTGTGAAATTTACCTATTTTCACAATTAAAGTGGGCTGAGTTAACAAGGTGTTGTTATTGTTACTCAACATCTCATTCTAGTATGCCAAAATGATAATTTCTTTGATTCGTGATGATTAAAGATTAGGGCTGGGCTATGTTGCATTGGAATGACATTCTGGAAACACAACGTTCCAAAATGTTGGAACGCCCCACAACAAGCCTTGAAATTTTTTTATTTTAGCCGCGGAAATTGAATTTTGGGCACACTTTTTATGGAGCTTATGGAGGTTGTGGAGAGTGCAACAGGAGGCCAAAATGGATGTGTGAGCACTCCATAGAATTAATGAACCGTTAACGGTTCAGTACGGTTCTCAGAACCGTACGGTTCACAATTTGGCACTCTGTGTAAAGGTTTAGTTCTATAGAAGGTGGACTATAGGAAATAGAAGATGGAAAAAGTGAGTGTGGGAATTTGCAAGCAAAACACCTTCTTGGGATTTTTCACCATTTTTTTCTTTGCTTTGTTTGAATGAATCTTGTTGCTAGGATTGGATGTAGGGTTGCTAGGGGGAGAGTGATTGCCCATTCCCAAGCTTCTTATGGCATAGGTGGTTAACATCGATGCAAAGGATGTAGGAGAGGAGTGTGGGGATGAGGCGAGGAGGTTTTCGATGAGGAGTGTCACATGTGCTTTGAATCCCTATGCCTATTTTAAATTGTAAATTGTAAATTATAATTATCAAATGTTAATGGCTAAGTCATCAACTTGTGGAGACAATTGTAAATTGCAATGTAAATATTAGTCGTAGTGACTAATTTAGAGATGGCTAAGGGGATACTGAGTCTCATGAGAGTTTTCCCGATTGACCTCCTAAAAGGAGGGTTGACCGTCAACAAGACAAGTGTCATATGCTCACTAGGACATTTGGTCCAATGCTTGAGTGACAATTGTCGGACAGTCAATGGACTAGTCAACAGAACATGTGCCATATGCTCACTATTCAAAGAGCATTACATTATGAGCATTGGAAGAAGTCATGGGAGCCTGTCGTAGTTCAAGTGGTCAATAGCCTTGGGGTAAACTCACGTTAAGAAATTCAAGAGATTTGAAGCCCCATCTAAACAAGGGCAATCTCAGGGTGGCTAGAATGGTTCACGGCTAATTCAAAAGGCAAGGATTGTATGCATGGCCTAATGCCCAAAGGGTCAATGTCTTTTGTTGTTGTCTCCAAAAGACCAAGAGTGGGCAGAAAGAGAAAACTTGTGCTTTGGATGTTTGGAGCAACATTAGTGAAAATAATGTCCATGGAACTAGATGCACACATCTACAATCTTCAAGTGGACTAGATGGAAGAACTAGTAGATGTGGAAGAGCTAGAGCAAGAGCAGACTAGACCTTCCCAACTTTTATTATGATTGTTATTCTCCAACAAGGCACACTCACAATATATCATCTGCAAAGATCTACTCAACGATTTCAAAAACCTAAATAGAAACAGCTACCACATGAAGAGCTATTCACGGGTATCTAGAGTCTCCAATTAGGGTTGAGCAATCTGCACCAGATGTTTTATACAGTCAAGTCAGGTCCTTGACCTAGTGAAAAATTCAGCCTAATGCAAACTATAATTTTAGAAGTCAAAATGTAATCAGTAAGGCCCCAATAGACACTAAAACATAATGGCATTTCATTGTAATTATTGTCTTTAAAGTTGACTTGAAGGCTATAAGGTTCTCTTATGTCTATTTTGAAGACTAAGGTTTTCTGTACATACTTGGTAGGAAGACGTACTGCAGAGATAAATGCTTGCACTTGTCAAGGAAAGAGATTTAGACATTCTCAATGTTTGGTATATGATATGTCAGCATGTGCATTTTTAAAGCCAGGTTTTTCTTTGTCAACTATATGATTGCTTATATAGTTGTCTTGCAAAAAATTCCTATATGATTTTTTTTTGCATAATGGATCGACAGCATAAAAATGTCAAAGGTACGGTAATGTATCAAAGTGCTGAATATCCTCAAGAAGTGACAGCCACGTTCCAAATGACATTCTGAATTTGGTTTTCTTTGGATGATGGGCAATGTGCCAGCACTCCAAACGAAACAATGTTTTTTCAGGTATGTTCGTTATAAAACATTTCACTTAATATTTAATTCGTTATAGAACATACAAACCTCATTCCATATGGAGCGTTCTGTATGAAATGTTCCCGCCTCCAGGCTTGAAACGTCCAAAGTCTGAAACTGTGCATAGAGAAAAATGGTTTGTCTGTTTTCCAATAACCATTCAGACATGTATAAAAGCAACATCATCTCACTTAACTTACATTAGGTACAAAAAATAGGTAGAAAAAGAAGAGCTGGTATTAAAGTTTGAGCCATATATTATACATGTTCTGAATAGTAAGCTTAAGTATCAAAACATCAAATTCAGCTACTAAGGAGTCAAATTTAGTTGTCACTTCTTTTTTGACAAACCTGCATTCCGTCCTACTATTAGGACCTTCCTTATGGTGACACCAGTGTCACTTTTGTGAATCAATGGAGTCGATGGCTACATCTTAAAACTTTGAAATACTTCTAGCTATAACGTGACTAGTTGACTTGCCAATGATTTTTGACGCCAATGCTTCGCAGACTTTGTAAGACGTTTATACCACTGTGCACAGGTCTTAAAATTACCACAGCGGAGCTTATCAAGGAAGAAGCACTCAAGGTAGTTCGTGACTGGGACAAGAGTCTTGCTCTTGAGTTTTCAAATGTCCTAGAAAATACTTCTGCTGACACTTTGTCAAGAAGTGCTTTGAGGGACAGGTGGGCTTTACCTGTAGTAACTCCTCCACTGGCTGCAGAAAATATTACACTGGCAGGAGATGCTTTGCATCCAATGACACCTAATCTTGGTCAAGGAGGATGCCTTGCATTAGAAGATGGAGTCATTCTGGCTAGACAGATTTTCAATGCCATTTCTGCAGGGAAAAATACCAAACAAGATGAAGAAATAGATAATGAAATCTCAGCTGCTTTACTAGAGTTTGCTAAGCAAAGATGGTCTCGCTTTTTCCCATTAACTCTCAGGTCCTATATGACAGGAGCTCTTTTGCAGTGGGACTCTGCACTAGTTTGTTACGCACGTGATGCTTTTGGTGTTAAATTAGCCCTTAGGCCTGAGAGGTTTCTAGATCACACATTGTTTGATTGCGGATCACTTCCAACATGTTCTGAGGAATTTCGCGAGCCAGTGAATCAGGCATCAAACTGATTTCATACTCGGCCTCACTGGTGAACCTGTCACTAGCTTGCAGTCACACAATTCCTCATCAAACTCATTGAGTTTTTAAGAGTGCAATTGAAAATGCTTAAGTTTACTTAGGATATTGACTGTTCAGAGGAGTTATATGGCGTATATTGACTATATATGAAGAAACATATTCTGATCTGTAATGCATTGCATTTGGTCAACGGATACTCAAATTATTGGCCATCTTTCTAAATGAATATTTTAATTAGCTACCTTGCTTCTCCAGGATTCAACATTTGTGCCTGTCTGCAAGCCACCAAGTTTTCTAGTCAGGTTTATGATCTGCCATGCAACAATCTTGTATTGCTCCTTGCTAGTTGTGAAGTCTATCTTGCAAACTGCTATGGAACTTTTACCCTTCTACTCTAGGCTCTACATAATTGTTGAGTTGAGTTGTGAAATTATTTTAACATTGGAACTTATCTATCCAACATTTTTCCAGGCACTCTATAAAAAACTTTTCCACAAAAGGTATGCTACTTTGTGCTTAGTCTAAGTTGTAGTGCAATTGAAAGTCTACCAACATGTTTGGTTTGAAGATGTTTAATTTTCCAATTTCTTGTAGATACGTAAGAATAAAACCCTAAGTTTCGTTGCTTTGGAGTGCTACATCATTAACTCACAGCAATTTATTTATCAAACCTAGACCTCTATCAAATTACACACAAGCTTGCACATTTTTATTAGTTTTTGACAATAACTATATTGCCTTGAATGTAGAAAAATCATTGTTTGCATGAGTGTGATTCACAAACCAATTCATGTTATTCACCAGGTTATTTATTCGCAATGAAGTTGTGGATGGTAGAATGATTGAAACATAAAAAAATCTTCCAAAAAATTTCAAACTTTTGGAAAGGAAGCAAACTTCATGAAAATAGCAATTGCCATTATGTTTTTTATGCATAAACTATTCCACGTGAATGTATGGAAATATCTATATCAAAACATAAATATGAAATACTTTTGGAGGTACATGTGTCTCCAATCTTGAGAATTATTTTAAGTGCATCCTAGTAGCATGTAGGAATATTGTAGTAGGCCATTGCATATACATAAATTTAATCCATTCCTCTGATGATCATTCAAGGACCCTTTGTGTCTTAATCATCATAATATCTACATGTAACAGAGTATCCAAAAGAAGCTATGTCAACAAAACTTTTGAGTACTAACCTGGAATGAAGAAATCCCAAGAGAAACTTTTCTTCACCGAGTTTGGCCAAAAAGAATTAGCCCTAATCAAAACCACTCGGCTTTGCAAAGGGTGAATGTGAAGGCCAATCATCTTTATAGTATATAGGCCATAAATCTTATTTATAGAGTACTTTTTTGTATTGATGTGATTTGTAGTGCACACTGGAAATCAATACATATATTGGCAATCAAATGGGTTGTGAGATTCTCACAATCATATCAAAAAAAGCTCTTCCCATGTCAACATAAAGGATTTTCTTGTGTACTATGCAAATACATGCACCAAATAAAATTAAGTTGCTAAGTAATAGTTCAAAGTATATCGAAGTAAGACACAAGATGCTCCTAATGTCAAGGCACTCACAGATTAAAAAGCAAAGTGAGATAACACTATTAAGGCCATGGGTTTAGCAAACACTTCGGAAATGCACATGTAGTCTTTTATATGAGCTTACATACCTTTTCCAAACCTTGTTTGATGTTAATTTCAATGCAATTCTTTGACTTGGGAAAGAAAAAGAAGACTCGTGAGGAAAGTTCAGATTGGGCAAAGTGCATTTGAAATGCTTGAAAAAAACATGTGCATTTAGAAATTTCTAGAGAGAACATGTGACTTTAGAAATTCATAGAAAGAGAAGTTTTTAGAAAGAGAGAAAGGTATAAAAGGGAAAAAGAGAAAAGGAGAGGCTTGTCAAAATTTCATAGCAAAATGAATCCCAATCAATCCTAAAAGTGATGGAGAATGCACAAATCAAAGATCTAGATCCAAACTATGAGCTAGAATCAAGCCTAGTTACCAAAACTAGTCAATTTGGCATTTAACTCCACAATAGGCACATAGATTTGATCAAATACGCTGAAGTAAAGTGCAGCAAGCTTCTTAGACCTGTAAACAACTTCAGTACCTTCCAAAGCAAGTAATTAATGCATAAAATCACTCACATCCAATAGCTAGAACTCGCCACCCAAAGACAATGTTGATAGAAGTGGAAAAACTTGATTTTTTTTCATGTTTGAATGGAGATCCCATCATACATTTATACATTTCAAGCTTGGATCTGAACGTTTTAGGGCATCTCTGTACATATCATAACCTAACCCTAACATCTAACCTAATAGGTCATTGGATCCACCCTAATATGAGATCAAGATCTCAAGATCCAAAAACAATGTAAAAGATGCTATTTTTAGCTTCTAGAGTTTCTCTAGCTTATCTAAGCACACTTTGGCCTCATTTCAAAGATGCTATCACAATGTAATATGAGGAATGAAGTCTCTGGAGAGCATCCTATGTGATTTGGCACGTGTGGCATCTATTTACGTGGCCTTCTTGCCAATTACAATGCATGTGACCAAAAACGGTCAAGCTAGTGTAATTTCAACACTCCTCCTCACAATTTAGCTTGATGAGACTATCCTGGATCAATAATAATTACATGCATTAAAACAACATAATTAACATGTTCTTGATGTATGTGGTGAGTATGATCAAGTCAACAAAACAATCACCAAGATTATTTATACCAAATTTACTAGTCCACAATTGATTACCACTAGCAATTTGCATTACATACTTGTTGAACTTGAAACTAATGAGGCCAAATACTCTTGTATGGGTATAAGTGTCCTTCAAGGATGATTCACTTACTCTCATACAAGGTTCACAATATGCCCCTTTGAAAATGAAGTAAAAATCTTTCAACTTATGAATGAAAATGTCATGCTTACTACTAGCACACTCAAGAGTAAGTAGGAAGACGAGACGAATGAAGACTGAGAGCCGAGTATGAGAGCCGAGAAATGCTAGTTAGTAATAACAAGCCATAACTGTGTAAGCCTCATGGTGAATCCAGAAAGATGGAATGATGTAGGAACTAGTATTTCTAGGCAAATGTAATAAATGCAAGTAGACCCCTCTTAAAAAAAGTAGAGTGAGCCACCTTTTGATGGTGACCTCTAGTGGAGAGCATTATTTTTTTTGTGCATTGTATCAACTCCATGCTGAAATGAGAAGAGCCTCCATGAGTTAGATGCATCCATTGAGCTCCTTGATCATGATGGTTTTCTTGAGTGATGCCCCTATGACAATGCCCTTCCATTCATATTGTGTGTGGTTGTGGATTTAGAGTGGATTAGTTTTCTTGCTTTCCTAGTTGTGGATTATATTTCATATTTCCTTGTGGATTAATGTAGGAGCCAACATTCAAGTAAACTAAATGGGCTAGAAATGTGGCATAAATCTTGCATATTCTCTAACATTCTAGTTCTTGATGTTTTTGGGATGTCCAAGAATCAAAAGACTAGTTGGCTTCTTGATTCTTGGACTTCTAACATGCTGTAGATTAGTTTTTGTTTCTCAAAAAAACTAGTTAACAACTTCTATAGGCTTTGAAGATGTCAACAATTATTCAATCGTTTTGCTTATCTGGAATGCAAAAATTACATACAAACAATTTCTAAAATCGAAGGTCTTTCTAGGTTTCCCACTTTGAGACTTTATCTTATACAAAAGCTTAATACAAGAAATAAATATTAAAAACATTCCAAGACGCCCAAAAATTTAGACTATTGAATGTGAAGGTGTCCTATATTGCCTTTTTACTTGTCGAAATTCGACAAAGGAGTTTACCCAATTTTTTTCCTCACAACCCCCTACCCGTATGATGAGCAGCCTACCACCCCAAGTCCTCCTTTTATGTGAGAACCAAACTTTTCATAATGCGATTTCACAACAGCTGCACAATTAGCTTTCCTATGGCACGGACAACCCTCCTCTCTACACGCTGACTAGCGAGTTCCCAATAGCGTCACAAACAACAACCTTAAACCCACGATTAAAAACTCTCCAACAACTATTGTTTCCTACTGAATAACTTTTACTAAAGGCTTTTCTATGCCCACAACACCACAAGACATTAATTTAGTGACTACTCGCTACAGTCGTTGCTCCTACCAATTATGTCATAGCTCCAGCTACTTGTTACATGATGTTTGCAGTCAATCAAGGAATTCCAAGCAGTGCAGTCTGGGTGAAAATCTCAAGCTAATGGGAATTTTTCGAAATCTCACTTTCCTAATATTCTTATACATAATTGCCGTTCGGCTGATTTTTGGGCCGTTTTGGGCCCTATATAGGGCCCATCTCTTTTCATCTAAAGGGGCAGAGAGAGCGCAACTGAGGAAATGTGGGCAATGATAGACAAAAAGGGTTTTGTCTATTCTCATTGGTCCACTTTTGCGCGAAAATTTATTTAAAGGGCATTTGAAGTGCATTTGAAATGCTTGAAACTGACATGTGCATTTAGAAATTTCTAGAGAGAACATGTGACTTTAGAAATTCATAGAAAGAGAAGTTTCTAGAAAGAGAAAGTCATAAAAGGGCAAGAGAGAAAAGGAGAGGCTTGCATTATGATAGAGAGAGAGAGAGAGAGAGAGAGAGAGAGAGAGAGAGAGAGAGAGAGAGAGAGAGAGAGAGAGAGAGAGAGAGAGAGAGAGAGAGACGTTGTTTTTTATATTTTAGGGTCCTTTTAGGGTTTTTTTAGGTTTCAGAGGAAAAATAGCAATAATGTGAGATGAGAGAGAGAGAGAGAGAGAGAGAGAGAGAGAGAGAGAGAGAGAGAGAGAGAGAGAGAGAGAGAGAGAGAGAGGAGCACGGGAGAAGGAGAGGGAGAGAGAGCAGGCAACATGGGGGACAAAGAGAGAGAGAGGGAGCGACAACGCAACAGGGGGAGAGACAGAGGGAGCGAGAGAGATAGAGAGAATAAAAAAAAGAAGGGGGAGAGACACATGGAGCGAGAGAGAGAGAGAGAGAGAGAGAGAGAGAGAGAGAGAGAGAGAGAGAGAGAGAGAGAGAGAGAGAGAGAGAGAGAGGGAGGGAGGGAGGGAGGGAGGGAGGGAGGGAGGGAGAGAGAGAGAGAGAGAGAGAGAGAGAGAGAGAGAGAGAGAGAGAGAGAGAATAAAAATATAAGAACATGCAATGGAGAGACAGAGAGAGCACTTTAAGATCGTGTTCCTCCCCTTTCGCTCATAAACTAAAAGAAAAACAAAATATAAATATGAATGAATGTTAAAGAAAGACGAAAAGGAAGACATCAAGATCATAATGCAACAACGATGGTGATTGCAATTGCAATGCAAACTACACTTGCCTTTGAGACATGGTCCACTCTCCCGATTCATGGCTCCTTCCTTTTTTCTGCTTCTCTCCTCATCCTCCACTATATGCGGTTCATGATTATCTAATTGTTCCCAGGTTGCATGCCATCACCAGTGAGGTAGTATGCTTTGAAACTGAGGCCTAGTTCCGGAAACAGATAGATGATACATAATTGCTAATCTCTATGCTCACAGAGGGGGAACGATACTGAGTTTTTGCTACACTTGATCAGTGAGAAATTGTGTTTCAAATTATCTTCATATTTTTACTAGTCCAAGTGAGAAATCTGTTTACAACACGATGGGGCACAATCATTTAGAGAATTCAAGTTTAAAGCATCTCCATGGATCTAGTGCCAATGGTTCTGGTGCACATGAAAATAAGCCAGTTTGTTCTGAAGAGGAATTTTTTGGGCTAGTTTCCTACATGCCTAATAAAACATTTTTGGAGAGAGAGAGAGAGAGAGAGAGAGAGAGAGAGAGAGAGAGAGAGAGAGAGAGAGAGAGAGAGAGAGAGAGAGAGACTATGTTGCGCCGACGTCTCAAAGGGCGTTGAGACTTGAGCAGTTTTCCCAACACGCACTTAAGTTTAACATTCATCCATCATGCACTTATGTAAAAGCCAACTTAGAAACATAACAAGCTTAACCATTCGGACATAAGAAAACTGGAATCCCAACCAAACTGAAAGCCAACTTAGAATCCGTCCCCAAAAGGTAACCAAAGGCAAAGACAAGTCACACATGAAACTCAAGGCATAGTGGTCGCCAAACTGACCGAATGGCATAGCAGCGAGCCACACGTCGGTGACGTGGACCCTTAGGCACCCTCGACGCAAAAAGGTTGTAGTAAGGGTCCTTCCACTTGCACCAGTCCCGGAGGCAAAACCGAAATGGTAATCATCCCCAAGGATCAACTTCATTAAATTTGGAAGAGGTTACATTCATACATAGACTGACTGGTCTCGGGGCCACCAACACGTGCTGGGCATTGTGCCTGGCTCATGTTGGTGGAGGGAGCTGAGACCTGGCGTTGGTTGAGCTGCCCAAGTTTTTGTCTGCCCCGGACTCTCGCTATAGTTCTGATGTGATTCGGTGCCCCCCCTCTGTCCTGGAATATAGTACTTTCTGGTAAAGCATGCTTTTTTGGACTTAGTTTTTATTTTGCTAGTTAAGCTTGGCAATCCTGGCAGAATCAGTTTGGCTCCCGGACATGGGTCCCGGGAGCCGTCTTAAAGGCAGAATCAACTTGGCTCATGACTAGGCCATGACTCGAGCTCCAGAGCTAGCTCATGACTTGTAACTATGTGGCTGGCACACCACATGTCGGAGGCTCAATCCTTGACTTCCTAACTCACTCTGGGACCTTCAGGGAGTGTCACCCCTTAGAGTCTTACAGGGCACCTTGGTGCACCCGAGTCAACTTTACAACAGACACCAAAATCAAGTTGTGCAAATATATTGCGAGATCTAAATGTAATTCTTGATCAACTTAGCTTTCTTCCAATCTAGAGCATGGTGAGTTCAATCAAGTTGTGCAAATATATTGCGAGATCTAAATGTAATTCTTGATCAACTTAGATTTCTTCCAATCTAGAGCATGGTGAGTTCGTTATAGTTGGAGACGGCTACAGATCCAAAGCTATTATTCAGGGAAGGATAACATTTTTCCAAAAAAATATTCATAGTTGCATATAATACGTATTTTATTTTAAAATATAGTATATTTACCATATTATATATCTGTGTATAATGCCACGTATTATACTACTTTGTGTTAGTACTTATTTTATTAGAGTTCTTATTTATTAGAAAAATTTATAACATTTTCACCATTTTGTGCATCTTTTGAAACATAAACAAAATGCACACAAGTGATTAAAACAAATCATAGAAATTGTTCATGGCCTTGAAAAGATCTACTAAGCTACTGAACGTTTCAGTCTCATTTGCAGATTTTAGTTTTCCTATGGAGCAGACGAGCGAGGAACGATTGTGCATGTGGGTTAGAGCTCTCCGATCATTTGTCCCTGTAGCTCATATGTACTGTTATGCATATCTTCAATTCATATCGTCAACATATCATCGCAGTACCTCACGTTGCTAATGCTTATGCAAAAGTTAGACAAATAGCTGAATGCTCACAAGCTCTGGTGTACCCATGAAGCCGTTCCTAGACCTTTACTATAGAAGTTGTGCATCATAAGATGTAGATTGAAGATCCAGGCTCTCCATCCACAACTTGAATGTCATTTATACTCAAATCATTAAGGCTTAGCTGCATTGATTGAAAAATCAGGTGTATTTTGACTCGAGCCTTAGAATTTGTTCCAAATCACCAGAAAATAAGCCGTGGTTAGTGATATAGCTACATTCATTAGAACAAATAAAAGTGATTTTCAATATTTCCAGACCAAGAAAGCTAGTTCGTTCTCATCGTATCAGACCTTGATAGGAGAATACACGTATAATCATTGCTTTGTAAAATGGAATGACTTCTCATCATTGTTGGTGAAATTTTGCCTCTTACTAGCACTCGATTTTGAGCTAACTAGATCCACTCTCATCATCACTTATTAATGTATCTTTTTCTCTTATTTCAGAGCTGTACAGCCTACTGTAGCAGCATGTGTGAGGTCTCTAATCAAGATAGAATGGGGGGGCTATGTTACTTCTCATCTTTTCCATCCATGTTGCATATGAATGGAAAGCTAATCAAGTGTAGATTGTGATGCAAGTGATCTCAAGAGGATTGGTGGATCCTAAGGAGAGTTCTTTGCACTCAAATTGAGGCATATTGAAGAAGAAAAACAGAGTTTTACATGCTTGAAGGCTGTACTATCAAAGATCCTTTATTGTAGGAGTCAAAATAGCAAATTTTGACTATTTTTCAATTTTCTTCAATCTAAGAAGCATTGTTTGGATTTATGATCCTATGAACGGATGAAACTTTCTAAATGATAAATCTGACTTTTTCAAGCTATTTCACACGTGTGAACTCAGATTTACTTCATCCACTTTTGCTTTGAAAAATTAAGTGCAAATTTTGACTAGCACCTAGAAATTGTTATTTTTGGCCTTCTTTGAGTTCTCAATCATTTGTTACTTGATTCCAAGAGATCAATAGTTTACATTTGATTAGTTTTGAACCTCTGAAAACATTCATTTAGTAAGCCAAAATCAATTCTCTAGGCATGACTTCAATGGGATCTTATCTAATAGAACAAAGTGAGAGACTCACTTCTACAAATTATGGTACATGGAAAGTGAGGATAGAATCCATTCTTGTACTTCAAGATCTAATAGATATAGTGAATGGGAATGAGGAGGAGCCTACTAATCCTCAAGAAATTCCCAAATTCAAGAAAAGAGCACGTGTTGCTCTTCATGTTTTAAAGCTAAATGTCTCTAATGAAGTTCTTAGAGAGATTAGCTCTTGTGTCAATGCTCAAGAAGCCTCTCTTTCTAAAGATTTTTGGGGAGAAGCAATAGGATGTGCTAACTATCTTTGCAATCTTTTGCCAAATAATGCTATAGAAGATATTTCACCTTATGAAAAGTTGTATGGAAGGAAACCCGAGGTCAATCGTCTTAGAACTTTTAGATGTGTATGCTTTGTACATGTACCTCTTGAAACAAGAAAAAAAGAAGATGCTAATGCTCTTAAAGGCATTATGATAGGCTACTCAAGTAAAGCCTATAGGATTTTTGTTCCATCTACTAATCAAACTATGATAAGTAGAGATGTGATCTTCCACGAAGATCGAATGTACATGAAGGACAATGTGCAGGGATCTCAAGAGCTTCATCAAGGAGGAGTCTCTTCATATTGATCAAGATGAAGACTTGTTGGGGCCAAGATCACAAGAGAAGCCGAGTCTACCAATGACTCCAAGAAGATCAACCCGAGAGAGATCCGAGCCTAGAAGACTCACCTACTTGGAAAAAGGCAAACAAGTGGAGGATTCAAGTTCTCTACATGCTTTTCACACTTCCATTGAAGAACCATCAAGTGTGGAGGAAGCTCTTCAATCAAAGGATTGGATCAAAGCTATGGAGGCCGAGTATGAAGCTTTGATGCAAAATGAGACTTGACAACTTGTAGATCCACCTAATGACAAGCATGTCATTGGATGCAAGTGGGTCTATAAAATCAAGCTCAAGAATGATGGATCAATCAATAAATTCAAAGCAAGGCTTTGTGCTAAAGGCTATGCCCAAATCAAAGACATAGATTATGAAGAAACCTTTGCTCCCGTAGCAAAGATGGTAATCATTAATATTCTCATTACTATTTGTTGCTTTTATGATTGGAAAATGCTTCAACTTGATGTTTCCAATGCTTTCTTAAATGGTTAATTAGAAGAAGAAATATATATGCATCAACCTCCAGGTTTTGTTGTGAATGGAAAAGGGTCAAAAGTATGCTTACTTTTGAAAAGTCTTTATGGCTTGAAACAAGCTCCAAGGGCTTGGTATGAGAGGTTGAACACTTATCTTCTTTCTATTGGTTTCAAGATTAGTTCATATGATCCATCATTATATCTTAAATATGTTGGTAATGATATAATCATGTTGCTTATTTATGTTGATGACATTTCATTATGTGGAAGCAACATGGATTTACTTGTTGATACCAAGATCTCCTTAGGAAAGGAATTCAAAATGCAAGATCTTGGATTTTTACATCATGTACTTGGATTAGAGATTAAGATCTCTAATGACTTAGCTTTCATTTCTCAAGAAAGTTATGTAAGATCTATGCTTAAGAAGTTTAAAATGCAGGTGCAAAAGCATAGATACTCCTATGGAGTCTAATGTTAAAGACACTAAAACTTGTGAGGAAGCATCGTTTGAGGACATCACACTTTTTAGAAGTCTAATAGGCTCTTTAATATGGCTCACTATCACTAGGGCTGATCTTAGTTTTAGTGTGCATAAGCTTAGTCAAAGCATGCAAAATCCAAAGATCCATGATTGGAAAAGGGGAAGAGGATCTTGAGATATGTTGCATCTACTCAAGACTATGGACTTTGTTTTAAAAGACATGATTTAAGCCTTGTTGCCTTTTCAGATTTGGATTTTGCAGGTGATAAGGTGGATAGAAAGTCCACAAGTGCTTATACAATATTTTTGGGAGGTAATCTTGTCTCTTGGCAATCTAAGAAGCAAGACACTATCTCCTTATCCTCACGTGAAGCCGAGTACAAGGCTTTGACTATCACAACAAAGGAAGTCATTTGGATCAAAAGATTACTAGGCATCAAATGTGATAGCATCTCGGCCCAATATCTTGCAAGTAATCCAGTCTTCCATGCAAGAAGTAAACACATAGAGGTAGAGCACCACTATGTAAGAGAAAAAGTTATGGATGGTGAGATTCTCCTTGAGCATGTATCAACTTCAAATTGTTATGCAAATGTACTCAACAAGCCTCTAGCTATAAAGGACTTTGAAAGATATAGATCAAATCTTGGCTTGATCTTTGAGTCCTTAGTATTGTAAATATTATTTGTATTTTAAGGAGTGTGAAAATATTGTAAAATTAAAATAATATTTAACTTAGAGATTCAGGTTTTGGGGTTTGTCCAAACTTGAGGTAGACTAGTCTAATAACTTTCCAATTAGAGTCAAGTTAGTTTTTTGTCTTCATAGTGATGTGTAGGTCTAGAACCTATCAAGAAACATTTGAGGCTACTCTTGTAGGTCAAAGGATTCTCAAAAAGAGAGATTCTCAAGTCTTATCCATCTCTCTTTGTAGAGAGGTAGAGGCAATGTGGCATCTAGATTGTTCTCTCTCTCTCCACGAGTTCTAGAAGGCCTCTTGTATTATAAATAAGGTGGCTTTGTACCACAAGGATACACTTCTTCAAGTAAAGCTTCCATTCGATCCATTTGAGGTGTAATGATAGTTAGATTGTGATGAATGCTCTTGCCTCATGCTAACTAGCTTTCCAATGTTTTCCATCTCATTGTTTTTGGAATAGAAGCTAGTTTAGTGTGCAATCATTCATTCTCTTGATCCTTTGTACTTGCAACTGGTTCATACGTATGAAAACTTCTCAACTAGCACATGCAATCTTGCATCTAGGCTAATCTAGCACCACCTTGCTAACCAATAACTAACCACAAGCATACCACCACACACCATAGCATACTCAAGACCCAAACTCTACTAATGTCCCATACCATAAGCAAGATCCAAACCCTAAGCATACTACACACAAGAAAACACTCTATACACTAGTAGCCACAGTAGAGCATAAGCATAACAAACAAGAGAGATCTCTCTCCCTCTCTATGAGCACCCTCCTCCCCTCATATAGATGGAAAATGGCACCCTCCAATACACTATGAGTTCCATGCACAACAGTAGGGTCATAGATTTAGTCGATGAGCAACCCTTCTGCCTGTCAAAGAGGGTTAGAACACTCCCATTGAGTCTTTTAATCACTTACATAACTTCTCAACAAATCTATGATGGTTCGATTAGTAATCTCACTTTGACCATCTGTTTGAGGATGGAAGGAAGAAGCGAATTTGAGAGTTGTTTCCAAATTATCAAAAAGGGCTCTCCAAAAATTGCTAGTGAACCTTGTATCTCGTACCCCAGTTGTGAACTACTTGCGCAATCCTCAACCATGGCCTTCCCAGTAAAACACGGTATGCAGATGAGGACTCAGGAATGTAAATTACTACAAAAGTGATTACAAACTGCATGCCCGCTATTTTTACAGGGATATCGGCAACTACACCCTTTGGTTTTACACGAGATTGATCCACTAGCTTGATGGCAAATTTTGCTGGCTTCAATCCCTGTAAACTCCACTTTTGATATAAAGTAGTGGAGATCAAGTTGACACCTGATCCTCCATCTACCACTACTGCCTCGTCCTCGAATCTCTTGTGTTTGATTGGCAGGGTGATGTTGTGTTCCTCACTCTCCCACGTTGCCCCGATGTGGAGGACGTTACTTGTCTCATCGTAGCCCGCACAATATATAAGTTCTGGCGCTGTTGGTTCCGCTTTTGTTTTGACCCAATCAGCCAAAAGGCCCTTAGCTTGTAGTGCAATTTGCAGCAACTCCCCCAAAGGTAAGCTGACACGGCTTGCTAGCAAACTGGCGAGCACTTCCGTATGCGGTTCCTCAGGCTCCACCATTTGGAAAGGTGGTTCATGATGGTGCAACCGATCGTTCTGATCAGTGCATAGTGGTGAGCTCGTTGGTGGTTCTCGTTCTTCGTGAGCAGGAGGTTCCATAGGGTTGGCCTCTTCTTGTGTTTTTTCCTCCGCTTGTGCTCTCTGAACCCAATGTCTTATCTTCTGGTACTGCTTCCTTTCTTCCCTCACATTTGGATATGGTGCTGAAGTTGAGGGTTGGTCATTAGAGACTGATTGTGGTGGTGAAGGTGCCACCTCCTTTCTCTTTTGTGCTCGCGTGACGGCTAGCACAGGTGCATGGAGTGGTTGCTTTACCGGTGGCATTCCCGCTGGAACTGTTGCTGGTTGTATCGCAATGAAGTTCAATGGTGCATTGGTTCCCAGTCGCCCCTTGTAGGGAAATTCAACAATTCTGTGTCCTTCATCGCATCCATAGCAGCCATAATTTCTCCTGCCCTGACTCTGAGCTTGAGCTGTATAGGCCGCATAATATTCATTTATGGCATGATCCATATATGGTTCATCTGGCCCATACCGTTGCTGTTGCTCAAGTTGGGGTGGTACTGGCATCTCTGGTTCTGTTGCTATCAAATTTACATGGGCTACTTGTTGATTAACTGGCCCCGGTGGTGTAGGTAAGGCCATGCATTGTTGATTATTCAGTGCGCCATACCTTGGTGCCGCATTTGGTGCCCCTTGATGATATGGATAATTGTTGGACAATCCGGGGGTTAAATGGACAAAAGACCATCTCGTGCGATGTTGCATTGCACAAATGGCAAAATCTTTGTGTCAGTCTCAGAATTTTGCTTTAGGACTGGACACTCATTCCTTGTATGGTTCTGGGTGCAAATTGGACACATACATTTTCTCGGCGTGGATACTATGGTTGACTTTGTTCTGGTGGATTGGACGTTGTTGCTATAGCTCCTTGTAAGGCTTTCAGTTTCTAATCGAACTGTGTCGTAAGTTGTTCCATCTGCTGTTTGTGTAATTTTGTCATTTGTTCCAACAGCAGTTTTGTGGATAGAGTGGAAGCATTTGATGATGATGACGCTATCGAGGGAGGAGGGGTATGGGTAGTTGGATATTCGTCGTTTGATCCCTCATCCTCTTCCCTGATGGCATCCTCCATAGCTTCTTGCAGAGTAGCGTACTGCTCCCGTCGTTTCAGTTCTCTCCTGATGCTACGTGGTAACCCCGCAAGGAACCACATGATCACCGCATGATTGGGAGTTAGGGCTGCACTGCACTCAGATCGTAGATGTTTGGCCCGCTCAATATAGTCCCTGACCCTTTCTCTTTTCCCCATCTTGACCTTGCTGAGCAGGAGAAATGG
Organism: Diphasiastrum complanatum; assembly: GCA_029204225.1. Lineage (NCBI taxonomy): Eukaryota > Viridiplantae > Streptophyta > Lycopodiopsida > Lycopodiales > Lycopodiaceae > Diphasiastrum > Diphasiastrum complanatum. The sequence continues at coordinate 36,941,120 of CM055101.1, forward strand.
GTCTTCTAGGAACTTCCTTGGTTTAAAGCGCGTGATGAGAGCCGCTTTAACCGCTTCCCAGGTGGATTTTTCTTCCTCTAACAAATTAAAAAACCAATATTGAGCCACCGCTACTAGGGACATAAGGAATAGCATCAACTTCTCTATAGGTGTCCGATCACCGTGGATTTCACAAGCTTGCTCGTAGATCTGGAGGAAGCGGATGGGATCTGATGATCCGTCGTATTTTGGTATCTCCATCCGAGGTGCTCTCCAAACTGCTTGTAAGGGAGCGACAAGTACGGGTTGACCCATTGGATCCATTGGTGCTGGTTCCGTAGCGTTTCTACTAAAAACCCGAAACGCGTTTCTGGACCGCGTTTCGAAACGTGTTTTGAGAATTGTAGTGCAACTATGGTTTGAAGAAGGTCAAACCCATTATAGTGAATTCTTATAATTTGTTCCAAAAATGCATCAAGGCAATCACAAATATTTAGAATGTTAAACACCAAGACTCAGCAAATGGTAACTTATTGGTCACCTATCATAACTCATATTCTTACGTTTGCTCTCTCTTAGAAGCAACTACCTGGTGTTTTCATACAAATATATCAATCTAGTAAGAACTAGTCGATCGTTTAAGATTTAAATGAGAAATCTCAGCTCCCACCATTTTGTAAGTGAAAGAACTTGACATATTTACGCAATTGAGCTAATTTTGAAAATCTATAGCAAAAAGACACTGAATACAACTCTAGTGCTAATCCAGAAATTGGAAGGTGATCATTCCAACAAGTCTACCCCTACGAAGGTATGAACGAAACCCATACAATCTATCCTACTGCTGACCGACGGTCATAGATGCTGTATCACTGCTGCTTGTACATGCTGCCTGCCTCTGGAATTGTATTACCAGCATTTATGGCTCATACCACTGTAGTAATCTGAATTTATGGATTTTTGCAGTACAACATGGGCTTGATTCCAAAAATGACTCCATACAAACAAAGAAATTGATGATCAGATTCAAAACCAGGATAATAAAAATAGCAATAATCAAATGTATATGGTTTCTAATTACATATATTGAAATACATGCAGCCATTCCGTGGCCAGGTATTGGCAGGCACAGCTCTTCTTTAAAGAACAATCAAACATAACTTATAAAGTCACCCTGCTTAGAAAGATTTCAACACTGTTCACAAGTCACAAAATAATTGCCAGTAAGCTACATACTCTCTTCAGTCTTTTGCCAAAATTTTAAAAAGCCAGCATTTGACAAGATATTTGCTTGGTGCTGGCAGGAGTTCCCTATGTGCCGTAAAAGAGCAAAGCCTATATATAGGCACAAAATAGGGTTTTGACTGAAAATTGAAGGTGGGCCATTTTGATTAGACTTTGCAGCATGCTCAATAAATCTACAAAACATCATCTAACTCTTGGATTTTACCAAAGTTATATCACAAAGCCATTGGGTAGAAGTGCATCCTTGATGATTGTGACAATGCCACCCTTTATGAAAAAGCCATCAGTCTCCCTTGCTGCCTCTTGCACATCATCTTTGTTGACTATCTGATTGTGGAGATTGAAGACAAGAAAACTATCAGCCGGATAATATAACTAGATACAGCAGTTGACTCTTAATCTATTTGCCCAAATTTACAGTCATGTCTTCCCTTGCAAAATTATACAAATACATTGCATTGCAGATGACCAACATAGACAGCATCAGATGAATAGCAAACCTCTGAAGCAGTGCATGCACCATGATGGCAGTAATTAACATTAGGCATGAAACACAAACAAGTCAAAATGAATCACACCTATATGGCACACTAACTCAATGCTAACAACTTAAAGCTTGAGCGTTCTCATGCTAAGATCACCAAGCGGATTACACTATGTTGGAACAGCTAATGAGAAAGCTATCAGAATATATGATCAAGAATAAACTGTAACAAAGTTAGACCAATTTATGACAAAGAAAGAGAATAAATTATAGCAAATAAGAAGAACAAACAGTCGATTCAATTTGCATGAAGACCTCAAAGGCGATGTTCCATTGGCTACAAATTATCAAGAGCTAAAAATGACGATAGCAGACAACTGGGCCCTCCAGTTGGCCCTTATAGTCCACTAACTGACAGAGAGTAATCAAAGTTAATTGTGGGTCTTGGCCCCTAGAAAAATGGTAAACTAGAATGCTGGAACAGTAACCAAAATTTTTTAGCAAGCATTTTCCTAAACTTCAAAATTTTGAATTTCATCTACTAAAATTAAACCTTCTTCTTGAGTTGTACATGTCCATAACATATGGAATAATAGCAAGACTAAGGCTGTAGATTGATGAAATGGTTGTGGCTGTGAATGATATGTACATACAAGCTCCTAATGAAAAGGATGCAGTACCTCATATGTATCAAAAACTTGTGCACACACCTCGTATGGCTCAACACCTCGATCCTTAGTTGCACTGGAACCGTGTTCCAAACCCAGAGTGTTTTGGTACTCTGGAATGTAAAATAGTTGGAGGTTCTAGATCTATGAAATATAACATTTAGAATGACGATTCTAGTAGTTTATCGAATACTTCTGTTAGTTTTGAGCTTTACTTTATAATGTTAATAGACATGTATGTAATATAAAAGATTTTGTATATCTATGATGTCTACTATAGTAACATATGATATACAGACATACACTGTGTATACATAGAGACTGCAATGCAGACTCGTATACTTACTACGATGCATACTCTAATGATTTTCCATTACATGAGTATTAGAGTTCCAGAAGTATGAAGCAATCATGTTGTCTGAGAAAAACAATGACACAGACAAATAATGACCCCGTAGTGAAGAACTAAGAGCATAACAGGACGCAGACAGATACATACTACAAAGCAAACAATATTTTTAAAATAGCATATAGCAGACAGATATCCCATGACTACCGCAAAGCAAATACATATTGGTACTATGTAGATATACCACATAGCAGATAGATATACCATAAATACCATGTGGTCATAGAGGTAAACCTAATGGAACAGAAAATTGCAAGTAGGAGACAAAGGCCACATGACATCAGTAGAGAACCTGTTGTGAGGAACCACCAAAGAGTTGTCAATGGACGTAACAAGATAACAAAGTAGCTGAAAAAAACCCTAAAACCTAAACCACAACAATTCATAGAATTTATGAACCATGGACGGTTCACCACGGTTCTGAGAACCGTACGGTTCTCAAATTTTTTTGGGGGGAACCGTGGTGAACCGTACAATTAAATAATTAATCAATTAACTTTTTTTCGAGTTTCCCACCCCAAAAATAGCCCAAAAAAATGCCAAAAAAATTAGGGAGTGGGTACAGATTAGTACAGTAGCATACAATAGCAAACAAAGTACAGTAGCCAAAAATAGCAAACAAAGTACAGTAGCCAAAAAAATACCCGAAATCTGTGAAATGAGGACCAAAAATGCCTTGGGAGGGGTTTTGGGGGCGAATGGGTAATTAATTTATTAATTAGAGGAACCATACCACGGTTCATGAACCGTGGTACGGTTCATCCCACGGTTCCCAGGACCCACGGTTCTGAGAACCGTGGATTCTATGCAACAATTATATGGAAAAAAAGTCAAATTATTATCTAAGGATTGTAATCCCTAGGGAACTGCATAGTCAAGAATGTATAGGCCAATGCAGACATGAGGGTCCGGGCCGGACGCGGGCATTCCGCGTCCGTCCGGGCGTCTGGGGGACCCGGACGCGTTCGACCCCCGGACGAGGGGTCGGACGCGTCCATCATTTTTAAATTTTTTTTTTTTGGCTAAATAACTCTAAAAACATTAAAAAAAAAAAAGCGGGTGCGTCCGGACGCGCGTTCGGACGCTGGGTCCGCTTCCTTAGGGCCAATGTATACTATCTTGGTAACTGGTTTAGCATAAATTTTAAAGTCTGTAATGTGCATTGTGGAAGGGTTGTTCTCCTTCTGATCATTGCATCATAATCGCATGGTGAAGCTGCACGTAACAAATCTAAGCCCTAAAGGATCATACTTAATAATCTAAGGCTCAAAAATCCTGAATAAATTTCTAAAACCCTACAAGCTATAGGCTACTCGTGGTCACACAGATTAATGGACATAAAATTGTCCATTTTTTTTATGACGGGCCAAAATGAAAAAGCAAGGTCCCATGTAGTAATGAATTATCTAATAAAATGGCAAGGTTTGTATTGATGAAAGTGAATTGTGACTCCAACAATATCATATATCCAAAATAAATATATACATCAAATACTAGTAAGTTGTGGGTACATCAAATACTAATAAATTGTGGGTACTAATAAGTGCACATATGACTTCAAAGGAAAATTTGGAACTGTTTCTCACTCTGCTTCAGATTATACGCTCTCATTTACAGCAGGAACAAAACTTCTGAATGTTCAAGTTACCAAAATAACCATCAAAACCAGCATACCTGGACATTTTCACCAATACGAGCATTTTTATCAACTATGGCCCTCTTAATAAAAGAGCCCCTTCCAATGCCCATTGGGACACCACCAGTTAGCAAAAGTGAACGCCGTTGCTCATCTGTCTGTTGACAAAACAAACAAAAAAACTTAGATTTTATAATAATGACAAAATTTACCTCATGTCGTGAAGCTTTTGTCAAACTCTTCATTCACATAACAAACTCTTTATGCTACTAACGGTATACCTCATAATAATCTGCACCCATAAGGAGTGCATCCTTGATGACAGCACCTGCTGCTATCCAAGACCTGAGACCTACAACTGAGTGCTGGATTTTGCAATTCTGTTGTATTTCATGTCCGTCAAAACATCAGCGTCATGGTACCATTCTTGCAGAGAAAGCTCAATGCGAGACAAAGAACAAATGAAGCTAAGGAAAAGAGTATGTCATATCAAATTTTAGATTCTACAAAGAAAAAAATCTGGCAAACCCAGATCAACCATCCCTATGTATAAGCATAAGACTAGAAAGGCATGGGCCAAAGCTATGTCAGACACATTTACTTTTGTTTCAGTACACTTTCATAGCTTCAACCTCAGATGCTGATCTCAGAATATCCTGAAGTTGGAAATCGTCTTCATGGTGATTGAATACTAGCATCTACTAGACTTAGAAGTGGTACAGGAGGAGATGGACATATAGTTTTCCAATTTATTGTGATTTGAAACACTCAGACTGCGTCAGATTTAAAACAATAATGTTATATCTTAGTTATACCAGGGCGCTATCAGTATCAGGTGCCAAATGATGATGCCATGATAACATATTCCTGGTACAGCAAACTTTCATCAGATTTTGTACCAACAATCTTCAAAATCCATATAAGTCAGTTGAATCTGTAGGAATCCTAGTTCATAGGCTCTTTGCGACATATCCAACTTGAGGCTTGGGATAGGTGCCTATCCCTACTTCCCTGTTGCAATCGTCTCTTACGGTCACTAAGCTTCAGGTGATCAACTTGTTCAGGGTCCTGTTAGGTCCAAAACTACCCCATTATAGAAGTCACAAGTTCTCAATGGACAATCCTGGATACATCTTTTGTAACTTGTGTGAAGTCCCTAAGTGGTATCTGAGACTACACGCCATTTCCAAACTACCATATATACTTTTGGAGAATGCGATTTCTCACTTGCCTCCTATTATACAAACTAGCACTCACTCAGTTGCATGATTCAAAGTATGTTTCTCCTGTAAAATAACTAGGCCCTCATCTAGGTTATCACCCTCACACAAACATTTCTTTAACCTGCTAACATTAGACACTAGATGTATTCTAAAACGTCTTTCTTGATCAACAGTACCTAGGAAACTGAAAATCATGGCACGGTGAAGGTCTATTTGGAGAAATAAGCCTTTGATATGGTCAAATATAAAGAATAAAGATGTGTCATATTGATGGGAGATTTCAATTATTAGGGCTGAAAATGCTCAAATGGGCTTCTACAAAGGTAGTAGTGATCCTCTTTGGTTGAATGAGATGATAAAAAATTTGGACATTTAGATATACTCTATGGATGTCAACAGCTCTACTATAGATTTTGGTATGAAATTACTTGATGTTTGTGGTGTGCATGATTTGGTTATTTGCAATGGGCAACATAGATGGTCATCCTCTCATCCATCAAAAGCAAGTATTGTTGTAGTTAATTGTGAAGTGTGATACCTTGATAGTAGAATGCAAAAGTTTAAATTCGTACATCACAAAAACAGGTATATGTAGCTTATTTGAAAGACAATCTAGGTCATAGCTATGGGGGGAAATGATGTCTCTAGCAAATATGAAGTTTGCATAAGGCAATCATCGAAAGTGCAGAAAAACCGTTCAAAATCAGCAAATGTACAAAGTGAAAAAGGACTCTTTTCTCAAAAATCCCTGGTTTGACGAAGAATGCAAAGAGGCTAGAAGTCAGTCAAAGCAAGATGAGGGAGTGGGAGAGGCTTTTTGTGCATGTTTTTGAAGAAAGAATCAGCTTTTATACGTAGTCAAGAGGATATACTTTCAAAAATGTGAAAAAGATCCTAAAAGCTTTGGGATTATTGTAAAACCAAAAACACACGTAAATGAAATTTAGCTAGATGCCTGGTGTTTCTATGCCAAAGAATTATACAAAGACATTGTAGATACACCACCAACCAACCAATCACATATTGCCTTCTTCACAAATGAAGAGGTGGAAAAAGGATAACAAGCTCTTTCAATGGCACATTGAGGGACCAAAAGCCCTTTCAATGGGACACTGAGGGGCCATAGGCTGTAATTCTTTAAGATGGGAAAATAAGTTCTGTTTTCTTTTATCACCAATTTGCTCAATCAAGATTTGGTTGATGAATTTCTTGAGATAAAGACACATAACACATTGCTCCGTATAAAACTGGTGATAAGAAAGATCAATCTAATAATATGGCAATATGATTGAGCATTTATTGGCAAGACTATGGGTCATTAGCTTGCTCTATAAGCAACCAAATTCGATAGCTTTAATGTGGGAGAATCATTAAGTAGCAGCGAAAATAATTTCTCCTCAATAAATACTGAAAACTTCAAAGGGAAATTGTAAATTGTGCTAAAAACGCACCTGGATGACACAACCTTCACCTATAACACTATTAGTCACATCAACATCTATCAATTTTGAAGGAGGGAGAAATCGTGCTTGAGTGTAGATAGGTGCCGACCTATCATAAAAGCTGCAGACAGAAAGACAAACATTTTTCCTCTTAAATTTGTATGAAATATCTCAAAGAGAAAAACTTGACCAAGTTATTACATTGGCATTAGGTATGCATGAACCTTCCCTTTCCTCCTCATTGAATTGAAGCCATCAACAACACATGCAAGTTGTAGAGGCTTGCAAGGAAGCATTTAATTTGCTAGATCATGGAGAAGACAATGCTCTATTGAGTACATAAGCAATAAATACATCATAGAACTACAAAGCAAATACATAATATTACAATCTAGTTGTTAAGAATGAAATTTATTAGCACAAGTTGCGTCAATTATCTACCTAAAATCTGGAATCGGTTTCTTGGTGATTCCTAAGTTTGCATTATAAAAAGCTTCAATAGTTCCAATGTCCTCCCAATACCCATCATAAAGGTATGCTTGCACCTGCATGCAAATAGAGGGAAGTAGGTAAGTGTTGTATACCAATGGTAAGCAAGAGATTGAAACCAGTAAATTGTTACCTTGAGAAGATAACTAGTTTACAAACATGGAAATATTGGGTGAAAACATTTTGTTACACATTAAAAAACATAAGCATACGTAAGTAACTTGAGTAGAGCTAAAGAATACCCATCTCTTATAATTCTAAAAACTTTTTAGCAACTTCTATTCTTAGAGAAGACAATCATGGAAATCTGTTGCAAATAGATTGGCATGTTATTCAGAAAGTTGTCTATTTAAAAAAAATGAACGTGGAAGTCTAGCCAATTGTGCACGAGTAATAAAAGTTCATCATACCCTTTGCCTTTGGTTCAAGGGGCATGAACCTTTCTTTTTGGTACATCACAACATTTCTACAAAGAAAATTTAAACTCTCATGCTCAATGAGCAAGAATTATAAAGAGTTCCAATATTGGGTAGTTGATTGCCTTGGAAAACTTCAGAGGTTTCTTTTACTGGGTGAACTAGCAGTCACTTAGTGAGACATCAAATGGAAGGAATACACAAAAATTCCCCATCGTGCCCATATTTTCCTCATTTAGGCATCCAATTACAAACTAGTTCGCTAAAAGTTGCCTCAACAAAATGAGAGTGTAAGCCCAAAACTAATGCACAATAATCATATTTGTAGGTACGTTCTCCATTCTTCCAAATCCAACCGCTTTCAATCTATTGAAAGATTACCATGGAACTGAGCCAAATCTCCAAGAACAATACACCCTACTTTCTTAAAGTCTTCCCTTGGTACCCTAACAACTACATAGGAGATGACCGACTACAAGATACCCTTATCTTAGAAGTTAGAACCTAAAACATATATAGCCACAATACTCAAAACTCATTTCTCAAAGAAATAGAATACACCATTATATTTTCCACCCATTCATAAACAATATGTGATCCTCGAGCATCCTAACATAATTGGTAGAGACATGAATAAATAGTTGGATCCGTTTTACTTAAGTTTCAAGACCATATTCTACTCATACTTGCAAGATTTTATTCTAGTCTTATACTATCCAAGATCCAATTCGACCACGATACTTAAAGAACAAAGGGAAAAGATGCCTCCATCCTAGATGAAGCCATTTAGATCTTGAAATCTTTGATAGGAAGAGTGCATGAAAGCATGTGGTGGGAGAATCAACACCAAGCATCAATTACTCACAAGATGCACATCTCAAGTATAAAATAGTGTCACCTTCATGCCAATTTGTGTTGCGCCTGGAATAACTTCACTTCCAAAGTCATTTGCTCCTGGAAACTCTTCGCGCAATAACTTCACCATTGCTTCTTTACTGACAACATATATCCCCATACTTGCAATGTAAGGCATCTCCTTTGCCCTTTCCTCATCAAGGCCCAAGACAGTTGTGTCTACCTGAAAATGACTTAAGGCATTAATGATTAGCATACAGAAATTCAGTTTGTATTATCAAGGTCTCAAAAACTGTATCTACATGTTCAACTAGGGATTTATTTCACTTTGAATTGTTGTTTTGGACAAGAGCTGGAATCTAAAAAGGTTGATTTGAATTGGAATAAGTTAACAGGTAGTGAAACCTATAATTGAAAACAAGAATCTGAGACTCCAGATCCTACAAATGTATTGATTCTCAGTAAACTTTTCCTGCACACCCACAAAGGTACAACAATGTCTTCTCCTACTTTGCACTCTTCTAAAATTTGGCTTGCCCTTAGTCCAAGCTTGAAAACAACAATGGAAAGTCAACCTTGATGTTGTTACAAGTTTTTAAGCACCATTCTTCTATCTTACCTTCATGGATCTTAAGGCACTTCCTTTCGGCTTCTCCGCGAACTCCTTGATCCTCCCTTCTGAATCAATTTTCATCAGACCAAAGGAAGTGGCTCTTTGCTCATCCATAGGCAATGCTGCAACAGTAATATCTGCATTGGTCTCTCGATGGACTTGTATAAACTTTTGATAGTCCATACGATAAAGGTGATCCCCTGCCAAAATTACATACTCCAAAATAGGTTGCTCCTCAAATAACCATAAATATTGCCTCACAGCATCTGCTGTTCCCTGTGCAATAAAATTCCAGACACACAATAAGCCAGACTCCAAACAAGAAAAAGCTATTAACACAAGTCTAGATTGACGCACATCTTCAAGAGCCATGTTCTGGTCATCCATAAAACCACTGGCTACAAATAATTGACTATAGGGATCTGCACTGCATACAAACTATCAATAACTAAGCACTTTTATCCTTGATATGTTTCCCGAAGGTACTGGCTGTCCAGTATTGTAACTACATCTTCAAGATCCTTACATAAAGATCAACAACCATGAATATCAATAGCTAAAATATTTAAATTCGCAGAAGCACTCCAAAGTTACAGCTTTAAGATCCCAATACGAACCCTTCAACACTTTCAATTGCTAACTCCAACTTGAGAGCATTTAACAGAAGGCCTTAAGGACCTGAAACCAATTTGGATTTTCTGGACTCTGCTGAGCAGCAAGCACTTCCACAAAGCCCTCATTTTTGTAGCCTCCCATGTTGCTAGCGTAGGCGCGTGATAAGTGGCGATTTAAAGATGCAGAATTGAATTGGGTGAGAACATAGATTTTTCTGATGTTACTGTTGATGCAGTTACTGACTGGAATATCAATCAGCCGGTAATTTGCACCCAACGGCACTGCAGGTTTTGCGCGTTTCTTGGTCAAGGGATAAAGCCGTGTCCCTGCTCCACCTCCTAAGATTATGCCCAATACACTCTGCAGAGCAAGCCAAAACTTGATTACATCACATGCATCACCTTTTCCACTTGAAATTTGTGTTTACATCACATGCATCATCTTTTCCACTTGGAATTGAAGCGATTGATGTCACAATGAGCCATCTTCAATGAAATCAAATCCATCATCATTTCCAATCCGAATTGCAAGTGGTTGATGTAACAATAACCCGTATATAATCAAATCAAATACAACGTTTCTTCCCCTTCGAATTTCAAGCAATTGAATTAAAAATGCTCCAATTTGTCATAGTATCAGAGAGCTACATGATGCTAATGGATGATGTGGGCTAATTGCACAGAAAAGGACTGAAAAGCAAAGCAGAATTTCGAAATAAGAGACATCCTCACCGAACCAGCATCTGGGTCCAAGCAAGACTCATCCTTTTTGGAATCTGTCACAGCTTTTGGAGCTACTACTACTGCAACTCTCCCAGCTTTCTTGTAGCTCCGAGCTCGGAGGGCCTGAAGGGAGCAGGATCCTCTCAGAGACGAGCCCAAAAATGAACCAACAGACCAGCCATGCGCAGCAGCATTGCTGCCCCTCCTCCATGTACCAGCAGGAGCGGAAGCTGCAGCTGTCTCATGAAAGGAAATTGGCGCTTCTGCTGCCTGCAATGCAATGCTCGCCATCGCTGCCATGCTTCTTCGTTAGCAGTGCGTGCTCTCTCTCTTTTTCTCGCTCTCTCTCTCTCTCTCTCTCTCTCTCTCTCTCTCTCAAAGAACGAGTCACATGCAGGGATGCCATTCATTTGATGCCACATACCTATATATATGGTAGGATGGTTGACACTTGGCTTTGCACATATAAATATTCAATTGGCCAAGCAAAAAATCCAAGAATTGTCATCCCATGCTCACCTTGAACCAACAAACTCTTAAGTTTCATGGAGAATTGTCTAAGTCTTGTAAAGAATCAGCTGATTTTAAGTTCAACTGGTTGAATTCGAACTCGTCGAGACATCGATTTTGAGATATTAACGGTTTTTGACGATTGTACGTGTCATTTTACGATAGTAGTCATAGTTTTTAGAATTGAGCATTCACAACCTCACAAAATCACTTATGATTATTTCAAAATTAGTGAATTAAAGATCAATGTTCACAAGAAGTATTCATGAATCTCATAATGTAGTAGTCAAGATTTATGATTAACATTCATGACTTCATAATTCACTACCTATGATTTCAAGAAAGTGGTCACAAGTCATGAATTTGTTCCTAATATCTATGAAAATATGCACAATTGAATAGTCACAATTTTTAGAATCGAGTACTCATTAATTTCAATTAAATATTGATCTAAATAGTATTTTGGTATTGATAAAAAGCACAATTCAAATATTAAAAAATCTCATAATTCAGAATTCACGATTTCACACTTACAATTTTATGATTCAGTAGTCATGAAAGTGGTTAGAATACTGATTTTCAGGGATCAATGTCAAAGATCATATTCATTATTCAACGCATCCCCGATCAGTCTTCAAAGTATTCACAATCGATATTTGGAAAGCTTACCTTGACTATGCAGAGTATTCACAATCAATATTCAAAATATTCATGATCATTATTCAATATTCATAAAGTTCCTACTTTGATAATCAAAGAGCTCACAATTCGATATTCAGAGTATCCACAAGCAGTATTTAGAGTACTCATAATCAATATCCAAATTATTCCTAATGAGTGAATAGAGTATTCATGATACTTGGTTTTCCTTCTCCCTCAACTTTGCTACTAGACTCATAGTTTTGAGACACATCATCATCTCTTCTTATTTTACTTACTTCATCTTTATTTGGTCCACACCTTCCCATTTCCTTACAATTATTGTTGTTTAAAGATTCCTTTGGAATGAAAAAACTAGCAACCTAAATTGGAAATTTATACATCCTCCTTTTCTCATGGCGATCTTGGCCTCCATGATCCCTTAATAAATCCTTTGCTAAAAGATGTATCATTCGTTAAAAATATAATCATTTCATTCACGATCCTTTTGGTTTTGATTTGAGTCATCCATTACCACAATCTAGAAAACCGTGAATCTCAATCATTCACCACCAAGTTGGATGTACATATTCTTCATATAAATATAGATAACAACAACAACCACTACACCTTCCAAGGTGCTAACAAAGAAGGAACTATCATCTAGAAAAGAATTTACCTTGCCATGAAGAACCTAGTTTCTATTTTAACCAGTTCAACTCAAAACGGTAAACCAACAACCCCCCCACCCCACCCTTCGGGTATTTGAAAGAAAAGATTAAAAATTATAAAAAAGATTAGGATGCCATTATTGTGTTTTTGTCAAGGGAATATTTCAACAAGCCAATTACTATGTCAATGTTGGGAGAATATCTCAACAAGCCATTCAATTCAATTCAACTATTGTGGTATTGTCTCTAAGCTTTGCCCTCATTGCAACACTCACGAGAAAACAATTCCTCATCTGCTCAGGAGAGTGCCACCATGAATACTGAAAATACATTGTCCTTACCATACTCTCCATGTTGTTTTTCAATGAAATCACTCTCCAACCTATGGATATCCAAAGCATTTGGAATATTTTTTTGGACATATTCCTTTCATAACATTTGGTTGAATAAAAAAAAAATTGCTCAAAGTTTCTAATAATCTAAAACCTATTAATGCCATGACTACTTGAGTTGTGATTCTTTATATAATTTGCTCAAAGTTTCTAATACAATTAATTTTTATGAGATAAAAAAGAAGAAGAGACTTTGGGTTCATAGGTTTCATAGGTCATACATATAATGCTTGTTGAATTATTTGTGTGGAAGTTTTCTATTGTAAAATTGAAATTTGAAATGGTTTCTTCAAACTAACCACATTATAACATCATTTTGAGACATGCACACTTGGGAGCACATTAACTTCTAAACGCTTCACCTTATGGCAATCCAACAATGTTGGCGCATGACAAGCCCCACCCTAGTGTGGTGCGATACTCAACTTTTGTAGAGAGTCAAGTGCTATGCTCCTCTAAAAGCTATTAGTGAATGACTCCCTTGTGAATGATTGAATGGATGAGCCTCCACATAGTCTTCAAGAGTTAATTTCTTGGAGGCTTACTTGGGTACTTAATTTTCCACCTATTGTTATAGGTGTAGATTTAAAAGACCTTTATGGAGTATAAGGGTAGCACCGTCGAGGTAAATTTATGACACTTCTTGGAGTGGGAACTTACCAGCACTTGTGAAATTTGGCATTATAGATGCCCTTGAGGCAATTTCGACTTAGTGTCTTTTGTGAAGTTGATGTATTTTGTTTGCCATTTGGTGCACAAAGTTGCTTTGAGATTTTTGTTTCCCATAATCTAAAAAATAGAGTATGACATCTTCAATTAATTTGAATGCATGTTGTAGGCCATTTATTTCACAAAGTTTCCTTGCAATTTTTTTTTTTTCATGATTTGAAGAATAAAGAATGAATCCAATCTATATATCATTTTTCCTTCTCGGGTCTTTTGATTGTATTCTATAACATTTTTATGATATATTGTACTTAATTCCTAGAATTAGGCGAATGATGTAAATGGGATTTTTGATTAATGTTTTTGCCCATCAATGTTGATGTTCACTCTTCAATTTGAAGTGTGAGTCTCTAGGATGTATAATGTAACATTCTTATAGTATCCTCTACTTTTCAGTTTCCCATAATCAAAGTGAGTGATGTAAATGATGATTTTGATTAGACACTCTTATTTACTAATAAAAGAAGCGCAAAGTTTTTAGCTAAGTGTTTATTGAAAGACAACTCAAACCATAACCAATTTGTTTGAAAGGCGAATATGAAAATTCAAAGTTCATACAAAGTAATGGATTGTATATGATAGATTTTGCTCATATATAGGTAGCTTAAAAAGCATGGTGTTATTTTTTTGACGGAACATGGATAAGCACCATAAATTTCACTTTGCAAAAATAGACATGCCTATTTAGTTTAATAATCTGAATTTCATAAATGCACGCATCTTTTATATTTCACACTTTTCATGTGAGATTAAGCCAATCCATTAAACAAATGGAAGCTGAATTATGTCTCAAAAGGACTCCCAAAAATCCTTTGAGCCTTGCCAAATTTTCTTTGGGAATCCTTAGCAGGTAGAATGTTGTGTGCTTGCAAGCCTTTCATAATACACTAAAATTTTAAGTTTCTTTCTAAAATAGAACAAATCTAGGTCTACAAAGGCTGAAATCTTCTTACATTCATAGAATTGAAGCTTACCTTCACATGCAATTCACATGAAAGTTAGAAACAAAATGGGCCCTTAGAATTTCAAATGTGGTATGCAAGTCAAATTCTACGCTTGCTTCAAATATGTTTAAAATGGGCTTCAAAGTGTGAAATTGATGTCAAATTTTAACATCAACTAGCAACTATGTCTCTCTCACCTCCTCACCATCACCCTCCCTATTTTCTTGGTTTTACTTCCTTGATTTGAGAAACTTGGAATCTCAAGTGTCTCTCTCACCTCCTCACCATCACCCTCCCTATTTTCTTGGTTTAATACACATGTACTTCCTTGATTTGAGAAACTTGAAATCTCAACTATGTCTCTCTCACCTCCTCACCATCACCCTCCCCTCCCTATTTCCTTGGTAATACACATGTCCTTCCTTGATTTGAGAAACTTGGAATCTCAAATGTGTCTCTCACCTCACCATCACCCTCTCTATTTCCTTGGTTTAAAACAGATGTCCTTCCTTGGTTTTGAGAAACTTGAAATCTGGGTGGCGGGTATGCCCTACATAAGAAGCATGTGTCCCAAATAATAGAGACGTGCTTCTTATCTCAGGCAGGGACGTCGGCTTTTTGGAGTTTGATGCTCTGATGGAAGCTCCAATTACTGCAGTCTACTACATTATTGTAGCAGCACATAGAACAGATATAACGTGTTGTACGCTGGCCACCCATTGGGCTCACCCGCCGTCGCAATGCACGGCATAATCTGTGCCATGTGGGCACGGAAAGGCCCTTGTGGGCACGGAAAGGGCAAGGGACCTACCATCTCATCTGGATCTGACGCCAATTCCAATGAATCCCAAGCTCTTATGTTTTCTGATATAATCACAGGCTCATAGTTTTTCTATATGAATTAGCAGCTGTTACAAGAGTTGTGTCACTTGTGTGAAAAGTTCCAATTATTTTCAACAGTCTCCCGTGATTCAGTAAGCTATATCATGTGTGATATTGGAAGAGGCTGCTGCATCATTACGAGAAGTGGATGTGGGTCTAGTGATTAAGAAGTTTTAATGCTTATCGAGATTCGGATAGTTGCATGAATATTCAGCTTAGAGCTTGATATGGGTACCCATAATTGGCAAAGTGTAGCGCGCATGATCAAGCATTGAAGTGTTTGCTGAAACTCAGAGCTGGTGTGGGTATCCATTGGAATATTGTAATGCCGATGAAGCACTGGAGTGTTTGCCGAAGCTTAGCACAGTTAATATTCAGAAGAGTGTCTTTGAGGAAACTGAGGATTATGTGCAAGCTTCTGGACTGGGCTTGCCACGATTCACTATTCTCTAATTCGTCAGCCGAGTTGGCTACATTCAGCAAGCAACGATCCAACTTCAGCTGCAGCCATCCTCCAGCACTACAGCGTTGTCTCAGCCGCATGCTGGTCAGAACTTCTGTGCTCTGCTGCCTGAAGGTACAAACAAATCTAACAGTGCCGCTCACGGGTCCTTATGCTCCACCTACAAGCACCTGTGCCAAGGGAGTGCAAAAGCGTATCCAACAAGACTTAGACCCTGATCAGGACGCTGTTAGGTCACCAATTAGTTTCCTTAGAGTCTGTACACAGGCTTAGATCAATTGAACATACAACATTGTATAACATCAGAGTGAATCAACAAGATAATGCACCATAGATTTCAGTAAACAGTTTGATTTGCTGTATCAGAATGAAAGAACACTGCAGTTTCAAGGTTAATTCTATCCTTTTAAACTATATGTAAGCTACTTGCACTCAAGCCCTGCCAGAAATGAGATGAATATCCAATTTAAACTACTGAATCAAGGACTTCATGGCCATGTTCTAGCATCTGATTTGCATTACGGGGATGTTTACTGATTATTCTACTAACGGGCATTAATCTAGCTAACTCGCTATTCTGCAGCATACAACACACTTCAGCGAAATGGCAACTTGCATTTCTTGCTGGCGCCAGTCCACACTATATAATGACCATGTACATAAGGCTTTTTATCAGATTTTGATAAGGAATGTTTTTCATTATAGATAGCTCCTGTTCATTGCCCGACTATGATGCTTTGAGATTCTCACCCTAAGGCACTACAACATTTTGGAGGATTTCGACCATATCACCGAGGCTTTTATAAAGAATGTTTTAATGAATAAAGATCACAAATCTCGGTTTACACCATGAAGTATGCCTCGAAAGGAGATCCTCGATATATCCTTCGATAATCGAAGCTTCTTCATCTCATTTTTGCTTTGTTTATAGCACGGAGTTACCGAGGTCCCTCGCTATATCCCTCTAAAAAGACTCTTGGTGGTATGTCTATTCCGAGGGATATACCAAGGGACATCCCTTGGTATATCCCTTTCAAAATGGCACCATGTTCCAAGGATTATTCCGAGGGTTATAAAATCAAAATATTTCTTTTAGTCCAGAATGGAGCCAGGTTACTGGCTCCATTTTGCCCTAAAAATGGACTCCATCCGACCCCATGAGTCTTTTGCACCACTTCTTATGAAGTTGGTAAGCAAAATCATTTGTTCATAATTGTTAGTAAAAAAATTTGCAAAATTTATTTGAGTTACATTGTAAGCACTTAAAAATTGATGAAGGAAAATAACTTCAACGAATATATACACATGTTACAAATTGGATTATTGAAATATACGTAATTATAATTAGATCCAACTGAGTTGTCCTTGTCCTGGCCATTGACGTCGCAATCGGACTCATGTGACTGCGATGCATGGGAATGAGACTGTGATACCTGCATCCAATGAAAATGATTCAGTTATTTAAGAATTGTGAGAGTGAAAGTCAGACCACATTAATATAGTGAAGTTAAAGTACATCTTGAAGCCATATATACCTCAGATCTAGAATATCCATCTGAATCAAGGCACAAAGAAGACTTGAAGTTTGTGGAGAAAGGATTCCCCAAAAATCCATCAAACAACAACGAGAGGCCGCTAAGAAGCCAGATGAGACTTTAGAGACCTTCTCACCTTGGCAGCGGTGGCCAAGGTTCTCCCATGGACATCATTATAACCCTGTCAAATGCCTCCATTCTGTCCTAAAACTGGACTCCATGCAATTGAAGATCCATATAGAGGACTTAACTTAAACAAATTATATATATTAATACATAAATGTTCCAATTACAAATATATATCAGAATGAAATGCCTAATTATTAGATCCAGTTGAATCATCCCCGTCCTGGCCATGGTCATCAGACTCATGTGACTGTGATGCATGAGATTGGGACTGCGATACTTGCGTGCAATGAAGATGTGTAGATTTTGTAAGTAATGTTGTTAGAGTCTTCGACCAAATGAATGTGGTGAAGTCAAAATATATGTTGAGGCCATAATACATACCTCAGAATATCCATCCCAGTCAATTCTCACTCCTTGTCTCTCCAATAATTTGAGTAATGATTGCATGTTGTTGGAATATGCATACTTGTACTCCTCTTTTGTGGGAGACCGCTTTACGGCAGATTTCTACATGAACTGACAAATCGGTGATGGTAATTTAATTTAAACAGATTCACAAATAAAATATGAGTTACGATAATATCAAATTCAACTTATGGTGGAGAGACTTACGAAATGGGCATGAAAAGATCCTTGGCCACCACTGCCCAAGTGCGAGGGCCCTACTATCTCCATATGCTTCTTAGCTGCCTCTCTTTGTTGCTTAAAATGATTTGGATTTTCTCGAAATTCTTTCTTTGCAAACTTCCAATCGTCCTTGTGCATGCTGTATGGCCTAGATTTGTCATCTCTCACCACATCTCGGATCTCCGATTTGTGGTGGCTCATCACGCCTCCCATGTGTTGTCTCATCCACATTCGGTTAAATTCCAAATCAGGAGAAGGGAATGTAAATTCTCTATACAACTGATCAATGACATAATTCTTTTCCTCATCAGTTTATTTGTGCTAGTCCTTGAAAATGTCTCTGTTGAAGACCACATGCGTGAGTTGACTCATGTGAGTGATGAGCGACCACCACGGTCATTCTCCACTATGTGCTTCTCCACATCTATGTCATAGGATGGCAAGACGTCAGTTGATGGAGAGGTGGCAAAGGGAGTGTCAAGAGGAGTGGAGGAGTTGACTACAATAAGAGAAATTTGGGGAGGAATTTGAGCGGGAGTGAAACCAACATGGGTTTGAATGGGAGAAAAAAATGGGTGGAATAGCCTGGCAAGAGGGATCACGATGCCATGGAGACCCCCATAGGGGGTGTGGGTACTAAAGAAGGAAAAATGTGAGGAGAGAGTGTGGGGATGTCAGGATAATCAGGTGTAACATATGCAAGAGCCATAGTATCACGTGTCATCCATGTTGCTTCCTGGGTTAGGGTTTTTGAAGTAAGAAATCCCTACGACGAGGCCTACTAGTTGGACGTGCGGGACTTGAGGCCACATAAAGCACAACATTATCGGCATCATCGCCACAACAAGAGCCACCACTGAGGCGACTTCTCCTACGATCTCTCTTTCCTCGGCCGAAATGTCAAGAAGAGGCACTAGCATTAGAGTGCACTAGGGAGGGACTCCCACCAAATAGACCCTCATGGAAGGAGAGAACACCTCTGTCCGAGGGTTGTGGGAACTGGATCTCCTCAGAACGAGATGATGTGGACAACCTATCCGAATTCCGTGCATCCCAATGAGCCTGTAGTCTCTCCATGATCCTGCTTGCAGGCGAGGGAGACATCCCATCTATATAACTGAGGACCTCATCGTCACTCATGGATGAAAAACAGGATGACCCATAACTGCGGCCAGATCCGTGACTTGGAGATGTGTCACGAGACATTGAGGATATGATTGGAATTATTGCTACAAGCAATAACAGATATTTTAAGAAAATACAACCCTGTAGAGTTAATGAGTGCATGAAATAAATTCAAATAAATGAGTTTAGGGTTTAGGGTCGAACAAAAAAAGTGACTCTTTGCATTCAACCATCCATGAATAAATTACATTATACCATAATAATCACAAATAACCACAATAATTACACTTTATAACAAATAAATCTAGGGCCAAATATAGTTCAATTACATATCTGGTCAAGGTTCAAGATTACATAAAAAACTAGCTACATCAAAAGATGGTTGGCAAATGTACGAATAAAAATGATAGATGTAAAAACGTGTACATAAGTATCTATAAATATGGAAAAGCTAGCCATAGAGCAAAAATGCTAGCTAGATCTATCTAATTCCTCCTCATGATCTTCGTCATGTAGGACTTGTTGTTCCTGCACATGCAAGACACATGAATTAGTCTTCTGAAAAATTATATGGGAGTGGGAGTGAATAGTTTAAATTAGAACATAAAATGGATTTGATGTTGTACCTGAGGAGCAGCATCCCAGTCTATACGCACGTCCTACCTCTCCAATAACTCCAGTACTGTCTACGTACTATGGGAATATGCATAAATGTACTTGTCATGTATGGGAGACCACCCCACGGCAGATCGCTGCACAAACATTCCAAATTTCGATCATATAAAGAGAGCATTTTATTTCAATGTGTCTTACAAAAAATCTCCAACATCAAAAAAAAGAAAACAATCAATAGTCAAATTACACAAATGGGTATAGGGTAGACTTACAAAGTGGGCTCAAAAATATCCCTTGCTACCACTGCCCAAGTGAGAAGCCCATGTGCACTCTAGTCGGACTCCGGCTGCCTCTCGCTATTACCTGAAACGTTCTGGATCATCTCGATACTCATTCTTCACATACTTCTAGTCCTCTTTTTCCACATAGGAAGGCTTGGCTTTCTCGGCTTTCATTGCATATCGGATCTCCGATTTGCAGTGGCTCATCGCAAATCCCATGCGGCTGCTTATCCATTTTCATGCGAATTCCATGTCTTGGGATGGAATAGGGAACTCACTATGCAGCTGGTCAATGACGCAATTCTTGCGGTCATCGTTGACATCGCGCCAATCATGAAAAATGTCTCTGGAAAAGTGTATACACATGAGCTCCCTCATGCGCGAGATGACCCTCTTACCATGAGCATCCTCAATGATGTGCCCATCCTTGTCTATGTCATATGACGACAGAATGGCAGCTAGTGGCGATGTGGCCATGGGAGTGTCTATGGAGGTGGCCTCTGGTGTGGGAGATGTGGCTATGGGAGTGTCTACGGGGGTGGCCTCAGATATGGGAGATTTCCTATCGACATATTTCAAAAATGTTTCTTTTGACATCTGAAATTAACTTATCTCTTCTTGAGAAGATAAGCGTGTCATCAACATAAACAATTAGAATGATTATTTCATTTTGGACATGCTTGATATAGACATTTGATTTAGCAATTAGAAGTTTGAAGCCTAAGGAATGTAGTGCTTCATCCTTCTTTCTATATCATTGTCTTGTTGCTTGTTTCAGACCATAAATGTAACATCCATATTTTGGATATTCTTGGCTTACAAAACCAAGTGGTTGGTCCATAAATAAGTCTTCTTCCAATTCTGCATGCAAGAAAGCAGTCTTCTCATCCACAATATAGATTTTCAGACCATGAGCCACTGCATATGCGAAATAACAAGCGAATTGATGTATGTTTGACTACCGATGAGAAAATATCAGTGTAGTCGATTCCATACTTCTGTGAAAATCCTTTAGCAACCAACCTTGTTTTGTATCTGATGTTTTCTCCATTAGGGCCTGTTTTGATCTTGTAGGTCCACTTGCATTTGACTAGTATTTTGCCATCAAGAATAGGTGCAAGTGTCCATACATTGTTCTTATACATGGATGGCATTTTGTCCTCCATTGTTTGAATCCAACGATCTTTATCTGGTCCATCAACAGCTTCTTTGAATGTCTGAGAAGTAGAGGTGAGGAAGTCCTCCAAATCCAAGGTAGAGCCTCCAAATGTCCTCCAAGCAACCTGCAAGCTTCAAGATGCTCCCCAACTCCAAGCTAGGATGCCTCCACTTGCAAGTAAGAATCTGCAAGCCTCCAAGGATCTCTCCTCCACTTGTGTCCCTACTCTTTAAACACAAAGATAGATAACAAGCTGTCCTCAAGTATTCACCACCCAACCATAGCTAGATCCAAGCTCCAAGCAAGACCTATCTAGCACCCCCTTGATAACCATAAACAAATCACAAGCATACCACAACACTCCATAGCATACTCAAGATCCAAACCCTACTTATGTCCCATACCATAAGCAAGATCCAGACCTCAAGCGTACTACCACAAGAAAGCACTCTACACACTAGTAGCAACACTAGAACATAAGCCAAGCAAACAAGAGAGATCTCCCCCCCCCCCCGCCGCCCCAATGGGCGCCCTACTACCCTCATATAGATGGCCCATGGACCCCTCCAATGCACTATGGAGTTCCATGCTCATCCAATGAGAGAGAGAGAAGCCTAGGGGAGTTAAAGAATTTCCAAGAGCCTCCATAGGCTTATGGAATGTCAAGAGACTCCTTCCATAACCTATGACTCTTTGAATGCCTTTCTTGTGGGAGTTGGGAACTCAATGGACACTTTAGAAGGGCGCCCTCCTACTAGGTCCCATTGCCCAAGTTGTGCAAGTATACTTTGGTCCTAGACCAATAAAGTGATATGGTTCAAGGTTGAGGCCCAAGGTTTAGAAAAATAGTCATCCAATGACTTTCTAACACCTCTCTAGGTTCCATACCTCCATCCAAGGCATAGACACCTACCTGCCCTTAACCAATGACACTAGTACCTTAATCTAAGACACCTACCCTTAGTACTAAGGGTACCCCTTATCCAAGGGTCACGTGACTCCATACCTCCAACTAAGGTATAGTCACTTGCCTACCCTTATCCAAGGGCACATACCCTTAATCCTAAGGGTACCTTGCCATTTAGCCCCCAACACTAGATGGACTATTAGGGGTTTGAAGTATTGCTAGTTACATAGGTATGTAACACTCCATATGGAGTATTTATTTCAATAGCTCCATAGCTCCACAAAGCTTTGCATAATGGAAAATAATCATGCACCATAAAACTTGAAGAAACACTTGTGAAAGTATCAATAAGAGTATAAAAGAAACTGGTATCTCCCTTGCTTATTGATGAAGAAAGGTGAACATCCAGGTGTCTCAACTCTAATGGATGTAAAGTCTTGGTAGAAGGCATCATATATGGCTCCTTATGTGATTTTGCTATAAAACAAGCCTCTCTTGGCGATCTCCTTGACCATAGAAGACATAGATCTGAAATTGGTATCATCCAATCTCCTATGCCATAATTTCTCCTTGAAAATACTAGTCATGAAAGCAATATCACAAGAACTTGCACTTATATGTAAATTTAACTTGAAAATGCCACCATATTTTGATCCATATGCAAGGATCTCATCAACTTTTTTAATGACACAATTATTGATATTGAATTCCACATCAAAACAATCATCAAGCAACTTTCCAACACTAATCACATTCTTTTTGAGGTTAGGAACAAAGAGTACATTGGAAAGTGATAAACTCATAGATGATGAAAGATTCCAGCTCCTTCAATAGAACATGCATGAGCAATAGCTATGTATATTGATTTCTTAAGTTCTTGAAAAGGTTCAATAGAAACAAAAGAACTCTTGGAGTAACCCATGTGTGATGTAGCACCACTATCAATATACCAAGATACATCATTGAAGGGTATAGAGGAGAAGCTTGACACCAATGAGTGATCCTTCTCCTTCACCGTCTTGATTCTTCTTGTACTTGGAGATAGGAGGATGAGATAAATCATCTTCTTCTCCATCAGTGTCTTTGTTTTTTGCTTTGTCCTTGTCCTTCTTGAAGTGTTGTTGTTGTCCTTTGCCCCTTTCTCTTGACTTGTCCTTGGTAAAGAGTGCTTTGTCATCTCCACCATCCTTCATTGAGAGTTTGTTGATCCTTAGCAACTTGTTCTCTTGTTTGCATTCTTCAGCAATAATAACTCCTTGAAGAGTTTCCAATGTTGGTAGCTCCTCCTCTACGGCATAGGTTTGGACAATGTTTTCATACTCATCTCTTAATCCATTAAGGACTACTTGAACAAGTTCATTGTTCTATAGAGTATCTCCAATGCATACTAATTCTTTGTGAAGATCTTTAACTCTCATGACATAGTTTGAAGCACTCTCATCAACTCTTTGATAACTTAGAAATATTTGATTTCTAAGTGTGAGCAGTCTTGATGTGTTCTTTGCTTCATAAACTTGATTCTTAATGGAAAGGTAGAAGGTTTGATTCAAGAGTATAGACACCTAGGGATTTGGCTAAACATTGTATTCATGTTAATGTGAAAGCTTCTTGTGAGTTGTCATGTTATAGGGATTTCTCAGTGTAAAAGCTCATGCTTTCATTGTAAAGACAACTTGTTCTTCTCTTCAGCCCATCCGCGTCTTAAGAATGTCCCAAGCCTGTTTGGCCGAGCTATAAGAACTAATTTCTCTTAACACTTCATTGTATACATTCATTTCGATAAAATGAAGAGCCATCCTGGATCTCTTCTTGAATGTTTGAGCTTCATTAAGAGCTTCAGGTTCTACTTCAATTCCTAACATAATGTCCATTACATCTTGAAAAACCAATAATAATTCCATTCTTACCTTCAAAATAGAATAGTTGGAAGATGTTAACCGCTCACCATGCTCCAAGGATATGAACCCATGGATGTCATGTTCTCTTTGAGAAATTTTCTAGTAATGACAAAAAATGGAATTGAATGTGTTGTTTCTCTCTCAACCTAGGATCTAACTTGAAATGTTAATCCAACCTATTGAGATATTGCAGCAAAATATGTGAGATCTTGCTCACAATAGATAATCAATCAAGTTGAATTTTAGTCTAGCCTCTATCTAGTGATGAAGCATTCACAAGTTTGATAACTTCTTCCATGAGTTTCAAAGGATTGAAAACACTCTTGGATCTCACATGGAGTTAGAACTAAAGTAGAATCGTTGTGTTACTGTACTGTGGATCCTATCAGTAAATAAGGATCAGTTGGCCTCGCCACGAGGCAAGTCGACGGGACACGCATCCCGCCAACGGCAACCTGGGTCATGCATGGGTTGCCTGAGCGAACAATTATATGTACAATGTAATTTCATTTTGGGAAATACAGTTGCTATGTAAGCTTGCTGTGGAGAGTGTTTTCTATTTGTGTTACTGTGTAGTATGATCTGTGTTCCTGTGCAAAGCAAATTCGAAGTTGGTATCAGAGCCGTACAGGGAGTGTACACAGTACAACATCGCCGTTGAAGAGAGCTTCGGGAGAACTGTCTTCTGAGAGTTCGGGGATTACGGAGGGTTGAAGATGGAAAGAGAAGCAGTAGTGCAGGGTTTCTAATTTATAGAGGCTTGCTAAGCTCAACAGAGGGATTATTAGCCTGTGCACAGCATCAAACAGGAAAAAATTTGGTGAAAAATTGACAATTTTGAAGCTAGCTGAAAATTGAAACCAGGGCTTGGGGTTACGGTTTTTATACATAACTGGTGATTTCTTCGTTGTTTGTGCACTGTTTTGGATGCCGTAAGGACATGAAGGAAGCTAATCACATTGTCAACCAGCCATGGAGAGATTCTGAGGTTTATGTCAGAGATTTGTCTTCAGACAGTTAACTTAGCAGATTTGCGGTAAAAAGGTGAAAAAAGTCACTTTGTCAAGTTGAGCTAAAATCACCGTTTCTCCACGGAATTTCTTGAGTGAACACTCTACAGTCTTGGAATCAGTAGGGCGACCTTGCTCTAGGCCTCAGATTGTGCTCAAAACGATCCACAGTCAAGTTAGATCAGACAATTTTGAGAGTGGGGAGGCGCGGCCGCAGACAGGGAGGTCGCGGGCTGTTCGCGCGCCCAACGCGATGGATACTGTAGTGTCTCAAAGACCATAGCGACTGTAGGAGCACGGTTCAATGACCAGATGCAATTTGGACCTTTGGATGAGGTGTCAAATGCATTGACGGTCCAGAACTTGTGATGGGAGAGAAATTTGGACCACAAGATTTGGTTCAGCCATTGGATGAGCTTTGAACAGGGCCCTGAAGAAGTGAAGTGCATTCTGGCCTTCAACTTCATTAAAATTTTTCATACTAAAAGTTGAGTTGGGTCCCTTCACAAGTGAAGAGTGAAGTTTCTTCAAGGTGAAGAAACAATTCAAAAACTAGAAAAGTCCCTATTTTTGGGTCCTTTGCCCGTTTTGACCCAAACGAAAGGCTATAACCTCCAAACGAAGAGCACCCGGACTGTACCTGCAAGTACAGTATAGCAAAACAGAGTGATTGTAGTGGAGAAAGTGTTTGGAGTACGCCATAAGTGATTTCACCATTCCACTGGGAGTTGACGACTGAGTGCATTTCGGAAGGCGACGTCGATTTGGCTTTTAAATTGGTGGAAAAGCGGCGAGTGGCTTGGTAAGGGAAAAAGGGCAGGTCATTATTCTCAACTTCTAACATCATTGTTGGCCTCCGCATACTGTTCTTAGCCTAAGGCAGAAGTTTCAAGCAGTTTTGCGATGGCAAACATGGGAGAGTCCATTTTGAGTGAAAGTAGCAAATTGGATGGGATTTCCAACTATGCAGTGTGGAAATTCAAAATGAAAAACATACTGATGGAGAAAGACATGTGGGAAGTCGTCACAGGTGATGAGAGAAGGCCGCCAAATGAAACAGACATCAAAGTCTTCGACAAAAAGATGAGGAAAGCTTTGACCTTCATTAACTTGTCAGTGAAAGATCACATCATTACCCACATTTGTTATGCTATTACACCCAGACAGTCATGGGATGTGCTAAAGGAACAGTTTGAGATGTCAAATACGTCAAGAATCATGTTTCTAAAGTCAAAGTTGAATAGTGCCCACATGGAGCAAGGAGAGCACATTCAGACGTACATGACCAGAATCAAGACAATGAGAGATGAACTGCATTCTATTGTGAGCGCATACGTGATATGGAGCTGGTGCACAATGCATTGTGCGACATTGCAGAAGCAGGAAGAGCAATGGCGAGAAATGGTGAAAACTAGACATCAAAATACTGAAGATCAGGCACTTGCGACATGCCAAAAACAAGGCAAGGGCAAGGTCAAGAAGAAGTCTAAGCAGCAATTTGCCAAGTCTCAGGAGGATGAGGGATCTTCTAGTAAAACTAAGAAGAAAGGCAAGTGCTTCCATTGTGGTAAAAAGGGCCATTGAAAGAGTGAATGTCGCAAATTCCTGGCGGAACAAGACAAGGAGAAACCAAAACAAGCAGGTAACCTTGTCGATGAGGGTGAGATTGAAGACTCTAGCATCTTCATATCTGCATTGTCATCTAATCAAGATAATCAAGCATGGTATATTGACTCAGGAGCCACAAGACACATGATAGGTAACAAGAATTGGTTCAGTTGTTTGAAGGTGTTGGATAATGGAACATTTGTTTCACAAGCAAATGGTGAGGTGTGCAAGATCAAGGGAATAGGCACTGTTTCAATCCAACTACCTGATGGCAAAAGCAGGATGATCAAGGAGGTACTTTACGTACCAAGTTTGAAGAAAAATCTACTTTCTGTTGGAGTCATTACTAATCAAAAGTTGAAAGTAGAATTCGCCCATGATCGTTGCTTTGTGAAGGATGTGGACCAAAAGTTCAAAGTTATTGCGGATGGAGTAAGAGAGCCCAATACAAAATTGTATAGGTTGAATGCTACAATTAAGGGGCAACATGGACTTGTGTCATCCATTCCATCGTAAACTGAGTTGTGGCATAAGAGGCTTGGTCACTTGAACTTGGGAAGCCTCAGTTTGATGAGAAAATTGGAGATGGTAATAGGATTGCCTACCATAGAAGATCACTTGAAATCGATGTGCGAATCTTGTGTATATGGGAAGCAGCATCGAGAGAAGTTCAATAAAGGGGGTGTTGCAAGAGCAAAGAACATCCTGGATTTAATCCACACATATTTATGCGGGCCTATGAGGACCATGTCCTTAGGTAAAGCCTTCTATTTTATGACCTTTATTGATGATATGTCACGAAAGATGGGGATCTACTTCTTGAAGAAGAAATCAGATGCATTTGATAACTTCAAGAGCTTCAAAGCATAGGTTGAAAATTAGACAGGTAGGAAGATCAAAGTCCTAATATCAGATAGTGGAGGTGAGTACAAGTCTAATGACTTCAATGATCTTTGTGATCAATGTGGAATTAAAAGACAATTTACGCAAGCTCATACTCCTGCTCTCAATGGTGTAGTTGAGCGCAAGAATCGTACGATTGTGGAAAGTGCCAGATCTATGCTAGCTGAGATGAAACTACCAAAAGATTTTTGGTCAGAAGCATGTAGCACGGCAATCTATCTTCAAAATAGAATTCCTGCCATTGCCATACCAAGGATAACACCTGAGGAAGCTTTCACGAAGAAGAAGAAGCCAAAGGTGAACCACTTGCGAATCTTTGGATGTAAGGCCCTTGTACACATTCCTAAAAAAGAGAGACGTAAACTTGATATAAAAGCTATCAAGTGCATATTCCTAGGATATGATGATCGTGTGAAGGGCTATAGATGTTTTGATCCAGTCGAAAACAAAATCCATATAAGCCGTGATGTTATCTTTGATGAATCCAAGATGTATGAAGACGAGGATGCTGAGAAGATAGACACATCCAGTGGGAAAGATGGTATAGTGAGGATACCACCTGATGATGATCCATTCATTGACCTTCCGAGTGATGAACATGAGGATACATCTCAAGATACTACTACCCAACCTCAAGAAACAGGTTGGAGAGGTAGGGACAAATCTTTTGGTGCAAAAAGGATTGAAGTTGCAGGTGACAAACGCAAGGAGAAGGATGTAGCGTGGGATACATTTTCACCAGGAAGCCGATCACCTGACAAGAAGCTCCCTAAGTGGTTTGAGAGATTGTTGGAGAGCCGCGACATAGATGACTTTCCAGGATCATCTAACCAGGGAGAGCTACGAAGATCAACAAGAGAGAAGATACTACCTGAAAGGTATGAAGCAAATTATGCTCTCTTATCTAGCATTATTCAAAGCAAAGAACCTTCGACTTATGGTGAAGCAAAGGATGATGACATTTGGGTCAAGGCCATGGGAGAGGAGATGGAGTCAATTGCTAAGCATAGCACATCGGACTTAGTAGAACCACCAGTTGGCAAGAAACCCATTGGTTGCAAATGGATATACAGGACTAACTATCATGCAGATGGAAGTATAGCAAAGCACAAACCAAGATTGGTGATCAAAGGGTACGCACAAAATAAAAGCATCGACTATGAGGAGACCTTTGCGTCGGTTTGTAAGTGGAATACTCTACGTCTACTTATTGCTTTAGCTTCACATTTTGGTTGGCCTTTGCATCAGATGGGTGTGAAATCTGCTTTTCTAAATGGTGAGTTAGAAGAAGAAGTGTTCATGGATCAACCTGAAAGCTTTGTAACGAAGGGACAGGAAAATAAAGTATGTCGCTTGAAGAAAGCGTTTTATGGTCTTAAACAAGCACCACGTGCGTGGTATAGCAGGATTGATGCCTACTTTTGTTCAAAGGGGATGGTGAGAACACATTCTGATCCAAATCTATATGTCTTATGCTTTGATGGTATGATTGCTTTGATTGCTCTTTATGTTGATAACTTGATTATTACGGGAAATAATCAAGAGATGATAGACATGATTAAGAAAGACCTCATGGAACAATTTGAGATGAGAGATCTCAGCCTGATGCATTACTGCCTTGGAGTAGAAGTGTGGCAAAAAGAACATGAAGTGGGTTTAACACAGGTGAAGTATGTCAAAGAGTTGCTGCACAGGTTTAGGTTGCAAGATTGCAAACCAGTAAACACTCCTATTGGACCAGGTAAAAAGCTTTCTAAGTTTGATGAGTCACAGTCATTTGATGCTACGCTATATAGACATTTAGTAGGGAGCTTGATTTACCTTACCACGACTAGACCAGATATATGCTATGTTGTTGGCATTGTAAGTCAGTTTATGGCAGCACCTACGAAAACGCATTGGAAGGCAGCTAAACGCATTTTGCGTTATGTGAAAGGCACTTCAGAGTATGACTTGATTTACAGGAAGCATGATGGTTTACTTGAGTTGTGTGGCTATGTGGATGCGAATTGGGGAGGTGACTATGATGATCGTAGATCCACCACAGGGTATGTATTCCAATTTTGTGGTAGTTGGTTTTTCTGGTCTAGTAAGAAGCAAAGTACAATTGCTCTTTCCACCACAGAAGTAAAGTATAAGGCAATGTGTAGTGCAGCACATGAAGCTATATGGTTGAGAAAAATCTTGGAAGAAATTGGCATGAAGCAGAAAAATCCCACGACTTTACATAGCGACAGTCAGAGTGGCATTCAGCTAGCAAAGAATCCAGTGTTCCATGCGAGAACTAAACACATTGAGATTCAGTATCACTTCATACGTGAGAGGCTGCTGAGTCATGAAATTCATGTTGTTCATTGTAGCACAGAAGAACAACTAGCTGATATTTTCACTAAGCCACTTATTGGAGAAAAGTTTGATAAGTTTAGATCAAAGCTTTCTGTACTTAAAGTTTGTTGACTTTAAAGCTATGTATATGACTATATAAAAAGTAGACTCTACTTTAAGGGAGAGAGTTAGAATTAAAGTAGAATCATTGTGTTACTGTATTGTGGGTCCTATCGGTGGATAAGGATCAGTTGGCCTCGCCACGAGGCAAGTCGACGGGACACGCATCCCGCCAACGACAATCTGTATAGTGTAATTTCATTTTGAGAAATACAGTTGCTATGTGAGTTTGTTGTGGAGAGTGTTTTCTGTCTGTGTTATTGTGTAGCATGATCTGTGTTCCTGTGCAAAGCAAATTCTAAGTCATGGAACTCAAACACAACTCACTTGTGTGAAATAATTTGATTATGACCTCACAAAACTTGTCTAAACAATTATATCTTTGATTGACATACTCAGAAATGGATTTTGATTCAAACAAGCAATTTTCTGGATCAAATCAAAAGTGGCCACACAGGTTTAGGCGACCTACCTCCACCCTACTTCAAGTGTTTACAACTCTTGCTAGGGTCATCAGAATGATTTGAAACTAATTGCAATGGAAAGTAGACCTCTCTAGCTTTCCAACAAGTTATATTGTCAATATCTTTGGATGAGCATAAGGGAGTACAAAAGGACTAAAATGGGCTGGATTTCACATATGTGAACGGCCTAAAATCCATACAACCTCTGTACATATCTAATCATTACATTAATGACCTCTATAATTCACAAGATCCTCAAAAACTGATAGAAAATTGTGAAATCTTGCTTCCTAGCTTGAATTGTCTCAAAATTTCTCATGCACAAACTGATTACAAAATTACAAGCTTAGTATGACTTTGATACCATGTGAAAAAACCAGCAAGTACACACGTGGAGAAAAACCACAAATGTGTTAATGACCTTCCCTAAGCTTTGTGATAGCACATGGACCACACTGATTACAACATCAAAAGCTTAGTATGGCACTAATACCATGTGACAAAACTAGCAAGTACACACATGTGGAAAAATCACAAATGTCTTAATGACCTTCCCTAAGCTTTGTAATTTTTGTGAAATTCACAATCTAACACTAGAATCCAAGGGTAGATCACAATCTATAATGCAAATAATCAAAAGCAATTAGATTCCACACGTGGGAAAAAGTACAATGAAATTTAATTACATGAAAAAAAATCTCTCCTCGAACTAGAGAGAGAATCATAATACAAACTTACAAGCTCAAAATCCAAATTGACATGAATTTGCTACAATGCTTAATTCATCATCAAGAATAGTGAGGATTCTCACTTACATATATAGAAAATGATACTAGCTCATGGTAGTACTAGCATGCAACTACTTTTCTCCACATCTAAAAGTGTATTCTACTAAAACAGAGACACATATCACTTTGCATACATGTTTGTCCACCTACTTCTACCTACTTTCTACATGTGACAATTTCTACACTACTATTCTTGCATGCCTTGCATGTCACTTTGGACAATTAGAACTTTATGCATTTATGGCAACTCGAGTTTCTACTAGCCCAAATTTGGCCATTTCATGATCTAAATATACATGCATGTCACATATGACAACTAGACTTTAATGCATGTGATGTAGCTTGAGTTCCTACAAGGCTAATTTTGATATTTACGAGTTGTAACACTACATGCAAGATGAAAATCTTCATCATTATACCCCAAAAGTCAAGTTGGATGGCTTTTTTATTTTCACAGACATGGCTTGCTTGTATTTAATAATATATGACTCGACATATGGTTTGAGCTTTGGCCAATAAAACTCTCTTTTAACCAAGTCCATAGTCTTGTGTATACCAGGATGTCCTGCATAGGGTATGTGATGACATTCAAACAAAATTTTGCATTTGAGCTCCTCATCCCCAGGTACACAAACTTTCCCATTCTGAAATAGCAATTCCTCTTGAATGGTAAACTGTCCCACAATCTTCTTATCTTTCTTTGTTAGTTGAGTCCCATGTGTACTCGACTCCACACTGTTCACATTTTTTTCGGTCTGAACAATGTTCCAAATATGACCAAATTGGGAGACTGATTCATTTTTTTTTCTCAACGAACGATATAGATTTGTGGAAATCTAGGTGAACGACAACTCGTTCAGTTCATCGATCCGACTAAGAGCATCTACAACTTGATTAGAGCTATCGCTTGTGTAACGGATTTCATGATCAAATTCTTGTATCAATTCAGCCCATCGAGCTTTCCTCCCCCAAAGATCATGTTGATTGCAAAAATACTTAAGAGGCTAGTGATCCATATACACTATAAACTTACTACCATACAAGTAGTGTCTCCAGGTTTTAAGTGCATGGAGTACTGCAAACAATTCCTTTTCCTGCGTAGTATAACGCAACTAAGGACTAGTGAATTTTTTGCTTTCAAACGCTAGTGGCCTATCCATTTGTAATAGAACTACTCCAATTGCAATATCAATTATGTCAGTTCTCACGACGTAAGGTAAGTCTGGATTTGCAATTTGTAACATGGGACTTGATTTGATGGTTCCTTGTCCTGAGATCTATCTTGGTGAAATACTGAGCTCCACCCAGGTGATGTACAAGGTCATCCATCATGGATAACATATATTTATTCTTGATAGTCACCTTATTTAAGCCCTTGTAATCTACACACATCTAGAAACCTCCATCTTTCTTGGCTTTTAGAAGAACATGAATGCCCCATGGTGATTTATTAGGTTGTATATGTTCCATCCTCAGATAATTTTCTATTCGATTTAAAATCTATGTCTCCTCTTTATGAGAAAACCCATAAGGTTGTCTAGAGACAGGTTGACTTCCTAAAATTAACTCAATCCTATGGTCTACTGACCTAGATGGTGGTAAACCATGAGGTAATTCAAATGGAAAAACATCCCTAAATTCATTTATGATTTGTTCTTCCATTGCTTGTTCATACTCTAAATTTACTGAGTTAAGAATTGCTGACCATTCAGATACATTTCAAGAACATCCAAAACTAGAATAACAAATATAAAAAAAAAAATTCATATTGTCAATAGTCCAATGCTTCCATTTCGTTAACTATAGAAATCTTATCCAACAGACATACAAAATTACTACCAAATTATGTAAATATCTTATCACCCTCCTTGAAAGTGAGAACATGTATATCTCAAGCATAGTCCAAACCTAAAATCCAAACAAGTTAGGTGATGATCCCTCATACAATATGCCAAAATCTCGAGTTCCAATGACGTACCTCAAAACTCGTTTTCTTAGCTTCCAATGCTCCTCACTAGGATCTTGCATGAATTGGCTCAATCTTCCTACACAATATTAGACATGATCCATCTTTATGTAACGAAGTGCGAGGTAGCTCTTGAATCAAGGATTACCTCCTGTGTGTCAGGTTTTGATACTACACACATGTCTGCATAGATGTAGGCGGTCGAATTTCCATGATTCGATCTTTCTTCTCCCATCTTCGAGCTCTCTGCTCCTCGACATAGGAAGAACTAGTATTGTTCTCCTGTCTGCTTTGAGCTTGTTTGTTTCTTGGATCCTAGCGACAGTCCATGGCTGCATGACCCTTCTTATGATAATGGATACATTCAATTTTTGGATTAAGGCAATACGAATTGACAGTATGTCCTTTGCGTTTGCGTCTCACGCATGTCTTCTTGTCTCCACTCTGCTACTTTGGCTTTGGTTTGTTCCTCCATTTGCCTTTGCTGGCTCCTTCTGCTTGCTGATCTCGATCCTCTCTCTCTTAGGCTTGAATTGTTTCTTTGTCTTCTCCTTGTTGCTGTAGAAGGCTTAGTCAGAAGCATCCTTGTGATCAAGCTTCTCTCGAACTTTGCCTTCTTATCGAATCTTGACAACTGTCTTTTTCGAGTGTCATAGTAGGATCCTTTGCTAGCAGCATTCTGGTTGTCTGGAAGGATCTTGGTAAAGCTCTCGACTGATAGGTAAGCTGCTTCTGTGCTGATACTACAATTTTTGCTCCAGAATTGTGTATGAAAGGAACAGATCCTTCATCTTCCTGATAAAGGAAGTGAGGTCTTTGCCATCCCATCGTAGACTTGTTAGCTAATCTTCGAGTAGCATGATTTGACTACGTGATTTTGTCTGAAATCTTGTGAGTAAAGTATCTCACATCTCTTTTGATTTAGAGAGTGTAGCTAGGTCAAGAGTCAAGCTATCCTTGATAGATGAAGATAACACGGCTACTGCCTTGTCATTCTTCTCTCTCCATTCATGTAGCTCCTTGCCTGTTGTTGTAGGCATCTCCTCGATGCAATCTACCCAGGGAAATAATCCTTCTCCCTTTAGTATAAGTGAGGTCTTAACCTTCCATGCTAAGAAGTTAGATCCTGATGAGTTGAGGATTGTACAGATCTTCGATTGTATACTACTTATTGAAGCCATTGCTATGAATTGTGTTCTCACTTGTTAATGGTTCTTTTGTCTTGAATGCTTAGCCTCCTAGATCTGATAGCTTTGTGGCTATGTCAGACTATGACAGGGGGAAAGATTGAATTTGAATTGAAAAATAATTGCGCAAAAATCAATCAGGCTCTGTGACGAAACAAAACGAAACAAAATGAAATGAAGCGAATGAAACTTGAACGACCTCTGAGATTGATATTGTTGAAGCGAAGTAATCGCGAAGTGAAACGAAACACAAAGTAAAAACAGTCACGAACGACATCAATTTGGATGGAGTTTGGATATGATTGCTGATCACTACCTGCTATATCATTCCTAAAATCCTCCAGAATGTAGATAGACACTACTGATCTACGTTATAGATTAATACAGCATTCAACAAGATTGAACCAGTGTGCGGAATTGATTAAACAAGTAAATGAGATACAGAATAATAGCAGACAACAATTCATTCAAGATCAGACAAAATTCAGAATAATATGTGCATAATAGCTACAATATCATCTATTGATCCTCTTGATTTCGAGCACTATGTGACAGACCCACACAGTGCATTGGCGTGAGAGAAACAATGTTCTCCCAAGAATAGCATCTCACTTACTAGCGGACTTCTTGGATCTATCGATCCTCTTACAAAATTGTACTGCTCACAGGCGGACATGTATTATGTATTTTTCATCTTGTAGGCGAAATGTGCTTCAAAGCCTTGAGGATGCGTTTCAAATTTCGAAAGCATACAATTCCATAGTGGTGGCATCCAGGAAGTAGTTTGCGCAAATTCCAATTGCTTTGAAAACCAAAAAGGGGAAGAAGCGTGGTCCAGACCAAGTAAAATATTTTGACGAATTGGATCAAGCAGCATTAGAACCCAAGAAATCGAAGAGAAAGAGATTCAGAAAATCGTTGTCCCGAAAAAAGGCTAAAAAAGAGAACTTATGTTTCGTTTGTAAGAAGTCTGGACATATGATGAAATTTTATCTAGAAAGGAAGAAATGTCGGCTTATATGATTAAGATTCAGGAGGTAAGGGTAAGACTTTGGAAATTAACCCGACACATTGTGAGTGTGAATGTTCTTTCTTGCTTAATAAACTTTTCTATTTAACTGGCATAGTTAAAGATCAAGAATTGAGTATTCTATTGGACAGTGGTTCGGCGGACAGTGGTTCAGCTCAAAATTTTATTAATTCTCATCTTGTGCAGAAACTCAGCTTGGAAACTGAAACTAGCAATCATAGTTACAAAGTTTATCTAGCTTCAGGAGAAGAGTTGGAGACTTGGAATGCAAAAGTCTTGAATCTCCTAGTTTTGAAGCAAGGACACATAGAATTAGTTAATTTTTATATTTTAGACCTAGTTAGTATGAAAGATTTCAACTAGTTTTGCTATTTTAGTCATATTTGTATATTTGGCAATTGAGGCCAATTTTCAAATTAGACTTAGAGTTTGACTTTTCAAGTTTACTTATTCTAAAAAGCATTTGAATAAACACTTTTTGAAAGTGTGGGAAATGTAGAAGTCAAGTTTTAGTAGATGCAAATTTGAAAGTTGGGTACATATTGAATCTAGTCCCAAAAATAGTCTAGGAAGCATTCGTATAGGTCCTATGAAGCAATATGGGCTAAGAACAAAGATGTCTTGATTTGTAGAAGTCAAAATAGCTTCAGGCTTTATGGACAAGAAGCATTAGCCACCAACCATCAATTTACAGGTCTGATAGTTGCTAGGAAGGCAAAAAGAAATGCTAATCATGCTGTAAAAAAAATATTCAGAATGATCTCCTTATGGATTTAGAGAGATCCATCCCCTAAAAATTATCAAAAATGGTCATTTTTAGAACTTCTTTGACTTCCTACAAGCTCAATTTCTAGAAATCTTGGCTCTAACTTCAAGGACAACTTCAAAAGACTTTGATTCACCTCTTTACAAGCTATACATGGTGTTTTACAACCACCTACTATCTAACTTTATGAAAAAACAAGCAAAAATCATGATTTTTAGCAAGAACCATAGGGCTGTATTGAAAAACATAGAGAGAAGCACGAAATTCATGGGCTCATCCCCATAGCTAAGCTCCAAGCCTCACAACTCCATAGCTCTCCATAGTCACACCTCCTCAGCCATGCACCCAGCTGCACTACAGGCCTCCACAACTGCTTAGGTGCTCCTCCGCTAATGTTCATGAGTCATTTTTCCTTTGAATTTTCTCTCTAGTTGAAATGTTGTTTTAGCAAAATACCAATATATCTATTTTGTCCAATACTATTTCATGCTTTGACAATGATGTGACACTTGACTTTTAGCTCATGCCTTGATCTTGGGCTTTGAACTTTCCAAAGAGCAAATAGCCAAGCATTAGCCAACTTGTTAGCCCATGATCTACATCTAAGACACAATATATCGAAAATCCAGAACCTTAAGTATGCAACATTTAAAGCTTTTCAACTTTGTGAAGGGATCTCCCAAGTAGATCTCAAAACCCTGATGCATTTATTCAAAGAAAAAACTAGTAGGTACATTGATGAAAAAAATATATATATACACCCCGCAGGGGAAGTTTAAGCAAATGTAAGCTCAAACAAGAGCGAAGCTTGCACTAAAACTAAGATTAATCTAGATCTTGGCATTAAAAATAAAGGTGCAAAAACTATGATGATGTTAGTGGGAGTCTGCCAACTGACTATAGCGTATCAGAAAAGTGAAATGGTGAGTCGGCTAATGAAAGTAGATCCTTTACAATAATCAGTTGTGTGATTGATGTAAGAAATGAGGTTATATACATTAGCTTGTAAAAAAGACGCACTCTAGTTTACCCTAGTTAGTACCACGTGAATGGGAGGGGAAACACAACCACCTTGTTCTACTATGTGTATAAATTCAGGATTTAACCACCTCACTATATTCCTCTTTTCTTAACCCTAAAACATCTCCTTAGTAGCATCCTGTTTATCTCAAAGGCCGCCATAGCCTCAAAGAAGCTTGGGCTTCCGATTACAATATGTATCATTTTTTCTCAACTTATGATCTCTATTTGGCATACTATTGTTTAAGTCTTGCTGGAAGTTTGAGCAGAAGGCTTGCCCAACTCCAACCCACATACAAGAGGAGACATGCTTTTCTTTGGTGAAACTGACTGCAGAGCTTGCCACTCTTCTCCCAAGGGTTGTCTGTGCATCAGTGAGCATCCATACAAAGGAACGGAGATTCTCTCACATTTTCTTGACATAGAAGAGGTGAATTCCTTAGAGATGTTGACTATGTCTGTAATTATTATATATACAAGGATATCACTGTCTAATTGGCTAATGATTCTCAAAAGGAGCCATGATCTGCAAGCCTAGGGGTGAAGGAGGCGATGTTTTTGAGATCGGCTGCTGATCTCCTTTAGTCGTCAAATCATCCACAGCCGGACAAGGCAGCTTTAGTCCTCCATATGGAAGTAAGCTTTCGATGGTATCGTGACCCAGCTGCTGAGATTCCTCCATACGAAGGCTCATTACTCTCCTGGGCAGCACAGGAGTTCTGCCCGGCTGGCGGCTGAGACAACGCTGTACTGTTGGACCGTGGCTGCAGCTGACGTTGGATCGTTGCTTAGTTGATGTCGCCAACACGGCTGCCGAATCAGGAGACAGGGAAGCTTCGCAAGCCCAGTTCACAAGCTTGCACGTCATTCTCAGCTTTCTCAAAGACAATCTTTTGATTGGAGGATCACTTACCTAGGGTGCTGAGCTTCAGCAAACACTCAGTGCTTCATCCACAGTACAACTTGCCCCCGCACCAACTCTGAGCTTCAGCAAACACTTTGGTGCTTCATACCGCACTACAATTTGCCAATGGGTACCCATATCAAGCTCTGAAAATGTTCACGCACCTATTCGAATCTTGCTCCGCAGCTATTTAAATCTTGATCCGCAGTCAAATTTCTTAATCACCAAACGCCTGTTCCACTTCTCATAACGATGCAGCAGCCTCTTCCAATATCACACATCCAACAGTAGAATTCTGGGTATATAACGACGGAAATTGGAAATTTCCTTCATCTCAATTTCGTTCTTGCCATCTATGGATTGCTTATTGAATCACGGGAGACTGTAGCTGAGTCTATCGTTTGTAAAATGACCGGAACTTGCTACACAAGTAGCACCCTCTTGAAGAACTTGCAATTTATATAGGAAAAGTAAGAGGTTGCTAATTATCAGAGACCAACAGAGCTTGTGATTGATTTGATCACATGGTACACGTTTCGGTGGCAAAGACGATGCACTGCATTGCCACGGCGGGTGCCCAATGAGGCGCGGCCTTGCAACACCTGTAACATATATGTTCTATGTAGCACTCCTCAAAAATCTCTTTTGAGTTATCCTCAAAAAATCTGCATTTTATAGAACTCCTCATTTTTTTAAAAATTTTACTTATAATATATGCTTGTATAAAAAATTGTCAATACATTTTACGATATCTATGTTTACAAAAATTTGTCGATTTCATTCTTATACCTTGTCGGCTTTCCTGAGCACTACTATGTACTATTATAGTTGGTAGACTAACTATAGTAATTAGAGCTTTTGGCACAAGTGTCTAGACTCTAAACTTCACACACTCCATGGACCGTCGTCATTCATGAGCTCAGCTGCAACTTTCAAGTCCCATGTCCTTGGAGCCCTTGCCTGAGATAAGAAGCACATCTCTATTATTGGCAGACCTGCTTTTTATCTAGGGCATACCCGAGGGCCTCCAAGTGTCTCATTCCAAGGAATGAATGGACCGAGGCCGCTAGGGACACAATTTATGTTACAATTTCATATCAAGTTTATATCAAGTTTCGGTGATTGACATCGACTTTGTTTTACAACCTAAGACATAATCTATTTATTTATTTTTAGGCTTTTAATGCTTCGTTCTCTATCTATGAATACTGAAAAATGTATTCACTATATACACAAATTTTACAGGTGTGCAGATGAAGAAGGTATGAAAGTGGTTGTGCCGTCTGTAGGAGATCGTCATTGTCAAATCTGATTGCACAGTGCATGGAACGAGCGTGAAGAGGCCACGACGTCGGGGGTCGCAAAAATTGACACTGGTGAAAATGTAAAACTAAAAGCATCCTTTTGTTGTATACACTGCATATATTGAACAAAAATTAGTAATATTATGACAAAAAATTTATTTATGCTATGATGATAGATTTGAACTAAAAAAGAAATACATGCATATCAAAGATAAATTGAATATACCTTAAGAGATCTAATTGTTATCTCTCCAATTGAGGTTGCCGTTGTCGGTATTTTTCGAACGACATCATGAAGTAGAGAATCAAATTCTCTATGTGTATTTGTAGCTGAGTTTAATTTTACACATAGAAAATTTGATACTCCCTCATTTATCTTTACAGAAATAATGTTCAAGCTCCAATGTCAACAACAACAACCAATATACAAATATCGCTAAATCCATACTTATTAAAGCAATCCTTACTTATCAAAGCAATGCCGCATGCAACAATCTAGATTAAAGTAACAAAAACAAAAGAGCAATCCTTACTTATTTTCATTTGGAATCAAATAAAATTTCGGATTGCATTTGATAAAATATACAGCCTTCTCAAAATCGGCTTCTTTTGCCTTTAT
Organism: Diphasiastrum complanatum; assembly: GCA_029204225.1. Taxonomy (NCBI): domain Eukaryota; kingdom Viridiplantae; phylum Streptophyta; class Lycopodiopsida; order Lycopodiales; family Lycopodiaceae; genus Diphasiastrum; species Diphasiastrum complanatum. The sequence goes on from CM055101.1 coordinate 36,981,433, forward strand.
CGCTCCCATGAAAAATGGACTAATAACAAAAACAATACCATGAGAATCGGAACTAATACTATTCTGCAAAAAGGATCCTCCGGCTTCTACTATTATATCTGAAATTTCTGATGTTTTATCTTTCAGCTCGACACAAAATTTGGAACCTAATCTAAAGCTTTTACGTGAATCTGGATGGAAAAAATCAAAATAATTGCCGAGAAGATCAATTTTATTAGCTAGGTAGGCCTCATACTGGTTATAATGGTTAGAATCAAAATAAACTTGGGCAGGATCATACGGAATTCTAACAAAAAGATTATGTACATGAGTAGAAAGAGAAGTAGATACAATATTTACAGATTTCTCTGTTATTTTGTCGAGCTTCTCTTGGGTAATCAACACCTTTGGTGAAAAAACCTGCTGAGGAGCTGGACTAATAACAAGAGGAGGAAGGAGTGATGATTCTCACTCTGAATCAGATTTTCTAGCATCTGACTCAGAGCTCAGGACGATCCGAGGTTTCTTGGCCGGAATAACTCTAGGAGGAATGGAAGTAGTTGGCCTTCGAGATCCAGCCTTCTTGGGGATAGGCTGCTTCCTTTTCCTCCTAGAGGTAGTCGGCAAGTTGGTTTTATCCAGAGGTAGGTCTCTAGAAGTGCTGGCGTTATCAACATGCAGACTAGAAAAACGGTCCCAAAGTCTTCGGAGAATGACGAAATCTTTTGGCATGATGGTGACACGCTTACCGTGCACTGCCAAAAGACAGGTATCTACAAAAACCTGGGACACAAAATCCTCTATAGCACCCTATAAGGTCTGCATGGCTGTCACGGCAAAACGAACATTTAGCCCAAGTGACAGAGTGACATTCCTTACAGATCGGCTGAAAGGAGCTGTAGAGATCAACAGTTCAGTTGATCTCCAGAGTTTTCTAATCTCCCTCAGCCAGACCTACTTCCTACCACGTCTACGGCCAGTACCAGGGGGAACACGGGCATGGGATGACTGTACAGTGGTTATGGCATAGGCAGTGGATTTGGTCCAGGCCATCATTCTCAGAAAAAGAAAATTGAAAAAAAGAGTTTGAACAAAAGCGCAGGGAATGAAAACAAAAAAATTTGCGATCAGAGGGCGCTTGAGATCGATACCAGAACTAAATACCAGTTTTGAACGCAAGATAAACACGAATATTTTCAAAAAGGAGATGCGCGTTCGAAAGCAATATTGGACTAATAGCGGTATCAGTCTCGAGCGCACTGTGAGAAGGTGGACGATTAAATGGTGAGAGGGCGCGCTTGAGAGCGATATTGGAAGCGAAAACCAAAAATTTTGCAAAAAAAAAAAATTGAGGACTTATGTATACAAAATTTTTGCACATTTGAAAAAACGGCCGAAGACATGTGTTGTCATCTAATTGTGCACATGGAATGTCTGTACTGACAATGATGACCTCATTATGAGGCCACGTGGGATGGGACAGGTGCACGAATCCTTTTTCGATGCGTGTCATTCTCGCACGTGACAGATGTCAGATCAATCATTGTCTGTACGGCATATTCATTCTGACCAATCATACATCGACACGTGTTCCTTTGTAACTCCTCCACACGTGCAAATTTTTTTTATAAATAGGTCATTTTCGGCTCGGATTTTCACGCAAATTTTTCATTTCTTGGCCGGATATCGATTTCAAGCGTGCCATTTGCACTGATTACCCTCCGTTGATATATGTGCACCTGGAACCAATATTGCCTCGTCCAGTATCGCATTCAAGCATGCCTTACATCTCATTTCTTGTCTGCTCTTTGTTCACGTGCTCGGATCCGATACCCTAATTTCTAATATCTCTTTCGAGCACACATTGCCTTGAGGTTCTTGTCTGACCTACAGTTTGTGCCTGAGAGTGATATCTGAAATTTTACATCTGTAATTTTTGTTTGAAATGTCTAATTTTGATTCTAGTTTGTTTTCTTTTTTTCATAAATTGGTATTATTGATAATTTGGAGTATTTCAAATCTCTTTTTTCTCCTTTTCTTTTTATTCTTCCTTCTATTACTGAGGGTCCTGGTGTGGAGGCATTTTCTGAGATATATCTCAGATTTAAGTCTCTGCTTAGTACTCCGTTATTCAGATCTCTGTATAAGGACATGATTCATTATCAGGACCTGGTGGCACTCGACAAGCATAGCTATAACGCTAAGCTTGACAAAATGTTCACGAAGTTACATAATGATTTCTAGTTTGTAAATGAGTGCCCAATTCACAATAAAAAATGTAGATTTGTTGATTTTCAATCTGCAATTGTTTTTTTTCTTTTGTGAAATATTTTTGACGATTTGGAAGCTGGCCCTTCCACTTCTGAAGTTGCTTCTTCCAGTGGTACAAAGTCTGAAAAGTCAAAGATTGTAGATATAGATACTTTTTTTTATTGATACGAGCGTTAATTTAGATGATTGTTTAAATTTTGACTTGCGCAAAATAGGGCATCGTTTATAGGCCCTAGAACACCCACTACTCTTTCTCCTTCTGATAAATCTTTGATCACTTTGCCTACTTATAATATAGACAATAATTCTTTTTTGACAATATCGGATATATCGGTCTTTTTTATTTCACTGAAGCTGAAACTCTTTGCATTTTTAGCAAAGAGCTTGATGAATTTTCGGAAAATGACTATGGAGTAAATGCGCAACAAAGAAGATGATCTACCTTCTGCGAAGAATCCAAAGTCAACTTGGTTTTCCACAACCAACTGTCTATTCACCAATAATATTGACATCAAAAGGTGGACATAATATTGATGGAGAGACAGTAATCAGGGAAGACAAAGCCAAATGTGTACGTTTTTGTATCTTATCATGTACTAGTAGATTCGTTATATTAGATTATATATTGGAGCTTACTTTGTTTTTTTCTATTTCAAAAAACAATTTTCCTTGATGATTTCGCAATTCGTCGAGGAGGGCAGAGACCTTTTGCTAGAGAATTTTCAAGAGATCATGCACTGGGGCACTATCTGAAGTTCTTCAAGAATAATGATATAAGTGTTGCCCATTCAAAGTTTCATCAACATGGTGAGACTATGATTATGGCAACCAAGGCACTGTCTCATTTTCTTGGAGGACATAATTTTAATAAGGTGCATAAAATAATTTTTATAAAGAAACCATTGCGATTAAAATTTCAGGATATGGATCAGTGAATTCCATGCTTAGATCATCTCATTCTACATTATATGTTGCTTACGTTGATCTGAGTAAGCATGAAAACTATGAGCTATTGGATCCATACGAAAGAAGGAAATTGTTGCATGATTCTAAGTTGTAACTTTCATTAGAAAGTATCGGAAGCAGAGTAGATACTGTTGAATTGTACTTTGTAAATATTTTCTTTTAATATACAATATTTTATTGTGTATCTATTGCCTGTTGGGTATAAATTTGCATGCTTTTTGAAATTCTTTATAATCTATCAATTTTGTATTATGACGAATTTGGATTCTTCTGTAAAACCATTGGAAAAGTTGCAGTATATAGCTGTTTTTTGTGCTAGTCTCGCCATGTTGTGTACTTTTATGCAATGCTGCTCTTGCTTGCCAATGAGATTTTTCCATTCCTTGCGATGACAATATGCTAAGACTTCCACTATTTCTTGCAAAGAATGTCGAATGATGTCGTAATATGTGCTGCATGTCATAAAAACATAATCTAAATCAGTACCAAAAGTATCTAATTTAATTGCACATATTTGTCTATAGTAGTGTAACATTGAAATCTTACCATATAATGATCAACACCCCATGCACATTGAACTCGTTGTTTTCTGTATCATTTGTACATCAGTATTTGAAAATTTATCTTTCCTCAAGTATTTCACCATGTTGTCTATTTTTTTCCAAACATCTACTTTGTGTATACGAGTAGAACCTTCGTCTTCAAAATCTCGAGTTGCTGCAATAATTTCTTTCCAAACCGTGTATTGAATCTTGGATTGTTTGCCAGAATAATTTGATAGAAATCTTCGAACTTTGGATCCTCCAATGCTCGGCTTGCATGGAATATTTCATGTTTTACCTGAAAGCTTGTCATCTTTTTTATTTTAACGTGGCCTTTATGTAAGCCTGCTTTGGACAACACATCCTCTAATCTGGAAATAGCTTCTTTCGCAGAGGCCTCTAGCTCGGAATTCCATGCAAACAAGATGTGAAGATATATTATTTTTTCTATAATACGCACCTCTGCATGCAATGTACAGATATGAACATTTTAAAGAGAAATCGGTAGTACAGGTTTCCAACTAGGATCTCTTGATATTCTTGTACTCCTTGTCATGTCTTTCATGCAGTACAAACAAGGGTGTTTAGAGTTAGCGCCATGAGATACATTGAACATACATTTTAATGTTTTCAGATCTCCTGCTAAATGTCATTCAATGTTGAAAGTGCCAATTCTAGGAATCTTCAGTGAAACTCCCTCCATGTGATTTTTTATGGTGGCAGGATATGACGTTCTATTAAATATCCCTGAGAGAATGTCATGGTCTTCTTTCATTACCTATAAGAAAATACAAAAACGTGATTAGCCTCATAATAATAACACAGAGAAGAGTTTTCAAATGAAATTCATATAAAAATGATTATCCTATTGATTATGCGAAGGAACTGCTGTACCTGAAATGCTGCCAACTACCAGATATCGTTTTCTGATTAAACACTGAAATTGAGGCATTCTGAGTCTTTTGAATTTGAAAGTGCTCCATTCATAATCGTGAGACCGACTCTTTCCATTTTTTGTCCTTTTATAATTTCAAACTCATCTAACTTGAGAACAACTATCAACTTGTTATTGACATTCTCATTTGTAATACCATAAAAATTTATGATGAATGTTAGTAACTGATTAGTGTCAATAAATAAATTGTTGGAATTGTTATATGCTAGCCTTTCTCCGATTAAGGCTTCAGTTACTGATAGCATTATGAATGAAGTTGGAAAAATATTAGACACTACATTGCTTGAGGGGGCATGTGACTTTTCTAGCATTAGTAGAGAAGCATATGCAACAATGTTTAAGATGATAAAGGAGGCATTTGCACAGGAAAGTATTAAAAAGTTTCCAATCCCATGACCATTTCATCTTAAAAAAAAAACATGTTAAACCAAGGTACGTAGACAATAGTTGGTAATCCATCTCATATCAACGAAATGTATTGCTTAAAATTTTTATTTTGTTATTGTTTAACATTGATTTCATAGATTTAGAAGTCAAGATAGAGCCTAGTAAGTTTCCAATCGAAATCTCATCGACCAAATGGTCTTCGATAACCAATGCTGATATGCATTGCAAACATAATATTCATGAAAATGTCAGTAAAAATTCTCACACTCATAGTATTCACAGCAGTATAATAAACAAATCAATAGAAAGTCGAAATGAATAAATAATAAAACTAGTGATGATGGATGAATCAAAAAGTTCAAACAATATTTAATACCAAATAAGCTATAACTTACTTGAATGCACGGATTCGTCTTTTTCTATGACCTCCTCTGAATGATAGATCACGTATATCCTTGGTTACCAGTCTTTTCCTCTTGACCTTTTTGTTGAGCACATCCATATCTTTAACAAGAGACAAATATGAGATACGCATGGATTGAAATGCAGTTTTTATCTCATCATTACTAGTTGCATAATGATGCAAAGAAGATTTCTCTTCCAAATAATGTATTCTCTGCATTGAATGTGCATTCCCATAGAGCATCAAATTCTCACAGTAATCCAAAAAGGCCATTTTTGCCATGACACATATAGATTATTAACTGAGTCACCGAATGAAAATCCGGATGTTGCAATGAACATGGATCAACAGGATACAATGTTCTTGATGACCATAAATCTACATGCTTTAGCTTTTCCTCTCTGTATCGAACCATATCAGAAGTTGTCAATTTGGATTGCTTTGAATTTCTTGTCCTGAGTGAAGCATATTATCTTGACAGATCCACATGAAGATGATAAAGCCTTGTCATCACTTAGTATAGTAGTATAGTAACAAACAACACAATGACAATAACAAAGCTGGAGATGGCGCTAACGACTTTGCTGGAGATAGAGATGGCGCTAAACACTTGTTTGACCCTGGAGATAGAGATAGCGTAGACTTTGTTTTAGAGATGTCTCTCCTAATTCAAATTTTTGAGTGTTCCCAACTTTTGGGAGGAAATATTTCATCATTTTGAAAATTATATTTTAACTATGGTTAAGCACCAGTAAAGTTTGATGTGACTAAACTAAGGTGCATTCATTTACATGGAAATTAATGCGGGCATATGCGTAAAGAAGTTAGAAAATGATATTATAACTACTCTATAGTTATTTTTCTCTATCCTACATGGCATTTCTTATAGGGCCCTCTTTGGGCCCATATTTTCTCTAATGAAGGTTAAATCCAAAGATTGAATGCATTCGTTGTCATAAACAGGGTCTGTAGCAGTAGACTGTTATCAGAATCCTAGAAGAAAAAAGGAGCAGAATCGAAGCGAACCTTCAGATTCAAATTATGTCGAAGACAAAGCAGAATGCTCCAGAGCAGCAAAAGACAAGACAACAAGGAATTTAGCAGCTTATATTAGTGTTGATCTATGTTGTTCATCTAATTCAATTCGAGAAGTAGTACTTGATTAAGGACCCACCTCACATTTTGTTTCCTCAAAACAAATATTGTCTGAGTACAAGAAGACGAACTATTCGAGATTCATTATACTTGGAGACGATTCTAAGCACATGATTGATGGATAGTACGCAAAGTACTTCATTACGTTTATTGATGACTTCAGCAAGTTCGTTGTGGTATACTTTATTCGTATAAATCTGAGGCGAAAAAATCATTAAATGGTTCGTTGAGTATACGAATTGGACTGAGAAGCAGACAGGCAATAAGTTGAAACAGATTTGCACAGATCGTGGAGGTGAGTACATTTTCAACGAATTCAAGGCTTACTGTATTGATCGAGGTATTATGCATATGAGGACTACATCGTACGCACCTTAGCACAATGGAATAGCTGAATGAAGGAATCGTACACTTATGGAAGCTGCTAGATGTATAATGGCTCATGCGAAAGCACCAAAACAGTTGTGGGCAGAAGCAGTGGCCACTTTAAATTATCTTCAGAATCATATTCTGAAATCTCGAATACCAGATAAAACTCTTCATGAGATATGGTGGAAGTCGAAGCCAAATCTTGCACATGTTCGGACATTCGGATGCGTAGTGTACATGCACATACTAGACAAGCTAAGAAAGAAACTCAATGAAAAGATAGAACAAGGTTTTATGGTAGGATTCGAGTTACATTTGTCATATTATCATGTCTATGTACCCGAAACTAGCAAGATAAAAATTTTGAAATGCTAAATTTGATGAGTCGAAATACATAGCAGACAGTGATCTAGTCGGCTATGAAATTCTCAAAAACTATTATGAGCTACCAATGACGACAGAAGTAAAACAAGCAGAAGATGAAAGAGAACTATCAGATTCAGAGGGAGGTCAAGATTGAGTACCTAACATACTCGAATCACCAGCCCAAATTCTAGCAGAAAAGGTTGAATCAGAATCGAACTCGAAGCCTGCAGAATCGAACTCGAAACCACCTGTGAGAAAATCTGACAAACAATGAAAACCATCAGAAAGGTATGGCCAGGATGTTTTTTAAAAACCATCGAATTTTGTGGATTCTCTGACGAACCTCAAACATTCGAGAAAGCTGTTAATGGACCAGATAAAGATCGCTAGATTCAAGCAATGAAAGATGAAATGTCATCCATGTATAAGAACAATGTATGGACACTTGCAACTATACCTGATGGCAGAAAAACAGTCAAATGCAATTGGATTCACAAGATCAAAACAGGTCCTGATGGAGAAAACATTAGATAGAAAGCAAGGTTGGTTGCTAAAGGATTTTCACAGAAGTATGGGATCGACTACACTGATCATTAGAGGAGTTCCGAACACCAAAAGGGCTGTTTGTCAAGATGCTTTTATTGACTATTCAACTATTCAGTGTACATGTGGCCCAATAAAGTTTTACACCTATGAAAGAACGTAACGTTGTTTGTCGGTCTGAAAAGTTTGGAGTTTTCCGGTAATATTTTGAACATTTCTAAACTCCCACTAGGCAGGCTCTAGAGTTGTGATTTGACAATACTTGCTGCCCGCAAGACTCCTACTCGCCCGACTCTTAAAACTTATGGTTAGTAGTAATACATTTTGATCAAAGCATAGTTAAACAAACTTACATGTTTTAAAGAGGGCCAACCTACAAGAAGCTGCAAAACATCATCTACAACAACATCAACCATTAAACTACAGATTAGTAGAACAACACTAGATTTTATAAACATTTTTGATATTTTGATAGAATCATAGATGTAATCATTCCAATGTATTCTACGCAAAGAGTAGATCATTTTGCTTTTTACCTCATCTCCATCCAAGTTCAAATAAGAAAGTTATGGCTAATCAAAGATTTTGATGATGTGGCATATCGCCATGACGCGAGAATAGACTAGTTTTTCCTACTAGAATGCAGATTCTCATGTGCTAGAGATATTACAATGGATTCTACATGAAGAGTAGATCATTTTCACTTTTAACTTCATCTCGATCCGAGTTCAAATAAGAAAGTTATGGCTAATCAAAGATTCTGATGCTGTGGCATATCGCCATGACGTGAGAATAGACAAGTTTTTTTTTACCAGAATGCAGATCCTCGCGTGGTGGAGATATTCTACATCATCATATGACACATCATCAAATAATATAAATGCCACATCATTAAATGCTTATCTTGTACTATAAATCTTTGATCTACCATTACTTTCTTATCTGAACTCTGATAGAGATGAGGTCAAAAGCAAAATTGATCTACTCTTTGCATAGATTATGATGATGTGGCATATTGCCATGATGCAAGAATGAACAAGTTTTTCTTACCAGAATGTAGATCCTCGCGTGGTGGAGATATTCCACATAATCAAGTGTCGCGTCATCAAAAGCTTATCTAGTACTATAAATCTTTGGTCTACCATAACTTTCTTATCTGAACTCTGATAGAGATGAGGCCAAAAGCAAAATTGATCTACTCTTTGCATAGAATATGATGGAATGTTCATATCTTGATTATGATTCTATAAAAATTAAGAGCTTGCATTTTCATTTCATAATTGACCTCTTTTTAATTTTCTAAAAGGCTAGAGGTTCTATCTATGTAAAACTTCGATCCTTTACACATGAAATTTTAGAGGGAATTTTCTCCCACTTGTGGCGTGTGCTTTGTTTCTTGGCAGCGTGCTTTGTTTCATGCACACTATTAATATACTTCAAAAAATGAGCCAACCACACAACTTAGATGGTGGGCAACACCAGAAACTAAGAAAACAAGAAAAAATTTCGATCATTTTATCATTCTCTCTCTAACATTCTCTTACTAAGGCACGATTTCTTATACGGCCCTTTTAGAATCGAAAACTCCTCTAATGACTTTCTCACCAGTAGCCAACGAATTGTTATTCGCATACGTAGTGGCTCATGATCTAAAAATCCATATTGTGGTGAGAAGACTGCATTCTTGCACATAGAATTGGAAGAAGACTTATTCATGGACCAACCACTTGGTTTCGTAAGCCAAGAATATCCAGAATACGGATGTCACATGAATAAAAACATTTATGGTCTGAAACAAGCAGCAAGACAATGGTATAGAAAGAAGGACGAAGCACTACATTCCTTAGGCTTCAAACCTCTATTTGCTAAATCAAATGTCTATATCAAGCATGTCCAAAATGAAATAATCATTCTTGCTGTCTACATTGATGACACGCTTATCTTCTCAAGAAGAGATAAGTTAATTTTAGATGTCAAAAGAGACATCTCTAAAATATTTGAGATCACTGAAGCTAAAATCTATCTAGGCTTGCTTGCTCGAATGCAAAGGTCTGCATACTCCCATGATACTTGGAACAATACTGAGCAAGGTAGATTGTCCGCAAACTCTCGAGGAAGAGGAACAAATGGCCGATACACCCTATCGTAGGCTGATTGGATCATTGTTATATCTAGCAGACAACACCAGACCTGATATAGCATTTGTAGTGTACAGGTTGAGCCAATATAATCAGAACCTAGAATCATTGCATTGGAAGTTGACGAAAAGAGTACTACAATATCTCCAGAAAATGAAAGACTATGGATTGTGTTATTCGAAGGAAACTGGATTTCACATCAAATCTTACAGTGATGCAAGCTGGGCATCCATGAAGGATGATAGCAAAAGTATTTCATGAGGTTGTACTCTAGTATCTGGCACAACCATACTCTAGATAAGCAAGAAGCAAACAATAGTAGCTCAATCTTCCTGTGAAGTGAAATATGTAGCAGCAGCCAAAATGGCAAACGAGCTGATCTGGATCAAACAGATGTTGGAAGGATTTGATGAATCTATATCTGAACCTTGTCTTGTTAATGGATAACACTTTAGCAATCTATCTTACGAAAGATCTTGTATTTCATTTGAAAACGAAGCACATAGCTATCAAGTATCATGTAATTCAGGACTTAGTCGAGAAGAAGATACTGAAGACAGTGTTCATATCCACAGAGGAAATGACAGCTGATATCTTTACGAAGCCACTCGGTAAAGCTTTGTTTGAGAAGCAGCGAAGAAGATTGGGGTTAATCCAACTGCTCACTTTGAGAGGGAGCTGTAGAACACCTGATCAGACATATCTCGATTCTACTAACAAAGCGAGCAGTTTACTTGACAAAGGATGAGAAACAAATGAACGCAAACTCGAAACATTTTCATTCGTGATCACCTCAAAGGATTCGCGAAATTTATCAAGCAGTCAACTCGAAAGATTCGCGAAACAGTTTCTTGTAAAAGCTCGTGGTTTTTTCTTGTTGAAGCTCAAAAGATTCGCGAACAGAATCTTGTCGCGAAATATTTTTGTTTATTGTTCAAAGCTCACCTGTTGAAAAATTGTTGTGAACAGTTCGCGAAATATTCTGAATTTCTTCTTCAAGCTTAAAGTTGTCATCTGTCGCGAACAATTCGCGAAAGACGAAAATGTTGCGAAGAGACAAGTGTCGCAAATACTCCGCGAAACACGAAGTTGTAACGAAGAGACAGACTATCGCGAAATATTCGCGAACATAAATTATTCGACCCTATGAACAAAGCGTCTATTTGAATATCAACCGTCGTAAACGGTTAGATCTACTATTACAAAATTAAAAGGCCAAAAGACCTATAAATAAAAGGCCAAAAGACCTGTCCTATAGCAATATAAATACATGTGCACTACTCATTGTAACACACTGAAGAGACTCTCAAACTCATTCAATCAGAGACACAACAGCGAGATAAGACAGCAAGAGATGTATTATGATTCAGATTCACAATTATAAATTCGTTTTTGATCAATAGTCTCTGTTAGTCTAAAATTTTCTTAAGTTGTCTCTTAATTCCGCATATTATTTCTGCACGCTTATTCAATCAAGGCAAATATTGTTCTATTAGTACATAGATCAAAAACAGACCTGATTGAAGACATTGATACTAGTTTGATTAATTCAAACTTTCTTCGTGCTCTCTGTGGAAGAATAATAACTATTTTTCCTACACAATGAATTACAATTTATTGAGCATGGCTCATTAAAACTAAGTTTCTCACCTACAGTAGTGACTTTGAAGAGAATTTTGATAGGGTGAAGTCACTCTAGAGTATGCCATTTTTTAGAAATAACATAGCTCAACTAAACTTCTCAAGGGAGTGAATCTTGTTCTAAATTACATGACATTGCTTGTGGTAGATATACAACTCTATTGGTTAAATATTGTGTAAGTCTTTCCTAACGCTTAAAATCTACTCTTTTCCAAAACTTCTTTACTTGATTTATCTGAAGCTTGCTTTGTCCCCTTACTATATTGTAATTGCCAATTCTCTTTCCATGGCACTTTTTTTCTTCTTCATTATATTGTTGTAGGGTGTGTTGATAATTTATGCTCAAGTAGATATTGCACGTACCTACTATCAAGTAGATATTGCACGTACTTACTACCAACATAAACATCCCCTTCTACTTGTCCTCTTTTGATAATTTAAATATCCATTCAATTTTGGACCTAAATGGCAGGAGTTGCATTTTCATCTAAATGGCACATCCTTGACGACAATAAATTTGTTGTTTTAGTCATAGCTTGTTACAATAGTACCTACTGATCACACTGTCTAAATTTCAAATCGTATTGGCTCTCCATACCAATTAGTAGTGATCGTAAATAATGAATAAGGCTTATCTATCCAATATCTAAGTATTGAATTTGCGATTTTCTTTTTCATTATAACATAGATCAAATATACTTCGAATTGGTCATTGATCAATTTCTATGAAGAATTGAAAAAAGACTTGTACCTACAATTTTCAACTATTATGACTAAGTGACGACATGCACGTTAAGATAGTGTAGTATGAATAACAAGAACTTGCATGGAGGAAATCAAAGAGGAAATACTTCTTAAAATTGTTATATTTGCTTTCTAATGAAAACAATAAAACACTTTGAAAACATTCTAATGGGTTTAATTAGATACCCAATTTGTATGGTATTAACAACAATGTTTTTGAGACTAATGTGGTTCAATGTTCGATGGCTAATCTTTCAATACTACTAGGTTGTGACGTGGATGACAAGTGGGCATGCAATGAACATATAGCATCATTGTTTATGTGCATGAGGTAGGTTAGTATACTCCCCTTAGCTTGTCGATAAGCCATGAGCTGGGTTCAACTCGTTTACTTCTACTAGAGTACAATAAAAAAACTAGAGTTTTTCCAAAAGTTTCTTATCATATTTTGAAGAAATAACTTCTTGGATACATCAATAATCACTAAACTGATGTCTTATGTCATGCTTTACCTATAGACGATCTTTTTAAAATGCACATATAATCTTGTTATGTTACATGGATTTTCAAAGACATGATATACACATATATGTCGTTATGACATGATACGAAATGATTTGTCCAATTACTTATAATTATAAGTTCATACACTTATTCACACACTTACATGATGTGTTGTATTGGATTTTACTTATTAGGATTATGTAAAATTGATATATGAATGTAGAAGCTTTCACACACATTGCGAACAAAATCATTGCATTGGCATGCCCTCATCTATGAATCATGTTACATCAATAAATGAATGAATGAAATGCCACACATATGTTAACTATGTTATCATTATGTCACTCGTTCTTTATATTTCCCTCATGAAATACATCTATACAGTATATGAAAAGCCCTTGCCCTCTGCTTGGCCCCTGTTCTCCCCAACCAAGATCATGTCTCGTAAGCTTTTTGAAGTTGTCAAGACTTTGATTTGGGTCTTTCGGGTTCAGGTCTTAGAGTTTTTTCGACTCCAAGGCAACAACTTGTGTGGATGATGAATGCTCTATCAAAAGTTGGCCAGTTAGAGCTCCCCTCACTTGACATTCGTGGTTAAAATTGTCATTGCTAATCATAATTTATTCTCTTGAATTTATGTCTTTATGGCTCTCCCTACAACGTGTGCTTTACATGGTTGTCAAAGTGCTGAGTTCTTTTTTATGAGGTCATGAGAAAAATCTCATCAATTGAGCCCTGTTCCAATTTCCCAATTGCCAAAATAGTTGGTATTCAGGACATTTAAAGACTAGGCCATTCACGTTTTTACTCTCATGTATGATCCACATTGTGTACCCATAGGACTGGTATTTGGAAAAACTACTCTTACCATGCCCCGTTAGTCAATGCAATTTGGGACCACAACACCCATGACAAGCTATATGTTAAGAGCATCGACTCTAAGGATACTATTGTTCATTTATATATGAATGCCATTTGCACATTTGGCAAGAAGTTTGGTCTAACTTCATCCAGCTATTTGTGTTTGTTCGGATTATCAATAGAAGTGGTTTACCTTTAACATATTAGTGACTGTATTCCATACATTGCAAGCTATGTATTCATTTTGCGTAAATAAACATTTGATCGCCAGATCTATAGTTTGGGGCAAGCCTCCTTAACAACACCCCTCAAGTTTTGCTACTAACATCTGTTGCTGAGCAGCCTTTCGTCTATGCCAACTTAAACTTCATCAATTTAGGCCTCCAAAGGACTATTTTTATAGCATTTTGTGTTCACTTGTAGCTATGTGTCTCTTTGAGATTCTTTGTTTAGATTGATACATATTCATGTAGTTCTGCAAAGAAAAACTTACTCTCAGGACTTTTTGGCTTTTCCAGGAAAAATACGTTTCTTCCTACCTCCAGTGCATTTTCTTTTGTTGTTCGTAAGCTTAACTTTTTGAGTAAAATGAAGTAGTGATATTATTGCTGCAACTTCACTCCAAATTTGACATCCAATTCCTAACTTTATAACTGGGCAAGGAGCAACTTTTAACTCCTGGTAGATGGTATTAGAACTTTATTACCAAAGCAAAACACATTTGTTCTAGGACCATCAATACAAACTACCTTAACAGGTTATAAGAAGTTTAAATGGACGTTCTCACGTGATATTGAATACGCAGCATAAGATTGATATTTTAACTTGGAAGTCACTTACAGGTGCTTTATCTATATTGTATGAGAATATATTGAACTTTACGATCCTGCAAGCCATCACAGGGCCCAAAGTAGTATGCATAAATTACACTTTATGGACACTTGTGTTGAACAAATTTTTAAATAAGATACATATACATGTTAGAAGGCTTCAATCTCTGCCTTCAAAAATATACAGCAACATACTGTGCAGGAAAATTTGTTTCAAGTTAATTGTAATGCTCAAATTGGTCAAAAAATCACCTTATCAGTATCACGATCTTACTTACAACTTATAAGTTGCAAATACAACTGGGAGATATCACTGCACAATGCACGCTACAACCTGCAAATAAGACATTCAAACTTGTCAAATCGGAATAAAGTTTAAGCTGTTATGTTATTCCTAATAATATCAAACATGTAAAGCTCCTAAACGTTTTTGCTTTTGGATCCCCAAACAGGTAAAAAATACACCTGTGACTCCTCAAAACACATGTTCATATAATATCCCTAAAATTTTCAAGAGCACAGAACTTTAGGATCTACAGCAATATATAATTATAAAGCATGCCACAAATTCCGAATGTATTCAGATACATTTTCATATGAGAGAAAATAGGTAGATAACCCTAAACTACTCTATTGTGCCGCCTTTTTGAAGATAGGAAAACATGCATTAGCTTTAACCAATGCTCAACTTAAGTTTTTCACTTTAGAATAGAAATGTTGAGCACCATGTTTCTCCAGCATGTTCAGGTGTTTTTGTGCAAGCAGGGTGTGAGGTGCATTCATTTTTTATTTACTGTGAAAAAAAATGTACCAATAATGGAAAAAAATTGTACAATTTACGTACAGCTGTATCCCTTTTGCAGTGTGCAGATGGGAAGTAGGCTGTTACTTGCAAGGATTTCAGGAAGTTTCTCTTCTATTCGTTAATCAAATCGATCCCACACTTATAAGATTACATTTCATTTTGGGGCTTCCTCAAGAATACCAACATGAAGTGTGGCGTAACCAGTCGTAAAGTCTTGAAGATGCGTTTTGCTTTGCGAAAATTTTCGATGATACTGATGCTCAAAAGGAGAAAGAATTGCCCAAGGCTAAGTCTAAGGGGGGATTTATTTTGAGAAGCGGGAAGACAATACAAACACCATTTCACAAGGAGGAAAAAAACGCGTCTAGTTGAAGCGTACGGAATATGACAAGGCGAGGATCGGCAATTTGTGTTTCTCCTGCATGGAGAAGGGGTTTCTTACAAAAGATTGTCGAAAAGAGTATAAGAAGACTAGAGGTCAGCCTAGATTAAGACACCAGGTAATTCTAGTATTTCTTATGTTCATTTATCATTAACGAATAATGTTATTTTGTGATAATTGTTTTAATACAACTATATTTGGACCCGTCACCCATGGCCTCATTCGGATGTTGATTCATAGGATGCCAAGCTATGAACATTCTATTTGATGATGGTTCTACTCATAATTTTGTTGATTCAAAATTGGTGCAGAAACTTCAGGTGGCTACTGTGCCAAGTAATCACAAATACATAGTGAGGAAGGCGGCGAGAGAGGATCGACATCTAGGACCAGATTGTTCTCACCTAAAGCTGAGAATTCAAGATTTTAGTAAACACATTAAATTTCATATTATGAATTTGGATAAGGTAGATATAATCTTGGGTACGGAGTGGTTTTACTCCAAGAACGAGTCATTGAAAAAGGATTATGTTACTCATAGTTTGTCATTTTTGCACAATGGCTCATTAGTTGAACTTCTGCATGATATTAATATGCTAGACACTCCTTTTGTATCTACTTTGGAAGTTAATGAATGCTTGAAAGATTATGATTATAATACTTATTTATGTATTTGAACGATGTAATTTTCATAGATGAGCATGCTATTCAAATTCTAAACATTGGTTTATCGCAAGTCCTTATTGAAACTAATAAACATCCTACCACTACCACTATGTCATTAGTGTCATTGTTTCCTTACAGGGTCTGCTTAAAGTAAGAGGATGAGATAGCCAAGCAACTTCAGGGGTTTTTCCTAAGCGTCTACTTGCGAGTCTACCTCCCTCTAGGAATGTAGCCCACCAGATAGAACTATTTCTCAATAGTGCCCATGTATCAATGTTTCCTTGCAGGGTTAGCTTGAAGGAAGAGGATGCGATAGCCAGAGTATAAAAACATGAATAAGACAACCATCAAAAATAGATATCCCTTGCCTAGGATGGATGATCTACTGGACCGGATGAATGGAGCAAAGTATGTCTCCAAGATAGACCATAGGTCAGGCTACCATCAGATAAGGATTAGGAACGAAGATGTTCCTAAAACTAGTTATTGAACTAGGTATGGCCATTATGATTTTTTGGTGTTACTGTTTGGGCTCACAAATGCACTTGCTACATTCCAATAGATGATGAACAATATTCTTCGTCTATATCTGGGGAAGTCTGTGGTTGGACAATATATTAATTTATAATCGGACCCTTGAGGAGAATGAAAAGCATCTTCGTATAGTCTTGGAACTTCTAAGGCAAGAAAAGCTTTATGCTAAGGAGTTGAAATGTAAATTCTTTCAAATCAAGCTCACGTTCCTAGGCCATACCATATCCAATCACAATCTCCAAATCGATTATGATAAGGTTCGCAAAGTGCGAGAATGGTCAATTCCACAAACTATCTGTGATGTGAAATTATTCCTTGGCTTTCACTAGGTTCTTCACATCTTCACTTTGGACTACGCTAGCATAGCGTTGTCCTTAACCAATGTTCTTAAGAGGGTGAAGAAAACGCGTAACCGCAGAAAAAGTCCACCTATGGTTTGGACTGATGAAATGATGAGAGTTTTGAAGCTCTCAAGCATTGTGTTTTGATAGCTCCAATTTTACACATAGTCAATCCTAATAAATCATTCTTGGTAAAAACGGATGCTAGCAACTATGTTGTAGGAGCGATCTTTTATTGGGACAGTAAACCAGTTGCTTTTGAAAGAAAAAACTTGGATCCTGCTCAGTGTACGTATTCTACCTATGAGAAGAACATTTTGTAGTCATTCATATGTTAAAAATCTGGAGGCATTATTCATATGGTGTTAGATTTATCCAGTCTCTTAAGTACAAATGTGATGCCATTGACCTAAGAGGTCGTAAGGCTAGATGGTCAACATTACGTATCAAAAAGGTACTTCAAAGACAGTGTTGTCAATGCCTTGAGTCGGATTAGAGAAATTAATTAGTTATGCTTTGCTGAAATCCAATATGATCTGTATCCTTCACTTCGAGATCATTGTCGGACCGATGGGTCATGTATTGGTCTAATAAGTAGGATAGAAGAAAGAAAGAAAGAAAGAAAAGTTATGTCTTGAGGGTACCAAAATGGTACACAAGACTGTCATAATATACTACTAGTTTAGTAAACCGCTAAGGCTTTAGAAGTAGCCCAGATCTTTGTTGAAAGATTATTTCAGTTGTAATGATTGCCAAGTGACATTGTTAGTGATATGGTCAGCAGTATTCCATAAGCCAGAAACTTCCCTTAATTTTAGTTCAACTGATCATCTTGAATCAGATGGCGAGACGGAAAGAACTAATCAGGCT
This sequence comes from Diphasiastrum complanatum, assembly GCA_029204225.1. Taxonomy (NCBI): domain Eukaryota; kingdom Viridiplantae; phylum Streptophyta; class Lycopodiopsida; order Lycopodiales; family Lycopodiaceae; genus Diphasiastrum; species Diphasiastrum complanatum. Next base: position 36,999,688 of record CM055101.1, read on the forward strand.
ATGGACAGGCTATGGACGATATGTTGAGAACGTATGTGTCTCACAGGCAATCTCATTGGGAAGATTATATTCCTCTAATTGAGTTTGCATAAAATAGTATAAAACGTTCTACTACAAGTTATAGTCCATTTATGCTAATGTACAATTTTCAAACTAGATCTCCAGTAGCTGTGGAGATTAGATTTGTTAAGATCAAAAAAGTTGTTGATTTCGTGCATGAAATGCAAGAGATGCTGCAATTAGCTCGTGAGAGTATTCTCAGTGCTCATGATCGAGCCAGGACTTATGCAAATATTAAAAGATCTCCTAGAGATTTTAAAGTTGATGACTGGTGGGCTGTTTCAGATTATAAGAAAGATTGGATCTTTAGCTTACAACTCAATTTCCAAGGCAAATCTATTGCTCACCCAATAATTCATGTTAATAGATTAAAATTGAGTTTGGATGAAGGTGATGCTCTTGGATTTGATGAAGATTTATCGCATTTGGAAGATTTATCGGAACTAGAAAGAGCACTTAGAACTAGAGATAAACAGTTGAGAGATCGGTCTATTTCTAAGTGCTTGATTCGGTGGAAAGGACGTATTGAGGATGATGATTTGTGGGAGAGAGTTGAAGCATAAAGAAGAACTTCCCTAAATTCCGCTTCTAAGGACAAAAGTGGTTAGGGGGGGGGAGAATGTTACGTCCATGTCTTGTACAGAGGATTCAAAATATTCCTTGACATGGATATTCGGTACTCCAGTGTACGAGATTATTAGTTGCGCCTCGTTATTCCAAACTAGGCTAGAAATGTAGTTATTAATCTTGTAAGGACCCAGTCACACATCTAATGACATGTGGAGCTATTGCATGGGTTAGGACAATTATGGACATGATGTAGAGTATCAAGACTTGCATATATAGGAATGCAGTAGGCTTGCATGGGCACATGCACAGGCTCAACAAAGTTATACCTACCTGTAGAAACTCCCCCTACTACCATTCCCTATTGTGTGATTGATTGCCAGTTCCCTCTCTCTCTACATCAGTGTCCTATCCTGTGGCTTGGGGGTGAGGTTATTGGAGATTCATCAGTAGCTTATACTTGGTTACGGTTATTCCGATGTGTCTTGTAAGCAGAATCTTGAAGTGCTTCTCCTTACAAGGGACTCACTTATCTTGGTAATTCCAGGCTTCATGTCTTTTGGACTCAATTGGCAATTCTATATCAAACCCTCCAAAGTGTTAAGCAAGTAGTTCATAGATCATAAAAGAGTTTGGTTGGGCCAATTTGGTCAAACTTGACAATTACCTAACTCATTTCCAAAAGGATAGGAGCCAGTGGGGACTTGAATTTACCACGATACCTAGACTCTAGCTTGTCACACAATGTTCACCCTGGGACAATCCAGCTTTTCTTCACATTAGGTATAGGTAGGGCTTTTTGAAAAAATAGGATATGTCAGTTGTGGGCATATTAGAGAAGAGGTTGAAATGGAAGAGCATCTTATTTTTCACTAGTTGATCCATTATGAGATCATGGATAGACAACATAGCGTCTTCCGAGGCAAGTCTATCATACTCCATTCCGTGATATCATATGAGAACCCAAGGTGTGTTACACATATGATACGAGAGATGTTCTATATGATGCATTACCAACACTAGTACCTAGATGCAATCTCACACCAAATCCTTTTTCTTCAAATGTCACCCTTGGATAGATGAGGCAAAGTCAAAGGATGCAGTAGCCATTCCTTAAATTGTGATCACAAACATTGTCGTCAAATCAGTATACCCATATAAACCATATCTATAGTGTCCTCCATCATGTTCTTTCGAGCTCTACCAACAAGATGTTATAGGATGATCTTTTATCTTCCATTCTATGATTATATTTAGGGTTTATATTACTTAGTCGGTCTTTCTATTGGAAATCCAAAGATCTAGCCAAAACTCTACCTTTCTATGTGGGCAGAAATTACGAACAACACCAAGCACAACTATATTGCGAACCTTTTAACGATTAACAACTTACGCAACAAGAATACAATAAACTCATCATTCACATGAGCATGAGATCCCCTACTTCGTAATGTAACCATAAAACCTTTTATTAAAGGAAGGTGTTACATAGACTGGCAAGAGCTTTACAAGACCTTGAACACCACTCGTATTTATAGTGACTCTCTTCTTGGTTTTATCATTGAATGAGCCACTACCCTAATGATGGCTATTTTGTCCTAGAGAATACAAGCTTGGCTTGTTAAGTACAAAAGGTATTTTGTACTTCTAACAACCTAGCTTCAGGCAAAATCCTCCACGAAAGACAGAAAGAATAAGCAAAAATCAGCTGGCACTGCATAGTTGCCCAGAAACACGTTTCTGGGCAAAAACAATCCCAGAAATGCGTTTCTAGGAGCAGAATCGTGCCAAAAGAAAAACAGATTATATATATTTTTTGCCCTAAACTAGACCTAAACCATGTTGTAACCAACCCGACTGTAACCAAAACACCTGGCAACCTATAAAAATGTAATGCCCTTGATCGGAGCTTTGATCTGATACCCATATTGCCCACAGAATGCCCAAAAAAAAAAAAACATTTCTGAGAAATGCTCCCCCATTTTAGAAATGCATTACTGACCCCATTTCTGAACACGTTTCTGAAATGGGGGTGCAACTATGGCCTGCAGTAACTTGGACAAAGATCTAAAAGGAACTGCATTGCTAAAACAGCAGAAAAATATTGTTTTCAAAGATGATGTCCAAAGAATAAGAGACATCTCAAGATTTAAGTTGAGAAAACAGACTCAGAGAACTTACCATGGAGTTCCAAAGTTTCAAATGAAAAAGGAGATTAATAAAGAAAGGCCATCAAGATCAGAAGCATAGATGCAGCAGAATGCATTCTGCTGCATTCCCAAATGCTTTTTTTTTTCTTACTTGTATTTTACTAAAAAGCAAAAAAAAAAAAAAAAAACCTGAAAACTGATTTTCAGCATAGAAAACAGATTTGTTAAATGCTAAAGAAATTTCCAAACCCTACATACTAGCTAAAAGCCTAAAACATCAAAAAACCAAAAATGGGAAACTCTAGTTGGCTTCCCCAGAACACGTTCTGGACCACGGGCTGCAATTATGCTCAGAACAAATGCATAAAACATCCTAAATTCGTGAGGCACAAGTCTTCTAAAATAAAGATGCAGGTACCAATGACTTGTAGAAAATCAGTAAGAATACAGACTTTAACTTGAAGAGGTGTTTGATACATAGTTGTCACATCTTTTATTCGAAAACAAGTACAATATATTGGAGAAGTGCAATGATGTTATGTAGATCTTTCTTACTATTCTTGATAACATGTACCAGAAAATTTCAAACTAAGGTAATAAGAGTTAATGAGTTTAAAGGGTTCCACCTCGTAGAGTTCAGTGCAGGCACTAAGAATTGTTAAATGGCTGTCTTTGAAGCGACATTGATATCCAGTTGAAATGCAAAAAAATTTGTCCAGATTCAACTCCCTCTAGCTTAAATGATGCTTCATACTCTCCTTCAAGGAGAACTTTTGATAAGGTTGACCCGCATCTTCCCAAGAAATGCTGCAGATGCGAATTCAAGCTCGTTTAAAAGAAGCACAACTTTTAAGCTAACAGCTCTTCGCTTACAACAGTCTCATTTTCTCCAATTATGCATCCTACAGCTCACATGAACCAATCGAAGAAGCAATTACATAATAATAACAAGATGATCCTTGAAATTGTGGCTGTTGGCTGATTGCTACTTTCCTCACCTTGAGGTCTGAAGTTTGATTCCACTCTGGCACACATGGGTATCATATCACCTAGGATATTGAATCAACTAAACAGAAGAAATACCTTGGTACGACTTAGTTCAAGTAGTAAAAACAGCCTAATTTTTACCTTCCCAAAGGTACCACGGCTCCGAACTTCTAAAACTAGCATGTCATGTTGCGCATCCTCCACAAGGAAGTGAAAACTTTGATTCCACTCAGGGTTAAGATTTTTATTGATCACCTGTAAGTTTACAAACTACCAATATGAATGTCCAATCAATGCCAAGAGGATAGTGAGAATGCAAGAAGGAAAAGAAGATCTAGATTGAAATTGAACTTACCCTGCTGGTCTTCTTCTGATTACTCTTTTTCAACAATAGCTTCACGTATGGATTTGCTCCCACAGAATCGACCTTCATAAGATTTTCTGCTCGTAATACTTTTATGGACAGAACACCTCGAACAAAGTCATGCTGCTCTGGCCTTGAAGGAGGAAGTGAGAATGGTGATCCATGTACACTGTGCTGCCTCATAGTTCGCGTGATCTCCCTCTCAAGGGACGTCATTGAACGTGTGCTAACATCCCGCCTGTCTTCAACATGTGGTTGATATAAAAGCTCCAAATGAACCTGTGAAACCTCTCTGATGCTGATTAGTGCTCTGTAGAAGCAACAAAACTCATTGCATCTATTCACCTCACTTTGTGTTGCAGCCAAGCGATCAAAACTGAAAATAAAAAGGTATCTCTATTCATGGCAAACTGGACAATCGAGCATAGACTGTCATCTACCACTCAAAAAACATTTTGAAAAACACCTGGCTTATCATCAATATGAATAGAGAATGCACAAACTCAGCAACTAACAGGCAAGAATTATTCGCCAGCAGTTTCAAAATAAGGCTGAAAAGAATAATCAGGGAAAAAGAAATCAAGAAAAAAAGTCTAGATTTAAATCTCTAAGTTCACACTTCTCATTTGCAGCTAAATATATGATTTTCCACACACTAACTTCTGTAAATAAATAACTGCCTTACACAACCTTTTTTGAATATTCAGAAGCAGATAAGATAAAAGGGGAATTTATACTCAGGTGTTTCAAATGCGAAGCTCACAAGAAAGATGATGGACATGCTGCACATGAGATTCAAAAGAGACTCTACAGAAAACTCTCTTCAATAGCAAAATATGCTAAGAGAAGCTTGTCCACCAATGTTTTGTGGCACAGTATCAGATGCGTTTGCCATGAACCTTCCCAATTACATGCTGAGTTGGTCGCACACCTTTAAATATAAGGAAAACACTGGCACCAAAATATCCATCCCAAGTGATAGCATATTATGCCATCTAGTATGCTCCTGTTTACACAAAAGGTGCCCATACAAGTAGAATTTACAAAGATTTACTATACTTTATTGCATGTAAGCAAGGCCACCTGGAAGCAATTAGGGTTTTCCCACATCTGAAGGGGGATTTCGCACATTTCAATTCTTCTACATAGACCCTACAGTCATAAGTAAGATGACCACCATTGAAATAGAGCCATCCCCGCTAGTTTTAGCTCTTACAAACTTAACGACTTCTCTCAAAATTTTACCGTAGCACATGTAATTGTAAACACAAGGGCACATTCATAGATAAAGAGAGTCATGAAAAACATATTCCAGCTATCATTCAATGGATGCTTCATTTGCACTAATATATGTAGTTGTTTCTCTGTTTGTAGCATTTATTTGCATAGGGCCATCGACGCAAGAGAGCACTTGTGTCTCCTTTAAATACGAATACAAATATATTCAGTGCCTTATGATGCCTACATGTTCATCGGGGCAGCCAACCTGCTCATCTGAGAAATAGTTTGATCGATGATGCTTTTTGCTCCATTGCGCACTAGCAGAGCCAATTGTTGAGGATGGAAATGGTAGTCTGCAACTGAGTGGCATTCTAAAGCCTGATTATGAGGGCTGTAATGACATTGAATCGGTTTGACATGTTGCATATCTGGCAATAGTGAGAAGTCCCTTCGTGATATATTCAGCTCTCAGCTGGAGTGCTCACTAGGATGACTAGCATTTCATGGTATTAGCAAAGGAGGCAGAAGATGGAGCTATTAGGAGCAAAACGTTAAGGAATCTAACTTAAACTAGGAGAATTTAATCAAACCCTTCAAAACCCAATTCATAATGCCACATGGGATAGATCAATGAAAGTTGGAAATTTTTGAGTGTGGCAACAAATTTACACAAATTTGAGTTTATAATTATGAAGATTGACACCTTACGTTTTTCTTAAAGTGACTAGGGAATGAGGAAGTAGAAACGGTGGTCAGAATTCAATGACGTTTTATGCCATCATGGACTATTCATAGTGTCATGCATCTATTCATAGTGTCATGTAAAGGACATGCATCTATAGCAGTGGGGCACGCTATTTTCCTCTAGAAGTGCTTCCTTTCTTATTATCTAGATTATGCATCCTGAAAGCTTACTTCACGATTCCCCAGAAGACTATAAATAACATAGTTTTGTAAAACGTTTCCCACTCGGGAAACGTTAGGTAATGGGAAACGATGATTCTGAAACGAGATACAAAAAATAAGCAAATGCCACATCATCACAAAAGCAAACTAGCACAAAGTAGTTACAATCACAGATGTGGAAAAGACAGAAAAGTTGAGGGAGAAAGTGATACTCATTGCAAGGGAGAGAAATTATGTTGATATGAAGTCAAGAAAAATATTAGGAATTTGGCATTCAGATACCCTTTGTTATGGGCAAAGGCATTATCCGGAAATGTTTCCCCAATGCGTTTTCCCGAAACGTTTTTTCAAGGTATTTTCCGAATTGGCCAAATGTAGAGTTGGGGCAACATGTTTCCCCATAACTATGATAATCAAGGATTAAGGACACTCACTTGATAGCTTTTGATTATTTAAATATTTGGGCTCTTCGCGGGAGAACTCGACTGCATTGTTTGTAGGGCTTTTTCTATGATTATATAGTGATCTTTGAAGGCGATTGTTAGTTGTTCATCAACTGTAGTCTTTCTATGTTTTGTGTATTAGTTACATGAATTTCCTAGCAGCTGGACGGCCCTAGAAAGGTGATTTTCTTTGTTGGCCACCTTTTGGAAACCCCGTTTCCAGAAACTTTGGCTTTTGACTTTTGAATAAACTCATCTTATTGTATCCTATATATAGGGGCACTAGACTAATGCAAGACTATTGATCAAAGTTCACATCAAAGGGAGCTCTAGATCAAAATTTGCTATCAAGTTTTTTCAAAAGAGGTAGTTTCAATTTTCACGTTCAACAAATCTCTACAACATATTTGATTGGCTATAATCGTTTTCTATTGTTCCATGATTCTTAAGATCCATTTGACCTTCTAGAAATGAAGTAATTGCAAACAAACATTGGTCAAAATAGGAATGTTCTATTTTTAGTTTAACAAGATATTGCTCAGATTCCCAATAGATTTAAATATTCCTTACAATTAGACAAGTTCACAACAAGTTCATTGATCTTCTACGTTTGGTCAATACCACAAATTCCAGCATTTTTTTTTCTGTCATCAGGATTTCATTTAGATTTTGTGGTAGATCTTCCTACTGTTTGTTGTTTCATGAGTTCATAGCACTTTGCAACTCGTTGACTATGTTGGAAAAAACCGACGATGATGTCAAATAATTACTCAACAGAATGTTGATAGTGATGCAAATGCAGACAATGCTAACATGATCAAACACACACATCTATAGCTGAGCTATAGCGAATTACCATCCAGAAATTGGAGAATCAAGGAATGAATAACAATAACTCAGCTGCTTTGGATCATTCAACTATTGCAGGTAGAATACAACAAATTGTAATAGCAGAGAATTCAAATAAGATGAATGAAGGTGCAAGTAATCTGTTTCTTAGAAAATTCAAATAACATACTTTCATTATCTTAGGATCCTAAGCTAGTTGCTCAAATTATGAATGCTTATGGCAAGAACATAACCTGGCTCAGCAAATGCATAACATACCATAGAAAGGATCAAAATGTTTAATGATTGAATGCCAATGCCTAATAACATCATATGCAGGTACGGCACCGTGTGCCAAATCTTGATCTATATCATCCTATGTGGTGGCTACTATATGTTGTGTTGCTAACTCATCCTTGATATCCTGAGATCTAGTCGCATCTCATCTACGTATGCTCGTGCCGCATACATCTTGATCCGCTACCTCAAATGGAATATCATGTAGCCCATTAGCACATGCCTTTGCGTTTAAACATCCCATGAACCATCTAAGTGCTGTGTGCAATCTCTCTACAATTGAGCCTTACTCTCTTCCCAAATGTCTCTTTTGCTCATCCAATTGAATTGAGAATAGTAACTTGCTCCCTAATGAGGCAAATAGCTTTGGTTGATAAGTGCATGATGATTGCTACAAAAACACATCAATAGTGAAAGTAACAAACTTGCTCTTGGTCTTCTCATAATGGATGCCATGTTGTAGATGTCGAGTAAGGTAGCACCAACAAAGAAAGCTCACAATATTGCATAAGTTGTAAAAAATAGCTTTTCTATGGATTCAGACATAAAATCTTACAAAAATTATAATAAAGTAAGTCATCTTGGGTAGCACAATATACCCAATTTTCTCCCACACTCGGGGGAAAAGAAAACAAGCTACTTAATTCCAGCTGTTAAACATAAAAAGAATTTGTTTCAGAAACCTGGATGATCTCAAATAAAAAGAAAAGAGCAAAACCATATTAATTTTAACATTGTGAAAACACATGCAAACACATGAATACTATGGATTTTTATTGGATAGAAAGAATAAAACATTAGAAGTCCTGGATTTCTACCAAGTTGTTTGTCAAACTAAGCTCATACTTTTTTGAAAGAAGTCTAAATAATTCTATTTTCATTTCCCTTATCCAAACGACACAAGTATCAAACAGATTTACTGGTAGTCATATACTAAATTGCTTACATCAAAATGTATTTTGAAAGGCCATAAATGAAGCTAACATGAAAATCACTCACCTGACCCCTATGCTTAGCTTCCATTGTGTTCTCCAAGTCTTCAACCAATGTTAGCCAAAACTCAGCAAGAATGCCAGGCTTCAACTTATTGAGTGGAACCTGAGCACAACCAAGTAAGTCATCTGTATGAAGGCTATCTTCATCAAATATTCGAATGGTAAGCTTTTGTGTGGCGAGATCTTCCACTTCAAATTGAAATTGCTCATTCCAAATAGGATTTAGCTCGTTATTCTGCAAGATTGAAAGTCCAAAAGTTACAACATCTAAATATGATAGAACTACCAATTCTAAGAAATTTGCTTCATCACAAAAGGAAAATGAGGTTAAGATTCTAATAAGAGCTACAATGCTTTTATCACCTACAATAGTTCTACTCTTTCTCATTTGCTTTGGTATTGGCCTGACAAAGATAATTGCGTATGGGTCAGACTTTCCAAATGTATCCATGTTTAATAAGTTCTTTGCTTGCACTAACTTAACCATCAAAGTTCCCATTGGTTCCAGCTCCAAATCCCTAAGAATCAATCATTTACAGGGCAATGTTAGAAGAAACTATAGTCCACAAAAAAATCAAGGTAATGAAGTTGTTTTGTTAAATTGTAGGAAGAAGTACTTACTACTAACTAGAGCTTACATTTTTGTTGAAGAAAGACCAAGTATCACAAATAATAGATATGATGGTAATTGCAAACATGTACTATGTATCACATTCTACTACAATTTTGGCTTGTACCTATAATCTCCAGGTAGAATGGGTATCACTTTTCGCATAGGCCACAATAATGAGTCCGTCAGGGAAGTCTTTATCATCACCTAAAGAAAACAATATAAAAGCAAATCACATCTCATGAAATCGGTGTCATCCAATCAATAATCATAGCCATAAAAAAATAAAATAGTTTAGAATATATCAACCACAATCTCTACAAGAAACGTAATCCTATTTCTCGTTATCTTTTTCATTGAAGCCTTTTACGAAGACACTCGTAACAGGTCTAACATGTTGTAACAAAGACATGGAACGTAGAGTTGTGTGTGTAGCCTATTTCCAAAGGGATCAATAGCATAGCTTACCCCATTGGAGGAAATGAGCCAAAGAAAGAGAAATTGTAATCTAGAAGCTTCAAGAATCCCAAGTGCAAAGGATGTCCAAATAAGTAGATTAAACCATGTGCAAAAGTTGTGGAACAACTTACAAGGTGAACACATGAAAGAGAAGGACCAAGAAAAGCAAATCCAAGAACTTCATAGTCTATGAACCATAGATCCAGCGGTACCAGGTACTGCGGATCCCAGTACCGCGGATCCATATTGGTACTGCAGCACCAGTATGGTGCCGCGATACCATTATATATATATATATATATATATAGATATATATATATATATATATATAGATTACGAAAAATACACTCACCATAACCGCGGTACCACCATCCTGCTGTACCATAATGGCGGTACCATGGGCCACTATGCTATGAACGTAGAGACTATCTAGTAAATTTATGCGAGCTCCTTAAATTGCCTTTTCAAAGTCTTGACATGGGAGCAATTGATTTTTTGACCTCTCCTTGTCATGCAAGATATTTTATCTTCAAAATGTACTTCTGGAAGGTGACATCACTAACCAGAATGTAATGAAGTGGCTTGGATTAAGTCACTATGTATGTAACTGTTTAGTTTTAGTACCAATACCAATGCATAGTTACATAGCCAATGGAAAAAAGGAACGTAACAGGGACATGAGAGTTGCAAATATACCATTAAGTCTCTTAGCTAGAAATGTCTTTCATAGTGTTGAGGATTTTCTGGCATGTGATGCAAATGATTGCCTTGAATAATATGTACAAGTTTCAATATAAATATAGAATTCATCACCTTAATGAAGAATATGATTGTGGCTACCTAAGTCCCATTGTGAGCATATGCCAATTGCAAATGGCATGTCTAGTAAGTTGTAATGCTAGCAAAAATGGCATGTTGGTTATTTAGAAGTTAATTTAATGATATGATTTGGCCTTACTTGGATCTTTGTGGAATTCGGTTAGTTAATAGGTCACACTTTGTAAATCACATGTTTTATGAAATAAAAGTATTTTTCAACTAAAATTAGACAATTTCCTTTTATTAGGTAAACAACAGTGATGGATAATAGTCCTACAACGTCAAGTGGTGCTACTACTAGAGGCATGCCCAATTATCTTCAAATTTGTCAACAAAAAGTGCGGCACTTAGTGAGATGAATAATCTAAAAAGTTATATGGAAGTTTTACGTACATAGGTGAAAAGTCTAGCCTCTCCCAACTTAGCGTTCTAGCCTAAGCCATACAATAGAGAGAGGGATAAGAAACCAAAGAAATTAGATAACTAGTTGGTCAAATGGAATGGCTACTAATCTCCATAATATTCCTGAAGAAAAGAAAATAGAAGCTATACTTATGTTTCTTTGTGGTAAGGCATTCTCATGGTGGCAGGATTCACAACCTAATTTGAAATCGTTCCTGGTAGCTGATGATTCAGACTACTACTACCAAAGTATCGATTTCAAATTGGAAACTAAAATTCTAGATGCAGATACCCAAGAATTCATGGATTTGCTAACTAAGGTTCCATCATTCGATTCCAAATTGAAGTTGTGGGAATTTGTCCTAGGCTGGCCAACATAAAATAAGAGTCAAATCACTTTTTTAGTTCCATAATTTGTCTTCTTGACAAACCACTCACTAAGTTTGATTGTGCTGCGTGCATTTAGTATTGCTTTTTGCCAGACGAATTGTTTCATTTGAAACACACTGCTTGTAATCATGAAGTTAGTGTATTGGACAGTGGATCTACTTATAAGACATTTAATATGGTAGAAGACATTCCTACTATTGAGCAGCCGAAAGGGCATGTATGCGAGGGGTGCATACTTGGAAAGTTTCAAAAAAAACCTTTTCCAATTGATGGAACTATAAGGGTCTTGATAAATTTGATTTGGTTCATAGTGATGTTTGTGGTCCAATGAGGACCGAATCCATTGGCAAGTGCATCTATTTTGTGACTTTTATTGATGACTTTTCCTGTTTTACATGGATCTATCCTATGAAGGCTAAATCGGAAGTTTTTCAACGTTTCAAAGATTTTCTAGCAATGGTGGAAAATCGGTTTGGGCATTCTTTGAAGACCCTATGCACCGATCGAGGAGGGGAATACATTAAGAATACGTTCGGTGCATTTCTTCGAGAAAAGGGAATTCTACATCAAATGACAACTCCCTATACGCCTCAACAAAATGGTGTTGCCGAGCGAAAGAATCGCACACTTATGGAGATGGCCCATTGCATGCTCGCAAAGGGGCTGCCTCACAAGTTTTGGGCTGAAGCGGTTATAACGGCAGCATACATAAGCAATTGTTGTCCTACTAAAGCATTGAAAGTATTAACTCCTTATGAAGTTTGGTATGGAAAGAAGCCTACAATCTCTCACTTTCGCATTTTTGGTTGTACGGCTTATGCTTTTGTTCCGGATAAACTTCGTACAAAGCTTGAGGATAAAGGAGTTAAATGCATTTTTGTTGGCTATAGTAGTGAAAGCAAAGGCTATAGGCTATTCAATTTGAGCACTAACAAGATTATTGTTAGTCGTGATGTGCATTTTGATGAAAAAAATTCATTAGATGTGGCCCCAAATCATACCTTGAAGGGGGATAGCCCACATAGTGTGAATGTTGAAGTTTTTCCAGATTTGGTACCATCTTCTATTGCTAGAGATAAGGGGTAGCAATCAACCAGTTTCGACCTGCCCAACACCTCATCACGTATAGAGCCTAATGTTCATCAAGAACTGCTCGTTGTTGCTCAAAATCGGCCTGCAGGAGCTGTTGACAGCAAGGACCAGTTTTGGAAGATCTTGGACAACCAAGTGCGGTGTCGGAGGATCTTGGACAGCAAATTGTAAGAAGAGACATTCGGGGCTTGCTTCAGTCCATAAAGTGCCTTCTTGAGAAGACAGACTTTATCTTCCTCATTGAGAAAGCCCAAAGGCCGACGAGAAAGTTGAAGACCCCTATGTTGTAGAACACCTGATCAGATAGATCTCGGTTCTACTAACAAAGTGCACAGTTTACTTGACAAAGGATGAGAAACAAACTCAAACTCGAAACATTTCTATTCGTGTTCAACCTCGAAAGATTCGCGCAGACGCTCTACAAGTGGACATTGCTTTTTCTATGGAAATTCTGCAATTTCGTGGTCAAGTAAAAAGCAGCCTACTGTTGCTACTTCTTCTAGTGAGGCAGAATGTAGAGCAATATTTTCAGCCACAACAAAGTGTTTATGGCTGAGAAGACTACTTGTTGACATGACGTTTGGCGAGCCCTCAGCCACTCTTATCTTGAGTGATAGTCAAAGTGCTATTGCCATTGCACGGAATCCTATTTTTCATGCGAGGACGAAGCACATCGAGATCCATTTTTCGGGAGAGACTTCATGATGGCGACATTTTACTTGAATACTATCCTACGGAGGATAATTTTGCGGACCTCTTCACGAAGGCGTTGCCTAGAGTCAGATTTGAAGCTTTATGCAAAGCTTTAAATTTAATACCACGTGGTGGTTTTATTACATAGTGAAGATTTCAGTTTTTGCATTGTCATTTAAGGAGGGTGTTAGAAATAAATGACTATGCTGAAGTTAATCCATAGGTTACTTTGACCCAAAAGGTCGAGATTTGTGTAACCGTGGGTATTTAGTTATTTAGGCCATGTTAAGTTTGTCGTAAAGTTGTTGCACCCAATTTTGGTCATGTACTGACTCGTGGGTCCTTAGGGGTCTAATTTTGTTTAGGGGCCCTATCTTGACTTTTGGGGTGCCCTACATTTACTAAGTGGTTAACCTTAGGGTAGCATTTGGCCACATCCAGGTAGAGTACTTAGATGCTCATTGTGTATTCCATTTGGACAGTTTGGCTAAGCATTGCTCTCCAGTGCTCTTGTTGCTTTTCTCTCTCTCTCTCTCTCTCTCTCTCTCTCTCTCTCTCTCTCTCTCTCTCTCTCTCTCTCTTAGAGTTGGGCGCCCAGCCTCTTCTCTCTTGTTTTCTGTGGAGATTGATTGATAACTAGATCTTGGTGACCTGACTCTTGCTTTCCTACAAATGTGACTCGTCATCTATAGAATCTCATATGTGTGCAGCCACCTGGAACAAAGCACTGACCATCATGCAATGTGGAACCATCAATAGGTATTGGAAAGGCTTCTTGACACCACTTTAATGTTCGTTGTAGCGGGGACGCTGAAGGACTCGCAGAATGTGAAATGGTAGTAGTTGCCTATGGCCAATCATCAAGAAAGGACATATGTAACCTCGTCTGAGGTCTAAGCAAATAAGCAATATAATAATTCATTAATATTCTTAAAATATAATGAATTCACCATTTTGTTTTTCCAGCCAAGTCCATTGTTCAAATAGCTCGATTCTCGTCATTACAATGACCATTATGAAGCTAACTCTACAAAAAGAAACACAATTAACATCAAGATAAAATACAATACAAAAAATCTAGAGACATCATTTAGAAAAGATTGGCCTACTCTTACTACAGTCACCCAGTTGAGAGACACATTTTATCTATCTATGCACTGGAGTTGTTATATTCCAAATATTTTTAAAAAAAACTTATTTCACATTGTTTAATACTACTACACTGGAGCCAAAAAGAGCAAGAAGCTTTTAATAATCTACTTACAGCTATGGATATTGCAAACAATATTATGATAGATGAATTATTGATTGTTCACAAGAATTTGAAACAAGTCACCTTTTGCTTCTCCAATGTTGCTTATTAAGAAGAACATGGAATGTTTCGAATGTGTATTGACTATCAAGCTCTTAACATAGCATTAAAAATGGATATCTAATTCCGAGCGTAGATGATCTATTGGGTGCCTTGTAGGGAGGTAATGTTTTCTCAAAAATAGATCTACGCTCATGATATCATCAGATAAAGGTCAAGGATGAAGATCAACACAAAACAACTTTTCAAATTAACATGGAAAATTAAGAATTCAGAGTCATGTCATTTGGCTTAACTAACAATTCTGCCACATTAGAAGCCCTTATGAACAGTATCTTTGAATCTTATTTATACTTATTTGTATTGATGTTTTTACATGATATTTTAATATAGAATAAAAACATGGAAGAGCATGCAAAACATTGAATTTGTTTTTGAGTATTCTATGAGCATATAAATTGTTTGCAATACTAACCAAATGTGAATTTGTTTGGGATGAGGTGGAATACTTGGGACACATTGTTCCTAAGGAGGGAATTAAGGTGGATTAGAAGAAAATTGAACAATCAAGAATTGGAAAGCATCTCACAATGTAAGAAAATTGAGAGGTTATCTAGGTTTGGCATCAAATTATAGAAGATTCACTTAGAACTTCTTAAAATTTGTCGCACCATTGACTCATTTTTTGAGAAAGGACCAATTCGAGTGGAAGGAAAAAGTTCAAATGAGTTTTAAGCTTTTAAAAAAGCTCTGTTCCTAGGACAACCTTACTTCAACTACCTTTCATAATTACTATAAGAACACCCAAGATAGATCTACAAAGATCAAGAACACAAGAAATATGTATAATCTATACAACACCTCAAAAAGTTATCTTGTGACAATTTTCCCATCCAATAGACGCGATCTAACCAAGATTTGTCTCCCCCTTGCAAATTGCAATAGAATAGTTACAACCCATTGTGCATGGTCTCTCATTCCCTAGGTGTTTGTGCAACTGCACTACCCATGCAAAAGCTACAGGAGGTCTCCCAATACAACCTGGTGACCCCATAGGGTCTAGTAAGTCAAGTATAGCCAAAACTAATTATTGAACCCATTGTACAAACCACAAGGAGTCACTCTACCATTATCGAGGCTTCCCTAACCCCATGGCAGAGTTTAGTTAGGTCCATAACCAAGGACTCCTTAAAAAAAATTTCTGTCCTTAGATATTAAGTCCTCAAATATGGAAGTCAAGGAAGTTTCTCTTTAAACTCTCAATAGACTCCCAAGGATTATCACCCTCAGTACTCCCTTTCCATTGTACCAATGCACAACCAAAGGAACAATAGGAACTGTTGAAAGTATAGCAACAACTTAAACAAATGGCATAAGGGAAATAGTAATATCAATGGTGCTAGGAAGAAGAGCAATATTTTGTTGTTCCAACTTGCGTTTGAGAGCCTTGAACTTTTCTAGGCCGCCAATTCTTCTTTTGAATGTATGATTTCCAGCATCTTCTCTTCATCCTATATTTACCATTCTTGAAGCTCCTTTTTCTTAATGTCACCACTTGCAAGTAGTTCTTGGAATTGGCTTGCTAATGGTTCCAACATTAGGTTGAGCTTGATGAGTAAAGGACTCGTAGTAGGAGAAAATGCCCCATAAAATCAAATTTTTATCTTAATTTAAAAATGGGTATTTGACACACCCGGCTGACATCTAGAGTCTAAGTAAAAATGGTTGGAGTGCTTACATACAAACATTATAGTTATCGATGTTTATGAGCTAGGGGAAAAATCAGCGAAATCTCTTGAAATTGGAAAAAACTGCAATGACCTAAGGAGATAACAAAAAAGGCAAATGATTTATATCGTGGTAAAATTTATTAGCTTTTTGTCAAGATTTGTAGGAAGAAATAGCAAGTGCTTTAGCCATATTGCTAGTTTGTTTAGATTTTATTCGGCCCTTATTTTTTGTTGCTTCACAGATTTTCCTAAAGCTTTAAAGTTTAGCCGTAAGTATATCCACGTATAGAATTCTTAAGAAAATGACAAAAATCTAGAAAAAAGATGAAAAATTAAAGTTCCAAACTTGGTTGTGTTATAGTAAATTAAGGATTCCAAAATGTGTTCCTATGTAACTAACTAAAGATAAATGCAACACTTTAATGTGAGATGTTTACATGATGGAGATACCCAAGTTCAATATTTTGCAAGTAGAAGATACATCTACCGATAGACTTTGCTCATAATAGATATGGGATATTAAGCTGCTGAAGAAATTGATTTTAGAAGCTTGCAAATTATCACTCATTTGGACTGGATGCCCTTAGTGTTTCAACTTTCAAGAGACATTGTGACAGATCATTTGAATGGGATCATTGTAGATTCAGTGAATTTTATGGAGTTCCAATAATGTGGTTTTGATTGATGGAAGCCTAGTCTATGTGATTCCTCGCTACTAGCCATAATCTGACTTCCTATCAAACATTAAGACAGCTACTTTCTATTCCACCGTGGCTTTTCTTGCCCTTATGCAATTATGGAATATAATGACTAGTTCATGTGGGCTTTTATCAGCAGGAAAACACTGTTGAAGCTTAATTAAACTTCAGAGCTACTTAAGTCTCCAATTAGTGATTCAAACAAACGTTGAGTTGACATCAATAAAAAAGTACACCATAAAGATAATGTAAGACTTACATCAAGTATACCTGCTAGTCCAGGAATGGAGACAATTTCTCCACCTACGGCTTTGAGCTTGAAGTCAAACTTTTTCTGTTAGCAAAATCCAGTCCCATTTCTCATTAACATATTAGAAAAGAATAAATGGGTGACTGAAAATTGAAATTCGTATTACAACTCATAGTGCAGAATACAAACTAAATGTATTAGAGCAATCACCTGAACACGCAAAGAACACATTATTGCTCCAAAGCAGGGGAGCTCTTTCACTAAAGGCTTGAACACCAATCGAAAAATACCACAGAATCCAATGTCTTTGACCTGAAACACCACTCCAGTAACCATTATCTCAAAATAAAACTTGTAAGTTCATTGGGGCACTAAAAGGAAGCATAATATAATGCTATTTCCCACAGAAAACAGCGAGAGATTAAGCTGTTTGAATGAAAATATCAATAGCATGGTTTATATGTCAAGGCTTTTGGATCTGAATCGGTTAGTTTGTTTATTGAAAATCGCAACAGCTCATGAAAATGATGTGACAAGATAAATTGACCCTACTCCCTCACAGAAGTATTTTTCTTAAAGTTCACGAACTTCAAAAAATGAAAAACTGGTGTCAATGTCTCCAAAGCACCTAAATAAACAATTCAGCTTATTAAAAACCATTGAAATGCTCAAATCTCAGAGCAATTTAAACAGCTTTTGATAGGATGCCAAGCACCCTTAGACTTGAGGAATAGACAGCACCTTAAATAGCAATTGAGCAATGAGAAACCAGGAATTATTCAAATGTTAGTATCAACATGTGATCCTATGTCATTTTGAGCCAGTGCATCCTAACCACCAAGGTTAGGTAAGGAAACCACAATGCCATATTAGAAGTTAGAACATATTTGTTAGCAGACATTTCATCAACCTGTTATTATTATGAACAACTGTCAGCACATTGGGGTTTGATGACTTTAATATCTCCCTCTTTATAAAAATCGATCTAAACATTTTAACATCACCACACTACTACGGAATAATGCAATATAGTAGCCTGGACCTTTACAGGCAGAAAAACTACCTTGATAGGCAGAGTGACACCCATTGCAGTCCGAATAGCCAGGACAATCTTTGGATTGCCATCCCATTGCAGTTCCACTTCCATAACGATCTCTTCATCTGTCGTATCAATCATCTGCACTCCTGTTCATATTTAGGAGAGGTTAAATCAGATATTACCGAAACCAGTATTTGTCTCTCAGCTTTCTCCACAGCTTGTTTGTAGTTTGAAGAAATCTCAGCACGGAAAGCTCCATAATATTATCTATACAAGACAAAGTTTAGAATGATTTCCTTTTCTAATAAGACCCAGCTTGCAATTTTCAATTGAGTATTCCCTGTTAAATGCAGTATCATAACCAGGCCTCTAACTCTATCTAGCAGCCGGACTATTGAAGGAAGTACAGGGGCTCAGTAGAACATAAATTTGGAAGACAGGAAATTGCAGAAATAGATGGAGCTTGGTTTCCAGCTACATGTTAATAGCATCTTACCAGAATTACAAGGGAGATACCTTACAATTTTTTCCTACAAGGGAGATACCTTACTATTTTTTCTTACTAGGGAGGTATTTTTTCTTTTTGGACATTATAAATTAGAGATTCTTTTCAAGTCACTGCCTATGGTTAAACATGATTTTTTGAACCTTGTGGGCCCCTACTATTCTTGTAAGCAAGAGACCACAAGGCTGTAGATACTAGAAGCTGCAATAGGAAGAACTTCCAACTTCTCCACAAAATTCTAGCAAAGCCTATCTAAATATCCGACTGATCCAACAATCAATTACACAACACCACAACATTTGTAGATGATTGAAAGATCTTTGTAACATAGTTAGATTCCATAATTTTGTAGTTCGTTGATACTCGTGCAACACAAACCCTATCTTGAAATAAATTTACTATCACATAGTACATACCTTTATGCTATCTTTATCAGTAGAATATAGATTTGAAGTGGCCTAAATAGCATTGCAAGGTGTGCCCTCCATTATTTGGATTCACGAGCATTGTTTTAGCAACACTAATCGAAACCTGATTTCTTTTTCCAAAAACTGATTTAAGTTTTATACTTGGGTTTCAAGGTTCTGGAACACTAGAACTCTAAACCATCGTTCAAATGCAACTTAGTCCTAAACTAACACGTGACACATGCAAATTAATGACCAACTCATGCCAATAGGCAATACCTTGATACGCATGACACAAAGAAGTTGCTCAAACCATCAAACAACATGTGCCTCATAAATAGGACCAAGGGTCCCATTCAACATACTTCATAGGACACATGTCCCTTTGAATAGCCAACAACTAAATTTTAGGAGGTCAATCCAACAAACTCTTTGCACCTATGAACTTGTTAAAAGCTCGACACTTCAAACTAGTGACCTTGTTGTGTATCAATTTACAATCTCGTCACCACACCAGTCGATGGTCAACAGTCGATGGTGGCCAAGCCATGTTTACAACTGAGCTTTGCACTTTTACAAGCCTACAAAGGAGCAAGCATGTAGTAGCATATTGCATCCCTTACCTCTTCAAGCGACATCTTCCATGATGATAGATTCTTGTACTATACATGTCAGTTGTGCTCAATCTCCCGTGTAGCATCACTAAGAAGTCTACCATGTCACACAACCAGGTACTCACAAAGCAAAAAACTATACAATCATTCTAGGTACTTTACTTGCAAGTTGTGGTCAATGTCCCACATCGATCGTGTCACAACCAAGAACTCACAAAGCACTTGTCTTTGCCTCATCTTTAATGTCCTCCATGCATCACCTCCCCATGCTTTTGAAAACAAATTATCTCCATCACGTAAAAGCCTCTTTAAGCATGAAACATAAAAAACAAGATGAAATCTACAATCTCGAGGCAACGTTGATTAATTATCAACCTTATTTATCATTTTTCAGAGTCCACAATATCTTGGTCCTTGAAGATGATTTATAGCACGTCACCGCCTTAAAGCTAGCCAAGTCTCTCAAATTTGCAAAAAACGAATGTCCAAACATTCTTGGTGTGAAATTTTAATCAACAAATCTCTAAGCTTGATCCATCGCTTATTTTACATTCTCTTTTGCCGACTCAATGATTTTATTCATTTGAGTAATAGATTACATAGCCCTATGAACTTTTTAAGGCATAAATTGCCTAACAAGAATAGATGGCCTATAACTATGATTTAGCTCAAAAGACTTATTTTCATAGAAACATTCTTTTAATCAGTATATGAAAACTCTAACAATAGCAAATTATGATCCCACTATGTCTCTTAATACTCAACAACGCCCCAAGCATATCTCACAAAGTTTGGTTAACTCTCTCTTCGCACACCAATTTTATGAATCATGATGATCTACAATACTCCTTCCCAACCGCACCTCTAACTTACCAAACATAGCAACTTAAAATTCACTAGTAAACCATGAACCCTATCAAATGCAAGTAATCCAACTATTTGATGAAATTTGAATCTATGCTAAATAAACAAGTTAGCTTTACTATCTCTCTTAGTATGGTGGAATCAAACTTTAGGAGTCTGTCAAACAACTAAGACAGAATTAAATTGTTGGCGCGAATGTGGAAAATATAAAATACAGTGCATAAAAATATTTTCCTATGTCCCTTTAAGAATAGGCAGTGGAGAACCTACAAAGTCAACTGTTCAAAACCTTCTATGCCTAACACTGCAATCTATTGTCACATAGTGGTAAACATCCTTCTTTAAGCTGAAGCAACCACAAGATTACACAGGTCCACCTTATAGGTCTTTCCACTTTGAGATGACCAAAACTAGGGCTGTCAGGATTGGAATGTTGAATGCATTATCCCGTAACGCATCTCCTCAAAGGCTAGAATTAGAATCTTTCCATTCCACTTGGACAGACCATTATCAAGATTCAATTGTATACCTAAAACAAGTACAAGCAAATTCAAAAGAGTTTTACCTCTTGAGATATTATATGATCATCAATAAGGATCCCATTGCCAAAACTTTTTGATCTCAACTAACAAGTCATTTTCAATTACTACAAATCTCATGTGATATAATTGAATTTCAGGTTTCCTTATATTTCATGGCATTGTTTGTCTTGAGTCATCCAAAATCCATCCCATTGTGTCTTGGCCTACTCCTAATCCACATGATGTACACTATGCCTTAAAGTAGTTGGTACCATTCTGCGCCACGATCGAGGTGTCATAACTTACGAGTTTCAAAGTATCCGCTCCTACGAGACACCATATTGTAATCCTTCCAAAGACCTTCTTACCATTATGCACGCTATCAAAAAGTGGAGATTACTAACTATATCAAGTCTTTTTCAATCTCTACACTAACCATCAATCTATTTGATATCTAAACACCCAAAGAGATCTAGCAATCACCAATCATCATTTATTTTCGTGATACACTCAAGGGTCTCATTCCTACTGTATCCTAGCTCTAAAGTCTTGAGACTGCAAAGTTGTCTACTCAACATTAGATATTGATTTCTCAACACCTCATTCTAATACGTTGGAATGCTAGCCATCCGGTCTGTGGGACGAGGTAGACATTGTCAGGCGGGTTGCCGACAAGACCAACAAGACTGGTCAGAAGATCGTGCGTTGCCGATACTACCTCGTCAAATTTGCTGCGTCCCTCACTCGCCTTAAAGGCCACCTGCTTGGTGCACGCGCCAAAAATGGTGCCACCTTAAAAGTTGCCCCTTGTGGCAGCATGTCCATCCCCGACTCAGAGGGGTTCATCTGGGAGACGCGGTGGAACTACTTTCATAGGAGTATCCACAGCATTGCACACATCTTGCATCCCCTCTTCCTCTCTTCCGACACAGATATCAGACAGGGAGCTCGAGTCGAATTGGCTTGAGTACATCTACAGGGTGGGTCCACACATTGGCTTGGATCCTATCAGACTCATGGAGGAGTTAGCTGCATTTTGTTTCGGGATATGCACGTTCGGTCACCCGGCTGCTCAGGATCCAAAGAGGAGGCAACTCCCCATTACCTGGTGGACCATGTTCGGTAGCACATATCCCTCCATACAGCGTCTTGCTCATCTCATCCTCTCTTGCTGTGCACATGTGCTGAACCATTTCATTGCACGTACCACAGGATTGCGCTGCCTCCGTGTGTGAGCGTGATTGGAGCACATGGGCCCTCGTTCACACGAGGAGAAGAAACAGGCTGTCAGTGAGTCAGCTAGAGCGGTTGGTGTTCTGTAGCACCACGCACGTCTCGGCAGGAGACTGCCGACCATTACGAGCGCATTACAGGTGATGGGCTATTCTCCCATAGCATGTTGGTTGACGTCTCACTAGAATGTAGGTTTCAAATTTTGATCAAGTTGTTGTTCTGACACGCTCAATCTTGACCTTGCAGACGAAGATATCTGATTTGGAGCACCAGATTGACTTGCCTACGGACAGTGTCCATCCCATGCCTGTAGATGACTTGGGAACACAGTTGATGGCAGAGAGAGAGAGGGAGCTTGCTGAGATGAGAGAGAGAGAGAGAGAGAGAGAGAGAGAGAGAGAGAGAGAGAGAGAGAGAGAGAGAGAGCTTGGGCTTGAGCACAGAGAGCCTCCATTGTATGAGGTAGATAAGCCAGTGTCAGAGGATGAGCCCATTCGGGTTGTGTTTGCCAGATCAGAGAGGGATGAGGCAAATGATACAGGTGCAGGGCACACGCCACGAGCAGGGGTCACAGGTGCATCACGTAGCAGAGGTGGGGCACACGGCACAGGTTATACCGGGAGACAGGCAGGGCACACAGGGGGGGGCCAGTGGCATACCTACCTATGTCGACATGATGGAGGACGCTCTTGATAGAGGGCAGAGTGATTTAGATGTCGTACCGGCGGTACCATACCAGCGGTACCAGGGGACACTATGATACAAACGAAAGATTATTGATATTATGATTCTATAATGCTATCAATCCAACGAAAGAATCACATGATACTAAACAAGCAGATGTTTCTAACTTTGACTAACACCAATCATTCTTGAATTAGCTCACACATAATATCTGTTCTATCTTCCTTGGATCATCTCCCATCCTTTGAAGTAAATCATGGGGTTCTACAACATCATTACCCATATGTCAAAACAAGATTATTCATCCAATAGAATATCTTAAGAATGAGAGATATGAGACTTATGGGTGAAACTTATTAGTTGCACAGTCCCATGCACATATACTACTGCAAATCTTTCAAGTACTCCAACTTTTATCTTGTCCAAAGCTCAAGAGATCCAGATTTGATTAAATATTAGATCTTATCTTAACCTCTTAAGCCCAGTTAAAAATAAATAAGAAGATTTCTTACATGGACAATATAGTTCTTATATCACTATCACTTATGTCACTACAAGGGAATCACAATTCTATGACCTAATTCATTTTCGCGATTCCTAAGCATAACACTTAAAATAGTAGTTTCACAGTAACTAGACATCACATTATCAATGGGCCCAAATATGCATATTACATTAAGAGAGTTTCATATCTCTCTCATCACCTTCAAGAGCAAATGAGTAGATTTCATGGGATTGTTAGAGAAGACCACATTCCTAGATTTTAATGGGAAAGAGGTTCAAAATGAGTAGCGTTTCATGTTACAATACGTTGTATAGGTTAGAGTAATGTAGGCACTATTTATATTTTGGTAATACATTTTTGTTGTAGTTAGTAAATTTTTACTTTTAGTACACGCTACAATGACAAGTGCCATGTCAACAGCACCCAAGCTCAGAGAGTTGGGACAATTGTCTCGTAATGAGGACCGCTTTACCATGTAGCGGTACCCCCGAAAATTAGTGCTTACTATATGTAGTTGCTTTCTTTAGTTACTGAATACAATTCATGTGTGTTTCTTGGAGTGTGGAGTGCTATTTTCTTCAGCTTTTTATGGTTCATGATTGATTGATAGTCTTAGTCTGTCCAATTTATAGCATAAATTGTATAATGTATCTTTTACATGGTATCAAAGCGTTGGTTAGGTGCAAGTTTGCAGCTATCAAAGGTTGGATTCTGAGAGAATTCGAACCATTGCAGTCGATTGATTGTGCTATCAAATTGGTTTTGAGAAATCGTTAAGCAAAGAGCTTAGCTTGAAAGCACTATCCCAGGCCAAGGCAATATACAAGATCAAATTTGGTAGTTGAAGGAAAGGTGTTTTTTCCTATGGAAGAAAATTGTTTGCAGTCAATACCACAACAAACTATTTTTGGCAAAATGGCAAGATTGGCCGAATCCGCGGAGAAGCTAGTAAATTAGATGGGTGTCCAATTATAGCATTTGAAAATTCAAAATGAAGAGCATTTTGATGGAGTTGTGGGACATTGTTACTAGAGTGGAACACGGCCCAAACACAACTCCTGCCGAGATGCACTCGTTTGACAAAAGGGCTGAAAAGGCCTATCCTTGATCAATTTGGCCATGAAGCATCATGTCATATCCCACATTAGTGACGCCAATGCAAAAGCTTCAACTTGATAAACTATAGGTATGCAGAACTTGTATGTTAGTGCCCTTATATACAAATTATGAGCCTTGACTAGTAGATTGACAAGCACTTAATCAAGAGACACGTGTTTCAAAAAGGCTACTGCGTCGATTTTGGAGTCATCCTCTTTGTATAGAAGGGCCCATCCCAACCTGATTAGCTCAAAAGAAACTTAGAATTCTGGAACAAAGAAACAAACCTTGTGTAATTTAATGAGAACATAACATATAAGCTTACAGCTTCAAATACTCCTTAAAAAAATGAACCAAAATTCAAGTTGTTATCCAGTACCCATTAAGGATTAGTTTTGATGTACTGTTTATAGTCCACAACATACTAGCATCTTCTTACAAGAGATCCAATGAAAGGTGACATCTACATAATTAAGCAGCTTGCTTTTCTTCAAAATTAGACCATGATAGATTATGGAAAACATGTTCTAGGCAGGAGAAGTAGACCTACAAACTGTGGAGCGACTGCTCCAAGAGTGAATCTTTGAAATTTCAGAGAAGAAAATATTGCTGGTCTATACGGCTCCAGCATATCTTCCACCATATGTTTGATTACTGCTGATGTTGCCTGTCAATAGCCATGTACTAATTTAAGACAAAACTCGAGATACAGGTTGGTTATATGACATGCATAACTGACAAACGAAAAGGCTCAATACAACAATGTAGTTCTTATACTCACATGAAATCAGAGGTTTAAAAGTAAAAGATTTGCAAACAACATTCACAACAAGGTTAGGTTGTAAACCGAAATCTAACCAGTTCTGCAGGAATTGAAGTGGAATGAAAACTAAGAAAACCCAGCAACTGATTGAGTTTGGTACCAGCAATCCATGTCTAAGAAAATCATTCTTGCATGCTTCAAGAAAACTATTTTGCTATCCTTTAATGCTATTGAGGTCTTCGGGTTCCATATGCACTGAACTAAGTTCCAAATTCCCGTCCCCTTTGATTAGATACATCTAGTAGCACCAGTCTGACAACTACTCCACTTCTAACGACTACAAGGAATTCTATATTAGCACTCACATATACAAGAAAACCAGCAAATTTGCAATATGTAAACGCTTTGACTAAAGATTCAAAAGATCCTAACCTCATCTAGGTATGGCCAGACTTTTCCCAAATGGTAATTCAGCCAGGCAACCTGATAAGCAGAGCAAGTGTCACTAGATGCAATGTATCTGAAAAAATGGGATCTTAGTTCAATCATATGACTGAAATGGTCGATAATGAGACCAAATTTTCATACAGCAGAGCTTTGAACTCCAAAATCTTTTATGCAACAGATTTGAGCTCAACACTTTTACACTAAACTTAGAATTTCAGTTGATATGCTACAAACTATAAAACTTCAAATGCTATGCATACACAACATCAAAGATGAAATATAGATACTAAGTCTCATAAACTGTCAGAATGCTTGATGCCTTAGTATAACAGATTCTACTATTCTTCCTATTAACTACCAAAAACTTTGATTGATTCTATCGTCGAAATAATTGTTAATTCCCAAAGATTGCTTTTGTGCAAAGCTAAAAACCTTGTGGTTCTCAGAGAAGACAATCCATCGAGGAAAAGTTTCTTTTGAAAACATTTTCTTTAACTCATTCAAGGTGAGCCTTGACAAAGCCGCAGTCGCTATCGCCTGAAAAAAGAAAACAATTGCAGTATCAACCTCCTCTTCTAGGAAAGAAAAGGAAGCTTGTCCTTTGTTTTTGCAAAACCAGATTCCATGGACAACTATGATCTCCAAACGAGAACAAAAAAAATAATGTGACATACCCAAATGGGTGCTTAACAGCGAAAGAGTGAACAATATATAGGAAATGATAGTGTGCTCCGTTTCATAGAAAAAAAATAATTTCAGAGTCCACAGCTTAAGGGACTGCCTTGAGAATTTAAGGCTAACAGGACTTGGAAAGAGTTGCTTATGAAACATGTTTATGTACTGTGATTATGATTTGTGCCTTAATGCTAAATACTTTGATGTTCATGACAGTGATGCAATGCCATGTCTGTTGCTTTTGACATGATGTATTATCTTGATTATTGTGCAAGAAAACTATGTCTATTTTTTTGGTATATGGATGTATGAGCAAAAAGGATCTACTAAGCAAGTTCGATTTGATAACATAAGCATTCTATAAATAAATACCAGATGCAGCGGGATCTAATGATGAACGTTTGTTTCTTTCTAACAAAAGTGCTGATATTCCCAATGATGTAGATTGGAATAAGGAACTACACATGCCTTGTCTCTTAATCCCAAGAAAAATTTTAGAAGCTCTATTATTGCATAGGATTAAAGAGTCTTTATTGGTGTTTTGTCCCTGGTCGTGATGTGGAGAAAACAAGCACAGCCATCCAAAGACTAAAGAGAGACAATGAATCAAGTGTACAATCAAGAACATCCATTCGTGGATGCTGAACCTTTCCATGTAGATTATAGAATCCATAAGGAATTTCAAGGTGGGGGGGATAAACTCCTTGAAGATGATGAAAGGTCCCTCCGTAAATTGGGCATGTCCACTAGTGGACTCTAACAGGGAAGGTGTTCCTCCATGGTTGGATGAGGTGTCTCCCCAACATCGGAGAGGTCACATTGATAAACATGAGCACGGAAATGAACCAAGTGGTGAGCCATGGGCAGCAGCATCGCAGCCCTTATATAATGTCCCAGGTGACATGTTGTTTTGAGGATACTTGTCAGATTTTAATCTCACTCCATGTCTTATCCAACAGCAAATTTACAGACTGTTTTTCTGGTATAATATGCATTTGTACTCACGATTCTGCGATAGTAAATTGCAAAATTTTAATTGTGTACTATGATTGCTAATCTGCAAGATTCTGGTATTCCTCTCTCTTGATCCAGTTAGCGTAGATTTTGCTAGGAGATCGGTTCCACCTTACTTTCATTCATTCTTCCCAAAAGAAACCACTTATCAGTGTGTGCATGTGTTGAGAAAGGAAAGTGCATGTACTGTATTGTGGAAAGACAAAATCGAAGATATTGCTTTCCCATTTCTTGTTGGAAATTTCCAAAGGATATAGAAGACCCGCTACTTTGAGTCTTTCTGCTTTATTTTGCTTGTTCACAACCTGAACATATGCCTCGACATGACCTTTCATCTTTGGCCAGAAGAAATTCTAACTAACAAGGTCAAGTGTCCTCTGTATGCCTGGGTGACCAGAACAAGTGTTGTCATGACACTACTGCAGGATTTGGGCACACAATTCCTCCCTATCCATCACACAAACCTTTCCCTTACGGAAAAGTAGGCCATTCCCTATGGAATCGTCTTCAAGTATCTTGTCATTTTGGGATTGCTTGGGATCCTGCTACCCAAGATCATCACTAGATCTAGAAATTCCCGTGAGGACATCTAGCCAGTGCGCCCGAAAAACCCGTTCGACAAAGATCACGAAAGTAAAATATACAAATTAGATTGGATTTCAACAAAGCATAACAGATTAACCTCTCCAATATGACTCAAGGCATCGGCAACACTGTTCGACGTACCTTTACGATACTTAATGTCGAACACGAACTCTTGAATGAGTTCCGGAGATCCACCTCTATATAGATAATCCAGATGGGGTCATGTTACGAGCTCGTAACCAGTGCCGAACCCTAGAGAACACAGATAGGTCAGATACCACAGTCAGGGTCGTGTCCAGCGTACATGACCAACAGGGCAAGACAGTGTGAGTAGTGTGCCCCAGCACGGTCCATAGCCATGGCGGGCCTAACACAGCCTAGGGACCCTGTCAGCAGGATAGGGCCCCCAGTTGGGTCCCGACATGCAGTCGGCCACGTCAGTGCCACGTGGCCGACACTTGGCAGTAGCATGCTACCAGTCCTCACACTGGGCTAGGAGGGGCTTACTCTATATCAGGGAGTAGGCAAGGTTGGGTGGATCAGTTAGTGTTTGCCCTACTGTGGTGTTAGGATCTATTACACTGGTATCAGAGCCATCTCCATCCTAGGGAGTTCAGGAGCAATAGTAGAGAAAGCTATCAGAAGATAGGAAAGATCTGGGAGATTCTCAGAAAAGAATAGAGGAGGAAAATCGCTGTAGGATCAGCTTTCTAATCCTCCAATTTGCTGGATTTCTCAGTAGTTTGGAAGCATATCTTTTACAATAGCTTCAGCGCTGAAAAATCAGTTTCCCTCTCTGATTTTCGAGTGTAGATCACTATGATCTGAGCGGAAATTCAAGAGGAAGGGAAGAGCAGGTCCATCGCTGTATAGTCAGCCCTCAAATCTGAGTTTCGTATGAAGTTCTGAGTAGATTAGAAGGAGTTCTGATCTGAAATATTGTAGCAGGGCCAGCGCTGGACAGTAGGGTAGAAATCTCAGAATTTAACCCTGTTTTTCAGAAGTTTTTCAGGAGTCTGAGTTTCAGACTTGCTTGCTACAGACCAGCGACCTACAGGCTGAGAGTAAATCAGAGAATCAAGGTGATTTCAGAGCTGTAAATTGGACAAATCGGGCCAGACAGGTTGCTGACCAACCAGCGAGGGCAGGGACTTCAAAAATTCCGGATTTCTTTTTGTAAACTTCCGGTTTTTACTCGGTTTGTTGGAGCCCCACACCTCAAATCAGATTAGTCAGCTACTCAACTCAAGAACCGGGAAATTTGGCACCGTTTTGAAGCTTCAAACTGGCATTTTCCGGGACAGCAGGTCTGAAATCTTGGGGAAAAGAGCTGAAAGGGTTCCTCTTCATAATCTCTTTGGAAGTACAGTCCTCAGAAACAGCTAAGTCATCTTTCCTTTCCCTTGTACAGTTGTAAATTAGTCTTTTAGACTTTTTTCCTTCAGAAGTTAAGGTAGCTCTCTTTCAGTTTCGAAGATGACCACTCCTCAGGGACCTGATCAACCCCAGGAGAGAGGCTTCGACGAACTTGAAACAGAAGCCTTGGCTTACAGAAAAGGGAAGGAACCCATGGAAGTAGAAGAACAGGAACAGTTCGCCGAAGAACTCGACGAACTGGTTACCAAGGAGCAGTTCCTCCAATTGGTAACAGAAGTGGATGAACTGAAGCTGGCATTAGCCAATTTCAAGTCCAGTGTGGACGACTCGTTCGCTGAACTCAAAAACTTGATTTTGAGCTCCGCGAAAGGAAGCCTTCCCTCCACTTCTCAGTTATCCCCTTCTCCACTTCCATCAGTTTCGGGTGAGACTTTACGGTCTCACCCCAGTGTTTTTAAAGATTTAAAGCCTCCTACTTTTAATGGGGAAGAGAAGGATAGAAATGCAGATATTCTACAAACCTTCCTCAGCAAATGGAAGAACATTCATGCTCTTAAACAGACCCCTGACCATTTGCAAGCAATTGAGGCCAGTCTTTCTTTAGGGCCTATGGCCTATAAGTGGTGGTTAAATCTCCAAGAGACTGGGCAGACTCCCCGGTCATGGAAAGCTTTTGAAGAAGCTTTCCTAAGAGAATTTCTACCAGAGAATGAACTTGATAGAGCCTGGGAAGCCTGGGAAAGAACAGTAATGGACAAGTCCCTCATCCAATATATCTCGCAGTATCGAGAGGCAATTTTAAAGATTAAAAATATGGATGACTATCAAAAAATCAGGGGATTTGTCCGTGGCCTCAAAGATGAATATAAAGTAGAGGTCCAGAGAAACTCGCCTACTACCCTTGAGCAAGCTCTCAGATATGCTCAAATCTATGATGATTCAGTGGGTAGGAAGAGAGCGAGACAGCAACCACTTTCTGAGCAGCTTCCTCAGAAAGACTTTCAATTTAAAAAGAAATTTTTAAAAAGAAAGAAAGAAGATAAATTTAAAGGTGAAGCTCCTCAGAAACGCCCTTCACACATACAGCCCTTAAAACCAGATGATTTTGAGAAAGCCAAACAAGAACGTTTGTGCTTTGTGTGTATGGGCAAGGGACACACAGTCAGACAGTGTCCCAAGGGGCCTTTCACTAAAAAAGATAAAAAACAAGTTCATCTTGTTCAGACTGTATGTTTCCCCAGTGACTCGGCAGCTTCCGAGATCAAAGTGTATCATGAAGATCATGAACACTGTTGCCAGCTGACCTCTGCAATGCTAGCGAGACCCTTCAGTTTTGGGCCGCATGACCTAGTACGTATGCATGGGAAAGTTGGTAACCAGTCAGTAAGAGTCATGGTTGATGATGGGGCAACCCATAATTTCATCAACCACACCCTGGTTAAAAAGCTTAAACTACCAGAAGTACCTAGTCAGCATAGGTACATAGTTTCATTAGCTAAGGGTGAAGATAAAAAAATATGGGAAACTATGGTAAGTAAGTTAAATCTTGGTATTCAGGGGTACCAAGATCAAATAAACTTTCAGATAATGCACCTGGATCGAACAGACATTGTTCTCGGGAGAGATTGGCTCTACAGTTTAGGACCTTCCCTCCACAGAAACTATCAGGAGAACACCCTCAGCTTTCAGTATAAAGGCCGAGAGATCCAGTTGCATGGGGAGCATGATGTTCCCAACAGCCCTATGGTCTGCAGTTCAGAGCTCTGTCAGCTAATCGGAGACGAAGACCATCAGGTATTCTTATGTGACTTTCAGTTTATTCCTGAAGTTTCTATTTCCAGTTCTATTCAGCAGAAAATCAGTAAATTAGAAACTTTATTGTCTAAATTTAAAGATGTTTTTCCTGAAGATTTGCCACATGGTTTACCACCTAGCAGAGAGGTAGATCATGTAATAAACCTAGTACCAGGTACAGCACCTGTTTCTAAACCTCCGTATCGGGTCAGCCGAACAGAGGATGAAGAAATAACTAGGCAGTTAACAGACTATCTTGGGAAAGGCCAAATTCAGACCAGTAGTTCACCATGGGCCTCACCAGTCCTATTGGTGAAAAAGAAAGAGGGGTCTATGCGTCTTTGCGTAGATTACAGAGCCCTCAATAAAGTCACAATTAAGAATAAATACCCTATGCCTCGGGCAGACGAGTTGTTTGATCAACTCGACGGGGCTAAGTTTTTCAGTAAAATAGACCTTAGATCGGGATATCATCAAGTCCGTATAAAATCGGAAGATGTCTCGAAAACAGCTTTTAGGACTCGTCACGGTCATTATGAGTTTAAGGTGATGCCATTTGGGCTCACAAATGCTCCAGCTACCTTTATGACCTTGATGAACAGTGTCCTCAGACCATACTTGGGTAAGTTTGTGGTCGTATTTTTAGATGACATCCTCATCTACAGCAAAACGAGGAAGGAGCATCTAAAACACCTCAGAAAGGTGTTTCGACTGCTCAGAAAGCATAAGCTTTATGCTAAACAATCCAAGTGTGAATTCTTCGTTGAAGAAATAGCATATTTGGGTCACATTATCTCTTCAGATGGGATTAAGATGGACCCAAATAAGGTTAAAGCCATACTCAGTTGGCTGAGACCTCGGAATATTTTGGAACTTCAAATCTTTCTTGGTCTGGCGGGATATTACAGACGATTTGTCAAGGAATATGCTCAGATAGCAGTCCCTATGACAAATCTCCTTAAGGGGAAGGGAAAGGAGTTCATTTGGGAGTCCGCACAACAGGAGAGCTTTGATGCTCTCAAAACAGCCTTAGCTACAGCACCAGTTTTAAAGGTCGTCGACCCCAATCAGCCATTTGTGGTCGAAACAGATGCTAGCGACTTTGCAGTAGGTGCTGTGCTAACTCAGGGTGGACGACCAGTTGCCTTCGAGAGTAAAAAACTCGAGCCAGCACAGACTAGGTATAGTGCCTATGAAAAGGAACTCTTTTCTATAGTCCATGCCCTTAAGACTTGGAGGCATTATTTGTATGGTGCCAACTTTGAGGTCCTGACAGACCATGAGAGTCTCAGATACCTTTGCAATCAACCTGAGCTTAGAGGTCGGAAAGCTCGTTGGGCAGAGTTGATGCAAGAGTTTGACATGTCTATCAGATATAGGCGTGGAAAATTCAATACAGTAGCAGATGCCCTTAGCAGAATGCCTATGATAAACGAGCTGAGTTTTACTCAGATTCGTAATGAGTTACTCGAGTCCTTGAGAGGGAAATGCCAGCATGATGCATTCTTCTCTATTATCTGGAACTCAGTCCAGAACAGACAGTTACAGACTCCAGAACCAGTTCCCGGGGCTGGTGCCAGTTCATCCAAGAATACGGCAGCTTCCGTTGAGGATGATGATGAGTCCGAGTATACGTCGTCAGATGACGTTGAGGATTCTGAGCCTGTATTACCCAAGCAAACCCCAGTGGTTGAGGGTCAGTTGACTCAAGGATTCAAATGGAAACAGTATTCCATTCAGGATGAGTACTTGCTCTATAGAGATAGAGTATGTGTCCCCAATTCAGAGGATTATAGGCAGCAGGTCCTATATGAATGTCATGACAATCCTAGCGCGGGACACCCAGGCATACATAAGACCTATGAGCTTCTTCGTAGGCAATTTTTCTGGCCCAGTATGAAAAAGGACGTCCACCAGTATGTAACCAGTTGCCAGAAATGTCAAGTAAATAAAGCAGAGCGTTTAAAGGCAGGAGGGTTGTTGCATCCCTTAGAAATACCAGCTGGTAAATGGGAGAGTATCTCCATGGATTTTATAGTAGGCCTGCCTAAAACCCAAAAGGGTAATGACGCTATATGGGTCACAGTTGACCGTCTGACCAAAATGGCTCATTTTATTCCGACCAAAACAACCGTTAGAGCTCCAGAGTTAGCGAGGTTGTTTGTAGACGGGCTATTTAAATTGTACGGTCTACCTTCCGGCATAGTCAGCGACCGGGACAGTAAGTTTACTGGAAATTTTTGGAAGGCAGTATTCCATCATCTCCATACTAAACTTAATATGAGTACCACTGACCATCCACAGACGGACGGTCAAACAGAAAGGGTAAATCAAGTGCTGGAGGATATGCTTCGTGCATACGTCAGCAAGAGGCAGACTAATTGGGAGGAGTATCTCTCAATATTAGAGTTTGCTTACAACAGTACCAAACATTCAGCTACGGGATACAGCCCATTTATGCTGATGTACGGTTTTCAGCCACGCTCACCCACAGCTGTAGGGTTTAAACAAGAAAAAGTTGAAGCAGCCAGAAACTTTTTAGAAGACCTAAACCAGATGATAGAACATGCTAAGCGTAGCATTAGACAATCCCAGGATCGAGCCAGGCATTATGCAGATCCACACAGACGGGATGTGCAGTTCTCCACTGGTGAGAAAGTCTACTTGAGAGTCCCAGTTGACTCTAAAACCCTCAAATCAGGAGTGTGTGCTAAGTTGTCTCCAAGGTATTGTGGTCCCTTTACCATCAGTAGGAGACTAGGCGAGGTCACCTATGAACTAGAACTCCCACACAGCAGTAAGGTTTTTCCAGTTTTTCATGTAAGTCAGTTACGAAAAGCCTTAACCAGATCAGATAATCTGGTAGGGGACAGTGTTCTAGTTCTCCCATTGGATCCTCAACAACCTCCACATGAACCAGAGGAAATTCTTGATAGTAGAGAGACGCAGACTCGTCATACTCTATACCGAGAATATCTGGTTAAGTGGAATGATCAGCCTGTTGAGAATGCCACTTGGGAAAGAGGCAGCGTCCTTCGCAAGATTTTTCCAGACTTTGTCTTAGAGGACCAAGACGGTTCTTAAGGGGGAGGGAGTGTTACGAGCTCGTAACCAGTGCCGAACCCTAGAGAACACAGATAGGTCAGATACCACAGTCAGGGTCGTGTCCAGCGTACATGACCAACAGGGCAAGACAGTGTGAGTAGTGTGCCCCAGCACGGTCCATAGCCATGGCGGGCCTAACACAGCCTAGGGACCCTGTCAGCAGGATAGGGCCCCCAGTTGGGTCCCGACGTGCAGTCGGCCACGTCAGTGCCACGTGGTCGACACTTGGCAGTAGCATGCTACCAGTCCTCACACTGGGCTAGGAGGGGCTTACTCTATATCAGGGAGTAGGCAAGGTTGGGTGGATCAGTTAGTGTTTGCCCTACTGTGGTGTTAGGATCTATTACAGGTCATCTCCGACCATAGGAGTCACGCATGACCAATGACACGAGTCAGTTGTGCACACTGTCACCTCGCGCCAATAGGACATTGACACGTGGCACCCAAAAGACCTATAGCTCCAGACCAGCGTTTTGTCCCATAAATGAGACCTTCACCTCAGGTAACCTGTTGCGTGCCCTTATGGGTACGTAACACCTGGCATGCTTATATAGCCAAGAGTCTAACCAACTTAAAGCTCTGTCCTTCACATCAAGCAAACTATGATCCCATCCTAAATCAAAAGCCAACACAACTAGCAGCAAACAGCTCCTTAGAGGGAAAAGACAAATCATCCTGCTTTCAAGATAATATGCCTTGGGGAGTTGCATCACATGTTGAGAACATAGGTTAGGAGGAATTGAGAAGAATAATAAAATTTGTAATTGAGAAGTATCGTAAGAACTTACTAATAAAAATCCAAGAGGGATGATTGTAAACCACTTTCTATACGTCTCTACTATGAAGGAATTCTGCCCAAAGAATGACAATAAGAGGGGGAAATTGAGACGCATGCCTTAAAAGCAAGTGTTTGATAGTCAAGAAAATCTTACAGTTAGATACACGTTTATCCTTGTTGGAGGTGTTGCGAGCTGGTGTAGCAAGCAGCATATCATATACAGAGTGAAGCACATGGCTCAGACAGCCAAAAAAGCATTTAGGTAAGATGTTCTTTTTGGAAAACTTGGATCTTGAAATGGAAGAGTTTTTAACTATTTATGTTGATAAATAGGGTAGCATAGCTTTGTGCAAGAATGCAGTGTACCATAAGAAGATGAAACTCCCAACATTATTTGGTTCCAGCAGTGCTTGAAAAAGGATAAGTCGAGTTGATGTATTGCAGCTCTGGCAAAATGATAGCAGAGCTCCTTACGAAAGGGCTGCCCTGTGGAGGATTGTCCGCTGAGAATGCGATGGGAGCTCAAACCTCTGGAATAGTACATTGAAAGGGGCGTTTTGGAAAAATAAGAAAAACTATTGTACAATTACACGTGGCAGCAATGGTAGAATACTGGATGTGGCGTGAATGCTTTTATTTCTGGGCTTGTAGTTCTGCTCCGCTCGAAGGAGCAAGTGCTGCATGTTTAACTTTTTGATTCTTGATGTTGTCCTCAATACTCAATCAAGCTTTTTTACTCCACTTGAGTGTCAGAAACAGTATCTTCATCCCATCCCATTTGGGAGCGATTTCATCACAGGAATCATAACAGTGTTTCTGACATCTTTCATGTCTTTAATGCAACTATGTGTAAATCCAGTGGATTTACTTTCTCACTGTCAACTGAGATGCTCTCTCGTTAGTCTGTGTTGTTGTATTCTCTTTATTATGCTCTTTCCTGGTTAAGTATAACAACTTGAAGAAATTCAAAGTCACAGTTTTGCCACAAATCAACAAGGCAAAGATATGGCACTACGTCTATGTTCGTGTCTATAAGTTACAACCTAACTGTTGAACATTATTCTATTTGAACTCTAATGTTAGGAATGTAATTATGCTGAAAGGCCATGGTTAAACTTAGTGGAACCCTTCGACTCCCTTCAAAGAGCTTCAAATTCTTCGCTTCTGAAAGGGGACAGGCAAGTAGCTCAATAGACCTGAGCTTGCATTTGAATTGCTGATCGTTCCTGAATAATGACTACAAATAGACTGTCAAGCATTCAACCGTATACTTTATTCACTATTCAGTGCTTTGCTCTGCTCAGCGCACTGCCACTTTCGGAAGTATGATCAATCGCTAGAGCGGAGGATTCATAAACGTGTTGTTCAAACACGAAGTGAAGTCATATACATTTGTGTAAAACGATAATACCAAAAATATCACAAAAATCGGCCCTGAAAAATCACTGAATAACCTCGTTTGCTACTTATTCACCGCGCTTTACTAATGTTGAAAGCTAGGAGCTGCTGTTTGCAACTCGGTAGCTTGAAATTGTTCAAAGCCACAGCCCAGAGACACAAGTCATGAGATTCTTGTCATCACTTTTGTGATGTTTGCCCTCATTTTAGCTTTTAAGGAGATTGTTTGAAGCACCAAATCAATGCACTAGCAGCTAGATTCCTCATCCACGCTTCCAGGATCTTCTGCCCTGAAAGATCACAGATTCACCTCATAATCACTGAGGAATGCTAGTGAGCTGTTTCTGGGATCTGATGGGACCATTATGCAGATGCTGAGGCAGCCCATGAGCTCGAAAGGCAGCAATACTTCAACAACCGCAATACGAATCAAGAATTAATAGATATTCGGTACGCTGACACTGACGATTCAGGCACCAGCTTAAAGCATAGGCTTTTAATAGCAACTTCGAAGCTCCCATCAGAATATCTTTATTCCTTATTGTATCCAAATTACGTTGATTTTGTATTGGTTGTGATCGAATGGCTGTTGTATCAATTACGCTTAATTTTATTGGTCATGATCTAAACTATAGGCTTTTGAAAGCAACTTCCAAGCTCCCATCAGGATACCTTTATTCTTTAGTCTATCCATCATACGTTTATTTTGTATTGATTGTAATCGGATGGCCGCTGTATCAATAACGCTTAATTTATTGGTCATGATAGGACGTCATAAATGCCGCAGAATAATGAAATTGCTGTCGATCGTCTTGCGTAATACAAAGATACTTACTAGTTGATACTTCTTCGAAGAACGCCTTCGCTCCAATAGCTTAAATGACACCATTAACGCCAAGCCAAGCACAATCCCCAGAACTAAACCTGTGAAGAAACTCATACCCTTTGCTGAGCTGCTGCAGCGCAGAATTTTACGTACAAGCGCTTAAGCATAGCACCAATCACTCATCCGCACAAGAATCTAACCCAACTCCCACAAACAATCAAGCCTCAAGGCTATCGATCGATCGCTGCTGCCACTTAAAACATACCGAGTTGCTCTGCAGTACTTGAGAAAAACAACGCATGCATGCTCTGCCAAGCCAGGGCATCATAGATTGGCTAGACTAGCAACAGTAGTTTGTGTTCTGAAGGTATATAGCAAAGTAATTGCGTGATTGACAGCGCCATTGCGAGAAGTATGCCTGCAGATGATGATCACTGATAGTGCAACACGAAACGCCTCTGCTGAATGCGTAAAATAGTGCGGATTTGGCTTGTTATGTTGCGATCCATGAAGCACGTCAGCCATATCTGATCAACTGAGAGACCGGAACAGAAGCTTCAACGAAGACAAAATGGGGCCTCATAAGGCGGGGACGAAAACTCCACGTTATTAAGGCGGCTTTCGGGTCCAGTCTCCCAAGGGAGGGAGCTAAAAGTACCTATGTCCCCATCCATAGGAAACACCCACTTTTTCCCTCTATTTGTCCAAAACTTCTTTGGTGTCAAAATTTTAAAATCTTGCTTTTTTCCCAAATCCTGTTTCACCGACATTTTCCCAAATCGGTCTGAAACTTCTCCCTCTGAAAACATCAAAAACTTTGTCTTTTTCTCCATGAGAACTGGCTTCGAAGGGCCTTTGTACCCACCCTCTGAAACCGATATTGACTAGAATAGTTAACCGGGTCCCAGTCCCAATCCCAGTCTTCATTCCATGGGGACGTGCTCTCTCCATTCTCGGGCCCTCTCAAGGCCAAGTGCATGGTCCAAAATGATAGGTATCATAGCTTACAAGGCATATCACCTAGGGGGAAAGGCCATGATTCGAGGGTCTTCTAACTTGGGAGGTAGCTCTAAGGACGAGAGCCCCCAGACAACCCCATACCAAGGTGGAAGGCCTTGCGTTATGTAATGAGAAAGCTTGAAGTTTATGTTTTTGAGTCTTTTTTACATTTCTTTTTTTTGGAAGGGGGCACGGGGGGTTCTATTTATGATATTTTGCAATTTTTGCATTTGGTGTTGTAATGGGCTCATGAACCCATGTTAAAAGGCTTTTTTGTACTGACTTATTTATTAGACATGAATAAAAGGGATGCGCAAGATGGCCTGAGGGTGCTTGATGTCATCACTTTGGTTCTTGCTCTTGCTCTTTGATGTTTGCTAGTTTTACTGGTTGTGTGCATATTTCAACCCCGTCACATTGGTGGAGGAGAGGATGGAGTCTTCTCTGATTAATGATAGCATGTTACAAGAGGATGTGTCTCTTCGCACCTTTCTTCAAACATTTCATGTGTTGTCTTCACAAATTTCACAGAATAATCAAGTTTTGTCATAGCTTTTGCAAGATTGTTCTCAATCTCATGTCTACCCTGATCCAAAAGTTTCACCCTAGAGCATTCCAGGGATTGTCGTCTAAAGGTATTATCTCGTGGTTGGATGATATATTAGAAAATAATTTTATTAGCCATTCATGTGACATCGTCCAAGGATAACGGGTAAGAAAAATTACCTTCCAAACAATCACATGAAATCAGGTTAATTGATTTAAGGAATTCACGAATATATTCTTAGTATAAAGAAATAGCTTGTAAGGTTTCCGGTTTTGTAAATTTGAGATATCCATAAGATGTCATGACCAATACCTCAAATTTTCGACAAAACACCCTCTTGTGACCTACTAGTATTAGGCATCATTTTAGATTTACAGTGTTACAATGGTCAACTCGATCCAGTTAGTTTCATATTCCCCCTTTAGAATTGTCTGCGTCCCATACCATAGGTTCTTCCTCCAGGAAAACCGTACACTCCCTGATCTTATCGTCCAAAGATCAATTTTTTGGAATTACTCTTGAGCAAAGCGGTAGTATGTGAAGTGCTCGTGAATTATCACAAATTCCATCTTTATAGTACAAATTTTCAGCTCATATTTTTCTTCACCCCTTTTTTTAAATTTTTTCGGTCACTAACAGGATTGTTGGTCCTGCCTTAACAAGCCTGACAGATTTAGGAATGGAAAAGAATGAGTGGGAATTCTAATCCAGTTAAGAACGAATTTGATTAAAAATGCTTCAATTAGAATTGCTCTATTGACGAGTTGAATTTAGTTCAATGTGCAATGTAGAAATTGCATATGACCTCTATTCAACCTTAATGTTTTCTAATTGAACTTTAATTTGCCAAATTTCTCGTTCTTAAATGTAACTACTTGATTAGTGCCTCTTTAGATATGCCAAAACTGAAAATCAAATTTTTGAATGAGTGCTGCCCATCGGGCCTTATGACATTTTAGACCAGTTTTTATTTACAGAGCAAAATTTCGTGCCTTGAAAAAATAATACCATGCAAACTTGTATCTGAATCGGCAACTAACAAGGCCGAAATCAAGTGCAAAAAACATTATACAATTATTACCAAATTGCTTTTGCAAAACTGAATCCCAATACCCCAAAAAAGCCCAATAGAATAGTTTGACGAACAAGAAAAGAATAACCTACACTAAACACTAGGAGAAGTTTCAAAGAAGAATTTCGAAAAATCTTGAAAGTCAAGAAATGTGTTGCATCAACGTAACCACCAAATATAGTTAATGTTCTAACACATTTCCCTAAATGATGTATCCAAAGGTTCTCCTTGTTACCATTATAGACAATTGACCCATATAATCAGAAAAGAATTTATTGAATATTCAAGCAAGAGGAATAATATACTAGAAAACAACTTTATTAGCCATTCATGTGGCATCGTCCAAGAATAACGAGTAAGAAAAATTATCTTCTAAAGAATCACATGAAATCGGGTTAATTAATTTAAGCAATTCACGAATATATTCTTAGTGTAAAGAAATAGCTTGTAGGATTTCCGGTTTTGTAAATTTGAGATATCCATAATGGTCATGACCAATACCTCAATTCCTACAAGACACCCTCTTGTGATCAATAGTATTAGGCATCATTTTTCCTTACGACCTTACAATGGTCAACTCGATCCAGTTAGTTTCAGATCCTCCCTTTGGAATTGCCTGCGTCCCATACCACAGGTTCTTCCTCCAAGAAAACCGTCCACTCCCTAATCTTATCGTCCAAAAAATCAATTTTTTGGAATTACTCAAATAACTTTTGAGCAAAGTGGTACTATGTGAAGTGCTCGGGAGTTATCACAAATTCCAACTTCATAGTACAAATTTCCAACTCATATTTTTCTTCACTCCTTTTCTTAAATTTTTTCGATCACTAACAAGATTGTTGGTCCTGCCATAACATGCCTTGAGTGACAGATTTAGGAATGTTGTCACCTGAACACGTGTAAAAATACAGTGTCGCGATTTTTTCGTCTTTTCTTCGTCTGTGAGAATTTGCATGTTATTATGCAGACTGCGCGACAACGCGAGTAAATATGTAGCATGAATGGAGGCAGATTAAAATGGGATTTAGGTGAGTAGAGGAAATAAATCTAACACATTTATGTCCAGAAGATTTCTGACTTTTTAGCCAAGGTACCCCACTTTAACCACCATCGTGGTATTATCAAAAGACATGCATGGCTAAAACTGCCCCGAGATCCAAAAAGCCAATGAATAGGCAGACAAAAGATTTTGATAAACTTGAATCTTGTTTACCAAAAGAACAAACCCAAAAACCATTTTTCTCTTTAAATAAAAATTGGTCTGAAAGGTCGTAAGTCCCATTGGGCAGCACTCATTCAGAAATTTGATTTTCAGATTTGGCATATCTAAAGATTCACTAATCAAGCAGTTACATTCATTTAAGAACAAGAAATTTGGCAACAAAAGTTCAATTAGAAAA
Source organism: Diphasiastrum complanatum (assembly GCA_029204225.1). Taxonomy (NCBI): domain Eukaryota; kingdom Viridiplantae; phylum Streptophyta; class Lycopodiopsida; order Lycopodiales; family Lycopodiaceae; genus Diphasiastrum; species Diphasiastrum complanatum. The sequence continues at coordinate 37,041,211 of CM055101.1, forward strand.
CTCTAAGGTTGAATAGAGATCATATGCAATTTCTACATTGGACATTGAACTAAATTCTACCTGTTAGTAGAGTAATTCTAATTGAAGCATTTTCAATCAAATTTGTTCTTAATTGGATTAGATTTCAGGAGGAAGGTGTGGAAGTCGGGTTGTTAATTCCGATATTGGTCAGATGGCCAAAACTACACAAAATGTACTAGAACAATTACACCACCCACAGGGGCCAAATTCTTCTGGTGAGTTAGTAGATGTCATGGCTGACCAGATTGCCGAATTTGTTCATAATTATAAATTTCATGTGACAGTAGGCCAGTTGATGCAAATTGCACCGTATTTGGCAGAATCTATACGATCGAAGTTACCAGGAATTAAAATGTCTGAAGGACTTCCTCCTATGCCAGTCAATGCGATTGTTCAATCCATGGAGCAAGATATTGTTCCTACGTTGGAAGTCGATATTCAAGGATTGAATATCAAGGGAGTTCAAATTGATGGTGGTGTGGGAGTGAACATCATTTCGGAGGAAACCTATAGCAAATTAAAGAACATCATGTTGCATAAGAGCAATCTAGTAATATGTATGGCTAACCATACGCGTGATTCTCCAGTCGGGGTGATTCGGAAGGTTCCTGTCTATATTAAGTCGGGGTTGAAGTTTCTTTTGAATTTTGTTGTCATGAGATTACCCACGGGTGCAAATGTTTATCCGATCCTGTTAGGTCAACCCTGGTTGCGAGCTGCTAAAGTAGTACATGATTGGGCAACAGGCATAGTGACAATTCCTGCAAAAGGAAAAAAAATCCAATTACAAACGCATCAAGGGAGGTTGGATTCTACAGTTCGACCGGTGGGAGTCGAAACGGTTCAGGAATTGTTGTTCCCAACAGTGACAGAGGAATCTCTCAACAAAGGCTGATGTCGCGTCCTTTTCACGCTCACCCCATGCAGCTGCGCTAACAAACTGGACAACGATTGTAGCCACCCACGATCTCCTACAAACAGCACATCCACCCTGTACTTTCTTCATCTGCACACCTGTAACATTATGTATATATATTGAATACTATTTGTGTATTGACTAGAGAGAAGACGAGATTGATTGATCAGAGATCATTGATTGAAGATCAAGCGTATGTAAATTAGCATCAAAAGCTTATCAGAGAGATAGACAAAGTAGATGCCTTGTGCATTGATTCATTATTTGTCAGTAATAAGGTTTCATTCCTTTATAGATTGAATTAGCTTCGTAGGGCACGCGGTTTCGTCTGTTATTATTTCCTACCGCATTATTGACATGTATACTTGATATTCTTAATCTGATAACAGTTCTTTGTTTTCCATTCAGATAAGTGTTAATATTGCTATAGGCGGACATGTATTCTGTATATATTTGTCTTACTATTTTATGCATCAAGCAGAAAGTATATAGTTCGCAAACTTTTTTGTGTCGCGTCATGTAACTTCCCTGATCATAAAGATTAAACATCTATAACTAATCATGAATTACAAGAGTGGTAGATTAGCCACGTTCTAGAGTACTTCTACTGATGTCACGATATCTGATCAAATACTTGTACCCCATGGTACTTGGCTGATCTTCCCGGTCCTTTGTGGAGCATGAATGATTTTGTGTCGCGAAACAATTTCGTGTCGTGTGTCGCGTAATTGTTCACGAACATTTTTGTTTCATGTGTCTTTTCTGTCAAAATCAGGGTGGAAAGCTAGCAAAGGCAATAGAAACATTTTTTTTTCTTCAGCTCCCTCTCAAAGCATGATAGCTTGATGACTCCAAGATTGCTCCTCTGTTTTTCAAACAGACCTTTGTCTAAGGCCTTTGTGAAAATGTCAGCAACCATCGCTTTCGTTCTAGTGAAAGTAGTCTGCAACATCTTCTTCCCGATCAGATCCCTTATCAAGTAGTACTTGATTGCAATGTGTTTCGTCCTGAGTGAAACACAGGGTCTTTTGTCAGATGTATTGCAAATGTGTTGTCCATCTACAAAACCAAAGGTTCATTCCTCGTTTCGCCCAGTTCATCAAGTAACTATTTGAGCCAAATGATTTCATTGGCCATCTTTGCTGCTGCTATGTACTCTGCTTCACAAGATGACTGAGCCACAATGGTCTGCTTCTTGCTGACCCAGAGAATTGCTGCTCTTGATGCGATGGTGCATCCTCTTGAGACACTCTTACAGTCGTCCTTGAGATTGCAAAATTCGTTTTGCAATCTTCCAATGAGTCGACTCTAGATTCGTACAAAGTTGGCTCATTCTAAACACGGCGTAAGCAATGTCAGGGCGTGGTGTTATCTGCAAGATACATCAACGATCTGATCGGCTTTCTGTATGGTGTAAGCTGCATCAATTCTCTTTCTTCTTCAGTCTTCGAACAGTCTTCATTCGTCAGAACTGTTCCTGCAAGCATTGGAGTATTCTCTCCTTTGTAATTCAGCATCCCGAAATCTTCTAAGATTTTTTGGGTATATCTGGACTGATGAAGGTACAATTTACCTCCCTCATAGTCCCTGTCAATATGTAAGCCAAGATAACATTTGGCTTCTCCCAGGTCTGCGATCTCAAAATGTTTCGAGATATCATATTTCACCTCAGCAATAAGCTCCTCACTCCTGCAGAGTATCAGAGTGTTGTCCACATACACAGCTACAATGATGATCTTCCCATCTATAATTCTTACATAAACATTAGTGGCATTAGTGGCTTGAATCCTAAGAATTTCAGTGCTTGATCTTTCTTCTTGTACCATTGTCGCACTGACTGCTTCAGACGTAGATATTCCTATGCATTATGCATGCATAAGTAGGTAGTGAATTCGAGATATAGCCTGGGGGTTGATCCATGTAGACTTCTTCGTCTAGCTCACCATGCAAGAAGGCTACCTTCTCGTCCATTATGTGAATCCTGAGATCATAAGCAACTGCATATGCAAACAGTAAACATAGGGACGAATGTTTCATGACAGGAGAGAAGGTCTCAACATAGTCAATACCATATCTCTGAGAAAATCCCTTTGCTACAAGTCTTGTTTAATACTTTGAGATATCTCCATCCGGTCTATACTTCAGCTTGTGTTGTAAAGCTACCTTTACAAGCTTTACTTCTGGCACCATCAGCGCCAGCTATGTCCCCGGCGCCAGCTGTGCCAGCTGCGCCCCTGCTACTCCCTGCGCCGGCGCCGCTCCTGGCGCCACTGTGACCAGAATCCAGCCGGCGCCAAGTTCCTATGGCTGAAAATCTTTGATCGGTTCTAGCGGAGTCCAGAGAGCTCAGATCGATGTGCAATCACCTCACACGATCTAGGCATGATTTAAGGAAGCCTAGGGATCAATAAAATCTAGAGAGAGAAAATGACTTTCTAGAAAGAGAAAATCCTAGAGAGAGAAAAACGTGATTTACCAGCTTGGGCAGAGTGCTTGGTATGGGGGGGGGGGTGCCGAATCACAACAATACTATAGGGGAGTGCGGGTTGCGACTCAGGGCGAGCTCCAACCAAGTCTCAGCCTCCCTTGCTGGAATGTTGTCATGGCTCTCGCCTTGGCATGCTAGCGCCCCAGAGACTAGGGTCGGTCACACACTTGAAATGTAACCTTCTCAGATTTATCAATAAAGTGGGATTTTTCTCAAACTGACTCTGATTACCTTCTGGGTTTCAGTGTTCGGTAAAAGCGCCAGTTGTAAGGCCGCTTTCCAAATTTTTAACTTGGCACATAGCTGAGGGTCGTATCCCAGGACGCCAGCGATATGCCGTCGGAACCATTCGTTCCGTGGCGCCAGCGGTATGCTGTCGGGACCATTTGGTCCAGGAACTGGTTGTCTCCATATCTGTCGCGGCTTGTGGTTCTGAGTGTTCCTTGCATGAACGTGAATGGGTTAAGCTCTTGGGGAATTGGGCTCTAACCTGTCGGCTGAGTTGGATGGCTTGCTTGGGTGGAAGTTACCTGTTTATGGCTGTCCAGTCTGGTGTGGGGCCAGGTTGGCTTCCAGCGCTCGTGACGAAGCTTTCAGTTGGTTAAGTCTGATGTAAGTCAGACCGCTTGCTTGGAATGGATGTTACTCGTTTGTAACGAAGCTTTGAGTTGGTTAAGTTTGATGTATGTCGGGCGGCTTGCTTGGAGGGAAGTCACCCACATCGGGACCCCCGATCTGGTATGGCGCCAGGTTGGATCTCAATGTTAGTTTTTGGAACTTCAAGTTGGTTAAGTCTGATCGTTGTTGGCGAGTTGGCTGCTTGTATGTCAAGTGGGTTTGGATGGCAAGAGTTGAAGGCTAGGAAGCTAAGTCGTGGTTTCCGGCTCCCTTTGGGATGCCTGCGCTACATGTGGTATCAGAGCCGACTGGCCGGTCAGCTATGCGGATCTCACTGAAATGGCCACGGTTTGGGGTTCATCAAGACAACTGTTGTGCAAGGTGCTGCCCATAGTGTAAGCACGGGTGCGTCCACGGTCGGGGTGGTCAGCAGAACGGGGGACTTGATGAGTCAAGGTGCTGCCCTTGAGGTGTAAGCACAGTCAGTTCTCGCGGTTCGGGCCTGGCGCTGTCTGCACGTAGGACGGATGAGGCAAAGTGTTGCCTAAGGAGGTGAAAGCACGGTTTGTACCTTGTGGGGTGCGGGGCGACATATTTGAACTGTACGGGTTAACCATTGATATAGAGATGCTGCTCGAATTCGGGTGTAAAGCACGGGTGGTTAGCTGCCGGTGCGGGATAGCTGCCGATCGTTTAGCTATAAGGGCTATCGACCAAAAAGTGGTGGGGCGTGACTGAGGCAATGTGCTGCTTAATGGTGAAAGCATGGATAGTTGGAGGGGTGTCCTATGTGGGCTGATTCCGTGATCGATTTGTATGGGCGCGGCCAAGCAAAGGTCCGTTGGCAGGACCATCTCAAAGGGGGACCTTGTCTTTGTTACTTGTTAGTAAACCTGCCTGAGTGTCTTACTTGTATGTATTCGTGGTGAGTCTTAGTACTCGTGCTTTGCCTGGTTTGCATGATTGCTTGTGATACAAGGAGCTGATGGCTTGAGAAGGAACCTTTTCTTTTGAAGGCTGATACCATCAAACAAAGAGGACTACAGAATCTGTGGGGCGGATTTGCAGTTCAAGTACTCGCACGTGAACGGCAACGAAACGACTCAATGTTTGCAAATGATGGATGGCTAGCCTGTTTCTTGGGTTAGTTTCATTTGCGACAACGCCCACCAGACGCAAGCAGGAAGTCAAAAGTTGGAAAGGGCAATTTCAGGGGAGATCTTCTGTGGAGCAGTTGGTCTTCATTTTGGGACGGCCACTTTCGGAACTGAAACTCACTGAGCATGGGTGATATACAGAATCTGTGGGGCGGATTTGTAGTTCAAGTACTCGCACGTGAACGGCAACGAAACGACTCAATGTTTGCAAAGGATGGATGGCTAGCCTGTTTCTTGGGTTAGTTTCATTTGCGACAACGCCCACCAGACGCAAGCAGGAAGTCAAAATTTGGAAAGGGCAATTTCAGGGGAGATCTTCTATGGAGCAGTTGGTCTTCATTTTGGGACGGCCACCTTCGGAACTCAAACTCACTGAGCATGGGTGATATCCAGTATCAGTTGGGTTTTTCCTCAAAGGGGAAAGACTAGGATCCTCTTCAGAGATTGGCAACAAGTTGGATCGAGCCATAATCCTAGCAGATGGGAAGCAAAGTGTTGGAAAGGCTTTTTGTCCGAAGAACTCTACTCTAAGTCCGATCAGCTGATTTTATAAGTGGAGGGGAACTATCACACGCACCTCTCTCTTGGGGCAAATTTTGAATGAAAGTTGATCAAATGGGGGCAAATTCAAGGTGTCCTAGCCATACTCACACGAGGAGACTGGCGAACTTTGGACCTAATAAGTTGACAAGTTTCTGTTGTGGAAAAGGAAAGTTTGTTATAGGCTTTCTCTGGACTAGCAATGATGAGGAAACATATGAGTACGTTGGTTTGTGTTACGTGTAAGGCAGCTGATCAATGAAGGAACTGTGAAAGTTGAGTCTTGCATGACAAACTTGGTATTTCGAACGGACGCTAAGGGACAGTTCGCGTTGAGATCGGACTAGTGCAAACTCTGGGTGCATGTGTCTGATTCAAAGAGAGCTACTTGAAGCCAAGCTCGATGTACACTTCTTGTTTTGACTGTGAGGCAACTGACCAGTGATGGAATTGTGAAAGTCAAGTTTTGCGCGACGGACATGGTGCTTCAAACAAACGCGAAGAGATAGTTCGGATGCGGATCAAACTGGTGCGACCCTTTGGCTTTCCACGAGGTCAATGGTTACATTTGGGCTGATTCAAAGAGCTACTTCAAGCTAAGTGAGAGGTGCATTGCGGAGTACTCAATCTTTGCCTACCTCAAAGAGCCAATATGGAAAAGTATCAAGATCAGGCTGGGACAAGGAGAGAAATCAAGGTGCAGAAGCAACAAGGCACGGAGTGGACCATAAAGTGGGCAATCAAACAATAAATCTTTTGGCTCAGGGAGCCTTGATACCTGTGCGGAACTGAACAAATCTGGTGCTCAGGGAGCTCAACACAAAGTGCATCAAGGACAAATCAGGAGCTCAAAGGAGTTCCAAAGTCGAAAGTCAGAAGCGACAGGGGCGAACATTTCAAAGAAAGGCCTCTGTCACCAGTTAATAAGGTTTTTGGGTTTTACGAAAGCGATATCAAATCTACGCTTTTCCCAGACAAAGATATATTTTTCAAGTTATGTAATCTTTCAGTACAAAGAGCTGAGCCTCCGACTTGTGGTGTGCCAGCTTCAATGTTAATAAAAAGTGGCCAGTAAATTGAGTACCGTGCCAAGTAGCTTAAATGTATAGTTATTTTAATTGGGAGACACCTTTACTTTAATCTGACATCTGATGAGGACATCAGATTACTGACTCTGATTACCTTCTGGGTTTCAGTGTTCGGTAAAAGCGCCAGTTGTAAGGCCGCTTTCCAAATTTTTAACTTGGCACATAGTTGAGGGTCGTATCCCAGGACGCCAGCGGTATGCCGTTGGGACTATTCGGTCCGTGGCGCCAGCGGTATGCTGTCGGGACCATTTGGTCCAGGAACTGGTTGTCTCCATATCTGTCGCGGCTTGTGGTTCTGAGTGATACTTGCATGAACGTGAATGGGTTAAGCTCTTGGGGAACTGGGCTCTAACCTGTCGGCTGAGTTGGATGGCTTGCTTGGGTAGAATTTACCTGTTTATGGCTGTCCAGTCTGGTGTGGCGCCAGGTAAGTCAGACCGCTTGCTTGGAATGGATGTTACTCGTTTGTAACGAAGCTTCGAGTTGGTTAAGTTTGATGTATGTCGGGCGGCTTGCTTGGAGGGAAGTCACCCACATCGGGACCCTCGATCTGGCATGGCGCCAGGTTGGATCTCAATGTTGGTTTTCGGAACTTCAAGTTGGTTAAGTCTGATCGTTGTTGGCGAGTTGGCTGCCTGTATGTCAAGTGGGTTTGGATGGCAAGAGTTGAAGGCTGGAAAGCTAAGTTGTGGTTCCCGGCTCCCTTTGGGATGCCTGCGCTATAGCTTGTATCCCATTTGTATTTCACAGTCTTTTGCTTATCTGGTAATGGCTGCAACATCCATACCTGGTTCTTCCTCATGGAATCCATCTCCTCATTCATGGCTTGGATCCATTTGTCCTTCTTTGGACATTCAATTGCTTCCTTGAATGTATGTGGTTCGCCACTGAATCCACAAAACTCTTCTGACGTAGAAGCTGAGCTACCTAGCACAACTGAACAACGTTTCTGGACCAACCTTGCAAAATTACCCAATTGGCAAGATTGGAAGCACACAGAATGGATCATTTTTGCAGCACTAGTATGGTCCGGTCTAAACGGACTTTTAATGGCTCAATTTTCAGGGCCATCTATTCTTGGTAGTAGCACAATCTAAAATGAACTGCACAGCCGACTCAAAACGTGCTAGTTGGAGTCGAAATGCGCATCGACCAAAGTCGGCCCGAAAAACTGCTACAGGGCTACATGCCCTGAACGTGCATCGTTGCTAGGATTCTGACTTCGATGGGCTTTGACCTTGTACCATAGCTCACCGAAAGTCTGTAGGCTCATTACAAACCACCAGAATTGGCTAGAACGATGTTTCTGGACCAACCTTGCAAAAGCACCCAATTGGCAAAATTGGGACCATTTTCGCAACACTGGTATGGTCTGGTCCAAATGGACTTCCGTGGCTCAATTTTCAAGCTCGTATGTTCTTGGTAGTAGCATAATCTAAATCGAACTATAAAACACCTATCTGGCTCGAAACGTGCTAGTTGGAGTCGAGATGTGCATCAAGTCGGCCCAAAAAATTGCTACAATGCAACACGCACATTGTTGCTATGGTTCTAACTTCGATGGGCCTTGATCCCCTATAGCGTAGCTCGTCGCAAGTATGTATGCTCGCAAACCACTAGTACCAGCCATAATGACATTTTTGGACCAGTCATGCAAAATCACCAATTGACAAGATTGGAAGCACACGAAATGGAGCGTTTTTGCAGCACTAGTATGGTTTGTTCCAAACGGGCTTTTGTGGCTCGGTTTTCAGAGCCGTCTGTTCCTGGTAGTTGTGTATGGACTTATGTGAAGCAATGACATGAAGTACCAGTGTTATCTATCTAACCCTTGGGCACTCAAAAATGATTTGGCCTAAATCTCAAACCATATTATGTCCCATTAGGGGCAACTTGGGCACTAACTTTTCTGATGCGTAGGTGGTGAGGTTTTAGTGATTATGCCCTAGCAATTAGTTCATGATGTTCTACCTCATGCAATTTACAACTGTAAAATCTGAGTACCAAAAGCACAAGTGGGCCACTAGAAGTAGTGTCAAACAATCATATACGCAACATCAAGCATTCACCATAAGAAATCACCAAGTAGAGAGGCGGAAGAAGAACGCGCAATATCACTCTATCACACTATTGCATATTGAATGTAAAATGTACAAATGAACCCTGAACCCTGATAGAGAGAGAAAATCTACGAGTACACTAATAGACTAGCCTATGGCTAATTACAGTTGGTAACAGTTGTCAACATTAATGTACATCGTAAACAATAACAATGAAGTTTATCATTGATTTCTAACACTCTCCCTCAATGATAAAATTACATTCTTCTATTCTTAATAGAGTACGAAACCTCTCAAATTTACATCTACCTACTGACTTAGTAAAAATATTTGCCATTTGATCTTCAGATTTACAAAAAACAAGATCAATGGCTCCATCAAGAATTTTCTCTTGGACAAAATGATAGTGTATTTTGATGTGCTTGGTTCGAGCATATAAAACTGGATTTTTGACAAGGTGAATGCAGCTTTGATTGTCGCAAGATATAGTAGTCGCATCCACTTGTGGTTGACCTAAATCCACAAACAATCTTCGTAACCATACTGCTTCTTGTGTAGCATTGTTGAGTGCTCGATATTCAGCTTTCGTCAATGATAAGACTACTGCAGGTTGTTTTTTGCTGCTCCATGAAATTGCAACCGTACCATAACTGAATGTATGACCACCCAATCAAATCATCCACGTACAACACAATGAATACTATATCTGAATCTTGCCTTAGAATGTAAAGATTAGGATCAACATCACTCTTTACTTCGCTTGAAGTGTTCATCAATGCAAGAGTACCACGCCCGTGGTGCTTGCTTCAATCCATAAATGGCTTTTTTGAGCTTACAAACGAGATGCTCTCTCCTTGGCACAACAAATCCTTGAGGTTGTACTAAGTACACCTCTTCATCTAGCACTCCATTAAGAAAAGCAGATTTAACATCCATTTGTTGGATCTTCCAATCATAGAAAGCAGAAATAGCAATGATAGAATGTATGGTTACCATCTTAGCTACGGGTGTGAAGGTTTCTTCAAAAGGTTTTCGATTTTTGCTTGATCTTCTAAGCTCTCCCTGCTCGCTAGATTCGGGAGTATTTTTCTTCTTTGCATCATCTGTGACTGATAAGTACCATTTAGGTACTTTCTTGAGGACTTCAGCATCAGGCTTGTCTTTTTCCATTGGATGTTCTGTATCAAAATCCATTTTCTGACCTGTACTTTTGCTCCCTCATCAAAAGGTTCAGTGTTTACTTCAAATTGTTCACCTCGACCCATCTCGTCAAATGTAGCATCCCTAGAAATCACAAGCTTCTGTGCATTTGTGTCATAAATCATGTATGCCTTGGCCTTCTCATCATATCCAAGGAAAATACACTCGATAGCTTTTGCATCCAATTTTCTTCGTTTCTCATCAAGAATATGAGCATAATCATCACAACTAAATACTCTCAAATGAGAAATATTAGGTTTCTTTCTAGTAAAAGATTCATAAGGTGTCTTACCTTCCACGGATTTTGTAGGACACTGATTCAGGATGTGCGTAGTTGTGCTAAAAGCTTCTGCCCAAAAGGTGTTTGGCAGACCCTTGCTTTTGAGCATCGCTCTGGCCATCTGAACAATAGATATGTTCTTTCGTTCCGCAACTCCATTTTGCTGTGGTGAATAAGGTGTTGTAGTTTGTCTCTTGATCCCTTGATCTTTGTAGAAATCAATAAATTCTGTCAAAAAATACTCACACCTCCATCAGATCTCAAAGTCTTGATGCAACATCCTGTTTTCCTTTCAACTAATGCCTTGAATTCCTTGAACTTAGCAAAAGCATCTGATTTCTTGCTTATGAAATAAATCCAAATGCATCTGCTATAGTCATCAATGAAGGTAATAAAGTAATAGTAGCCACTAAGAGATCTAGTCTGAATAGGTCTACATAGATCATTGTGGACAAGATCTAGGATGCCACTGGCTCTCCTTGCTCCACTTTTGGGAAACCTCTCTCTGTGTTGTTTTCCCAAAATGCAACCTTCACAGATTTTTTCTTCCAAAGAAATATCAGGCAATCCAATAACTAAACTTTGAGCACTAATATGACCAAATTGTTGATAATTGTTTCGTGTTCGTCTTCTCCTTCTCTTTTTGCAAACAATTTTCTTTCTTTGAATTATCTTTTCGTGCGGAAGCCCTTACAGGATCCCAAACACTCGACTACACATCACAGAACATATTTTATTCTAGCAATCAAGACACACAACACAAGACAATGAGATACACGAAAATAGAACGACTATATTGTCAGTTTGGTTTTGGAGTGAGATCGTCAGTGTCTCACTCGTTGGCGGATTGACACTCTGCTCTTACGCTGTGTTCTACTCGTTGGCAGACTTTCATGCACAACTATGGTGTCTTTACTTTCTCACTCTATTCGCTACGTCTCTCTCTCTGTCTCTTACAGATCTTTGTATTCTCATCACTTAGTTATGATTCAGAGAGGATCGTTTATACCTCCACTATGTGGAGTTTACAAGATAGCTAAACGTCGAATCACATGACTAGTTAACGCTAATCAACTAGTTAGTTAGTCTCCGTCGTTGCTACTCGTTTCAGCTGGGCGTGAAGCCCGTTGAGCTGCCAGTTGGCAGTGCAAAAGATTTTTCTTCGTTTCATTCGTAATCTCCCGTTTGCTTTCGTTTTGTTTGTTTCTTTTCGTAGTTTTCGTTTTGCGTCCCTTTTGCGGTTTGTGGTCCTGGAGGTGTGTTTGCGATTCGTGAATGATTTGCGAATCGTTCGTGCTTCGAGTCAAAGACACATTGACTATCACGAATCGTTCTCGTTCGACCTTCGTGTCTTGTTCGTGCTGCCACAAAGTTCCAGGAGTTCACCATTTCTGACACTAACCTTGTAGCTTTGTTTGTTCAATTCGATTGCCTCTCTTTGCTTGGTAAAGAGTGGCTTGTCGAGCGGTTTCGTGAGGAGATCTGCAATCATACTTTCTGTTTTTATGAAATGGACCTGGAGCTCTCCTTTCGAGATCAAATCTCAAATGTGATGGTACTTCAGAGGAATGTGCTTCGTCTTTGAATGGAAGACAGGATCCTAGGACAGATAGATGGCACTCTGAGAGTCCATCATCATCGTGCTTGGCCCCTCTTGTGGTATCTCAATTGCCTCCAACATCATTTGTAGCCACACTACCTCATTCGCCACTTTCGAGACCGCGACATACTCAGCCTCGCAAGAGGATTGAGCTACCAAGGTTTGCTTTTTGCATATCCAAATGATTGCAGCTCCGCACGCTATTGTACATCCTCCAGTAATGGACTTGCTGTCATCTTTGCAGCTCGCCCAGCTCGCATCACTTAAGTGATGCAGCTCGAATCCTTTCTCTTCGTTTCTAGCTCTGTAGGTTATTCTGGGTACCCTTCAGATACTGTAGGATTTGTTTGGCCATTTTTCAATGTGCTAGACCAGGATTTGAACAGAATTGGCTCAATGCATAAATAGAGAAGGCCAGATCGGGTCTGGTACAAATTGTTAAGTACATCAGACTATCGATTAAGTTCTGGTAGGGTATATCTGCCATCTTCTGTTCTTTCTCTTCTGTTTTGGGCAATCATGTTTCATGAGCTTGGCTCCGTCCTTCAGGAGTGTTTTAATTTTGAATTTCCAGATTCTATAATTCACGGCATCGAGACTGATTGCTACTCTGGTCTGGATTGTCGTAGCCATATTGTGTTGTCTGGAAGAATCACTGCTGGGATATCAGTAGTGATAACCTGTCTGGCTCTGATACCATGTCGCAGAAGCTAGACTATTTCGTGTTCATCTTCTCCTTCTCTTTTCGCGAACAATTTTCTTTCTTTGAATTATCTTTTCATGCGGAAGCCCTTACAGGATCCCAGACACTCGTCTACGCATCACAGAACATATTTTACTCTAGCAATCAAGACACACAGCACAAGACAAAGAGATACATGAAAATAGAGCAACTATATTGTCAGTTTGGTTATAAGCGAGATCGTCAGTGTCTCGCTCGTTGGCGGATTGACACTCTGCTCTTACGCTGTGTTCTGCTTCTTGACAGACTTTCATGCACAGCTATGGTGTCTTTACTTTATTTCTCTATTCGCTACGTCTCTCTCTGTCTCTTACAGATCTCTGTATTCTCATCACTTAGTTATGATCCGGAGAGGATCGTTTATACCTCCACTATGTGAAGTTTACAAGATAGCTAAACGTCGAATCACATAACTAGTTAACGCTAATCAACTAGTTAGTTTTCATCGTTGCTACTCGTTTCAGCTGGGTGTGAAACCCGTTGAACTGCCAGCTGGCAACGCGAAAGATTTTTTTTCGTTTGATTCGTAATCTCCCGTTTGCTTTCGTTCTTTTCGTTTTTTTTTGTAGTTTTCATTTTGCGTCCCTTTTGCGGTTTGTGGTCCTAGAGGTGTGTTTGCGATTCGCAAATGATTCACGAATCGTTCGTGCTTCGAGTCAAAGACACGTTGACTATCGCGAATCATTCTCGTTCGACCTTCGTGTCTTGTTCGTGCTACGACAAAGTTGCAGGAGTTCACCATTTCTGACAATATTCAATTTGTAGAGTCGATTCTCGTTGACTCTAGCTCCTGTAGCAATCACTTTGTAGTGATTCTTGATGTCTTTGACAAGACATTTGTCACTGTCAAACTCAACCTTGAGTTGTTGATCAACCATCGTCCCAACAGATAGTAGATTGTTAGCTAAGCCAAGTACATATTTCACATTGCTTATCCGCTTTAACATCCCACTGGCTAACTTCACTGGTACCACTCCAAATCCTTTAATAGATTGCAATTGGCCATCAGCTTGCCCAACCTTATTACCATTGTGAGTTTCCTTGAGTTCTGAAAACCACTCTTTCCTTGAAGTCATGTGCTTGGATGCACCACTATCAATGTACCAGGTATCCTTGGCTTCATCACTTGTCATTAATGCTGTAACGAACAAGTTTGAACTTTCACCTGTATCATCTTCATATTGATCATCATTGTATTGATGTTGATTAACATAGTTGTCTTCATAATAATTATCATCAAATTGATGTTGATCAGCATAATTGCTCGCTTGCCATTTGCCTTTTCTTTGTTCTATCTCCTTCTGTTTCTTGAAGCATTCATGCTCCCAATGGCCAGGTTTGTTGCAATATCTACAATTTCCAGGTTTATTTTGCCTAGAATAGCCGCGTCCTTGACCTCGGCCTTGATTCCAATTGCCTCGATTCAGGCCATCATTGGATTGTTCTTGAAATTGTTGGAACGATCCACAATTTGAGTTTCCACCTCTTGATTGGTGTCCTCCACGACCAAATCTGCCACCACGTCCTTTGACTGCAAGGGCTTGATCAAATCCCTTGTTGCAATGACTCAAGTTCTCTTGACGTTGTTCTTCCTGCAAAAGCAATACACCTAGATGAGTCTGGATCACGAAATTTATCACACCACAGAATTGTATATTTTTGGTTGTACACCTGATATCGGTACGACGCGCGAGTGTACGACTACTCGGGATTGTCTTTAGCTCACGCGCGTGGATCCGATATTGGTACAGATATGTGATATCGATGTGATGCGCGGATGTACAACTGCTCTGGATTTTCTTTACCTCTGGCACATCGATCTGATATTCGTACTGATATGTGATATCGGTATGACGCACGGATGTACGACTGCTCTTGGTTTTCTTTACCTTTGGTGTGTCGATCCGATATTGGTATGAACAAGATGAAAAGTAGAGAGAATATAAAAACTTTCAGAGGGAATATTTTAGATTCTCCACTTCGACTCGGTGGCAAAGATTTCGAAATGTGTGATCGTTCAAAAGATAGAGATCAGTAATGTGAAAAGTATGAAGCCTCTTAACTCTGAATGGTAGTTCTAGACACTATCTAGTGTGATTTGCGGTAACCCAAACAAACAAATGAGAGATTTCTTGGCAAACCTCTCACACAAATGGCACTTTTCACAACAACTAGGAAGTATTGTAAAAATCTCGCCCACTCAACAGATTTTTAATTTGTCTAATACTGCTCTGGCCTTTCTGATGCCTCTGGGACTGCGCTTTTCACAACAACTAGGAAGTATTGTAAAAAGCTCCCCACTCAACAGATTTTCAATTTGTCTGATGCTGCCCTGGCCTTTTTGATGCCTCCAGGACTGTGTCTTCATTTCCCACTTATGATTTTGAGCTCCAAACTTGCAAAATACACCAAAGAAGGATTTCTTCCAGCCGTTTTTGTCTCTCCAAGTTTTCACTTCCCATGAAGGACTTTCTCACTTCATTGTGGAGCCTGTGACAAGTTGTATCCACTGATCAGGCATGTAGGACTATCACAGCTCTGATACCATGTCAAACAATCAAATATGCAACATCAAGCATTCACCATAAGCAATCACCAAGTAGGGAGGCAGAAGAAGAACACGCAATATCACTCTATCACACTATTGCATACTGAATGTAAAATGTACAAATGAACCCTGAACCTTGATAGAGAGAGAAAACCTACGAGTAGACTAATAGACTAGCCTACGGCTAATTACAGCTAGTAATAGCTGTCAACATTAATGTACATCGTAAACAGTAACAATGAAGTTTATCATTGATTTCTAACAAGTAGAGTGCGGAAACTAGTGTTTCTCTATACCTGTTAAATGAGTCATGTGGGCATTTTGGATGAAAATGATTCGAAACCTAGCAACAACTATTGGTGTTGGTTCAAGATGTGCATATGGACTTATGTGTAGTAATTTCATGGGAAATTGGTGTTATTTGTCAAACCCAAGGCATTCATAGCCGAGTTGACTTGCCAGTCCAATAGCTTTGTGTCACGTGGTTTAGGACCAACTTAGGCACTTTAGCATTTTGTTATGGAGATGGTGAGGTGTCAACAATACTATTATATATATTAGTTCAAGGTGTTTTACATAAAGAAATTAACGGCCCTTATATCTGAGTACCAGGAGCATGATTCAACCATGAGATATATAGTAGTTGAAAATAATTTTTTCTATATCCACTTAGTGAGCCATCTTTGCATTTTAATTGAAAATGATTAAAAACTTTACAGCAACAAAATTGTTGTCAATTCATGGTGGTTTAATATTGCTTGCTCGTATTTCAAAGATCTATTACACATTTTTCATGTATGTCTTTGGTTGTGGCCATAACATATGAGATTAATAGATAATCAAGACATTATTGAAGTAATATCTTCGCTTGATTTTTAAGACCTTAAAACCCCTTCCTACTACCATCATCAACATGAAAGGTGCATCATATCCCTCGGGTTACCCATATTTTAAAAAAAAAGTATTTTCCAAATAGCAAATGTCCACTACATTTTGCAATAAGCCAGTCTCACCAGTTCTGCTCTAAACCTACTAGGATAGGATTAAGTACATGGACAACTTTTTAAAACAAAGTCAAATTTGAACATCTCTCTTTCAAATTAGGGTGAAGAGCCAAATTACAAGTATGAGGAGTTTCATATTGTTCAAATCACATAGCTTTTGAAACGTTACTCCTCTCAAATGTGCATATGTGACTTATTTTATGTGCGTACCCAGAAGGTCCTCTCACAACTAATTTGTGAACAAGTATAAATTGGTTGATCTATTGGAGATAAAATGATAGGATAATGGATCCAAAGATGTTGTTTGACACTTTATGCTTGATTAACAGGGAATCAAACCCCCAACAAACCCAAGAATTAGTTTGCCCACTGGGCAACCTCTAAAGCTGAATGCAAATGTTAGCACTATTACGTAAAAGCATAGATAGAAAACAATGGTATGTGTGTGACTCTGAATTCATGCATTGCTTTGGGGGTGGGTGGCATGCATTTTGATTGTGAGAATTAAATTTCGTTCTTGTAAACTTTGCCAGCACATTTGGGCCTCCGATCAATAGAAAAATGTACGAAAAAGTTGGCAAAGGTACATCGATGTTGTGGTGGCATGCATTTCGTGTGTGAGAGTAAACTCAATTTCTATAGACACCCACGAGCATTTGGACCTGTGATTGACAAAACAATGTGCGTTAAAAAATGATAAGAAAACGACAATGAAGGAAACTTAAATAAATGTAAATCCTTATATGAGGCCACAAACCCAAACTATGTAATTTTATTATAGAACTTTTAAATTAATACTTTCACAAATGTGGCATGCATTGCATTTAAAACTTATATAATAAGATATATTGTGCTCTTCATGCAAAGGTAAGTGCACGAGGAGCCTACTTTGCATGAAGAGCCTACGTTTTCTAGCTTTCCATGCTAATTTTCATTTCAATGAAAACTTAAAATATCAAAAGTTGAGATCCACTTAAAATGTTGCACAAGAAACATGGACTTTGCTCAAAATATTTGGGCAAGTAGTCAGTCAAAGTTTTTAATCTTGTAACTTCAAGTAAGTTGTGCCTCTGTGGGCCAAAATGGGCAATGCTTTGAAAATGCAGGTGGTGGCCGCCCATACAAATCCTCCTTGCTTGCTCTGGCCGCGCTCTGCTACTGGTTTGTCGGCCATCGTGCCCTGGCTTAAGCAATAAGCTCTTGTCGGTGGAAGATGGCACGACACTACAGATTTAGAATTGCTGTGACTTTCTTCATTTACTTGTTGAAAACTGTTGCTGAGCAAGATCAACACAGACTATTCCTGAAGTAACATATGTTGCATCACGTCCCCCTGAAACTGATTTTGCGACTTCAACCAAAAACTTTCTGTTTCTAAAGTTCCATTTTCTTTCAGAAAGTCAGTAGGGCGAGCAAACCAGCCTTCGAAAGGCAAACGCGAGTTAAAAAAACATTCTCACTTTTCATCTATCCATGCGATAGATCGACTGTACAAGCATTCGTGTTGATTTCTCAGGGTGTTGTGCTAGAGACAAAGGTGAACATAACTCATTGTTTGGGAAAGCCGGCATAGTCCAAAATGAAATCGACATCTTTTTCCAAAAAATCAGCATGACAAAAATTGTACATGATTTTTTATGTCATAAATTTTGGGTTTTATAGGAAAAATCGGCAAGTAAGAGCTTGTCACTCAATATAGGCCAAAGAACTTTTTCGCATATCGGTTTTTGGAGAGAAACCCCAAAAAAGTTTTCCCAACACTGAATATAACTCCTAGCTAGTGGATTGTCACCTTGGTTGGCAGCAACAGAGTGCACCTTGACTGCTTAATGGCAGTCCGTTAAAGTAAGCCAAATCTCAATTTTGTGTAAGTTGCCACCTTTGTACTACAGGCAGAAGCAATCACTTCTCGCATTTCAATATTTGGACCAACATCTTTAATGGGTTCACTTATGCATTCTGCTGTCTATGGAGGTCATTATTCAAGCTGCATTGGAACACCTTCATTATGATCCTGGCTGCAACAAAGCATTAGCATTCGTACTTTATATGCAATCAATAACACTCTATGTCCTTATAAATTATGAGTGAGCCATTGAACTCAGCCCAAAGGAATGGCCATCCCTTCAGAGTACACCACAGAACTGTTGCGCCGGCGCCTCAAAGGGCGCTGGGACTTGAGCGGTTTCCCCAACACGCGCTTAAGTCTAACATTCATCCATCATGCACTTACGTAAAAGCCAACTCCGAAACGTAACAAGCTTAACCATTCAGACTTAACAAAACTGGAATCCCAACCAACCCGAAAGCCAACTTAGAATCCGTCCCCAAAAGGTAACCAAAGGCAAAGACAAGCCACACATGAAACCCAAGGCATAGTGGTCGCCAAACTGACCAATTGGCATAGCGGCAAGCCCCATGTCGATGACAGGGACCCTTAGGCGCCGGCGACGCAAAAGGGTTGTAGTAAGGGTCCTTCTACTTGGACCAGTCCCGGAGGCGAAACCGAAATGATAATCATCCCCAAGGATCAACTTTATTAGATTTGGAAGAGGTTACGTTCATACATAGACTGACCGGTCTCGGGGCCACCAACACGTGCTGGGCATTGTGCCTGGCTCGTGCTGGTAGAGGGAGCTGAGACCTGGCGACTGGATTCCTGGCGCTGGTTGAGCTGCTCAAGTTTCTGTCTGCCGGACTCCCCCTATAGTTCTGCTGTGATTCGACGCACCCCCTCTGGTTTGAAACATAGTGCTTTCTGGTAAAGCACGCTTTTTAGGACTTAGTTTTTATTTTGCTGATTAAGTCTGGCAAGCCTAGCAGAATCAGTCTGGCTCCCGGACATGGGTCCCGGGAGCCGTCCCGGCGGCCGAATCAACTTACTTTCCTGACTAGGCCATGATTCGAGCTCCAGAGCTGGCTCATGACTTGTGACTACTTGACTGGCTCACCACAGGTCGGAGGCTCAGTCCTTGACGTTCTAACTTGCTCTGGGACCTTAGAGAGTGTCACCCCTTAGAGTCTTACAGGACACGCTGGGTGCACCCAAGTCAGCTTTACAACATCCTCCCCTCGTTTGAGAAAGTTGATGTCCTCATCAGGGCCAAACTAGAACCTAAGACTCATGGCACGTGCTTAATTCACCGGCCAGAATTTATTCACATATACAAGGGCACGGGTTTGATTCACCGGTCAAAGGAGACCAACTGTAAAGAGAAGTATTGATATTGTGTTTGCACCCAGCACAAGAAAAGTGTGGATCTAGTTCACTTACGTAAAACTTGTGTAAAGTTGCTGCACTTAGACATTAGACTGAAGCTCACTCCTCCATGATAAATGTGACTTACTTTATTAACATGAAAGAAAAAGGTACCTACGGCTCCCTTAAGCCTCAGATATATCGTTTCCGTCGCACGTCTGGATGAGTCCCCTAGGACTCTTGATATTTCGTTTGGTCGCCCAGGTTGAGCTCCTTGAGCTCTGCATCTGTAGAAGCTGCAGGCAATGTTGGCTCCATTTGACCTCGCGTCAGCTGGTTTGTCACTTTTGGATGTCCTTCGTTAAAGAAGTGAGCTTTCGCTTGGTCACACAAGTTGAGCTCCTTGAGCTCTACATCGGCACTTGAATTCACCTTTGATGTAGAAACTACAGGCAATGTTGGCTCCATTTGGTCCCATGTCAGCTGGTTTGTCACTGTTGGTTGTCCTTCGTTAAAGAGGTGAATGAGATTGGGAGGGATGGTTGGCTCAGGTTCATTTGTGTCGTTCTTTTCTAGTTGGTCCCCTGGCACAGCTCTGACGACACAAGGTCTCCTGCCATTATATAATAACACAACGTTAATCCCTTTTGCCAAGAAGGCCACCACATGTTCATTAAACCATCTTAATCCCAAAATAGCGTCGAAGGCATCCATCTTCAAGATTGTGAACGTTAGTCGATTCTTCTAGGTTCCCAGGGAGATTGGTAAGTTGGTTGCCAATCTACAAGTGGTCATTGTACCTTTTGCGGTCTCCACACAAATAGGAGTCACATTTATTTCACATTGGATGTCCAATTCCCCTGTCA
Source organism: Diphasiastrum complanatum (assembly GCA_029204225.1). NCBI lineage: Eukaryota > Viridiplantae > Streptophyta > Lycopodiopsida > Lycopodiales > Lycopodiaceae > Diphasiastrum > Diphasiastrum complanatum. Next base: position 37,061,538 of record CM055101.1, read on the forward strand.
GTTTTTCTGACAAGTAGTTATGTGACGCCCCCAGGTTTACCATGAAGTAAATGATCCTGCCTTGAATACAGCCTTTCAGGTACAATAACTTTAATCCTCTCGCAGGAGTCGCCATGAGATGTTCACAATACGCCGCAAGTGCCCTTATCTGTTGTAAGGCATTCATGTCAGACTCCGTCAAATCCGTTTCTGGGTCCTCTTCGTCATCCTGTTCACCATCTTCTTGATCAAATGCCTCTCTCTCCATCCTATCAAATCCTTCAATGACAGCCATGATTTGCTTGTTCAACGGTTTGGGGCATGACCTCCAAGAGTGACCTTGTTGATGACAGTTGAAGCAGCGCATGGAACTGCCCACTGTTGGTGAGCTGTTGCTATGACTAGCTGAAGGTCCAACATTGTTTCTTCTCTAGAACATGTTCCCTCCATTGTTGCCTTGGTTGCCAAACCCTGTTTTTGTTGGGAATTGGTTCATGCTACTTGAGGCTTGGTTGCCATTTGAAGCTGAGTCCCCTCTTGAAGAGAAGCTAGGACTCGGTCTGGATCCACTAAATACTCTTGTTGAGGTTGCGGGAGTAGCTAGTGCCAATGTGCTCTCATAATCACAAACCATTTCAGCCGCCCGAATAGTTGAATTGAAATCATGGGACATGTAGCTGTCTATTGCATGCCGGGTCCAAGACTGCATTCCAGACAAGAGGTAATGAGTTTTGTCCGCCTTGGATATATCTTCAATAACCCATACACTATGTCTGAATTTATTGAGGTACTCTCGCAATGACCCTTTCTGTTTGAGCCCCGATAATTCTGTCCTCAATCTCATGTGTGAATCCTTTGGTATGAACTCCTCTCGTAACGCGGTTTTGAATGCGTCCCATGTCTGAAAATGCATTCCTGACATTCGGTACCAATTTGTAGTGTAGCCCTCAAAATATGCTAATGCCAAGTCCGTTCTTTCTTCCTCAGGAGTGTTCATCAGACGGAAGTAATGGTCCATGTGAAACAACCAATCTTCCACAATTCGAATATCACGCTCTCCTTTGAAAGTAGGTGGTGCTTTTACTTTGGCAGTCTTCTTTGGGCCTTCCATGTTTTGCGCCCATGGTTCTCTTGGTATCTGTGGGGGAGGCGCCACTGCATTCCCTCTAGTTGCCTCCAACTCTTCAAACCTGGCTTCAAGCTATGTTAGCCCGTCTCTCATTTCTCTAGCAAGGTTAAATTGAGTAAGGTTCATGGTTCACAGGGATGTTTGCCATTCTTTCCTTTATGTTTCTCTGTCCTTCTTCACCTCGCTAAGCATAGCCGTCATTGCGCTTGATAAGTATTGCCGCATCTTCACTTCAAAGAGGTCTTGTTGCGCCTCTGGCAAGGGTTCGTCTCTTGGTGTAGGTTTAGAAGGGCCACCCATCTCTTCTTGGAGAGGCGCCACTGTGGAGTGCATACGCTCATTCTTTCTCGACTTGGACCTGGTGCCATCTCGATGCATGCGGGAGCTGTATTCTCGAGCCAGCTCTTCTCCGTCCATCAATGCTCGTAACTCATCAAGGTGGTCCTCCATTACAGTAAGAGGTGTACTTCCAACAGATTATCGCATCAATCCTTTTTATTTTTTTTGAAACTCTCCCTTTTGTCGGTCGGGCCCCACAGCTCTCTTTTCTTCTTTATTGAATCAGCTTCAATGAAAATATCCCCTCCTCAAACTTAGCACGCCCACATCACCTGAGAGCCAAGTAGGAACTAGGTCATTTGTGTCCAAGCAAGCACACAACAAACGGAACATACCAACCAAAGCAAACACAGAGGATCTCTCTCAAGCCACAAACCCCCCTGAGACCGGACGTAGGACCTTTGCCTAGTCGCGCCCACACATATCTATCACAGAATTAGCCCACGAGGAAACATCCATCCAACCATCCGTGCTTTTACCATTAAGCAGCACATTGCCTCAATCACGCCCCACCACTTTTTGGTCGATAGCCCGCTAAACGATCAGCAGCTATCCCGCAGCGGCAGCTAACCACCCGTGCTTTACACCCAAATTCGAGCAACATCTCTGTATCAATAATTAACCCGTATAGTTCGAATATGTCGCCCCGCACCCCACAAGGTACAGACCATGCTTTCACCTACCTAGGTAGCACTTTGCCTCATCTGTCCTACGTGCAGACAGCGCCAGGCCCGAACCGCGAGAACTGACAGTGCTTACACCTCGAGGGCAACACTTTGACTCATCAAGTCCCCCGTTCTGCCGACCACCCCGACCGTGGACGCACCCATGCTTACACTGTGGGCATCACCTTGCGCAACGTTTGTCCTGACAAATCCCAAAACGTGGCCATCCCTGTGAGACTTGCGTAGTTGACCGGCTAGTCGGCTCTAATACCACATGTTGCGCCGGCGCCTCAAAGGGCGCTGGGACTTGAGCGGTTTCCCCAACACGCACTTAAGTCTAACATTCATCCATCATGCACTTACGTAAAAGCCAACTCCGAAACGTAACAAGCTTAACCATTTAGACTTAACAAAACTGGAATCCCAACCAACCCGAAAGCCAACTTAGAATCCGTCCCCAAAAGGTAACCAAAGGCAAAGACAAGCCACACATGAAACCCAAGGCATAGTGGTTGCCAAACTAACCAATTGGCATAGCGGCAAGCCCCATGTCGATGACAGGGACCCTTAGGCGCCGACGACCCAAAAAGGTTGTAGTAAGGGTCCTTCCACTTGGACCAATCCCGAAGGCGAAACCGAAATGATAATCATCCCCAAGGATCAACTTTATTAGATTTGGAAGAGGTTACATTCATACATAGACTGACCGGTCTCGGGGCCACCAACACGTGCTGGGCATTGTGCCTGGCTCGTGCTGGTAGAGGGAGCTGAGACCTGGCGATTGGATTCCTGGCGCTGGTTGAGCTGCCCAAGTTTCTGTCTGCCGGACTCCCCCTATAGTTCTGCTGTGATTCGGCGCACCCCCTCTGTTCTGAAACATAGTGCTTTCTGGTAAAGCACGCTTTTTGGGACTTAGTTTTTATTTTGCTGATTAAGCCTGGCAAGCCTGGCAGAATCAGTCTGGCTCCCGGACATGGGTCCCGGGAGCCGTCCCGACGGCCGAATCAACTTGCTTTCCTGACTAGGCCATGACTCGAGCTCCAGAGCTAGCTCATGACTTGTGACTACTTGACTGGCTCACCACAGGTTGGAGGCTCAGTCCTTGACATTCTAACTTGCTCTGGGACCTTAGAGAGTGTCACCCCTTAGAGTCTTACAGGGCACGCTGGGTGCACCCGAGTCAGCTTTACAACAAGAACCCTCCATACAAGTTACCTCTATATATGTTAACCCTAGATATTAGTTAATTTTTGGCTACTCCCAACCCTCTATATGTGTTACCTCTATATATGTTGACCTTAGCTATTAGTTGATTTTTGGCTACTCCCAAGGATTTTACATAGTAGAAATATTAACTGTTATTTGTTAACAAAATTTACCTCGCATCTTGCAAGGACATGTGGTTGTGGCCCCAGAGCGATCTACACCACACGTTTTTTTATAGATTTTTTTAATTGGCTGCCCGGGTGCCACGTGTCCGGGCAACCAAACTCTATCCCATAAGCATTCTTATGGGATTTCTCAGAGGGCATATATATGTAAACTCTCCTACTACCTCACATATGTGCCTGGCGCCCAGCCTGCCATTGCCCGTGCTGCCCGGTGCCACCTGCAGCTTGCCCGAGCCGCCCGCGCTGCTCGGCCCGCCTGCTGGGGTGCCCGGGACAGTGGCCATGCGCCGCCGGCCAAAAATTGGTGCACCCAAATTTTTGACTGGCACCGGCCCCGCGCCACGCGTCAGTTCTTGGGGGCCACCAGGGCCAAACTGCAATCACGTGCGGCACGTGCTTGAACTCCCCAGCGTAGGATTTACTCCCACCTTGAAGAAATTGACTTGGTTAAATATTATTTTATATATAGAGGTGGGCTATGTCCAATAATTTGGGTGGTTAGGGCACATTTCTTTTAGGGCGTTTTGCTAGCCCAGGCCCTAGCCGTCAGATGCAGGATTCTCTCCATAAATGTTTGCATTCTTTATCTAATTCCCTAGATATATGTTCCCTTGAAATATGTTGATTTTTTTTTCCCACCATGTTTATCTGTTTTACTGTCACCCTCTGTATTAGTTAACTTTTTATTACTCCCTAAGCCTAACATTTATCCAGGGTGCATTGTGGTTCCTTACAACATTTATCCAGGGTGCATTGTAGTTCCTTACAACAATATAATTGCATGGCAACCACTTTTATAGTTTACCTCTGATTGTTGCTTCCAATTCAGTCATACATGGATCCTAATGATAGAGTGTGGTAATGATAGAGTGTGTGGCAAAGAGAGTTTGAAGTTTGAACAAAGCAAAGACTCAATACAACCATGGCCGAAATTATGAAACGACCGCCATCAACTAATAACGGATGGGCTCACATTCTCTGGTCACAAAAATTAGAGCTCTCTCTCATGATCTAGTACAAAATGGCTTCTCACAAGCAGGCCTTAATCCCTCCACAAAACTAAAATCTAATGCATAGCCTTTTCCCACAATTCTTTCTAAGCCAAAACATCCCCAAGACTATCACCCAACATGCGATTTACAAGGCCTCAAACATGGTGTTTCCATCCTAGACTCATTCCCAAAATTGCTTCACTCAATGTACTCTCATGCAAAGAGGGACTTCACAATGCTTTCAATCAAAATGGGAGCATGCCTCTCCCACACAATGGGCTACCAAAGAATTCAAATGTCTGATTTATATTTCCTTTCCCCAGTATTTTGAACAACCGCAAATGATCGTCATGTCGATTCTTTTGAATTTTTATGACCGTTCCAAGTGACAAGGTTTTACATTCTCTGAGTTGTTGAACTCCTCCAGATGATAGACTAGAGCAATCCTAGACCGAAACTGACCGTCCCTGAAAGCAAAGAGGTTTTTCTATTAGTCAATATATTTTTTAGTACATTGAAACAGTGCTCGACATTGCTGACATTTTTCCTTCTGGGCCAATTCCAAGGCCGTAAACTTTCACCTAGCCACATTCAGGCGGGCTGGGACCTAATTCTAAAAAGGCCTACTTTCTACTATGAAACTTTTTCTCTAGCCACTTTTAAGGGCGAGATGAGACCCCTATTTTTTGACATTCTATGCTTGATGTTATGCAATTCTTAGTATTTAGATACATATCCCACATATTTGTGAAAATGCTCATAAATATTAGCCCGATTTTTTGTGACAAAAATTTGGCTGTGACCTCCACTAGGTAGTATGGCCTCCATACGGCGGACCCATAATCCTTGGTTTGTTCATCGTGGTAATTGTATCTGTCGTGGTTTCATTCAGGAGATCAGCACCCTCACATGGGGTGATGCCAACCATTTTCTTCCATTCATCAACGATCGATACTTGTAATAGCAACTACAAATGACTTCATCTGCTTTAGTCTTCTATGACCTTCATACCTGTGAAACAACCAACCCGGTGCACCTACTTTGGCAAATGCACCATTTCCCAACAGATTATTACAAAGCATGCCCATTTCTTAGTCCCATGCATAGATGGATATGCAATTGCAAAGCTCAGTACATGGAAATGGAGGCAAGCTTTCAACAGTGTGTCTATCATGAAAATGTTCGTACATGTGTATGCATCTATACTAGAATGAACTGAATGTTGTGACATAATGGGTAATGATCAAACACCCTCAATTTAGACGAAGGCTTAGCCAATTGAAATCTATAAATGGTGTCTCTCTCGATGTTAGACTCATGCTACTTTACGGATATGCAAAGGAAAATATGTATGATAGTATATTAACTAATACTTTCTCAGCTATGCAAAGTACAAATGGATGATTCAGGTACACAATGACTGGATGATGTAAAGACTTTTTAGCAAAGTGGTTATTTTTTTCATAGATAACCATATTTTCACTCCCCACTTCACTGCATTGCTTTCGGTTACCCAATCATTCCTCTCAATCCCATCTCGTTCATGCTCCTGTTCAACCGAACACGTGCCCTTATAACAATGCAAAGGAGAGGCCCATTTTTTGTTTGAAGTTGATGCATAATGCAAGGGTGCAATCATTCGAGCTTGCAATAGATGGTTCAAACATACTGTGTCTATATGGTGCATTGTGGTGGTGGGTGCAATTTCGCATTTGGATCATCTCATCTTTGCACTTCAACAAAAGCTAGCACATACAATAAAGTTCACATCAAGGAATTTTTTTTCTTCACAATATCTAAAATGAAGAGAAAGTCACCAAACAACCAAGTTAATAGAATAAATAAATGTATAAATAAAAGTGGGACATAAACTTCCTACTGTCCCTCACCCCCTTGGTGACATCAAAGGTAAGGGTGGACCTTTTCATATCAGCATCTATCTTGCATCAATTTTATTATATGGGTACTCATTATGAGCCTCAACCCTACGTTGTAATTCAATGTCTCTTGCTCTGTTCCTTCTTGGCATGTCCGATTGTTCATATATAGGATTGATGCCTAAAAGTTCTAATTCATTATTTGGTTCAGAAGAATAACTTATCACCATGCTTTCTTCATACTCATAATCCTCAACCCTATGTTGTAATTCAATGTTTCTTGTTCTGTTCCTTCTTGGCATGTCCGATTGTTCATATATAGGATCAGTGCCTAAGAGTTCTAGTTCATCATTTGGTCTGGAAGAATAACTTATTGCCATGCTTTCTTCATGCTCGATATAGTTAGGCAGTTCTTGCCCCCAAAGGCATGGGTCATCTTGCATCTCATTGCTTCCTTGAGTAGATTCTTGAAGGTCATTTGTAACAGCATCTTGTAGTCTATGGTCATCGTCCTGACATTTGAATAAGTTTTGGATATCAAATGATTCTTGATCAAATGCATCAGGCATAGGGAGTTCATGCTTTTTCTTGTTTTCTTGTTGTAAAATCCTATGGATCTTGATGTAGGGGGTAATATATGCATGGGCTGTCCATACTATTTCTTGTATTTGTGGTTGAAATTGTTTTCATTGTCCTCATCAGGAGGCCCAGCTCAGTCATGTTGTTTACTAGGTGTGAAAGATGTTACCTCCTCAAACTTAGTGGACTTCCCCCTATGTCGAGGGCGAAGAAAGAACGAACAGAAACTGTTCGACCGCCTACATCTGTGAAGACGTGTGTACAACATCAACATCTGACACATATGAGGTGATCCTAGACTCAGGAGCCACCTCACACTTCGTGACATCAAGACGAATAATGTCTGATTTCATAAGTGCAGATCCTTCAAGATTCATAGTTCTTGGAGATGGATCCAAAAATCAAGTGAATGGTATTGGTTCACTGTGGCTCAACACCAATGGCAGATACAGACGGCTCGAAGACGTTTTATTCGTGCCTACTCTGCAACAAGACTTGCTTTTTGTAGCAAGAATAGCAGATGCAGGGATGCGTGTGACGTTTTCTAACAAAGCATGCAACGTGATTGACGTCGGTACCAGTACATTGATCGCTCAAGACAGAAGGAAAAAAAACCTATATCACCTGAAGGTACGCCTACTTGCATATTAAGTGCATCAGACTCATGATGACTCGCCAGACACTCTGTGGCATAGAAGACTATGCCACATGAACTCAATGGCACTTTATCAAGCAAGCCATCATGGAGCGATAACATGGGTCATCATCTCGAATGCAACCAGTGCGACCACCTATGATGCATGTTTGAAGGACAAGATGTCGCACACTCCATTCATCAAAGACTCCTACAGAATGACTAAGATTTTGGAGTTAGTGCATTCTGACATCTGCGGACCATTCAATGTGATCTCAGTAGGAGGTTCAAAGTATTATATAACCTTCATTGATGACTATAGTGAATTTGCCAGAGTGTATATAATTCAAAATAAATCTGAGGCACTTGATAAATTCACAGAATATATAAATTGGACTGAAAGATGTACATGCAACAAGGTTAAGCAGATCAAAACAGATCGAGGTGGTGAATACATCTCGATTCGCTTCACTGACTTCTGCAATGATCGTGGCATCATTCACAAAAGGACTGCAGCCTACACACCGCAGCACAATGATGTTGCTGAAAGAAAGAACAGGACCCTAATGGAAGCTGCTAGATGCATGATGGCCTACTTGAAGGCTCCAAGGGTATTGTGGGCTGAAGCAGTAGCTAGCACACATCTAGAACAGAACAAGCAAGTCTGGTGTTCCTCACACAACACCACACGATCTATGGTGGGGTAGAAAGCCCAAGCTGTCTCACGTCAAAATCTTTGGCTATGCAGCTTATGCATATATTCCTGATAAGCTTTGAAAGACAGCCCCCATAATATGTCTCGAATTCACTTCTTGAATATGCATGCAGAATGCACAGAAGTATCTACAGCCTGAAACAATCAGTCCGACAATGGTACAAGAAGAAAGATCAAGCCCTAAAATCATTAGGATTCAAGCCTCTGTTGGCTAACTCCAATGTACATGTCAGAGTTATAGATGGGCAGATCATCATTGTGGCTGTGTATGTGGACAACCCTTTGATACTTTGCAAGAGTGAATAGCTAATTGCTGAAGTGAAGACATACATCTTGAAACATTTCGAGATCGTGGATCTGGGAGAAGCCAGGTGTTACCTAGGCTTACAAATTGAAAGAGACTACAAGGGAGGTAAGCTATACCTTCACTAGTCCAGATACACCCAGAAGATCCTAGAGGACTTTGGGATGCTGAACTGCAAAGGAGCGAATACTCCAATGCTCGCAGGGACGGTGTTGACAAGCGATGGCTGTCCGGAGACTGAGGAAGAGAGAGAACACATGTAGCTCACACCTTACAGGAAGCTGATAGGATCACTGATGTACCTTGCAGACAACACACGTCCTGATATTGCTTATGCAGTATTCAGGATGAGCCAATTCTGCACGAATCCAGGCTCGACACATTGGAAGATTGCAAAATAAATTTTGCAATATCCTCAATTAACGAGGAATTATGGCTTGTGCTATTGTCGTGATGCAGGTTTCAGGATACTTTCCTACAACGATGCTAGTTGGGCATCTCTTAAGGACAATTGTAAAAGCATCTCAGGAAGGTGCACCATCACATCAGGAGTAGCAGTTCTCTGGGTCAACAAGAAGCAGACCGTTGTAGCCCAGTCATCCTGTGAAGCAGAATATGTTGCAGCAATAAAGATGGCCAACGAGATAATCTGGCTAAGGCAGCTCTTGGATGAATTGGACGAAGCAAGGAACGAGCCTCTGGTCTTGCGGATGAACAACACCTCTGCAATACACTTGATGAAAGATCTCGTGTTCCATTCTAGAATGAAGCACATTGCGATCAAGTACCACTTGATCAAGGATCTAATTGAAAAGAAGCTGTTGCAGACCACCTTCATCAGAATGAAGGACATGGTTGCTGATATCTTCACCAAAGCCCTGGACAAAGGACTCTTTGAGAGACAGAGGAGCAGTCTCACGATCGTAAAGCTATCATGCTTTGAGAGGGTGCCGAAGAAACAAAACGTTTCTAACTACAAAGCTTTGCAAGCTTTCAGCCCTCTGCCTGACAAAGATGTTCACGAACACAAAAGTCAAGAGACACGAAATACGAAGGTTTCGTGAACACAAAAGTCAAGAAGACACGAAACACAAAAATTTTGCAAAAACTTGACGGAAAGACACGAATGCGAAAGATTCGCGAACGAGAATCTTTTGCGGTCCAACACGAGAAAGTCAGACGATGGAAACGAAACCTTTTGTTCCCTCACGCTCCAAAGAGTACCAGCCAAGATCATGCAAGTATTCAGAAGTACAGATATATGACCTGATGGCATGACGTCAACAGATACAATCTAGGTCGTGGCTAATCCGCCACTCTTATAATTTTTTGATTAGTTGTAGATGTTCAGTCACTCTAATCTTAAAAGTTACATAGAACGACTATATACTTGCTAGATGATACTTGACAAGAGATGACAGAATACACATACATTGTAGTAGTCTCATGCTAGTAAGCAATCAAGACAAAAATACAGACAAGAAGTCCGCCTGCGAGCAAGACGAGTTCTGTGATCAGGATCCATAGAGATCCACAAGTCCGCTAGTAAGCGAGACATCCATTTGTGAGAGAACCGCGTTTCTCTCACGCCAACGCACTGCGTGGATCTGCATGCAATGCCTGAAGAATCAAAGAAAATCAATAGATGATCTTGTAGTCATTGTGGACGTCTTCTTTTTCATTGTATGATCTTGTATGCAAATGTGTCTGCTATTATTCGTGTGTCTGATTCTCCGATTAATTTCAATTCCGCACATTGGTTGTTTGTTGAATGTTGCATTAATTTATAAATGTAGATCCCTGACTACATTTTGGAGGACTATAGGAGTGACTCAGCTGGCAGTGTCCAGTGATCACATCTGAACTCCATCCGAATTCGCCAAAGAATCGTAGTTGTTTCGAGGAGGCAGTGACAGTTTTGAGACCGTTTTGCGATTTCTTCTCTCATCAGGCCGGGAGAACTCGCACGTAGCCAATCTATGGGGGTCCGTAGCGGCCACAGGAGGATGGCTTGGGTGCACAAAAAGACCCACATGCATAGGATCGTGGTGTTTTCCCACGGATGGTAGAGATCTGGTGGGATAAGGCTCAATGTAGACAGTTGGATAGGAAGCCACCAATGGATGGGCTTGAAAGAGGGCCCATGAAGAAATGAAGGGCAAAATAGCCTTTATTGTCATTAAAAATTTTAGTATAAAATGGGCTGAAAGGACCCGAAGGGCATTATTGCCAATTCTTCATTAAAAATCTTCAAAATGAAGATTTAGTCAAAAATGCAAGGCAAATTAACATTGGGGCTAATTGGAGCTAGAAGGCACCTTTTTTGGCCATCCTTGGGCCAAATTGGCCCTTGAAACTGGCTGCTCAAAGCCAGTGGATAGAGCGACGTCACAGAGTAGGGAGAAATGCATTTTGGGGAGTTTTCATACCCATTCTATCAAGCGGAGTGCAGGTGACCTAGTGATGGACTACATTCGCCATTTGGGTACTGTAGGGCCAAATTTGGGGCCAATTTTGGCTAGTGAAACCTGCTACAAGGCAGTACGATGATGCATAATCACTTCTAAATCATTATTGCCTACTTCTAACAAGGTAACAAGGTGTTTGGAAGCGGTAAATGTAGTATGGAGACAAATGGTAGCGAAATTGTGTGGAGAAAGCTAGTTTTGGTGACGGAAGTGCAGTTTGGCGGCGTGACTACTCATCATTGGCAACAATTTTGAGAGGGCAAGCAATCACAGGTGAGAGGTAGGCATGGTATGCCAGTTATAGGTGAAAAATTCTTGTCATCAAGTTCAACTCTTGGAATTCAAACCAACCAACGTCAAGTGGCATTTTGGAGGAACGCTCTCACAGGCATGATCGGCAGTGGCATTGTCGAGTCAAGTGATAGCTGCATTGACACATGCATCTGTAGCATGTAAATTTCTCGCTCGAAGGGAAATATGGGCTAGCTTGGAGGTACACACATTGTTTGGCGGTCACATGTGATTGAAGTGCGAGGTGGTGTTAGTTGGAAGCCATTGGACAAGATAATGGAGTTGGAAGCCATTGGACAAGATAATGGACTTGCATTGGACGAGCTGTGTGTGGGACACATGGAGGATGAAGGACGGGTCAATAATCACACTTTGGAGACTCTTGGAGAGTGGTGAGTGTGATAATTTTGCGGTTTTGCAGTCGGTAAGTCAACTTTGATCAAGTCATTGTAGAGCAGTGTATTAGGTTTGTCATCGAAGGATACACTTCAACTGCCTATTCTGGGTAAGTCAAGTCAATTTGCCATATCATGATTGCATCAAGGATGCAGATTCCAGTGATAATAGGGTGCAGATCATTTGGTTTGGGCCATGGAAGATCTCACAGGTTCACTTGGAGGGATGTTGGCATGCATAGTCATGTGAGGGACTTGATGGTGGCTTTGGAGTTCACATCTCAGTGTATTCTCAGGGAGTGCTTTCGAACCATTCACTGGAGCAGCTTGGAGGGGGCACTACAGGGTAGATGCTCAGATCTTTGTGATTAGGGATGGCATTGGAATACCTAGTAGGGATAGCATTGCAGGATGACATGGGATGATCATCAGGGGGCAGCTATTTCATATTGGACTTGAGTCATTGGCATGGACATGACTTACAGGTGGGATTCATGATGGAATCAGGAAGCTTTAAATGCAAATGGGCAAAGCGTGAAGCTTTGGGAGCTAGCTCTAGGTTGGAGAGCTAATGGAGATCGCACGGGTTGTAATCGGAGGGCAAGCACCATGATGGGTGTTTTGCTAACAATCTACTATAGGGGACATTGATGGCGAGGACTTCATAGTGTGATTGTTGTACATTCATTCATTGAGTCCTTGGTAGACTCTTGTGCTTGGAGCATGGAGAATGGACGAGGATCAGCTTTCAAGACTTATTGGATAGTTAGTATGCTTGGACGTGAGGGCATCTTATTACAGGTGCATGCCATGGTTGAGAACCTGATTTGGAGACCAGTGGTGTAGCGGTGGATCTACAGGTGGCACAGGTGTTGGTACGACAAGATACCACTTATGGTCAAGCCTTGGTCATGTAGTTGACAGTTTATCATTCATGTTGGTTTCTTTGGAACTACTTGAATCCATGATAGCCTAGGACAAGAGGAAGATACGATTTCAAGCCTTATGTTTTTCATTGAACATCAGAGTTATGTATAGACGAGGAGTAGAAGGGTGTGGTACTGGGCCATATTATCTCTCGAAATGTATAGCCACTGATCCTGAATGTACGGGACAATTGACAACTCAAAAAGTACTAAGAGTTGGTTATTGGAGGCCTATAATTTTTAAGGATTTTTATGTATATGCAAAAAATTGTGACATCTGTCAAAGAGTAGAATCAAACATCAATGGAACATGCTTTGTAGTTTCTATACAAGACTAGTTGCCATTTGAAAAATGGGGGATAGACTTCGTAGGGCCTATTCACCCTATCTCATCTTGATGGAAACATATCATCATAGTCGCTACATACTATTCTATGAAATGGGCCGAAGCAAGGGCCGTTGCCAAAGATAACGAGAACTACGGCTTGGATAGTCCCTTTATGTACATCAACATAATTGACGAACAAGTCTTTGAAGATCTAGCCAATATGATTCCTATTGAAAATACTGTCTACATGTATTTCACTCTTGCTAAGAAGAGTGTATCACGGAACCTTAGATCTAGAATCATCAACTTTTTTGGGGGTGGAGTTCAATGAGCTTACTCTTGGAATGAAATCTAGGGTTGGCTGATAAAGCGATGACACTTAAAAATAATATTGTCGGAGCATATCGATTCAGACCGATATCTGAGAGTAAGTTCCTCAACCAAATTGCTTTATTTGTAGCTTGAGAGGATGCGATATACTCTGATTCAGTGGAAGATAGAGCTATCGAAGATTGTTTGCGAATGTTCTAGAAAATTGGACCATTGTTGAGGAATAATGTAAATCCGAAAGTGGATTTACGAGTGTCTACATCTCCTGCCCAACTTGCATATGTGTAACCACTAAGTAAATTGAGTTTGTCATTGCCAACTGCTCCATAACAAATGCAAAAGTCCATAATAGCTTGAAGATATCTCATGACTCTGATAAGAGCCTTCCAATGTGATATACCAAGATTAGTCATATACTGACTAAGAGAGCTGACTGCAAAAGCTAGGTCTGGCCTGGTACAGATCATGGCCTGGTACAGATCATGACATACATAAGAGATCCTATAATAGAATGGCATGGATACTCACGCATCTGCTGCTTCTCATGAATTGTTTGGGGACACTGGTCCTTTGACAATTTGAGCAAAGCATCAGGAGAATCTGATAAGTCGGCTACATGGGGACTGCCCTTTCCTTTGAGGTCTTGAAACTGATCTTCGATGAAGATGACATCTCGACTAGTGAATATCTTCGACTCCATGGGATGGAACAATTTGTAGGCTTGATCTGAAGTAATGTAGCTGATGAAAACACACTTGATACTCTGGAAGTCGGGCTTCTTCCTGAGATCACAAGAAATCTCCACAAAAGCAGTATATCCAAAAACTCGTAAGTTTGATAAAGAAGGTTTGGCACCTGTCCAAACTTCGAATGGTATTTTTTCGGAGAGGCCTTTAGTAGAACATATGTTCCGAATATAGGTTGTTGTTGAAACAGCTTCAGCCCAGAAGCACTTCGAAAGTGTTGCATGTGATAACATGCACCTTGCCAATTCAACTAAGGTTTTGTTCTTTCTCTCAGCAAGCCCATTTGACTGAGGTGAATAGGAGGTAATATATTGTTGCTCAATGCCGTTGTTAAGGCAATATTCCTTGAATTCGTTGGAGATGTACTCTCTCCCGTTATCTGATCTCAATGCTTTGATTTGTTTGCCTGTTTGATTCTCAGCATGCTCTTTGAATTGTCTAAATTTGATGAAAGCCTTTGATTTCTATTTAATGAAATAAACAGCTGTTCTTCTAGAGAATTTGTCAATAAAGGTAATGAAATACTTTGCATCCAACAATGAGGGGATTTGCATAATTCCACATATATCTGTATGAACAACATTTAACAGATCTTTTGTTGCATGCATATGGTTTGATCTAAAGGGAATCCTAGCCTGCTTTCCAAAGATGCAACTATGATAGACAGATTGATCGACCTTACTAGAAGGATAGTCGAGATCAAGAACCGTGGATTGTCTGGACATGTTCATAATAGATGCATGATTCAAGTGTTCTAAGCGATGATGCCATAGTAATGCTTTATTGACTAGAACATAGATTTTCAAGGTTTGACTAGACTCAGAATAACAGTGTGCCAATCTGAGTCTATTTCTGATTCGTTGCAGCCTTCTTGGAGCTTTTCTGCTTTTGTTGCTTAGAGCCTTTGTTGACATATAGAGCCTGAAAGGAGGAAGTAGACGGAGTGTCTTGACTTCTTCGATTATCTTCTTGCAGTAACATAGTGAGAACTCTAGTAAGAGTTAAATTTGTGTGTGTGATCATCACCCAGTTCTCATATGTAGAGGGCAAGCTTGAAAGTAATGTCATAATTGCGTCTTGATCGTCTATGACTGATCCACAGCGGCAATCTGTTGCAAGAGATTCTTAAACTGGCTAATGTGACTCTGAAGAGAATCATCAGTAGACATTTTGAATGTGAAGAATTTTCTTCGTAGATGTAATTTAGTAGTTACGTCCCTCACGTCATATAGTGAGTTCAAAATGTTCCAAATGTCTCTTGACGTTTTAGCTTCAACTATGTGTCCAATCTGTGTATCTGATATATTGAGGATAATAAGCACGAAAGCTTTACCGTCCTTTGATTTTCAATTTGAGTCATCGTCTTCAGGTTTCACTTCTATATATGTAACAACATCCCATAAGTCGTTGGCAATTAGGAAGGTCTTCATCTTAAATTTCCACAAATGATAATTGGATCCATTCAGCTTGTTTGCAATAAGACCGACTTTACTTTGAGAATCCATCTGGAACTTAGTTTGTCGATTGTATCGATGACGCTAAGATGTAGTAATGCCAACAATAAAAAATCAATTCCCTGAAAGGTTGAAAAGAACTACAGAGTATGATATCAATTTGATATCGTGAAAGATATCAAGTATTAGAGATTTCGCTCTGATATAAGAATGGAATGATCTAATACCATGTCGGAAAATGGTGTGCAGAAGATAGGTCTAGCGCGAAAAGAAATGAAAGAAAATAATTCGTGTGTCTAGAAAAAGAACTTTTCGTGCAAGGTAAAATAAACTATCTTCATCTTTACAATGCATGACTACGTCTATCAATTTCAAACAGAACAACAGTGATAGAAATCGTGTTTGATCTTATAGTAACTAACTTTGAAATCGCCAGTACTACAGTGATTACGTAGCCAAAATAATAAGCATAAAAAATTATCAGACAAATAATTAGTCGCGAATTGTTTGTGAATTAGTCGCAAAGAAATATAGAAACGCATGCATTTTGAGACAAAACTGAATGCAATAAAGGATAGTATTGATTCAGTATGAAAACGTAACAGAAATAAATGAGTACAATAAGTTGCAAATCGAAGCCACGTACTCTATGCTATCTCTGAGCGGCTAAAATGAAAGTCTGAATTAAGCGTAATGCTAATAAGCAGTAGCACAATAGCAATCTCTAAAACAACTCTAAGAAGTGAGCTAGAATGCTCATGAGTGTTCAAGCTCGCAGGCTTGAGAGAGAGAGCTAACTATTCAAATGCTTGATCATAACTTCAACGATGATGATGACCATTAAAATTGTATGAATATGAACAACTATTTATACTAAGAAATTAGGTCGTGCATTGCGATCGCCAGTTGGTTGGTGATCAGTTGGCATCCATCCGGTTCTTGTCATTGATTGCTGATAAGTGGTGAAATTGGCCGTAAATGTTCTGTCTACATAAATGAACCAAAACTGTAGCTCTGTAGAAATGAACTAAAACAGCCACAGGCGACACTGTCGGGTTTTTCACGAAAAATGCGAAAAAGGAGGATTTGCCCTTAAATCTCATTTAGGGTTGTCCCACTCTTTGCCAGAGTCATTTCCTTAACATTTGAGGCTTTTCGAAAAAGCGAAAAATGTGACACTATGATTTTACACGAGATTTCTGTCAGGCGAAAAATGCGAAAAAGGAGACACTGCATTTTTTCAATGGGAATCTTGGTAGGCGAAAAAGGAGACATTGTCGTAAACTCTAGGTAATTTTGCAGACTGTGTAAAAACACTTGTAATTTTGCAGACTCTGTAAACACACGGGAAAATCCGCAGAATTGGATGAAGATTAAAACCGATTAGTCGATTGGTAAGAAGGAGAATAATCCAACATGAAGAACATCAAATACAAAAGAAATGACCCTTGTATAGTTAGGTCTCAAAAGATTGAGTGGCACATTTATATTGGCTTATTACTAATTTCATAAGTGTACGTTAACTTGTTTTCAAACATTTTTTGCAAGTAACTTGACTTTCACATGGTTTTAAATAAGTTCCTATCTGAGATGTGCCCTTTCATTCCCTAGCTATGCTTCATGGTACACTTAATTACCATTTACAAGGTTATAACTTTGTGGCATAATTGCAACTAATGGCACTATTCATAGTACATGTGCATTATTCGTTGGAGATTCTAATGATGTTGGGATCTTCCAACAGAGACACTTTCTCATATGTTGTCTAACATGAGCCACTGCATATTTTTCAGCTAGAACTCATAGAAACAATTGAGTCAAATCAATTCTCAATTTGCAACATGACACTCAGGAGTCACAAATATTGCGATAGGGTAGGGTAAACACAACCTAGGATCTAGCATGTGCTAATACATTTGGCATGCACAAATAGTGCTTTAATATCACGTTGTGATTTAGAGATTAGTGCAGCATACTAGACTTTCCAAATAAACTATCAGAAATCATACCTATTCTTAATTAAGAACATTATGCTCATACATATCACAAGAGTCACAAAGATCGTGATAAAATAGAGCATTCACAACCTAGGATCTAGCATGTGCTAACACATTCAACATGCACAAGAAGACCTTTAATATCATGTCGTAACTTAGAGAATAGTCTAGCATACCAAATTGTGTACGTTAGGCATTCAAAGAGAGGTAGACAATTAGGGAGAGAAAATGTAGAAGTCATCTAGCTACAATATAATATTGTGAAATGGCCAAACTACCCTATACATTAGAAATGTAGAACACACATGTGAAAACAATGCAACATGAGGATTGCTGCATGATGTTTGGACTAAGACATACCTTTTACTGTGTATAGTAGTAGTATCATCAATAGTTTTGATACATACATATGGTTATATACTTTTAACATATAACATTCTTATATTAATTATGGTGGGAAGGCCATGTTCTTAGGGCCTTTTGCCATGGTTGGGTGGTTCCTCTAGGGTGGGGCCCTAAGAGCAAAGCTCTAACCTCAGTGGAAGGATGCATTGAAGCCTTCCCCTATGAAATGTCGAAGTTTGTAGTTTTACCATTACTTTTCGTTTGAAATCTTTTAGAGAACTAGACCTTCTAGCATAATTTTCACATGGGCAACCATTCATAGCTTGTCACATTTCACCTTGATGTTTCAACTATGTGGTAGCTAATCATTGGCTGTCCACATGAAAATTATGACAGAAGGTTTAATGCTAGTTGTTATTCTCTCATTGGTTGTCAATATGAGAGTTTTGGTATTCTAAGCTTTGGCAACACTTATAAGGTGGTTCCAAAGGACAAACTAAGAATGAGCAACTGGCATTAAGATTCGTAAGTTCTTCTCCCTCCTCTAGTTAAGGAAATGAGGATACGTAATTTTTGAGTTACCCTTCTCAAGGGTTAATATTGGAAGTTCACTTGGGTACTTAAGTTTCCACCTAACTTTTAGAGGGGTAAATTTTATGAGATCTTTATGGAGTGGAATGGTGTACGACTTTCCATGTAGATTTATGACACGTCTTTATGGAGTGAAAGGTACTACCAGTAGTGAAATTTGGCATTTTGGGTTTGGCCTTGACATGACGTCTTAAGTTTAAGTTGGTGGATATTGTATCTAATTTAGTTCCCGAAGTTAGTGTGCAATTATTTGTTCATGATCTAGAAAATCTAGTATCAAAATGTATATTAATTTTCCAATCTTGGAATTTGAAGGATGAATACCTATAATGTATTCTATAACGTTCTTATAATGTATTTTACTTAATTTTAGGATGAATGATGTGAATGCAGTTTTTCATGGGAATTTTGCCCACCAATGTTAATGTGTACAAAATTTTCAAGCCTTTGGGTGGAGCTCTACATTTGCAAAAGCTACAATGCATGTGTAACACTCGTTAAGAAAGGCAACAAATTTAGCTTAGCGTCAAGCTACAAGCAAGGTGAAAAAGGCAAATATGAAAAGTCGAGTTGTGAAGTTTAAAAAGTTTCTTTCTAAAATACAAGAAGACTTTGTTTGCAAAGGCTGAAATATGCTTACATCATAAAATTTGAAACTTCCCTTGAAACATAAGTTTCACATGAAAGTTAGAAACAAAAGGACACCCTTTGAATTTAAAATGTGGGTATGCATATCAAATTCTAAGTCTTGCACAGGTAGGTGCCCATCCAACACACGATCAACATATTCCACACCACAACTTCATTGGCACTAGTGGGCCCACCCACACACATCTAAGGATTAGAAGACATGTCACCATCTTGGAAAGATGGTGATATCAACCACCATCGCCATTAGATTGTTAATGCACCATAATTGAGAAGTCAATCATCGTGTAGCTCCAAGATGGTGATATCAACCATCATCACCATTAGATGGTTGATGCACCATAAGTCGGTCATGGCTTAAACCACATCATCCTGCAACGCACCGGGTTTAATAAAAAAGTGTAAAATCACCAGCTTTAGTGAAAGAGTGTCAATGACATGTATTTGGCATTAACACTCTCTCGGTGACTTGGTAGGTTTGCACATAATAACTAAGAAGCACCTAGCATTAACACTCTCTCACTGAACTTGGTAGGTTGGCACATAACTAAGAAGCACCTGACAGTAACACTCTCTCACTAAACTTGGTAGGTTGGCACATAACTAATTAGAAGGGATTAGTGTATTTGACACCACTCATGAGTGGTGGTGGATGCTCCACCACCTCCCCCTCTACTCCCTCTCTACTCCACCACCTCCCCCTATGCTCCCCCATCTCCATCACTACGACAACAATCACTACCACAACAGTGGCAGTGCGAAATACGCTCCTCCGCTAAAAAGCACCTGGCATTAACACTCTCTCACTTAATTTGGTAGGTTGGATACGAATGCCAATGCTTATCTTTTACCTAGGCAATTCTTAAGGTCCAATTGGGTTTTAGTATAAGACATTGATGTCTAGGGTCCACCCCACCACCAATGTCCTCCTTTGGTTTGACACATGTGTCCTTGCTTGATCTCAAACACTTGGAGGTGGGGCTCTATGCCCTATACACGAAAAGCAGATATCTGAATTACAGAGACGTGTGCTTTTCTTCTTTTATCTCTCGCAAGGAGTCCGTGCGCATTGGACTTGGAGCTCGTGAATGGCGACGGTGTATGTCGACGTTGGATGGTGGAAGCTCTAATGACTACAGTCAATAGTACATAGAAGAGATCGGATAGGTGTGGCAAGGCAGTGGTGCGTTTACCAGCCGTGGCAATGCACGGCATCGTCTGTGGGCACCAAAAGGCAAAGGGATCGCGTACCATCTGATCTCGATTTGACTCCATCTTTTGATGAATCACGAGCTCTTTCGTTCTCAGCTAGATCTCTGATATTATAATCTCTAGAATTCTCTTTCAAGGGTTGTGTTACTTGTGTCTCCCGGCCGGCCGCGATTAAGTAACCAATCTAATATAGATGCCAAGAACGAAATTGATTTGAAGGTAATTTCCTATTTGGGTCGTTACATACCCGGAATTCTACCATTTCATGTGTGATGTTGGAAGAGGCTGCTGCGTCGTTTTGAGAAGTGGATGTGGGTCTAGTGATTGAGAAATTTCACTGCTAACGCAAAGTCGCTGTGGATTTCCATTGTCAAATTTTACTGCGGATGAAGCACTGATCGAGTGTTTGCTGAAGCTCAGCACTGTTAGTAATTGATCCTTTAATCAAAAACTGTCTTTGAGGAAGGTGAGGATGATGTACAAGCTTGTGGATTGGGGTTGCCACGATTCAGCGTCTCCTGATTCGGCAGCCGAGTTGGCTGCATCAACTAAGCAACGATCCAACTTCAGCTGCAGCCAGCGTCCAGCACTACAGCGTTGTCTCGGCCGTCTGCCGGGCAGAACTCCTGTGCTGCCCAGGAGAGTGATGAGCCTTCGTTTGGAGGAATCTCAGCAGTTGATTGACGACACCATCGAAAGCTTACATCCATATGGAGGACTGAAGCTGCCTAGTCAGGCTATGGATGAAGTGACGACTACAGAAGAACAGCAGCCGATCCAAAAAGCATCATCTCCTTCACGCCTAGGCTTACAGATCATGGCTCCTTTCGGGAATCATGAGCTAATTAAGTAGGCAGTGACTTTTCTAATTCTTCCTTGTATAAGTTACAGTTAGAGCAAATTTTACCAACATCTCTGGGCAATTCACCTCTTCTATGTCATCTCCGTTCCTTTGTACAGATATTCAATGATGCACAAACAAGCCTTTGAGAGAAGAGTGGCAAGCTCTGCAATCAGCTTCACCGAAACAGGCATGCCTCCTCTTGTATGTGGGTTGGAGTTGGGCAGGCCTTTGCTCAAACTCCCAGCAGGAGGAAAACAATATGCCAAACAGGAAATCATGGTTTGAAAAAAAATATACAGATTCTAATCCAAAGCCCAATTCTCTTGAGGCTATGGGATCCTTTGAGATAAAGAGTATTTTGCAAGGACACAATGTTTTAAGGTTTGAGCCAAGAGGGATTTAATGAAGTGGTTGAAACCCTTGAATCTCTACACATAGTAGATCAAGCTGGTTGGATCTCCCCTCCCACTCACTTGGTACTAACTAGGATAGATTAGTTTTTGTTTACATGCTCCTCTTTAATACTTCATTTATTAGATCAATCATAATTATTTATTGTGAAGGATTTACTTGATTTATTTATTTATAAAATCAGGTATAATTATTCTACTTGAAAGGATTCTTTCTTGTTGAAGAACTTTAAATGTTGCAAAATTTGAGACTTTTTAAGAAAATATTTGTGTGTCCCTACTTGCAAAGAACATGTGAATACAAGGTTCCACATAAAACTTTTGAACCTTAGATTGTGCACCTTGAAAGTGACCTCACCTACGTTTTTTACTTTTTTGGAATATCATGTAGCAAAGCCCTCAAGGTGGGGCTTTATGCCGCTGAAAGCCTTGTCTGAGGGCGACAGCCATAGGGCAGTGCATGAAGGTGATGAATTGCCTAAGTCTGAGGCTTTACCTAAGGTAAGGCCCCCCATTGCCTGCATGAGTGTAACCTACCCAAGCAGGTTGCTTGGGCATTTTTGAGCCTACCACAAAACTGGTGTATGAATTGAGAAATGCAATTTCATACTCAGCCTTGGATGGATAGCGTCCAAAGTCGTGATGTTGTATAAAAGGACAAAAATGAATGACATTTTTAAAATGACCACAAATTAATCCATATGCGATGACAATAAAGAATGCATTATAGAACATAAATGAATTACAACCCATTCGGGCCTGTAGGCCCACCTTTCCACTAAATCCTAACTTAGGATTCCCCATGCCATGGGTAATCCTACTCGCCGCTATCCATCCAAGGCCGAGTATGAAATTGCATTTCGCAATTCATACACCAGTTTTGTAGCAGAGCTAGCTCGTCAAAGTGTTGTAAAACTGACTTGGGTGCACCCAGCGTGCCCTGTAAGACTCAAAGGGGTGACACTCCCTAAGGTCCCAGAGCAAGTTAGAATGTCAAGGACTGAGCCTCCGACCTGTGGTGAGCCAGTCAAGTAGTCACAAAGTCATGAGCTAGCTCTGGAGCTCGAGTCATGGCCTAGTCAGGAAAGCAGGTTGATTCGGCCGCCGGGACGGCTCCCGGGACCCATGTCCGGGAGCCAGACTGATTCTGCCAGGCTTGCCAGGCTTAATCAGCAAAATAAAAACTAAGTCCTAAAAAGCGTGCTTTACCAGAAAGCACTATGTTTCAAACCAAAGGGGGTGCGCCGAATCACAGCAGAACTATAGGGGGAGTCCGGCAGACAGAAACTTGGGCAGCTCAACCAGCGCCAGGAATCCAGTCGCCAGGTCTCAGCTCCCTCTACCAGCACGAGCCAGGCACAATGCCCAGCACGTGTTGGTGGCCCCGAGACCGGTCAGTCTATGTATGAATGTAACCTCTTCCAAATCTAATAAAGTTGATCCTTGGGGATGATTACCATTTCGGTTTCGCCTCCGGGACTGGTCCAAGTGGAAGGACCCTTACTACAACCTTTTTGCGTCGCTGGCGCCTAAGGGTCCCTGTCATCGACATGGGGCTTGCCGCTATGCCAATTGGTCAGTTTGGCGACCACTATGCCTTGGATTTCATGTGTGGCTTGTCTTTGCCTTTGGTTACCTTTTGGGGACGGATTCTGAGTTGGCTTTCGGGTTGGTTGGGATTCCAGTTTTCTTAAGTCTGAATGGTTAAGGCTTGTTACGTTTCTGAGTTGGCTTTTATGTAAGTGCATGATGGATGAATGTTAGACTTAAGCGCGTGTTGGGGAAACCGCTCAAGTCCCAGCGCCCTTTGAGGCGCCGGCGCAACATGTGGTATCAGAGCCGACTGGCCGGTCAGCTATGCGGATCTCACGGAAATGGCCACGGTTTGGGGTTCATCAAGACAACTGTTGTGCAAGGTGCTGCCCACAGTGTAAGCACGGGTGCGTCCACGGTCGGGGTGGTCGGCAGAACGGGGGACTTGATGAGTCAAAGTGCTGCCCTCGAGGTGTAAGCACGGTCAGTTCTCGCGGTTCGGGCCTGGCGCTATCTGCACGTAGGACGGATGAGGCAAAGTGCTGCCTAGGTAGGTGAAAGCACGGTCTGTACCTTGTGGGGTGCGGGGCGACATATTCGAACTGTACGGGTTAACCATTGATACAGAGATGCTGCTCGAATTCGGGTGTAAAGCACGGGTGGTTAGCTGCCGGTGCGGGATAGCTGCCGATCGTTTAGCTATAAGGGCTATCGACCAAAAAGTGGTGGGGCGTGACTGAGGCAATGTGCTGCTTAATGGTGAAAGCACGGATGGTTGGATGGATGTTTCCCCGTGGGCTAATTCTGTGATAGATTTGTGTGGGCGCGGCTAGGCAAAGGTCCTACGTCCGGTCTCAGGGGGGGTTTGTGGCTTGAGAGGGATCCTCTGTGTTTGCTTTGGTTGGTATGTTCCGTTTGTCGTGTGCTTGCTTGGACACAAATGACCTGGTTCCTACTTGGCTCTCAGGTGATGTGGGCATGCTAAGTTTGAGGAAGGGATATTTTCATTGAAGCTGATTTAATAAAGAAGAAAAGAGAGCTGTGGGGCCCGGCTGACAGAAGGGAGAGCTTCAAATATAAAAAGGATTGAGGCGATAATCTGTTGGAAGTACACCTATGACTATAATGGAGGACCATCTTGAAGAGTTACGAGCACTGACGGACGGAGAAGAGCTGACTCGAGAATACAGCTCTCGCATGCATCGAGATGGCACCAGGTCCAAGTCGAGAAAGAAAGAGCGTATGCACTCCACAGTGGCGCCCCTCCATGAAGAGATGGGTGGCCCTTCTGAACCTACACCAAGAGATGAACCCTTGCCAGAGGCACAACAGGACCTCTTTGAAGTGAAGAGCGGCAATACTTATCAAGCGCAATGACGGCTATGCTTAGCGAGGTGAAGAAGGACAGAGAAACATAAAGGAAAGAATGGCAAACATCCCTGTGAACCATGAACCTTACTCAATTTAACCTTGCTAGAGAAATGAGAGACGGGCTAACATAGCTCGAAGCCAGGTTTGAAGAGTTGGAGGCAACTAGAGGGAATGCAGTGGCGCCTCCCCCACAGATACCAAGAGAACCATGGGCGCAAAACAGGGAAGGCCCAAAGAAGACTGCCAAAGTAAAAGCACCACCTACTTTCAAAGGAGAGCGTGATATTCGAATTGTGGAAGATTGGTTGTTTCACATGGACCATTACTTCCGTCTGATGAACACTCCTGAGGAAGAAAGAACTGACTTGGCATTAGCATTTTTGAGGGCTACACTACAAATTGGTACCGGATGGCAGAAATGCATTTTCAAACATGGGATGCATTCAAAGCCGCGTTACGAGAGGAGTTCATACCGAAGGATTCACACATGAGATTGAGGACAGAATTATCGGGGCTCAAACAGAAAGGGTCATTGCGAGAGTACCTCAATAGATTCAGACAGAGTGTATGGGTTATTGAAGATATGTCCGAGGCGGACAAAACTCATTACCTATTGTCTGGAATGCAATCCTGGACCCGACGTGCGATAGACAGCTACATGCCCCATGATTTCAATTCAACTATTCGAGCGGCTGAAATGGTTTGTGATTATGAGAGCACATTGGCACCAGCTGCTCCCGCAACCTCAACAAGAGTATTTAGTGGATCCAGACCGAGTCCGAGCTTCTTTTCAAGGGGGGAGTCAGCTCCAAATGGCAACCAAGCCTCGAGTAGCGTGAATAAATTCCCAACAAAAACTCCCAATCTCATTCACCTATTTAACGAAGGACAACCAACAGTGACAGACCAGCTGACACGGGAACAAATGGAGCCAAAATTGCCTATAGTCTCTACATCAAAGGTGAATTCAAGTGCCGATGCAGAGCTCAAGGAGCTCACCTTGTGTGACCAACCGAAAACTCACCTTTTTAATGAAAGACATCCAACAGTGACAAACCAGCTGACGCGAGGTCAAATGGAGCCAACATTGCCTGCAGTTTCTACGTCAAAGGTGAATCTAAGTGCCGATGCAGAGCTCAAGGAGCTCAACCTGGACGTCCAAACGAAATATCTAGAGTCCTAGGGGACTCATCCAGATGTGCGACGACAACGACATATCTGAGGCTTAAGGGAGCCGTGAGTACCTTTTTCTTTCATGCTAATAAAGTAAGCCGCATTTCTCATTGAGGAGTGAGCTTCAGTTTGATGTAAGTGCAGCAGCTTCACACAGGTTTTACGTAAGTGAACTAGATCCACACTTTTCCTGTGCTGGGTGTAAAACACAATATCATTACTCTGCTTTACAGTTGGTTTCCTTTGGCCGGTGAATCAAGCCCGTGCCCTTGTATATGTGACTAAAGTCTGGCCGGTGAATTAAGCCCGTGCCATGAGTCTTAGGTTCTAGTTTGGCCCTGATGAGGACATCAGCTTTCTCAAACGAGGGGAGGATGTTGTAAAGCTGACTTGGGTGCACCCAGCGTGCCCTGTAAGACTCAAAGGGGTGACACTCCCTAAGGTCCTAGAGCAAGTTAGAATGTCAAGGACTGAGCCTCCGACCTGTGGTGAGCCAGTCAAGTAGTCACAAAGTCATGAGCTAGCTCTGGAGCTCGAGTCATGGCCTAGTCAGGAAAGCAGGTTGATTCGGCCGCCGGGACGGCTCCCGGGACCCATGTCCGGGAGCCAGACTGATTCTGCCAGGCTTGCCAGGCTTAATCAGCAAAATAAAAACTAAGTCCTAAAAAGCGTGCTTTACCAGAAAGCACTATGTTTCAAACCAGAGGGGGTGCGCCGAATCACAGCAGAACTATAGGGGGAGTCCGGCAGACAGAAACTTGGGCAGCTCAACCAGCGCCAGGAATCCAGTCGCCAGGTCTCAGCTCCCTCTACCAGCACGAGCCAGGCACAATGCCCAGCACGTGTTGGTGGCCCCGAGACCGGTCAGTCTATGTATGAACATAACCTCTTCCAAATCTAATAAAGTTGATCCTTGGGGATGATTACCATTTCGGTTTCGCCTCCAGGACTGGTCCAAGTGGAAGGACCCTTACTACAACCTTTTTGCGTCGCTGGTGCCTAAGGGTCCCTGTCATCGACATGGGGCTTGCCGCTATGCCAATTGGTCAGTTTGGCGACCACTATGCCTTGGATTTCATGTGTGGCTTGTCTTTGCCTTTGGTTACCTTTTGGGGACGGATTCTGAGTTGGCTTTCGGGTTGGTTGGGATTCCAGTTTTCTTAAGTCTGAATGGTTAAGCTTGTTACGTTTCTGAGTTGGCTTTTATGTAAGTGCATGATGGATGAATGTTAGACTTAAGCGCGTGTTGGGGAAACCGCTCAAGTCCCAGCGCCCTTTGAGGCGCCGGCGCAACACAAAGCATCCACCCCATAGTGAGTTATATTCATCATTGTGTCCATCAAATTCATTTATATGATTGATCTCTGGTCAAAATCTTACCATTGTCATATTTGTTGTTTGTGTTGATGTAGACACGTGTAGCGCTAGCTCCAGATGCAGAGCATGTGGCATCTACGGGTCATGGTGATGATGGCAGTGCCTCTGACGAGGAGTAGTAGTGTAATATAGTGTAGTTTTTATTTTATTTTTTTGTTTTCGGATACACACACACACACACACACACACACACACACACACACACACACACACACACACACACACACACACACACGCACATCATCGCGATGTATTATACATGAGACAGAAAGTCTTACAACATTATGTAATATAACGTTCGAATTTTGATATAACATTCAAATTTCAATGATTTTGATTTGTGATTGAATGGATTGTAATTTTCATATGTTTGAAACATAGCTTAGATTCATTATATGCTCCTATCAAGCATACACTAGTGAGAGCCCAATAGGTATACTTATACCCGCCAAGGCCCATGCACCACTAGTAGTGCACTGTGACACCTCACTGGACACCTCTGTAGCCTATCTGGAGTTAGAATTAAAGTAGAATCATTGTGCTACTATATTGTGGGTCCTATCAGTTGATAAGGATCAGTTGGCCTCGCCACGAGGCAAGTTGATGGGACACGCGTCCCGCCAACGGCAACCTGGGTCATGCATGGGTTGCCTTAGTGAACAACTATATGTACAGTGTAATTTCATTTTGAGAAATACAGTTGCTATGTGAGCTTGCTGTGGAGAGTGTTTTCTGTTTGTGTTACTGTGTAGCATGATCTGTGTTTCTATGCAAAGCAAATTCTAAGTTGGTATCAGGGCTGTACATGGATTGTACACAGTACAACATCATCATTGAAGAGAGCTTCGGGAGACCTTTGCAGGAAAATCTTGAACATGTTGGAGCAATTTTGGAGGCTTCAGATGTAGAGCTCAGAGGTTTTTATTTTTTAATTTAGTTGCTTCTACATGTTTTAATATATATATATATATATATATATATATATATATATATATATATATATATATATAAGAGAGAGAGAGAGAGAGAGAGAGAGAGAGAGAGAGAGAGAGAGAGAGAGAGAGAGAGAGAGAGAGAGAGAGAGAGAGAGAGAGAGAGAGAGAGAGAGAGAGAGAGAGAGAGAGAGAGAGAGAGAGAGAGAGAGAGAGAGAGAGAATGTGTATAAGAAAAGGAATGAAATATGTGAATAAATTGATTTTGATTTTTTGTTTTGAGAAAAGAGATAGAGGTTGAAAGAGAGAGAAGGAGAGGTAATGTGTGTGTGTGTGTGTGTGTGTAAGAAAATGTATGAAATGTGAATGACTAGGAGAAAGAGGGATTGTGTGAAAAAAATTTGCATAAGAAAATGAATTAAATGAATTAATGTGTGTATCAGAAATTGAATTTAATGTGAATGATTTGATTCTGATTTTTGGTTTTAATTTTTTGTTTTGAGAAAAGAGAGAGAGAGAGAGAGAGAGAGAGAGAGAGAGAGAGAGAGAGAGAGAGAGAGAGAGAGAGAGAGAGAGAGAGAGAGAGAGAGAGAGAGAGAGAGAGAGAGAGAGAGAGAGAGAGAGAGAGAGAGAGAGAGAGAGAGGTATTGTGTATATAAAAAAAAGGAATGAAATGTGAATGAATTGATTTTGATTTTATGTTTTAAGAAAAGAGATAGAGGTTGAAAGAGAGAGAGAAGGAGAGGCAATGTGTGTGTGTGTGTGTGTGTGTGTGTGTGTGTGTGTGTGTGTATAAGAAAATGTATGAAATGTGAATGACTAGGAAAAAGAGAGATTGTGTAAAAATTTTTTTGTGAGAGAGAGATAGAAAGGTAATGTTTTTTGAGAGAGATATTTTGTGTGAAGAGAGAGAGGGAGAGTTAGTTTTCGGATTTCATTTTTGGCTTTGAAAAAAGGGATGAGGGAGAGAGAGAGAGAGAGAGAGAGAGAGAGAGAGAGAGAGAGAGAGAGAGAGAGAGAGAGAAGTAATGTGTGTGTGTCTTGAGAATCGCTCATGCTCATCTACTCCACTCCTTAGCTAGCACCCCCTATGCCTCTCACAATCAACATTGATGATAGCTCCTCCTCTTGAGAATCGCTCTTTAGCTAGAAGCAGGCTCATCTGCTCCTTTGCTCCTCAATTGGAAACTCCTTTTCTCCTCACAATTATCATTGGTAAGAGAGATATGATGAGTGTGTCACAAAGAAAGAGGCTAATGAGGTTTGATTTGGTTGAGGGTATTAGTGAGAAAACCCTAATATCATATCCAAGTCCATCAAAATATATTATGGATAAAATCAATGTACAAGAGATATGGAATATAAACAATTGCATTATTTGTACATAATTTGTTAATTGAATGCAATTACACTTAGTTTGAGTGCTACAAAGTTTGAGGCCAATCCAAGTTGAACCGAGCTAAAACAACTACTTGTGCAATCTCAATTACTTGAATATGTTTGTTGGTTGATAATATATTCTACACATATGGTAGATTATTGAAAAGTCTATATCAACTATTTTACCTCCATGCTAGCACCGGTTGCCTCCAATTGTGCTATACGTTTGAGCGCACAAAAAGCATGTGTTTCTTTTTATTCTCCTTTTACAATTTTTGTAGTGCTCAATTGCCTTGTAGGGAAACTTCGAACACAATCCAACTAACTGGGTTCCGAAATCCAATAGCGCTCCAGAACGCATGACCCTTACGTTCTGGAACGCAGCTTTCCAGAACCCGGATCCGTTTCGGAACGCAGTGTTCCAGAATGTGATTGGAACGCAACATTCCATAAGGTGGCGCAACTTAGATCCACAGTACATACTTGAAAACTCAAAGTTGAAACTTGTGGTCATGCCAATAGTGTGCATACAATCTCTGTGATACTGGTGCAAGCAGTCTTTGTAATAACATTTGAATTGTGAGTCAATATTATAAGTCAATATTCTCATTACATTGCTCGTCAAATAGTGTCTCATTCTCGTCATTATCTAAGTCCATACACTCATTTGAATCTAATTCTAAGTGCAATCGTAAATTTCTCCGCCTATGAGTATAAGAGCTATGATCATCTTCATCATCACTTTCTTCCTCTGGCCATTCTTCATCAAAACATGGCATTCTCATCGGCAATTGCCTTTCTATGTCCATATTTTCATTTGCGATTTCTTCTTCAATGACTTTAGCATCAAATGGAACTTGGATTTCTGGTTCAATCCAGGATTATGGCTCGATTTCCGGTTTCTTGTGCAAGTCGTTTGACATATCTGATGCAATATCTTTGTTTTCAAATATACGTCATGATTTATATTGAGTTGGACGACATATAACCACCGAGGGGATAATCGATCCGGATGAAATATGATCTACAATAGACAAATAAATTCAGTTCAAAGTGATTGAACAAAAAAGCCACACAAAATAGAGTGCAATTTGCAAGGTAGTTATACTTGTTCATTATGTCGTGGCAAGACGAATATGTCATATGAGTTCATAGGTATTACTTTTGTCAAGTCGATTGCAAAGAATCCGGACACATCCTTTCTAATCGTAGCATTGTTTCCACGATAATTAACTTTGAACCATTTCACATCAAAGATGAAGTATTTTCCATTACTTCCGTATTCGACCTAATAAATATGTTGGAGTGTGCCGACATAGTCTAGGTCACCTGAAATGATGTTTGTGTCATTTGCACTAGATCGACTCTCCTGTTGAAAGTTTGCCATTATGCCGCAATCAAATGTGCATCTTTTGGTGTCAATGCCCTCAACATGAAAGTGATATCCGTATGCCCACATGGCATTGTATGCTTTGTACTGGCACAACATATCTTGAAAATTCAGCACAACATATCTTGAATATTTTAGGGTTTAGGATTTAGAACTAGAATAAACAAATTTATATCACCCTCTTCAAATTAAAACATTACTTACCTACCATGAACAATTGCGAGTGAATTCCCACTCTTTTTTGTGAAAGTACTGTACTTTAGGACCATAAATGGATCTACAAAAGATCCACAAGAGTCATGATTGGATGCTTGCTTAACAATCTATCAAGAAAACTAGACACAAAAAAGTTGATCTGGATTGGCAAAACAAGCATTAACAGTCAAGAGCATTGATCAACATTAAAATCCAAGCCCACACGTGGGTAATACAGGCTGTAGTATGGCCTTCAACCTGAGAAACAAGTAGAGATTGATTTGATTTCATTTGGATCACAAAAGCTTAATTTACATAGTGAACTAGCTTGAGATTGCCAATGAGCTCCAAAAATATTCTATCTTCTCACTATGAGAGGTTGGAATACATAGCAAATTTGACTTCCTTCTTAAAGTTAGGTGGATTTCCAGCATGTAATAAGGAAGTTAACTCACTCTTCTTGCCCTAAAATGAAACCCTAGTCTATTTCCTAGAGTCATGCTTTGTAGATAGGTAGTTGGTCAATTTTTCACCTTAAATCTAGGATTTAGGTCCTATAAACTAGGAATCACTACCAAAATGACATGACCAACCCTATGGGCTTGACCTAACCTACCTTAGGAGTGGATTTCCACATGGAATCTTGGCCTCACATGTGTGGAATCCACTTATGTACAAAATTTACATTATACTACATGGTTTTTCTTATCAAGATTAGCATGAATTTCCTCCCTTGCATCAACCCACGGATCTCAGTCCACACTAAGATCAAGTTGATTGCTTCCAACAAGGATCAAGTTTCAACAAACCCCATGTTGCAATAGAATTTCCTAGTTTTGACACAAATCAATCGGACTTGTAATCAGCCACTTTTCTACCGCAAGAGTGCTTTCTAATTTTCTCTCTCCCTTAAATCTTCAAACTAGATATCTACTATAATCCTTAAAGTATTTCTGTAATATCAAAATATTCTATCGTTTCTGATTCTTAAAACACCGTCATCTATACACATAACAGATTCCTCCTGGAATCCTATGATAGATATTTCTTCTTGACAACCCTCTTTTCGTCCTACTTCTCTCCCCTTTTTAACAGGAAACAACACGAGTTTCCAAGGGGTTCATATCCATCTAGATTCGCCCTAGGAGAAGTTTTAAAGAAAAGATTCGAGAAAATCTTGAAAGTCCAAAAAGAGGCGTTGCATCATTGTAAGCAAATACCAATAATGTGCCCAAGATAGGGACCAACATTATGCAAATCTGAAAAATCACCGAGAGACTTCCAAGTGGGGGATTGGGTATACTTGAGAATTTCAATGGATTCGAGTGTAATGCATACCGGCAAGCATTATAATTTGTCCCCTAGATATAGAGGACCGTATAAGATCTTGAAAAGATCGGATCCTTAGCTTACCAATTGAAACTCACGGAAGGATCTCAAGTGCATCCCGTATTTCACGTAAGTCGTCTCAAAAAGAGTATATGTGAAGGAGAGCATGTTGATTTATTCTCCTTCTTACTAATCGACTAATCGGTTTTAATCCTCATCCATTGTTTATCTAGTTCTACAGATTTTCCCGTGTCTTTACACAGTCTGCAGATTACAAGTGTTTTTACACAGTCTGCAGAAATACATAGAGTTTGACAATAGTGTCGTATTTTCTCTCTCTACAATCCACACAGTGTCGCCTGTCAAGAATTACGTGTAAAAATGCAGTGTCGCATTTTTTGCTTGTCAAGATTTGCGAGTAAAAATGCAGTCGCATTTTTCACATTTTTTTTGAAGTGCCTCAAATGTTAAGGAAATGACTCTGGCAAAGTGTGGGGCTACCCTAAATGAGATTTAAGGACAATGTTAGTTTTTTCACAAAAAGTCGACATTGTCGTCTCTTTGCGACACGGTCGCCTATGAGAATGTCATGGCTCTGACTAGTCTCGGGTAGTGTGTCCACGCTAGGTACTACTAGACCAACAACCCATAAGTTTATTGTTTTTATAAGGGAATTGGGGCCCTTATGTGTATAAGGTCCTAATTAATGGTTGTAGGCCTAAACTCATGATGGTGGATTTATATGGGTCTATCAATGAGTCATTGGGAAACTGGATGACATGGCCCAGATAGGTTGCAGAGGTGTCCAGTGAGGTGTCACAGTGCACTACTAGTGGTGCATGGGCCTTGGAGGGTATAAGTATACCTATTGGGCACTAGTGTATGCTTGATAGCAGGACTGGTAGCAGTATGCTACTGGTATGATGCCTCATTCCTCTCTATGTTTGATCCATAGCTTGGGGGTTAGATCCGTTTGATCTAGGTTTGGTTGGGTTGGTTTGTCCACCATTTGTTTCCCTTGTGTTGCCTGTGATTGGCATGCTTAGACAAGTTCATTGGAAGAACTTTGCTAAAAATCCACCAAACAAAATGGGAATATGCGAGGTGTGGTGAAAAACTAGCACTCTTGGAGGAAAGTGCTCTGATTCCAAGTTATAGACTCAATCTATGGATATTGTGTCAATGAAGCATAAATGCTATATTAGACACAATCAATCAATCTCCCACAAATAAAGAGCATTTGTTAGAATCAGTGCATAAAGGCCTACAAGCATTCGCAAAGAACTCCAACAATACCAATAAGTTGAACAATTAATAAATTCCTAATGTTTAAATGATGGCCCTATATATATTATCTAGAGGCCCTTAGTCGAACCTTCTAGAAATTAGGAAAACCTAGGGTACCTGGGTCCCGTAAGGACATGTCTTTAATGGTTATTGGCCCAATACCTCAAAATATACTAGTTAAAGGCTATTTCTAGTATATAATTCAATGTGTTGGTGGCCTCGTGACCACCCAATCCATATATGAATGTAATGGTGTTGAGACTAGTCCATATATGAATGTAGCTTCTTCTATATTTAAGAAAGTGGATTTTCAGGGATGATTACCATTTCGCTTTCGCCTCTAGAACATGTCCAAGTGGAAAGACCCTTCAGCATTTTTGTGTCATCGTGCCAAAGGCCCTCACCACTGGTGCTTCACCTATCACTATGCCATTTGGTTGGTTTGATGATCACTATGTGTCGAAGATTGATATGAATGACTTGTGTTTGCCTTTGTTACCTTTAAGATGGATTTCTAGTTGGCTTTCGAGCTGGTCAATATTCCATATTTTCTAAGTTATGTACGATTGGATTTGTTATTTTTTCTAAGTTGGCTTATAGGCAAACTTGTGTTGAATGAATGTTAGACTTAATTGTGTCTTGGGAAAACCACTCAAGCCTCAGTGCCCTTTGAGGTATCGACACTACATTTAGGTTACCAAGTAAGGTGAATCGAAAGCCATCTACATCGAGAATTTTTATGTCGAGGGAGTCTAGGCCCCTAGTTAGCTATGCAAGTCACTCAGAAAAAAAAAATTGATATCAAGAAACTAGGACTGGTGTCAAGATATAAAAAAGAGGTGTTGGCTTACCCATAACAACAAGCTGGTGAGATGCAATCGAGTGTCTAAAATGCCTTGTAATCATTTGGAAACAAGATCACAAAGAAGATTATGATCCAAGACGGAATATTGCTTTTGAGATTGTTGGATGAGGGTGGGGCTTTGCCTTCACCCTTAGGAGCGATAAGGAGTACATTCCTCCTACAAAATCTCGCTTTTCTCTCCCACGTATCTCTCACTTCACCCATGATTGTCTGGTAGATTTGGTGACATCTTATGCAAACTATTTATTTTTTTTCAATTTTTTGGTTGCTTACAAGAGCACTATGTATATGCATTCTTTGATTTTCAAGCTCTATGTACAAAGCTTGGCTTAGAAGAGCACACTTCTCTACTCGTTAAGTTTAACTCTGCACCACTACCATTAGCTAGGTTGCCTAGTTCAAATCCAAGTAAGTTATTGTTTTCTCAGATGAAGTTTCTTTCCTAGTACCTACCAAGTGATTTCTTTGTCATAACAATAAAATTTTTTATGGGAAATTCATAGTTTTAGCTACCTCGTACATTGGTTTGTCTAATTTATTTATGCTTTTGCGTTGTAGGTAGATAAAGCTATCCAGTTTTGATTAACATAATGGGCTTCACAAAACATACTGCTATGAAGTAAATCACTTTCTAATCATGCCTACTCCGTAATGATTACAATCATGCACTCAGGAGTAAAAAACTAAAAGCCAACTCCAAAATGATTGCAAAAGGTAGCCCAAGTTGAATGTCAATGCTCATACAAAAACTTATCTAGCAAGGGCCCAAGAGGGGGGGGGGGGGGGGGGGGAGTCCATGTTGTATGATGGCTCCATTGGGAATATTAATTGGCCCCCAAGGAAAAAAAATTGGGGTGGACCCACATCATTGGTGACTTCGTGGGCATCGAGGTCATGTTGACCTACGATGGGGGCCCCAGTGACCTGAGGCAAATGGATTCTGGCCTGATTAATTAAAACTAATCCCTGTTTAAGGGTTAAACAGGCTCGCTAATACGTCCTCTTCCTCCTTGCTTCCTTATCCTTTCGCTTTGCTTTCTCTTGTCGCTGGCTATGGCGGACCCCGCTGCTGCTCGTCTCTGCTGCCTGCGTTTACTGTCCTGGCACCTTCGAGCTTTATCTATCTGACTAAATTTTTATTACCCGCATTGGTATTCAGTTGTTTTAACTTTTATGATTTCTGTTGTTGGGCATTTGATCTTATCATGCTCTTATTCTATAAGAGCTTTGCATTCCCGGTTTTTGTTGTGAGCTTGGGGTTTTTCTTTACTCCTCTATTTCTAGTGCCTAGCTGATAGATCTGTACTGGATCTAGGTTTGTTGGTATTGTCTTTAACTTCTTGTGATTTTTAGCCTTGTTTATGACGATTGCATGCACGATAGGGAATTTTAGGTGTCCATGTCTCCCTTTGTGAGCATGTGCTGTAACGCTTGTGTTTGTGTTCGAGTTTTATGAAATCTTTTCGATCTGTGTGTGTGCTTATTTCTCGGGTCAGGATCAATTGTTTTTGGGGATATTCATGAACTTGGATGTATATGAAATGCTGAAGTGTGAATAGCAAGGATCAACTTGATTGTGCGAGGATGCTTTTGGAGCAAGACTGTACCTAGACTTTTTCTAGGCTTCAGGGTCAGTTATGTTCTCTTGAGCACCTTTTCTGAAGTGGTTCTAATGATATGCATCTCTTTTGATCCGTGTCATTAAAAGGCGACGATGGGAAACGACTGATACTTCTCGTAGGAGTGAGGCTCGAGTTGATCGGACGATTTAAACTGCCAAACGCTTGTTTGTAACAAGAACAAGACGTCATCGAATCGTGGTCTTTGGAAAATTTGAAGAATAGTTGTTTTACTGTGGTTCTAGCATCTGGTGAACAGGACTATTCTTTGGAACAGGATGGTATCTGAGGAAGAGTTTGTTTGAGGTATAGGTCGGACAGTTGCCTTGTTGAAAAGATTGAAGTGTTTCCGAGCGCATGGAGGCATAGGAGCACCACTTAACGCACAGTTAAAGGGGCAAATTGGCATTGTTTCACATTGCTGTTACTATAGTTGTTGCAGAGTCCTTTGAATAGATTACCAGAGTGGTTTTCAGGTAAATATCAGCTTGCAAAGTGCTAAAGTATCGTAAGTCGTAAGTCATTTTAGCCTTTTAGGTTGGCGCATGAAGACGTAAATTCGTTGCTAAAACTACGAGCAACTTGAAAAACGATGAAATCATGAGTTGATTCAGAAGGTTGAGCATTCAAACGCTCGGATCCTTTTTCTTCTTTCCTTGGATGTCTGGATTATGCAGCTGCATGTTTGATGAAGTGAGAGCTTTTTGATTATTTTGCCGCTGTAAGTACATGCGTGATGTCAGGATCAGCAGTGCGTCAAATAGAACTGCTAGGCCTCTGTCCATGACTTCGGATCATTTCTTTTGATTCTGCAATTACTATGTTTCACATCATCTAGATTTCTAGAAAGTTTACAACTCTTTAGTTACAAGATGGGGGGCTGAGCACGTTCTCGAGGGCTGATTGTTAGAAAATTTGAGATATGATAATGTCCTCAAACGTGCGGAGCCCCGTGGAAGTACAGGTGCCTGTAAGTATTCCAGATGGAGTCGGGGATACCACTATCTTTAAAAGGGAGTTAGGCCTACGTCGCATAATTGTACAAACAGATGCAGGCAATGTGCTTGACATTGAACTTCATAGAGCAGACAAGGTACAATTTATAAAGAAAACAGTGCAGGCTCTTCTGCATATGCCAACAGAGCAGAGTGCTCTCCTGTTTGGAGATCATGTTCTTGAAGACGATTTAAGTGAAGTTAGAAGTGACTCACCCTTGCTTCTCACAAGAGAGCTTCATCGTAGTTCCTCGACGCCCTGCCTTTCGCCTACCTATGATGTAGAAAAGCATAAGAATGTTGCTCAGCCGTTTGAGACCGTTGGCAGATCCAAATGTTGCCCCAAAATAAAAAAGATAATGAGAGAATCAGTCAAAGCTTTAGAAGCTGGAGTGCAGCCGGTTCCTGCAGGTGGAGGCCTAGGAGGAGCTTACTATTTCAGAAACCGTCATGGTATGAACATAGCAATTGTGAAACCGACTGACGAGGAACCCTTGGCTCCTAACAATCCCAAAGGATTTGTGGGAAAGGCACTGGGACAACCTGGATTAAATAGGTCGATTCGTGTAGGAGAAACTGGTGTCAGAGAAGTGGCAGCTTACCTGCTTGATCACGATCATTTTGCAAAAGTGCCGGCCACTGCACTTGTTAAGGCCACACACTCAATATTTAATGTAAATAAAGTAGAATTTATGGGGGTTTCTTCTCAAGAGAATAGTGCAGTCGCTAAGATCGGGTCGTTTCAGCAGTTTGTGGATCACGATTATGATGCCAGTGACTGTGGTACCTCACGCTTTCCTGTTTCAGCTGTTCACAGGATTGGTATTTTAGACGTAAGAATTTTCAATACTGATCGGCATGCGGGAAACATCTTGGTGAAGAAGGAAAGAGAAAGAGAGACATACGATTATCGGAGCAGCCATTCTAGTCTTCGTCTGGAAGGTGGAGTTGAGTTGATCCCGATAGACCATGGTCTCTGTTTACCTGAGACGTTGGAGGACCCTTACTTTGAGTGGCTCCACTGGCCGCAAGCATCTTTTCCTTTTTCGGAGGAAGAGTTGGACTACATCAGGAGCCTTGATCCATATAAGGATGCTGACATTCTTCGAAAGGAGTTGCCAATGCTCAGAGAAGCTTGTCTGAGAATGCTGGTTCTCTCCACGACTTTTTTGCAGAAGGCAGTAGAGGCTGGGTTGTGTCTCTCAGAAATTGGTGCAATGATGAGCAGAGAAGTCTGCGGAGTTGACGATGCAGTAAGTGAGCTTGAAGTCGTTTGTATGCTGGCCAAGGCTCAGGTTGAACAGGAAATGTCCACATTACTTTGGGATGCTGATGAGATCACTTTAGGAAGTCCGTTGAAGGAAGAGAATTCAGCAGACCAGTTTCAGTTTGATATGGATCACGAGGAGCTCTCTTGGGATAGGTTATATAGTCCTAAGCTTCTAAAGTCCCCAGAAGCCAAACCACAATCTTGTCGCTCACCTCAATCCCCTTGTGCAGTTGCAGCATTTGGATTGACCGATTTCCCTTTACATCACTCTCCTTGTTCACCTTCTGCATTTGCTCGACCTCGCGGAACCTTTAGAACTCTCTCTGTCCTACAGGAGTTGCAACCTGTTGAAGAGGAAGAAGGTTTGATTAATTCTAGTAAATTCTTTCCGGCAAGTCCTCCTTCGCCATGTTATTCGACATCTGCTGCTGTTTCCAGACCATTCTTATCTCGCTGTAGTTCCAGTTTTAATAGTCGTACACACCAATTTCCCAATCACTTCGAACCAAGGAAAAGAGGTGTGAAAAAAACCTTTGGATCTCAAGTCCCACAAGCATTATATTCTGCTCAGGGACCAAGTATGACTCCTGTTGTAATGTCAGACATGAATGGAGAGGCATGGATGCTTTTTATGGTTCACTTTGAAATTCTTGTGCAAGAGGCATTCGCACGGCGGAAATGTGAGAGTGTGGGCCGCTTACAGAGACTTGGGAAGTCTTGCCAGTTTTGAAGATGAGAATGATGTAGATGGTTGTAAAATTTTGGTTGAAGCAAAGATGAAACACGTACACAGGCTTCAGTTGGTTCAGGTATTTGTGCAGTCTATATAAGCAAAAGGTTTGCCCACAGTGGCTGTTCGGCAAGTGGCTTTGTTAGAACTTTGCTGAATGTTCAAAGTTGGCTGAAGGTAAGTACTACCGAGGAGTTTATAACTTTATCTCATTGTCTGTATTGCATCTTTAGCTTTTCATGAATTTGTTGAGCATTTGGCTTTGATTTGATTCACGAGTACTCACTGTTCTGAGCTAGCTGCTATTTGCAGTGAAACACTTTTGCAAATTGCTGCAGATATGTGGATTTGGTTTGTTCTGTTACTTTATATTTTACATTCCGATATCTGGGGAGAGTGCAAGTTTTTATTCGTATATGGTTTTCATTTGGTGTAGATGTTCTTACCCAGCATTTTGTATTGTGCGTTAAATTTTTGTAGAGTCAATTCTGTGAAAGCTTAACTTGATGGAAAGGTTTACGCAAGGGGTAAATATTACTTGTGGCAACAATTCTGTTAAAGCGGTGGTGGGGGGGGCGATTGATATTCTTGAACTAGGAAAGTTCCTATTTTCTCTTGTGAGAGTGGAGTGTGATGTGAGAGTGGAGTGAAGTAATAGAACAATAGAATTTTGTTTCTTAAAAAGCTTTAGCCCTTGTTTTATTGGGCCTTTTTTAGTTGTCTAAAAAGGTCAAGCTTACGAAGATATATATAGTGCCTAAGTGTTTGGACTTTAGATCGAATTTGTTTTGATATATGGCGAACTTGATGGCAACCATGTTTTGAGTACTCAATTAGAAATTTGGACACCTGTTTCATTTGTTCACAATCATTTTGGGATGGGCCACATCACTCTATATGTATTAGCTGCAATAATTTCTTTGCCCTATATGCGCCAACCTTAGAATATGTTTCTCGAGCACACGAACTTCACATGATACATCTTTAGGATTAAACTTCAAAACACGATATTCACAACCAGGTTATTTCTCTTTAGGACTTGTAAACTTTGAGAATGTAGGTGGCCAAATCTCCAATGCCATAACTTCTTGTGATTCCTATACTCGTGAGAGTGCATGTTCTTTTGGTATAATTGGATGCAATTTATGTAGATTCGCTTCTTTTATGCCTTTAGCCACCACTCCATAATGATTAGAGAGACCAAGCACTCAGATTTATCAGATCCTACATTGATTTTCTAGTTTGTTTTGACATCAAGATTCAATAGAAATAAGGTTTTTAGCAAACACCACGCACATGCAAAACATCCTCGGTATATCTTAGCCTCGATAGCCATCGAACATATTTTTTGACCATAATGATAATCAACAAATGATGTTATATGAGTTGTGTTTCCAAGCACCAAGATCACACTCAATATTCCAAACAACCTTACATTCATGTGTCAATAAGTGAGCATTAAATATTTGAAAATGTCCCCACTCGTCTATATTTTTATTGAATTTCCTTTGTTGATCAAATTATGTTTTGCACTATTCAAAGGCAAAGGATGGTTCGTATTAAATTGATTAATTTCTTGCTTGTTGGCTATAAAACTAAATTTTTTTTCTTAGGGGTTGTGTTTTGGGTTATCTAAAACCTACTACATTATCCAACTTTGATACGAAGGAAATTGTGATCTTTTGATTTTTTGTGGGCAAAACGACCTATTTACCATGATGTTTTTGGTGTGATTGAGGACAAGTTGTTGATACTTGGTCATTCAAAAGTTTGCAGCTTCCATTTTTGTTTTCTTGGAGATTTGATGATGTCGTCTTGAGATATCTCACCTTTATAACCTTTTTATAGAGTGGACGTTAGACAATAATTTTTACTTGTTGCCAAGCTATGTATCATGAAAACAAAAACACATCACATTGCTCATAGTTTGGTGGTTTTTCCCTTAGTCATCAATGTGGAAGCAAAAACACCATGCCATTAAGAACAAATAAAACCAAATGTAGAGTTGGGATTGTCTCACCAATATGCTCTCACTTGTCTTGGACCCTTGCAACATGGAACTTATATTTCTTATGTACAACTAAACTCTAGCAACCAAATATGCTTCAAAGCCTTGCACTCTCTAATGTGTGGAATTGCTCTTATTAAAGACCTACTTTTTAGAAAGTTGGTTTGGTCTTATCTCCAATCGGCATGTGCCAACATACCTTGTTCCTCAATATGTCAAAACGTTTGATATATTGGTATTTTGAATGTTTGTTTAGATATTGTAGTTTGTTCATCCAATCTAGCAAATTTGGGCCAAACAAAGTCTACACCATTCACCATATTTGACTCATGTAAGATATAAAGGATAGTTACCAAATATTTGAAGTACTATGAACATATTAGCAACTTAGAATTTTAGATTTCTCATAATTGCAAGAGAATTCTACCTCTAAATATCTAGCATTAATGTTGCTATTTTGGTTAAAACATGGTTGACATTGTTTCTAGAGGCATGCTTCAGGTACTTAAGTTTGTACAACCCTAGGGTTGTGTTAAGTAGACTAGATTTAAGAGCTTTCATCATCCAAGTTGTAGTCATGAGCAACCCTACTAGTGCTCTCTATTGGTGTGCTCAATAGATCAATTTGGTTGGTTGATGAAAAGTGTGAACAGATATCTTGAAGATCTTACTGGTTTGAAAGTTGGGAGTACAAACTCTTATTCTTGGTGATATGAACATCCTCAAACTCAAAGCTTAGGTGGTTGTGGTTTGTAGATAAAAAACTAGCTATGGTTATGGAAGTAATCTGTCATTTCTCATTGTAATTTGTGCTCTATGGTACTAAATAGAATGTACATGCACTAGAAAACAATTATTGATCTAATACCATGTAGAAAAATGATTATGCAAGCCTATCTACAATATTCCACTATCTTACAATGATAAAACATATTATTGAACATTGATCTACAATGATGACACAATAGAAAAAATATCAAACACACTGGTGAATAAGAAATGTGGAGCCAAATTTATCAAAAACAAAGGCCAGAGTACAAGTACCTTTATCAAGTTGGAATTTCTCATACCTCCAAGTGAAGAAAAGTTTGTACATGTCCAAGTTCATGGGTTGGGTGCTATTTATAGAGGCCCCTCTCGTCTCTTAGGTAGATCTTCCATTGACCTATTTGTATAGGCCTCCAAAACAATCATAACCAAATAGGATAGTCACGTATGTAAAAACCCATAATGGGACAATGTACAAATAGACTATCTCATGAATCTAGATCTATGTGGACAAATAAATTGTACAACATGGCATAACTAAGATTTCACCTAAATGCTTTGAACATGGCCCCCAACCTTATTCCTCCACATTCTGACATAGGTTAAAAACTCCCAAGATTGTGAGCATTAAAAACTTGACGATTAGCATTGCTAAAAGGTTCCAATCCTTCCTTTAGAATGACAAAAGAAGTATGATCTCATGGAAAATTAGTACTATCCTTAAGAACACAATTGGAACACAACTGCTAGAGAGTCTTAGTCGATATTAAAGTTTGGAGCCTTTATTATCCTCTCATGTATGCTATGGTGTTAATACAAATTGAGGGTGGACCTTTATCCTCAAGAATATTGCAAAATCCTTTCTAGACTTATCGTCCACAATTTACTGAAAACGTCTCTCGACATTCTTGTCAATCACCCCTTTGGGCTCTAAGAGAGAGCTCTCTTACAATGATTGAAGTATATAGTTAAAGAAATTGCCATCTTCAACTAGAATAGAATTTTGATCTCTATGGACCCTCTACTTATGGACCATTGGCAACCCATCGTTGGAAAAAAAAAAAAAAGGTTCATTTTCTTAGTCCATATAGTCTCCTAGGATAGCATAAATGGAATAAATGTGATGCCCTTGTCATTTGGGCTATAAAATTCAAGCTCATCAAATCCATCCCTAAAAAAAGATTTCAGCTTTTCCCTATATAGTCACATGTCTCTCTATGAAGTCCAAATGGCCTTATGTGAATGATATCCTTTGTCATATATGCAACTTTGCAAACAAAAGCACCTCACATCTATTTTTGAATTACAAACAGTCTATATGGATCCAAACATCTTCGTTAAGCAAAGTCTAATTTTCCTATCATCTATGTTGATGCAATTCTTTTGGGTACTATATTTCTTAAAATCGACAACATGTCTACTTTGTGCATCTTTGCTAGCTTGCGACACCATGACTTGCAAAAAATTAGTTGATTTTCTAGAGTGGCATGTATTCTATATCAACAAATGGCTTTTCCAACCATGCAGCGGCACTCTGATTAATTTTCACAACTAAATCCTTGATATAAATGCTTCCAATTGATGTCTACTTATGCAAATCAAGTGTGGAATTGGATCAAATCGATAAAAAAATATTTTGGAGCCGATTTGTTGGCTAACTTAGAGGCATGCTAAGGGCCTCTTTCCATGTCACCCATTCACCTATCCAAATGACATCAAGAATTGGTGAACAGGTGAGCAAAAGCCTTTCCATGCAGTTCTTCACCCGCCCAACCCATTATCGAGTGAGAGTTTGCAAGGAGATATGAGATTTAGCTCTTGTAGAGCTGTACTTCCATCCAAGTCTTGTACAGAGGCATGTGGCGAGCATGGAGGAGTGGGAGTTCCCTTTCTTCTATGCACTCTTCGACTTCTAATGTTAGTGATTTAAGAAGTTGCACTTTTGGAGAGTGTGATTTGAAAATTTAGGTTATCCTAATAGTCCAAAATTTCCAGATTTAGATTGCTTACCATCATTTCCCCGATACATTTAT
Source organism: Diphasiastrum complanatum (assembly GCA_029204225.1). NCBI lineage: Eukaryota > Viridiplantae > Streptophyta > Lycopodiopsida > Lycopodiales > Lycopodiaceae > Diphasiastrum > Diphasiastrum complanatum. The sequence goes on from CM055101.1 coordinate 37,105,382, forward strand.
GTTGACTTGGTATTTTTGGTTCTTGACTAGGGTGCAATTGGCCCCATTATTCACACCATTACTTTGACTAATTGATTGTCAATTTTTCCATGCATATGTAAGGTCGTGAGGCCCAAAACTAGAGGGTCTCTCTAGCATTGCTGAGGTCAACTAGCAATGGTATCATGATCTTCGTGAAACCCTCTATTTTGGTAGCTGCCGAGTCAGTGGAAAAAATCACGATCAAGGAGCCTTTTGTGGTCCAAACCATTGCAAGAGACCGTAAGAAGGCTCCTTGCGGTGGCCCAAGGGTCCACCACGGACCGCAAGGAGTCTCCTTGTGGTCTCTTGCGGTGGGTTGGGGCACAAGAAGGCCCCTTGTGGTCCCTTGGGCCATCGCAAGGGACCACAAGGAGCCTCCTTGTCGTCCCTAGCGGTGGGCTGGACTGCAAGGGACCACAAGGAGCCCAAGTAATAACAAAAATTGACTAAATCACTTGGCACACCGGCGTGCCAAGTGATTCAGCCAGGAAAAAAAAAATTGCCCTTGTAGCCCACCACCATAGCACACCTTACTATGGTGGTGCGCTGCTAGGGCCAAAAAACAAAAATTATGAATCACTTGGCACGCTGGCATGCCAAGTGATTCAGTCCAAAAAAAAAATTCCTTTTTGTAAAAATGTTGGGATTTCATTATGGGATTGACTATGTGCCAATTCTTATTAATAAACTTTCAAGTAGTGGCATAAAAAAGATATCACATCATGTGCTATCTTTGTATTGACTCATGGCAAGAAAGAAACTTGCAAAACTCGCAAAAAATTTACCCGCAAAATGCCAAGCCCCCTTTATGGCTTGTTCAAGGGTAGTAGATGAATTTTGTTGTACTTCAGCCTTATACTCATTTCTAAGCCCATGGACAAAGCCCCTTACTTTCTTATAGTCGTCTATGTTCTTCAGCTTAAAGATAGACTCCTTATTCCGAGAGATATACTAGGTTAGAGATTTGTCCATGACTAACCTCTCCCAAGCTTCCCAGTCCTATCAAGTTCGTTGGCAGGCAAGAACTCCGCCATTACTTTGGTTTGTAATTGCTCATAATGTTCTTTAGACACAAATTCATTAATGTTAGACATTTTGTACTCCTCATCTATGTTCGTTTCACTCTTCTGTCTCTGAAAACGAACTACTTCTACTCGAGCTCATCTATGTCTCTTCTTGGGAAAACTAGATTATATCCTCAAGAGTTGTCATGCCGGAGGTCGAAGATGAAAGCTAAAACGTAAATCAAACTGAAAGAAGAAAAGGACAAGGACTTAGCTTTGGTCAGAGCCCACTTGCCAAGGCGAACACCACAGATATCCTCTCAACCTCTTCGAATAGTTGTTGACTTGAAAGCTTCATTGCGCTCCTAGATGACTTCCCTCCTTCTCCTTCTACTAAAGCTATTGCATGAACTGACTTTTGAGTTGCATGTTGTCAAATCAAGGCATGAATGGCATGCAATAGGAGTTGAATATGCTCAACAATCTACTGAAACTATGAAACTAAGGGTTGAAGAGCATTGTGTTTGGCAAATAGCTAAAATAGCTAGTTTAGAAGCTCATTTTCAACTCTGACAATTTTATAAGTAGAAGTGAGGAAGTCCTCCAAATCCAAGGTAGAGCCTGCAAATGTCCTCCAAGCAATCTGCAAGCTTCAAGATGCTCCCCAACTCCAATCTAGGATGCCTCCACCTGCAAGTAAGGATCTGCGAGCCTCCAAGGATCTCTCCTCCACTTGTGTCCCTACTCTTTAAACACAAAGATAAATAACAAGTTGGCCTCAAGTATTCACCACCCAACCATAGCTAGATCCAAGCTCCAAGCAAGACCTGTCTAGCACCCCCTTGCTAACCATAAACAAATCACAAGCATACCACAACACTTTATAGCATACTCAAGATCCAAACCCTTTCTTATGCTATCTTTAGCCAACTGTGACATTTCTTACATATCCACAAGGAAATCAGCTACGGCTTGCACCTGTAGGTTTTTCATGCCAACACTAAATGGTGATCGAGGTTGAAAACCATACATAAGCATGGAAGGGCTGAATCCGATCGCTGAATGTTTTGCACTGTTATATGCAAATTTTACCAGTGGAAGGTATTGTTCCCAATCAAACTATCGATGGCCCACATATGCTCGAAGCATATCCTCCATCGTCTAATTGGTCCTTTCCGTTTGATCGTCTGACTCCGGATGATCTGTAGAACTCAAACTTAAAGTTGTTTCCAACTTTTCAAATACTGCTTGCCAAAAATTCCCAATGAATTTTGGGTCACGGTCACCAACAATATTGCAAGGCAACTCGTACAGTCGAAAAAGCTTCTCAACAAACAGTTGAGCTAGTTCCGAAGCTTTAACAGTAGGGATAAATTGAGCAAACTTCGTAAGTCTGTCAACAATGACCCAGACCAAATCATGGCCCTTCCTTGTACGTGGAAGCCTGACCACAAAATCCATAGATATAATTTTCCAAGGGCCAAGCACGATGATGATGGACTCTCAGAGTGCCATCTATCTGTCCCAGGATCCTGTCTTCCATTCAAAGACAAAACACATACCTCTGAAGTACCATCACATTCGAGATTTGATCTCCAAAGGAGAGCTCCACGTCCTATATAAAAAATCAGAAGACATGATTGCAGATTTGCTCACGAAGTCGCTTGACAAGCCACTCTTTGCCAAGCAAAGAAAGGCAATTGGATTAAACGTACAAAGCTGCAAGGTTAAAGAGGGAGTGTCAGAAATGGTGAACTCCTACAACTTTGCCGCAACACAAACACAAAACGAAGGTCGAACGAGAACAATTCGCGATAGTCAACGTCCCTTGACTCGAAGCACGAACAATTCGTGAATCATTTGTGAATCGTAAACATACCTCCAGGACTGCAAACCGCAAAGGGACGCAAAACAAAAGATTATGAAAGAAATGATTCCTTAGCAAACAAGTCACACTTAGACTCCTTGGCAAAGAGCTTTTCCCTTCTTAGGATGTCCAAGACAATCGTAAGATGCTCTTTATGTTCCGCCAAAGTCTTACTAAACACTAGGATATCATCTAAGAATACCACTACGAATCTTCCCAAATATGGCCTGAACAAATCATTCATCATTTGTTGGAAAGTTGACGGTGCATTGGTCAAACCAAAAGGCAACGCCAAAAATTCGTAGTGACCAAAGCGAGTTCGAAAACCCGGTTTTTGGTATATCTTCTGTCTTAATGCGTATCTGATGGTAGTTTGATCTTAGATCTATCTTGGTAAAGTACCCAACACCACCAAGATAGTCTATTAGATCATCCATCTGTGGCAGTGATATCTATTCTTAACGGTTACCTTGTTCAATTTCTTATAGTCGACGTAAAAGTCATCATGTAAATGCCTACTTACCTCAGCCTCTTCCGATGCACTCATCCTATAAGGATGTTGTGCGATTGGAATTGCTCCAGGTATTAGGTCGATTTTATGATCAACTGTCCTTTCTGGTGGTAAACCTACAGGAAGGTCTAAAAAAACATCATTTAATTCATGCCGCATTATAGGCTTCAAATTCTATAGTGTTCTCACTGGGTATATGCATGGCATTTATGTTAAGTTCTTCATCATTGCAGCAAATGATATCATTATGAAAACATAAATAAACTTTAAAATCAGAATTCTTCATAATAGAATTAAGTTCCTGTTTAGAATAAGGGTTAACATTTTCAGTGTCAACACTTAAAACTAGCCATGATCTTAGTTAAAAAAATTCTCATGCATAAAAGATTTTTTAACAAAATTAATTCTCAATGACTTGTTCTTATCAAAATGCCATTGTTGCCCGAGAACAATATCTACATTAGCTAATAGAACAGCATGGAATTCTAGTTTTTTAGAATAATCCTGAATGTGCAATTCTATATTAGGAACAATAAAATCCATCAAATCAAAATGACTTCCCGATGCCATTGTCACACGATATTTTTTCTCACTTTTTTTGGTAGGAAGGTTTAGCGTCCGCACCAAATTATTTACATTAATAAAGTTATGAGTGGATCCCATGTCAAAAAGAACATTAACAACTAGATCATTAACTTCACCTTTAATGCAAATAAGGTCTATTATGGAGGCAGCCAATCTGCAAATATTCTCAAAGGATACACAGATGCAGATTGGGCGAGGGATATCGATACCAGAAGATCGACTTTTGGATTTGTATTTTTATACAATCAAGGCCCAATTTCTTGGGACAGCCGAAAGCATACCTCATCAACCGAATCAAAATACATCGCTACCACGAATACTACCAAGGAGAGAATTTGGCTGAGGCACCTGCTAGCAAATTTTGACCTCGCATAGTCACATCCAACGACCATCTTTTGTGACAACCAAAGCACCATAACTCTCTCTCTCAATCTGAGATTTCATTCTCGGAGCAAGCATATCGAAATCAAATATCACTATTTGAGAGAGAAAGTGCAAAGCAAGGAGGTATTCTTAGTCTACTACAGGACATAATCATTGGCAGCAAATTGCTTCACAAAGGCTTAGTCAAAGGAGCACCATCTCAGATTCAACAACATGTTGAATCTAAAAATCAAAAGTTTTCAGGATCCACATTAAGGGAAAGTGTTGGAATTCGATGCTCAGTCTCAAATCCATTCAATAATGAGCATCCTGAAAACCATAAATAGAAGGTTCGAAATTTTGAACAGAGGATCGAAAAGTTCAAGATCGAGTTTTCTAGAATTTTTTGATACTGTCGATCTAAAATATGACCCAACGACTTCGCGTTGACAGTCCGCCCACTTTGTACATGCATTAACTGTAATGAGACGGTTGTAATAACTGCAACAAAATGTAGTTGTAGATATTTTGTAGGATATCAGTCCTAGAATCTTCATCAGAAAACTACTTCTGATTATTCAAGTTCTTGTAGCCAACGTTATCACGCTCAACGACTGGAAGCTGAAGTTATTACTTCAAGTATTGTACTCACTATTTGATAATCAGAGTGCAAATTCTCAGTCTCACTACTGTATCGTTTCATTGAGCATTTGTCTTAATCATTCCTTTGAACGTTCTACTGTTGTTTGTGGCACTTCCGATCCGACACCAAGCTCGCTCATTAGCTTCCGCACATTTCCACTGATTTTCGACATTGTTTATCAAATATAAAATGCAAAATGTGTCGCCATCAAATCATGTTGAAATTTCTTAACTAAAAATACCATAGCCAACGCTTCTCATTCCGTAGTGGAATAAATCTTCAGAATCCCTAAGTTGTTGACTGAAAAATTTGATAGGGTAATCCTTCTTGTATTCTCCTGGTTGCATCAAAATTGATCCAATGGCATATTTTGATGCATCAATATGCACGTGAAATTCAATTGTCCAATTTGGAACTCATAGGAGCGGTGCAGAAGCTAAGCCTTTTTTTAATTTTTCAAATGATTCCAATGCCTCAGTTGTCCAAATTGGTTCAATAGGCAACTTATATATAGGTTGTGCCGACTCTGCAAAGAATAGAACAAATATTTGATAATAATTCACATGAACCATAAAAATGTAAACTCCTCGAATTGTTCCTAGTGGAGGTAACTCCACATTGACTTTGATTTTGGAATAATCTGTAACAATTCAATGTCTTGATATCAATGTCCAAGAACAACTTTATAAGTAACCCAAATCTGACATTTTTTTGGATTCAAGAAAATATGATACTTACGATAACGTTCAAGTACTTTTTTCAAATGATCCAAATGGTCTATATCAGCACTATGTACTCCAAGATTATCCAAATAAATTTCAACAAATTTCTACAAATACTCCTTGAAAGCAAATTCGCTGAAATGAACTTGGTGCACTACATAGTCCAAATGGCATGACTTTATAAGCGTATGTTCTCCATTCTGTTGCAAAAGTTGTTTTATGTCGATCCACAAGTGCGATTTTAACTTGATTATAACCACTGAATCCATCCAAAAAACTATAGGCTTCCTCTCCAACAAGGCGATCCAATATGCTTTTTGTAAAAGGTAATGGAAAGTGATCTTTGCACGTCACTTTGTTCACACAAACTCTCATTTTTTCATTTTTCTTAGAAACGACGACAATTGGTGAAACCCACTCAGTATGCTCAATTTCATAGATGAAATCTTCTTCTCGTAACCTTTGTAACTCCTTCTTGACAAGATCCGTGATGTTTGGATTAAAACAATAAAATCTTGTCACTTTTGGCACTGCATCAGGTATCAAGGGAATGGTATGCTCGATTACTGGAGTTGGAATTCCTTTCAAATCCTTGTATGTTCGAGCAAAACAATCTTGATATTTGATCAACAACTTTCTTAATGCATTGAATTAGGTTGTGTTCCAGCTTGAATAATCCTACTCAAGTTCTCCTGGTTCAGCAAGATCCATAGGTTGAATCCTAGCTGGTCCATTGTAAACTTCTTATGTTTTTGGCACTTGGTCTTCAGGTTCACGGATGATGAGCTTTAGGTAACATGATCACAACATCATCATGGGTATAACGTTTGAAATGATCCGACATAACTTGATGAACTTCATCTTCTTTCTCTTGTTCAAAGGGATTAACCTTTGCTTGGCATTTAGCTTTCTTGGCTGAATCTTGAGAGAAGACGAAGACTTCTTATAACTCTGACTTGATGAATCATCTTCAAGCTTCTCTTTCCCTTTATCCAATAAAGATGGTACAACTTTTGGATCAACTGTAGAAACTGCATCTCGTGATGGATTTTTCCATTTCAGAACCGGGTTATAATGTTGTTTGGCTTGCGTTTTCATCATTGGTCATGTATTCTTCCCTTCCTTCAATATAATTGCTTTTGGTGATTGTATCGTAGGTTCATCAGGAATATTATGAACTCCAAACCTTGTAGAATCCATATGATTTAGAATGTGCTCATCAGTAAGTTCAACATTTTTGTCATAAGATAAAGCATGACTGACATGAATAAGTTCATCTTCAATAGGATCTAGAATCGTATTAGTCAATATCCATGCCACATTCATCATGGTGATTGGGAAGGTGATAGGCGTATCCAAAGTACGATTAGCCATAGGAATGTTGTTGAACTCTGAATTGGTATCTCGTCGACACATGTATCATGCTATACAATCCACAGCTGCAAGAGCTTAATTCCAATTAACATTATCTTTTTGAGAGTCATAATGAACTCCCAAAGCTTTTATTGGTCGATCACACTTTACAGGTGCCTCCTAGATATACATTCTGTACATTCCATCAGAAGTGCAATAGCCAATAAAAATAGTCTTGAATGAATGCTCATCTAATTTCTTTCTGTTTTCCTTTGGGACATGAGCATAAGCAGTGCATCTGAATACTCTCATATGTTTTATTGAAGGTCTGAATCCTGTCCAAACTTCATAAGGAGTTTTGCTGTCAGGGAGGCCTTTAGTTATACATCGATTCTGCATGTAGGTCGTTGTTGAAACAACATGTTGCCAGAATGATTTGGGCAACGAAGCATGAGTTATCATGCATTTGGCAGACTCAACTAAGGTTTTGTTCTTCCTTTCTACCAGTCCATTTGACTGTGGAGAATAGGAAACAGCAAATGGTTGCTCAATGTCGTCGGTTGAGCAATAATCCTTGAACTCATTTGATATGTATTTGCCGTCGTTGTCGCTCCTGAGAGCTTTGGTCTTCTTACATGTCTGCAACTCAACATTTTCTTTGTATTTCTTGAAGAACTAGAAGGCTTTAAATTTGTGCTTTAGAAAATATACAATAGTCCCTTTGGAATAGTCATTTTGAATGTAATAAAGAATTTAGCACCAAGCAGTGATGGTGTTTGCATTGAGCCACATATATCTATACATAAAATATCTAACAGATCTTTAGAAATGTGTTCTTGATTTGACTTGAACAACCTCCTTGCTTGCTTTCCTATGATACAACTTTGGCAGAAAGGAGGGTCGACAATTCGATAGGCTAGATCAAGAACTGAAGAACGCTTAGACGTTACCTATCGATATATGATTAAGGTGACCAATTCTATAATGCCAAATGAATTCTCTATTGATAGATGTTGAACTGCTTACAACACGATCAGTCACAGCATTACAATGACTAAGCCTATAGAGATATCCTTGCCTCTTTCCGAGTGCATGAACTCTCCTACTTTTATCAATAATTTGACAGGAGTTTGTCTGAAACTCTACCCTATGTCCTAGATCTAAGATTCGACTGACTACAATAGATTTGTCGCTGGGTTCGGAAACATTCAAAATAGAAGTCCAGAGCTAGATGAATTTCCGAACTTAATTCCTGAGAACATTAATGGCAGCTCCTTAGTTGCAACCAAAGCTGCCCTGAAAAACAGTCCGCAACACTTTATGTTTTCCCATACAAATGGCACCAACAATTCAAAAGTATCTAAGAACAACTGACAAGGCCACAAAAATAGAACCTTCAAAGATATATTATTATTTCCTAGCCCTCCCAAAGGTGCCACATCTGATTTCGAATCTAATGGAATTGGAACGTACTCTAAAGGTTTCTAAATGCTAGCAGAGACAAGATAGTCTTTTTTGATGAATTATCGTATGAGAGATCGCACATGGATTATCCTTCTCGCACTTCTCAGTTTTGGTCACCCCCTTAAAAAATAAGACAAGGACTAAGAAAATATAACATGATGTTCACACGCAGCTTTCTAAAAGCCTTGGCAAGAGCAAGAAGAGGGGACATGCAAACAGAACATACTTAACCATGGAACACAGCATGAAGCCCCATCATTAGGTCATCTCTTTCCCTCTCTCATATTTTGCATTTATAGCAGACATCAATACTCTTCTTTTTCTCAATGTTTTGTTTTACTATGAATTTAATTCGTGGAATGTCAGAGGAATCAACTCTCCCATTTGCTGCTCAATGCTCTTCAACTACCTTCTAACCCTTCACCAATCCAACATTGTCATTTGTTTGCAAGAAACCAAGTTGAGCGGATTTCTTCTCGATTCTCTTACCAAATCTTTTGTTCGAAACTTCAACTATTCCTACACTCCTGCTAATGGCACCCGCAGAGGATTGGTGACTCTTGTTTCCAAGGACTGGAAACTTGCTTCTCACTTCTCCATTCCTGGAGGGCGCGCTAATATTTGTACAATTTCTAAGTGTGGATTCGCCTTCAATGTTTTCAATATTTATGCTCATAATTCCTCTTTTTCTTGTATAGATCTCTGAAATGATATCTCCCCATATAATACCTTGCCTTCGATTCTCACTGGTGAATTCAACATGTATGTCCATCCCCTTGATGGCCCTAGCCGTATTACTTTTGCTGAAAGACAAGCCTGGGATGGCATGGTAGACTCCTTTAATTTCAATGATGCTCTCTCTCTTGGCAACTCCTCTCGCCTCCACACCTGGAACAATAGCCGCCTTTCTTCGTTTTTTCATTTCTGCCAAACTTGACAAATTTTACCTTTCCAGCCATGGAAATTGGGCAAGCAATATTATTAGCGGCATCATCCTTTTTTTTTTTTTTCACTTTTTGACCACCTCCTCGTCATTCTTCGCCTTAATCTCTTCCCTGACAAAAGATTTATTACTCTACTCTCCTAAATCCCATGTTAATCTAGTGCCATTCATATCACTACAGTTTTACATGCATTGTCGCACAGAAATACTTTATTATTGGAGACATGCTTGAAAGACTCATCCGACTTGTCGACTTGGCCAACTTATCGGGAAGTCCCCGACTTGTCGACTTGGCTCACTTATCAGGAGGTCTGACTTGTCGACTTGTCCGACTATCATCAAAGACCAAATTGTCTCGACTTTATCGACTATCCGCAACGACATGCTCGACTGGGCTTTTGGGGCCAAATAAGGGCCATTTTGGAGTCTGTAAAAGCCTGCGTAAAGTTGACAGACAGAGCGACGACATCATTAAGGGAGAAACGCATTTTGATGCGTTCTTGACACCATTCTATGGAGCAAGAGATGAGTGACCCAATGAGGTACAGTTTTTGCTATTTGGTGACCTGTGTGCCAAATTAAGCCCGATTTTTGGCTGAAAGTCTGCGGGGCAGGCTAGTTAAAAGGCTTGTGCCTAAAGCCAATCAACTACTCAAGTTAATTGCCAATGATTCAGAAATTTCAAATGTCTAGGTGCAGATCTTACTTGTACTGTACAACACCACATTTAGATCCATATCCAAATCATTCATAAGTTAATCCATAAATCTTCACCCAAAGATTTGTTAACTCTACAAGTATCTGTCAAATCAATACTTGATCATATGTCTATGTTCACCGACTAGGTTAAGTGCACCAAATAACTCCAGTAGCTAGGAATATACAGTAGATTCAAACAAGATTAATCGTGCACATAAGTGAATAATCTCACTATGACCCAATACATAAACACATTCTTATCTGGCGGATTCCTCTAGAACCCACATATGTTACTCACATACCTCACTGAGATCTTGTAACTCAGCTACAAAAGATTTTCTATTTCTCATGAGTAAATAACATAACTGAGAAATCTCTGAGATGAATAACATGCACTCTCAATAGTTTTCCAATCCAACTTACCTCTCTTATTTTATATCTTAATGATTCTCGTAGAGATTCTAGTTGAATGAATTATCATATCTTAGAATTTGGATTCTAAGGATATTTGTACTTGGGAGCTTATGAATTATTTGTCAGAGTTGGTGGGTAATTTCAGACCGTAATTATAATTGGACCTAGATTAAACCTCAAAATTTTCCAAAATACCCTACATTTAATCAATGTTTTTCCTTTTTTTTTTCCATATCATGACTAGGTACTAAAACATTCCATTGATCATCAGATCTTTACAGTCCAAGAATTTCCTTTCCAAAATTACTAATGTCCCATACCATCAGCTCTTCCTTCCAAAAAACTCTTAACCGTCATATCTGATATTCTAGAGATCTATTGACCATCTAGCTGTCCTATAGTCCATATAGGGTATTATCTTTTGTTCCCAACACTGGAGAATCCATTTGTTTGTTGAAATTGAAAAATCATCTATCTTGACTTTAGGCTTGCTACAAAGTCTTATCAATGTAAGTTTGTTGTTTCATAAATGTAAATGCCAAATTTGGCCTAGATGGAACTCGAGCTATATGGGTTTCTCATGCCATAGTTGGTAGAATACAACTTGCATAAAGATTGTAGACTTAAAAATGGCATTAGTATGCTTGTAGAAACTCGTGGCATATCACATGCATTTATTGGAAGTGATCCATAGTGACATGCAAGGCATGCACAAAGTGAAATGGACACATGCATGAAGATTTGTACAATTCTAGTTAGAAATAGGACACTTGGTAAAAGTAGGTAGAGATACATGCGTGAGATGTGACAAATGTCACTTAGACTCTAGTTTTCACTTTAGATGTGAATGAAAGGTGGATGGATGTGGTTCCACCTCGAGCTACCTCAAACTCCATAAATATGTGTAGCTATTCTCATAATCTTTGATGAAGGACCAAGCTTTGTAACTATTCAATGCCATTTTGGATCAACACCATTATCTGCTTGAATATCTCTCTCTCTTTCTCTCTCTAACTCGTGTTGAGGCTTATGATCATACACTAAATTCTTGTAATTTTGCTCTCTTGTAATCAAAGCTATCATTCTCTGATTCTTAGCATGCTAGATTGTGATTAAACCATTAAATTATGTACTAGATCTTGCTATTCAATCTAGAATCAGTTTTTTTTGCTAATCATAAAGCTTAATAAGATCAATCACCTTTGCGGATCATTCCCACACGTGTGAACATTCTGGAAATTTTGTTATGATATCAGAGCCAAATTGAGCTTTGCATGCTATTATCTCTGATTGTTCAAGAATTTGTGAGCTAATTCAAGCAAAAAAACAGTTAATCACTTTTCTTTACCTTTCCTTGAAAAGTGTTTGGATCAAAGTGGATATAAATTGAATTTTTAGGTCAGAATAGTGATTGTATGGAATTCTGGAATTTCGCACGTGTGAAAATTAGTGATTTTCAATCCTCTTTATCTTCTTGCTATTTGGTCCAAAGATAGTGGTGTTATAGGTTGATGGAAAGCTTATGAAGATACTTTCCATAGAAATTGATCCCAAATCAATCTGATGTGTCTATCAAGAGTTATAAGCTTTTAATGAGGGTAGGGAGAGGTCCAAAATCCGAGTGACCACTTTTTGATTTGATTCAATCTTGCTTGATTCTGAATCCATTGTTTTGAGTATCCTACACAAGAAACTGAAGATCAAGACTAAGTTTGATGTTATTCCATGAGAATCAGAAATACATCTTTGAGGAGGCCAAGATCAAAGATTCTCAAGTGGATTCTCCTATCATCACCCTTGAAGACTATCATGGAGAGATGGGGCCAAGAATTGAGGAGTCACCTCAAATCTTTTCACCAAGGAGGTCACAAAGAGAAATATCTGAGCCTAAGAGGCTTACATATGGAGATAGAGGCAAGCAAGTGGAACTCAACTCCACTAATTATGCCTATTTTATTTCACATGAGGAGCCAAAGGATGTATATGATGCACTCAATTCGAAGGAATGGTTTCTAGCCATGAAGGAGGAATATGATGCTTTGGTGGCCAACAAGACATGGGAGCTTGTGGATCTTCCATCCAACAAGCACACCATTGGTTGCAAATGGGTTTTTCGAGTCAAATATAATCAAGATGGCACAATCAACAAGTACAAGGCAAGGCTTTGTGCAAAGGGTTTTGCTCAAGTTTATGGACTTGATTATGAAGAGACTTTTGCTCCAGTTGCAAAGATGGTATAAATTAGAATCATAATTTATATTGCATATTTTTTCAATTGGCAAGTTTTTCAACTAGATGTCTTTAATGCATTTTTAAATGGATATCTAGAAGAAGAGATTTATATGGATCAACCTATTGGGTTCATCCATGACAAGAACAAAGTTTGCTTGCTTTTCAAAAGAAAATATGGACTAAAGCAAGCACCAAGGTCGTGGTATTCTTGACTAAACATCTTTCTTGATTCACTAGTATTTAATCTTAGTAACTATGATTTTTCCTTGTATGTCAAATTTCATGATAGAGATATTGTCATTCTTCTCATTTATGTTGATGACATCATTTTAATAGGAAGTTGTATCAAGTTAGTTGAGGAAACCAAAGTTGCACTTGAAAAAGAATTCAAGATGCAAGATCTTGGAAAAATTCATTACATATTAGGATTAGAGATTAACTTTCATAATGAAAAAGCTTTTGTATGTCAATCCAAGTATGCTCTTTCAGTGTTAAAAAAGCTCGATATGCTAGATTGTAAGAGTATAGAAACTCCTATGGAGCAAATTGTCAAAGACCCTAACAAAGGCGATGAAAGATCCTTCGAGGACATCACTCTTTTTAGGAGTCTTATAGGCTCCTTAATTTGGCTCACTATAACTAGGCCTGATATAAGTGCCAAGCTATGCAAAATCCTACTATTCATCATTGGAAAATGGCCAAAAGAGTACTTAGATATATATCTTCAACTTTTGATTATGATTTGTTATATAAAAGTGAAGATCTTTCTATAGTTGGCTATTCTGACTCGGATTTTAAAGCAGATCAGAAATCTACAAGTGCTTATGTCATATATCTTGGAGGAAACTTGATATCTTGGCTTTCCAAGAAGCAAGATACTATATCTCTCTCATCTTGTGAAACTGAATATAAGGCACTCACTACTACAACAAAAGAAGTGCTTTGGATAAAGAGGTTGCTAGTGGAGCTAAAGATAATCATGGAAGATGATCTACCTATGATCATGTGTGACAATATTTTAGCACAAGCCCTTGCCAACAATCCGATATTTCATGCAAGGAGCAAACACATCGAGGTTGCACATCACTTCGTGAGAGAGAAGCTCATTGGAGGTGAAATCTACTTGGAGCACATCGACACATCATCTTGTATTGCAGATTTGCTCGCCAAACCTTTGAGAAAAAATTCCTTCATCAAGCATAGAGCCAATCTTGGAATAATACCAAGATCCATGTTCAAGTCAACATAGATTGTTTTTAGGAGTGTTGAAATTGAAAAATCATCTATCTTGACTTTAGGCTTGATACAAAGTCTTATCAATGTAAGTTTGTTGTTTCATAAATGTAAATGCCAAATTTGGCCTAGATGGAACTCGAGCTATATGGGTTTCTCATGTCTAGTTGGTAGAATACAACTTGCATAAAGATTGTAGACTTTAAAATGACATTAATATGCTTGTAGAAACTCGTAGCATATCACATGCATTTATTGTAAGTGATCCATAGTGACATGTGAGGCATGCACAAAGTGAAATGGACACATGCATGAAGATTTGAATAGTTCTAGTTAGAAATAGGACACTTGGTAAAAGTAGGTAGAGATACATGCATGAGATGTGACAAATGTCACTTAGACTCTAGTTTTCACTTTAGATGTGAATGAAAGGTGGATGGATGTGGTTCTACCTCAAGCTACCTCAAACTCCATAAATATGTCTAGCTATTCTCATAATCTTTGATGAAGAACCAAGCTTTGTAGCTATTCCATGCCATTTTGGATCAACACCATTATTTGCTTGAATCTCTCTCTCTCTTTCTCTCTCTAACTCGTGTTGAGGCTTATGCTCATACACTAAATTCTTGTAATTTTGCTCTCTTGTAATCAAAGCTATCATTCTTTGATTCTTAGCATGCTAGATTGTGATTAAGCCATTAAATTATGTACTAGATCTTGCTATTCAATCTAGAATAAGTTTTTTGTGCTAATCATAAAGCTTAATAAGATCAATCACCTTTGTGGATCATTCCCACACGTGTGAACATTCTGGAAATTTTGTCATGGCATCGGAGCCAAATTGAGTTTTGCATGCTATTATCTCTGATTGTTCAAGAATTTGTGAGCTAATTCAAGCAAAAAAGTAGTTAATCACTTTTCTTTACCTTTCCTTGAAAAGTGTTTGGATCAAAGTGGATAGAAACTGAATTTTCAGGTCAGAACAGTGATTGTATGGAATTCTAGAATTTTGCACGTGTAAAACTTAGTGATTTTCAGTCCTCTTTATCTCCTTGCTATTTGGTCCAAAGATATCGGTGTTATAGCTTGATGGAAAGCTTATGAAGAGTACTTTCTACACTGTATTCACTCCAAATAATTTTGTCGAATAAAGAATTACCTCCAAATACTCAAAATTTTCCATCGTTAATTATTTAACAAGTATCTCAAAAGCTTGGTTTGTTCAATTTTAATAACCAAAATTATCAAACCCACAATAACCAACTGATCGGTGTTCCACCAATTTGAAAAGGAGAAAACCAAAAAACTCGATTTAATTCTATTTACTGGGAGTACCAATACTCTAGAGTTAAATGGTTTTAGATAGCATCGTACCAAGGAATCTAATTCCTATACTGGGTATATGTCTAAGAACCATACTATTCATCCCTTTCCGTCAAGATCGGCTTAGAAAATTCCATTTCCACAACCAAATATTACAGCTTAACCAAAGGTCCAACAGTACTAAGGTTCCAAAATAAATTGGCTTAGCAAAAATGTCAAAGTGATAATGCTCCAACAACATGCATATTGTCCCTAGAGAAAGGAAATCCAAATTCCTTCAACTCCTTATATGGGAGGCAATACAGAAAAATCCAAGGTCAAACTTTGACAATCTAACACCAAGAAACCAAAATTTCTATAACTAGGTGCTAGTAACTTTAACTTCTGGAGTTGATCTAGAAAACCCATTTCGAACCAACTCAAAGTTACTAAATGTCAAAATTCTATCAAGCCTTGATCAAGCGGCATGTAACAGCATCGATGCAGCTAGTCACCCAATTTCCCAAATTGTCGACCACTCATCATGCTTCAAAGCAACTTTAAACACCCAACATATGCATACCAAATAAAAAACCCTAAGGATTTTGGTTTCTAAAAAAACAAAAGCCATGGGCCCTACCAAGAAACAACCCTATCTTTTTTTTAAAGAAAGATAAAAAGGAAATAGGGCCAACTACACACTTCACAAACCATCGGGTTTCCACCAGCAAGAGAGAGAACGACCAAAGGCTTCCAAGGTTTTCCCAGCAACAGTGCGAGTTCCATCGCTTGAAGGATGGTAGGATAGTATGAATAATCTGTTTCTGAAGATTATGTTGATTATTAAAAGCCCCAACAACATGCATATTCTCCCTAGAGAAAGGAAATCCAAATTCCTTCAGCTCCTAATATGGGAAGCAATACAAACAAATCCAAGGTCAAACTTTTACAATCTAACACTAAGAAACCGAAGTTTCTATAACTGGGTGCTAGTAACTTTAACTACCGGAGTTGATCTAGAAAACCAATTTCAAACCAACTCAAAGCTACTAAATGTCAAAATTCAATCAAGCCTTGATCATTCAGCATGTAATAGCATCAATGCAGCTAGTCACCCAATTCCGCAAATTGCCGACCACTCATCATGCTTCAAAGCAACTTTTGTGACACCCAACATGTGCATACCAGAAAACCCTAAGGATTAAAAAACAAAAGCCATGAGCCCTATAAAAAAACAACCCTATCTTCACCAACAAAGATAAAAAGAAAAAATAGGGCCGGCTCATCACCCACCATTGGGTTTTCCATCACCGAGAGAACGACCAGAGGCTTCCAAGGTTTCCCCTGCACCAGTGCGAGTTCCATTGCTTGAAGGATGGCAGGAATGCCACTCAAACGGCCTATATCATCATGTACTCTGATCAACAAATTCAGCCAGATTCAACCAACGATTTCATGCATTGAATGGTCTGCTAGGATTCTTCCTAGATGCATAAAACCTCCATTGATCACATCAGGGGAGCGTTCATCAATTTACCTGCAGGGAAATATCCTTCCACAAGGGTCGCTGGCTCTGCTTCTGAGTTTTCCACCCAAGAAGCTTACCCATCGCTGTCAAGGTAGATTCACTACATTTTAGACAAGCGAATCAGAGAATTACTGCCTTAGCTTCCTCTATCTACATTGACTTCCCAATCACATATTCATAAGCAATCAACAGGGATTCATCAGCTAACTTCTAGCTGTCAACTAGAATCCATCACTCAGTTGGCCAGAATTTGGAAAATTCTCAAATCATAGCATATGTGATTCTTTCTCAGGTGAAAACAAGGCAAAATTGGTAAGTAAGACCAATTGGTGAGCACCACCGATGTAGATGTGCCTCTAGTTTTTAGTTTTCTGCTTACTGAATTATTTAACAAAAACCCAAAAAGTTAGAGCGACAACACATTCAATTTTTCCTATAACATGAAAGTAAACCGGATGAATTTGAGGATAAACTTATCTTCCCTTTACTCACATGCAATTTTTGAAATCCTTCAATACATTCACTTCTTGTTCAAACAGCTTGATAAATTGATTCACAATCCATTTACCAAGGAACAAAAGCTACTAAATAGGATTCAACAATTGCTATTGATAACTCTACATGCCTTGACTGTCCCAAACCTTGTACTGACTCCATTTAGTGTGTTTTGGGCCTCACAAGGATATTAGTTACTTTCGGGTCACGTCTAGTATGATGTGGCATAACTAACAGCTTGTTTCACTGGAGTACCGTGTATCCAAGACTAGGAGTATACTGAATCCTATGTACTAATCATGTACATGATAGTAAGATTTCCTCAGGTTGAGCCATAGTCGCTCATTGTTATCAACGTTACGAGTTTTTTCTTGTAAGCATCTGATAGGATGTCAGCCTAGTAAGATGGAGGATGATAATCTCATGGTGGCAGCGAGGTATCCTCGGTGTGAGTCTTGTGTCTAACATGGTCCGCTTGTGTTTCAAGTTGGATGGTGAACAAGTCAAAATTAGAGTGTGGCAGACTCTTGTTGAGAGCATGGTGTTTGGTTGATACTTTGTGAAGTCAAGTGCTTTGATTGTGTACTTGAGTGTGAGTCAAGTACATGTAGCAGGAAAAATGCATATGATCTCTACGAACACTCTAGGACATTGCTACACATTTTTATTCTGATACTCTTATCACATTTGAGCTTAGATTTGATTTGGTTTATCTATAAAAGCTTCAAATGTGATATTGTAGTAAATGTACAGTTAGTTTGATACTTAAATCACACTTGAGCTTAAGAGAGAAATTTAGAATTAGTAAGCTCAACTATGATTGGATTGTTAGTGTACTTAACAGTTCTTATGTATTGATTCAGTTTAGTAGGCTTCAGTTAAGAAGCCAGCTCGGGGGCTTGTCCCGGGCCGATAACGGAATTACATCTGTATATAGCCTAAAATGCCACGTAGAGGCCAATAGTGAATTTTTATTAGGTCTATGCCACATGGCATCCTCATGCAAAGGGGACCTTTACTTGTATATGTATCAGTCTCTTTGTAATAAAGATGCTTTTGCTTTGTGAGCTCTTTTGCTTTATGTGAGCTCTTCCATCACTCTATTACTTGTGGATGTTGTTTATGGTTTCGATGGTTGGCAACTAGTCAATGATTGCATCTCTGATCTGTACTCTCCACTAGATCAAAATTTTTGCATAGAATGTTAACTGTTTCATCCTCTATTGTCTTGTGCTCATAGCTTCAATCTGACTTGTGTGTATTTGAGGGAATCCGCGGCTGGAAGAGCCCATTTCAAAGCCCCAGATCGCTGACAGCCGTCTAATCGATGATGATGTGAATCAACGGTGAGGTTTGAGCGTGGGGAGACAAATGTAAGCCACAGGATCAAAGGCCACCATTGGATTCAATTGAAGAGGGCCTTGAAGAATTGAAGTGCATTCAAACCTTCAACTTCATTAAAAAAATTTAAAGTGAAAGTTGAGTTGGGTCCCTTCACAAGTGAAGAGTGAAGTTTCTTCAAAGTGAAGAAACAATTTAAAAACAAGGAAAATCCCTATTTTTGGGTCCTTTGGCCGTTTTGACCCAAACAAAAGGCTATAACCTCCAAACGAAGGGCACCCGAACTGTACTTGCAAGTACAATATAGCAAAACAGAGTGATTGCAGTGGAGAGAGTGTTCGGAGTGTGCCAAAAGTAATTTCACCATTCCACTGGGCACGTAGTTGGGAGTTGACGACTGAGTGCATTTCGGAAGGCGATGCCGATTTGGCTTTCGAATTGGTGGAAAAGCGGCAAGTGGTCTGGTAAGGGAAAAAGTGCAGGTCATTATTTTCAACTTCTGACATCACAGTTGGCCTCAACATACTGTTTTTAGTCTACGACAGAAGTTTCAAGCAGTTTTGCGATGACAAACATGGGAGAGTCTATTTTGAGTGAAAGTAGCAAATTGGAAGGGATTTCCAACTATGTAGTGTGGAAATTTAAAATGAAAAACATATTGATGGAGAAAGACGTGTGGGAAGTCGTCACAGGTGATGAGAGAAGGCCGCCAAATGAAGCGGATATCAAAGTGTTCGACAAAAAGATGAGGAAAGCTTTGACCTTCATTAACTTGTCAGTGAAGGATCACATCATTACCCACATTTGTGATGCTGTTACACCCAGACAAGCATGGGATGTGCTAAAGGAGTAGTTTGAGACATCAAATCCATCAAGAATTATGTTTCTGAACTCAAAGCTGAATAGTGCCTGAATGGAACAAGGAGAACACATTCATACGTACATGACCAGAATCAAGACAATGAGGGATGAACTGCATTCTATTGGTGAGCGCATACGTGATGTGGGGCTGGTGCACAATGCATTGTGCAGCATTGCAGAACCCTATCAGATGTTTGTGAGCAGAATAGCATCAAGAGAAAGATTGCCAACCTTTGACGAGCTCATAGGAATCTTGATGCAAGAAGAGCAATGGCGAGAAATGGTGAAAGCTAGACGTCAAAATACTAACGATCAGGCACTTGCGACACGCCAAAAACAAGACAAGGCCAAGGGCAAGAAGATGTCTAATCAGCAATTTTCCAAGACTCAGGAGGATGAGAGATATTCCAGTAAGACCAAGAAGAAAGACAAGTGCTTCCATTGTGGTAAAAAGGGCCATTGGAAGAGTGAATGTCGCAAATTCCTAGCGGAACAAGGCAAGGGAAAACCAAAGCAAGCAGGTAACCTTGTCGATGAGGGTGAGATTGAAGACTCTAGCATCTTCATATCTGCATTATCATCCAATCAAGATGATCAAGCATGGTATATTGAATCAGGAGCCACAAGACACATGACAGGTAACAAGAATTGGTTCAGTAGCTTGAAAGTGTTGGATAATGGAATGTCCGTTTCACAAGCAAATGGTGAGGTATGCAAGATCAAGGGGATAGGTACCGTTTCAATTCAATAACATGATGGCAAAAGCAGGATGATCAGGGAGGTACTTTACGTACCAGGTTTGATGAAAAATCTACTTTCTTTTAGAGTCATTACTGATCAAAGGTTGAAAGTGGAATTTGCCCATGATCGTTGCTTTGTGAAGGATGTGAACCAAAAGTTCAAAGTTATTGCGGATGGAGTAAGGGAGCCCAATACAAAATTGTACAGGTTGAATGCTACAATCAAGGGGCAACATGGACTCGTATCATCCATTCCATTGCAAACTGAGATGTGGCATAAGAGGCTTGGTCACTTGAACTTGGGAAGCCTCAGTTTGATGAGAAAATTGGAGATGGTAACATGATTGCCTACTATAGAAGACCACTTGAAATCGATGTGCGAATCATGTGTATATGGGAAGCAGCATCGAGAGAAGTTCAATAAAGATGGTGTTGCAAGAGCAAAGAACATCCTGGATCTAATCCACATAGATTTATGCGGGCCTATGAGGACCATGTCCTTAGGTAAAGCCTTCTATTTCATGACCTTTATTGATGATATGTCACGTAAGACGTGGATCTACTTCTTGAAGAAGAAATCGGATGCATTTGACAATTTCAAGAGCTTCAAAGCATTTGTTGAAAATCAGACAAGTAGGAAGATCAAAGCCCTAAAATCAGATAGTGGAGGTGAGTATAAGTCTAATGACTTCAATGATATTTGTGATCAATGTGGGATTAAAAGACAATTTACACAAGCTCATACTCCTGCTCTTAATGGTGTAGTTGAGCGCAAGAATCGTACGATTGTGGAAAGAGCCAGATCTATGCTAGTTGAGATGAAATTACCAAAAGATTTTTGGTCAGAAGCATGCAGTACGACAGTCGTGTGCAAATGTTCAATTAGATATGAGAAAAAGAAAAGTAGACAATAGTATGGTGGGTAATCACTCTCACATGAGTGGAACGCAAGAGAGAATCTTGCCTTCACTCAAATGTGACCACTACTTTCAAGGAACCGATTTCACTGCTACTTGTGTGCCCTCTTTTGGTGCTAGTGAGTAATGTTGGATTGTTACTTGATTCAACTTATATCATGTGCTGCATGTAATTAGACCATGAGATTACTAAATGTAATGCCAAATATAGTCATGGAGTTAATTTAGACTAGATTTAGTCAATAAAGTGGCTTGAACAACCTCGCTATAACTTTGAATAGCGTAACTGTAATAATGATTGTAAGGCCCAATTTAACTAAATAAGGCCCAAACTTATAGTAGAGACACAAGTAACCACTATAAGTAGCTGAGGTCGTGCTAAATTTGGAGGCTATTATTCATTTGTCTAATTTAAACTTTTGCTGCTCTCTTTGTGATCTTGAAGCTTCTCTTTGAGAGCTTTCTTGATGGAATTTGTGGTTCATGTGCCTAAAATCACATGAGGGCTATGATCATGCTCTAGATTCAGGCCCTATCTCTTGAATGATCAATAATCATAATGGATCTTACTTTTTCTTTGCCAATTTTGGTGAAGATTTTTCAATTTTGTCTACTTTCTTGATACTAGTTTTTCTTGATTTCTTGTTTTACTATGCAAATGTGATGTACATGCATGGATTGTATGTTTTAATGCTAAGATTGGCACATGACAACTTCCTCATCTTAGGGCTTCTTGGGGTGGTAGAAGACTTGTTACTTGGACAGTGAATATGGGCCCAAAAGGCCAAACACGCTTTTAGATTACATTGGACATGCCCCTACATGCCATGTGAGGTGGGACCTTCAGCGTGCCATCTATGGGCCAGTCCATTTTTTATTTTTTTGACTTGGCTAAATGCCCTAACATGTGCACTTGTTGGGTGGCAAGTCTACAAAGTATAGTGGAGTATTTCAAATGCTTGGTACTTATTGCCTCACAACTAATGTTGGTGGTATGTTGCCCTCTCCTATTGATGCTCGCTAGACAACCTTGTTTTTGCATTGCAAATGCTTTTCCATATCACTTGGAGCACATTCAGAACCACTTTTTTTTTTTTATTGAAATATCTCTAGAGAACTTGCCCTTATTTGTGGGGCTAGACTCCCCACCTCAACGAGAGGAAGTGAAGTCTTGCCAACTCGCCACTTAGATTCTCGACTCTCTTTACATGTGCACACATGGTTCATTCACTTTCTTGATGTCACAAGGCATCCTCAATGGGGTGATGGGCCTCGTATAACACTTTCCTTGCCACTCGACATATTCATGGATCTATATTCCCAACCATTGCACAGTGTGGGAAGTTCGAGTTGGCCTCGTGCGCTATATTGACATGCATCAACGTCAACAAGCAAGGACCAGTTGCCCCAAGGGAAGAGGCGATAACATGTCAAGGTAAAGCGATGCAATGTGGGTGTAAAATCAATTGCACTCTGAAAAGATACTCTCCCTTGGACCCATGGTGACATTAGGAAGGTTAAGTGTATTCCTCACCATGGCCAAGGAGGCAAGTAGGGTCCCAATCCTAAACAATGCTTGTGTCGTGCTGAGGAATAAGCTCATCCCCATAGCAAAGGCATGGGTTATGGACCATGGTTCACATAGAAAGATACTCTTACTAAAAGACTCATTTAAGAAGCATTTTTTTTTGGGGGCATATGGATAATTGATGAAGGCTGTACAGCAGGCTTGGAAGGGCGTACCCTTCATTCCAAGGAAGGCTATCTTTTTTGGTAAACTTCAGCTTGACATGTTAATTCAGGTTTTTGCCTTTCAAATGAAAAGCAGGATAACCCTTAAGCCCTTCAAGGCACATTTATCCAAGCCTCAAGGGATGCTCACGTGTTTGACTTTAGATTCCTTTGAAAGGCAAAGGAGTGCAGCTTGCAAATTCTAGCGAATGTGATCTTTTGCACAATTGGCTTGCTCAGTATCTAGGGTGAAGCTCAGACTTCATTCTACTCGTTTATTTTTTGTGGGTTGATGCAGACTTGCTCTATTTGTGCTTACAGCCTTCCTTCAACAAATGAATTCTAGTGAAAGCACAGCAGATCAGAACCAAAAGCCCAAAGACATGAATTTGTGAATGAATGGTGAAGTGGGTAGCAGGAGTTTGCAGGTAAAAGCATCAGCAAAGGCTCTAATTTTGGGTTCAAGGCAAGAGAAGTATTATGCATCATAGGTAACAACGGTTGTTTATTAGGAAAGAAAGGGAAGACGAGCTGACATAGTTTCCATGGAGCCAGTGAGAGTAGTGTTGCTGCTGCTGCTTGTTTGTGCTGTGCAAGTGTGTTTTGTAAGGGGCATACGGCTGGAGCTGAGTCATGCCAGTGGAAAGTGTTTATCGGAGGACATTCCGAGTGACGTGATTGTGGTGGGAAACTATCGCGTGGTCACGGATAATCTTCCTCAGGGCACTCCCGTCAAAATCAAGGCTCAGGTTTGTGGATTTGCATCTTCCTTGTGTTCTCATTCGAGACCTGATAATCATCTCCAGTGAAGGAAACACACTCTTTCAGCCGGTTACTTGGTTCATAGAATTTGAAAACAGTCCCTTAGAGCTCAATTCGAAGGGTTTTGAAATCTTTTGATCCGATGCAAGTTTTGGATCTTTAGTTTAGTCCTAACTGGAATTCTGCCACTTATTTAGATAAGTTTTTAATGATAGCATCTAAGTCGATAACTCTTCAAAGCGAGGGGATGCGTGATGTAACTTCAAGGTCTCGCTCTCTCTTATCGCAATCCACAGTTAAAACAAACAATCCCTAATATCTTTCACATGAATCTTATTCTTTTGATACTTTGCTCGATTCTATTTTTAAAAGAAAAATACAAATCTTCAGATCTCAAGCAAATCTAGTTGTAAGTGTTATGAGTTAATGCAAGTCAAAATGCACTATCCAGATGAGTCCACTCGTTTGCTTGGAGTCCAACTAACGAGTGCTAAGGGTGGTTTTAGACTACATTGCTTGGCAAGTCCCCAATCCAAACTGGAGTTCTCGGAGGACCCATTGGTCCATGGAGAAAAAATGGGTTTCTCAAACTGTGATGTTTATATAATATATGTATCATGCATGCTGCGGAACGCGTTCCGGAGGGGTCAGCATTCTGAAATGCTCGTTCCGGAAGCCTTCCGGACCCCGGAACGCTGTTTTTTTTGAAAGAGAGAGAACTAGGTTTGATCAAACTAATTGATTTAATAAAACTAACTGGCTATCAACCCTAAACGCTAATAATTGTTTTGACATGTCTTTGAACAGACCAGACATAATAGGGCCAAGTGATCTTAAATGTTGATAAAGACAACTGTGGCTCTAGTAAGCTGCTAGAATATTAGAAGTCATGTAGAGACATCGACATAGGCTCAGCTGCTGTCACTCATGTGAAATAGCGGCCAAGGGAAATGATTGGTAAGGACTAATCAGTAGCAACAAGCCATGGGCACAATCTAGGAGGTTATTAGTATCTATAGACTCTAGAGTATCAAGTGTAAGTGATCATGATTGTTGACGGGCAAAATTAGGTAAGTGAGAATAGATGACTATGGCTTGATTTTGTTGTGATGTGGAACCATGCTTATTTGGGAGGAGCTTTATGCTTACCTAAGTGATCTCTATACTAGTATACTCGAGTAAATGCTAGGTGTTAAAAGATGCTATAGAGTTGATTTGTATGTTATGAAGGGCAAAAGTATGGTTTCCAATCAGTTCATATCTAACCAGTGCATCAACAATAGATATGATGCATAGGGCATTCTGGGTCTAGATATCCATAGCTCTGACGGTCCAGAGAAACTCGCCTACTACCTTAGAGCAAGCTCTCAAATATGCTCAAATCCATG
The DNA here is from genome assembly GCA_029204225.1 of Diphasiastrum complanatum. Classification (NCBI taxonomy): domain Eukaryota; kingdom Viridiplantae; phylum Streptophyta; class Lycopodiopsida; order Lycopodiales; family Lycopodiaceae; genus Diphasiastrum; species Diphasiastrum complanatum. Next base: position 37,130,501 of record CM055101.1, read on the forward strand.
ATGATTCAGTGGGTAGGAAGAAACATCAATCCTTTTCTGAGCAGCCTACTAAGAAAGACTTTCAATTTAGAAAGAAATTTTTAAAAAGAAAGAAAGAAGATAAAGTAAAAAATGAAGCTCCTTAGAAACGTCCATCATCGTACAGCCCTCAAAACCAGAAGATTTTGAGAAAGCCAAACAAGAACGTTTGTGCTTTGTGTGTATGGGCAAGGGTCACACAGTCAGACAGTGTCCCAAGGGGCCATTCATTAAAAAAGATAAAAAAGATAAAAAACAAGTTCATCTTGTTCAAACTGTAAGCTTCCCAAGTGACTCGGCAGCTTCCCAGATAAAAGTGTTTCATGAAGATCATGAACATTGTTGCCAATTAACTTCTGCAATGCTAGCTAGACCTTTCAGCTTTGGGCCACATGACCTAGTACATATGCATGGTAAGATTGGCAACCAGTCAGTAAGAGTCATGGTTGATGATGGGGCAACCCATAATTTCATCAACTACACCCTAGTTAAGAAACTCAGACTTCCAGAGGTACATAGTTTCATTAGCTAAGGGTGAGGACAAGAAAATTTTGGAAACTATGGTAAGCAGTTCAAATCTTGATATTCAGGGGTATCAAGATGAAATTAACTTTCAGATGATGCACCTGGATCGTACAGACCTTGTTCTCAGGAGAGACTGGCTTTTCAGCTTAGGGCCTTCCCTCCACAGAAATTATCAAGAGAACACCAGGGGGAGCATGATGTTCCCAACAGTCCTATGGTTTGCAGTTTAGAGCTCCGTCAGCTAATCGGGGATAGCGACCGTCAGATATTCTTATGTGACCTTCAATTTATTCCAGAAGTTTTACAGCAGCAAGTACATAAATTAGAAACTTTATTTTCTAAATTTAAAAATGTTTTTCTTAAAGCTTTACCGCATGGTTTACCACCTAGCAGAGATGTAGATCATGTAATAAACCTACTACCAAGTATAGCACCTGTTTCTAAACCTCCGATGAAAAACTAACTAGGACCAGTAGTTCACCGTGGGCATCACCAGTCCTTTTGGTGAAAAAGAAAGAGGGGTCTATGTGTCTCTGCGTAGATTACAGAGCCCTCAATAAGGTCACTATTAAGAATAAGTACCCAATGCCTCGGGCAGACGAGTTGTTTGATCAACTCGACGGGGCTAAGGTTTACAGTAAAATTGACTTAGATCGGGATAGCATCAGGTCCGTATAAAAGCGGAGGATGTCCCGAAAACAGCTTTCAGGACTCGTCATGGTCATTATGAGTTTAAGGTGATGCCATTTGGGCTCACAAATGCTCCAGCTACCTTTATGACTTTGATGAATAGTGTCCTCAGACCATACTTAGGTAAGTTTGTAGTCATATCGTATTTCTAGATGACATCCTCGTCTACAACAAAACGAGGAAGGAGCATCTTAAACACCTCAGAAAGGTGTTTTGACTGCTTAGAAAGCATAAGCTTTATGCTAAAAAACCTAAGTGTGAATTCTTCATTGAAGAAATAGCTTATTTGGGTCGCATTATCTCGGCAAATGGGATTAAGATGGACCCTAGTAAGGTTAAAGCCACACTCAGTTGGCTGAGACCTCAGAATATTTTAGAACTACTGATCTTTCTAGGTTTGGCGGGATATTACAGACGATTTGTCAAAGAATATGCTCAGATAACAGGTTCTATGACAAATCTTCTTAAGGGGAAGGGAAAGGAGTTCAAATGGAAGTCCGCACAGCAGGAGAGCTTTGATGCTCTCAAAACAGTTGTAGCTACTGCACTAGTTCTAAAGGTCGTCGACCCCAATCAGCCATTTGTGGTCGAAATAGATGCTAGCAACTTTGCGGTTGGTGCTGTACTAACTCAGAATGGACGACCAGTTGCGTTCGAGAGTAAAAAACTCGAACCAGCACAAACTAGGTATAGTGCCTACGAAAAGGAACTCTTCTCCATAGTACATGCCCTTAAGACTTGGAGGCATTATTTGTATGGTGCCAACTTTGAGGTCCTGACAATGAAAGCCTCAGATATCTTTGCAATCAGCCTGAGCTCAGAGGTCGGAAAGCTCGTTGGACTGAGTTAATGCAAGAGTTTGATATGTCTATCAGATATAGACGGAGGAAATTCAACACAATAGCAGATGCCCTTAGTAGAATGCCTATGATAAACGAGCTGAGTTTTACTTAGATTCGTAGTGAGTTTACTCAAGTCCTTGAGAGGGAAGTGCTAGCATGATGCTTACTTCTCTACTATCTAGAGCTCAGTCCAGAGCAGACAGTTACAGATTCCAGAACCAGTTCCCGGGGCTGGTGCCAATTCATCCAAGAATACGGCAGCTTCCGTTGAGGATGATGAGTCCAAGTATATGTCAAATGACATTGAGGACTCAGAGCCTGTTTTACCCAAGGAAACCCAGTGGTTGAGGGTCAGTTGACTCAAGGATTCAAATGGAAACAGTATTCCATTCAGGATGAGTACTTGCTCTATAGAGATAGAGTATGTGTCCCCAATTCAGAGGATTATATGCAGCAGGTCCTATATGAGTGTCATGACAGTCCTAGTGCGGGGCACCCAGGCGTTCAAAAGACCTATGAGCTTCTTCGTAGGCAATTTTCTGGCCCAATATAAAAAAGGACGTTCAACAATATGTAACCAGTTGCCAGAAATGTCAGGTTAATAAAGCAGAGCATTTGAAGGTAGGAGGGTTGTTACAGTCCTTAGATATACCAGCTGGTAAGTGGGAAAGTATCTCCATGGATTTTATAGTAAACCTGCCTAAGACCCAAAAGGGTAATGACGCTATATGGGTCACAGTTGACCGTCTGACCAAAATGGCTCACTTTATTCCGACTAAAACAACCGTTAGAGCTCTAGAGTTAGCGAGGTTGTTTATAGATGGACTATTAAAAAATTGTACGATCTACCTTCCGGCATAGTCAGCGACCGGGACAATAAGTTTAATGGAAAATTTTGGAGGGCAGTATTCCATCATCTCCATAGTAAACTAAACATGAGTACCACCAACCATCCACAGACGGACGGTCAAACAGAAAGAGTAAATCAGGTGTTGGAGGATATGCTTTGTGCATACGTCAGCAAAAAGTAGACTATGGGAGAAGTATCTCTCGATATTAGAGTTTGCTTATAACAGTACTATTTTGGTTATATTTTTAACGATTCTTTGCAGCGAATTGTGAACTTAGCGAATCGCGATTCGCTGCAACTATGAAATATATATATATATATATATATATATATATATATATATATATATATATATATATTAGGCGTGAGGGTCCGGGCCAAAGTGCTCGCGTCCGACGTCCGGACCCGAACGCGTCCGACCCTCGGACGCGGGGTAGGACGCGTCCTTTTTATTTGTATTTTTATTTTTTTTTAAGGCTGGACGCGTCCGGGGCCCCGGACGCGTGTTTTAAAAAAAAAAAACAAAATTACGCGGGCCTGCGGACAGTCCGCAGAAGTTCCTGAGACAGAGAGGGGGCGGAAGGGGGGGAGAGAGAGAGCGTGGGAGAGAGAGAGAGAGAGAGAGAGAGAGAGAGAGAGAGAGAGAGAGAGAGAGAGAGAGAGAGAGAGAGAGAGAGATGGTGTTTGTGTGTGTGTGTGTATGTGTGAAAATTGTGTGTGTGTGTGTGACTTTTCTATTGTTGATTTGTGTGCATACAGTTGTGTGTGTGTGGTGATCTGTGTGTGTGAGAGAGAGAGGAATAGACAGAGAGTGTGAGGGACGGAGAGAGAGGATTTGTGTGCGTTCACTGTGTGTGTGTGTGAGTTTAGGATTTAGGTTTAAGGGTGCTTGGGTTTAGGGTTTAGGGTGGGAGAGAGAGCTTGGATTTTCGTGCTTCTGTGTGTGTGCGCGTGTGTGTGTGTGTGTGAGAGAGAGAGAGAGAGAGAGAGAGAGAGAGAGAGAGAGAGAGAGAGAGAGAGAGAGAGAGAGATGGCTGCTCGTCCCCTTTGGGATGAGGTGGAGGTGATGCCCGACAAAAAGTGGCGTTGCCCTTTTTGTCGAAAGCAGTTCACAGGGAACGCCTCTCGGGTTTGAGCACATCTAGGGGGGTTGCGAGTCCGACCCACGGGGGGACGCTACGGGATCGGCATTTGTATGGTCATCCCCGTTGCGGAGAGGGCTTGCAACCCACCGCCCCCACTATCGCATCTGCACCCGCCACCGCCGCTGCATCTGCACCCACCTGCGCCTCCGCCAGTACTCCCCATGGATCCACAGCCTCCAATGCTGCACCTACGCCTCTGCCATCACCGCCAGATTTGCACGACCCGTCCACTTTCTCCGCTTCCGCACCTGCACCTATGCCACCACCTCCAGATCCGCATCGTCCATCCGCATCCTCCCAGCCATCCACATCCCGAGGCCCCAGACAGATGTCCATGCCGGGATCTTTCAGAGAGGGGCAGCACAGAGAGGCCACCAGGACCATAGCACAGATGTTCTATGACCTGAACCTCCCCTTTATCATGGCATCATCCCGCATCTTTCGAGAGGCTATCTCGAAAGTTGCAGTCTACGGGCCCGACTACACACCACCCACAACCGACGCACTACGAGGCCCTTTGCTCCAAGACCGGGTTGCATCAGTTAGAGAGAGATTGGCCACACTGCACGAGGCTTGGGATAGATACGGCTGTTCCATCATGGCTGATGGGTGGACTGATCGTCGCAGACGTCCACTCATCTACGTGATTGTTTCCAGTTGTTACGGTTCCATGTTCCTGCGCAGCATCGACGCCTCCGAGGCAGGGAGAGTGCATTCGGCCGAGTACATTTACGGCATCATTCGCACAACGATCGAGGAGGTCGTGCCACATCGCGTTGTCCAGGTATAATATTCTTTCATTGGTTGCTTGCTCATTTGCTTCTTGATGTTGATACAATAGTTTTGCGTAGTTTTCGATTGATTGCAATGTGTTTCCGAGCTGTGAACTGATCGTGTGAACGTATCGCGAAAGGTTGTGACGGACAATGCGTCCAACTGCCGCAGTATGGGGGAGCTTCTTATGGCAGACTACCCCCCCATTGTCTGGACTCCATGCGCCGCACACTCACTTGACCTCCTCCTGCATTCCATCGGGCGCCTGCCTTGGGTCAGTGACATTCTCATGAGGGCACTTGCAGTTGTGGACTTCGTCACACGCAAGCGCCGCATGACGGCCCTTTTCCGCACATTCAGTAGGTAACCTGCCACTTACTTTTTGGCTCGTTCAAGATGCTCCTTTTTTTTTGCTCGTTTCATGTATGCCTCACATTCCGTTTGTCAATGCAGGCTCGACTTGAAGAAGCCCGCTCGCACCCGCTTCGCCTACCAGTTCATCATGCTTGAGCGGCTACACAAGCTCAAGGGTGAATTGCGGCACATGGCCACTTCGGCAGAGTTCACCGCCATGGACCTGTTCACGACCCCAGAGGGCTTGGCCTTCCACGAGATCCTCTTCATGGAGCCTTTCTGGGTGGATATGCAGCAGCTGATGGATGTCATGCGCCCCATCTACTCTGTTCTGAGGCTCGTTGATCGCGAGGGGTGCACGATGGGCCTCATTTACGAGTTCATGGACCGCATAGGTGAGTCTCTCCACCGTTCTGAGCTGGACCCTGCCAGGTATAACTTTCTTCCGTTTCACCATCCTTACTTCCATTTCGCACTCTGTTTCTTCTTGCTGCCGCAACACGATGGTATGTAACTGTTGCCTCCGTGTGGTTTGGTCCACAGGTTGGAGCCTATCAGGCGCTTGTGGCAGCGGCAATGGGAGAAGTTTCATCGGCCCATTCAGAGTGTGGCCCACGTACTGCATCCGTTGTTTCAGAGCGAGAGGCAATACGACGATGCAGAGCTGCGTGCGGACTGGTTCGCATACATCCGCCTCCTCAGCAGCGACACTGGGTTCCGCAGCAAGATTGAGGTGCAGATGCTCGGTTACAGGTAAACTCTTGATCTATCGTACGCTGTTGTTCGTTCAATTTCCCTGCGCAAGCTCAAGTGTACTCAAGCATATCGTTGCTCAACTGCAGGCACTCTCTGGGGCTGTTCGGCGAGGACCTTGCACGTGTTTGAGAGAACAGGCTCTTGCCTGTATCATGGTGGGAGAGCTACGGCGCCGGACAGCCAGACCTGAGGACGCTCGCGCTCCGAGTCCTTTCACAGGTATGTTGTCTGATCTCATTCATCCAACCAGTTTTCGCATTTTCTCTACAAGGTCAATACTCACTCGAGTTGTTGCCAATTAATGCAGGACTATTCTGCTTGTGTGTGCGAGCGGAACTGGTCAGCGTTCAGCCTTGTTCACACGAACAGGCGGAACCTTCTGACGACGGAGCGGTGCAATGACCTGGTGTACTGCAACACCAACACCAGAGTGGTTCGACGCATCACAGAGAGCATGAGGGCAGGAGGCGCACGCGCCCTACTGCTGCAGGTATATTTTGTTGCTCTGTCGTTTTGCTGGCCTTGCGACCCCTAAGGTCCACGACATCACAAATAAACTTAAGGGACTCGTGATCCGTCGGTACCATGAATTTAGATCCGTACAAAGAATGTCTCCGAACTTTAACGCATAGATGACAACAAAAAAGCTCCTTCTCATAAGTAGAATATCCTAATAAAGGACTACACCCACCACATAGTCACTATCATCCGTTTAGGATCCACTATGTGTAAGATAGGAGCTATAGACACTAACATTTTCAAAGCCTCAAATCTTTGATTCAATTTATCGGTCCATTCAACTGGTGGACTGATTTTACTTTGCCTTCCGACTTTCTTTTTATTACCATTCTTGGTTTTTCTTTTGGCTTGCTTGACTCCCTTAAGAAGGTAACTAAGGCATAATCTTTAATAACTTATGAAAAAATCATGTTCTGGGAAACGCTGCCCCAAAATAGAAACACGTTTCTAGAAACGCAGTGCAACTATGATACAGATGCTTCATAGTTGCAGGATTTTTTGATACCAAAGCACGTGTGGATTACATTTTAAGCTCTGTCAAACTCTCTAAGTAATCAATCTATGTTTGTTTTGGAATTCCTTTTGGGAATGCTGGAGATCTTACGTAGTGACCTATGTTTGTACTTTTGTCCACCGATTTGTGTAGAAGATTGAATCTGCTACTCCTAATCTGGAATTTGCGTATAACCCTCATTGGAACAGTAGTGGTATCCCTATTCTTCATTAGTTGCAATCATGATGTTATTGTAGTGCTGGAATTGGAATATTTGCCTCAATGAATTTCCTTTTTTCAATATATGTCGACTTTTTAGAGGCCAGTTGGCTATTCTTCCTCTATTTTAACACTGACAAACTTAAGCTAAACAATCAACACTGTTCTTTATAACTCAAGGAAGATGACCACATGCAAAAAAAAGCACCATTATGTTTGCTTCAATGATATGACTATGCTTGATGGTTGGCTTTCAGATGTGTTTTATATTTCTCAACAGAAGTCTGGATAAGCTGGATATTTTGTAGTGAGAGTTCAGAAATACTGGCATGCAGATTCTTTCACCACATTCAGAGAGGCTTCACTTTGGAGATAACGTTGAAGCAGGGCATTTTGGCTTCGATACAAAAATATCTGGGATATATACCATCTGCTTTTGGTTGGACAGTAATCCATCAGGACATACTATCAATGTTGATTTTGATATGAAGACGGGTATGGCAGCGAAAGACTGGAATAGCATTGCGAAGAAGGAGAAGATTGAAGTAAGCTGCTACCCCTAGTTGATTTTTTCGAGATGTAATGAAGTGCGTTATTTTAAGATTCTTACTAAAGTTGCTGCAATCCATAATCAGGTGAGTCCGCTTGTCTGAAGTAATGATTTCATCTATGAAAAGTTACAGCCAGGAGCTTAAGTTTTATTCATTGCTATGAGATAGACTGGTTGCAGGATGTTCTAAGCTCTTCAGAACTCATTCCACTTAACTGCTTAGAAGCGACTTATAGATTCTTAGTTCCAGGACTTTTGGTGGCCAGTGTACCTAGCTTTGTGACCTTCTTAATATGTGTACTTTTCTGTGTACATCAACTTATCATTCTTATTTGTTATTTTACAATCCTTTATCACCTTTTGCCATACATTTTTTGCCTTCACATTGACCCTTAGTTGGGTTCATTAAGGAGAGTAATATAATGAACATCTACACCACAGCATCTTTTTTACATTCCACAGTCGTGTGCTTCCAGCTTTACTGGCTTGGATGTTGTGCACTCACACTCCATAGTTGACCATGCTATAGAAACTTGTTGTTGAGTATCTGGCAATCTTTTTAGTAAATCTTAAAGTGCTACTGTGAATACCAGGGAATGGAGCTTGAACTGAGGAGGCTTCAAGATTCAGTGGATTACATTCGTCGAGAGATGCTGAGGTTGAGGGATAGGTAGTGAAGTTATTTCTTTTATGCTTATCGCACTTAATTACGTTGTCTCTAATGGGCCTGCCATGTAGGAAGTAGGTCATGTGAGCATTGTCCCATTGATTTTTTCACTCTGAGATGCTAATTTGATGGATTACTTGTGTGTCACCATCAAATGCTGCAGGGAATCTGAAATGCGCAACATTAATGAGATAACAAATGCTAGGGTGGCATGGTTCAGTATTGGGTCCCTTTTCATTTGCTTGACAGTGGCGGGCTGGCAGCTATGGCATTTGAAGTCTTTTTTTGAAAGAAAAAAATTGGTTTAAGCTTCAAAAGTTCCTTGAAACATTTTTTGTGATTTGACCAAGCTACCTATTTTAGGTGCCCATACGAAAGGGGGTTGTTTCATGATGCATATTTACTTACTACAATGTGCGAGGCCTTTGTGAATTGAATTGGGGCATGGCAATGGAAAAACGGACCATTAGAACCTTGCCAATCGAGTGAGGCAAGACTTTGATAGACAATGTTCGTACTGACAATGGAAAAACGGACCATTAGAACCTTGCCAATCGAGTGAGGCAAGACTTTGATAGACAATGTTCTTATTCATCTTCTTCAACTTTGGTTCTAGTAATAGTGGTCTGTTCAGTTGAAGGCCTTAGAGAGATCAAATGATATAAAGAACATTGAATAGATTGCATGCCAATGACATGTTTTGGATCGGCCAAATAGCTCAAGGTAATCAATCATCAAGACACATCATGTTATTGTTTCCAAATCTTTATGACCGCGATAATAGTTTAATATTATTGTGATCTTAAAACATTGTCCGATGCACTTTCAATGTCTCTCAAAGTTCATATAAAGTATCGATGGCTCTAGTATTGGCTATAATTTGCTTTTTTGTCTTGGTGACTTACCGCTTGAATGATGCTACTTTTAGAGGTAATTAGCAGCAATCGTAAATTAGACTTCTGTTGGTGTTGGTGACTTGTTTTACTTCTTTCTTTGGCTCTGGATGATCATATGAACTTGAATTGAATCTTTGTGATCTTTAATTGTGGTCCTATGAAACCATTGTGGCAACACACGTTTTGACATAGAAGTATTGGAACTTCCTGTTTATAAACATAAACCCTCATAATGAGAATCATGTTGGTTTCGTTCTTTGAGACAATACAACATTTTTTTTATTCATTTAATGGATGATTAAGCACAAGCTGTAAAATAAATTTGGGGTAGAACTATGACTGGTTGGTTGTGGACAAGACAATGAGAGGGAAATGGGCGTTTTATTATGCACGGTGATAATTTGGTTTCACAATGTTTTGCATGTTATTTCCAAGTTGTTATGAATGCTGGTTGAAGAGAACTTTGGTTAATGACATGCTTTACTCTTATTTTTACCTTATACATGTGAATGTTGGAGTCCAAAAATCATTTCAAACACTCTCTGAAATAAAATTCATATTTCTTTTGGCTTTTAAGTGGTGTGCTTTTATTAAGCTTTCATTTTGATTATGCACTTTATTGGCCCTGCCCATATGAGAGTATGCATCCACACTCTTTAATTTGCAACATTTTCAAAGATTGATATTTTTCAAGTGGAAACCTGTTAGTAATAGTGTTTCCATGGTGCTTTCATAATCTGATTCAGAATAGAATGTATTTATGAAAGGTTGTTGTGGGTTTCACTATTGTTACATTTTTCATAAACTTTGCAAGTCATTTAAAGGTGTCAAATAATGTTCAATAAACTTTTGAGTGTATATAGTTAATTTGGTATTGAACTAGTTGGTCGTATGTCTAGTTGCGATCAACACAACATGCTTATTGTCCTACATTCTTTGAGTAACGCCTTGTACGCTTTGCCATTTCTTGGATCGGTTTTAAGGAGTTTTTTTTTGCCTTAACATTATTTGTGGTAATTTTTCAATGCCAGCTACCCTCTTGCTTTTACCGTTTTGCCATAGTTACAAAACCAATTTCATCTACTCTCAGAAAAGCCATTACTCTCTCTCTCTCTCTCTCTCTCTCTCTCTCTCTCTCTCTCTCTCTCTCTCTCTCTCTCTCTCTCTCTCTCATGGATAGTATCTACTGTCGTGTCACCCCCTCTTGGTATAAGCTATCTAAATTTTTGAAATATACCTTTAAATGGCACCCCTAAATGGTCTAATCTTTTAGTGGGAATTTTTTTGAAAAAATTCTTCTTCGAACGGTCATGATTTACCCTTATCTCATCCAATGGTTACTAGGATTTGCTTCATACACAAGACAATATACGGTTCTTTCTAAGAAGTTTTATAGTAAGCTTACTTTTTAGCTATTTATACACATCTACTTCTTGAGCTATCTCCACCTCCTCTCTACTCTCTTCTTCCTCTTCCTCACTATGCTTTCAAGATGTTCATGAATGCTTGACAACACTCAACTACTACAAATCGATTTTGCGCTTTTCAGACACTCTTGCAGGTATGAATGCACACTACATACACTATTCTTCATTCTTTTGTTGGTTATGTATTTCAGATTATGTATAAATAGACTACCATCAATTCTGATATGGGTAGCGTGACTACTTGCGCTGAAATTTTTTTTTGTACTATTGTTTTCAGCTACCGATATGTGAGCTAGATACTACTTGGTTGGCACAAGTGTTTACTTTGTATAAATGCGTTGATGGCCAATGATGGTCGTTGTTGACTGCCGCTTGATTGATAACCTCACATGTACTTTATTGTGGTTTGATTGATGCACAAGTATGCATGAAGTAGTACGTTGAAAACCAGTGGTGGTAGCACGCTGATAACCGTCGCTGGAAGGATTGCTTCACTCACACATTATTGTGGATTGATTAATGCACAAGAATGCATGATGTAGTCTACACTATTGAGACATGATGCTTAGCATTGGTTAGGATCAAAGCATATGTCGATCATAGGTACTACTCCTCTACTTTATGCATCTATAGAACAAATGAGAGAATCGATGTTTTCTATCATACCTTGATAGATAGTATTGACAATGGTTAATGACGTTTAAATGATCTGCATATAGCTCATATTTTGCTTTCATGATATGAGCTCATCTATAAAGTATTGTTGTGGTAATGCATGAAGAATCAATAGTAGCGAATACATTATGGCATCTTCACAGGATAACGCTTTCACCTCGATCCATGTATGAGCCTTTATCTATGCTAGCAAAGAGTATCACTATCTTGACAAATTGAAAACGTTGTATTTTGCAACTCCGAGTTCATACCTTACTTTTAACTTAACTTGCTTATTGTTTACACGGTAGGTTTTAGACTTGTATCGACTTAACCCAAAATGCATAATTGTGCTAGTTTTTCTTGGCTTAAGTTCTCTTGGAACGCATGGATTTGCACAAGAGTCGATATAGTCTCCAATGTTAGTATGGCATGGATTTTCCCTAACACAATAAGTGAGACTATGCAAGCCAACAACCTTTCCTTTCTTTTATTGCAGCTTAAGTAATTACGTAAATTTCATATTTGCCCTTTCAAGTTTACACTAGGAACGAAACTAGTAATCGAGCTTGAACACCCTAATTCAACATCTTTGTTCTGAACTTTCTCTCTAAGGAAATGAAATTGAACTTCAATATGCTTAGTTCTAGAGTGAGTTTGTGGGTCCAGAGATAGAGCAATACAACTCTAATTGTAGTAATAGGATATAATTGGATTGATCTGAGGGAATTTTAGATCTTGGAGTAATCTTTTGAGCCAAATGATTTTATTCACTACAGAGGTAGCTGCGACATATTCAAATTAGGTGGAGGACAAAGAAATGCATTTCTGCTTTCGAATGTTCTATGAGATGGGCCCTCCTACAAGGAAGCATAGATAGCTAGAGGTGATTTTCGAGTGTTCACGTCTCTCGTCCGAATTGAAATAGGCGTTCAGAAAAATTAGTGCATCCTCTATGTTTCCAGCTTTGTGCTTTGTGGTTTGTGTGTATCTTAATGCTCTTTGTAGAGCTTTCCAGTGAGGTAGGCCAGGTTTTGACATATATTGTGAGAGTGTACTTACTGGGTATGCTAAGTCAGGTCGTAACAGTTTGATACATGTCACTTAATTTTTACTATTACTAAAAACGTTAGTAAGTGGGTAGAGAGAGTCAAGACACGCATCCTCGAGGACCGAACTACCATGCAGCAATACCCCTCAAAAGAATGAGTTTGTATATATGCATAGCCATCTTTCTATTGTGAATACAGTTTGGAAGACCTTTGCTTGGAATTTTGGTCTGTTTTCTCTTTTGCATGTGAGCTTTATTTTCTTCAATGAGAGCTTTCAATGAGTGAGGATTCTCTTAGGACCTCAATGAATTCACAAATTGGGATCATGTTGCACTCAGTGAGCCACACTCACTCACCAAAAACCAAATGAATGAGGGAGTGATAGTTAAGAGGATAAGAGGATGAGTGAGAGCTCAACAAAAGGCACTAGCCTACATTATGGTTTGTCAAAGTGGCGATTTTCACATATTGATACTGAATTCATTGTAGAAGACATTATCATTATGAGAAGCATGACAAGTTCTACATTTGAAGATTAGAAGCTATCTCTAGCTTAAGCTTCATCACTCTTTGATGAAGATTGTTGGTAGCTCAACTCTAGAGGTACTCAACGCATGACATCATAATAGGTCTACCTATTTGAAAAGCTCAAACCCCACAAAATTGAAGGCCAGGGTACATGTCAAAACACTTTGTAGTCACTAATTGCATGTTAACCTTACTTTGGCTTCCTTTCATGATGAGCATTCTGATATAAATCCCACTAAGTCAAGAGCAAGGTCAAGATCATGGTAACACAAAGTTAAGAGTATCTTGATATTGTAAACTCAATGTGAATCGTGAACTATGAACCCTTTATGGTATCCTTTTCAGATAATTGTTTCATGACCGATCAAGATGCGACCCAAAATGCGATTCGCTCAATTGAATGAGAAAGACTCGTGATGTTGAATAATAAAAAACATCTCATGGTGATACTATGAGATTGGTTGCCCAAGCTCCAGTCATGAAGGCGCTCATGATATTGGCTGCTCAGGCTTGTCTCATAATGAGTTTGTTGCTCAAGCACATATGATGACTATGTTCATGAGATTGGCTACTCATGATTTTTTTGTAGCATATGGGGCATACACACTCCACAAGCTACAATTTTTTTTGAAATAGAGAGATGTTGTCTAAAGTATAAAAAATATGGAAGATCTATAATATTTAAGCTGCGTGACACAAAATCATAGCACACCATGTGCTGCCATTTTCAAATGTCCCCTGCATCTAAAAAAACCCAAATGTTGCCTACTTGGACCTAAACTTGCAAAACTTGTAAACTACCAAGGCACGTCCAATTGATGATATATGTGTCAAAATCTTGATGAACTTCCTAAAACTTTTGAAGCTTAACATGGTTTGCTACTATGAGTTGTGTGGTTCATGGCAGAAGGCCTATCATCTTCAATTCTTTGACCCACGTTATGTTTTACTTTTTCCTACCACTCACAAGAAGGAAACCACTCTAGCTTGGCTATGGGGCCTAGTGATATTCCAAAACAAAATTGTTGACCCCATTTAGCTAACACAAAATTGACAATGGACACTACCAAATGTAAAGAGTTAAAAGCATTCACATAGTTCCTCCCAAACCCTTTGAAACCTTTATTCATAAGCTAACAAGGTAAAATATAGTTGAGAAGTAAAATACAGTACAATAAAGCATCATAAAGCAAGACTTATTTCAAGACATCCAGCTGGTACTTGCCACTGAGTTGTAAGTGCCCATCGTTGACGGAGGCCGATCTAGGTGGCGGTTGATGATTTGGAAGATACATATGTATATATAACCTGTATGATAAACACAAAAAGACTATGTCAATTATAAAGTTTACACTTGAAACGGATAAACACAACTCTCTTATTTCTGATTAGTGTAGTTCAATCTATTCAGTGTCAAAGTTCAAAGCGTATGTTGATTAGACTCACTTCATGATAGATGATGATTTCTTGCATTCAGAAAAGCAAATCATAGTAGTTACTGATAATAAAGAAACCTCCAACATCTGAGCAAATTAAACTTGTTTGAGCAAGTTGTGAATCAACAATCAATGTAAATAAGCGATGCCTTCGTGAAATACACGAAAGCTTTGCTAAATTTTTTCGAAGCCTTCTCGAAAATCGGCGATGCCTTCGCGAGATTTTTGCGAAGCCTTCGCGAAAATTGATGATGCCTTCACAAAAATCTCGCGAAGCCTTTGCAAAAATCCCGAAGATTGGATCCCAAAACTCCCGCGAAGGCTTTGCGAAATTGTCCCTCGAAAAATGCGACACTGACCCTCGAATTTCGCGAAGGATTCAGAGATTTTCGTGAAATTTTTGCGAAGCCTTCAGGAAATTTCGCAAAAAATTCTATCAAAAAATTCGCAAAAATATCTCTCTCGAAAATTTCGCGAAAAATTCTCTCTCGCGAAAATTTCGCGAAAAATTCTCTATTGAAAATTTCACGAAATTTTTTTTCCATCTCTCGAAAAAATCTCTCTCGAAAATTTTGCAAAAATCTCTCTCTCTCTCTCTCTCTCTCTCTCTCTCTCTCTCTCTCTCTCTCTCTCTCTCTCTCTCTCTCTCTCTCTCTCTCTCTCTCTCTCTCTCTAAAATTGCGCAAAAAAATCTCTCTCGAAAATTTTGCAAAAAATTCTCTCAAAAATTTCCTGAAAATTTTCTCTTTCGCAAAAAATTCTCTCCCTCTCTTTCGAGTCGCGAAAAATTCTCTCTTCCGCAAAAAATTCTTTCTCTTTCTACAAAAATTTCTCTCTTTCTACGAAAAATTCTGTCTTTTTACGAAAAATTCTCTCTCGGACTCGAGTCTCGAGAGAGAATTTTTCGTGAATTTTTTCCAAAGGACTCAAAAAAGTCAAAAAATCCTCTCTCTCTTTCTACGATGCAAATTTTTAAAAACGACTCGGAGTCAAAAAAATTCCGAAGGACTCGAACAATTCAAGACTCAGAGTTTTCGAGAGTCGAAAAATTTTGAGACGCTTTTAAAAATTTGTATTGTAGAGAGAGAGACAGAGAGAGAGAGAGAGAGAGAGATGCGAGATGTGTGTCGCATATCTCTGTTAGTTTAAACATCGACAGAAAGTGCGTTTTTGCTCGTTATGATACATTCAAGTGCATTCCAAGATGATTACCATATGCCTCGTAGTACAATATGGCTTAAGTGCAATATTTGGATGAGGGCTGGGAAGGAGTGGATATAACATGGAGATGTTCAAAGCCCCATCATTGTCTTGCCAATCTTCATCCTTGCAAACAGTTTTGACTGAGATTAGGTAAGATTGTATTCACCAAGGAGCTCAAATTTCTTCATACCCCATATGCAGGTAGATAAGAAGGAAAAGTCATTGAAGGGGAACGATTGTTTGGATTGCTTGTCCAGCCACTAGATGCATATTTCATCCATAGACGTGTCATATTTTGCTACTGGGAATAACTGTGCGATGAAGGAGCTCCGAAGATAGCAAAGGCCCAACTGGCCAAACGCCTATCTTGTTGGGATTCAAAGCTGACGTCGTTCTTAGTGCTTTGATGATTTCAAGTTCTAGCTGTTGCATGAATGTCTCAAAGGGAGCTCTCAGCTTCAAACTCGCTTGAGTAATCTCTATGAGAACTTGAAACAAAGACTCATACTTGTTCCACCCATGCAAAGAAGAAGAACAGAAACAAAATCTCAGAACTTGCTCAGAGCAAATCGCTCTTACATATAGCTTATTGTCTGACAGTAGCACTCAGACCTGTGGCATGTATTTTTATTATACTTTAGAGGTAGCACTCAGGTGATTGTTGAGCATTAGCTGATCGACGATCATGGCGGTTTCCATGAGCAGCGATGGACTTTCCGTAGCCATTTCTCTCAGCCATGAGGTGTCGTATTGGTCTGTCAGTTGAGAATCCTATTAACAGATACAAAAGAAAGGTGTGCTCAACGAGTGCTCTAGCAAACCATCCAATAGTAAGAAAGGAGTCAAAGCAAGAAAGTACATTTTTAATTGAGGTTTGTCAAGCAAAATATGAAACCTCTCCAAGCTTGAGTTTTACTAGACAAAATTAGTGGAAGAAGTATACCAGTGTCTTTTAGACTATCAACATCCATGTCATGCCCAGAAGAGACGAGTATCTTGCCATCTACATTAGAATGAATGAAACCATGCTTTTGTCCACCTAAGGTAAAATTTGGTTGTTCCAACATATAGAAGTATTTTTTGTATGGACTGCTCTATCAATTTGGTAAAAGATGTGCATTTAGACCAACACAAAATAGCCATTTTCAGTAGTGATATTATTGTGTTTCTTCTTAAGGATCCCTCAATGCCAATGCTTCCATCCTTTGAGTTGTATTTTTGTTCGAATACCTCAAGAAATTGCATGTTAAGCAAACTCTTTGGCCTTGAGCAAACACATCAAAGACAATACTACTAGCATGAAGCCCATGGATAAGTTTGGTCACCCTTTCTCTTTCATCAATGCCTCCATCGAATAAAGACGATTTCCAAAACTCTTTGAACACTTCCCTATTGATGAAGTTCTTACCATTGATGAAGTTCTTACTATTGATACAAATGTTGGTCAACTTGCAAACAACATATGAAAAGTACTTACATGCCCCACTTTTTCACCATGCGAATATTTTGTTGAATTGCCTTATGAGTATCATGGGACATTTTTCTCCGCCGAGTATGAGACCAAATGTGGAACTCCAACTCATTTGCTTGCCTTTTATCTCTTGAGTAGAGGACTCTTCAAGCTTATTAATCCATTCTTTAGTGTCACAAAGAGGATAGATTCTTCCTTGAACTTTGGCTCAACTTCAATCCCTTTTAGGATTGTCATTCAAATTTGCTATGTGACCAAGAGAATAAACACAATCTACACGTATCAATGAAATGTCAATGCTTCTCACCTTGGAAACCAACTGATAATACTCCCTAAGTTGCACTAATAGTCTCCTTGCCATTGAGCAACATCTTGAAAACCAATCTGCCCGGATAATTGTGAGGAAATGAAACAAAAATTAGTAGTTGGAAATCTAGCACAACTTGACACATTTGGAGAAGATAAAAATGGGAGTTGAGATTTTGAGCATCATGAGGTGTTAATCTTTGTCCCCCACCATTATGCAGGTTCAAACTATGTATCTCAGGATATAGACCAATATGAATCCCTTTTTCACATTTGTGTCATAAATTTTATATTCTTGTAGCATTTTATCTTTGTTAAGGCCATGACTTTTTCCTTCAGAATAGTTGCTCTCTCTTTAGATGGTATCGCATAACATTTTAACAATTTGCCTCCATCTTATGGACAATTGTACCTCAAAACTTTGCTTAATTTTCTACTGTGGTGCAAAGGGCTATAAAATCTAGGTAAACATGATGCTTGTGCATGATGTAACCAAGTAAAAATGGATGAATTTGAGAAGTATGATGAAGTGGCCATTTTGGAGATACACAGGTTAGACGGAATAGGTGTTGGAAAATAGGAAGTGCAATATAATTCAGAGCATGGAACATTGATAGGCTTCAATCTTCGTAATGCTTCCTGGTTTCCAAGGGGAGGCTCGAACCTGGGACCAAAGAAACTCCGGATGCCAAGCTAACCAGCTGAACCAGCCCCATTGGGTCAATCTTCGTAATGGCAATAGTGTCTCTTTGAAGTCTTCCTTGTATGACTCTTTTATGTTTGTACAATTTTGAAAAAATGAGAATAAGCTTCCATGCATGTGCACGTGTGACAAAATAGATACTACTGAGCATATATTAGAATTTTGGAAATCACACTGTTTGATGAGTGATTTATAAAATCAAAATAAGCTATTTTTGAGTCTCAAATTTTTGCAATTCCTCTACAACAAGTAAAACCAACCATAGGTGATTAGCTTTATGAATCATTTAGCATAACATTTAAGTCAACGACTGCAACATCAACAAAAAAACCCAAAAATGAAACGGAGAGAAAGTGGAGGCCAATGACTTCATGATCTTCAGTAGACAATGAAAAACACCCCCAATGACCATCAATGCCATCCAAGAACCTTCAGAGTTGTCATTCTTGGAACGTGCTTACATACTATTATATACACAATGGAGATTTTGGTGTCCGAAACTAAGAGAAAACCCTTCCCTAAAACTGCCTGACAAAAGGGTAAGTTTCAAAGATAATTCCTTATTCCATCGAGTACTAGTAAAGGCAGAATCCTTTTCCACAATCCAATTGGATGACAAATTTGGCAACTGGGAAAGCCAAATTTACATAGGACATTAGATTATGTAATCAGGCTAAGGTTTAGACCATGTGAAAACCAAGGCTGCCAAAAAAAACCTCAATAAACAAGCCATCTTCCTTTACAGATAATTTAGTGCCAATTCACTTACCATCACCAATAATCTGCACAGGAAGCCATTCTAAAAGTGGTAGAATCAATTTACATTCCTTGCAATGATCTTATGTCTCAAACTTTTTCAGAGGATCTTGGTAGCATTGTGGCAATCACCGCACACCCAGAAATTATTCTTGATGAGGAAAGGTGTCCCAGGGACATGCTGATAAGCTCAAGAGATCGCCAACTTCTCAGTGTGTTCACACAAAACATTCTCCTCCTCATCACCCAGCACAAAGCTCAAACAAGGCACTTATCCTGCCTCCTTCATCAACCCCATGAATCTATCTGATTTGGGAAGAATCTCCTTTTTTCTGTTGAATGAGGCATCGCTGACACTGAACAGGGAATGCACTTGGTTGACAACTTCAATCCAGCTGCATCCAGGCTTTTTTTTCATGCCAGCCTTCATTTCTTATCTGCGGTACCTCATCCTTCCTGCCAGCTGCTGCATAGATGTTTGATAGCAGCACATGAGCTGCAGCATTTTCTGGTTCCAACTTCAAAACCGAATCAAAGGCACGTCTTCCTATATCCACATGACCGTGGTTTCTAGCAGCACCAAGCAAAGTCATCCAAACGACAGGATCGGGCTGAATTGGCATTTCGTTAATGAGGGTCTCAGCATCAGCCAGGCACCCAGCACGGCCTAGAAGATCAACCATGCAGGCATAGTGATCCACAGTTGGTGTGAGACCATGATCTTTACACATGGAATCAAAGAGGTGACGACCTTCATCTACTAGGCCACAATGGCTGCATGCAGATAGGACACTAGCATATGTGGCCTCATTAGGCTTTGTGCCCTCCCTTTGCATTTGCTCCAAAAGGGTAAGAGCCTCCTGGCCAAGCCCTTGCTGTGCATATCCTGCGATCATCCCATTCCAGGACACCACATCTCGTTCGCGCATATTGTCAAACACTTCACGTGCGTCCTCTATGCACCCGCATTTTGCATACATGTCAACAAGGGCACTATTTACATACACATTTGACTCAAAGCCAGTTTTGATGATGTCGGAATGGAGCTGCTTGCCCTGTTCCAGAGCTGCAATGCTGGCACAAGCTTTTATGAGAACTACAAACACGACATCGTTTGTCAGGACACCTTCCTGTTTCATTTGCTCATACAGAGTGAAGGCCTCCTTTCCAAAGCCACGCTGTGCATATCCTGCAATCATCGCATTCCATGAAGCCACGTTCCGTTCATGCATGTTGTTGAACACTTCACGTGCATGCTCTATGCTCCCACATTTTGCATACATGTTAACAAGGGTGTTCCCTACAGTCACATCTGACTCGAAGCCACTTCTGATAATGTCAGAGTGAAGTTGCTTGCCCTGTTCCAGGGCCGCACTGCTGGCACATGCATTTAGGAGAGCAACATAAGTTACATTGTCTGGTTGCATGCCTTCATGTTTCATTTGCTCGTACAGACCAAGAGCTTCCATGCCAAGCCCTTGCTGTGCATATCCTGCAATCATTGCAGTCCATGAAACTACATCTCGTTTATCTATTTTGATGAACACATTGCGTGCATCCTCTATGCACCCACATTTTGCATACATGTCAACAAGGGTGGTCCCAACAATCACATCTGACTCAAAGCCACTTCTGATGATGTCGCAATGGAGCTGCTTGCTCCGTTCCAGGGCTCCAATTCTGGCACATGCTTTTAGGAGAACAACATATGTGGCATTGTCTGGCTGCACACCTTCCTGTTTCATTTGCTCATATAGAGCAAGAGCCTCCTTTTGGAGCCCTTGCTGTACATATCCTGCAATCACTGCATTCCATAAGCCCAGATCTCGTTCAATGATGTTGTCGAACACTTCACGTGCATCCTCTAGGCACCCACATTTTGCATACATGTCAACAAGAGCACTACCCACAATTACATCCGATGCAAAGCCACTTTTGATAATTTGAGCATGAAGCTGCTTGCCATGTTCCAAAGCTGCAATGCTGGCACATGCTTTTAAGAGAAGAACAAAAGTGAAATTGTTTGTCTGCACACCTTCTTGTATCATTTGCTTATACAGAGCAAGGGCCTCCTTTTCGAGGCTATGCTGCGCATATCCAGCAATCATCCCATTCCATGACACCACATTCCGTTCGCGCATGCTATTAAACACTGCACGTGAATGCTCTATGCTCCCACATTTTGCATACATGTCAACAAGGGCGTTCCCTACAGCAATATCTGACTCAAAGCCACTTCTGATGATGTCAGAATGGAGCTGCTTGCCCTGTTCCAGGGCTGCCATGCTTGCACATGCATTTAAGAGAACAACATATGTGACATCATCTGGCTGCACATTTTCCTGTTTCATTTGCTCATACAGATAAAGAGCCTTCTTGCCAAGCCCTTGGTGGACATATCCCGTAATCATCGCAGTCCATGAGACCACATTTCGTTCTCTCATTTTCATGAACACTTCACCTGCGTCCTCTATGCAACCACATTTTGAATACATGTCAACGAGGGTGTTTCCTATAACTATATCTGACTCAGAGCCACTTTTGATAATGTCAGAATGGAGCTGCTTGCCGTGTTCCAGGGCTCCAATTCTCGCACATGCGTTTAGGAGAACAACATATGTGATATTTTCTGGCTGCACACCTTTCTGTTTCATTTGCTCATACAGAGCAAGGGCTTCCTTTCCAAGCCCTTGCTGTGCGTATCCTGCAATCATCACATTCCATGAACCCACATCTCGTTCCTTCATGTTGTTGAACACTTCACGTGCATCTTGTATGCAATCACATTTAGCATACATGTTGACAAGAGCACTGCTCACAATCACATCAAACTGAAAGTCACTTTTGATTATGTAAGTATGCAGCTGTCTGCCCTCTTCTAGAGCTGCTATGCTGGCACATGCTTTTAGGAGAACAATATATGTGACATTATCTGGCTCCACACCTCTTAATTTCATTTGATCATACAGAGCAAGGGCCTCCTTTCCAAGTCCATGCTGAGCATAACCTGCGATCATCGCATTCCATGAGACCACATCTCGTTCATGCATGTTGTTGAACACTTCGCGTGCGTCCTCTATGCACCCGCATTTTGCATACATGTCAACAAGGGCACTGCTCACAATCACATTCGAGTCAAAACCACTTTTGATAATTTCGGAGTGAAGCTGCATTCCCTCTTCCAGGGCTGCAATGCTGGCACATGCTTTCACAAGAACAACAAATGTGACATGATCTGGCTGCACATCTTCCTCTTTCATTTCCTTATACAGAGCAAGGGCCTCCTTTCCAAGCCCATGCTGTGCATATCCTGCAATCAACGCATTCCATGAAACTACATTCCGTTCATGAATGTGGTTGAACACCTGTTGTGCATACTCTATGTCCCCACATTTTGCATACATGTCAACTAGGGCACAACCCACATAAACATCTGACTCAAAGCCACTTTTTATGATGTGGGAATGGAGCTGTTTGCCTTGTTCCAGGGATGCAATCCTGACGCATGCTTTTAGGACGATGAGAAACACAACTTTGTCCGGTGCGATGCCCTTCTGTTGCATCTGCTTAAATAGATTGATGGCCTCCTCACCTTCACCATGATAGGCATATGCTGAGATGATAGCCGTCCATGAAAATAGATTGTGTTCAGGCATTGTGTTGAATACTTTGCGTGCATCTAACACACTACAGCACTTGGCATACATGTCAACAAGCATGTTTCCTAGGAAAATGTCTGAATCAAGTCCACTTCGGACTATGAGGGCATGCACTTGCTTGCCCTCTGCCAGGGCTTTCCTTCTGGCACATCCCTTCAAAAGGCCAACATAGGCATTGATTGGAGGTTGAGTATTTTGCTGGACCATAAGCTCCACCATATGCAGTGCCTCTTTCAATCGTCCCACCTGACAGAGTTTGCTTACATTATTACCATAGCCAAAAGAGTCGGGCACCCTGCACGATTCATATAAGTCTTACAAAGGAGAATGAAAAGGTTTTACTTTAGAAAGACCAGCAACATGTCATATTCTCAGCACAGAGCTCCACAGTCCACACCTGTATTGAAACCATACCGTGTTCTCAATCCACCATCAGATTGTATTTGACCCAACAGCAAAGTGGCCATCTTTGCTTTAACCCAGGGAGGGTTCAGCCAATCGTCAATCCACAGACCCTCATTTGTGTTCTTATGTTTAAAGTCCGGGTGCTTTGAACTTTTCTGTACAACAGTACATGAATCAGCAGGTATAGCTTCAACTTAAGAAAAATGACTACAATAACTAACCAGTCCCATATACCATAACACCAAAAAACTTCTCACTGAGCACAAGCCAAGAGTGATAAGATAAAGAATTGAGGTCCGAATAAGTCCAAAAGAATCCTAAAAGCCTCAGAAGATCTTCAATAGGCATAAAGATGGATAGCCACACCTTAATGAATCTGTTGTCCCACCACTGAGACTGATCCGAGAAAAACTCCTGCCAGAGCTGTTCCATTTTAACTATTCTGCCTGCAGGGAGTACCCAGCATGCATCACAACTTTGATAATATATGATTAAGGAGTGTCAGTGTGGCTTTGAAACTCTCTGCAGATTTTTCTTTCTCCTCCGTCAGGCGATGCTGGAAAAAAAAAGAGAATATAGGAAAACGAGAAGCAAACAAGCTAGTTAGTTCAGGTGTTAAAAAATCGGATTGCCCCTGTTCTCACATTGTAACATGGCTAGCCTGGCATGTACCCAAGGAGGATTGGACCTATTGTCAATCCATAATGCCTTCTTTGTAGTCTTATGTTTGAAGTCGGGAAATCTTGAATTTCTCTGAAAATAAATACCAGCAAGAAATCTGAGCAGCCGTAGCTTCAAGCATAGCTCCTAGATTTATCAAAATTCTTGGAATAAAGTAGACCGGAATCATCAAAGCTCTACAAGCTACTAGAATTATCACAGCTGTTAGAATGGTCTCGTTTGCAATCATCAAAGCTAGGTTGGACCTTGAACCCCCAACTCGACAATACTAATAGAACAACTCAGCTGTTACACAAATCTAAAGCAACGAAAGCAATAGTCCCCCTGTCCCAGCTTGAGAGAAAGTTTTTCAATCTTCCTCCTATGCTATAGCGTTTGAATGAATGAATGAATGCCATAGGATATTAGCAGTCTCACCTTATCATCACTCCTATTGTCCCACCACTGCGAAGGATCTGAGAAGAACTCCTCCCATGTTCTGGATGCTTGGCCTGCAGGATAAAGAATAGCAAGATCAGACTCCAATGTGTTGGGTGAGAGTTGGTCAAAATTACTGACGAATGGGTTTCAATACAGGTGAACACTGTAAACAGTTTTTTTTGTGCTTCGCCCGGCATTGTAATTGCGGTTTTTTCAATTGTTGTCACAACAGTGACTCAGATACAATCTTAGAAATCAGCATTCCGCAAGGGACCATATTCCTCTAGGCTGCACAAGCATCATCAAATTTACCTACTCGCCATAAAAATGCAAGACAAGGAATGCACACACGTACTGGAGGAGATTCGGCTCGTTGACAAAGAAGAAGAGGATGATAATTGTTGGGGAGGTTGTTGGGTGAGAGTAGCAAGCTTTGCTTGTAGCCAAGAGGGACTAAACCTATCATTGATCCATAATGCCTTCTTAGTAGTCTTATGTTTGAAGTCCGGAGCTTGAGGATTCCCCTGCCAAACGAGCATCAAGCCAAGCTACTGAGAGCCGCGATTCAAAGCATCTTTCCAAACTGAACTTCACACTATAATGATAGATTTTATCAACGCAACTGGGATTAAAGGAACATATATCGCTAAGAAAAGAGTCGACCAAGTTAGAATGTGTCTCACCTTATCAAACCTTTTGTCCCACCACTGTGAAGGATCCGAGAAGAACTGTTGCCAGAGCCGTTCTACTCTAGCTGCTTGGCCTGTGAGCTCATGCATAGCCATCCAATCCATCAGCAGCAGCACATCAAAACAAGAAAGTAACACAACACGGGAGGCATATTACTAGTCATACACCCAACCAGACAGCCAGAAGTAGAAGAAGAATAAATAGCAGCATTAATCAAAAGCAGAAAAGGGCTAGAGTCTCACGTTCCTCCTCCAAAGTGGCTATCATCGAACTTTCTGCTGCCATGGGAGTACGACCAGTAGAAGCAAAAGAAGAAACAGAAGAAGAAGAAGGAAGAGAAGCAGTGAAAGATAAAAGGGCGTGGGCATGTTCCTTTGTAATTAGGCTAATTTTGAGAGGAGGACACAAAAGCAGTGAAGATTGAAGAGGAGGAGGAGAACGATCAAAGTAGAAGAAGAACAAGTGATGCTGATGCTTATGATGATCACCACGACGACGATTTGGATCGCCACAAAGGGCTAGAGCTGGCGTTGCTGATGCTGCCATGCCTCCTCCTCCGCTTTGCTTGGCTTGCACCTCCCCAGAAAAGTAAATGGATTGCCCATGTGAGCTGCTTAGCAAACACATTTGGAGCTCGTAAAAGTTTCACTTAAGCAAATTAATTGGGTCCCTTTTGTTGAGTGTTCGGGAAACTCCTTGGAGTTCTACATTTTCTTATATTTGGGTTTGGGAAACCTCCTTGGAGTTCTACATTTTCCTATATCTGGGTTTGTGTATCGGTTTTTACAAATTAATGCCGACAAAATCCTAGATTTTATAGAACATAACTAGATTTTATAGAACATAACCTCATAAATCCTACAATTATGAAGATATAGTCTAAAAGATCCTATTAAAAATTATTCTGCAAGATACAAAATTGTGAAAAATATTTTATTGTCATTTTATTTCCTGCACTGATTTTTTCTTTTCTTCCAATAGAAAAAACAAGATATCAATACAGGCTTACCATTGAGCTAATGTTCAAGCTCACCATTAAACTATCATTCAAACTTATCATTGAATCATCATTCATTTGATATGGCTTGTTTTTTTGACAATATTAAACTAAAAGCATTTGATTGAATGTGACTATTTTTGAGCAATTACCGACTCAAAGCACACAAGTATTGAAGCAATACAGTGCGAAGGTTGGAGCATCATATAGAAAATCTATATTTCCTTGAATGTCACTATTTTGAGCACTTATGCCGAAATACATATGGAAGCACCAACAGTGCAAAGATTAGTGGCCACTATAGAACGTAAGTCATCTCTATCATATATCCATAATATATCATGGACACTTCTTTAATGTCTCTTTGAACTACCATTGAACTTGATCTGCACAACTACTAGTCTAGGTCTTTGACTTAATCTATCATTTGTAACACGAGTCTCAAGGTGCCCTTGCAATGTGTATAGTGTAGAAAACCCAAATATTGATGTCGATTATTCTACCTCCACAACCGTTGTACATCCCAAATGTAGCTGGAACTTGGAAACAACAAAAACTTGTCAGCTTATTGTTTGCTAATCTTGCAGCAGCTACTGAACATTTCATTTGACTCCACCATCCCACAGCCTTTGCCACATACTTCACCAATACTGGACCTTCTGTAGTGCTTTTGAGGTTGAATGCAACGCAAGTCTGAGAAATGGTCCAAACGGTACCGAAAAACGTGGGCTGTTGTTGCCAAAAATATTTTGTGTAAATTCAGTTGCCTGTGGCATGTACCTATGCTTCACGTCCATGAGTAGATTCTTTATGTTACTGATCTCAACATAGAACCATGACACAATTTTGAATTGATATATATATTGCTGAATAGAGCGAACTTTTTCATACATAACATGACACTTGCTTTTGAGAATAAGAATGAAAGCATAACAATTGTATAGTTGCCTTATTTGAGCTTCTAAAGCTTGCAAGAAAGTTTTTTAAATATTGTTGAAAATTTAGCCAGCCAAGAAAGTGCATATTTAGAAAAAAAAAACCTCATGATGCAAACATTTCTCGAAGCTTATGATCAAAGCTTTTCTAAGAACCTGTGACACTCTTATTCTTCATCAACATCATAACACATGCTATTGAGGATAGAAATGACAGCCAGAAACATAGACATAACACTTAGCTGTAAAATTGCCTAATTTAAATTTCTAAAGCTATGAAAACTTACCCAAGAAAGTGCATATTAAGCTAAGATATCAGTTCAACTTAGTGCAGGAGCATTGATCTCGTCACATCGACTGCATACATACACCATATAAGTTTGTGTTAAATAAAAGACAAATTAGCTCTCAAACATCATGTGCTCAAATCACAAGGGACTCCAGCATATATATTTCTAATCAACATTAGTAGGAGTACCGCTTACGAATCTGTTTTGAAAAGTACCTCAAGAAGCTCATCAAACCTTTTTTTAGGGCCTAAAGAATATCATGAAAACTTTCTTTGCTAAAGAAATGTGAGAACAAATATTTGGTAAACATGGATATATCACGAATAGAAATAAAATCCAACAACAAGGAAGTAAAATGCATGATGATCATGGTTGGAATAGGTAAGATTCTGGTTATATTCAACACATCAACATAGACAAATGATTACATGAACTTAACCCACATTTGAGCATTAAACGTCTAAATAAAACACAAATCAGCCCTCAAACATCATGTGGTCAAATCACGCAAGGGACTCCAACATATATATTTCAAATCAACATTAGTAGGAGTACCGCTTATGAATCTGTTTTGAAACGTACCTCAAGAAGCTCATTGAATTTTTTTTTAGGACCTAAAGAATATCATGAAAACTTCCTTTGCTAAAGGAATGTGAGAACACATTTGGTAACATGGATATATCAAGGATAGAAATAAAATCCAGCAACAAGGAAATAAAATGCACGATAAATTTCTCATTTAAGTTTGCAGAAAACCTAAATATAGAGCAAAAAACTTACCAAAAAAATGCATACTCAGCTGAGATATCCCTTCAAATCACAAGGAACTTGTACAAAATTCTGGTTATATCGGCTGAGTTCGACCTATCAACTTAGTTGACAAACAATTACATGAGTCTATTTCAGCATTTTAGCATCTATACAAAACTTGTAGATTAGCTCTCAAACATGTGCTCAAATCACTCAAAGAGCACCTATGTGTTTAAACGATTTACTGACAATTAGGTTTCAATTTTTCACTCCCATTTATGTGCTTGTCCATTATTCTATTTCAGATTCGAAAACATGGATGAGTAGTCATTATGGTTTTCTAATTGACAAAAAAAAATTGGAATTTTTCTAGACATTCCATTTTCAGGTCCATAATCTGGTAAAATAGGATATCCTTTACTATCGTATGTTCCAACATTCAGAGAGTCTTCTATGTACTCAAGTTGGATCATCGCGATCTCACTATAAACAATTCCTGAAATCGCTCCAACCTCAACGTAGTCTCGCTAAAATATCAAGCTTAAAATTGACATCTTGCCAAGTAAATCAGCAAGAAAATGTAAACTGTATATGGTTTTGAAATCGCACAATCTCTTTAGAAGCTTTTTGGCAGCAGCAACCTGAATCGCCTTTTTCGACTTGCTTGTAGATGCCAAGGCTGCTTCCAAGTCACCTTCACCAAAATCTTGATCATCCTCGTCAAGGAAGATGACATCTTTTTGAGAACATGTTTTCTTTGTTGAAAGTTTGTCAAATTTGACTTTTATGCAATGAATAACAAGCTGCAAAACATCACATATGCGCTTTATGGAGCCGTGCCGACTCAACCATCTCGTGGTATTAATCCGACTCAACTTCAGTACATCATTAGCCATTTCTTCTTGTAACATACATAAAAGAAACTGCCTCTTGCAGCTATTGGAAAAGAAAGCAGGTGTTGCATTCACTAATGCGTCAATAAATTTGGAATACGCTAATTTGAAAGCTGAACCTGAAAATGCTAGATTGCATCTATGTGCAATACAATGGATACTTGATAAAAAAAGGACATGATTTTTTCAGCCTAGTTACAACTCATGTGACCAACCCTATCATGACTCCCGCTCCATCAGATCCAAACCCTATGAACTTATTTATGTCTAAGTTTGACTTTTTCTAAGGAGATTAGGCACAAATAAGATATTACAAGATTAAAGCTGCTTTCAATGTAAGACACATAAATAATTAGCGACTTCTTGTCGAATATATCCGTGGATTCATCCACCATTAATCGAAAGAAAGGACTTTTTCTTACTTTTTCCAAAATATTGGCTTGTAGTGATTCGTCAATGTATTTTACAAATTCAGCACAAGCTTTATCATGTTGGGAGAGACTCTTTGTCATTGTTTTGAGACCAAGGGATCGTAACAACCGCAATTTCAATTGAAACTTGCTCTATGGAAGATCTTCTTTTGCAATAAAGTAAACGACTTTAAACAAAGTCCATAATGCCTCTTCTTTTTTACCTCGAATTGTGGTATTAGCCACTTGTATTGCCTATTTTTTGGCTTCAATTTGGTCTCTATAAATGTCTCTATGCATTTTGGATATGCCATGATCCAACCAAGCACTAGCATGAATTTTGGTGCTTCTTCCCATAGTTCCAAATACATTTTTACGTTTAGGCTATTGCCTACACACTTTACGGTACACCCTCCCTAGTTCTTGATTGAACTCTAGCCATGGGTAGTCAATAATCCACCTATCTTGCCACATATTACAACCTTCTGCAATTCTAAGAGCCTCTAGATTCTTTTTTGAATTCTCTGCTTGAATCTTTTCTTGCTCCTCATCTTTTCCCTTGTCGGTACACCCATTGCAACCATATTTTCAGTGTGCTTTTTTTTTTTTTAGCCTCAAGCATGACCAAGATGCTTGTTTGTTTTCTCTTAGTGAATTTAAGTACATGTTTTTCACTTGCTCCAGCTGCATTTTTGGAAGCTTCCATTGATGCGTGCAAGGACAATGGAAGTTGAGTTTCTTAGTTTGTGTAATAACACTCCACAAAGATTGATTATGGAGAGAATAGTGAGGCAACAAGAAGCCTTAAGACTTGCAATAGTGATTGATCTATGTCTTGTGAGAAAGTGAAAGCTGGCTAAATTTCAACCAACTACATTTCAATGAACTATTGAATAATCATAGGTACATCCAAATTCCAACTACCATGTAACCACCTTAATGTACCATGACAGCAAAAAAGCCTAACATTTTGAGGAAAACACAGACAAACCTTATTTGTAAAAATAGTTATTTATCTCACCATGCAACTACTATAAGTTTACTTACTATCATTCTCCTACCACAGCTTATAGTCATTCAAAGGCTGCCACCTCATGTATCTCACCATGCAATAAGAAAGTAAAATCTTCATTCTTACATCTCTATTAGTTTGCTACACTTATGAGTCTCTTGAAAGTTGAAATACAAACTTCAAAGGATGAAAGAAAAACTCACAACTCAAAATAGCATGCAAACAACAAAAAGCAAGTGAAACATGCATGCAGATTTGACCTAAGATTTGGAACTTTATATATTGCAAAACATTAACATGAAATATAATCAGATGATTATGTAGATTACCAAATCATTGTTCAAGTTTCTAAAGCTTTTTCAGATCTTCTAATGTCCAGTGAAGCCTTAATGTGGGCTCCTGCACAATACA
The DNA here is from genome assembly GCA_029204225.1 of Diphasiastrum complanatum. Classification (NCBI taxonomy): domain Eukaryota; kingdom Viridiplantae; phylum Streptophyta; class Lycopodiopsida; order Lycopodiales; family Lycopodiaceae; genus Diphasiastrum; species Diphasiastrum complanatum. The sequence continues at coordinate 37,160,888 of CM055101.1, forward strand.
TTGTAGCTTTGAATTTCTAGCTTACATGTTCTTTGAAAAATAACTCACTCGCTTTTCTGAAGATTTTAAAAGTGGGATTTTTGTGAAAATTCACACATGTGGGAATGCCCTAATGTGTGAAATTGATCTCCTAAGCTTGGCTCATGCACTATAGATCACTAATTGATTGAAATCTAAGATCAATGACAAGATCTAAGGCAAAAGACCATTCTATATGCATTCATTCACTACCAAAAGGTGTTTCACATGTGTGGAAGACTTCATGAAATAAACTAAGTCCCAACAAGATCCTCTCCTCGAGTAGAGAGATAAAATACCACTTTTGGGCTCATCTAGAGAGAGAAAGCAATCAAGCAAAATTGGCAAATCTCCAAATTGACTCAAAAACTCACGTAGATTTCTCATACATCAATGAAGGGAATGAAAGTACATATAGAAACTCGTGGAGATCCAAGCTTCATTCCTATTGAAACCCTTAAACATAGCCTCTCTAATCCTATTGGATGTGTGATGCAACATCCCTCACTTTTGATTGGACCCTTCCAACACATCTCTCTCTTATGATTGGACCCTTTGACTTTTTCCACCACATAGGGTGCATCACTCATCAAACCTAAAATTGACATGTGTAAGCAACCTAACTAGCTTGAGTTACATCACAATTGAATTTTGGCCTAATCATGACAAAACATGTGTACTTGACCATTTGACCTCTAAAGCAATTTTGGCCCTATCAAGATTCTACACCAAGATGCTTACAAAATCTTTCTGATACCCCTAAATTCAACATGACTAAACTATTTTTACTTTTTCTATATGTGGGAACATGCTCCACACATGTGATATTTTCTCACAAACTAGAAACACAAAAAATATCCAAGATAGATTTTGACAATTTTTCACACTCCTCCTCAAAAACTAGCTTGGTAAGATCAAGGAGTTTGTGAAACGTTTTGGTGGATCCTTAGGTATGCATATGAAGTAAAAACCAGCAAAAGGATCCATCATAGCAGCACCCTAACCATATCCATGATAAGATCTCTTTGGTAAAAATCTCTTGCCAACATCTTTGAAGAGCATTCCACCAATTTGCCACTATATCCAAGTGCTTCCTCCATGCTTGATGATGATCTTTGATTTGAAAGTACCATTTGCATGAAGATGGCTGCACCATGATGAAAATCAGAGGCTTCCATGCCTCATAAAGATCACAAAGATCATAGAGATCAAAATCATAAGATGAGCAAAAGTGTAGATCTTCAAGATTAAGCATACTAGCTTGACTAGTCCACATACTATGAACTTTATCCATGATGGATCTAATCTTGAAATCAAATGCAATCTTGATCTTTTTGAGACTAAACACTTGTTAAAAAATGTAACTGTCTTCTTTGGATGCTTCACTTAATCTCAAGAGAAGTTTACAAATTGTCTCAAAACATTTAAGAACATGATTTTTCAAATTATGAGTATCAAACTCAATCTTGCTCTTACAAAATCCAAGAGTATGCACTTGATGACTCAATATCTTACTTTCAAAATGTTTTGGAAACATATCTAAGCCAATAATGACAAGTAATATGTCCATACTATAGGCATGATACAAGACAAGCATTGAACTATGAGATGTAAAAACCTCATAAAAGTAAGATGGTACATCAAGTAACAAAAGAGAAACATGAGAGAATATGTTGAAGTGAATACCACCTGAAACTTGTCTCTCTTTTCCATAAAAGATGAGCCATAAAGACTTGGCCATCCATCTTGAAGATCCCCTTGAAATCATATGTTGAGAAGACTCCTCCTCAAGCCTTGGCAAATCTCCATCATACACTTGGAATTTTGGTAGATTTGAGAATCCTATCATCATCCTCTTGATTGAAATTGGATCCTCCTTACTCCTTATGTGCAAAGAACATTGTCTCAATTAATTTTGGACTTTTTAATTTATTTAGGACTATTTTCTACACATGGTACCAAAAGAGCCAGATAAGAAAAACAATAAAAACTTACTAATTCTTGAAGTGGGATTTTCTCAAGTTTGAATCTCATTTCAATGCAACTATAAGCCAAACAAGACAAATTTGATCAACAAGTCACAATTTAGTTAACTTTATAAAATTTATTGATGCTTTTGTCCAATAGCTATTGAGCACCTAATATAATTGTCCAAAATTAGTGTTGATCCGAATAACATAGACAACTTCTAAACATAAACATTGATATAGAATTTCAAAAGAAACATAAACATAATTTGATATTTAAAAGAAACATAAACATCACTAAATCATATACTACTTTGAACAAGTTGTATTATAAGAACTCTCATAGAAATTTAATCACAATGTGTCATTTGCCACTAAAAGTGGTTCAGAATTATAATTAATGGTCTTGGGCCAAGCCCTACATTAGTCAAGAGCCTATTACAAGAGATGCACAACTTTGGTGCAATTCTAGACAAATTTGTAGAAGTTTAACCTTTTAGACTAGTGATTTACTATTTCAATATTCTAAAGGTTGAGAATTAGAAACTATTTTCAACCTTTAGAATTTCTAAAAGCCGTTAAACTTTCTACATCATGATTCCTCATGGTTTTACAATACACATGCCATGGAATATGATCTACTTATAATAGGGTGACATGCCCACACCCTAGCATACAAAAAGTCGGCTTTCTACAAAATTGCCAAGCTGGATTTAGAACTGAATTTATAGAAGGAATTACATGTCTTTTGGAGCCAAATTTGGCCTTGTTGCAGATTCGGAATCTACCAACACTCACTAAATTAAATACATTACAAGTCCAATAACTATGGCGACAAAGATTGTAACTAGGACTCTACAACTACAATGATCATGAACTTTACTCATCAATATCAGCTACACATTCATCAGATAATTTGGACAAGTTTTCTTTGATGTGTGCCACTGATATTTCCGGAATAGATATTGATTTTCCACAGTATAGCCATGTGCTTTAATTGTTTTTTTTGCCTTTGATTTTCATGCATGAACAAATGTATCTACATCCATATATTGTAGTCCAGCGTTGTTCGGAATCCATTCTTTCTCTAAGCATTTTTTGTACAACTCCGAGTTATGAACTTGTCTCTGGTTTCTACATCATTGATTAGATTTTGGTTCATACCATAATGCATTAAACTCTGTGGCCAAGCCTTCTGGGTTTTTCTTCACTTCGACAACTTTTGCCACCGAGGCCGCATTGCAATGGACTTGTCCAACACAACTTCTCTACGTGGGATGAATTCAACCAGAGGTGCATCAGCTTTTCGCCCACAAAACCTCCGGGGTAGTAACTCTACATCCATTTCGACCTCATTGATCGAAGTTGATACAGATGAATCGAAAGTGGTTGGCAAGGATTGTGGCCAAAAAGCCTCTTGGCTATACATTGATCTTGATAACATTTTTTCTTTGGAAAGATATTCGACAAGTTTTGTGATTTTCACCACACATGCATCGTTGCAATCCTTGTATTCTGAAAACTTCTGGCTCATGAACCGCAAATAATCAATAAGGGACATAATTCCTTTCATTTCATCTGGATCCATATCCTTCGTGGATGCTAGAAAGATGGCTTCATCTTTTGAAGGTACACGCTGCAACAGTTTGAAATGTTCACTCCATACGTTGTTCATTAGAATAGTATTTCCATTGCATGGTTGGCTCACCATTCATCAATTGAAAACAAAAATAGTGAGAATCGGTGTGTCCTTCTAAGCCGTCATTTTCTTGAGCAATACAAGGATCTATAAATTGTTTCCAGTCTACCATTCGTTCCAATATTTCTACTTCAGTGCTTTCGATACGACCGCCACCTATCTTTTCACCAATTCGTGCTAGCATATCTGGCATTGTGTGAACTAATTTGGACTTCAAAGCCCTAGATATGACAATGAAAACCTGATCTATGTCTTCATGTGTGTGGCCAACCAAAAGAAATCCCATTTCTACCTTTTGGAAGATGTTATGTGCCACTAACATACAACAAAGACCAAAAATAAATTTGTTCTTGTTCTCCCTCCAACAATTGTCAGTTTGAGTACGTTAGATCTGAGGTAAGTTACCACGTGATGCTTGTACCTTTCTTATTACTCACATTATTGATGTGGCAACTTGATTGCTATCATGAGCATGCAAGGTATCAATCCAATCCATGAACACTTTCCCGCAAACATGTGTTTTCAAAAATCAATTCCCCTCTAATCTGGGAGGAGTCTTATTGAAATGGGGTAATGTTGTTATATTTTGATCCATTCCATCAATGATAAGACACAAGGATTGTTCAGGATGGGATCTTGACTCTTCTTTCCAATATGCATACAATTCTCTAGAATCGAAAACATGATGTAGATGACAACCTCTCAATGCAATATAGCGATCACGCATCCTAATGTCAAGAGTTGTCTCTATTGCATTTTTATGGTCGTCACATGTTTTGCATTTGGACATTCTTTGTTTTGTTGGAGTCTTGACGTGTCCAAACTCTTTCTTCCACATCTTGTAGAGCGTGGATCTTGAAACTTCAGAAATACATGCATATTTAAGTTGTCTGTTTATAGTTTTGAAGACGTCATATTTATGCATGCCGAGTGGGAGATGATGTTCGCAAATAACAGCGTCATCTTTTGATTTATGTTGCAGATGTGGTTGAGGCAATGCATGCTTTTCCAAAATCCCACGCATTATGGCAAACCCTTTCGAAGAATGTCCACGTTGCTTGAATGTGTCGGTGTTTCCATGAAACTTGTACACAATGGAATAATGTGCCTCAGTAATTACTTGCCAAAACATTCCATGGGAGATTCCCAATAGATTCTGATATGCTTTTATGCATATAGCTTTACCATCCACCGTAGGTTTGAAACACAATTTGGGTTTTTCCAAAATATCAAACATTGCATATGACTTTTCTCGTCTATGAAAAAAACATTTGAACATCTTCAATAATTGATTAGGCTTGTCAGCTCCTCATTTTCTCCACACACCTAGTCGCAAGTCTTCACATTCTTTGTAGGTAATTTGTCGAATGCACAACTCACTACAACATGGTTGCATCAATGTTTCCCTTATATTTTTTGACAATAAAACATATTCTGTCGTTTTTGGTGCAACAGAAGCAAGCACACGTATTCTTTTGAGACTCTGAGTAGTTCCAAAGGATGTTGAATCTACTTGAGGCTCTCTTTTTAGATCTTCCAAAACTTCATCTGCTTGTGACTATCTTGATCTTGCAGGATCGTTTGTCATATTAGCATCATGTAATATGTTGCTTGTGTAATCATGTTCAGCGAAATCGAATTTTGAAAAATCTGAATTACGTCGGGTGGATGCATTTGCACTTGCAAAAATTGACGATTTCGGTGTACGCTTTGTTTGAATGTTAATTTCAAAATGATGTCTTTTATTTTTGTTGTTATCAAGAGCCTCTCCAACATCCTCCACATCTGTAAGAATATCCGAGTTATATGCTGATGCAGATATATTAGTGCGATTGACCACATCCTCGACATCTGTCAAGATATCCAAATTATAGCTACTTGTTCTTGACATATTACGATCACGAGAAATATCTACAATTCCTGTCAAGATATCCAAGTTATAGCTACTTAATCTTGACATAATACGACCTTGAAAAATATCTTCGATTCTTGTCAAGATATCCGAGTTATAGCTACTTGATATTGTTGTATTGCCATCAACGGATCTGTTTTTTACATCTATTGATCTTGTCAATATTTTTTGGACGCTACCTCTTTTTGAACCACAAGGATGGCCCATCATTTTTTTCATGTTGTTTTTATTTGAACATTTAGAATAATACGTAAAGAACTCACTTAATGGTTCAGTAAATGATACATGTTTTCTTTTTTTAGAGTGCAAAGATAGCTTTGACAAACACCAAATCATTGTTTGATTTTGCATGTAGAAAGGATCTCCGTCATCTGTCGTGGCATTCACAATATTTCCTTCTATTGTAATTGAAGTCACCTTCACGATAACAAGCAAGTTTTTTTTACTAGAATAGTAGCCTTTGAATTTAGCAGTGAAAACTGCTACCCCTTCAAAATTCATACAATTAACAACGTCATCAATGTTGTATAATGGACACTTGGCAAGAACGAGTTTATTCATTTTGAGAATATCTACATTATCCCACAAGATTTCTTTTGCAATGACATTGATGGAAATATAGTTTTAAGCATCTCCTAGGCGATTAAAATCACTGTGAGGGTATGGCAAAGGACAATCTATTTTAAACACCTTTGAAATTAGAACCACACTTTTATCCGTACCAACTTCTCTGAAAAAACATGTTCCACTTGATTCAACAGTCAAGACATTTCTTTCCGAAAAAATAAAACAACCGGAACATCTTCTCTCGAGCAGTCCATATAGTGACCTTGAAAAAAATCATAGGTACACTTTATGTTAGGATTTGCAATGCTATTAGAAGTATAATTAGCAAAATTATGAAATTATAATAAATTTGTATAATAAACAAAATTATGAGACTGTAACAAAATTATGAAACCTTAGCCCTTAGCTCTTGGCCCTTAGCCAGTGGCCCTTAACTTGTAGCCCTTAGCCCATAGTCGTTGGCCGTTGGCCCTTGCCCCTTAGCCTTAGCACCTTTAACTTATAGCCCTAGGCCTTTGCCCCTAGGCCTTTAGCCCTTAACCCTAGCCCTTGTCCCTTAGTCCATAGCCCCTAGTCCTTGACTTTTTTATATGTTTTGTGAACATTTTATCTTGTCATTATTATTACTTTTGTATTTATTTAAGGTCTCTTACTATTTTATTTTTTAAGGGTTAAATCCTTTCAACGCTTTCTAGATTTTTTTTGTAGGGTTTTAAGTTTTTTAAATAGTTTCAGTTTGTATTATGGTTCTTTTAAGATTTAACACCATTTTTAGCAATATCTTTTTTTTTTATTATTCTTTGAATATCTAATTTTTTCACAGGTTACAACTATTTGTACTATCATTTTTTATGTTATTTTTTTAAATTTTTATTCTGAAGATTAAGTATTTTTTTGATACTATTTTGTTTTTTTGTTTTTTTATGTTTATTTTTGGTTTTTTGGATATTTAGTTTTTATGATACCATTTTATTTATTATTAGATGTATTTACTTTTTATGATATTTTTGGTTTTTTTCTAGAATTTATTTTTTTTGACACTATTTTGTTTTTTATAATTTTATGATTTTTTTAATGTTATTTTTTGGTTTTTTCGAAAATTTATTTTTTTACACGCTATTTATTTATTTTTATTCTATGATTTTTCTTTATGTTATTTTTTGGTTTTTCCCAAAATTTTATTTTTTGGACACTATTTTGTTTTTTTTTTTTTTAAAGATTTCTTTTGTATTATTTTTTGGTTTTTTTGAAAAATTATTTTTTTTTACACTATTTTTAAGGTTTTTTTCAGTTTTTTTAAGTTATTTTTTGGTTTTTTTGAAAATTTATATATTTTTACTCTATTTTGTTTTTTTATTAATTCTATGATTTTTTTAAATATTTTTTTTGGTTTTCTCCAGAATTTATTTTTTTTTGACATTATTTGGATTTTTTTAAGATTTTTTCAAATTTTTTAATGTTTTTTGTTTTTTTGAGATTGTTTATATAAAATGGTATTTTTTTGGAATTTTTTACAGTATTTTGTCTTTTTAGATTGTTTTCAACATTCTAATCTTATTTGTCATTTTTTATGCTTGTTTTTTGGTTTTTTTAATATTAACTTTTGATTTTTTATAATATTTTGATCTCTCTTGGTTTTTTTAATCTTATGTTCTCATGAGATGTGGAATCCCATTTGTCCCATAAGTATTTATAAAATTTAACAGTGGGAAAAAAAACATAAATAAAACCCCAATACAATGATAATTTATAGTGTCTTTTGAATTTTTAAGCTTTCATATAACATAGCTACTTACTTCAGATTTTCTTGCTTCCAATTTTTTTGCTAATACAATATGGTAAATAATTTTTTGCTTTTCTTATATTTTTTTTAGTTAAATCTAATTTTCAGCTCAATAATATATGTATATATATATATATATATATATATATATATATATATATATATATATATATATATATATATATATATATATATATAAATAACCCCCTCCCCCCCCCCTCTTGCCCACCCACCGTGGGTGGGCAAGGGGGGCAAATTTTGAAAAAAAAACTTTTTTTTAATGGTCTTCCACATAGAATTTGCTTTGCACAAGAACACAGATCATGCTACACAGTAACACAGACAGAAAACACTCTCCACAACAAGCTCACATAGCAACTGTATTTCTGAAAATGAAATTACACTGTACATATGGTTGTTCACTCAGGCAACCCATGCATGACCTAGGTTGCCGTTGGCGGGACGCGTGTCCCGTCGACTTGCCTCGTGGCGAGGCCAACTGATCCTTATCCACTGATAGGACCCACAGTAAAGTAACACAGTGATTCTACTTTAATTCTAACTCTCTCCCTTAAAGTAGAGTCTACTTTTTATACAGTCATATACATAGCTTTAAAGTCAACAAACTTTAAGTACAGAAAGCTTTGATCTAAACTTATCAAACTTTTCTCCAGTAAGTGACTTAGTGAAAATATTAGCTAGTTGTTCTTCTGTGCTACAATGAACAACATGAATTTCACAACTCAGTAGCCTCTCACGTATGAAGTGATACTGAATCTCAATGTGTTTCGTTCTCGCATGGAACACTGGATTATTTGCTAGCTGAATGCCACTCTGACTGTCACTATGTAAAGTCGTGGAATTTTTCTGCTTCATGCCAATTTCTTCCAAGATTTGTCTCAACCGTATAGCTTCATGTGCTGCACTACACATTGTCTTATACTCTGCTTCTGTGGTGGAAAGAGCAATTGCACTTTGCTTCTTACTAGACCAGGAAAAGCAACTACCACAAAACTGGAATACATGCCCTGTGGTGGATCTATGATCATCATAGTCACCTCCCCAATTCGCATCCACATAGCCACACAACTCAGGTAAACCATCATGCTTCCTGTAAATCAAGCCATACCCTGAAGTGCCTTTCAAATAACGCAAAATGCGTTTAGCTGCCTTCCAATGCGTTTCCGTAGGTGCTGTCATAAACTGACTTACAATGCCAACAACATAGCATATATTTGGTCTAATCGTGGTAAGGTAAATCAAGCTCCCTACTAACTGTCTATATAGCGTAGCATCAAATGACTGTGACTCATCAAGCTTAGAAAGCTTTTTACTTGGTTCAATAGGAGTGTCTATTGGTTTGCAATCCTGCAACCTAAACCTGTGCAGCAACTCTTTGACATACTTCACCTGTGTTAAACCCACTTCATGTCCTTTTTGCCACACTTTTACTCCAAGGCAGTAATGCATCAGACTGAAATCTGTCATCTCGAATTGTTCCATGAGCTCTTTCTTGATCATGTCTATCATCTCTTGATTATTTCCCGTAATAATCAAGTCATCAACACAAAGAGCAATCAAAGCAACCATACCATCAAAGCATAAGACATATAGATTTGGATCAGAATGTGTTCTCACCATCCCTTTTGAACGAAAGTAGGCATCAATCCTGCTATACCATGCACGTGGTGCTTGTTTAAGACCGTAAAGCGCTTTCTTCAAGCGACATACTTTATTTTCATGTCCCTTCGTTACAAAGCCTTCAGGTTGATCCATGAACACTTCTTCTTCTAACTCACTATTTAGAAAAGCAGATTTCACATCCATCTGATGCAAAGGCCAACCAAAATGTGAAGCTAAAGCAATAAGTAGACGTAAAGTATTCCACTTATAAACCGGCGCAAAGGTCTCCTCATAGTCGATGCCTTTATTTTGTGCGTACCCTTTGATCACCAATCTTGCTTTGTGCTTTGCTATACTTCCCTCTGCATGGTACTTAGTCCTGTATACCCATTTGCAACCAATGGGTTTCTTTTAACTGGTGGTTCTACTAAGTCCCATGTGCTATGCTTAGCAATTGACTCCATCTCCTCTCCCATGGCCTTGACCCAAATGTCATCATCCTTCGCTTCACCATAAGTCGAAGGTTCTTTGCTTTGAATAATGCTAGATAAGAGAGCATAATTTGCTTCATACCTTTCAGGTAGTGTCTTCTCTCTTGTTGATCTTCGTAGCTCTCCCTGGTTAGATGATCCTGGAAAGTCATCTATGTCGCGGCTCTCCAATAATCTCTCAAACCACTTAGGGAGCTTCATGTCAGGTGATTGGCTTCCTGGTGAAAATGTATCCCATGGTACATCCTTCTCCTTGCGTTTGTCACCTGCAACTTCGATCCTTCTTGCACCAAAAGGTCTGTCCCTACCTCTCCAACCTGTTTCTTGAGGTTGAGTAGTAGTAGTATCTTGAGATGCATCCTCATGTTCATCACTCGGAAGGTCAATGAATGGATCATCATCAGGTGGTATCCTCACAATACCATCTTTCCCACTGGATGTGTCTATCTTCTCAGCATCCTTGTCTTCATACATCTTGGATTCATCAAAGATAACATCACGACTTATATGGATTTTGTTTTTGACTGGATCAAAACATCTATAGCCCTTCACACGATCATCATATCCTAGGAATATGCACTTGATAGCTTTTACATCAAGTTTACGTCTCTCTTCCTTAGGAATGTGTACAAAGGCATTACATCCAAAGATTCGCAAGTGGTTCACCTTTGGCTTCTTCTTCGTGAATGTTTCCTCAGGTGTTATCTTTGGTATGGCAATGGTAGGAACTTCTATTTTGAAGATAGACTGTCGTGCTACATGCTTCTGACCAAAAATGTTTTGGTAGTTTCATCTCAGCTAGCATAGACCTGGCACTTTCCACAATCATACAATTATTGCGCTCAGCTACACCATTGAGAGCATGAGTATGAGCTTGCGTAAATTGTCTTTTTATGCCACATTGATCACAAAGATCATTGAAGTCATTAGACTTGTACTCACCTCCACTATCTGATCTTAGGACTTTGTTCTTCCTACCTGTCTGATTTTCGACCAATGCTTTGAAGCTCTTGAAGTTATCAAATGCATCTGATTTCTTCTTCAAGAAGTAGATCCACGTCTTACGTGACATATCATCAATAAAGGTCATGAAATAGAAGGCTTTACCTAAGGACATGGTCCTCATAGGCCCGCATAAGTCTGTGTGGATTAAATCCAGGATGTTCTTTGCTCTTGCAACACCCCCTTTATTGAACTTCTCTCGATGCTGCTTCCCATATACACAAGATTCGCACATCGATTTTAAGTGATCTTCTATGGTAGGCAATCATGTTACCATCTCCAATTTTCTCATCAAACTGAGGCTTCCCAAGTTCAAGTGACCAGGCCTCTTATGCCACAACTCAGTTTGCGATGAAATGGATGATACAAGTCCATGTTGCCCCTTAATTGTAGTATTCAACCTGTACAATTTTGTATCGGGCTCTCTTACTCCATCCGCAATAACTTTGAACTTTTGGTTCACATCCTTCACAAAGCAACGATCATGGGCGAATTCTACTTTCAACTTTTGATCAATAATGACTCCAACAGAAAGTAGATTTTTCTTCGAACCTGGTACGTAAAGTACCTCCCTGATCATCTTGCTTTTGCCATCAGGTAGTTGGATTGAAATGGTGCCTATCCCCTTGATCTTGCACACCTCACCATTTGCTTGTGAGACAGATATTCCATTATCCAACACCTTCAAACTACTGAACCAATTCTTGTTACCTGTCATGTGTCTTGTGGCTCCCGAGTCAATATACCATGCTTGATCATCTTGATTAGATGACAATGCAGATATGAAGATGCTAGAGTCTTCAATCTCACCCTCATCGACAAGGTTATCTGGTTGCTTTGGTTTTCCCTTGTCTTGTTCTAACAGGAATTTGCGACATTCACTCTTCCAATGGCCCTTTTTACCACAATGGAAGCACTTGCCTTTCTTCTTGGTCTTATTGGAAAATCTCTCATCCTCCTGAGTCTTGGCAAATTGCTGCTTAGACTTCTTCTTGCCCTTGCCCTTGCCTTGTTTTTGGCGTGTCGCAAGTGCTTGATCGTCAGTATTTTGACGTCTAGCTTTCACCATTTCTCGCCATTGCTCTTCTTGCATCAAGATTTCTATGAGTTCGTCAAAGGTTGGCAATCTATCTCTTGATGCTATTCCGCTCACAAACATCTAATAGGGTTCTGCAATGCCGCACAATGCATTGTGCACCAGCTCCACATCACGAATGCGCTCACCAATAGAATGCAGTTCATCTCTCATTGTCTTGATTCTGGTCATGTACGTCTGAATGTGCTCTCCTTGATCCATGCAGGCACTATTCAACTTTGACTTCAGAAACATGATTCTTGACAGATTTGACGTCTCGAACTGCTCCTTTAGCACATCCCATGCATGTCTGGATGTAACAACATCACAAATGTGGGTAATGATGTGATCCTTCATTGACAAGTTAATGAAGGTCAAAGCTTTCCTCATCTTTTTGTCAAACACTTTGATATCTGCTTCATTTGGCGGCCTTCTCTCATCACCTGTGATGACTTCCCACATGTCTTTCTCCATCAGTATGTTTTTCATTTTGAATTTCGACACTACATAGTTGGAAATCCCATCCAATTTGCTACTTTCACTCAAAATGGACTCTCCCATGTTTGCCATCGCAAAACTGCTTGAAACTTTTGCCTTAGGCTAAGAACAGTATGTCGAGGCCAACAGTGATGTCAGAAGTTGTATATAATGACCTGCACTTTTTCCCTTACCAGGCCACTCGCTTTTCCACCAATTTGAAAGCCAAATCGGCGTCGCCTTCCGAAATGCACTCAGTCGTCAACTCCCAACAATGTGCCCAGTGGATTGGTGAAATCACTTCTGGCGCACTTCGAACACTTTCTCCGCTACAATCACTCTGTTTTGCTATACCGTACTTGCAGGTACAGTCTGGGTGCCTTTCGTTTGGAGGTTATAGCCGTTTGTTTGGGTCGAAACGGGCAAAGGACCCAAAAATAGGGACTTTTCTAGTTTTTGAACTGTTTCTTCACCTTGAAGAAACTTCACTCTTCACTTGTGAAGGGACCCAACTCAGCTTTCAGTATGAAAATTTTTAATGAAGTTGATGGCCAGAATGCACTTCACTTCTCCAGGGCCCTGTTCAAAGCCCATCCAATGGCTGAACCAAATCTTGTGGTCCAAGTTTCTCTCCCATCACAAGTTCTGGACCGTCGATGCATTTGACACCTCATCCAAAGGTCCAAACTGCATCTGGGCATTGAACCGCGCTCCCACAGTCGCTATGGCCTTCTAGACGCTACAACATCCATCGCGTTGGGTGCGCGAACAGCCCGCGACCTCCTTGTCCGCGGCCACGCCTCCCCACACTCAACTTTTCTTGATCTAATTCGCCTGTGGACCGATTTGAGCACGATCTGAGGCCTGGAGCAGAGTCGCCCTACTGATTCCAAAACTGTAGAGTGTTCACTCAAGAAAATTCCATGGAGAAACGGTGATTTTAGCTCAACTTGACAAAGTGGCTTTTTCACCTGTTTACCGCAAATCTGCTAGGTTAACTGTCTGGAGACAAATCTCTGACATAAACCTCAAAATCTCTCCATGGCTGGTTGACAATGTGATTAGCTTCCTTCCTCTCCTTACGGCATCCAAAACGGTGCACAAACAGCAAAGAAATCACCAGTTATGTATAAAAACCGTAACCCCAAGCCTGGTTTCAATTTTCAGCTGGCTTCAAAATTGTCAATTTTTCACCAAATTTTTCCCTGTCTGATGCTGTGCACAGGCTAATAATCCCTCTGCTAAGCTTAGCAAGCCTCTATAAACTAGAAACCGTGCACCAGTGCTTCTCTTTCCGTCTTCAACCCGCCGTAAACCCCGAACTCTCAGAAGACAGTTCTCCTGAAGCTCTCTTCAACGGCGATGTTGTATTGTGTACACTCCCTGTACGGCTCTGATACCAACATAGAATTTGCTTTGCACAGGAACACAGATCATGCTACACATTAACACAGACAGAAAACACTCTCCACAGCAAGCTCACATAGCAACTGTATTTCTCAAAATGAAATTACACTGTACATATAGTTGTTCACTCAGGCAACCCATGCATGACCCAGGTTGTCGTTGGCGGGATGCGTGTCCCGTCGACTTGCCTCGTGGCGAGGCCAACTGATCCTTATCCACTGATAGGACCCACATTATGGTAACACAGTGATTCTACTTTAATTCTAACTCTTCCCCCCCCCCCCCCCCCCCACCCGCAGAGGCAGGTGGGCGCGCGGGAGGGGGGATAAAATTTAAATCTTAGTTTATTGCGGCGGGTGGGCATTGTGTGTGTGTGTGTGTGGGGGGGGGGGGGGGGGGGGGGGGGGGGGGAATTAACGGCAGGTGGGGGGGCTAGAAATTTAAAATAAAAACATTTTTTTTTAATTCCAACCCCCACCTGCTGCGGCGGGTGGGCCGGAGAGGGGAATATAAAAAATTAAAGTCATTTCAACAATTCGAGTCTTTTTAGAAAAAATTCGAGTCTGTCCAGAAATTTCGCGTTGCCCGCCTTCGCGTAAATTTTGCAAAGCCTGCGAAAATTTGAGATTTGGCAGGTATCGCGAAAATTTCGTGAAAGCATCGCGAAAAAAAATGTTTTTTTTTTTTAAATTCTGCCCCGCCCACCCACCACGGCCCACCCAACCCACCCGCTGCGGTGGCTGGGCGTGGGGGGGCCTTAATTAGTTTTTATAATAAATAGAAAAGATTCAAAAAACCCCCCCAATCCGCCGCGTAGATTAGTTTTTTCAGTTAAAAAAAAGCTATATATATATATATATATATATATATATATATATATATATATATATATATATATATATATATATATATATAATACTTAAAAAGCTTAAAATTACATTAAAATTTTTCAAAACATATTAAGAAATTAATATCTTTAAATATAAATATAAAAAATGACTTGTGTGAGCTTATTACTGAGCTTCCAGAGGGTGGTTCTAAAATTTTATTCTAAAAACTAAACTCTCGTTGAACCTCTTTTTATAGAGTTTAGATGGCCTTTGTCCAGGTCATTAATCCATGTGAGAACATTTTGTTTTGACTCTTTTGGTTTTACAACTCAGCAATCCGCGTCTATACTCAGTGACACAGCTCTCTATCTTGTGACATGGCAAGTCTCTATATATACGTTTTTATATTGTAGTAGCTGTATATTATTTTTAAACTCCCATGAGAGAGAGATCCGAGCTTCCAAAACGTGAGAGAGAGAGAGAGAGAAGAGAGAGAGAGAGAGAGAGAGAGAGAGAGAGAGAGAAGAGAGAGAGAGAGAGAGAGAGAGAGAGAGAGAGAGAGAGAGAATGTAGACTGTTGTGGAGAAAAGGCATTTTGAAGATATTGATTGGTCCACGTTTGCACTAAATTGTCTTCGAAAGGCAATTGAAAGGTCATTAAGTGAGATTGAAGGCCAAGCACGTTGATTTTAGAAACAGAAACATGCTTTTTGAAAGTTCTAGAAACAACTTGAGAGAGAGAGAGAGAGAGAGAGAGAGAGAGAGAGAGAGAGAGAGAGAGAGAGAGAGAGAGAGAGAGAGAGGAGATGTGTGAAGGAGTGGAATGATTTTGATCTTGAATTCTTATTGGGCCACGCGTGCCCTAAAACGTATTTGAAGCGCTGCTAGGACGGGGACGGAGAGAGGTGAGAGAGAGGAGCGACACATCGGGAGGGAGGGAGAGAGAGAGAGAGATGGGAAGAGAGATGTTGAGAGAGAGAGAGACATAGAGAGAGAGAGAGAGACCCATTTGTCCCATAAGTCTTTATGAGACTTGACAATAGCAAAAAAAACATAAATAAACACCCCTACAATGCTTATTTACATTGTCTATTGATATTTTTAGGCTTTCTTATATCAGAGTGAATTGCTACTTGCTTAAAAAAAATTTACTCCTACAATATGGTAAATTTTTTTGCTTTCTTCATGCCTTTTTCGTTAAATCTAATCTTCTAAGTTAAGTAGTGTGGGCGGGGGAGAAGTTAAAAAAATATCTGATGTTTTAAATGTTTTTTTATAAATTCTTCCCACCCTCTCCCCCCAGGCAACGGGTGGGTGAAAATTTCTCGAGCGATTTGCAAAATTTTCGCGCGTGTCAAGCAAAAAAATTTCTCGAGCGAATCGCAAAATTTTTGCGCTGGAGGGGGAAATTAAAAAAAAATGGCGGGTGGGAGGGCTAGAAATTTAAAATAAGAACTTTTTCTTGAATCTCCCCCCCACACACACACCCGCCGCGGCAGCGGGTGGGCGAGAGGGGGGGGGGAGTTCTAATAAAAGAAACTATTTTTTATATTCCCCTCCCCCCGCCCACCCGCCGAGGTGGGTGGGCGGGGGGATTTAGCCTTTTTTTAAGTTTCGAAAATTTAATTTAACAAGGGGGAGGGGGGGGTTAAAAACTTTTTTTCTAATTTAAAAATCTTAATCACATATGAGATAATATATGGTTATATATATATATATATATATATATATATATATATATATATATATATATATATATATATATATATATATATATATATATATATATATATATATATATATATATATATATATATATATATATATATTAAAAAATTTATGTTTTCGTCTTCTCATACTAATGTTGTTTATATGATGAGCGTTTACAGGCTTTCTACGCAGCAGAAGAGACTGTCCTCATGTCCGTTGGTGATGCAAATCCAATTTTCTTTACAAAGGCATGGAAAATTATTCAGGAGCCCAGTTCCAGTGGCCAGTACATGAATGTCTTCGTCGTTGTCTCCAAAGTATCGGTTGGTGAGCCTGGATTTTTTATGGAGGATGTTGAAACTATAGGTGTGGTGCGGGCAATTATAATGTCTGAAACCATGCTGATTGAAAGGGGTTGAATTCATGACCCGGGGTTCTAATGAAGAAGATCGTCATTTTGTTTTGTCTTGCTCGGATACAGTGCATTATACGGAGGCACCCAAAATTCATGACTCAACTGGTGCATTGCGTAGATATCATGGAAATGTACTCGATGGGATGATTGCTCTTCAAAACTTGCATGAAATGATGCGAGAACATGAAGAAACAATGATGGAGATAGCTAAAATTGCCACGGCCATAGTCAGCGATCTGAGAGGAACAGAAGTAGTATTATTCTCTGAGATAGAACCGGCACCATCCTCAGCTCCAACTCTATCTGGAGATAGTAAACAAGCACAAAAAAAAGTTACATCGAAACGACGCCACCCAAAAGACGAAATTTCTTTTGGTCGAGGTCGATTGGATAGGCTAGAAAAAGTCCACTGGAGCCAAGGGTTGATCTGACTAGAACAATATCTGGAGGCCTCTATGACATTGTATCATCCTCCGATAATGATGATGCATTGGGTGAGTTTGAGGAGAAAACAAATGTCAATCTCGATGCATATTCCTCTGATGATGATGGTTACATTTGGGGCAAGCATATGTATCGAATTGAGTCAAAGAATATTCATCGAGCACTTTTTACGAACCAACGTGCCCTTGATTTTTCTTTTGCTGAGCAGTTGTATCAATCAGTTTGCATGACAAATGGGCCTACACCTACTTCCATCAATGTCACAATGCAGCCAATTTCTTTCAAGAGTGGAGATGAACCTGAGGTTTCGTTTGACAGTCCAGAGAAATTTTTAAAGATGTACCGTGAATTCAAACGTGTGGATGTGGTGGAAGCAGCGCAATTGTATTTAGAGTTGTATCCAAAAGAGAAGGACTCCAATGAAGGTTCTAGATTGGATGGGCTATGCAAAAATAGGTTCTTATCTCATTGTACTTTTGAACCTATTGATGGTCAACATTTTTGTTGTGCCTGTAACGAGATAGCGTTGACCGCGACTAGAACCGGTAATCTTCATAGCCAACTATACGATAGGCTATTTGCATATGTGCACGTGTATATTTGTATATATAAAAGCATGTCCCACTACATATTGGAGTCCAACAAGTTGAATTATGAATCTGAGAGCAAACGTAAAAGGAGCAACCTGGCTGATATAATGGAGCATGCACGGGAGCTCTGAATCTTGTTGGACAGGCCTCGATACATCAAAAGAGTGAAGCTGGATCAAGAGACGAACAAAAGAATGGCCCAATTTTATTAGAGATTGTCAAGCATCCTCAATAGTTAGCTCATTGGCACATTGAAGGGAAGGTTGCCCTTGAAGACTCTGTATCAAACCTTTGAGGAGTATACCATTATCTTGCTGCGTTCGGATGACGCATTTAATAACTACTTGGAGGTTATGAAGCGTTATGTGGCTGGGTCTCTTCCATACGATGAGCTAGCTTTTGCACCACAATGTCAAAAAACCGTTCCACTCACTGTAAGATTTTTTAGATCGCTGCGGTACTTGCCTGACCCAATTTGTATGAAGGTATGCAAAAAACTCTTGGAGGGCCAATTGTATTTTGGCAAAAAAAAAATAGAAAAAAATAAATTGAAGATGGTGTGGCGACAATCGTCAAGGAAACAACAACTCTGCACATTGTAAAGTTCTTGATTTCTTTAGAGAATGATCTGCCAGCAGATGTGCAATATGACAAAGAGGCAATAAAGCGCCTATCCTCGTCTATCAACAAAAAGTTTGCCTATGATTGGATTAGAGCGACTACAAGCAGCAGCAGAAGCTTATCATCTAAGCTGCAGACTGCCATACCACCCTCTTTAACACAATTTGTTGAAAAAATAAAAGAAAAAATAAGTCAGAGACAAAGTCATGTAGGGAGCAGCACTGGCACTTCTTGGAGATGTTTTTGCAAAGTGAAGACCTCCAAAGGAAATGAAGCGATTTGTTGTGGGGTCGATGAATCGAACTTCATGGCCGTTCCTTCATCTGCTTGGGAGAGTCCCACACTGTACATTTTTTATAATATCGAGTCGATTAGTTCAAGTTACATCACTACATTGGTGCGACACTGCCTGGCCACCCTCATAGCAGAACACAAATTGTCTGTTATTGTACTATTTTTTGGAACAAAGTATTAAAGAGGGAGTCAAAGAAAGCTTAAAATCAATGCACGACATAAAACTCTCGATATTTGAAGGTTATTATGAGCCTGCTACCCCTCTAAAACAAGGTGGAGTGCAAATGCAAAATTTGCAACCTGTTCTATATGTCTTGTATAATGTTGATGCACCAAGTGATCTGAGCGCCTGTGTGCATAGTAAACTCAAATTTTTGAGTCTGTGTTTTGGCGACCAAGGGAAGGTGCCTAAAAAATTTGTGACTTGTAGCCCGACTGCTACAAACAGAGCAAAACATTGGGAAGGCATCAACTCCATTTTTGAGTCTGTCTCTGCTCCTGAATGGTCGGTCTGCTTGTTCAAGTTATCTTACTTTGTGGCATCGTTATTAAATGTCATGGGTCACAAATTTATATGCGTCGACACTCCAGAAAACATCGGGGTGACTAAGTCTTATCTCGATGTTGTAAGATCTTTGCAGTCGGGTTCTGAAGGCCGGTCTTCCGGAAAACCGCAGTCGAGGGATGCGGTCTTGACAATGTGAAATTAGATTCAGGTTCAGATAATACTTAGGGCAATGCATAGATGCATATCTTTTGTTATAGATTGTAAATGCCCTAGGCGGTAGGAGTTGTTACCGCCATTTTCCACAATATAATAGACAAACTCATTTTCAAAACCAGTTGTTATGGATTTTTGTTCAATGTCTTATAAGATGTATTCAAAATTAGTTTCAAAATATTGCATAAGATGTTTGAATATATTCAGACACTAGTCATCATGTTGTTGCTTTGAACGATGTTTTTATTGTTAGATGATACCAATTTAGATGGATTAATCAAAGTATTAATTATATCAAAAATATGTCTAATTTGTAGGAACCTAGAAGGTCGACATTAGCCACCAATAATGATGAGAGAGTATGATGATTTTTGTATATCATCCATGTGAGATCCATTTGGAGGCTAATGATGAGAAACATTGATTTGGGAGCAATCTTGGTGTTTTCACTCTCTTAAGCAAGTTCTTTGTGGATGAATGCTTAGAATTTTTTAAGTAAACTTATTTGTTGTTATCAGGTTGTACACCTGCTGTACTTCACACCCCAAATTAGAGTGTGACATGAAATATAAGAGATATGTAAAAGTGATATTTGCTCCAAACTTAAGTTATTTGGTGTTACATTAGAAGGGTAGTAAGTTGATGAATGGACTACGTGTTAAAAATTCACAATTCTAGCTTGACTAGTTTTGGTCATATGACTTGTAAATAGTTAGATGGTCATGATGTGGCTTGTCACACGTGCCAAATAGCATAGGATTCCATTCATAGGGATGTTCTCAAGTAGACCTAAGTGTTAGAACCTTTGGAATGAGTCCAAATTATGCTTAGATACAAGGGAGAAAAAATAGGAGCTATTTTTGGTAATTTTTGCATTGTTGAGGGATCTCCAAGATTCCAACCCTAACTTGGTAGGGATGAAAGATCCACCAAAATTAGCATTAGGGATAGGTTTAGGGCTACTCATACCTGCCCAAAACCGTGATGGATCATGTATATATAGGTGATGATATCTCACCAAAATCTAATCAAGCAATTTCATGTTTTTTCTCTCATAATGGTGCAATTGCTCTCTATGTTCATAATTGTTTGAGTACTTGTGATTACTAATGATTATAGGATTGAATGTAGGTCTGGTGTACAGTACTCAGACTGTGGGAGGCCGTACTTTCACACGTGTGAAGCCTTCTTCAAGGATTTGGGCCATTTAGTGAGGTTCAAGCATAGATTTTTGATGGATTTTGATGGTTCAACTTGTGCTAATCTTATGAAATCATAATCTATTGTTTCCCTCATCATTTCAAGTGTTTTAGGATCCTTATTTGCTGTAATTTTTACACTACGAAAAGAACACTTACCACCAAGGTAAACGATTTCCATTGTACTAGTGCTTTCAGTAATGGAGGAGGCGCAAAGATATTTGTGACTTGCATTGATGACTTTAGTAGATATTGTTGGATCTATCTTCTAAAGAGTAAGAAAGAAGTCCTTGTGATGTTTTTCTCAAGTTCAAGAATGTTGTGGAGAGTCAACTCAACGAACATCCAAGTGCTTAAAATTGGGAAATGAAGACCTATCAACAAATTTCAAAGAGGTTTGTGTGGCACATGGGATCAAGAATGGAGCTTTCAAACTCAAAGGTTCTAAAGTTGATGTTGCAACGAAGGCACTCGCGAGCTCCAGCTTTCCTAAATGTCCCACAAACATAGCCGACACCTCTTGTTGGGAGTATTGAAGAACATTGAGAATGACCATCGGCCCCACCAGCCACATCTGCCTTCCTACTTGGATCTTACAAATAACTAAATTTGTACAATCCTCTAAGGCGACTCCATTATCCGCCTTCACTTTGGAAATGGTTGTCCTATTGAAGCGAAGGAACCGCATGCAGTCCAACCATCATCTCGTTACAAACAAGAAGGCATGCTAGATAACCTGACAAACGTGTAGAAAGTATGAAATGGCATAAGACCCAACAAGCGGGAGACGAACTATGACATCATGAGGAGGAAAAGGCCACAGATAATTTAGAAAACAAAGCTGTGATAAAAAGAGAGGGAACAAGATTCAATAGAATGCAGACAAGGTGCTTTTACTCAGAACAATAAGTTATTCTTATGGTAGCAAGGAGAATAGTAAAGGCATCAACAATGAACCAATGGATGCTTCATGTGATGGGTTGCTGAGAAGAAGCTGTAATTGTGCAGTGTGTTGCTGCTGTCTGTCTTTTCAGTATAGCATGTCAAAGCCCAGAGAGGATAGCTCTTTCCTCATCTATGTTGCATGCATAGATGGCACCCGCTTCCAGGTCAAGCCTTACCACTTCTTCTTCATCCTTCTTAGCTTCTAGTCCCGTTCCAAGAAAAGGCCGAGCTTCCACTGAGCCTCAGCAGAGCCTAGTCTAGCCCCAATATGAAACAATACAGTTACCTGTTGGATTTCATGCTTCAAACCTTTCCAACGCTTTCTTAAAATTAGGATTTGAGAAAGAAACAGTACACTTAAAGTGTTTTCCATTGCCTATGTTGCTTTTCTCAATTGCATGCCCTATCAATCAGCATGTGGCATACTCATCTTGTCGCCACTCATCTTGCATGTATATTGTATTGCCGTTTGCAAGGCAAGGCCAAAAAGCAAACTTTTCATGCATGCAAGCTATTTAAGCCCTCCAACAAGGTTCAGACCTTAAGCGTTCTGACCACCACAGCTTGGCCTTTAACGTTGACTTTCTTCCAAACTCCATTGACCAACCTCAAGAGATGGTATTGCCTTTGCAAGGCAATGCCAAAAAGCAAACTTTTCATGCATGCAAGCTATTTAAGCCCTCCAACAAGGTTCAGACCTTAAGCGTTCTGACCACCACAGCTTGGCCTTTAACATTGACTTTCTTCCAAACTCCATTGACCAACCTCAACAGATGGTATTGCCTTTGCAAGGCAATGCCAAAATTAACATTCTTTTATTGGAAAGTAGAATCTTTCTTATTTTTTGAACCAATTGACTTTGATGTCGACATACTTTTTATGGTTATCTTTGACAAGTTGGGTCATTGACAACTTGTAAGTTGAAAATTTTTCACCCTAAACTGAATTTTGCTTGGAATGTAAAATCATGACCACCATCTTTTGTAGCTATACATAAGTCTATAGACAAACTTTGTGATTCATTTGTTAGGTCGTTTGATGGCCTTGTTGATTTAGTTATAGGTTTACAAAAGAAAGCTCATGGGCTCTCTAGCATAAAGTGCATTGCACCCATAAAAAGCCCATGGCATCCTATCATTAGCCAGCCCAAACCACGTCCAAATGGGAGTATATAAAATTTCTTTGAGTTTTTTATGGAACTGAAACTCACCTTAGGGATCATGGCTTTATGAATTTCAAACTATGTTTGAGGTTAAGGGATCCTGAAACATAAAGTTTCACAGGCAATACTTTTACCTACATGTAATGGATACCTACTGAATATTATGCCTATTTTCAGACAGGTTAAAAAGCAGAAAATGTATGCATTTTTTTCAAAGACAAATTCTGCTTTTTCTTTTTTCACCTGTCTGTGCCCGTCGTCCGTACAGCGTCAGTAAAATTGTCACGTGTGATGCATTTTCAATGGTCAGTCAAAGTCAAACTGCCCATTATGCTTCGTAATGGGCATGTGAAAAAATCCTAGGTATCCATTACGCAATGGAAGGCGCCCGGGCATAGGCCATTCTGGCCAGTTCGGCTTTCCAAAAAAATCTAGGCTCGGCCCCTTCGGGCCTCACCCAAATTTTTTTGAAAATCCTTATCGGGCAGAATGGCCTGTGCCTGGCTCCTTTCATAATAAGTCAAAATGGGTAAACCCATGATACTTGCATAGTGGTTATAGCATAATGTAATGATGTTCATTCCACTAGGATTTCCTCAACTTTTATTCTCCCATCAAATAATACCATATTACTCCTTAACACTTTTCAACATGTTTGTTAGTCTTTGTTTTTAATGCCATCTTGTTGTAAATACAATCATATTGTATTACATGTGAATGCTTTTTTGGAAGATAAAACCCATGTGAATGTCAATATGAGATAAACGATATCTACAATTATGTTTGCAAATCCATCTTGGGGCTATTGTCTTTACACTAGGTGAGGAAAAATAGCATCAGATGCAAGTACAACATTGTTGTATATCATTGATAAAAACTTTACAAATTATGTGGCCTTAGGAGAAAGATTCGAAACATAAAGTGGTGTTTGAACCTTCCAAAAAATAATGTCTCTATGCTGATAATTAAAAAACCATCTCTATTTGAAGATCTTATAGGTAGGGTGATGGGTAAATTATGCAAGATGCCCTTGTTTATGGTTGTCTTAATATCGATAATACATTCATAAAAAATGATAATCAAAATTTGAGTACACTAAAACCCACTTATTGAGTTGCATGAAGATAACCACTAAGGATGCACATAGTAGAGCCAATAACATAAGCATCATATCATCATGATGAACAATCTCATACACACATCAAAAAATCCAACAAAGATTTTGCATGTTTTCAAAACCAATGAGATCCTCAACTAGTCACCATCCATCAAACTAGCAAGGAAAATAATGGCACGGTCTATGATGAAGCTAGCTCAAAGAAGCTCTAGCTATCTTCAAGAATGTAGTAAGGAAGGAAATAAAGCTTAAATTTAAACTTTGGCAAAAGAAAGAAAACCATTGTTCATATTGGAGAAGAGACTAAGCCAAATGCTCAATTTTTAGTAGATTTTGTGAAAGCTCTGAAGATCGCCATAAGAGAAGTCTCTCGAAGGTTCTCATAATGCCTTCCTTAGTTATAATCAACTTCCTTTGCAAGCACGAATCAAGAAGAAAACCTCTACCTTATGCTGGAATAGAGATTTTTTACACCAACACAAGAATATTTTCAAGAATGCAACAAAGGAAAACCATTCTTGGAGACACTTCTTTTGTTGGTGTCAAAAATCTCTATTGGGAATTTTCCAGCATAAAGTAGAGGTTTTCCTCCTGATTTATGCTTGCAAAGGAAGTTGATTATAACTATAGGAAGGCATTATAAGGACCTTCGAGAGACTTCTCTTATGATGATCTCCAAAGCTTTCACAAAATCTACTAAAATTTGAGCATTTGGCTTAGCCTCTTCTCCAATACGAACAACGGTTTTCTTTCTTTTGCCAAAGTTTAAAGTTAAGCTTTAATTCCTTCCTTGCTACATTCTTGAAAATATTTTTCTTGGAGAGCTTCCACTTCTTGCTCATTTCTTTGAACTAGCTTCTTCATAGACCCTGCCATTATTTCCCTTGCTAGTTTGATGGATGCTAACTTTTTGAGGATCTCATTGGTTCTGAAAACATGCAAAATCTTTGTTTGATTTTAGATGTGTGTATGAGATTTTCATCATGATCATATGATGCTTATGTTATTGGCTGTACTGTGTGCATCTTTAGTGGTTATCTTCATGCAACTCAAGAAGTGGGGTTTAGCATAATCAAAATCTGATTATCATTTTTTATGAATGTATTATTGATATTTAAGACAACCTTGAACTTGGGCATCTTGCATAATTTACCCATCACCCTAACTATATGATCTTTTAATAGCGATGGTTTTTTAATGTTTGCCAAGGTTAAATTACCGCATTATGTTACAGATCTTTTTCCTAAGCCATGTTTGTAAAGTTTCTATCAATGTTACACTTGCATCTAATATTATTTTCCCTCATATGGTGTAAAGACTAGCCCCAAGATGGATTTGCAAACATACTTGTAGAAATTATTTTCTCATATTTGTTGGACTTAATCTTCACTCCTACTCACCTGAATTCATTTCCTGAGTACTACCATACTATGTAACTATTCTCTCTCTACAACAGCGTGTAGCCTTACTCGCATAAGTCGAACAGTCTGTTTATACATCGACTTCGACATACCCGACATCTAAGCAGAGCATCATCGACTTTGACTTCCTCGACTTCCAAGGAGAGCAGCATCAACAACGACTTCATCAACTCAAGGGCAAACGGTCAACTCGACTCAGTCGACTCCCTAGACGTTCATTGACTGTCACCACTCAATAGGAAGCTCGCTCTGTCCAATACAGACTATGTCACCATTCACTTTGCAATAACTGCACCACTTCACAATTGTTATTCTTACAATTGTATTGTAGTTGATGTATATATTATACACAATAACAAAAGCAACCAAAAAAAAAACAACGAAAAACACCATAGGTGAACCATATAGAGTCAATCAGTCAACAGAAGCATGAATCGAGTTCCTCCGTGAATTCCATTGCATCATAGTATCTGATTCCATAGGATTAGAGATTATTAGAGAGAGTGAAAGTAATTAAAAAAGTAGAGATATTATTATTCAATCTGTAATCAACATAGTAGGATCACAACACATAGTGCATTACTTCTGTAAACCATTCTCGGGCACATGATAGTGATCTAATTGTTGTATTTACAATAGCTAATACATAGATTCTCTATTTTCTTTACGTGTGTTTGCACTGATGAATGCTTTTTGATAATTTCTTCCTCTATCTCTAATGCTCGTTTTCACGACTCATTCAGAATATCTAACTCGAAAGAAGTATGGTTGTCATAGACGCCTAACTGTATCGCTGCCTTCATGGTTGTCTCAGACACCTGCAAAGATATTCCTCTGATCTTTCTAAGAAATAGTCTGAATCAACAGTTTGCAAAGATCATGTTATAATTTAACGTTGTGTGTTCTCTTGTAAGGAGTTTATATTTAGCAAGAGTGGTATCAAAGCTGATAAATAATTTCCTCAAACACCTGTACCACCCCAACAATATTACCATTCAAATTGTTTCTTATATTTAGAATTAGAGGGAGATAAAGCTATGTGCAAAATAACAAAAAGGTTTTTCATTTCTCCTATAGCTTATGAGAGCCGCAGTTTCAAATGAGGCAATATAAAAGTTTTTTTTCTAAGAGTTACATGTTTTTTAGAAATATTGTGGCTGCATTTTGCCACCAAGGAAAATTTCTAGTTGATTCATACACAAGAGGGTATGCCATGAGAGAAATGCCATGAGAGAAGCCTTGCAACAAAATATACAAATAATTGTCTTGGTTTGCAACAATGAAAATAAATGTCTATTGCGCTCGCAACTATGGTGACCATAATACCTAGTTTGGCCAAAAACCTAGAGGGCAATGATGATGCAAGAAAAAACATAAAAAAAATTTATATAAACTTTGAAATAATAGTATCCACATGTGATTCAATGTGATTGTATTCACAAAAAAAAAAATGGTATAAAATCAAAAGACTAATTAACATTGTGAAAAGGTTAAGGAGTAACGTGCATGAATGATTTATTTGGAATAATAAGACTCGACGAAATGCTAGTGGAATGACAATAAATGCCTCTTGTATTGGGCCTATGGTATGGTCATTGGGTAGAATGGTAATGTAGTAATTGTGCATATTCATCTTCGGCTCAATTTTGAGTATGGCCTAGCGAAAAGCATAGTGTATTGTGCATGGTTTTAACCTTATTAAAATCTATGACTCAATAGTTACACCATCTAAGCCTGTTCAACAAATTTGCTACATAAGTTTCTCTTTGAATATAGTCTTTGGTACAAGATTTAAAAAAAAAAAATCATCTCTAATTAATAAAAGAAAACATAGCTTGCATGAGAACAAACTTGATAAAATCTCTCCCATCTTGAGTTTGACTAGAGAAAATTGATGGAAGAAAGAAACATTCTTGCCAAACAAGAACTCAACGCATGTGCGTGTAGTTGAAGCCAATGAAAAACGTAGGTGCCTAGGAGAAAGTTGTCTGTCGCACATGTGCCCACAAAATAATTAGGCTATAAACTGTTAGACTCACAAAAAATCTTGTCGAGCTCTGTGCAGTCCGCCACCCTTTTTGCTCTCTTATGTCCACATGTCATGGACTTATTGGCTCATTTGTTAACCTTCTCCTTGTGCAAGCAAACATCAACGAATATTCATCAAGCCTTCAACCGCACACCTGCAAGGAGGTGCAATGTGCAAGTCGTTGCAAGAAGGTAAGAAGATGCAATGGATGGGCAACAAGGTGTGATTAATGTCCATTGCAACAAAAAATCCCTTGTGCGTGTGGCACACGATGAACTCCATTGCTTGTTATTCATATTTTGGTTACAAGAGCCGAGGCTCTAGGACTTTTAAAAAAGCCACTCATTTGAATCTTTTAATCTCATTGCACCCCAATTATCTTTACAATATACGCTCCAAAAATCTCCTAATTTTCTTATTAAAGGATATATTGAAATACCACCACATGAAAGATGAGCTCGAATTGCATCAAATGGTGAGTTATTAATACGTTGAGTGAAGGAATAAGAATGAACATGCTCCATGAGAGTCTTCTAGAAAACCAATCATTGATTTGCTACCAAATATTCAATGGGACATAAAAGGCTACACAAGCGATGGAAATAAATCTCTAGCAATGCGAAGAGTGTGTTGAAAAGCCAAATTGTTGATTTTCACATGAGCCATTGAATCAAGAAAAAGGGGCTAGTTACACCCTACTGAAATCTGGAAACTAATACAGAGGCAACAAGAGACTAACTTTCTAAAAAAGCAACTAGAACGATAAAAGATGTTGATACTAGACCAACAACACCTAAGAAATTTGTCGCTTAGAGAACTGAACTTCACAAGTGTCAAGTGCTTGGCCTCAAAAGTCAACCAAACGCGCCTAATAAAGTATCATCAAAATCTCGAAGTCTCAAGAATAATGAACCCTACAAAGAAGGAAAAATCTGTTGAAAGGCCTTTTGGACAGCAAGCTACACACTTAGACTTGTTCACCATAAGCCCAAGAGAAGAAAACTGCGCTGAGAAATGCAAAAAAGCTGAACATAGAATGCTTTGCCCTCAAATAAAAGGGGATTTCACATGAAAAGAGGTTGAAGGACATGGTCTTTCAAATTGGGAATAAGCACATATTTTGAGATGGCCCTAAACTCTTTCATTTGAAACAACCCTTATTATGTAAGTTAAAAATTTTCTTTCTATGGATGAGATAGAACCCTATAGAATCAAAAACACCAATTTGAAATGACGTTTTGCATGTCCAATCAGATGATGTGGACAATGGAGATGAAAACTTTAAGGAATCCAACACTCAAAATAGCAAAACCTAAACATAATATACGACTTCTTTGTAATTCAGCTCCAAAAAACACCCTCTCATTCACTTCACAATCTAGAAATCAGCAACAAATTATCAAATGCTACCAAAGATGTATAACTTATAAACGAACTCCTTGCATTGTATTTCTATTAGTGCAAAATCTGGTGATTTTTCAGCCCTCACAATAGATTAAGGTACATACTCTCTTCTTAAAAAGCTTGAGTAATGCCAAGTGCTCAAGTTTTGTGTGTATTTTGAAAATGACCCCAAGAGCATAATATGCACCTTTCTCTCCTCTCCTGAATTCTCTTTTCACAAATCTGCATTTTCTCCAAAATGTACTTTCTCTTCAGAATGTGCATTTTATCTCCATAAAGCATTGCTAAAAATTTTCCTTTGTTATTCTGGAGCACATTGCACTCATAATATTTTTCCATTGTTATTTACAGTGTGTGTGTGTGCCAGGTTAGTGGGACCATGCTAACTCAAGGTAGTGCATTCCCAGCAAGCAAGCCCCCTTTCCCTCATGGTCCCTCATCTACGCCCTCAAATCAATGCATCACTTATTACATAATGCACATTCTCTCTTCACCTTATGACGTCGTGTAAGGCCCCAGCTGAGGGCCCTGCACACAAAGAGGGCCCTTGGAGGGGGCCTTCCACCATACATAAAATAAGAACCTTTAAAAAACTGGTTGCTCGCAATCTGGACACTTACACAGTACAAGCCTGCAATCCTTTTTGAATACCTTGGAAAATTCAGAATATTATTTTAACAGGTGTACAAAACAGTTACACAGAACTAGGAAGTTAATCAACAAGCACAACGTAGCAGCCTGTTTTCTGTATATGCATTTTATATAAAGTACTTTTCATATGAACACTGCAACTCCTGTGGAGCCAAAGCCTCCTGTTCCCCTGACTGTATTTTCTAGATTATCCACTTCAACTACTTCAGGGGTAACTATATTTTCAAGAATAAGCTGAGCAATTCTATCCCCGGCCTTTACTGTGAAGTCTTGGTCTGAATGATTAAAGAGAATCGCTCCAACTGGACCACGGTAGTCAGCATCAATCACTCCAGCGCCGACATCAATAGAATGCTTCCAGGCCAGACCAGAGCGAGAAGCTGTTCAGATAGATTTCAAGACAGTATAAAAAAGTTCAGGATTATTTAATGAAAATCTACCTCACAAATTTTAACTTTGATTGATTCTCAGTTTTATTCGAGTTTTATCCTTAATCAAAGTGAGTCCGATGAAAACCTTTTAAGACCATATATTATTAGCCCCATGCTATCAAGGATTTCTACTAGTTGAACAAGAAAAGGTGCACGGCAAGTGGTATAGAGTGAAAAGAAGAACCAAAAAAGAGTTTCCCTAACGTGATCAAGTGATCATAATCTGGCATGTGGACCAAAGACACACCAATGCGAGCATATGTGCCCTCAGGAATAGCGATTGAGAGGTCCGTCTTGAGCAGCTCCTTCCCTCTTGCAGGTACCACAGCATCATACGCACTGCCGAATAATCAAAACCGATTTCGCATACAAATAAGTTCATAATTTTCAAACTTACGACAAGGTAAAATCTCTCATTGCAATATTATCACTCATTTAAATTTCACAGATTCATTAGTTCGTGTCAATGAAGAATGCAAAAACGACTAGTACCTAGAGAGGTCATATCCAGCTGCCAAAGCAGAGCCTCTTGAAGGCAAAATCGCATGTGGTGATAATTTCTTCACTAGTAAAGCTGGTGTACAATCAACAGCAGGAAGTTTATCGTTTGCTCCATTGGTCAGCACCTCTAGCTTCTGGATCTTTGCTTGAGGCGCCTCAATAATAATATCAGCACCACTCATGTCGGCCATTCTTGGCAAAATTGAAATAAAACTGAAAACGGAGACTAAACGTAAGAAGAATGTGCCAAAAGACTTCTTGCAATGGCCGTGATGATCCAAAGAAAACAGCAAAAAGCTGTTAGCGATGGCTGAGTCTTTACTTACCTCGCACGATGACTGATCTTTAGCTTCGCTAGAAGCGAGCGAGGAAAGAAATATTTTCTGAAGGAAACAGGATCGAGAAGAGGCTTGGCGGGAAAATTAGCAGCTTAATCAAAAATTAAAGCTAATTAAACGTGGTTAAAGAAAAACGCCCCTATTTTTGCAAGTTGGATGAGCCCTTTGTGGTCTCTGCCTCTCAAAAAAGAAGGCCAAACATTGGAAGTCACCTTTCAATCTCTAAAGGGGTGAGAAGAGAAAAGTTTCAATGGAGGTTGAAAAGATGTCATGGCTATTATGTAAAAGTAAATTTTGTACCTTGCACGTCATATTGAATCATGGTAAAGGCCTCTTTCCATGCAACCCATTACTAGGCGCTACGTCATGTTTTTACCTTGGGGGAACGTGTCACCCGTTCTCTCCAAGACCTAATAAATTTGAAATTTGCAAACTCACTCATTCGTTTAGTAACCCATGTTGTTGAAATCGTTTAGTAACCCATGTTGTTGAAAAATGTCACCATGCTCAAGTGAACGGGTTGCATGGAAGGAGGCCCTATCTATATTTACAGGGGTACTCAAAAAACTTTTGTAGCAATATCTACAAAATCTCATCTATAGCATATGGAGAGGGAGTAAAAAGCACCATGTGTCTCACTTTCTTTGGTGCTTTTTCTTTTGACTTTGTGCTCATCTTAGGGGCACTATGTTTCCTGGGGGCCACTTTATTTGGTAGCTCAATTCTATCAACGAGGGTATCCCTCTTGTACAATGCTCCCAACAATGTAAACCAGAGTATCTGGCTAAAAGCATGGTTTGGTGGTACAACATGGACTCACAAGGACATTACCTTTTTGGGTAGAAATGCATTTATGTTTTTTATTGGAGGAGAGAGAGTAGGCCCACCACTTGGCCCCCAATACTCCAAGAGGGTAAGCCCATCATTACTAGGCCCTTCATTGCATTAACTCATGGGTAGCATCTATCAAGCTCCCTCCCAAATCCCCAAAAAGTGAAAATGTAATACCAAAGGGCATAACGTTTATTCGCTTTGAGTGGATAGCGAGCATGATGGAATCCTAAAAAAAGAGACCTTGATAATCCTCACTAGCCTCATGTAGGCACTAAAGAGAGCCCTAGGTAAATCTCATGGAGAATCTCAAATCCTCTTTGGTGATTTGGCACACCATCCACATGAAAGGTGCTCTCTGTAGAATTCTGATATTTCTTAATCTCAAACATCCACCTACTCGATTATGTGTGTGAATACATATGGCGGAGGAAAGTAAGCTAAAGGTGGACGCATAGAATTGATATGTATAGAGGCAATATCATTTTTGTGTGCCGTGAAGATTGAGCAGGAGCTCTAGTAGTGGATAGAAGTAGGAGAAAACATTTATATTGTGTATTTTATTTTTTAAAGTATCATTTATGTCTGCACTTAGTTAACCACTTCGATAGTTCTCCTTTCCATTTCACACAAAAATGATATAAGACATAATCATCATGATATTGATATTGTGCACATTGTTTGGTGCTCCTTCATGAAAATCTCTCATCGCGCGCATAGAACTGATACACCAAATTGAATATGGCCTCCTCTTCAAACTTTTAAATAGATCAACTTTCTCCACAAATTTAGCATAGAGAACAACATAGTCTATTTTATATCCCTTTCGCCCATACCTATAAGTATTCTAGAGCGTTCAACAATATACTTAGGTATTCTACCAACACTACCTTAAATTTAGGGATTTATTCACAATTCATGTCGTATCATATGATGCTCTCTCGTTTATGCATTTGAATGACCTTGTTCGTTTTGCTCTACTACATAAACAAAGGTTAGATAGGATGCACACTAAGCTCATTGACATTTTCAAAAATTTCATCGCCTATATTAAATGCAAAAGAAAATATAGATTTGTTGAGTATTGTGAAAAAATCGGATCCAATGATGACAAAAATGGATCCATGATCTTTGGCATTATTGGGTGCACATCACACAGCATCAACAATGTAGAAAATCTTCATTGATGCTAATCCAGCTCCACCTGACTCCATATAACTAGTCCATCTTCAAGATCCATTTGATACAAGAAAATGACCATAGATTCACCAAAAATTGACAATCTCCAAACATTGACATCACATAGCCCAAACATGATATAGATTGAGTAAAGTAGGATATAAGAACACTTCTTTGCTAATCCTTTGCCTTTACACAAGTCTTCAAACAGTTGCAAAAATAGATCCTCAGTTCTTTGACCCTTGAGTTCCTTCTTGATTCCTTTTCATAGCTTCAAATTGCCAAATTTTACTTGCGACATGTGCAATCCCAAAAACTAAACCACCAACAGTGGCACGAAAGATCCTTTTCCTTCTGGCTCTACTCATTTGTTGATTGAATGTATTTAAAACATCCTCTTTGGTAATGCGTGAAGCTACTATGCGCATCTTTCCCATTGCATCCTGAGCAATTTGAGATGGTTTTATAGAGGAAAGAAAAATTGCCCCTCTCATTGATCGTTGGCGATCAATGACATAGACAAATCAATGAGATAGACAATTTATGTGTGCTTTGTTCATTGATGGCTGTCAATAGTGCTCTCTAAATTTGAAGCACGGAAGAAAAAATTTCTCCCTCATTAATCGATCAGTGAAGGAGACAATTTTTTACTGCCTCCTTGCTCTTCTCCAAATCTTGATGTTTTATTGATTTGAATTTCAGCCTTGATGATGTTCAAATGGCATTGGGTGTAGTACTTTTTTGTGACGTTTTTGGCTAGATAATGCAAAATTCGAGGAAGCGACATCCAATGTTGAGGATGAAATCCTCAACACACTTTTGTTCCCTAAATAAAAAAACCTTAAGACGAGGTGAAGTTCATTAAAATCTTAGGCTAAATTACAACATCGAGATAAGAGCATATCAAATATTCATAATAGAGCATGTAAGATGTTTGAACAACATATGTACAGGTCAAAGCTCTTGGTTCACTTTGCAAGCAATATGCTTCTTGGTTTCCAAGGGGAGGCTCGAACTTGAGACCAAAGAAACTTTGGATGTCAAGATAACCATTGAGCCAACACCCTTGACAATATGAAGACACTATGTCCATAATGAAACCCTTGAATACAAATGCACACAAGTTGTACTTTGTGTTAAGTTTTTCTATTGATCATATAAAGCTTAGTCTTTTGAAAGCTTTTATGATTAATATGTGTGATATTGAATTTTATTTTTTCTTCTACCGCAACATAGAGGTGCATGTCCTCTAAGATTGTAGATATATGTTATGTTAGTTTCGTGGATGTTTGTGTTTTGTTACCCACCACATAGATGTTGTGGCTAGATACTATGCAACAAACAAAAAGATTGCAACATTGATTGCGAACAATCAATGTGAGAATTTTTTTCGTTTTGCCTCCCTCATTGATCATCAGTGATCAACGGAGGCTAACATTTTTTTGCCTCCCTACACACAATGTCCCACAATCAATGTGGAAGGCCAAAAAATTTTTGCCTCCCTATTCTTAGATTTTGAGAGCAAGGAGGTGATCAATGAGGGAGGCTAATTTTGTTTTGTCTCCCTATTCACAAGATCTCACAAAATGTGGAAGGCAAATCTTTTTTTCCTTGTTCTCAAATCTTGAGAGCAAGGAGCCAAAAATAATTGCCTTCCGCATTGATCATCGATGATAAATGAAGAAGGATAATTTTTGTTGCACCCCTACACACACTCAAAGCAGACAAGCGAAAAATAAATTCTCCCACATTGATTGCTTGTGATCAATGTGGGAGGCAACTTCTTTTTTAGTATTGATATAATCAATGTACACAATATATTGTACTTATGAGGCTACTTCTTTGCACTATAGCCTTTGACACCATCTCACGCATAAAAATCTTGAGATGATCAACAATTGATTGTAGAAAGGACATGTTAGGACATTCATGGGACTACATGGCTTTAAATCAGCGTTAGTATGTATGATTCATGTGTAGCCTTATGTATGATTCACATGCATTATTGTTGTTGTAATATAATGAGCACATTTGGCTTTGGTTTTCAAGATACCAACATCTACATGGCTAAAAGCTCTCCAATTGCTAATTATCTTAGAAGCTGAGAACAATGATCTGGGCTACAAAGATTGTTACATGGTAGAAGATAGATATCACTTATGTTCATCAATTAGTTGATATTTCTTCGAGCGTTGCGATAAGCCTTAGCAATAGTTGAAGGTTGTTGAGAGATAATGTCCCAATTAGTGTAGATCACATAAATTGTTCATGCCTAGCCTCTCTAGAAGGACCATATTTTAGTAAACATCTTGTTCATATCAGACATGGATTTGCATGTCAAGCCCCACCTTGTCATGGAGCATGCATAGTTTCAAAGGAGGATTACTTTTAACAAACTTCAAAACAAATTAAGTTGGCTTGAATTTTTTTTTATTTGGCCTTTGAATGATGAATCTACTTTGTTATTTGATATTCATATAGAACTCTCATGCAAATTTGAAACATTTTCACTTACAGCTCAATTGACTTGTTTTTTCATTGAAAAAAAATGGAATATTCAAGGCAAATTAAAAGAAGCATGATTTAGTTTTTGGGTGATCTATGTGTAGTTACGAGCATTGTGTATCTTATAGAAGCCTAAGCCATGAGAATGTAGACTGAGGTTGGGTCTGTGGTGCTTTTCTTTTAAGAAGTATGACCTTATGCTCTACAGGAGTACTTACATATATATCAATTGCGATATTATGGAAATGCAATTGTGACTACTTTTGTGCATTCTCATTGTGAAATTTTAAGTACACATTTTTAAAAATCTATAGTATCTTGCCAAATCATGGTTATAGTAATTGTAATTGTGGATATTGTAAACAAATTTATAGATACTTTTGGATTACAATTGTCAAATCATTGACAATTGATGAAACCATGAATTTACTTATTTTTGAAGCCTAAAACGAATTGTGTGATTTCTTTTTGTTAATGTTTGATCGTGGCTATCTGCAGATTTGGCCAAAAACAACTCCCAAAGCTTGCAATTATTTACTCGCAAATTGTCAAGCCCCACGTTGGTAGAAGTAGGTTCACTTCTTGACTTGATATTAGCAACCCTATCATGTTTGGCCACCAACACTTCTTGCAATTCTTCAATAGATGGCAAAGTTCTTGGAATAGCAAAATTTTTGAATAAGATTAGCATAACCCTCTCCTAAGCCATGAATAAGCACTTGAACAATCTCAATGTTACCAATAAATAGCATCACCAACACATGCTAAATCACCATTAAGATCTATAACTATCATCACATACGAGTTAGTAGTGTCAGCTTCCTTTTGATAGCTTTCAAGAATTTTCCTTCTTAGAATGAGCACCCTAGATGTGTACTTTGACTCATGAATCCTTTGAAGAGTCCTCCATGCCTCATAAGATGCAGTTTAAGCTCCTACCGCCTTGAGAGGCTCATTTGATATATTCATCTTGTTGATGTGTAAATACCTAATGGCCTTCCTTCGATAAATGATTTGATCTTGGATAATGTCAGTCTCTTCTTCAATACCTAACAAATATCCATTGTATCATTCATAGTTAGCAAGGATTACATCCTTACCTTCCATATTGAGTAGTTGCTTGAGGTAAGCCTATCATTGCTCTCCAATGAAAACCCTCCTTGGTTTGCCATGATCACCAAACTTCTTCAACTTGTCCCAATGCAATTAGCACTCACTTGAATCTTCAACAAATGAAATCAAGATGAAATAAAAAAGATTTGGAACTACACAAATGTCTCTCTTAATCTCACAACTAGTCAACAACACATAGAATTAATAAAACTTGATCAACAAATGATGACACCACAATAGAATGAATCATGAACCTAAAAGATTTTAAAAAAGGTTAATAACCTTTTCCATAAGAGATTCTATTCAAACTTTACAAAGAATGTTGTATGATCTCTCAATATATGCTACACAAGATAGAAATGTAGTATTAATCTTATATTTAGATCGAATTAAATAATTCATTTGGAAAAAAATCTACTTATAATTACTGACTATGTAATGAGTGATGTGATTAGCTCCCCATGCTTTTGATACTGCATCAACAAGCTCCACACAAGACATGTGCAGAACTTGTTTATATCAATATCAACAAATATATCTTTTCTTAAAATTCTAGCCATATTGTCAAGCTCTTTTCATACCTCACCTTTTTGTAATCTAGTTGAGCATCTCATTTCAAATTCTTGAGTGGAAACAATGATTTCCTTCCAAACTGAGTGCTAAATACTAGAAGCTTTACTTCTATGGTGCAATAGAAATCAACATGCTTTTGCTCCTCCTATGCTTGTCTTAATAGCCATATTACCCTTCTTGAAGCTTTCATCTTTCTGTATTTTGACATGTCTCTTGTAAAGTTATGTTTCGTCTTCTAATTGAGAGATAGCTCTTTTGAGGACAATGTTGGCTTTGTATTACGAGCAATAATATTTTCTTTCTAAATCATATATTTAATTCAAGCTCTTTTGATTCAAAAGAATATTGTAAGGCCCTAGAGACTTCCTATGTTATTGTCACATTGTATGTTGACAATATATTGCTTTTGAACAATGACACATCAAACTTATTAAAGATATAAAAGCTATGTTATCATAAAAATCAAAGATGCCTTACAGTTTTCAAGAATTGTAAACTTGTAAACTTCCAACGGATCCAGACTTTATACTATTTAATGATCATTGCCTTTAGACAGATGTAGACAGATAGCAAACAAAGGAGTATATGGAAATTGACACAATTAGAATTTCTCTACAAGAATACATGA
Organism: Diphasiastrum complanatum; assembly: GCA_029204225.1. Lineage (NCBI taxonomy): Eukaryota > Viridiplantae > Streptophyta > Lycopodiopsida > Lycopodiales > Lycopodiaceae > Diphasiastrum > Diphasiastrum complanatum. The sequence goes on from CM055101.1 coordinate 37,198,561, forward strand.
AGTTCAACACAGACCAAAAAATGTAAAATGACACAAGTTGAAAAATTTGACCAGTCAAAAAAAAAATGCCAACTCACTAAAAATCAGATGTTTGTGTCTCAGCCATGGCCTTGAATCTCTTGAAGCATTCAAAGGCTTCAGATTTGTGCTTAATGAACATGACTGTAGACCATCTAGAATAATCATCTATGAAAGTGATAAAATAGATTGCATCTCCTAAGGACGGAGTTGGCATTGGACCACAAAGATCGCTATGTACAAGATCTAATACATGCTTTGTTTTGATGAAATGTGATTTGGGAAACTTGCTTCTACATAGATGCATGATTCACAAAAGAAAGATTTCCTATCTAATGAAGAAGGGAAATACAATCCATCAACTAAGTTATTACAACACATATAGGAAAGTGATCTTGTATTCATGTGTCCAAATCGACTATGCCACTGAACAGCACTGTCATTTACATTTTTATTAGAGATACTAGCTAATGCAACTGAATTAGAGAGTACGTAAAGATTTCCGACTCTAGTGCATATAGTCAGAGGAGTATCTTTCTTGAATATTGTGCACTACTCAGATGAGAAAGTAACAATGTAGCCCTCATCAATTATCTTAGAGAATGATAACATGTTTTTTGATAGGTGAGGAACGTGAAGGACGTTGGGAACACAAATGGATAGATCGTTGTTGGATGTGATCTTGACTATCCCTTTGCCTTCAACGCACATGGTGCTTGAATCTCCGAGGTGGATGAATTGATCTCTACTATAAGCTGCATACTCGGTAAACCATTCCTTGCGAGAGGTCATGTTTTGGGTAGCGCCGCTATCCAGGTACCAGCTATCACAGTCTTCGTTGTTGTTGTTGTAAGCCATTAACAAATGTGTATCTTGCTCCTTGTATTCCGCTGTGTTGGAGGCGTCTGGCTGCTGCTGTTGTTGTTGTTTCTTTGCCTCGTTGTAGATGCGGATACGACACTCCTTGATGTCATGATTGGCTCTCTTGCAATACCTGCTGAAAATCTTCTTGCGCGATCCACCATGCTCACCTTGAGTGTGAGGCTTCTGTTGTTGCTGCTGCACTTGATTCTTTCCCTTGGAGTAGTCTTTCTTTTTGGTGTACAAAGCCATGGATTTGTCTTTGATAGATAGGCTGCTAGTCTTTCTCCGCATTTCTTCTTGAAGTAGGTGACCAATCACCTTTTGAAGAGTGAGGTCGGGTGTGTGGAGATCATCACCACAAAGTGCTCATATGACTTTGGAAGAGAATAAAGCAGGTCATAACGGCATCATCATCTTGAATAGAACATCCTAGAGCTGATAACCGATCCAATAAAGACTTGAAGTTGTTGATGTGAAAAGTGATGGCAGTAGAATCAAACATGCTAAGAGTAAAGAACTTCCTTCTAAGATGTAATCTAGTGGTTACATCATGAGTCTCATAGAGATTTAATAACAAATCTAATGCATCCTTGGAGGTTTTGCATGTGGTAACGTGGGATATTTGGGAGTCGGCCAGATTAAGTGTGATACATGCTAAGGCCTTCTGATCTTTGATCTTCCATGCCTTTGCTTGATCACCATCTTCTGGTTTCAGGTCAGCACGTTCTACTAAATCCCAAAGATCTCTATCTATCAACATCATCCGGAGTTTTAACTTCCAGATGTAAAAGTTAGAACAATTGAACTTGTTAATGATTCTAGCCTCATTGGATGATGATGAAGAGTTACCTATATGAGACATGTTATAAGTAATACAAATTGAACAAACTTAATCTCTCGATTTATATGAGCTATGCTCTGATACCAATCTGATGGGGCAAGGAAGATAGAAGAATGCGAACGGAGAAGAGAGCAGGAATATTGCAGAACAGCTCTCCCGTTACAATCAGCTGCTAAACAGTCTAATAGACAACTTATGACAATTGTAATCATAGCTTTAAGTGTTCTAATTGCCCAACATGATCTTAAAAATTAATTCATACTCTCAAAAACCAAGAGTACAATCCACCGAAGAGATTAGAAATGGTTTGTGTGTGGTATTACTGAGAATCAAGTTCAATGTAAATTATGGTTCTGAAATAGATGGAAGAGCAGTATGATATCGCGAGTTCCTCAGGCATCAAAGACAGCCATCGTCTGATCAAAAACTGAGGAGTCGCAGACGTCCGTGTTCTGATTAGAGTGAGTAAACAAGCACGATCAAACAGCGATAAAGTGCATTCAATTACAACAAGCATTCATTCTATGTTATACACGGATAGAAAGCAAGCTGTTGCTATATTACACTTGGAGGAATTCTTCGTGATCATACATAGAACTAGTATGCCTTATTATCCTCACGGTAATGGGCAAGCAAAGATTGACGGCGTAACTGGGAGGCTCAAAAATACGTCTTATGGACGGAGCGTCTCATGTAATCTGTGCTGTGATGATCTATTTATAGATTGCATCCATGTATTAACTACAATAAATGATTGTCACCTAATTAGTTAAGCCATTGTACTTGGAAGTATATGGCTTCTGTGACAACTGTACATAGTGTATATTGTCAACCCATAGGGAATGTTGACGTGGACGAGGGCGTCGCAAATTCTCTCACTTCGCTTAATAAGGGAAGTGCCTTTCTCTCACTTGGCAAATTTTGGAAAGTGGTTCAGAACATTCCTCATTCAAAGTAGATGACCTTCGGCATTTTTCTCTCTCTTCAAGATTTTGCAAAAAAGACGAAGGTGCCCTTAAAAAGACGAAAGTGTCTTTTAAACAGTTTAACTCATGAAAAGAGATGACCTTCAGGATTTTTCTCTCTCTTCGCAAACATTTTGCGAACAAAGTTGAAGGTGTTAAAAAATATTTGAAGTGCAAAATTGTCGCGAACATTTTGCGAAAAAGTTGAGGGTGTTTAAGATAGTTGAACTTTTGAATTGTCGCGAAATTTTCGCAAACATTTCGTGAAGCTGTCTCGAACATAGTTCATTTCTGCAGACTGTCTCGAAAATACATTTGTTCTAAATGCAAGTTTGCGGAAGCCCTTGAAGATGGCCAAGTCTTCAATGACTTCAAGTTATTAACTTGACATCTGAACCTGAAATTATGACGGATTGGTTACCCTTTGTTGGAGATCAGCCGAAAGCCCATTGTAGACGTTCTTCAAATAAGTTGGTTTTCTAAGTTTGTGATTCCAAGGAGACAACTGTGGGCTTAATTTCCAACAGAGAGTGACATCTCTCATGCATTCATCAATCCATTTGGTGTTTCTCTATGTGCAGAAAGGTTCTTAAAAGCAAGGGATTGGCATAATCATGGAGAGATCATCAAGATCATGGAGGTAGAACCAAGTTCTTGGCATACTCAACTCAAAATCCTTCTTTACTCTCTTGGATCCATTTTGAGAAAATATGATCCAGTTCTTATCCTTATGTTTTATGATGGATCATCATTCATTCTTGCATTATATATCAATTAGTTTCTCTTTCATGAAAATGATGCAAGAAGTTTTGACATTCTAATCTAGAATTGGATTTGGAGCCATCAAGGCTCAATCATATGAATCAAGCAAGGCAAGTTGTTTTTAGCAACATTATCTATGCACTTAATAGCTTAATTGATGTATCATCATGTGCACAAAATTCCTTGAAATTCATAGCTCGGCATGATGTTTAGCTTTGAAGTGTGCTACATGTGAAAGATTCAACTAGTTTCATCACATTTTGCAATATTTCCATATTTGGCATATTGAGGCCAAAACTTGTTTTAGATTTAGAGGTTGACTTTTCAAAGTTCATTAGTCTAAATTTCATTTGAATAAACACTTTTGAAAGTGTGGGAAAGATAGAATGCGAGTTTGAGTAGATTCAATTTGAATAAGTTGGGTACATTGAATCTAGACCCAAAATTGGTAGGGTTAGCATTTTGGTGGGAAAGCCAAGTGGCCAAATAGGGTTTGGACCTGTTATAAAAGGATGTAACTCGTGGAGAAAGTCATCTTCTCTCTTCTCTATCTCATTTCATGCTTATACATGGTTCTCTTGGGTTCTACTATCCATTGGTGCACTATCTTGGTGATTGCTTGCAATTCTATGTGTAGAATGATCTATATTTGCTATTTTTGGATCTACACGTGTGAAATACAGTAGCTTGCTGGTTTTGTATGGACAACAACAATACATAATCATCTCATTCAAGTTTGATCAAGTTCTATTAGTGTTTGCATCTCAAATTGTGTGTAGATGCTGATTTTTCTACATTGGTGAAATTGGTAGTGTATTTCTCTTTCTAACCAAAGATCATTCAAGTAGATTGGATCTTAAGGATCTGAAATCTTTCACATTGTATCAGAGCTTGTGTTTCAGGTTATGAAGGAGGAAATCAGATCTATCAATGATTTGGTGAAGATATCAAGTCTAGAGCATGCTAGAGAGGATTCTACACCAAAATCGGAGTTTTTGCTTTTGTAGATTGGATCTTTTGTAGATCAAAACACTAAATAGGTCAATATACTTGTTCAATTCCGTTTTTTGAAAATTCACATGCTGGATTTGGCCGATTTTTGGATCATTGGTTCAGCCTAAGTGGTGGCTTATAGATTGCATATCAAATTTTCAGCATTTGATGTAGATTTGGAATAGTCAATTTTTTGTGATTTTGTCAAAACCTTAATTTTGACTGGATCTCTAGATAGTGAGGTTGCTGGACTTCATTTGAGTGTGTTTCAATCTTAGGAAGTGGCAAAAGTCATTAGATTGAGGATAGATCATAGGTTGATCAAAATTCCATGATTCTATGTGTTGATTTGCTTGGATAAGTGCTAGAAGAGAATTTGTGAGATAGTTTCAAATCTTGGTGATTTTTTTTGAAAGCATTTGTTGTTGTTCAAAGGAGTGCTTTGTGCATTGGATCAGGTTGAAAGAGAAGATCGGGTCATTGCTACATGGCAAACTCAATTGGAGTCATGTTGGAAGCCAATGATAGGCTTACCACAAGTAACTATTCATTATGGAAAGTGAGGATGGAGTCACTTCTTGAGATGAATGATGTTTTGGATACTGTTGTAGGTTTGGAGGAGAGACCAGCAACACAACAAGATCAATTGAGGTATGACAAGAGGGCCAAGAGGGCTCTACACATGATAAAGATGAATGTTACCAATGAACTTCTCAAGGAAGTTGGTAAGTGCACATCATCTTTGGAAGCTTGGAATTCATTGAAGAAGCTTTATGAATCCAAGTCTACTTCTAGAGTGTTGCTAAGAAGGCAAATCTTTTCTTGTTTGCAAAAGAATGAAGAAAGTCCAAGTACTTTTGTTTTGAGAATGAAAGCATTGAATGATGAGTTAGCTTGCATAGATGAAAGCATTAAGGAAGGAGAGCTTATTCAAGTGATTCTTAATGGCTTGTTGGATGTTCATGCTAACATTGTTCAAAGTATTGCTATTCAAAAGACTTTGCCAAGTTTGATGGATCTTCAAGAGATCTTGATCAATGAGGAATATAGGCTTCAAGCAAGAGGTGGATCTACATCGACACTTCAAGAGGATGCTATGTTCACAAAGGTCAAATTCAAGGGCAAAACCAAAAGCAAGTGGTCTAAAGGGCAAGATCAAGTGGATGCTTCTTCAAGTGGCAAAAAGAAGGATAGATCAAAGCTCAAGTGCTTCTATTGTGGCATCAAAGGACACTTTGCAAGTGAGTGCTACAAGAAGAAGAGAGATCAAGGAGACAAGCAAGGTAATCTTACTCTTGATGAGGATGGTTTGGATGTGCAAGATGCAAATGATGATGCTTTTGTGATGTCTTCATGTATGCTTGCTAATGATGGAGATCTAGATCCTTGGTGGATTGATAGTGGAGCAAGTTCACACATGACCTTTCACAAAGAGTACTTCACTTCTTTGTTGGCATATGGAGATGACAAGAGGGTGATCTACATGGCCAATGATGGTGAGTGTGCAATCAAAGGGATTGGCACAATTCCTATTTCTCTCTCTACAAATAGGAATGTTCATTTGGAGGATGTCTTGTTTATTCCATCTATTAGCAAGAATTTGCTTAGTGTGAGTCAAATGCTAAGTAAGGGCCTCAAGGTGGAGTTTGATGGAGATGCTTGTTTGATCAAAAGGAAGGATGTCTTGATTGGAAAAGGTAAAAGACAAGGGAAGTTGTTCAAACTTGATGCTTGTGTTATTGCTAACCAAGTTGGATGTGTTGCAAAAGAGCAAATTTCTATTCAAGAGGTTTGGCACAAAAGGATGGGACACCACAACTTCAAGTCATTGGAGGTAATGGCAAGGAAGAAGGTTGTGATTGGTCTTCCAAGTTCCTTAAGTAATGACAAGCATGTTTGTGAGTCTTGTGCTTTGTCTAAGTCACATAGACTACCTTATACTAGATCTATTTCTAGATCTACAAAGCCTTTTCAACTTGTACACTCGGATATTCATGGATTTACTACAATTAGCAATAGTGGAGCTAAGATGTATGTAACATTCATTGATGATTTTAGTAGATTTTGTTGGATCTATCTACTAAAGAGAAAGGATGAAGTGTATGATGTCTTTTTCAAGTTCAAGAATGCAAGGGAGAACCAATTTTCCACAAAGATCAAGTGCTTGAGAGGTGACAATGGTGGTGAGTACATATCTAACAAGTTCAAGGCCTTTTGTGATGAGCATGGGATCAAGAGGGAGTATACAACATCAAGGACTCCACAACAAAATGGAGTGGCTGAAAGGAAGAATAGGACTTTATGTGAAAGTGCTAAAGCTATGAGGTTAAGTGCTAATCTTGACAAACCATTTTGGGATCAAGCTTTGTTGTGTGCCAATTTCTTGTGCAATAGGTGGCCGAGTGCTATTTTGGATGGAAGGACACCTTTTGAGATGCTATTCAAGAGGAGGCCGAGTGTCAACTTTCTAAGAACCTTTGGATGCACATGCTATGTCAACATTACTCTTGATGATAGGACCAAGGAGGATCCATCTTCAAGAAGAGGTATTTTTGTTGGATATAGTGAGGTGAGTAAAGCCTACAAGGTTTACATTCCTTCTACTAACAAAGTGATTGTTGGTAGAGATGTCATTTTTGATGAGGGAAACATTCCAAAGGTGTCTTCAAGCATGATTGATGGTAAAGTAGATGGTTCTAACATTCTTGATGTTGATGAGAAGGATCCTACTTTGGATGGTGGTGATGATGGACCTTCATCAAGTCAAAAGCCAAGGAGAACATCAAGAGAAAGGCAAGTACCTTCAAGGCTCACATATGATCAAAAGGGTAAGCAAGTAGTTTTTGGAAATTATGTTGCTTTCCTAACCTCTTTGGATGAGCCTACAAGTGTAGATCAAGCAAGGAAAGAAGAGGAGTGGATCCAAGCAATGGATCTTGAGTATCAATCTCTTATGAAGAGTGGAACATCTTTTGGAAGATCTTTTTGTGTACATGGAGCTATGCAAGTGGATGGATGTTGTCTTGCTGTAAAATCAAGTAATGGATTTGGAAAACAAATTTTGTTCAATGACTTTGATGATCAAGTTGAAGCTCAAGAGGTTGATCTCAAAGCGCTTCAACTAGTCAAAAGGGAAGTTGGCAATTTGGAGCTAGTCAAGAGCATCAAAGGAGAGGTCATTGGCAAAGGTGTTATGGATCTGTTTTTGCAGCATATTGAAGACTCAAGTAAGGTCAAAGGAGCAGCAAGGAAGTGTTGTTCAAGTTTACTTTACTTGTTCTATCTCATGTTTGAGCAATTTCATGTGGATGTGTGCAAATTGTCAAGATATGGTAAAACTAGCTACATTGGTGAGCATTGTTTTGATGTTGGATTTGTACTAGCATTCTTGGATGATTTTGCTGATGGAAATGAAGCTATTGGAGGTTCATTATGTCACTCATCCATGGCTAAGTTCTCAAGTGTTGAGCTACTTGGTGCCAGTACTCGGAGATTGTCAATTTTTGGTGAATTCATGGTCATTTTCTTCTGTCAAGTAGATCTTGAAGATGGACTAGTGCAAACTACTTGGTTTATGGAGTCATGTGGTGCTGGATTTGCATCATTAATGTACTCACCTACTCATGGATTTCCAAGGTTTGATAGTTTCTTGTGGCAAGATGAAGATGGAGGCTCATTCATGGAGTATCATGGTGGATACAAGGCAACAAAGGACAAAGGAGGAGGAGACATGCAAGCTAAAGTTGATCACTCACATTTATTGTTTGTTTGCTGTATTTTTATAGAGAGTTCAGAGTTGGAAGCATGGTGGAATCATCTCACTTACATTCTATTTGATTCTTCATGTTCTAGTCACATTTTTACATGTAAAATTGATGTAAGAAATAGTGAAGCATCCCAAGTGGACATTATTCTCTATATCAATTATGGTTGTTTCTATTTTGAGCATTACATGATCATTGAAAGGATATCTATTCTTAGGAAGAAGATCATTCTTATGGTGGATCAAAGTTCTATTGGCAAAAACTATGCTAGGAGCATTGGAAGATAGGAAAGCGAGTTTTGAGGTACATCATTGGAACTCGAGATTTTGGCATATTGTATGAGGGATCATCACCTAGTCTTTTTGGATTTTTAGATTCGGACTATGCTGGAGATGTAATGGATAGGAAATCCATTAGTTCTTATTGTATTTTCATAGGTGATGGAGCTATATCATGGATGTCAAAGAAACAAGCCACTATCTCATTGTCATCTAGTGAGGCCGAGTACAAAGCTCTTACACATTGCACAAAGGAGATGGTATGGATCAAAAGGATGATCAAGGATCTTCACTTGCTGATTTTTTAGAGAGCCCAATCATCTTTTGTGACAATCAATCAGCCCAAAGAATGGCATCCAATCCTATCTTTCATGCTAGGAGCAAGCATATTGAGATACAATATCATTTTGTGAGGGAGCGAGTCATTGCAAAGGAGGTGGAGCTTCAACATGTGTCTTCAAGGGAATGTGTAGCTGATATCTTCACCAAAGCATTGGGAAAAGACTTGTTCATGAAGCATAGGACTTCACTTGGAGTATTATCAAAGTCTATGCTAAAACTAGTTGAAGAGGGAGTGTGAAAGATTCAACTAGTTTCATCACATTTTGCAATATTTCCATATTTGGCATATTGAGGCCAAAACTTGTTTTAGACTTAGAGGTTGACTTTTCAAAGCTCATTAGTCTAAATTTCATTTGAATAAACACTTTTTGAAAGTGTGGGAAAGATAGAATGCGAGTTTGAGTAGATTCAATTTGAATAAGTTGGGTACATTGAATCTAGACCCAAAATTGGTAGGGTTAGCAATTTGGTGGGAAAGCCAAGTGGCCAAATAGGGTTTGGACTTGCTATGAAAGGATGTAACTCATGGAGAAAGTCATCTTCTCTCTTCTCTATCTCATTTCATGCTTATACATGGTTCTCTTGGGTTCTACTATCCATTGGTGCACTATCTTGGTGATTGCTTGCAATTCTATGTGTAGAATGATCTATATTTGCTATTTTTGGATCCACACGTGTGAAATACAATAGCTTGCTGGTTTTGTACGGACAGCAACAATACATAATCATTTCATTCATGTTTGATCAAGTTCTATTAGTGTTTGCATCTCAAATTGTGTGTAGATGCTGATTTTTCTACATTGGTGAAATTGGTAGTGTATTTCTCTTTCTAACCAAAGATCATTCAAGTAGATTGGATCTTAAGGATCTGAAATCTTTCACACTACATGTATATAGACATAATGATGGAACACCATGTAAGGAATCCTTTAAGAGGTGGTGAAAGATCCTTGATGGATATCATTATCTCAAAAGTTCCTTTTTTGTAGCTGGATTTTTTAGACACTTCTAAAGTATTCATTCATCAAGCAAAGAGAGTTGCAGATAGATCAAGCTAAATTTGAGGAGGAGTGTGAGAAATTGCCAAAATTGACAAATCTAGCTTGATCAAAACCATGTAGATTGTACATAGGTGGATCCCATAGGTGGATCATCTTCCTTATTACATGTTAGCTTTTCACCTAACTCGGGGTGGAGAAGAGCCTTTTGTATATACAATTCATCATTCCATAGTGAAGAGATAGAATTTTTGGAGCACATTGGCAATCTTGAGGTTTCTTCACATTTGTCATGAGTTTTTGTGAATGCTTTGGTATCTGAAATGGATTACACTTAATCTTTGATAATAGGTTGTACTGGAGTCCATACCACACATGTGTGGGGTCAGAATTCAATGTTTGATCAATGCTTTTGATTGCTCTTGATTGTGGGATCCAATATTGGTTTTCTAGATCAAGATCTTGTGACAGTTTTGCAATATATAGTTGTATCAATCAATCAATCACTTGGAGCCTTATGTAGGTTCATTTATGGTCCTTAACACTGTACTTTCAACAATTAGCTTGACAATGAATTTGCAAAAAATCTTATGCAATCATAGAACTGATAGGTAGTCATATCTATATCATCTATCTAATAATTTAGAATAGGGTATCAATGTTTTTATTCTTTGTGTGAACCTCTAAAGTCTATTCTCTTTATCTTCCAACATGTAGGTCCATGGACAAAGATGGAAATAAAAAACTAGTATTGAACTATCATAGATTCCACAAGAATTAGAATCGAATTCAACTCTATGTCCTGAATCTATTATCTTGCTTATAAAGAGTAAGTGTTTTTGCAAACTAAGGACATAAACTACTTTAAGAATGAACTTTACTTTTTTATTTTGGAAATGGAGCTCTATAGTATCTTCACAAAAAATACGATGAGCATTGTTATCACGTAGTTGAACGAATTTGTTGGTGACATTTGGCCGATATTGCTAGAACCATTCTCTGTGAAAGGGCATGTGTTGTGTAGCTCTAGAGTCATGGGCACCATGAGTTGTCTCCAATTTGTTCATCTGATTAGGCCATGAAGGTAAATTGATCATCCTTGACTTTTGTTGCTTGTATTGCCTCTACGACATTCATTTGTTATTGATTTGCATGCTTTTATTGCTACTTTGTGAACTTTAGGATTTGGTAATCCTACATATCATAATTGGTTCATTTGTAGTACCTGTAGAACTTTTTGGTCTTTGAATTTGAGGATGATGCCTACTCATTCATTTGATGTTGATTCTGATGGTTTTCTTTTGAGTCTTCTTTTTTTTTACTTCTGAAGGCCTTTATTTGTAAATAAGACTTGAGTTTCTGAATTACTATTGGTTGTTGAATCTCTTCTTCCGACTTCCTCTTATAGTAGCATTGTTATAACTCTTGTAAGAGTTATTTCTACGACATGATCACGAAATAGGTAAACTTGATAGTAAGGTCATTATTGCATCTGAGTCTTGAGTCACAAATTATATTGCAACCATTTTTTCAAACAAATTTGTAAAGGTGTGTGGATGATCAATCATTATTTCATATTTTGACATTCATAGTGAGATGAATTTCTTTCGTAAAAATATTTGTAACATCATAGAGAGTAATTAGAATGTTTCATAATTCTTTGGAATGCTTACATGACCAAGATTAGTATAGAGAATGCTTTTTCGTTGTTTACTTTCAAACTTTACAAGTGCTTGCTAATTTGTTAGAAGTTTTTTCTCTCTTTAATGACTTTCCATAACTCATTAGCTAGTAAGATAATTCTTATTTTAGATCTCCACATGTGATAGTTAATTCCATCTAGTTTGTCGATCATTGACAATAGTATTGCTAGAGAAATGCATTTGTGGATGATAAATGTTGTTGCTAGCTTTTCTCAATCTACTACCATTTAAGCAATAAACTACTCTAATACCATATTAGAAGATAAAAGATGCTAGACTTTAGAGATTTACACAAAGAATGGAAACTCTAATACCATAATAATTAAATAGGCAATATAGATATGACTACCTATTATTTCTATGATTGTACAATTTTCTTTTTTGCAAATTTGTTGTCATACTAACAATACTATCAAATGATCCATCTAACTTTCTATGCAAAACAATTTGAAACATTGTAGGTGGCAATTGTAATTTTGAAACTGGTTAGTTTCATTCAATCATTTAGCAATGTGGAACAAGGAACATATAGAACGAGATAGAAAAAAGAAAGATCATGAATGATATCAAAAACTATGTGGAAATAAGAAAAAGTTAGTAACATTCATGCAGTAAGATGTTTAGAATAATCCTTGAAAGGTAATTTATTCAATAACGAAACTACAATGTTAAACTGATTGAAAGAATTCAAGCGTCGTGTGGACTTCTCAGATCAGGTCGAGGATTGATAATACAATATTGAGACAACCAAAACTATTGTGCAAGCACTCAACATAGTTACACTGTCTCTATTTGTTTTTTCGAGCAATCGAGGCAGGTTGTGCAATGTCAAACATGATTTTTTGCTATCTCGATGGACAACTTTGTCGCGTGCATAGGCGTGACCCACGAGCATGACACACTCGACTTTTTTGGTAGAGATCTACATAGTATGAGAAACTATGTCTATTTTTGTATACATTACCTAGGAGTGCTTACAATTAGATTTTTTAAATCTCTGAAAAGTAGAGGTAATACTATGAAATAGAACAATAAATGCCTCTTGTATTGGGCCTATGATACAGTCGTTGTAGTAATTGTGCATACTCATCTTTGGCTTGGTAGCGAGCATAGTGTATTGTCCATGGTTTCTACCTTATAATAATTTATATCTCATAGTTACACCATCTAAGCTTGATCAACAAAGTTGCTTTGTAGATTAATCTAAAAAAATAGTCCTCGGTACAAGATAATAATAAAAAAAACATTTGTCTCAAATTGATAAAAGGAAACATGCACGAGAACAAACTTGATGGGAAAGTTTTGTGAACTCACTTGGTGCATGAAAAGGTTGAGGGTTGTACTAAATAAAACTTCAACCTTGCAAAAAATATATAATAAAACAATATCAAACGTTTGAACACTTATATAATTTTGGGAAAGCCAACAGCTTCAAGATGCCCATCAACTAACAATTTATCACTTTCCTTTTTTGCTTCCATAATTTGCATGAATAAAATGTGGCACTCAAAATTGCCTATCCACAATTCCCAATATTCCTTTTCCAATTCATGTTGAACTAGACTAACACAAAATTATGATCAAAAAGAGTTTCTTATGATGTCCACAAAATTTCCACACTTCCATTTCAAAGAGCACCATCACAATTACAATGCAACGACATATTTTAACAATCTCGAGCAAATACAACAGAATTAGCCTCACTTGGATTCATGAATAAAGAATGTCCATTCGAAGGTTTATCTACTAGACTCCATCAGACCATGATCCCAAAACAGTACGACTTCAGTAGTCAACTTTCTCAATGGTAACATTATCAAGCTTAATATGTGGACACTAGAGTCTTTTGGAAGTCACAAGTGGAAGAATATTTTAGATCTCCCCCCCATCCAAGGGGGCTCATTTTCAGGTTTCATGTAAGAGGCCTCCATATTTTGAGATTCTATCCATGAGCATTATGTATTTTCAAGAAATCAAAATGAACCACTGAGATAGAAGGAGAAAATCAAGGTTAAACAATTGATAAATTCGAAATAATCAATAGATAATGAGCAGAAAATCAGGGAGAATTGGGAGATAAATGAGGGTCCCCAAACATCTACAGTTCAATCATGTAACGTTCGAGCTAGCACATAATAAGAAATCCATCTACTGCCAAGTCAACTTTCCTGTGAGAAGTGCCATGCATACTAAAAGAATTAAGCAATGAGAAAATCACCAACATTACCAATCATAGCAGTATGTCCAAACAAAACAACACATAAAGCTTTGGAAAACAGCTATAAAAACACTCAATTTTTATTGTCTACTTAGGAGATAGAAACATAACTCAATCCATATGGGCTTTTCCTATTTGAACCTAATCTCCAACGTGGCTTACCGCATGGCCCTCAATGTCCACGAAATTCCTCTCTCTAACACCTTGACTGCTATTTTTCCTCTCAAAACCCTAACTCTTTAACTCTATTGAACTAAAAAACATGCTCTCTCTCTCTCTCTCTCTCTCTCTCTCTCTCTCTCTCTCTCATGGAAATGTTCGTGGAAATGCTTGTGGCCTCCCTCTCACACATGGACCAAAAGCATCCCCATTGAAAAAAGATCAAGCCCAACAAACTATACAAGGAGTTTAAGTAAATGAACATCTGAAGAACTCTGTAAAAGCACATGTCAAATGCTTCAAAAAAATATTGCATGAAAGGATTACGATCATTTGGCAATGTTCTTTTCACAAATGGTCGTGCATCATATCACACAAATGGAGTTGTTCTACAAATACAAAAAAGAAATCTCTCTTTGTAAAAGCACATGTTGATTACTCGAAGATTATTGTGAGAAATGATTAAGATTGCTTGGCAACATTCTTTTCACAGCAGGCCAACATGCATCACTTCCAAAAATGCATCTTGGTTTTCACAGCAGGCCAAGATGCATCACTTCCAAAACATGCATCTTGGTTTCCAAGGGGGGCTTGAGCTTGGGACCAAACAAACTTTGGATGCCAAGGTAACCAACTAAGCCAACCCTTAAATCTATCACTTCCAGAAATGAAGGTGTTCTACATATACGTAGATGAAGCTGCCTTCGCATTAGAAAGTTCAATAATCATATAGCATAACATCATGTAGCTAACAAGCTCTTCAGCAATCTTAACATAGAATCTGAAACAACACTTGCTAGCTTTAGTTTCTATCTTCTAGTGTCACAACAGACGATGTGATTGCTATAACATCGATGCACCTTATCCACATAATCCCCTATGCCCATGTGTTGTTGTATCAATAATGATCTCTATGCAGAAATAGCAAAATAGTTAAAGTGCTTAGACCTTGTCTACCTCAGAAGGGGTCTTAGCCACAATCGAAAGAGCATGTAAACCAGTTTCGAGTTCCTCTTGGAGTAACTCATACACAAGTCTGTGTCTTTTGACCAAACTTCGCCCTTCAAATTTTGAGGACACCACTTTCAGATTAAAATGGGTTTCTCCTGAACTTCCCTGCACCCCTGCATGCCCTGCGTGCTCATGGGAAACGTCTTCCACCTCCAACAACGTCGGCATGAGGGCTGCCTCTAATTTTCTCGCAATTCGTTCTTTCCGTGAACCCCTCTCCTGCCCTTGACTGCTTCTATGGTAATCAGCAGCAGGGTCTACATCATCTGCTGCAGCATTTGAATTGGCAACAGAGTCGTCGTCTGCTGTTGGACTGTTCTGTTCCAGATTGTGTCCGGAAGTGCGTTGAGCTTCGGCTTGCATATATAGCTGCAATGCTTTTTTCTGCATCAATTTGAACATGTTGAAGAAGCCATTGCTCCTGGAAGGTGTCAAACTTTGTTTAAGCCCTAGCAACTGGATAAAATCAGGGCTTGTCTTCAGAATTTCTGATACAGTCGATCCTGACAGGCCCTCCACAAGCAGAGCAGCAAGGCCTTTAGTTAGGACTGAATCAGATTCTGCCTCAAAGTAGACCTTGTCACCTTCGCCAAGAATTGCCCTAACCCAAACCTGAGACACACATCCCTCTACTTTGTTTTCTTTGGTCCGAAACTCTTGCGCAAGGGGCTTCAGCTTCTTCGCATAATATAAAAGCTGTTCGTACTTTGCACGGGGATCGGAAACTGTCTCAAAAAGCTTCACAATATCTTGAAGCTTTGGTGGGAGCTCTTCCACAGTTTGTACAGAGGCCGCTGCTCCGCTGTAAACAGCCCGACATGAAAGCAAAGGGGAATTTCGCCCCTGGCGAGATATGCAAGAAACAGACAAGAATTTCTCAAAGTAATGAAGCAAGGAATCAGGGCTGAGGCCTTTTCTAGGGTTGAAAGCACTGACTGTATAAAAACCCTTGTTCTTCAGAATGTGAAGAGAAGTGGAAGAACCAACTGAGCAAAGAAGGCGATGAGATGAGTGAGTAGAAGGCCACAAACTAATCATGCTATTCATATCTCTCACTTGCAACACCAAGCAAACCCTAACACAACCATCCAACAGCAAAACCTGGGACTCTCAAACCCGATGCGGGTTTCTTCACTAAGTTCTGCTCTCAATGAGAAGCCACTGCAGTTGCTCTATGTTATAAGGGCAAATGGGATAATAACAGTTTGAATGATGAGGAAGTAGCAGCAAAAGAGATCTGTTTAGAGCGCAAAGGATGTAAAATTGTAGAATGAAACTTCCAAAATCCTGCAGCTCTTGTAGTGATGATGGCGGCTTCCTGTACGCAAGCAATTCAAGTCAAAACTTGATACACCGACAAAGTCAGCACTCTCAGAATAAACCAAAGCATTCGTTCCAGCAGAATCTTCACATATTCAAAGGAGAACTCCAGATACGTAGAGACTAGAGACGCGAGAGAGCTAGAGAGCGAGGCAGAGAGAGAGAGGGGGGGGAGTAATTAGGGTATTTGCGCCCTAATTTTCTTGAAGGTAAAGAGGTTGTCATCCAAAGGCAGGCTACCTTTGGAGACAACTCGGTTTTTTTATACCTATCAGATGATGCCACGTATGTCGGAGCTACCACATTTCAATAGAGAGCATTCGTGGCAACCTAGATCGTGTGGTCCTGCTAAGAGAGAGAACCCTGAATGTACCCTAAAATGAAGAGGGCTATTTTTTAGGTCACTTGGAGGTGAGAAGGTAGAGAGAGAATGTACATTCTGTAGAGAAAGAATACACATTTAATAGAGAGAGGAGAGAATGCACATTCCGTAAAGACAGAATGCACATTGTAGAGAGAGAATAACAGATTCCGAGGAAATAGAAAGGTGGATGGATATTCTGCTCACAGACCTGCTTTCAAAATACAAAGCAAACCTGAGCACCAGGTGCTTTCAAAATACAAAGCAAACCTGAGCACCTGGCATTAAGATTTTTTAAAACCCTAATCATGTGAAAAAATAATGTAAGGTGTGTGCTGATTTTTGTGTGGAATCTTATAAAGAGAGTAAAAAACAAAAGCAACTTAAGTTTGACCCAACTTAGTTTGCAAATTAGGTTTTAGGGAGATAAAACTAGTGATTAAGTTTTAGAGAGTTTTAGCGGTGTTCGAGAATGACCTCACTCATAAACAAAACATGTTTCATCTAATTTTATTGGTCCACGTGTATTCTAAGTTTTTGACAAATGTTGGTCGACGAAATTTCTAGGATGGGCATGTGCACATCAAACTATCTAGTATTCCCATTGAGCCTTTTGTTTTTATTGAAATCTTATAGATATTGTGGCTGCTTTATTTGGTTTAAAACATGTAAATGCAATATCCAACATGAAAAGCATGAATAACTAGAGTCGTGTGAGATTAGAGTTTTGGGGAGGAGAAATAAAGACATAGTGAGAGGGGAGAGAAAGAAGGGGGGAAGGGGGGGGCATCAATATATAATAACATGAATAAGATAACTACGAGAGTGTGCTAAACTTAAGTTAAGCATAAAGTAAAGTTTTGAAGTAGGTTCCTAGTGCCCCCCAGGGGCATGAAGGAGGTGGCAAATCCCTACCAAGACTAAAGACCATTGCCTACTTGCCTTGGCCTTAATGGCCACGATGTCGTGTCCAAGCAGGTTGTCCGAGATTTATTAGCATATGCCTTTGGTCGACGAGCTGAGACATGATATCTTTACACATAGGGCGAAGCTCCCTCTCTTATGCCTCTTAAGCACAATTGCCCAAAGGGGCATAAAGCCGTAGCTTTTACTCAATGTAAGGCCTGATCCCAATTTTTACAATTTTTTAGTAATACCTTGCTCGAGCAAGCTACTCATTTGATGTATTTTGAGATTTTGGAATTTAAATTTGCAAGATTGTCGTAAGCGACTAAAGAAAAGCTTGAAGCGTCATTCTAGGTGTAAGAAATTGGCTTATATATCTAGTTTATAGCCCTTGCAATTGTGGATGCAAGAAAATAGTTGCAAGTAAAGAGAGTTGCAAAAAAAATCCATTTTTTGCACTTGAACTATTCTCAACTTTGGACACTTGGAAAAGATGTTTTGGGCCTTATTTTGAAAAACACCAAGAAAAAAAAAACAAAAAGACAAAATTATAGTCTCTAAAATATAAGCTAAATTATAGTCTCTAAAAAGCTCTTGACCAAATGGTTTTTAGTGTAACCATGAGACATACCTGTAACATTTTGATATATCAAATCATTGTACAAAATGGATCAAACATGCTAATATGGATAGAAAAACTGGATCAATCAGGGTGTCATGAATATGCAAAAGTGGTTTCCCTCTCTACCAATCACACTCAATATTAACATATTTCAGATAGAAAACATGGTTAGATTACAACTTCATTGAGATTATAATGTATAGTATGGGATGAGTGCAGTATATACATTGGACGTTTCAAGCAATTAGCCAAAGTTGACGCTTACTTTACCTAGGGTTAGCCTATATTAATTATACAACCTAGATTAGGCCATGATGGTCCTCAAATCCTTAAGATTGAGGTATTAACACCATATTGTAACACATGCAATTGATGAGATCTAACTACATGGTATATTACTTATAGTGATTTATGTGAAAAATTCAACTAGTTTAGTTGAATATTTTTGGCAATTTTGGGACCAAAGTGAAGGCCTAAATAGTTCAACTTAGAGATAGTTCAATATTTGTCAATAAAGGCCTAAATAGTGTTTGTACTATTTTTGGCAAGTAGATTAGTGGATGAGGTCAAATTTGGACCCATTCTAGTTGGCTAATATAGATACATTGCATCTAGTCACCAAAAACAAGGTTTTTGGTGAGGTATCCAGAAGTTTTCATTTTAGGGCTATTTTAGGGCAAGTGGCCAAATGGCATTATAACTGCTATAAATAGTTATAAAAACGTGGAAAAATCATCTTCAGGTTCTCATTTTGTATGGAGAACTTTTCTCTTTTGATTCTATGTCCACATCTCTAGCATATTTCTCATAATATCTTGAGTTCTAATGTGTATAATGCTAATTTTCTTGTTGTACTTGAATCCACACGTGTGAAGGAAAGTGTACTACTACTTTTGTATGAATAGAGATAGTACTATATCATATCTTAGTGATTTTGATCAGATCTTCATGTATTTCCAAGTTCTAGCATGCTAGATGCATGATTTCTAGCTTGTTGATGATTCTAAATGTGCACTCCAATTTAGCCAAAGATCTATTGATCCATTATGTATGTTTTGGATCTGATCTTTTCACATGGTATCAGACTAGGTTGTAGGCTAAATTTGGTGTATTTGCCAAATCTAGAGGTATTTTTGAGGGCGCCATGAGGATGGAATTCTTACTAGAAATGAATAGATATTGTTGTAGGTGTGGAGGAGAGACCTAAATTGGCACCTCGAGAACAATTGATGTGTGATAGGAGGGCAAAGAAAGCTCTTCATGTGATCAAGATGAATGTGAATAATGAACTTCTCAAGGAAGCTGGTAAATGCACAACAGCAAGTGAGGCTTGGGAATCTTTGAAGAAGGTTTATGAGTCGAAGTCTACATCTAGGGTCCTAACCCTAAGGAGACAAATTTTTCAAATCATTCAAAAGAAGGATAAAAGAGCTCATGCTTTTGTTTTGAAAGTTAAAGATTTGAATGATAAATTAGCATGTATTGGTGAAAGCATTAAGGATGTGGAGCTTGTTCAAGTTGTTCTTAATGGCTTATTGGATGATCATGATAATTTGGTACAAAGTTTTTCTATTCAAAAGAAATTGCCAAGTATGGAGGATTTGCAAGAAATCTTGGTGAACGAGGATTTTAGGCTTCTATCAAGAGGAGGATCATCTTCTACATCTCAAGTTGGAGAGGAGGAAGTGTTCACTGATTCCCTCGATCAGTATATCGATTCTCTACTTAGATTCATTAATATTTGGCCCATTAGAAAGCACTCACAAAAGTCATGAAGTACATTCAGACAACCAAACATCTTAGCATCTGCTATGGAGGCAACCAAGCTACCAACATACTTGAAGGATACTATTGTAAAGATACCTTTACAAGCTTTACTTTCGGCGCCATCGGCGCCAGCTATGTCCCCGGCGCCAGCAACGCCCCTGCTGCTCCCGGTGTGTTGTAAAGCTACCTTTACAAGCTTTACTTCCGGCGCCATCGGCGCCAGCTATGTCCCCGGCGCCAGCAGCGCCCCTGCTGCTACCGGCGCCGCTCCCGTCGCCACTGTGACCAGAATCCAGTTGGCGCCAAGTTCCTATGGCTGAAAATCTTTGATCGGTTCTAGCGAAGTCCAGAGAGCTCAGACCGATGTGCAATCACCTCACACGATCTAGGCATGATTAAAGGAAGCCTGGGGATCAATAAAATCTAGAGAGAGAAAATGACTTTCTAGAAAGAGAAAATCCTAGAGAGATAAAAACGTGCTTTACCAGCTTGGGTAGAGTGCTTGGTATGAGGGGGGGTGCCGAATCACACCAATACTATAGGGGAGTGCGGGTTGCGACTCAGGGCGAGCTCCAACCAAGTCTCAGCCTCCCTTGCTGGAATGTTGTCATGGCTCTCGCCTTGGCATGCTAGCGCCCCGGAGACTAGGGTCGGTCACACACTTGAAATGTAACCTTCTCAGATTTATCAATAAAGTGGGATTTTCCTCAAACTGACTCTGATTACCTTCTGGGTTTCAGTGTTCGGTAAAAGCGCCAGTTGTAAGGCCGCTTTCAAAATTTTTAACTTGGCACATAGCTGAGGGTCGTATCCCGGGACGCCAGCGGTATGCCGTCGGGACCATTCGGTCCGTGGCGCCAGCGGTATGCTGTCGGGACCATTTGGTCCAAGAACTGGTTGTTTCCATATCTGTCGCGGCTTGTGGTTCTGAGTGTTCCTTGCATGAACGTGAATGGGTTAAGCTCTTGGGGAACGGGCTCTAACCTGTCGGCTGAGTTGGATGGCTTGCTTGGGTGGATGTTACCTGTTTATGGCTGTCCAGTCTGGCGTGGCGCCAGGTTGGCTTCCAGCGCTCGTGACGAAGCTTTCAGTTGGTTAAGTCTGATGTAAGTCAGACCGCTTGCTTGGAACGGATGTTACTCGTTTGTAACGAAGCTTCGAGTTGGTTAAGTTTGATGTATGTCGGGCGGCTTGCTTGGAGGGAAGTCACCCACGTCGGGACCCCCGATCTGGCATGGCGCCAGGTTGGATCTCAATGTTGGTTTTCGGAACTTCAAGTTGGTTAAGTCTGATCGTTGTTGGCGAGTTGGCTGCTTGTATGTCAAGTGGGTTTGGATGGCAAGAGTTGAAGGCTGGGAAGCTAAGTCGTGGTTCCCGGCTCCCTTTGGGATGCCTGCGCTACACGGTGCCGGCACCGCTCTCGGCGCCACTGTGACCAGAATCCAGCAGGCGCCAAGTTCCTATGGCTGAAAATCTTTGATCGGTTCTAGCGGAGTCCAGAGAGCTCAAATCGATGTGCAATCACCTCACACAATCTAGGCATGATTAAAGGAAGCCTGGGGATCAATAGAATCTAGAGAGAGAAAATGACTTTCTAGAAAGAGAAAATCCTAGAGAGAGAAAAACGTGCTTTACCACCTTGGGTAGAGTGCTTGGTATGAGGGAGGGTGCCGAATCACACCAATACTATAGGGGAGTGCGGGTTGCGACTCAGGGCGAGCTCCAACCAAGTCTCAGCCTCCCTTGCTGGAATGTTGTCATGGCTCTCGCCTTGGCATGCTAGCGCCTCGAAGACTAGGGTTGGTCACACATTGAAATGTAACCTTCTCAGATTTATCAATAAAGTGGGATTTTCCTCAAACCGACTCTGATTACCTTCTGGGTTTCAGTGTTCGGTAAAAGCGCAGTTGTAAGGCCGCTTCCAAATTTTTAAGTTGGCACATAGCTAAGGGTCGTATCCCGGGACGCCAACGGTATGCCGTCGGGACCATTCGGTCCGTGGCGCCAGCGATATGCTGTCGGGACCATTTGGTCCAGGAACTGGTTGTTTCCATATCTGTCGCGGCTTGTGGTTCTGAGTGTTCCTTGCATGAACGTGAATGGGTTAAGCTCTTGGGGAACGGGCTCTAACCTGTCGGCTGAGTTGGATGGCTTGTCTGGGTGGATGTTACCTGTTTATGGCTGTCCAATTTGGCATGGCGCCAGGTTGGCTTCCAGCGCTCGTGACGAAGCTTTCAGTTGGTTAAGTCTGATGTAAGTCAAACCGCTTGCTTGGAATAGATGTTGCTCGTTTGTAACGAAGCTTCAAGTTGGTTAAGTTTGATGTATGTCGGGCGGCTTGCTTGGAGGGAAGTCACCCACATCGGGACCCCCGATCTGGCATGGCGCCAGGTTGGATCTCAATGTTGGTTTTCGGAACTTCAAGTTGGTTAAGTCTGATCGTTGTTGGCGAGTTGGCTGCTTGTATGTCAAGTGGGTTTGGATGGCATGAGTTGAAGGCTGGGAAGCTAAGTCGTGGTTCCCGGCTCCCTTTGGGATGTCTGCGCTACATGTGGTATCAGAGCCGACTGGCCGGTCAGCTATGCGGATCTCACGGAAATGGCCACGGTTTGGGGTTCATCAAGACAACTGTTATGCAAGGTGCTGCCCACAGTGTAAGCACGGGTGCGTCCACGGTCGAGGTGGTAGGCAGAACGGGGGACTTGATGATTCAAGGTGCTACCCTTGAGGTGTAAGCACGGTCAGTTTTTGCGGTTCGGGCCTGGCGCTATCTGCACGTAGGACAGATGAGTCAAAGTGCTGCCTAGGGAGGTGAAAGCACGGTCTGTACCTTGTGGGGTGCGGGGCGACATATTCGAACTGTACGGGTTAACCATTGATACAGAGATGCTCCTCGAATTCGGGTGTAAAGCACGGGTGGTTAGCTGCCAGTGTGGGATAGCTGCCGATCGTTTAGCTATAAGGGCTATCGACCAAAAAGTGGTGGGGCGTGACTGAGGCAATGTGCTGCTTAATGGTGAAAGCACGGATAGTTGGAGGGGTGTCCTATGTGGGCTGATTCCGTGATCAATTTGTATGGGCACGGCCAGGCAAAGGTCCATTGGCAGGACCATCTCAAAGGGGGACCTTGTCTTTGTTACTTGTTAGTAAACCTGCCTGAGTGTCTTACTTGTATGTATTCGTGGTGAGTCTTAGTACTCGTGCTTTGCCTGGTTTGCATGATTGCTTGTGATACAAGGAACCGATGGCTCGAGAAGGAACCTTTTCTTTTGAAGGCTGATACCATCAAACAAAGAGGACTACAGAATCTGTGGGGCGGATTTGCAGTTCAAGTACTCACACGTGAACGACAACGAAACGACTCAATGTTTGCAAAGGATGGATGGCTAGCCTGTTTCTTGGGTTAGTTTCATTTGCGACAACGCCCACCAGACGCAAGCAGGAAGTCAAAAGTTGGAAAGGGCCATTTCAGGGGAGATCTTCTATGGAGCAGTTGGTCTTCATTTTCGGACGGCCACCTTCGGAACTGAAACTCACTGAGCATGGGCGATATCCAAAATCTGTGCGACGGATTTGCAGTTCAAGTACTCGCACGTGAACGACAACGAAACGACTCAATGTTTGCAAAGGATGGATGGCTAGCCTGTTTCTTGGGTTAGTTTCATTTGCGACAACGCCCACCAGACGCAAGCAGGAAGTCAAAAGTTGGAAAGGGCAATTTCAGGGGAGATCTTCTATGGAGCAGTTGGTCTTCATTTTGGGACGGCCACCTTCGGAACTAAAACTCACTGAGCATGGGTGATATCCAGTATCAGTTGGGTTTTTTCTCAAAGGGGAAAAGACTAGGATCCTCTTCAGAGATTGGCAACAAGTTGGATCGAGCCATAATCCTAGCAGATGGGAAGCAAGGTGTTGGAAAGGCTTTTTGTCCGAAGAACTCTACTCTAAGTTCGATCAGCTGATTTTATAAGTGGAGGGGAACTATCACACACACCTCTCTCTTGGGGCAAATTTTGAATGAAAGTTGATCAAAATGGGGGCAAATTCAAGGTGACCTAGCCATACTCACACGAGGAGACTGGCGAACTTTGGACCTAATCAGTTGACAAGTTTTTGTTGTGGAAAGGGAAGTTTGTTATAGGCTTTCTCTGGACCAGCAATGATGAGGAAACATATGAGTACGCTGGCTTGTGTTACGTGTAAGGCAGCTGATTAATGAAGGAACTGTGAAAGTTGAGTCTTGCATGAGAGACTTGGTATTTCGAACGGACGCTAAGGGACAGTTCGCGTTGAGATCGGACTAGTGCAAACTCTGGGTGCATGTGTCTGATTCAAAGAGAGCTACTTGAAGCCAAGCTCGATGTACACTTCTTGTTTTGACTGTGAGGCAACTGACCAGTGATGGAATTGTGAAAGTCAAGTTTTGCCACGACGGACATGGTGCTTCAAACAAACGCGAAGAGATAGTTCGGATGCGGATCAAACCGGTGCGACCCTTTGGCTTTCCACGAGGTCAATGGTTACATTTGGGCTGATTCAAAGAGCTACTTCAAGCTAAGTGAGAGGTGCATTGCGGAGTACTCAATCTTTGCCTACCTTAAAGAGCCAAGATGGAAA
Organism: Diphasiastrum complanatum; assembly: GCA_029204225.1. Lineage (NCBI taxonomy): Eukaryota > Viridiplantae > Streptophyta > Lycopodiopsida > Lycopodiales > Lycopodiaceae > Diphasiastrum > Diphasiastrum complanatum. Next base: position 37,223,070 of record CM055101.1, read on the forward strand.
AGTATCAAGATCAGGCTGGGACAAGGAGAGAAATCAAGGTGCAGAAGCAACAAGGCACGGAGTGGACCATAAAGTGGGCAATCAAACGATAAATCCTTCGGTTCAGGGACCCTTGATACCTGTGCGGAACTGAACAAATCTGGAGCTCAGAGAGCTCACTAAGTCAACTGGTGGAACTTCAATTTTTGTAACCTTCATAGATGACTTTTCAAGATATTGTTGGGTTTTCTTACTTTCTTCCAAAGCTCAAGTGTTTGAAACCTTTGTCAAGTTCAAAACTTTTGTTAAGAAGCATCATAATCAAAGCATGAAGATCTTTAGGAGTGATAATGGAGGAGAGTATATGTTATGTACCATAACGGTACGCCCTTCAGTGACAACCTCGCAAGGGGCATGACGCAGGTCTGCTGGTGTTATCGACATGTTTGGGTGCCACTCGTCACCATCCTAGGTGGTCACGTGTCGTCGAAGGACCATGCTTGATGGGACCCACTGTGCTATGCCTATATAGTGGTGGGGATTCCCTCTTTCCATTCACTCAGTCTACCCGGGAGTTGGTAAACGGAGAGCACGTGCATGAGCCAGGATGTATCTCCAGGCCAGGAGATGTGTGCTAGGGAGAGCCGAGTGCGATGGCTAGTGGTATGGGATGCCAGTTATTGTAGGAGGCTCAACTAGGCATGACTATGTCGATAGCTCTATTGCATGGGGGTGGGTTGGTTGTAAGCAGAGGATTTTATGAGGGGGGTAGTGTTTGTGTTGTTGGGCTCCTGCATAGGCATCCTTCTAGGCCTGGTTTCTCTGTGTTTTTTTCTTGGGGAGGAAGTAAGCGTACCTCCCTCCCTCTTCATATCTTCATGAAGATTGAATGTGGATGTGACTAGTTGAGGGAGGGGAAGGTCGTGCCTCCCAAGAAGTAAAGTAAAATAGCTTAAACAAAAAAAAACAAACACTAAAGTTTTAAGGTTTCAACTTCGTAACCAAGTTTATTTTAAACGTAGTTTCTAGGTTATGAACTTTAAAGTGAACTAAATCTTGTTGAAAGATTGAACCAGCCAAAACTTCTTGGTCGTACTTCTCTCCTCCTTCCACTCTACACTTGCACATCTCCTAAGCTAGGAGAGGAGCTGTGATGGTACATAGGAGTTGGAGGTAAAAGAAGGGACTAAAGTAAGTTTAAAATCCATTTGAAGTCCATGGGCCATGTGGCACCATTTTGTGGCCCCACATGGTAAGAAAGGCCTAGAAGGGACAAATGGGGCCTTTCTTGGGCCCCACTTGTCCTTTTTGCATGAGGTTGGAGAGGAGCTTTGGGGAGGGGGTAAAGGAGGTACGTTCACTTCCTTTACCTCATTCTCAAAAGTTGCTTGTAGAGTTTATGTGTCTCAAGTTTGTTTATTTCTTGAGGCCAGGCATTCGAAAGTCGGTCCACCTATTGTCTGCACCGATGAACTTAATCAAAGCTTTGAAGCTTTGAAGGTTCTAGTGTCTACAGCCCCTATCTTACACATAGTGGACCCTAGCGGATCTTTCCTGGTGGAAACAGATGCTAATGACTATGTGGTGGGGGCAGTCCTTTACTAGGATGGTAGACCTGTGGCTTTCAAAAGCAAGAAGTTGGACCCAGCTCAAGTAGATATTCTACTTATGAGAAGGAACTTTTTGCTGTCATCCATATATTAAAGATCTGGAGACATTATTTGTACAGATCTAAATTTGTGATTATGACAGATCGTGAGTCTCTTAAATATGTCTGTGATGCCTCGGACCTTAGGGGTTGTAAGGCCTGTTGGTCGGAACTCATTCAAGAGTTCAAATTTGACATTAAGTATCATTGAGGTACATCGAATTGTGTCGCTGATGCTTTGAGCCAGATTGAAGAAGTTAATCAGTTATGCTTTGCTGCGTTCCAATCAGAGTTTGGGTAGTAGTTGAGAGGCTTACCAAGATGGCACAATTTATTCCAACAAAAATTACTGTCAAAGCTTCTGAACTTGCTCAACTCTTCGTTGAAAAGTTATTCAAGTTGTATGGTTTGCCGAACGATATTGTTAGTGATCGTGATTCCAAGTTCACTGGCAAGTTTTGGCAGGCGGTCTTTGAAAGATTGGAAACTACCTTAAGTCTATCGTCTACGGATCACCCAAAAACTAACGGTCAGACCTAACGTGTCAACCAATCAATGGAAGATATGCTTTACGCATATGTTTCTAGGCGACAATCAGATTGGGAAAAGTATCTCCCAATGGTTGAGCTCGCATACAATAGTATGAAGCATTTTGCCACTGGTTTTAGTCCTTTTATACTCTTGTACGTCTTTCAGCCTCGTTCCCCTATCTCCGTTGTTGGACTCAAAGGTTTCAAGGTTCAAGCTTTAGCGGATTTCTTGCATGATATGCAGGAAATGGTGCAAGCAGCTAGGGAAAGCATTAGATCGGCTCAGGATTGAGCCCAATTCTATGCTAACCGAAGCCGCGCTCCTCGAGAATTTGAGATCGGTGATTGGGTGTATCTTAGAATCCAAAAAGACTCTAAGACACTTCGAACGGAAAAATGTCCGAAGTTATCTCCACGTTTTAGCGGTCCTTTCAAAGTTCTTAACAAGATTGGTAAGGCTGCGTATAGACTAAAACTCCCTATTTGAAGGGGTTCATCTTGTATTCCATGTTAGTCATTTAAAGGAATGACTTGGTGGAAAAGATGACCTGATTCTCACAGATGATCTAGTGCTATTGGAGAATTTGACTACTTTTGTTCCCCATGAACCGGAAAGGATCATGGATACTCGACAATATTAGCTGAGAAATCGTTTGATTTCTGAACATCTGATTCTTTGGAAAGGTAAGTTAGATGATGATTTAAGACTTAGATTCCCTGGTTTTTTCCCATAGAAGGAAGTTTTTATTGGGGGGGGGGATGTTATGTACCATAACGATACGCCCTTCAATGATGGCCTCACATGACGCAGGTCTGGCGTTATCGACATGTTTGGATGCCACGCATCACCATCCTAGGTGGTCACATGTTGCCGGCAGGACCGTGCTTGATGGGACCCACTATGCTATGCCTATATAGTGGTGGGGATTCCCTCTTTTCATTCACTCAATCTACTCTGGAGTTGGTGAATGGAGAGCATGTGCATGAGCCCCAGGATGTACCTCCAGGCCAGGAGATGTGTGCTAGGGATAGCCGAGTGCGATGGCTAGTGGTATGGGATGCCAATTATTGTAGGAGGCTCAACTAGGCATGACTACGTCGATAGCTCTAGTGCAAGGGGGTGGGTCGGTTGTGACCCTATGGATGGGTGGATACGGTGCATCGTCACTGGTATGGGGTGTGCGAAACCTTCAAGGCAGTCAAAGATCTTAGGGAGTTGTAACAGTATATCTCCCATAAGGTCAAAGATCTTTGTGAAAAAAGAGGAAATCAAGAAGAAGCTATCTTGTCCCTACACCACTCAACAAAATGTTGGTGGCCGAGAGGAGAAATAGAACATTATGTGAATGTTTAAAAGCCTTGAGACTAGATGCATGCTTGCCAAAGTCATTTTGGGGTGAATCACTCACTTGTGCCAATTATTTGATCAATAGAGTTTTATGTAAATTTATTGATGGTAAAACTCCTTTTGAAGTTTTGTATGGAAGAAAGCTTAACCTCAAGCGCTTGAAAGCTTTTGGATGCACTTGTTATGTGCATGAACCTTTAGAGACAAGGACAAAGGAAGATCCATCATCAACAAAGGGGATCATGCTTGGATATGGCAACTCAAGTAAGGGATACAAGGTATACCTTCCATCCTTGGATAAGTTTGTGGTGTCTAGAGATGTAATCTTTGATGAATACAAGATGCACAAACTAATGATGGCTCAACCATCTCAGCCATCAAGAGGATAGTGGCCGAGAACCAAGATGATCTTGATTTTGAGGAGGATCCTAAGGAGAAGCTTGAACCAAGTCAACCTACCATACCTAGAAGTTCATCAAGGGTAAGAGTAGAGCCAACAAGGCTCGCATATCAAGGCAAGGGGCAGCAAACTGAGTGTATTCCATCCACTTCATTTGCTCTTATGTCAAGTTTTGATGAGCCTTCAAATGTAAAAGATGCTTTGAGCTCAAAAGAATGGTACCAAGCTATGCTAGATGAGTATAATGCTTTGATGGATAATAGCACTTAGATCCTTGTTGATAGACCATCTAAGAATGTGATAGGATGTAAGTGGGTGTTCAAACTCAAGTTAAATTCAGATGGAAACATAAGCAAGCACAAGGCAAGGCTAGTTGCCAAGGGATATGCCCAAGAAAAGGGCATAGATTATGTGGAGACTTTTGCACCCGCGGCCAAGATGGTCACAATAAGGTTGATTCTTGCTTTTGCCTCTCATTTTAGATGGATGCTTTGTCAAATGGATGTGTCAGATGAATTTGTTAATGGGATTTTGGAAGAAGACATCTTCATGGAGCAACCCCAAGAATTCATCAAGCTTGGGTTGGAGGACAAGGTTTGTCATCTACAAAGGAGCATCTATGGCTTGAAGCAAGCTTCTAGGTCTTGGAATTCAAGACTACATCATTATCTTGTTTCACTTGGTTTCTCTCAAAGTGAATATGATCCTATCTTATACCTTAAATTTTATGATCATGGTATTGTACTTTTGCTAATCTATGTTGATGACATCATCCTTAGTGGTGATAGTATTGTTGGAATTGAGAGAGTTAAGGAAGATCTTTCTTTAGAGTTCAAAATGTAAATCTAGAAGATCTTCATTATATTTTGGGCATAGAGGTCATTAGAGGGTCTGATTTTATCTTTATTAGTCAAACAAATTATGATTATCTGTGAGAAATATCTAAGTTCATTTGAATTACCACTTTTGAAAAGTGTGAAAAATGTAGTAGGCCGAGTTTGGGAAGATTCAAATTTGAATATTTTGGTACATTGAATCTGGTCTATTTTTGTGTAGGGTTTGGAATAGATCTAGAAGTTTCCTATTGTTGATAAGCTTGGAAAAGGACATCCAAATAGGGCATGGACCTGTTATAAATAGTGTACAACCATGGGAAGAGATACATTATCTCTCTCTCATCTCATTCATGCTTATACATGAGTTCTATTTGGGTTCATATATCCATTTTTGCACTAGTGTTGATATCTTGCAATCTTGTGTGTAGAATGCAATTGTATGTTGTGTATTGGATCCACACATGTGAAATACATTATCTTACTATTATTGTATGGACATCAACTTCATTTTATCATATATTTGATGTTTGATCAAGATCTTGTTGAGATGTAGTAGATGTTAGATTTCTACATTTTCAATGGTGCTAGATGTGTTGTCATTCATAACCAAAGATCAAAGGGACATATTGGATCTTAGTGATCTGATAATTCTTCACATGGTATCAGAGCTAATGTTGCAGTTTACTGAAGGATCAGGCATCTTTAGCAATGATTTGGAGGAGTTACCAATTCTAGAGTGTGCTAGATTGATTTCTACTCAAATATCAAGCATTTTTCATGTGTAGAGTTGATTTTTTGTAAATCAAAACTCAATATAGGTTTATGAACTTGAAGTAGGCCAATTTCACACATCACTTACTGGATTTGGGAGACTTTAATTGCATTAGATAGGTCTCATTGAAGAGTACAAGATTCTATATCAACTTTGTAGCATTTGCATCAAAGGAGACTCAAATGGCAAATATCTTTTGGATCTATTTTAGAAAGTGTATGAAGACTTAAGTAAGGTAAAAAGAACAACAAGAAAGTGTTCAAGTATAGTTTACTTGTTCTATCGCATGTTTGAGCAATTTCATGTGGATGTGTGCAAATTATCAAGATATGGTGAAACTAGCTACATTGTTTTGCATCATTTTGATGTTGGAGATGTACTATAATTCTTTGCTGGTTTTGCAAATGGAAATGAATCTAATGCAGGTTCATTATATCACTCATTCATGCCTAAGTTCTCAAGGTTTGAACTATGTGGTGCCAATGCGTGGAGATTGTCAATTTTTGGTGAATCTAGGGTCATTTTCTTGTGTGAAGTGGATCTTGAAGAAGGACTAGTGCTACCAACTAGTTATATGGAGTCATATGGAAATGGATAAGCATCATTGTTGTACTCTCTTACTCATGTATTTCCAAGGTTTTATGGTTTCTTGTAGCAAGATGGAGATGGAGGCTCATTCATGGAGTTTTATGGTGGAGACATATCAAGAAAGGACAAAAAGGGAGGAAACCTGCAATCATTTATTGATCACTCACATTTATTGTTTGGTTGCTGCTATTTTCCAGAGATGTCAAAGTTGGAAGCATGGAGGAATCATTTCATTTACATTCTATTTAGTTCTTCATGTTCTAGTTACATCTTGATATGTAAAATTGATGTAAGAAATAGTGAAGCATTCAATTTGGACACTATTCTCTATATCAATTATGTAAGCTAATTTAAAACCTTAGAAAGGAAATCTATACTTAGGATGGAGATCATTCTAAAGTTGGATCAAAGTAGTATGGTTAAAACTATGCTAAAACTAGTTGAAGAGGGAGTGTGAGAAATATCAACTAGTTTACTCATGTTTACTTCATTTGGCAATTAAGGCCAATGTGCATCTTAGACTTAGAGATAAACATTTTGAAGATAGTTTAGTCTAAGTTCATTTGAATTACTACTTTTGAAAAGTGTAAAAAATGTAGTAGGTCGAATTTGGGAAGTTTCAAATTTGAATATTTTGGTACATTGAATCTAGTCTATTTTTGTGTCGGGTTTGGAATAGATCTATAAGTTTCCTATTGTTGATAAGCTTGGAGAAGGACATCCAAATAGGGCATGGACATGTTATAAATAGTGTACAACCATGGGAAGAGATACATTCTCTCTCTCTCATCTCATTCATGCTTATACATGAATTCTATTTGGGTTCATATATCCATTTTTGCACTATAGTCTTGATATCTTGCAATCTTGTGTGTAGAATGCAATTGTATGTTGTGTATTGGATCCACACATGTGAAATACAGTATCTTATTGTTATTGTACAAACATAAACTTCATTTTATCATATATTTTATGTTTGATCAAGATCTTATTGAGTTTACATCTTCTATGTGTAGTAGATGTTAAATTTCTACATCTTCAATGGTGCTAGATGTGTTGTCATTCATAACCAAAGATCAAAGGGACATATTGGATCTAGTGATCTGATAATTCCTCACATTAACTATGATTTGTATCTCCATTATTGATCAAATTAACTTCTTGTAGGTTCTGATCCAAAGGTGTTTAGGCTTCTAAAACCAGGTTCAATCCATTTCTCATCTACAAGATCAAGTCAACAAGTTTTGCTTGTTTCCTTACATTTGATTCAAAGTGAGTTTTGGAGACAATCTCGAGGAGTAGCATTCAAGCATTGGAGAGTTAGAAGAGTCAAACTTTTTGGAGCTGATTTAGGTTGTTCTTACATTTATGAGAGACCTCTTAAGATTCATTTAGGTTTAGTCCAAAGCATTTTGATTAAGATCAATTTTTTGTCAAAATTATGATCTTTTTAGCTTGTGCTTGGAAAGTAGATTGTTTTGATTCTTGCATAAAGGTTCAAACTAATTTTATAAGAGTGATTTAAAATGGCACTTATGTGCATTTAGGTCATCTTTTCTTAGGTTGATTGGATCTTTAAAAGCCTTGTGAAGTTTAGATCAAGGAGTCAATTTGGGTCAATTTTTTACATCAAGCAAGCTAGTTACTATTTGTATCTTTTTCAATAGAATGGATTGAGCGCAAGATCAAGTAGCATCTTGCTGAGAATTCATTTGTTGATCATTCTCAGGTACCTAGATAGTGGGATAGCTAGTACTTGCATCTTTTCTATTGTGTATCCATTCTTAAAGATCAAGCTCTTGTTTAGAGGAGGATGGCATCCATGAATGCTTATCTTTTGGAACCTAGTGATAGGTTCAACAAATCAAACTATTCCATTTGGAAACTAAGAATGGAATCAATCCTTGTAATGCAAAACCTTATGGATATAGTGAGTGGGGAAGAGGATGAACCTATCCACCCTCTAAATACAAGAAGAGGTGCAAACTAGCCCTTCATTGTATCAAAATGAATGCAGCCAATGAACTCCTAAAGAAAGTAGAAGAATGTACCTCAGCCCAAGAGGCTTGGTAGTCCCTTCAAAAGGTCTGTGAGTCAAAGAAAACTACAAGATTGCTTTTTTTAAAGCATCAAATCTTTCAATGTTACCAAAAGAAGGGGGAAGGTGCTCATTCATATATTTTGAGGGTAAAGGAGTTGAACAAAGAACTTGTGAGCCTATAAAGGAAGATGAGCTTTTACAACTAATCTTGAATGGCCTTTGTGTAGATTATTCTAACTTGGTGCAAGGATATGCCATAATGGGCAAATTGCCCTCACTTGAAGACCTCCAAGGTGTCCTCATGGCCGAGGGAATGGGAGACAACACTTCAATGCAAGGATGGATGGGCTCTCTATCCATGATGTTGATGCTCAAAGTTTGCTAAATAAGTTTAAGATGCAAGATTGCAAGTATGTAGAAACTCCTATATGGAGCAAGATGTAAAAGTGTCTAATAAAGATGATGAAAGATCCTTCATGAACATCACTTTATATAGACAACTTATAGGTTCCTTAATGTGGATAACTACAAAATTCATAAAGTTAAGATCATCTCTTGGAGTGATTAGTAGATCTATGGTAGATCCAAACTAGTTGTGAGGAAGAGTGTCACAAGCTAGTTTGGACCAATTTTGGTCATATGACTTGTAATTGGTAAGATGGCCATGTTGTGGGATGTCACATATGCATAGGATGCTTTAACAATGAAGCTTGTGTTTTCACAAAAAAAAACAATAAAAGTTTGGGAAAGGTAATGGCCTTGGCCCTCTCTCTTTCACTTTCAGCTACGTACTTGCTTTTTTTCCTTAGTGAACAATGAACGTCTCTCCTCTTCCTCAACCTACTTCTATTCTCTCTCTTATCTTCTCCATTGTACTTGTTCTATGTTAGTGTACCTCTCTCTGCTAGGCACTGTAATCTAGATTATGTTAGAAGCACAGTTTCAGTAGAGTTAAGAATAAGGACGGCCCTCTATTCTCAAGGATTGTCCTTTGGCTTTGAGAGAGGGCACCCAGAGAGACTATGGGCTTGGGACGCACTGTGGACCTCCGACGCACTGTGGAGGCTGGCTGTGGCTCTAAACTGTGAGGGCAGGCGGGTGGCGCATGCACAGGCACCCGGTTGGCTGGTGCACCGGCGAAATGCTGGCACCGGCAGGCAGGCAAGGTAGGAACCAGGCATAGGCTATTGGCTAAAGCATGGCCTGGAGGTGGGGAACGAGGAGGCCATGGGCGGCTGCGGAACGAGGAGGGCTACAAATTCAGCACCATGTCAGCACGCACAGGGTGTTGAAATTAAGTGGAACCATTTCGGAATGCCATGGGCTTTTTATGGGTGCAATACACTTTATGATAGAGAACCCATGGGTTTACTTTTGTATACCTATCACTAGGTAAAGATGGCCATATATTGACGTAACAAATTGTTGGAGGGAATTCGAAGTAGGTCGAAGAAGATGTAGAACACGAAGACCTCAAACTCGAAGAGTCCGTCATCGATCCTGCTTCTGCTGTAGTTGATTGATTGCGCAGACGTTCAACTTCAGAAAGTAAGGCTGCAGTGCTGTTGTAGAGAGAGAGAGAGAGAGAGAGAGAGAGAGAGAGAGAGAGAGAGAGAGAGAGAGAGAGAGAGAGAGAGAGAGAGAGAGAGAGAGAGAGAGAGAGAGAGAGAGAGAGAGAGAGAGAGAGAGAGAGAAATGAGCATCCTGAGAAACAAAAAATAGAAGGCTCGAATTTCTGAACAGAGGATTGAAAAAAAATTCAGAATTGAATTTTTTTAGAAATTTTTGATATTGGATCAACTCGAAAAATGTTATATTTTTTGAGTCAGTATTTTTTGAGTCATTGTACATTTTTCGATACCTGTAAATATCGACACCGTCGGTCTAAAATCCGACCCAATGACTTCGTGTTGACAGTCCGCCCACTTTGTACACGCATTAACTATAATGAGGCGGTTATAATAACTGCAACAAAAAGGTAGTTGTAGATATTTTGTAGGATATCAATCCTAGAATCTTCATCAAAAAACTTCTTCTGATTATTCGAGTTCCTATAACCAGCGCTATCACGCTCAACCAGTTGAAGTTATTACTTGAAGCAATTTTACTTATTGTTGATATTAATCAAAGTGCAATTTTAGTCTCACTACTATATCGTTCATTTGCGCACTTGACTGAATCATTCATTTGTGCACTTGACTGAATCATTCTTTGTGAACGTTTTGTTGTTGTTTGTCGTGTTTCCGATCCTACACACTGGCTCGCTCATCAGCTTCCACTCATTCCCACTGATTTTTGACATGGTATCAGAGCGGGCAGTTCAATAATCTGCATTTCATTGCGGATTATCAAGTCTTGTTTCTATCAAGATGTTGTTTTAGCAAGCGTGCAGCCAACAGTATTTCGAAATTGTTGTTACTACTGACGATCTCGCTCAGCCATAATGGATCCGTCTTCTCTAATCGAGAGACGTGATGGAGGGAACTATCATCTTTGGAAGTTCAAAATGAAGGTCATGTTATTAGCCAAGGAACTGTGGGATGTTGTTGACGGCATAGAAGTCAAGCTAGAAGGTGATGCATCCATTATCAACAAAGGGAGACTGAGAGATGGCAAGGCATTTGCCATGATCACTCTCAACATGAAGGATATACAGAGAATTCACATACGAAATGTTCAGACAACCAAGGATACATGGGACATCCTAGCAACCTTGCATGATATCAGGGATGTTACTTCCAAGTTACATTTGAGAAAGAAATTTTTCAACCTGAAGATGTTTGGAGCAGAAAGTGTTACAAGTCATATCAACACTTTCAAAAATCTTACGGAGCAAATGACTGCAATTGGCTCAGTCATTGAAGATTTCGATGCTGTTATGAAAATTGGGTCATGATAATTTCAACCCAGGGGCAAATTACTCTATCAAAAGCAATTTCGATGCTTCTACAAGAGAAAATTAGAAAATCTGTATTTTTCTCAGGCTCAGGGTCGGATCCTCAAGCTCCTTATTCCAAAAATCAGAAGCTCAAATTGAAAAATAAGAGCAATATGCAGTCAGGATCGAATTTTGACTCATGATTGAATTTTGGCTCTTGGTCGAATTCTAGCTCAGGGTTGAATTCAAACACTTCATCTTTCCAACCAAAGCAGAAACTATTCTGCAGATACTTCAAGAGAACTGGACATGAAATCAAGGACTACAGAACTTTAAAATTCAACAATGAGAAAAAGAAGCAGTCCCAACAACAAGCACATAGTGCTTCAACCAATTTTTTGACCCAGCAGCAAGAGGAAGATAAAGCAGCCTCTATAACCAAGGTCGAAGAACAACAGGATATCGATTCTTGGTATCTCGATTCTGGAGCAACTCGACACATGACTCACCATCAAGACTGGTTCATAGATTATAAATCTTTCACCCACTCTTGAGTTGTGCAACTTGGAGACAACTCATCACATTCGATTCAAGGTGAAGGAACAGTCAGAATAGAATATTAGATTGATGAAGTCAAGTTGTTGTCCAACATTCTTCACATTCCAAATCTGACCAAGAATCTGCTCTCAATTAGCAGAATCACTGATTCAGGTCGAAGAGTCGATCTTGATACAAATAGTTGTACCATCCTTGATAAAACTCGAAAAGTTCTAGTTTTTGGGAGGAGAAGTGACAACCTCTACAAACTCAGCCACTATTATTCTTCCAATAGTCAAGCTCTTCACACTTCTACCTCCACATCAGCTGATATCCTTTGGCATTTCAGATTAGGCCATTTGAACTTCAATAGTACAAGATTTGCCTTATGTCAGCAAGCCAACTTCTCCATGTGAAAGATGTATAATCAGCAAGCATGGTAGAAGTCCTTTCATTTTTTGACTCATTCCATACTTCCAAAGGCCTGCTAGATCTTGTACATAGCGACATATGTGGCCCGATGCAGACTACTTCCAAAGGGAGAGCTTTATACCTCCTAACCTTCATCGATGATTTCTCTCGAAGGGCTACAACCTATTTTCTAAAGAACAAATCAGAGACATTCAAGTTCTTCCTGCAGTTCAAGGCGTCTGCAAAAAAACAGACCCAGAGGAACATCAAAGCTCTACGTACATATGGAGAGGGAGAATTTATCTCCACCAAATTTAAGAAGTTCTACAAGGCCAACGGAATACATCAACAATTCACAATGAGCTACTCACCTCAGTCCAATAGCGTAGTTGAACAGAAGAATCGGACACTCATCGAAAGTGACAAGAGCATGCTGGCCCATGCCTCTCTTCCAAAAAAATTTTCGACAGAAGGTGTTGCTATAGCCGCCTATCTACAAAATCAATCCATCACCAAAGAAAGACATCTTATGAGGTGTGGACATGACCAAAACCATCACTCAAGAATATTAGAGTGTCTAGTTGCATTGCTTATGCGCAGATCTCTGAAGATCTCAGGAAGAAACTAGATGACAAAAGCACAAAATTGATTTTCCTTGGCTACTCCCTAGATCACAAGGCATATAAGCTCTACAATCTGGAAACAGAAAAAACATTCATGAGCAGAGATGTCATTTTTGTGGAAGATCGATTTATCAACCACAAGGGAAAAGCTCAATAAATATTTGATCCAAGTATCGAAGAAATTTTTTATCCAAGTATCGAAAAAGATTCCAGGATCGAAAATCAAAAAATTGATACAAACTCAAAAAATGAGTTAGATCCTCAACATGTGAATCACATCAGGGGGTCGAAACTCAGCCAAGAAGATCAAATTGACCTAGACAACCTCCATCTCGATTTATGGACGATGCAGTCTGCTACTTCGTGAAGGAACCAAATGCAATCTCCGAGGCCATGTCTACACCTAATGTTGATCAATGGAAAGTAGCGATGGACATCGAATTCGATTCTTGATAGAGAATCAAACGTGGACAGCCACTAAGCTGCCAAAGGAAAGAAATCCGATTCCATGCAAATGGATATTCAAGGCGAAGTATGATGATGAAGGAAGACTGAATCAATACAAAGTCAGGCTAGTCGTCAAAGGCTATTCCTAGATTTTAGATATGGATTATTTTGAGACCTTCAACCCAGTTGTCAAACATGTTTTGATCTATTTGCTACTCTCCTTTGTAGCCGCAACAAATCTCGAAGTCCATCAAATGGATGTCCAAATGGCTTTCCTCAACGGTGTTAGATTTCTTATGCTCAGCCTTAAACAAATCGTTCAAGTAATGAGCATCCTGAAAAACCGAAGGCCGAAAACATATTTTTGGGCCTTCATATTTTTTCCCTTGAGATTCCTCGTGCCTAAGAAATCATTTTAAGACACCTTCTCTTTATTCGCCCTTTTTTCGCTCCTTAGCGAAAAATGCGACACACTGGCCAAGTGGTCAGAATGCCTTTGAAACCATTCTTAAGGCACCTTTGCTTTTTTCGCCTTTGTCGCACTAGCAAAAAAATGCGACACAATGGCCAAGTGGCCAGAATGCCTTAGAAATCATTTTTAAGGCACCTTCTCCTCCTTCGTCTTTTTCGTACCAGCGAAAAAATGCGACACACTGGCCAAGTGGCCAGAATCCCTTTAAATCTAAGGCACCTTTGCCTTCTTCACTACCTTTAGTAGAACGCACCTTTGCCTTTTTCTCTGCCTTTAGTGTAAGGCACTTTTTCGGCTTTTTCGTCTTCTTCACTGCCTTGAAACTAAGGGTGCCTTAGGGATTTACATACCTTTAGTATAAGGGCAACTTCAGGAGTTGCATACCTTCAGTCTAAGGGCACCTTCGGGTTTTTCAGCTTTTTCGCATTTTGCTACATTGGCTGACTGACGTCGCCAACTTATCAGAAACCCTAAAACAACTGGACAACCAAATATCCCAAATGCGGTTGGCGGTTACCAACTTTGCAAAGACTAGCGTAAATAGCATCAAAGGCTTGTAAGATATTTTGTTCCTCGACACTTGTAAATCTATATATTAGCTGATTCAAGCTATGTAAGTGTTAATGTAAATCTGAGTTAATTTTGAGTAAATTGAATTTCTCTCTTTTAATTAGAGTTTTTTTGTAGCCAACGTTATCACGCTCAGCAAGCTAAAGTTATTACTTCAAGCTATTGTACTCGCATTTAAAATTTATCAGTGCAATTTTTGTTTCACTACTGCATCGTTCATTTGTGCATTCTGTATGAATTCTTCTACTTGAATAATTCTGTTGCTAACTGTTGCGTTTCCATTCCTACATGCTGCACCCTGAATGGCAAGACACCTTATGAGGTTTGGTCAAGTTCAAAACTATCACTCAAACATATTTGAGTGTTTGGATGCATCGCTTTCGCTTAGATCCCTGAGGATCTAAGAAGAAAGCTAGATGACAAGAGTAGGAAAACGATTTTCATCGGCTATTCCCCATAGCACAAGGCATACAAACTCTACAATTTGGATACCAAGAAGGCATTCACCAGTAGAGATGTCATTTTCATGGAAGACCAATTCATCGACCACAAAGGGAAAGCTGTTGATAATTCCGACTCACGGATCGAGCCACCAGTCAATTCCGATCTAGATATTTAACTGCAAAACATCGATGCTAACTCAGACAATGAGTCAGAACCTCAACTAGTCAACCCACATCAGAGGACCAAAGTTCAACCTAGAAGGTCGAACAAGTCCAGACAACCTCCATCCAAATTTATGGATGATCCGGCCTGCTACTTCGTGCAGGAACCAAACACAATTGCTGAGGTGATGTCTACTCTTGATGGTGACCAATGGAAAGCAACGATGGACATTGAATTCGATTCTCTTATGGAGAATCAAACATGGACACTCACTGAGCTGCCAAAGGACCGGAAACCAATTCTAATTGCAACAAAATTGGTTGCTGTAGATATTTTGTTGGAAATCAATTTTAGAATCTTCATCAGAAAACTTCTTCAGATAATCCTTAAAAACTAATCAATCTTTTTGTAGCCAGTGTTACATGCTCAATGACTATAAGTTGAAGTTATGAGTACAATTTTTTGAAGTAATAACTTCAGCTGGTTGAGAGTGATACCGCTGGCTACAAGAACTCATATAAGCAGAAGAAATTTTCTGATGATGATTGTAGGATTGATATCCTATAAAATATCTACAACTACCTTTTGTTGCAGTTATTACAACCACCTCATTACAGTTAATGCATGTACAAAGTGGGCGGACTGTCAACGTAAAGTCATTGGGTCAGATTTTAGACCGACAATATCAATATTTACAAGTATCGAAAAATGTACAATGACTCACAAAAATACTAACTTGAATAATTCTATAGTTTTCGAGTCGATCCAATATCGAAAAATTCTAAAAAAATCCGATCCTGAATTTTCTTTTTTGATCCTCTGTTCAAAAATTTGAGCCTTTTGTTTCTGGTATTTCAAGATGCTTATTATTGAATGGATTTAAGACTGAGCATCGAATTCCAACACTCCCCCTTAATGTGGATCCTGAAAACTTTTGATTTTCAAATTCAACATGTTGTTGAATCTGAGATTGTGCTCCTTTGATAGAGCCTTTGTGAAGTAATCTGCTGCCATTGATTCTGTTCTACAGTAGACTAAGGATTGTGAAAAATTGTCAAAATCTATCTTGGATATTTTTGTGTTTCTAGTTTGTGAAAAAATATCACATGTGTGGAGCATGTTCCCACATGTAGAAAATGTAGAAATAGTTTATAATGTTGACTTTAGGGGTATCATAAAGACTGCTAGTGAAGCATCTGGTGTCACTAGGTGATAGGGACAATTCTGGCTTTAGAGGTCAAATGGTCAAGTACACATGTTTTGTCATGATTAGGCCAAAATTCAATTGTGATGTAACTCGAGCTAGTTAGGTTGCTTACACATGTTAAGTTTAGGTTTGATGAGTGATGCACTCTATGTGGTGGCCAAAGTCAGAGGGTCCAATCATAAGAGAGAGATGTGTTGTAAGGGTCCAATCAAAAGTGAGTGATGTTGCATCACACATCCAATATGATTAGAGAGGCTATGTTTGAAGGGTCCAATAGGATTGAATCATGGATCTCCATGAGTTTTATGTGTACTCTTCATTTGTATCATAATCTAATGTGAGTTTTTGAGTCAATTTGGAGATTCATCAATTTTGAGTGTATTTCTCTCTCTACCCCTCACCAAAAGTGGTGGTTTCTCTCTCTACCAGAGGAGAGGAGCTTGTTGGGACTTAGTTTTCAGTAGTACATGTTTCCACATGTGTGAAAGTACTTTGGTTATGAATGTATGCCTCTTTTCCTTAGATTTCATCAATTGATCTTGGATTTCAGTCAATAGAAGATCTATAGTGCAAAAGCTTGGCTTAGGAGATTGATTTCACACTTTAGGGCATTCCCACATGTGTGAATTTTCACATGGTATCAGAGCCTACCTAAGCTTTTGATACATCTATCATCCATAGTTTCAAAATTTTCATGAAAATCAAGATCTAGAGAGTGTTGATTGCATCTCCCATGCTACCTCGAGGAAATTTGGATCAAGAGGGTTCATCATCATAATGATTGAATCATTTTAGGTATTGTATGGAATTCAGTGTGCAGGCATGTGTGAAGTACAGCCAAGTTCATTTGGAAAGTTCTCTTCCAAGTTAGATCCAAATTTGGTGCTAGATAGCTTGATTGACTAGTTTTGTCTAGTTTTTGTAGCAATTTGTTTCAATCCATTTGGTGAGCCAATCAAAAGTTATAAGCTTTTGAATAGGGTCAGGTAGGGCACCCAGACCTATGTGGACACATTTGGTTTGATTATTATATTGCTTGTTTGATCCTAAAACTCAGTTGATTGCTTGCCAATCCCATCTATTTGAGATCTAGTCACAGTTTTGAGATCTAAGCCATATTGTTTCATAAAAATCCATTGAATTTGAGTCAAATATGGATTCTTAGTGTGTTTCACATGTGCTAAGAGAGATTGATCCTATCTCTGTCTATACTCCATCAATTGATGAAAGGCTAATCTAGTTTGAGAGAGATTGGTAGAGCTAGTGAGATCCATCTCACATTTTGTTGCAAGATCTTGCATAGGAGTGGGTAGTACACCTTTCAAGGATCATATAGTGAGAGAGAAGCAACATTTATTGTTCAAATCACAGGGAGTCTTCACAATTTCATGGCATCTATGGGTTCCTTTCTATTGGAATCTAGTGAAAGATTATCTACCTCCAACTATTCTATTTGGAAGGTTAGAATGGAGTCAATCTTGATACGCCAAGATGTGATGGCCATTGTACTTGGGATTGAGGAGGAGCCTCAAGTCCTTCAAGAATTATAAAAGTAAAAGAATAGAGCATGGATGGCTCTCCACTTTATCAAGATGAATGTCTCTAATGAGATTTTGAGAGATATTGGTGATTGCAACTCGGTCAAGCAAGCTTGGGATACTCTCAAAGCTATTTATGAAGCCAAACATACCTCCAGGCTCCTCACTCTTAGAAATCAAATTTTCCAAAGTTCTCAAAAGAGTGATGAGAGTGCCACTAATTATGTTTTGAGAGTGAAAGATATTCATAGGGAGCTTATTTGTATTGGAGGATCCATCAAACAAAGTGAGCTAGTCCAAGTCGTACTCAATGGCTTGAAGGATGAATATGAAAATCTTGTCCAATCCTATGCTATCAAGGAGGAGCTACCAATCTTGGAGGCTTTGCAAGGAGTGCTAATAGCTGAAGAATCAAGGTATGAGAACAAGCTATTAAGGATGGACAAATTGTCACTCAATCATAATGGTGATGACAAAGTTCTATTTGCCAAGCACAAAGAGAGGAGCAAAAAACAACACCAACACTTCTCTAAGGACAAAGCAGAAGACCAAGATGAAGAGGAGGAGGAAACCTCCCATGCTTCTACTCCAAAAAAAAAGATGAAGAAAAAGAATATTAAGTGCTTCTTTTGTGGCAAGCAAGGCCACTATGCCACCAATTGTTTCAAGAGGAAGAATCAATTCAAGCAAGCCAACATCTCTCATAAGAAAGAAGACTTTAATGCAAGTGATTTAGAATGCTCACTTACGTTATGGCATCAAGCTTCTCCTCTTCCAACTTCAAAAAGGATGACTCTTGGTATATTGATAGTGGAGCATCTTCACATAGTGTAGCTCCAAGGATTCCTTTTCATCTATTATGCCTTATCAAGGAATCAAGAAGTCCATATATATTACAAGTGATCAGGAGTGTAAAATTGAAGTAGGGACTATTCCCTTGAATCTTGCTCGTCAAAAGTTCTATCTCTTCACAAGGTTCTTTTTGTTCCCAAGCTTACAAAGAATCTTTTTAAGTGCTGGCCAATTACTTGATGGTGGCCTTGATGTCGATTTCCATATTGAAAATTTTGTGATCAAGAAGGATGATGAGATCCTTGCTCATGGATCAAGAGATGAAGGCATCTACAAATTGGATCCAAGAGAGAGTGCAAAATCTCTTGATGTTGCTTATGAATCCAAGCTTTCAAAGAAGGATGATCGCACTAGATGCACATGTTTATATCTTCAATCTTCAAGATTTATGATGGATGATTATTTCTTACTATTCAAAGCATATGTTGAGATGGAATTCTCATTGAAGAACAAAGCTTTGAGGAGTGATGGAGATCTTGGAGGAAATACACCATATGAAGTATTATTCAAGAAGCCTAAGGTTGATTACCTTAGTGTCTTTGGAGGTTCTTGCTTTGCACATATTCCCTTGGAAACAAGGAGGATGGATGATCCAAGCTCATGGATCATGGTTGGATGCTTATCCACCAAGGAGCCGATAAAGCCTTTATACTTTCTATTTCAAAAGTGATTGAGAGTAAATATGCCATATTTTATAAAGATCTACATTCAACCTTGGAAGGGGCCGAGATCAAGGCATCTCAAGATGCATCTCAAATCATATCTATTGAAAACTATCAAGATGTGAAGGGGTCGAGGTTTGAGGAGGAGCCTCCTCAGCATGTGATTTCAAGGGGATCTTCAAGATGGATGGTCGAGTCTTTATGGCTCATTTTTTATGGTAAAGAGAGACAAGTTTGCCTCTAGTATGGACATATTACTTGTCATTATTGACTTAGATATGTTTTCAAAACATTTTGAAAGTAAGAGATCGTGTCATCAAGTGCATGCTCCTGGATTTAGTAAGAGCAGGAATGAGCTTCTTGCTCATAGTTTAAAAAATCATGTTTTTACATGGTTTGAGGCATTTTGTAAAGTTCTCTTGAGATTAAGAAGACACTTACATTTTTGAGCAAGTATTTAGCCTCAAGAAGTTCAAGATTTCATTTGATTTCAAGATTAGATTTATCATGGATAAAGTTCATAGTATGTGGACTAGTCAAGCTAGAATGCTTAATCTTGATAATCAACACTGTTGCTCATCTTATGACTTGATTTCTATGACCTTTGTGATCTTTATGAGGCATGGAGACCTCTAATTTTCATCATGGTGCAACAATCTTCATGCAAATGGATTTTCCAAATCAAAGATCATCATCAAGCATGGAGGAAGCACATTGATTTAGTGGCAAATTGGTGGAATGCTCTTCAAAGATGTTGGCAAATGATTTCTACCAAAGAAATCTTATCATGGATATGGTGAGGGTGCTGATATGATGGATCCTTTTGCTGGTTTTTACTTCATTTGCATACCAAAGGATCCACTCAAAAAGTTTCACAAACTCCTTGATCCTACCAAGCTAGTTTATGAGGAGTGTGAAAAATTGTCAAAATCTATCTTGGATATTTTTGTGTTCCTAGTTTGTGAAAAAATATCACATGTGTGGAGCATGTTCCCACATGTAGAAAAAGCATAAATAGTTTATAATGTTGACTTTAGGAGTATCATAAAGATTCTTAGTCAAGGATCTTGGTGTCACTAGGTGATAGGGCCAATTTTGGCTTTAGAGGTCAAATGGTCAAGTACACATGTGCTGTCATGATTAGGCCAAAATTCAATTCTGATGTAACTCGAGCTAGTTAGATTGATTACACATGTCAAGTTTAGGTTTGATGAGTGATGCACTCTCCGTGGTGGCAAAAGTCAAAGAGTCCAATCAAAAGTGAGGGATGGTGTATCACACATCCAATAGAATTAGAGAGACTATGTTTGAGAGGTCCAATATGATTGAAGCATGGATCTCCATGAGTTTCATATGTACTCTTCATTTGTATCATAATCTAATGTGAGTTTTTGAGTCAATTTGAAGATTCATCAATTTTGAGTGTATTCCACGTGTGAAAGTACTTTGGTTATGAATGTATGCATGTAACTTTGCCTCTTTGCCTTAGATTTCATCAATTGATCTTGGATTTCAATCAATAGAAGATCTAGCTTTGCTTACGAGATCAATTTCACACTTTAGGACATTCCCACACGTGTGAATTTTCACAAGGATACCTCCTTGCTTTGCACTTTCTCTCTCAAATAGTGATATTTGATTTCGATAAGCTTGCTTCGAGAAGGAAATCTCGGATTGAGAGAGAGGGCTATGGTGCTTTGATTGTCACAAAAGATGGTCGTTGGATGTGACTATGCAAGGTCGAATTCTGCTAGCAGGTGCCTAAGCCAAATTGTCTCCTTTGTAGCATTTGTGGTAGCAATGTACTCTTATTCGATTGGTGACAATGCTACTGATGTCTGCTTTCGGCTGTTCCACGAGATTGGGCCATGATTATATAAAAATACAAATCCGGAAGTAGACCTTTTGGTATCGATACCTCTTGCCCAATGTGCATATGTGTATCCTTCAAGTATGTTGGTAGGTTGGCTGCCTCCATATCAAATGCTAAGATGTTTGGTTGTATGGATGTACTTCATGACAGTTGTGAGTGCTTTCTAATGGGTTAGACCTAGATTTGATAGGAACTAGCTGAGTGAACTGATCGAATATGCAATGTCGGGTCGAGTGCAGAGAGATTATTGCATACATCAGTGAGCCGATGATGGAGTGAAACAGATATTGCTTCATCTCCTCCTTTTCGGCCTCAGTTTGAGGAGATTGTTCCTTTGAGAGCTTTACTTCAGGGTCGAGTGGAAAGAGACTCGGTTTATAGTTGGCCATTCCGTACTTTTTCAGCACGTCTATGAGATATCTTTGCTGGTTGATGAAAATTAGTCGGCGAGGTCGAATTTGAAAAATTTCGATTCCGAGACAATAGTGGGTTGGATCCATATCAGTCATTTTGTACTCCTTGGTTAGCATGCATTTTGTTTCCTTCATCCGATTTAGATCGTTATTGAATAATAGTGTATCATCTACATAGAGAGTGATGATGATGAAAAAATTCGATACAAACTTGAAGTACACATTCGAGTTGACTGAAGATATGCAACTCCTTAAGTTCCCTTACACTAAAGGTATGTAAAAGGCAAAAAAACCAAAAAAAAATGCCTTACACTGAAGGCAGAGAAGAAGGCGAAGGTGCCTTCTACTAAAGGCAGTGAAGAAGACGAAGGTGTCTTAGATTTAAGGGGATTCTGGCCACTTGGACAGTGTGTCGCATTTTTCGCTAGTGCGAAAAAAACGGAGGAGGAGAAGGTGCCTTAAAAATGATTTCTAAGGCATTTTGGCCACTTGGCCAGTGTGTCGCATTTTTCGCTAGTGCGAAAAAGGCGAAGGAGAAAAAGGTGCCTTAAAAATGATTTCTAAGATATTCTAGCCACTTGGCCAGTGTGTCGCATCTTTCGCTAGTGCGAAAAAGGCGAAGGAGACGAAAAAAGACAAGGTGCCTTAAGAATGGTTTCGAAGGCATTCTAGCCACTTGGCCAGTGTGTCGCATTTTTCGCTAAGGAGCAAAAAAAGGGCGAAGAAAGAGAAGGTGCCTTAGAATGATTTCTAAGGCACAAAAAATCTCAAGGAAAAAAATCTGAAGGCCCGAAAATATCTTGTCGGCCTTCGATTTTTCAGGATGCTCATTACTTGAACGATTTGTCTAAGACTGAGCATAAGAAATCTAACACTCTCTCTTAATGTGGATCTTAAAAAACTTTGATCTTCAGATTTAACATATCATTAAATCTGAGATATTGCTCCTTTGATAGAGCCTTTGTGAAGTAATCTGCTGTCATGTAATTTGTTCTGCAGAAAATCAATTCTACTTCCTTACTGTGCACTTTCTCTCTAAGGTAATGATACATGATTTCTATATGTTTGCTTCGAGAGTGAAATCTTGGACTGAGAGAAAGCGTTATTGTTCTTTGATTGTCATAGTAGATTGTTGTAGGAAGTGTTTGTGTAAGATTGAGGTCTGCAAGCAGTTGCCTAAGCTAGATCGTCTCTTTGGTTGCATTTGTGGCAGCTATGTATTCGGATTCCATTGATGATAATGCAACTGAGGTCTGCTTCTGGCTATTCCATGAGATTGGGCCTTGGTTGTATAAGAATACAAATTCAAAAGTTGATTTTCTAGTGTCGAAATCTCCTGCCCAATCCGCATCTGTGTAGGCTTTAAGGATGTTGGCAATTTGGCTACCTCCATTGTAGATGTTGAGAGTTGTCGTTGCTTAGATGTACTTCATGACCTTTGTTAGCGCTTTCCAATGAGCTACGCCTGGATTGACAGGAACTGGCTGAGTGTACTGACTGAATATGCAAGGTCTGGTCGTGTGTAGATCATTGCATACATCAGTGAGCCGATGATGGATTGAAATAGGTAGCGCTTCATCTCCTCCTTTTCTACCTCAGTTTGAGGAGACTGTTCTTTTGATAGCTTTAGTCCAGGTATGAGTGGAAAGAGATTGGGTTTGCAGTTGGCCATTCCATACTTTTCCAGCACGTTGTTGAGATATTGTTGCTGATTGATAAAAATCAGTCTGCTGGGTCAATCTCGTTGAATTTGGATTTTGAGACAATACTGGGCTGGACCCATGTCAGCAGTCATCTTATATTTCTGGGCCAGCATGCATTTTGTATTCTTCATCAGATTCAGATTATTACTGAATAAGAGTGTATCATCTACGTAGAGAGTGATGATGATGAATTAATCTGATACAGACTTGAAATAGACATTCAAGTCTGTTGAGTTTGAAATGAAACCATTCTCTATCAGAAATGCGTTGATCTTCTAGAACCAGGCTCTAGGTGACTGTTTCAACCCGTATAGCGCCTTGTGGATTTTGCATACAAGGTGTTGTTGCTTGCCATTGAGTTTGTATCCCTTTGGCTGCGTCATGTAGATTTCATTTTCGATGGTTCCATTGAGGAAAGCGGTCTGGACATCCATCTGGTGGACGTCAAGGTCTGTCATAGCTGCAAAGGAGAGGAGCGGGCGGATCGATGCATGTTTGATGACTGGGCTAAGGGTTTCTGAATAATCCAGATCTGAAATTTGGAAAAAGTCTTTGGTGACTAGTCTGGTGTTGTAATGATTTAGCCTTCCTTCAGCGTCGTACTTTGTCTTGAATATCCATTTCTCATTAAAGTTAATGCATGTACAAAGTGGGCGGACTGTCAACGCCAAGTCATTGGGTCAGATTTTAGACTGACAATATCAAAATTTACAAGTATACAATGACTCAAAAAATTATTACAATATACAATGACTCAAAAAATTACGGATTTTTTGAGTCGATCCGGTATTGAAAAATTCTAGAAAATTCGATCCTAAATTTTTTGATCCTCTACTCAAAAATTCAAGCCTTTTGTTTATTAATGAATGGATTTGAGGCTGAGTATCGAATTCCAACACTCCTCCTTAATGTGGATCTTGAAAACGATTTTCATATTCAACATGTCGTTGAATTTGCGATGGTGCTCCTTTGACAGAGCCTTTGTGAAGTAATCAGTTGTCATTAATTATGTCCTACAGTAGACTAAGGATATATCCTTGTTATATATCCTTGTTTTGCACTTTATCTCTTAAATAGTGATACTTGATTTCGATATGCTTGCTTCGAGAATGAAATTTCGGATTTTGAGAGAGAGAGAGAGAGAGAGAGAGAGAGAGAGAGAGAGAGAGAGAGAGAGAGAGAGAGAGAGAGAGAGAGAGAGAGAGAGAGAGAGAGAGAGAGAGAGAGAGAGAGAGAGAGAGAGAGAGAGAGAGAGAGAGAGAGAGAGAGAGAGAGAGAGAGAGAGAGAGAGAGAGAGAGAGAGCTATGGTGCTTTTGGTTGTCACAAAAGATGGTCATTGGTGGATCTGATGCATCCAAGGCTTCAAGATATTGTTTACGATGTTTTTTCATAATTTGTTGGTTGATGTATGAGAATTTGTAACATATAGAAATACAATGAACACATTATTGCTACTTGGAAACATTTTTACAATCCTTTGGAATATGGTCACATAATAATTGCTTGGTATTTATATTGTGATAACTTTTATGTAGTTGAAGAAACAAGTTGACCATACAAATTTGCACAAACCAAGCAATATATTATTGTCAAGTTTTACACAATCATGCATGTGCATGTAATGCATACAACATATTGTGATTTTATGTGAAAAAAATGGCCATCGACTAAACGGAAATGTGACACAGAAGTGCATACAAGTAAGAAGTACATGTTTCAAATTCTAGTAATCAAGCATAAATTGAGTAGGTAAATCTTTATGTTATAAGATTCCTACGACAATCTTTTAATGAGTTTTTAGATGTCACCAATCATACGGGGATACCCGAATTAATTGCAAAATCACAAACCCTAGAACTACTAAGAGCATTGACTGAAGAATAACAGTTCCAAAACTATTATCTATTGGGAGCAAGCCTTCATAATAAATTCTACCCAAAAACAAATTGAGTGCCTCACAACCAAATTCTACGAAAATCAGAACAAAAGCATGGCCATGTCAGGAAAGTGCACACAAGTGCAAGTAGGACTATCAATGTTATACAGTTAGACAACATCAAATGCTGCAATAATGTACTTGGAAGCAAAAGGCACGAGAAGAAATGATAGGCTAGCTCTCAATGGGCCCAAATGTAAAATGGACCCAAGTAGTTAAAAATGAATTCAATCTAAAATATTTTTGTGCAACTCAAGCTGTTATGGCACATGGTTTTGGGTCTCTCAAGACCCTGGTATTGTCTATAAAAGACATGTGACACCATTTTGTAAACACCTTTGTATTTTCTTGAGAGAGAGAGAGAGAGAGAGAGAGAGAGAGAGAGAGAGAGAGAGAAGAGAGAGAGAGAGAGAGAGAGAGAGAGTTTTCGAGTCATTGTACATTTTTCGATACTGTCGGCCTAAAATCCGACCCAATGACTTCGCATTAACAGTCCACCCACTTTGTACATGCATTAACTGTAATGAGGCAGTTAAAATTAACTGCAACAAAAGGTAGTTGTAGATATTTTTGTAGGATATCAATCCTATAGTATTTATAGAAAAACTTCTTCTGATTATTCGAGTTTCTATAACAAGAGTTATCACTCTGTTGGAGGGTTTACAGATCCTGAGGCAACCCTAACCCTAGTTAATAGGTGGGAGGGATTTGGCACCCTGCGTGTGCAAGTCCAACCCGATGATCACATAGCTATTGATAATTAGACAATCAATAAAAGGACTTTAGGCCTTTTTGCGGGACTTTTAATGTCGCGGGCCTAAATGTGAAGTTAGTGAATAAAGTTGGGACTCCCACCAAAATTGGTTCAAATTCAAATTCAAATTGGTTCCCTCCAATTATTGAATGGGTTCCCACTATTTTTTAAGTTTGAATAGTTAGGGAGGTAGAAATGGACCAATAGGATTTTGAGGCCAAGGTCCTCCTCTCTACTATAAATAGGGGCAAACTCGAGTTGCTTCTCATGTTCAAATTTTCATTCCAATACAAGCAGATTGGTTCTCTTATGGAATGGACTTGTGAATGTCCTTGCTCTTTATATCTTTTTCCTCCATCTCTCATGATTTTGTTGTATTTGCTAATTGTTGGATTTGAATATTATGGGAATTGCTATTTCTTATGCCTTTGTGAGAGAGAATAGGAGAGAGAGAAAGAGTAAGTTATCTTCATTGTGGATTTAGGGTTAATGGTTGTAGTGTTTATGGATGTTAGTGTTAGATGTGGATCTTCCATTCACACTGAAATATGAGATATGCTATCACTCTCACATGATCGAACCTCCGCGTGACGACGAACTTCATCTCCTTGATGCTTAAGTGCTTGGATTTTGGGTTGAGGCTAGGAAGAAAATAGCCCCACTACAATTTTGGCGTCGTTGCCGGGGAGCTACGCCAATTTTTCAGTTTATAGCATGTTTGTTGGATGGTTAGCTTGCATTAGGCATCTTGTCTTGGCATGAATTGTGTTAAAATTGCATTTTAGAATTAGTTTGATTTGAGTGGATTTTTGTTTGAAATCTAATCCAATTATTGAACATGAAAGCTATTTAGATCACCATTCTTAAGATCCATTTGGATTTGAGAAATAAAAAAAACAACAAAAACCGGTCAAATCTGTCAGATTTTGGTCAAAAGGAGACAAAAATTGTCATCAGAGTTGATAACTTTTTATTCTCTTTCAGAAAATGTTCGTCGAGTTGTAGGCACCTTTGGTTTTGATCATAAAACTTTCAGATTGAAGGGCGAACATTCTTTCCCAGCAGATTTCCATAAACACCAGAAAAACCATCAAAAAACACCAAAAAACACCCAAAACCCTAAAAAATACAAAAAAAGAACATTCGTCCGATTCACTGTGCATAGGTGTGATTCAGATCTATCTACTATCAGGTCGACGAACGTTAATTCTAAAAATAGACGATCAAAGTGACTGTTCATCTAGAAATGGGTAAATTTTTGTGAAGAGTTTAACACCTTTTTACAAAATTTTCAGTTTCTAGAAAGAACCTTCACCAGAAATCTTCGCCAAAGTCTATGTCAGTCAGACTTACTATTTTGGTTCATCAGTGAGTTTGGCAAATGATAGCCAGAGGCCACATGTCATATTGTCCATTTTTTTTTGTCAATTTTTTTTTTTTTTTGTAAACATAACAGTGTTACATTTGTAATCTTCGTCGAAACTTCTGAGGATTCTATTTATAATAAGTTAAAATTTGTGAGTTCGACGAACGTTTTAAAATCTCTAGTTTTTCCCTTGCCAAACTACAAAAACCCTATTTTTTTGTTAGAAAGAATCTTCACCAGTTCTACCCTAATCTTATCTGAGTCAGATTTACTATCTGAGAGTTCGGCAATCTTACCATATTTGTCAGTAAATAGCCAGATCAGTGATTTTTTTAATCAAAAGTAACAATGAAGAACCTTCACCGAGTTAACCTTCGCCAATACTATTTTTATGTTCTAATTTACCAGATCTAGCCACTATCAAATTTTTGATCCATTCTGATAGAAATACTGAAAAATCTTTATTTTTAGTGTCAATCACTTGATCCGGATCTATTTTCTGAAAATCAGAAATCTGATTATTGTCAAGTGAAAGAAATTTTGCAGATTTGAACTGAGATGATTCTGATTGAAAATACAGATCCAATCTCATTGTTTGGTTGAAAATCTGGATCCAATCTCATTGTCTGATTGATTTAATTTTCAAAGATGATTGCTCCTAGAGCTGCTCCCCAGGAATTCTATCCAATCGTTGTTAGAAGTTCACCCCGATTGGATCTACCCAAGTACAATGGATTATTAGATCTAGTCAGATTTCTCCAAATCTATGCAGAGTCTTGTGAAGTTTATGGCAAAGTTTTTTCTCAAGATAAACTTAAGCTACTCCTAATGGCCTTAACGGGTGTAGCACAAGATTGGTATTATAATTAAGATGAAACTGAGTGTACAGATTGGGAAACTGTCAAACAAGCCCTTATCACACGATTCAAACCTCGAAAGTTCATGGAAGACCCTTTCTTACTTCTAAGCAAAATTAAAATGGGAAAGCGAGAAACGGTACGAGATTACATAGAACGGGTTAAACGCCTCTGATCTAAGTGCATACTCAAGCTGATTAATGAAGATGGTAGGTCTATATAAAAGGAGACGCGAGCTAAAATGCCATAATGAGTACACAACTTTGCAAAATGCTATGGACGATGCGATACGAGAGGAGGATGAAGATTAAGATAATGAGCCGAATATTGGTTTGTTGCCTTACACAACAGGGCAGACCACTACGACATCCACCACTATCACATCAACACATATCAACACTATTGTAGAGATGATGCTCAACGAGTTTGAAAAACTTGGAAAGAACCAACAATTATAGATGAAAAAGTTGCAGTTGCAATTTAATGAAAAGATAAAAGCCTTGGAATATGTGAACTTGAAGGGAAGGCCTCTCCTAAGTTCTTAAAGGCCAATAAAGCTATTGACTTATCATTCACATAAAGCTAGTCTTGAATCAACTTAAATGAAATCACATTAGACTTGAAAACAAAGTATCACACAAACTCATTTACATACAACGGAAGCACTGAGGGGTCAAGATGGGGACCCCCCTCCCCACAGGATATTTCTTGTCATTATGCAAAAGCAATTGGCCTATGCCAATTACATATACAATGGATTCCAATAGAAGTCTCAAAATAGGAACATCAACTTACTTTCTTTCAAAGGTCTTAATTCCATATCTAGCTTATTAGAAGCATAGAAATTTCTTCATAAATCTTAATTCTTCCGACATGCAATCATGAAGGATCTTAGATAATTGGCATGCAATCATGATGGATCATAGATTCTTGACATGCAATAGTCTTAACTGACATGCATGGACATTAAGCAATGGAAGACATGACATGCAAGATTCTTAATTGGCATGCATGGTCATTAGGCAAAGGATGGCATGACATGCAAGAGTCTAAACTGACATGCTTGGTCATTAGCCAATGGTTGACATGATATGCAAGAGTCTAAACTGACATGCATGGTCATAGGATATGGTTTCTTATGACATGCGAATGGTTCTAAATAACCATTCATACATATGCACATCAATTTCATGAACGTACCATGGTTTCAGAAGAGTATGGAAGTGAGAGAGAGAGAGAGAGAGAGAGAGAGAGAGAGAGAGAGAGAGAGAGAGAGAGAGAGAGAGAGAGAGAGAGAGAGAGAGAGAGAGTGTGTGTGTGTGTGTGTGTGTGTTTGTGTGTGAGAGAGAATGTGAAAGAGAGTGAGAGATCCAAGAGGGTTTGAGCTCCAAGAATCTTGCAATCCAAAAATTAGCATAGCCTCCTTGAGCCAATGCCTCAATCTTCTTCTCCAAAGCACCTATACACAACAAACAACAAATGGGCAGAGCTTGGATGCAAAATCATCAATTTCCCTTGGTAGAGGGGCGCATTTCCACTTATATAGACAGTGGAGAGTCCATCCAAAGTGAGTGAGGTGTCAAGTTCAAGTGCATGAGGTGTGGGGAAGACTTCAATTTGACTTAAGGTGAAGTTGAGTGCATGGATGAGGTGTATTAGTTAGAGAGAGTGAAAGGGTGAGGTGTACAAGTTTGGGATGGTTATTATGATGATTTGGCATATGAAGTGAGAGTGTAGGAGGGCGTCCAGTTCTAGGTGTCAAATAGCCTAGAATGCATGTAGCAAAGTAGGTGGGAAGTAGGTGATACAAGGTTTGATCTTGACTTTTATTTACATAAAGTTTTTCGTAGTAACAACTTGGGAATTCACCCAAGTGCAATTTTCTTAAGGAAAAGCCAAGGTATATGTCCATCTTGTTTTGCATAATGTTCATCAATTCCTAGGCCCTTTTTTCTAGAGGTTGTCCATCCTCAATCATGGTCATTGGCCTTTTTTTTCTAGAGGTTGCCCATCCTCAATCATAGTGGAAAAGGGTCAATAGGGTGATCAGACCCTTGGCCTTGTCCTGTTCTTTATAGACTCTTTTGAGCCTTCATTATAGACTTAGTAATAAGCCTTCCTTATAGATTTCTAAGAGCTGTCATTATAGACTTAGAAATAAGCCTTCTTCTTCTAAACAGTCTTAAGCTTTGAAAGCTTTTTGTTTCTCTTATGGTCCTTCAGGCGCTTTCATGAGTACCTACACATACCCTCAAAGAGAGGTTAGTCCTTAAGCCCAGAAGGATTCTTATTCTTGTTCTCAGTCTTCAGGCACTTTCGTGAGTACCTATACATTCCTTCAAAGAAAGGTCAGTGTTCATAATACCATCAAACATGGTTCATAGAAGGGTCCTTAGTTCTCCAGGTAGTAATACCCGCACTCTCAGATCATTAGAGCAATAAATTTATACAATATTAAAAAAGAATAATGGTCATTGATAATTTCATATCATCAAAATTTATTTGGGGTTTGTTGGCTGATTCTGACGAATCCCCAAGATACTCGGCCAGAGCTACCCAAGAGCACCTCTGACCTTAGACCGAGGAGGTCTCTGAGAAGACGAGACGAACGAAGACTGAGAGTCGAGTATGAGAGCCGATGAATACTAGTAGTAATGACTAGTAAGAACTGTGTAAACCTCATGTTGAATCTCGAAAGATGGAATGACCATGTAGGAGCTAGTATTTCCAAGCAAAGTAATAAATGCAAGTAGACCCCTCTTAAAGAAAGTAGAGTGAGCCACATTTTGATGGTGACCTCTAGTGGAGAGCATTATTTCACTTGTAATTTGTGAAATGTGGAAATTCCACTAGGATGTCACCTAAGGAGCTCTCTTGCTTATTTAAGAGACTCCTTTTTTGTGAAGAGGAGCTTTTTGTGTATTGTATCAACTTCATGCTGAAATGAGAAGAGCCTCCGCGAGTTAGATACATCCATTGAGCTCCTTGATCATGCTTGTTTCTTGAGTGAATGCATTCATGATTTTGCCCTTCCCTCCTTTGTGTGTGGTTGTGGATTGTAGAGTGGATTAGTTTTCATTTCTTGTTTGTGGATTAATGTAGGAATCAACATTCAAGTAAACTAAATAGGCTAGAAATGTGGCATAAATCTTGCATATCATTCTAGTTCTTGATGTTCTTGGGATGTCCAAGAATCAAAAGCCTGGTTGGTTTCTTGATTCTTGGACCTCTAAAATGTTGTAGATTAGTTTCTTGTTTAAGTTCTGTGGATTAATGCAGGCGTAGCTTAGTTTTAAAAATGTGTAGGATCTGATTCAGTTCGTTTTTAGGGTAGGTACCTGTAGAACTATTGAATGTTCATTTGGGCTGCATGCTGATCTGTAAATGAATGTTCATGGCTTGCATCTCTATTTGAGTGTGAGTGCTTTCAAGAGAGAACGACCTTGAGTGTCCTCTAATAGGCAGGTTAAACTACTACAAAGATAATCTGTCCCTTCTGCCTGATTTTGGGCTTAAACAAGAAAGAACAACTTAAGCAAGAGCCCACTGTCTCTGCTGACAAATAGAAGAAGAAGTAAGCAAAGAATTAGTAAACATATCCTCCCAAGCGGAGGATCTGTCAACATTTGACTCGTCGTTGCCTGCACCACTCACATTCTGAAATGCTACATGCTGCAACACTACCTTTGATCGGATCCATACAAGCAATCTGAACCATTTCCAGATCCGTTCATAGCTCGCTCATCATGACCTACACACACCATCCACACACCCTGCATACATCCTCAGCTCCTTCTCCATCCTCCTCTACCCATAGCTTATCCATCGTCTCCACCTCCCTCTGTCACCATCTCAACCGAGCGCCTTCTCTTACGTCTCAACCGAGCACCATAACTCCCATCTCGACCGACGCAATGCAGGTGCTTACAAAAAAAAAAAACAAAAATTTCTTTCAAATCTCAACCGGAGCCTTTTTTTCAAATCTCAACCGGAGACATTTTTTCAAATCTCAACCGGAGCCTTTTTTTTCAAATCTCAATCGGAGACATTTTTCCAAATCTCAACCGGAGACATTTTTTCAAATCTCAACCGAAGGTTTTTGTTGACATCTCAATCAGAGGCTTTCACTGAAATCTCGACTGAAGTGTTCGTTGAAACCTCGACCAAAGCGTTTGCTGAAATCTCATTTGAAGCATCGCGTCATATCTCGATCGAAGCATCGCGTCAAATCTCAACCTAAGCGTTCGCATCGGATCTCAATCGAAGCATTGCGTTAGATCTCGACCAAGGTCTATGTTATCATCTCGACCAAAAGTTCTGCCTCAGATCTCAACCAAAGGATTCGATCAGATCTAAACCGAGGCAATTAGGTCAATTCTCGATCAAATCAATTCACTCCCATCTCGACCGACCGGATCAAGAACAAACCTCATAACTTTCAAACGAGACCTCTGATTGCCATTTCGACCGAACCACCATCTTCCCGAAGCCTTAGAGTTTGAAAAAAAAAGAAGAGAAGGCATGAACCCCAAAAAAATTTCAGAACATAACACCCATACCAATAGAAAACCCTTTTCATATTGAGTCTCCCCTTAACTTCCTTAAAAATCTAAAAAAAATCCAAAAACACCAAAAACCCTAAAAAATCCAAAAATAACAAAATTTAAAAAAATCCAAAAACACTAGAAACTCATACCCAACACAAAAAAGACACAATAGTACCAATGGACCCGCACACAGATCCTGAAATACCAGAAGATTATCCATACGAAGTAAGGTCCTCTACAACTGAACAAATCAGACATCATAGGTTCTACAGAATACGTCCCAACTCCGCGACCCATCCACAAAACAAGAGTCTAATAGAGCCGAGTCTTCACGAGCACGAGCCCATTTTTATGGTGCTGAACCCTCCCAGGCCAGAACCAACCTTAATGGTGCTTCTCCCACTCACGGAGCTCATCTTGAGAGACGTACACCCAAGCTAGATCTATCAAAGTTTGACGGTAGTTCGAACTCTCAAAGATTTTTGCAAATCTTTGAGAATGCATGTGATGTGTATGGCGAAATTTTTTTTTTTTTTCCATGACCATGATCGCTAAAGCACGTAATTGGTTTTTCAACCTTGATTGTGAAGATAAGACAGACTGGTCAATTTTGAAAGAGTCCTTTATCAAGCATTTTAAGCCCTTTCGCTTGATCGAGAGTCCTTTTGTCAAATTAAGTAACATAAAAAATGGCAAATGATGAACGTGTACGAGACTATATCGAGCATTTCAAACGTCTGAAAAGTCAAGTACAAGAACAACCCTTTGAACAGATGCTCATCATTTGGTTTTTAGTCGGCCTTCCCAGATGAATCAAACAAGAGCTTAAATCCAATGATGAATATACAAGCCTAAAGTTAGCTATGTCTGATGCCATCAAGGAGGAAGATGAAGGATCAAATGTTGATGAATCCAGGGAACGAAGAGCACCACATGCTCCTGTCAATGAGTTGAAGCCGATCAAGGACACCTGAGATCAGCTTTAGAAATTCCAGTTGGAGTTGCTTAATAAGCAACACCAACTACAAATGGAGAAACTCACCAATGAGTTTCAAACTACCCTGAAGTCTATCCAAAGCAGTATGCCTGGTCAGCCAAACCCTACATAGGTACCTTATAGATAAAAACCAATATGGTGCCCACACTGCCGGGCTACACATCCTGTTGATGCTTGTCCTTCATATCATCCTATTTAAACACATACAGTCCAACAATATGAAGAACAACCATCACAATCTGGACATTCTTTGACTTATCATGAATATCCACCTGAAAGTCCATAACCATTAGCCATACAAGATGGGTATGCCGTTATACAAGGGCCATTGAACAATAGATGTTTCATCTGTGGTGAAACCGACCATTTCATGGTTGATTGCCCAGTCAGGGCCAAGTACCACGCCGACTGTCCCTCATGTGTCAGAAAACACAGCTTCAAAGACTATCCAAAACAACCAAGTAAGATCCTACTTGCCCGCCACGTCAGTTATGAATACCGATAGGATCTTCACGAGCACCCAATCGCTAAACCTGCTGCTCACTCGAGAAGTTTCTTGAAAACTTCTACATTACCACGCAATTCACCAGTTCCATAATGCAAAAAGACACTAATATGACATGAGTCCTTGTAGGAGGAAAGCAAAATTGCTATTCCATCATCTGCTACAATGTCCAACCAAGAGCAACGTCCACAAAGAATTGATAGTTTTTCTCACCTTCTACAACCTCAAATATATTTGTCTTTCCACATGCTGATAAGATTTCCAATGTGCCAATACACAATACATCTAGGAATTGGAAATTCAGATAGAGATTCGGTTCTGAATCTCTTGCTCAGAGAGGTCCTCAGGACATAGTACCTCAACCATAACTGCATCTCAAGCTATATCTTACAACATCTACTATCAACGATGATAGATTCATTGTCACTATTCCTGTCTTGTTATTGATCTTTCATTACTCTACAAGATCAATAGAAATATGAAATTATCTAGGTGACTTCTACATGTTGATGAATGACTTTTTGTTTGACAAGCGCTCTACAGCTTTCACTCTCCGTAACATTGGTATCTTCCTTGTTTATTTTTTTTGTCATTTTTGATTTGGTAATTTCTTCTAATTGCATATCTTTTTCTAGATTGTTTTTAATTCATCAAGGATAGCCTTTGAACATGAGATATCATGTAGCATATCTCAAGAATCACTTGTCATTCATCTATCAATCTTCAAATCACCTTATACAGAGTTTCGGATTTTTGCGCATCCACCAAATTTGCGAAGTACATATCACGTCCGAGTTGATTCTTGCACCTCATTGCCATATTCATCTCCGAGTCAACTACAGAAACAAATTTAGTTAAAATTTGTTCAGTCTTTAGTCCAGTCACATGTTCAACGTGTTTTCAACTACGTGTTCCACACGCCGATCCAATCCTAAGCATGAACAGTTACTAGCAACAACATCTCCACCAACAGATTTTTTTTTTTTGGGGGAAGTCAGAGTTCTCGCAAGACATCACCGTTCAGGAAGTCATCGCCTCCACGATCGATTCCTGCTAAGAACGCTAAATGAAGATCCAAGACTAATCCTTTTGAAAAAGATAAATTAGATGAAGTACAACATGATATGCCAGAGCATTTCAAATGCTATACTTTGGATGATGTGGTTATTATGTTACCAAAAGCACATTGTGAACTTGAAGAATAAGTGCCAGAATCGAAAGATATTTACAATGGCCCAGCTAAGACGCGGCCTATGAATCTTGCTGAACTAGGAGAACCATAAAAGATTGTATAAGTTGGAGCACAACTTACTCCTGCAAAATTTCAAGCGCTACGGAAATTGCTTATTAATTATCAAGATTGCTTTGCTTGGACTTATAAAGATCTTAAAGGGATTCCGACATCAGTTATTGAGCATACCATACCCTTAATGCCTGATGCAATCCCAAAGGTCACAAAGTTCTATTGTTGTAATCCTGATATTACGGATTTGATAAAAAAAAAGTTACAGAGATTGCTTGAAGTTGATTTCATTAATGAGATGAAGCACACTGAATGGATTTCACCAATTGTCATTGTTCCTAAGAAGAGTGAAAAATTGAGAATTTGTGTGAATCTCAAGGCTTTGAACAAAGTGACGCGAAAGGATCACTTTCCGTTGCCTTTTATTGAAAGCATTTTGGACCGCCTTGTTGGAGCGGAAGCTTACAATTTTTTGGATGGATTTATTGGACAACCAGGTCAAGATTGCACCTGCAAATCGCCATAAAATAGCTTTTGCAACAGAATGGGGCACTTATGCTTATAAAGTAATGCCTTTTGGACTTTGTAATGCACCTACTTCATTCCAAAGAGTGATGCAGTTCGCTTTCAAAGACTATCTATAGAAATTCCTTGAAATTTACTTGGTGCCCCTCAGGTGGAGGACATATTATTTCACACGATTCCATACGTGATGCCCTTGCTGCTCATGATAGTGGTTTTCATTTTGTTCGAGAACATACACACATTTTACC
This sequence comes from Diphasiastrum complanatum, assembly GCA_029204225.1. NCBI lineage: Eukaryota > Viridiplantae > Streptophyta > Lycopodiopsida > Lycopodiales > Lycopodiaceae > Diphasiastrum > Diphasiastrum complanatum. Next base: position 37,258,983 of record CM055101.1, read on the forward strand.
AGGACCTTCTTCGCAATCTTCTCGACGACGAGTTGACCTTGTTCTCTCGCGTGATGGAATTCGTACTCTAGGAGATGTTGTCATTGCTAATCCCTCTCGTCAGGACCTCCTTCGTCGTTCTTCCACCACGCAAGGGGCCGCTGCATCTCACGCAGCTCTAGAAAAGGAGCGAGATTATAACGTTCGTGCACATGGTGAAGATTTCATCCCCTTTGCCTTGGAAACATATGGTTGTCTGCACAAGAAATTTAATGATTTTTTATTTTTATGTGCGGAGCTTATGGTGAAACGCCAAGGACAAAGCATTACCTTATTACCATCCATCATTGTTTCTTTCTACCGTCAGCGTAGTTCTATTGCATTACAACATTCACAGGCAATTTCAATTCTTAGGCGGGCTTAGTTTGCAGGAGCGGTTGCTAGAAAGCTTCCTGCATTACCTATTACTAGATCTATTTTAGTTAGTGATTTACATTAGGCAGTTGGTACCTGCTCACCCCTATAGAAATATGTTCTATTAACAGCCTATCCTCAACACTTTACCCTTGAGAATGTGCTAGTGCCTTGCCCGAAGATTTGTGATATTAATAAATGCATGTTCGTGCTTGATCTTACTAGCTATATGAATGAATCTAATGTCATAAGCATATAATTTCTATAGAATTAAGCTAATGGATGTAATTGATCTCGATTCTCCGTGAGTCGCTAAATAATGAGTATATTGAGAGCTTAAATTGTGAAGAGATGGGAAACAAACTTCACAACATTTTCAAGTGTCATAAAAAACCCGTTGGATATTTTTCAAAGCCCCTTTTCTTGACTTTTTTCCATTTTCCAATGTCCATACCTTCACCATTTCAACTCTAAATTTAGTGCAGTCACTGATCAATTTGAATTGCCCAGTACAGTGAACCCTCTACATATGTTATATATATATATGTTAAACCTAGCTATTAGTTAATTTTTGGCTACTCCCAAGGATTTCACACAGTAGAAATGTTAATTGTTATTTGTTAACAGAACTTACTCCCAACTTCAAGAAATTGACATGGTTAAATGTTATTTTACAGATAGGGGAGGGCTATGTCCAACAATTTGGGTTTTCAGGGCACATTTCTTTTAGGGCGTTTCGCTAGTCCAGGCCCCAGCCGTCAGATGCAGGATTCCCTCCATAAATGTTTGCATTCTTTTTTTAGATTCCCTGGATATATGTTCCCTTGAAATATGTTAATTTTTTTTTCCCACCATATTTATATGTTAAGTGTTAACCCTCTATATTAGTTAACTTTTTATTACTCTCGAGGCCTAACGTTTATCCAGGGTGCATTGTAGTATGCAATCTAAATTTAGTGCAGTAAAAAACAACAACGATCAGTTTGACATGCACAATACCGTGCAATCTTCCATCGAGGAAGAAAGAATTAAAAAAAAAAGAGCTACAAAATAAGCCTACCTAAAAAATATACTGTAAACATGGGAAAAAGAGACCCTTAGAGGAGGGAGCATTCATTGTATCTTGCAACTTCTAAAATCCAAGATGGGTCCAAAATCCTGCTGCTTGCAAAAATGTTTTAGGGTTTATGGTTTAAAGGTGGATTTAGGGTTTTACTTGCAGAGATACACCTCTCTCTTCTCTCTGCAACATTCGTCCATCCATCTGGGATCATCCCCATTCATTTAGGGCGTTACTGGCTCCGTGCCACAGTAAGAGACGAGTATCCATGGGCAAAATCGATTACTATGCCTATGGCCTTATCATCTCACCAAAAGGAAGGTCTGTGTTTCAAATTTTGTTGGCTTGATGATCTTTGGAGCAGTGTTTGAACTTTTGCGGCAGAAGAGTTGAAGCATTGGCAGAGTTGGGCAGTTTGATTTATGTGTATTACTTCCGTCTTTGGCATATCAACATGCCGGCAAGGTAGTGTTCTTTTTCTTGTTTGGTTGATCGGATCCAAAATATCTGACTAAAAGTAAGACGTAAATTTCTATCAGCTGTATGTATTTTGTGTTGCTTCCGTCTTTGGCATATCAGTATGTCAGCAAGGTGGTGTTTTTTTCTTTGTTTGTTTCTTGGTAGAGTAGGAGGCACACTGAAGGATCTTGTCAGTTTTCCAACTCTCTCTATAATCACCTTTTGTTGCGCTTTTGTGACTGAGATCAGACGTAGAAGTAAGATGCAAATTTATATTTTTTTTGTGACATGCTGGACTATTCTATTATACTGGATGAGGGTGGGAAGATGAAAATGGATTGCAACGCCGAAAATTAGAACTGAATCATTGCAATTGTTTCTGCTTTTGGATAGGGTTAAGATGGGTAAGAAGAGGACAGAGAGAGATGGAGAGTTGCATCTGCCTACTGTGCCTGCCTTTGAGGAAGAAGCTGACTTTCCCAGAGGGGGTGCCAGTTCCTTGACTCCTGATGAGATCCAGGAGGCGAGAGCCGAAGCAGAAGCAGAATTTGAGAATGAAATGCACAAGGGAAAAAAGAAGAAAAGCAGCTTTTCCAGATCAAAGCCTATCAATTCCATTGCAGAGTCTGATGAGCTTTTTGCGGACACCAAAGGCAAGCTGTTGAAGTCGGTGAGCACCCTTAGGTTTAAAGGGCTGTCTGTAGGCATGAAAGTGTGGGGTGCTGTGGCAGAAGTCAACAAGAAGGATCTCGTCATCAGCCTTCCCAATGGATTGCGAGGGTCTGTTTGTGCTGAAGAAGCAAGTGATTGTGTTGCTGAAAATGCCAGTAAATCTCGTGGCAAGAAGCAAAAGTTAGCCAAAGATCCTAACCACACTGGTAACGCAGATGATGTTTTCTCTTTGAAAGATGTTTTCTTCGTGGGTCAGCTGGTCGCATGTTCTGTACTAAATCTTGAGAGCAGACCTGAAAAGGGACAGAAGAAAGGAAGCAAGCGTGTAGAGCTCTCTCTACGTCTTTCTTACATTTATGAAGGGCTTGTGATTGATGCTGTGCATGAGGGTTTGCTGATGGTGGCTTGTGTGAGCAGCGTTGAGGATCATGGTTATCTTCTGTCTTTTGGAGTTCCTGGGATAACTGGATTCCTTCTGCGTCGGGATTACATGGATGGTGCTGCTGCTTCTAAGCTGCAAAAGGGGCAGCTCGTTCAGGGTATTGTGACTGCAGTTGACAAAGCACGGTGCAGAGTGTCTCTGAAAAGCAATGCCGAGTCATTAGCTTCTAATGTGGCAACGGATCATGAAGGTCTAACTCTGGGGCTACTGCTTCCTGGTACATTGGTAAATGCCCGAGTTCGGTCTGTTCTTCGAAACGGGTTGCTGCTGTCTTTCCTGACATATTTCACTGGGACTGTAGACATCTTTCATTTGGATGATCCACTAACAGGCTCTGATTGGCAGTCCAAGTACTCTGAAAATCAACGCCTCCGAGCGCGAATTCTTTTTGTAGATTTTAGCTCTAAATCCATTGGTTTGACTTTGAAGTCCCATCTGATCAATCTCAAGATTGCACCTTCTAGTGTAACTATTGGCAATGTGTTTGAGAATGCGACAGTGAGAAGGGTGGATGCTACCCTGGGTCTCCTGCTGGAGCTTCCCGCAAAACCTGTACCATTTGCTGGATATGTCCATATCTCAAATGTTTCTGATGAGCATGTAGAAAAATTGGAGAAAAACTTCAAGGAGGGAAAGAAAGTGCGGGGCCGTGTTATTGGGTATAGACTGATGGATGATCTTGCAATAATCTCACTGAAGCAGTCGGTATTGGAGCAGCTACTTCTCTGTCATTCTGATGTGAAACCTGGTATGCGTGTCTCCGGCACAATCACTGCGATGGCACCTTTTGGTGCTTTTGTCCAGTTAGCAGCAGGACTAAACGCTCTGTGTCCTTTAGCTCACATGTCTGAGTTTCAAAGGGCAACACCAAGTGCAAAATTTCAAGTAGGGAAGAGGATGAAGTTTAGAGTATTGACTTGTGATATTGATAGTAAAAAAATTGCAGTTACACACAAGAAAACACTCTTAGCATCCAAGTTACCTCAAATAACAAGTTATGAAAGTGCTGTTGTTGGTCTTGTTTCTCATGGATGGATAGCAAAAATAGAAGAATACGGTGTTTTTGTTAGCTTCTATAATGATGTCAGGGGCCTTGTTCGAGAAAGGGAGCTGGGCCTGGATCCTTTGATGAAAGCTGATACAGTTTTCAGTGTTGGACAAGTTGTGAAATGTCGAGTCCTAAAATCAGATCCTGATTCAAGGCATCTTTTCTTAAGCTTCAGCATGTCTGAGAGGAATGTTGATGATAAAAGTGGGAAGCAGCTGCTATCGCTTTTAGCACCTGGTAGTATAGTATCTGCAGTACTTGTCAAGCTGGAGGAGAAGTTTATAGTCTTGAATGTGACTTTGTCCGGAGGTTCTATGCAGGGGACCATGAGTTATGAACATCTCACTGACAGTCCAAGTCATATTGAGCAGCTCCAGTCATTATTGAAACCTGGCTATAAGTTTGATCGGCTCATTATTCTGGAAAATTTCAACTCTAAGGTAGTGCTGTCTGCTAAATTTTCACTACTCAATGCAAAGTTCCTACCTTCTGATATATCACAACTTCATTCTCAGGAAGTAATACCCGGATATATTTCCAATATCAGTGATAGGGGATGCTTTGTGAGATTTCTTGGTCGCCTGACTGGTCATGCAGGAATCGGAAAAGTATCTGACTCCTTTGTGAATGATCTTTCAAAGTATTTTCAGAAAGGGCAATCAGTTCGTGCACAAATTTTGGAAATAGATGAAGAGAAAGGTAAAATCTCACTAAATCTAAAACATTCAGTTTGTTTTTCAACTGATGCATCGCTCCTTCAAGGATATTTCTTGGAAGAGGAGATGATTGCTGAACTGCAAGCCCTCGAAAATGGTGGAACAAGTGCTGAATGGACAGATGATCTTTTAATTGGAAGCCTTATTGAAGGAGAGGTTCAGGAAGTCAAAGACTATGGTGTGATTATAAACCTAAAAGCCCATGAGGATGTCGTTGGTTTTGCGACACATTACCAGGTTGATGGTCCAGTTCAGATAGGAAAGCAGATCAGGGCTCGTATACTTGATGTCGTGAAAGCAGATGGAATTGTTGACCTCACACTCAGACTGCAGTTATTGCGAGGAGTTGACATGGTCACAGAGAAGTCAAACAAGAGAAAGCCTTCTCCAGGAAAAAGTAGCCTGAAACTGTATCAGAAAGTGAACGCTGTTGTGGAGCTCGTAAAAGATGAATATTTAGTTTTGTCCCTCCCAAATCATGATAATATGATTGCTTTTGCTGCCACTCGCGATTACAATCAACGTGCTTTGGATCCTCACCAGCAATACACCCCAGGTCAAACGATTTCCAGCGTTGTCTATTGCCTGGCTAACAAAGAATCTGCTGGAAGGCTTCTGCTGCTTTTGGAAGACTCTAGCAGGTCTGGTGTTGTTTCGAGCCTGAAGAAGGTGCAAAAGGATGTAAAATTTGAACCTGGTTCTCTTGTTGAAGGGAAAGTTGTCTCAATTGAACCTTTACAACTAAATATGAGAATTGGAAAAACAGTCAAGGGTAGGGTGCATGTAACAGAAGTTCTTGATGCGTATGAACCTGGAATACCATTTTCAAGATTTCAATTTGGGCAGGTTTTGACAGCGAAGGTACTTACAAGATTAAGAAGTTCAAAGAAACGCAAGAGGTCGACTCCTTTGGAAGTCCAGCTTTCTCTGAGGCCTTCTGAAGTTTCTCAGACTAGTAGTGACATTGGCACTGGAAGATCTGTTGGGATCTTAACCTTTGAGACCATCACTGTGGGACAAGTTGTTACAGCATATGTACAGGAGGTGAAGGACGACTGGGCTTGGCTCCTGCTTTCAGCCCATTTAAGAGGTCGCTTGTCCATTTTGCATTCTTCAAATGACCCCATAGAACTTGAGCAATTTAGCAAACGCTTTTGCATTGGTGAAGCTTTGCAATGTCGCATTTTAAGCCTTGATCATAAAAAGGGGACATTGGATTTATCTCTCAGAAACATCCCAAGCAAAGGGACTTCTAGAGTGTCAATGCCCTTGACTGTTGATGAGGAGAAAACCTCTGAAACTGAGAAGAACTTGGAAGAGTTCAAAAAAGGTGATATTGTGGCTGGTCGAATTGTTCGAACTCTTCCTGGAATAGGAGGGCTCAGGGTACAAGTTGCTCCTCATATGTTTGGGCAGGTTCATGTCACTGATATTGCAGACATCTTTGAGGATAATCCAACATCATCATTTAAGGAGGGGCAGTTTGTAAGATGCAAGATATTGGAAGTCTGCAAGGGAACAAATGGAAACACATTGATTGATCTCTCTCTAAGAAAGTCTCTCGGAGGACATGTGAACAGCCCTAAGACTTCAGTTAGTCAAAATAGAGGGCAAGGAGCAGTGAATGTGGCGCCTTGCTTGGAAAATATTGAAGATTTGAAACCTAACATGGAAGTTCAAGGCTACATTAAAAGTGTCTCAAGTAAAGGGTGCTTTGTAACGTTAGCCAGACATATAGATGCTAGAATACTACTCTCAAACCTTTCAGATTCCTACACTGAAGATCCATCTGAAGCATTTCCTGTTGGAAAGATGGTAAAAGGAAGGATCATCAGCGTTGAGCCACTGTCAAAACGGGTAGAAATGAGCCTTAAAAGGTCCCCTCTCTTATCAACTAACCTGCAGACCATCAACAGCTTTCGGGTTGGACAGTTGGTTTCTGGAACAATTCGACAGGTGGAAACTTTTGGAGTTTTTGTTGCTATAGAGCAGAGTGAAGTGGTGGGTATGTGCCACATTTCAGAAGCTTCTGATAGCTACATGGAAAATCTTGGATTACATTATGCTGTTGGGCAGAAAGTAGTAGCTAAAATATTGAAAATTGACCTTGAAAAGGGACGAGTTTCTCTGGGATTGAAGGATTCATATTGTGTCAATTTCACTGAAAAATTTAAGCTGCAATTAAGCTCACAATCCCTTTCTGTTGAGGAAAGTGATGAAGAAATACTGAGTGAATCAAAGTATGTCATCACTAACGCTGCCTCTGATGATTGTGAGGGTAGTAATAAGGACATCTTTCCATTTTTGTTAAGTAACGAGAAAGAAAGTCCGTTTGAACTCAATTTCAATGAGCAGGAAGCATTTTCTTCTCGAGCACATGAAGACTCTGGGTTAAAATCATCAGTCTTGCCTCTGGATGTGATGTTAGAAGAGGAGCTCATGGAAGTTGGGATGCACTCTGAGCCGGAAGCTGAGGAACATCATTCCGAGATACAGAAAGTAGACCAAAGCAAGAAGCTGAGTAAACGTGCCAGATTGACACTTAAGAAAGACAGAGAGAAAGCTATCCAGGCAGCTGAGCTTAAGCATCTAGAGGGTAACCAACTACCGGAAACTGTCGACGACTACGAAAAATTGGTGCACTCATCGCCAAACAGTAGCTTCATCTGGATCAAGTACATGGCTTTTCTGTTGTCTATTGCTGATGTTGACAAGGCACGAAGTGTTGCTGAAAGAGCTTTAGAGATCATTAACTTTCGAGAGGAGGCAGAGAAGATGAATGTCTGGGTGGCCTTGATGAATCTAGAAAATACGTATGGGAATCCTCCAAAGGAAGCAGTATTGAACGTTTTTCAAAGAGCACTTCAGTTGTGTGACCCGAAGAAACTTCATTTAGCTTTGTTGGGTTTGTATGAGAGGACCAATCAGGATGACATGTCCGACGAGTTGTTGAAGAAAATGACTCGCAAGTTCAAAGCATCAGCAAAAATTTGGTTGAGACAACTCCAGAATCTATTGAATCGTGGAATGGAGGATTCAGTTCAAAAGGTATTTGACACAGCTTTGTTAAGCCTTCCTCGTCACAAACACATCAAATTCATTACTCATGCTGCAATCATGGAGTTTAAATCAGGTTCTCCAGAAAGAGGGCGTGCAATGTTTGAAGGAGTTCTTCGAAATTATCCAAAACGAACTGATCTTTGGAGTGTGTACATAGACCAGGAAGTCAGGCTAGGAGACCAAACAGTGGTTCGAGCCCTTTTTGAAAGGGTGACATGCTTGGACCTGCCTCCAAAAAAAATGAAGTTTCTGTTCAAGAAGTACTTGGATTATGAAAAAGCCCATGGAGATGAAGGAAGAATTGAACATGTAAAATCTAAGGCCATGGAGTTTGTTGAAACAAATATGAGCTGATCGCTCTTGTGCTTGGAGTTGGAAAAGTTACCATGCTCCAGCCATGTTTCATTTCAAGCCGGAAGGAATACAGGTACTACTCTTTCTTGTAATCAAAGTTTGCTGACTATGAATGAAGGTTTGAACTAGATTAACATTAAGTGCGACCAGAGGAATTAAAAGGTTAGCAGCATGTGTCATTTGGATGATTAGAAGTTGTGGTTGAAGTATTTTGTATTTTGTGTGGCTGCCTTTTCGGTCAAAGCAGTTTCTTATTTAATGCCTGGCTGAGAATTTTGTTTTAACTTTAGTCATAGAAGTACGAAAAGCTCTCTCTCTCTCTCTCTGTGCTGAACTGTGCGTTGATCCGTTTGTAGATTTGCACGTTTGACCCCAAAGCTTTTTTCATCCTTTGCTGAATATCTACCTGTCCCTTTTGTTGTCTGGACACCCTGATGACAAACTTTGTGAGAGCATCACTATGATGCGCTGACCTGCAGCAAGAAGCATAACAGTGCAAGCAACCAACAAGAGCACAGACTAGCAAGAACCAGAACGAAGGAAGAACACAACAAGAGACAATAGCCCAAAAACTCTGATTATCCACTCTATTCAGAATACATGTACATACAGTGGTACACCATGCTTGCCAAGAAAGTTGACTCCTAGTCTCTCATAATGATAAACCTCTATTTGGCGCCACTAGAACATTAACCGTCTAAGGGACAAAAAACGTGGCCACTTGAACAGTTAACTCAGTTTGCTACTTGAAGTGGTCATCCATCATTTATTTACAGATCCTATGCTATGTCATTACTTGGTGTGTGACCAAGATGTATTGGGCATAATTCCCAACAATCTCCCACTTGCAAAAAATTCACACTTATCGTGTAATATGAGTTATAAAATAGATCTCTACTGAACTATGGCCAACTGACCACCTGATTTCTGGAGGTCTAGAGAGTTCAAAATATTCTCGGATCTTCTTGACTATGCAGCACGTTGATGACAAGTCTTTCAAATATGCATCAACTCCCAGCTCTGAAGTGATTCTCACCACAATGATGTATATATGTATTATGCACATAGCCAGATGGAATGTGAAGGGCTTTAAGATGATCCTTATTTTGCCAATTGATGGCTGCTCCTGCCTTTTTCAACATCCTCACATAGTACTCTGCTTTTATGGAGAGATTGCCACCCTCAAATCTTAACAATGAACTGCCAAAAGCAGAGCAATTGCCCAGAACAGTGCTAGTTTCCCTTCGTAATTCTTCTCTCTCTCTTTTGTAGCCATCCTTGCCTATTTCTCTGTCGCCTAACCATGGCTGCAAGAAATGGCTTCCCTCTTCTACTCTGCCGTTGCCAACCCTCTTAAATGCAACCCCCCCCCCCCCCCCCCTTCTGCCCATGATGGGCGACATCCACCACTGCTTCCTTTCTCTCTGGGACAAAAATGCACTGATAATTGAATACAGTGCACTACAACACCATTGAACATTGATAAAAACATTCTTTATAACAACAGTAGCTTCATCTTTGGGTGTTGAATCGTGCACAGAAGGTTCAACAACAATTTTACTTACAACTGGTTCAGCAGTCTCTTTCACCACAATCAATGTCTCCTCGGTCTTTTCCTTTGCATTCTCCATGGATTCTTTGCTTTTCCGCTCCTTGGACTTAGCTTGAGTTACCAATTCAGAAGCCTTTGCAAGCTCTGCACCTTTCACAACCTCCTCCACCTTTGGAGGTGCAAAAATGTTGACCTTGATTCCATCCTTGATCTTCCGCTTAAATTCCTGCAACCCCTTTTTCTCTGCCTTGTTTATTGATTTTTGTTAACGTGATACAAAGTTTCTGTTAGGGACCCAACTCCCTTGGGTCCCAAACCCAGACTTGAGACTGGACGATGATTGGGCCTGTAGACTTGACCAGTGACTCGTGAATCTGCATGGTTGCCACGTGTCATGATCCAGGAGTGCACATGGCTTGGAGTCTCTCTCCTTGGAGGTATACAAGGGGAGGATGACTCATTTGCCATCCATTCTGTCTACCTAGGAGGAGGTGGATGGAGAGCTTGTGCACGGCCAGGATGTATTGCTAGCGTGAGGCAGGAGATGGCTGAGAGCCTAGGCGGTGGTATGGGACGCCGTCTGGGATGGAGGTCGGATCCAGCTCGATACGGTCACAGGCCAGGGCACGGTGGGTGGACCCGGATTAGGTCCTATGGCGGGGTGGAACGTGAATCGTTCGGTCTCTTGTGGTTAATTGGCACCTGCAGGTTTGCAGTAAGTAAGTTTGTAACATATGGTATCAGAGCCACTGCATGCTGAAAACAGGTGCGTGGGTCCGTAGATTTTCTCTTGTAATTTACGATGCTTCTGACGGATTTCAAAACGGGCTTAAATCGGGTTTTTTATGCACTTTTGTGTATTGGTCCTTCTTTGCTGTTTTTGGTTTTGGATGAAGTTTTTAAAAAAAGAAGAAGTTGTGGGGCCCTTTGTTGTGGGCCACGTGGACTGTCCAGAGGCGGACAGGTGGCAGCCCTCCTCAACTAATATTTCCGCTGAAGGTTGAGGTAACGGGCAGTGTCAAGGGGCCCCTCCCAGCACAAAAAAAAGTGGTTAGTTGCTCGCTGTCTGAGCAGTGATGGAGTAATACATCAAAAACTTTGTATTGGATCCTCCTTAGTGCTGCCACGTGGCATTGTCTGGGTCAGGACAGGTGGCTCCTTCAAGCGGAAACCTGTTCCGCTTTTGATTGGAGGCCCAAATCTCTGTTTCACGGGCCAGAAATGTCAAATAAAGTTGCTTTTGACCAGGTGCCGTTGGGAAACAGTGATGGAACCTTATTTCTGATCTAATCATTCCAGAAAAGGAATGTTAGCCAGCGATGAGGGTGCAGGGGGATCTGGCTGCCTACGGGCCAGAATTCTGGTGGGTGGCCAGTGTACTACTGTGGTGCCAAGGTGGCAAGGTATGGCCACTTGGCAGACTGTAGGAAAGCATGGAGAGGGAGGTATACCTCTCCTATGCATGGTTTCTCTTCAGAATTAGAGGTGGAGGTGGTGGTTCATCCTCCTCTTGCTCTCTCTTATTCCATTTGGCAGCCATGGACAATACCATTTGGTTTGCAAAGAGATAGCAAGAGTAGCCTTGTATCTACCTTCCTTGAGTAGCTTTTGATTCTCTTCTATCATCTCTTCTTAATTCACCTCTCTTCTCTTTGTAAAAATGGAGCCTACTCCTAGCCTATGTCCCCTGTTCATGAGGCTACAGTATCCGCCTCTGTCTTAGACCCTGATGCTTTGATGCTAGCTATTAACAGTCTACAGCAACAGATTGTGGATATGCAAGCTAAGCACAGTCAAGATCAGCAGAACCTCAAGGAATTTACGCAGCTAAGGCAATTGGTGCATCAACCCTTGTTTACTCCTGAAGTTTTTGCTGGGGAAACGAAGGATAGAACCCCGGAGGCGGTCTTGCAATGGCTGGATCGATGGAATTCGCACTTTTCCATGCATGATTCATCTGAGGATAACAAGATCAATCTAGCCGTCATGTACCTACGAGGTAAAGCATTTACCTGGTGGCAAGATATAAGGGGTAAGCCTGAAGTTCCTAGGAATTGGAACTAATGTCTAATAACCTAAAACAGGAAAACTCGTCGGAAGGTGAAATTTTTAGGAAACTTAGACAAGAATTTAACGATGTATTTCCTGAGCAGCTTCCTGAGGGTCTTCCTCCCTCTAGGGGTGTTGACCATGGTATTAAACTGATTCCTGGTAGTTCTCCTATATCACTGTATCCATATAGGATGAGTACTACCGAAGCGGATGAAGTTTATAGGCAACTGCAAAATTACCTTAAGGTGGGCCATGTTAGGCCTAGTAAATCTTCCTGGGGGCACCTGTGCTCCTTGTTGATAAAAAAGACGGAGGTACTCGTCTTTGTGTGGACTTTAAAAAGTTGAATAAGTTAACGATTAAAAACCGTTATCCTTTGCCCCGAATGGATGAACTGGTTGATCGATTGCATGGTGCAAAATACTTCACCAAGATCGATTTGAGATCAGGGTATCATCAGATTCGCATAAAGACTAAGGATATTGAAAAAACCGGGTTTAGAACTAGGTACGGCCATTATGAATTTATGGTTTTACCATTTGGCTTGACAAATGCTCCAGCGACGTTCCAGCAGATGATGAACGATCTTCTTCGTTCATATCTGGGAAAGTTTGGCCAACTTTTCAGAATCTTTCCTTTTGATGAAGCCTTTCACAGCCTTTTCATCCGTAAGGCACTCTACGCTGAGCGGAGCCTCTAGATTAGCACTAAGTACATTTTAAGCTTCTCACAAGTAGCTCGAAGCCTTTGGTTCACAGAGACATTTAAGAGAATGTCTATTTCACACTCCACCAGGACCTTTGCAGAAAATTGATTGAAAAGGACTTCATCAAAATCCCAGTCACCAAGAGATCTATCAAATGCCTGGCCTAAAATCTTTAACTGGCCTTTCTCAAAGGCAGTAATATAGACTTGCATGCTTGCATGACCTATATCAACAAATACCACATGGATCGGCACGGCCTGAGGTAAGTATGTCTTGTATATGCCATACACAAGGGCACTGGCCATCGTCTCATGCATAAGCCAGAAAGGATGAAGGCCAACTGTCAATGCTACATCCAAATACACCCTTTGCTGGAGCACTGTGAAATAGATGGGTATCCCAGTCCCACAATTTACGACCTGTGTTCCAAGGCTCTTCTCAGCTACAGACGTCAGCTTTGACAAGATCATCCCAAGGATCTGAGTAAGCCAGAAAAAGCTTATCTTTCCCAAATACTGCACGTCAATGGTGGGGTTTCTGTCAGGTGCCTCGTTCAAGGAAAAGTGAAAACGTTGCAAATCTCGTTGCACTTTAGGGTATCTGAATCTTCTACCAATAAGCCGTTTCACTTGAGTCGAGGTATTCTTCAGATACATAGTGGAATAAGCATTGGCAACCGTTCCAAGAAACCGCTGCTTGTCACTAAATGACAACATGGTCAGGTCTCACTCTTGCTATTCTTCAAGCCCTTCCATTGCTCAGTAGTAAGACTTATTTCTTTCGAAAATCCTTTCATGAGGTTTTTCAGTCCATCAATCGCAGGATCCAAATTCTTCTGAGACGTTACCATAGCTCGTACCCTGGACTCCGTCATGGCCTCCATGTCAGCTTCATCCAGCAAGTGTCTTTCCATCACTCTTTCTGCTGACTATTGTTTGCCACCAAGGTGCAGCAATTGACACTCAATCCAAGCGCCTTTCAAGTCATAAACTTTGTCAAGAACCACTTTCTTGGCTCCAAGATGGATGTTCTTGATGCCATATTAAGCTCCCACTGCCAACGCAGTCCCTCAAGAATCAATCTTACTCTCAAGTGGCTTGTCACTCCAAGCCCAATCCGAGGTCAAAATGCACCTGCAACAATGCTATTGACACTTGCAGCCTCCAATGCTGCCCTTTGAGCTCATCTTGCTTGACCCCTCAAGCAACCAATGCTCAATCCACTATGTCAATGCATATCCCACAAATGCACCTGCAACAATGCTATTGACATTTGCAGTCTCCCATGCTGCCCTCCAAGCTCCTGTTGCTTGACCCATTAAGCAACCAATGCTTGATCCATTATGTCAATGCATATCTCACAAATGCAGCCTGCAACCAGTTCTCACGCAGAACAGTAAAGTCCTTAGAATCTACTCCCACTAAATCTAGGAAGAATATTGCTGCAGCTCTATACATGACTGATACATCTGAGCAGCTATTCTCTGGTGCCTCACACACACAACTTCGCAGGAAATCGCTGGGCAGAGAATGATTGCTGCCTAACAAACACCTTCTCAGCAGATCGCTGGGGCCTCACATATCCTTCCTGCAGAACTCTGAAACAGGCCCGGCTGATCGTTGCACTGCCACGAAAAAAAAACGATACAGCTCCACAAATAATCTCAACCGATAGTCACTCCTCAAACAAACTGACAGGAATTCGTTTCTACACACATCCATAACTTTTGCTCATAAGCTGATGCATGCCTCAACGACATCTCCATGCAAAACCTTTCAAAAATGTTCCAAGTTGCTCAAGCTCTCAATGGTAGCTAGGAATGATGGTGGGCCCATAACCATTGATGACAAACTTTGTGAGAGCATCACTATGATGCGCTGACCTGCAGCAAGAAGCATAACAGTGCAAGCCACCAACAAGAGCACAGAGTAGCAAGGACCAAAACGAGGAAGAACACAACAAGAGACAATAGCCCAAAAACTCTGATTATCCACGCTATTCAGAATACATGTATATACAGCGGTACAGCATGCTTGCCAAGAAAGTTCACTCCTAGATAAATCTCTATTTGTCGCCACTAGAACATTAACCGTCTAAGGGTGAAAAAACGTGGCCACTTGAACAGTTAACTCAGTTTGCTACTTGAAGTGGTCATCCATCATTTATTTACATATCCTATGTTATGTCATTACTTGGTGTGTGACCAAGATGTATTGGGCATAATTCCCAACACACCCTATGCTGATCATCACCTACAGCAACACGGAAGATAGCTTCTCACATTCTCTTGGTTGACCTGTGCATGTGCAGGATCGATTGCCATTTGGGAGGAGTCATAAAAGGGAGATGGCGATTCTATTGCCAGATGCCGAGTCATCTGTTTTTCCCATTCTTGCAATTATTTTTATGACTATTGTAAAGAGACATGTAGCCTAAAGGCTGAATTTTAGGCATGGCATTAACAGTATTGTGGGTAAGAGCTCATTCAGGGATTCTGAGTGTACTTGTAAAAGCTACGACAAACAGTCAATGAAAACACAAGTTCTCTTGCTCTGTGTTAGCGGCGTCTTCGTAGAGATTTTGCTTGCTCAATTACATTTGTCCTGGTTTTTTTAGTTCTTCTGCAGTTATTAAGTGTTTCAAATGGTTTAAAGTAGGGCTTGAATGGTGTAAAGTATGGATTCAACAAAACTTTTTTTGAGTATTTCTTGTGCAAGGCTTGCCATATGTCATACTTAATTCACATGTTTATATTTGCACTCGCTGAAGATGGGTAGATGTTAAGTGCTACAATATGGCATTCAAGTATCTCTTAAAGATAGGATAGAAATGCAGTAGCTTGACGTCAGTATTAGACAGCTCACCTATTTCTGATGTGAGTTTCTTTATGTGGTTACTACACAATTTTAACAGGATGTGCTGCTGTCTTGTTTGATACACAGTGATTGTTATGAAAATAGATGCGGCATTCTGTAAGATCTCTGTAACAAGTATGATGTTATGTGATGATTTAATTAAGTCATACATTTTATGGTTGAAAGCTCACACACACAACCGTGTGCATGGAGTCTGCCAAAGATGATGTTATGAAACAATTCAACTGCCAACGCAATGGATGACAGAGATCCGCCATAGGATAGCAATGGCCAAACATGTAAGATCTGTTGTGAATGCAAGTCGTTCGCCAACGAACTGCGGTTCATGGCACTACCACCAACTCAAGACATGGAAATATATCCCCAACAATTTCTACCCTCTATTGCAATTTCAATCCTTTGCTTGCTCAACAATCACAAAATCAGTTTTGAAAGAATTGGGCGGTAGATGTTATAGTATCTCAAATATATATAGTTATCTTCCATGCATTTTGTAAATTTCACTCTTTCAAGACAAGCAGAATAGAATGTATCATCTAACAATCACAAAATGAGCTCTAAAAGAATAGGGTAGTAAATGCTAGAATATCTTAAAAATACTATCGGCATAGAATTAATGAACCGTGTATGGTTGACCATCACGGTTCTGTACAGTGAACCGTACGGTTCTCATAAATTATAGCCAGGAACCGTGGTGAACCGTACAGATAATTAATTAATTTTTTTTTGTCCCACTCCCAAAAATAGCCCAAAAAAATGCTAAAAACATGCCAATTTTTTTTTTTCAGAAAAAGCAGATTTGTAGGGAGTTTGGATTATTTATTTCAAATTATTTAATGGCCTCTTTTTTTGATGAGAGAGAGAGGGAGACAGAGAGAGGGGGAGGCTATCATAGTAAACCATTTCATCAATGTACACATTGCACATCAACTGGCCATCCATCTGAAAAGCAAGTGAGCTCTGTATATAATCTCATCTTATAGAGCCCGCCACATATGGCTGGGGTCTAAGTTAAAAAAAATACAATGTGAATGGAACAAAAATGAACAAGATAACATCTGCAACATGTCTTCAAAATGCCTGTGTGGCATCCGGATCATCAAAATCATCTAACTCATCATCCTCTGTCACAGCTTGATTGAAGTCATGTAAAACCTCTCCCTCAATCTGTGTCCTTGACAAAGTGATGCGAGATGCACCTCTGCCAGAGCCACGCGGCCTCCCTCTCTGTCTACGTGCTATTGTCTGACTAGGACCTCTGCCTCTCTGAGAAGATCCCCTGTCAGATCCTGGAGGCCTTCCTGGAAGCCTCCGAGCTGGTGCTGTGGAAGTAGATGTAGTAGGAGGTGCCGCTGATGCAGGAATGGGTGTGGCACGAGATGCAGACACCTTGAATGTAGGCGGAGTGTATGAATATGGCTGTACTGCAGGTTGGGTAGGGACAACTCGTGGATAGTAACCTACTGGGAGAAGGGGTCTATGAGTGGAACCCTCTGGCATGGCAGGAGTAGGTCGTGGTGCAGCTACTGTAAGATGAGGTCGAGGCTGTACACCAATCAGAAAAGCCGGTGTAACATGACGAGGTGGCCTAGGGAGGCGACGTGCAGGTGCAGGTGGTGGAATGTGGGAGGCAACTGCATAAGTGAATGAAGCAACCAGATGGGTGGCTGAGCAAGAGGTATCGTATGTGTCGGTGCTGTATGCCTGGGAGCTGCATGAGTAGGAGCCGTACGAGTGGCAGTCGTATGTGTAGCAGCAGTTGGTGGTGCTAGATGTGGCCGAGTTCGTGCATGTGGTG
This sequence comes from Diphasiastrum complanatum, assembly GCA_029204225.1. Lineage (NCBI taxonomy): Eukaryota > Viridiplantae > Streptophyta > Lycopodiopsida > Lycopodiales > Lycopodiaceae > Diphasiastrum > Diphasiastrum complanatum. Next base: position 37,276,171 of record CM055101.1, read on the forward strand.
AGAGCCACCCTATATCATCAATGTGTCCATACTGAAAGAGGTCTGACATGGTCCTCTGGCGAACACGGCAGGTTCGATCTGCATCATCATCAACATGAACATATGTAGGGGCATGTGAATCTTGCACACCATCAATCCCTCCCACTGTGGCACAAGCATTTCCACCCTCTCATTAGAGAAAATTTGAGCACAAAAGGGGCCTTTAAAAAAGATACCTTTTATTTTTTTTCTCAAAAGTTTATTCCACATGGTCCAATCAAAACACTCAAATTTGAAATCTACGTAAAGTAGCTCCTTCAAATTGATTTTTCTTTTCTTTTTAAAAGAACTGTAATTTTGCGTCGGGGGCAGCCCGTAAATAAGCCATTTTATTTGTAGTATAGTATGCAACTCAGCAAAAAACAGTGTAACTTTTGAACGACAACTCGGATTGAGACGATTACGGTGCCATTAGAAAGCCCTCGATGAGAGCTTTTCAACGACATCCAACATGACCTAGTTCCGAGCTACGGTGAAGAAGTTATGGCCAGTCAAAGTTTTGGTCGGTCAACACTTGGTCAACCCGATATCCCTTTCAAGCGCAGTTGACTGGTCAAACCGGTCAACTACGCTTGAAAGAGATATCGGGTTGACCAAGTGTTGACCGACCAAACCGGTCAACTGCGCTTGAAAGAGATATCGGGTTGACCAAGTGTTGACCGACCAAAACTTTGACTGGCCATAACTTCTTCACCGTAGCTCGAACTGGGTCATGTAGGGTGTCGTTGAAAAGCTCTCGTCAAGGGCTTTCTAATGGCACCGTAATCGTCTCAATCCGAGTTGCTGTTCAAAAGTTATGAATTTTTTTTTTTTCAGTCACAGACTATACTACCCACATAAGAGCTAATCATCGAAGACTGTGTGGGCAGGACTGCGGGCAGAAATAGATTTTATTTTATTATTTTACATTGCCAAAAAATTGTCATCCTACGTGGCAATCCTTATAGGGCCCTTTCCAAGGCCAAATTTTCTCTAATGGTTGTATCCCTTACAAAAGCGTCCTGTGCCATATGGGCAGCATCCCCAACATGTGCTGCATCCACTGTCTCTCTCTCATATTGTATATCCTCATCATCATCATCCTCATCCTCCTCATCAGCACCCATGCCCATACCTGTCCCCTGGCCAACACCTGTATCCTGATTATGACCCACTCTGTCCATCAATAACCGTCCAACCCGCAACATCTCTCTCTCTCTCTCTCTCTCTCTCTCTCTCTCTCTCTCTCTCTCTCTCTCTCTCTCTCTCTCTCTCTCTCTCTCTCTCTCTCTCTCTGTGCTACAATGTCAGCCGCAACATGTCTCTTGAAGGCAATGTATTGTGTCTCAACAACATCTATGTCAGTGAAGTGTCTGGCGGCTCCATCCAAATATCTCAACCAATCCAAACCTAGCTCCATGTCTGATGCCTGTCGCTCAGATAGCCACATGGGGTGCAACAAGTGGGCAACAGAGTGAATTGGCCTATGGAACCAATTCCAACGGTGCTCCCAGATGTCCCGCAATACCACCATCCTGTTTCACATAGTTAATGACATGTCACGAATAAATCTGAAGATGCGAAGATGAGAGAAAACTTATTTCAATTACAATAGACAAATTCCAAAACAACAAATGACTGAGATGACCATCAAGTACCATACATGTCGGAGAAAAAATGTTGCTTTAGTAGCTGTCCAATCCTGTCCATGAACTTGTAGATAAGGCCCATAGCGCTGCTCTCACTATCAACTAACCGCAGAACATGGTAGAACAGACTCATCACAGATGTAATGCTCTCAACTTGACGCCAAAAATCATCGTCAAATACAATTCTCAAAAATCTCAAACCATCAGGCCTACTGGAGAAAGGCAGCTCCCTAAATGCTCCCTAAATGCAGCACTAGTGGCCATGTGTCTGAGCTGATGTCTAACTCTATTCATGACAATCAGGTCGAATGCAAAACGTGTGGGAGCTGGTTTCTTCAAATCAAGTGAATTGAAGGTGCGGAATAGGGCGAGGGCACGCCTCTTCCAGGTGATAAATTGTCACCACAGCAAGGGCCATATCAGCTATCGTGCGGACCCAGGGCAAGTGGCCAATATCCCCCGATATAAGATCAATGCTATGTGCAGCACAGGGGGTCCATACAATAGCAAGGTACTGCTGCTGTAGCAAGTGAGACATGTGCACGCAATTACTTGCGTTGCCGGTGACAACCTGCACTACGTTGGCAGGGCCAACCTCCTCTATAACCTCACTGATGATATCGAACATAAACTATTCGTCAATGATCCCACCGCCTCTACTAGCATCAATGGCCTAATAAAACATAGTGCCCATGCAGCAAGACACCAGTATGTTGAATCACTGGCCGACGACGGGTGTCACTCCAGCCATCAGACATGATCAAGCACCCGTAACTCTCCCAGGCCTTCCTAAGAGGCATCATCTGTGTGGTGAGCTCCTCCACCCTGGACGTAAGGTAGGTGGTACGGATAGCCTCAGCCACGGGTGGCCTGAAGTGTGGACCTGCAGCAGCAACTACAGCTATAGCCCTCTTGAAGGGCTCCATGTCAACAATGACAAATGGCAGGTTTAGCTCATAGATCATGTTTGCTTGGCCTTCTGGGCCTTTGCCTCGAGATGGGACTGGAAAGACTCCCCCATGGATTGTTGTCTATAATGGGAGCTACAAGACGATCTACTGGAGGATGCCCTAGTGCGGTAAGCACCCCTACGAGGAGTAGGAGGAGGCATGTCAGTGGCAGGAGGCTATCGAGGCTGGGAGGAAAACTGGGCCTAAGGTGGTTGAGGGGGATGTTGCGGCTGCGGGGGATGCTGGGGCTACTGAGATGGTGGCGAAGAAGCTCCAGAAGAACCAGCCTCACCATGATGTCTATCATCACCATCCTCATCATCAGAGTCCAAATCATCTTGATGTGTGGGGAAAGTGGATGGTATGTCCTGGGTGTCCCGTGAGAGACCATCTGGTGCTGACTCAAAGCGAAGAAATCGGAATGTTTGCACTGGGCGAGTCATCTGAGTGACTGTAGGAGGACGTTGTGGAAATGCACCAATTGAAGTAGATGCAACAAGAGGAAGGGTGGGACGTGGTGCAGTGGGCTATGGTGGTGCGGTAGGATGTGGTGCAGTGGGCTGAGGAATGAGTGGTGGATGTGCATCAGGCTGAGAGAGAGGAGCATGAACAAGAGGTGGGAGAGGACGTGGTGGTGGTGGACAAGGAGCTAGTGGATCCCGTGGGGTGGGGTGATACTACTGCATGTACATCAAGATCTAGTGACATATTGGCCTGCGTCAATCGAGCTCCGTATATGTCAATGAGCCTACAACGCTCATGAGCAGGCATGTGTGGGCAAGGGAGGGAGCCTAAGTATTTGCCATCACCCTTGACAACACCAAGGAGATGGCCTTTCAGCCTAGTGAGAGTGCTGACAAAACAAGCATGACAAAACTCACAGGACCATCCACGCGTCCCAGACCGAACGTCAGACCTAACGAACTCGGGGTCTTGGTCTACCTCACCCCTAAGTCAGACATATGTCCAGCAGGCATGGTGTGAGACGATAAATGAAATAGGAAGTACAGAAGTGCAGTACGGAAGAAGTGCAAGAAAGGACAAATGAGTTACCGTTCGGTCAGAGGAAACCGGTCCTGGATAAGTGGATATGAGCTCCCACGCAATGCAATGAACTTGGGAATGCCAACCCTGAACCCTATCAAGCTAAACCCCTAAACCTCCAAAAGAGGCCCTCCATAATGCAAAAAACTTGTTTTTTTGGCTCCGAAAAATAACCTAAACCCTAAACCCTATCCTTCTCTCTCTAGATGGGCTGGTACAGTCTCTCTCTAGACTATCCCAATCTCTCTCTACGATCTGAAATGCCTAGATCCTAAAAATAGACCTATTTGCATGAGGGAATGTCCAAAAAACTGATTTTTGAGCAAAATAAGCAAACCTACAACTAAACCCTATTTTCTCTCTCTACAGAGGCCGCTACAGTCTCTCTCTACCTTGCCCTCTTCTCTCATCAATCTGAGCAGCCCTCTCTCTCAACCTCTACCACCAAAAATGTGAAATGAGGGACAAAAACGAGCTTTGAGGGGTTTGGGGGGAAATTTCGAAAAATTAATTAATTAGTTAATTAATTATTTTTTTAGATGAACCATACCACGGTTGGGAACCGTGGGTTCTATGACTATCGATCATGTTCCATACATTATGTAAATTTTAAACTTCCATGACAAGCAGAACAATGCGTCATGGCAAACAATTTTGATTTGGATAGATATAGAACTAATTCAGGATAGCCATATAGTAAGTCTCTATTATTACAAGTTTGTCCTATGGCCAACTTCAACATCTTTGCTCTGGCATATTGTGGAGCGTAGATGTGCCTTGAATCTACAGTTATGATTTGATATTCGATTTGTCTCTTCTTCTTCTTCTCCACTCTCTTCTTGGGAAAGCAAGGCGGTAATGTGCCAACCAATCAACTGGGATAGATGAGAATTGCTTTCTGGAGTGACAACGGAAGGAGATTGGAATTGCTTTGGAGGCGCTCATATGCACTTGTTATCTTTGCCACTTGTATAATCTTTACACAGATTTCTTCCTTATGTACCGTCGTTGCTCTTCTTACCCAAGCAAGCGTTCCTGTGTGATGGGTTGTCGTTTTGCTTCTTGGGGCTGAAATTTTTGACAGCTAAGCATCCTGCACGAATTCTTACTTCCATCTTGTAATCAGACGTAAGTTATTGCTATGTTTCTCCTATTGTTGGTGGTACATCTCACAAATGAGCTTGTGCTCTTGTAATTGAACTAAATTGCACTCTCTAAGCCTCTTTGAACTTCAGGCACATAAAAATTAGACTGCTCTCCTTCATTCAAAATCTTCTTGAAGAATTCTTCTTTTGGCTTTTGCAAGTTGAATTTTGGTGTTGTTGTAAATCACACTAGATAGGTGCAGCCTCGATGGTGGTCTACGCACGTGCAATCATTTTTACTTTTGACTTGGAGTTTTGTAAATCAATCGATGGATTTTTGAGAAAGTTTTAATTTGCCGAGGGAGCATGTTGTTTGTCGTTGATGTGTTATGAATTGTGCATGCTTGCTAATGTTCAATTTACTATTTTTACTTTTTGAATTGGCATCTAATGTCGACAAAAAATCTCGTAAATCAACTTTTCTCCATTAACATCTAGTTGAGGATGATGGTTGTGCCATTAACCCAAGTCATTCTTTTAAAGTAGCTATAGTTGACTTTTGTAAATGATTCATCATTGTCAACTCAAAATTAAAAGCTAAAATATTTACATCATTTAAATCTAAATAATCAATCTTTGGTAGATTTTTTTGGTAGATGTTTTCTTTTGCTCTTTGAATCTATCTACAACATTTCCAAATAGTCCCTTCCTAGAAAAGCATCTTTTGAGGTGGTGCGCAACCAATGGACCCGTAATATTTTTGACTCATTACTGTTCTATATGAGTCCAAGCACTTTTGCAATCCAAAATAGATGTCTTTCAATATTTTCTGAAGCCAACAATGCAACAAGACTCCCAATTTGAATTTCATTAAGATGATCGCAACACTTCATTTTGGTAGCTTTTACCGTTTGTCTATTGCTTCGTGAGCCCACATAAATCTCCCATTCTTCGCCATGCACAAGCTGTAAAAAATCATCATTTTGTGGAAGATTTGAAGGTTTAGCAATTGGATTTCATAATTGGATGGGCGAATGAAATTCTTGAACTGATGATGCATCTCCAAGGTTGGGCAAACTGATTCTTTGTTTTTCAAAAAAGTATATTCACCAGTGCCAATCAAATTCGTCAAAAATTGAAAAGTTAATCGAATGCTTGGTTCTAAGAAAATCAATGATGCAACTGGATCAACCTCACGATTTTCTTTTGGAGCCTTTTGTTTTTCTAACTTGGATTTTAAAGAAGACAATTGTGCGATCCTGACTTGAGTAGAAGTCACATTAAGCAAAAATGGAACTCCTTCAAGAGGTAACCATGAATTAGAATACTGTTGGTCCCATAGCAATGTAGTACTAGTTTCATTACACTTAATCTTAAACTAATACTGAAAGCTAATTTTGTTAATATTAGCTATGCAATGCTTTGTCTCACCAGAGCCTTCATATAATCTCAAAAATTATATATATGTCTAACTAATGACACAAATAGTTTTGGCGCATATGATTTCTCAACAATATTTTAAAGCACTGATAAAGAAAATGCCTTCTTATGTCTAAGTCTTTTAGAATAACAACTAAACATTTGATCAATTTGGTTGTGAGTGTGGCCGATCAACTAGGATTCTATTTTAATTCTTTTTAAAACCATTATTTCGACCAACATAGACAAATATGCTAGCATAGTCTGATTCTTATTTTCTCTTGCAGTTTTGTCGAGCAACAAGGAAAGTATATATGAAAGAGTCTCACCAAATTCACATATTGTTTTATGTTCAACAATCATTAATGTCAAATTTAGATCATTTCTAACATTAAGATAATTGAATTTTTTTTTTAAATTGCAAAGTGCCATTAAATACAAGTGCTCCACCCAAATGAACCATAATGAAATCGGTCTTGTTTAAATTTTTTGGCACACCCTAAGAAAATGAGACAACAATGCCTTTTTTTTTATTCATGTCATCAATGACGAGGCCCAAATACTTTTGAGTATGTTCTAGACATTTCTTTTAATGTTTCACAAGCTTTTGTCTCTCAATTGTCTGTTGTTCTCTATGCACCTAGAGAGCTTTTGTAGCATCCACTAAAACCAACAAGTCAAATAAGTTAAAACAAATTATTATCACTCTTTAATTTATTATTATTGATTTTTACTTTTTTCATCTAAAGTCTTTGCAAGCTATTTAGCAGATTTCAAAAGTTTACAAGTTGAACAAACTGCCATTCTTGATTTCTTAGGAATTTTTACTACACCATAATCTCTCTTCTAAATCCTGAAGAAAAATATGAATAACTTAAATGTGGCATATTTTTTTTTATTTTGGAGAAGTCCTTAAACATCAGAATTATTTCCAATTTCGCAAAACTGTCAAAAAGGTGAAAATATAAAAAAATTGGCAATTTCTTTTCGTGGACATCTATGAAATCCTTTAACCAAACATCGCATTCAAAGCATCTGGATATACTGTTCATGCTTGAAAAGAGCCTTGTAATGTCGGGGCTTTTTGCAAGCTTATATGCTTTCTCTGAAGTCTAGAATTTCCAATTGCATGAACGACCTTGGAAGCCTTAAGACAAACTTCTATTGTGTTCAAAAACTAGAAATAATAACTTCTGTCCAACCTCATTAGAGGAGTCTCGAAATTGAAAATCACCTTTGTAAAGATACTTTTATTTTTTTCTTCTATATTGACCTCCACTTTGTCCAATCAAAGTGCTTGTTGAATTGCACACGTGTGGGATAGCCCAAAAGTGTGTTTGATCTCCTAAGATGTGGTTGATTGCATAATAGATCAAGCATAGATAATTCCAAGGTCTATCTCACAAATCTAAGACGAGCGCAATGAAACATGCATATATCACTCTCCAAAGAATATTCACACGTGCATATATCACTCTCCAAAGTATATTCACACGTGTGGAGAGATGGAAGAAACTAAGTACAAAATAGCCTTGCTCTCGAGGAGAGGAAAATCCAAGCGCCAATACTCGAGTAGAGAGAGAAAGCCAAAATTGCTCAAAATGTAGAAAGTCTCATTAATTCCAAAAAACTTACATTGAATTGATCTAAGAGACATATAAGTAGTAACTAGAGGTCAAGGGGAGTAAAACATGATTGGACCCCTTCTTTTCCTCCTCTAAATATGATTGGCTTAGTGACATATTGACCCTCAAACTTGATTGGACCAATTTGGTGGATTTCTAGCTTTTGATTGGTCACTTGCTCTCATGCCAACACATAGGGAGTGTCACACATCCAACCTCATCATGACAAATGTAACAAGCCTAACCTAGCTCGAGCCACATAACACTCTACTTTTTTTAATTATGATTTTACATGTGTACTTGCTCAAATTGCCTCTAATGCCAAAAATGGCCTAGTCAACTACTAACACATGAATTGATGTCTACTAAATTTCAAGTACCCCTAACTCAAAATAAATCTAACATGATTATGACTACTTTCCACACGTGGGAACATGCTCCACACGTGTGAGATTTCCATATGTACAAGGATATGCAAAATACTCGAGCTAGATTTTGCCAAATTTTCACACTCCTCCTCAAGAACTAGCTTGATGAGATACTAGTTCAAACAAGAAACTTGTGAAACTTGTTGAGTGGATCCTTTGGTATGAGTATGTGAAGACGAGCCAAGGGATCCTTCATAGCAGCAAATTCACAAATCCATGATAGGATTTCTTTGGTAGAAATCAATTGCCAACTCCTTTGATGAACATTCCACTGATGAGTGAAGGCTTGGGAATCATGACGTGTATGAGTCAAGGCATATTTTCAAACAAAGTTAATCTAGGAGTAAACTTCAAATTGCGAGATTCTTCCAATTCCATCAACAATACCAATGTACGTAGTACATATTACAATTCTAATTTAGGGCTCTTCTTCAAGATATATCAAACAATTTAGCTTTTCAAGTTGATATTTAAGTATGTTAATCAAAGCAAAGCTGTGTATAATTGAGGGATTTCTTTGCCAGCTTTAGTTAATTCATGTATAATATCTTACACTTTCCATCACAAAGTAACGCCAAGCCAACAAATAACACAAATTTTCAAGCATTCTCTTGTGTAGCAGCCCCGAATTGAGCTGCTTCTATGTGGGTACTCCAATGCAGCTATTGAGTATAGCAAATCATACGGATTTCAGTTCAATGCTGTGAACATAAAACAGCAAGGTACAAACATGTGTTATCAAGTGTTCAATGCTGTGAACATAAAACAGCAAGGTACAAAGTCAAGTGCTCAATGTTTGTTGAAGTGGTCATAGTTTGAATGCCAGAGTGGTTGTTGAAGGTGACAGAAGCAGAGGCTGAGTACTACAGCATAGGGTCAACTCAAATGACACAGGCATGCGCTTTTGCTTGCTTCACTTTTACCAATGGATTACCGCAGCAGAGCCTCACCACTCACACCTCTCAATTACCACTTTACGAGTGAGGCTACAGCCACAGATTTTAGCTTCGGAAGTTGTTCACTGCAGTCTGCAGCAGTGCAGCCTTTAGGCTTAAAGATAAGTTAGTTTTGTGCTACTTCAATCATTCTGCCTGCATCAGTCAATGAGTCGTAGGATGGGTTGGAATCTGGATGATTGTAACGCAATGACTAGCTGTCCCCTAGAGGTGTAATTGACTACAGAAAAAGAGAGTGACCTGACTTAGTAGTTAGTACAACGAGCTTGGGCCTTGATGCTTGGGCTCTCGAGTTTCATGAGTGATTAGGAGGCAAGAACTTAGCAGGAGGAAGCGATTGAAACAGCAAGGCATTTCGTCATGGATTGATTGCCGAGAAGTTGGGTTAAATCAATGGCCCGGGGCAAGGGATCATGTTTATTAGTTTTCTTTACACAGAAGGAATTATGACATATTGCGTATCTCCTTCCTCTTCGTGTTGTCACTTGTGGCGTTATTCAGGAAGCTATCGGCGGTAAAACTATATATCATAGGCTATATAGCAAATTGTTTCTACGCATCACACCTACCACAGCCATCGTACACCGTTACCCAGTTCATCTTTTGCTTTTTGGAATCCGAATCAAGTCAGCAAAGGCTGCAAAGCGTTACATAAGCGAGCTGACAGCCTGCCACAACGCGGGTGACCGACCTTGTAGCAAGAAGGAGCAGCTGTCAACAATCAACATGGGGAAAATCAAGGAAAGTTGGAAACACGAAGCTGGCTCTTTCAAACTTCAAATTAGAAATCGCATTCCATCCAGATTCCATGATTTTGCATCTCCAACTAACTACATACGTAGGCTCAGAGCCTAAGCTGTCCTCAATGATTTTAATCTACACTGAACATGTCAGTCACATTATGTATACATACGATCATTGTGTTCAAAAACTTCAATTCCAAGTCTGGACTCTGGACTCTGAAACAACACTGGCTGTCATCATACGCTCGGTCACGTGCTATCATTTCTTACATAGCAAAGCCAATCCTGACTCCCGTGTTACGGAGCTCAGAGACAAGTGTTGCCCTTCCAGACAGAAATAGCAGTTACATAAATTAGGCAGAAATATTTAATGGCAGACTGACACTCAACCCTTATCCTGATTCTGCGTCAGCTGAGAAGTGTTGCAGTATTTGTGTGAAGCTTGAGCTCTTTGAGTGTTCGTCTTGTGTCTTGACTGAGTCTTGCTCTAACACAAAGCGTAGGTAGATAAAGTGCGAGCTCAGCACCGACTCCAAACGGCATCATTGGACCAAACAAAGTGGACTCTTGGAATCCATAAAAACAGATCCAAACGAAGTGGGCTTTTGGAATCCATAAATAGAGATCCAATATGTCCTCAAAGAATCTACTTCATGTATTAGTGTCACTCATGCTTCTCAACCACTACTTGTTAGGCCATCCTCTGATCTCTACCCTCCTTTGTGTAGCTTTTGTAAGACTTATTTGATCCCTCACTTCCTTAGTCTAGTGTACCTAATCTCCATACCAATGCTTGTACAAAAGTTTCAAACCAACCTCATAAAAATTTCAAACCAAACTTCATAAAAATCTTTTGGATTTTATGAAATTGGTAAAAGGCTAGAATAAAACCCTAAAACTTGAAATTTAAAACAAAAACTAGGTGATTTTGAACCATTGAAAAGCCTACAAATCTAAAAATGAAGTAGTAAAAAGTGAATGTCCATTGTTGGCTTGCTTGTATTTGTCTATTTTTGCAAGCATTGCTCCATACTGGCTGAGGACCTTTGAACATTGACCATGTTAATCCAATTGTGCCTTCCTCAACATATCATTCATTGTTATCCTCAATAATGCTACAGGCTATAAAGTCTTTGTGTCTATTTATTATTGACCATGCCTCCTAAAAGGTGAGTGTGAGGTTCCCTACATATTTAATCCTAAAATGAATCTAACCAAATAACAAAACACCGTAAATGGAAACATGAAAATCATCAAACCCAACCCTTAGAGCAGATCCACGCTCACATTTGACGGGCGATATTTATGTTGCAATTAATCTTGCTCACACTCACCTCATTTTGCCTCCTAAGAACTTTCAAGTCATTGTAAATACTGATAGACGTGGATAGTCTACAATTTTACTCGCATATTCTAACAGTTTGCATAATTACATGGGATTCAACACAGGTTGAAAAATGTCAAAAGGCATTGGTCGACAGAAAATCCAAACTTTGACTAGTCAACATAAAATATCAACTCAGCGGAAATGCTCACCCAAAAAATGTCAACCAACATTTGTTGGCATTCAAGGTACCACTCAATTTAAAGATCTCATGATGTCCAATCCATCCCAATAGTTCGTTTCTACTTGTTCAAAATCTTACATTAGATCGTTATCATTGTATGTTTTTACTACCCAACTACACATATGTATACTCTCTAATCAAATTTATGGTCTCTTAATCTTATTTAGGGGCTAAATTAGTTCTTGTAAATAGTCCTCAAACTATGTGTGTGTGTGTGTGTTCACTAATCTTACTAAGGCCTTTGCATTTCCTTGCTTTTTCTTGTATGTTCTTGCATTGGTTGCTTGCAAACTTCCTCATCTTCTTACATATATATGCACTAATCTTACTAAGGCTTTAGCATTTCCTTGTTTTTTCTTGCATGTTATATGCAAAGAGAATGAGTAATTTTGCAAGCAACCAATGCAAGAACATGCAAGAAAAGCAAGGAAATGCAAAGGCCTTACTAAGACTAGTAAAGTGTCTTTCCAGCATACACCCAATACAAAGCATAGTAGGCTGCTTTAGTCATTGATTGCTCAATCTAATGTATACATTCTATAGATGCAATACATTTCAAACTTCTTAATACAAATTAGTTGTCTAATGTTATTCATATTTATGCAATGCATGAGTTTTACACTTGTGCTTCTCATATCTATTCTTACCTTATTCTTTCTCATCTTAGTATCCGACCAAACTACAATATATATCCTAGAGAGCTACATAATAATGACCATCTCAATATTGAGAAACTGAATCTTATATATTCAAATGGATTCATCTTCTAACAAAGGTGTGGAAAATCAATCATATCTAGGCACTACATTATCTAATCATTAGACTAGCAACTAAAGATCCTACAAGAATCCATAAACAAGCATATCAAAACTAATCTACTAAGGCAAAGATGCTATCAATCAACAAGCATTTTCAATGAAAGTTACCTTTTCTGCCCAACTTATTGATCAAATTTGTGAACAAGCAACACTACTGAAAATTATCTTACTCACTTTATATGTTGACCATCCAATTAGTCAAGAACTCATTGATCTTGGTGTCAAATTCATAGGGTAATTCTAGTTCTTGATTTGGTTGTTAATAAAATGCAATATTTGGGATTTCTTGGTAATGTCATTTTGTTGTCATTGCATTCCTCTTAAGGTTGAAGAAATAACATAAATTATAAAACACATTATAAGAAAGCAAATTCATGCATCCATTTAACAATATAAATCATAGCCAAATTCAACAAATTTTATATATCTATATTGATCTATGATACTTTTGATACAATTTTAGTGTTCTTACCCTCCTTACATCTACCATAATTATAGATGGTTTTAGAACCTCAAAGGCAAGGCGAGAGACATTGCACTCTCTTGAAAATTGGCCTGCAATAGCCACTATCAATAGTTTAGATTCAAAGCTTGAGGCCATAACACTAAGGATCACCTCCCTCAAGAAACAATGGGTCGTGGTGTAGTCTTTTGCTAGCTCTACTACAAAAATATGTTTTGAGAAGCCTTTGCATTTTAGCAATTCCTTCTGCCCTTTGGACTATATTTTTTATTGATACAATAGATAAAATGTTCTGGGAACAATCCAATATAGTGTACCAAAGAGAAATCCTTGGAGTCAATTTCTCTAGCCTTGTGTGCTCCCTTTGCCCTTGTCTCATATTCATCTACTCCAAAGCATGTTGCAAGAGAAGATTGTTCAGTGTATAATTAAAACTTTGAAATTAATAAAATCTCAATAAGTGGTAGCATCATGTTACCTGTGTTCCCTCATCAAGTTCTCTAGTGTTGGCCAAGTTCATATTTTTGTGAATTGATACTCACGTGAGAGAGTGAAGTTTAAATCAATTGATGGCAATCTTTGAATTCGGCCATTATTTTCATGTTGCACTTGTATATACTTATCATATTTTTTGTACTTCCATATGAAAACCCAAAGTCATTCTTGAAGTCAATGATGTAAGCATATCGCATGGTGCGATTTTCTCTCCAAGAAATAAGTCTCCAAGAACATGCTTATTAATTCTCTCCAAGTTTCATAAACACATTGCTAAACAACCCACTATGAAATTGGTACGCCTTGGCCAAAGACCCACTTAGAAAGTGTCTATATCCATCTTGACCATATCAATGTGTTAGCATTCTTGTTAGTGACCTAGACGTAGAGGGCAACCTAGACGTTCCAAGAGGGGGGGGGGGGGGGGGGGTTGTAGAGAGGATTGGAGATTCACATGCAGTTGAGGGCCAGGTCGGCTCTGAGTTTATAGGGCTTTCCTAGGGTACAAAATCATAGTTGAGAGGGCGACCTAGAGGGAGTAGTAGAGGAGAAGTAGTTGGAGTCAACCAGGAGGGGACATGAGGGAGAGAGACTGGAGAGGGAGAGTTAGGGGACAAGGCAGAGGCAGAGGCAGAGGCTTACCGTAGAGAGATTCAATATGGTTTCAATGCTTTGCTCTGCACATGATTTCATGTCACACAATATACAGATTCAATTTAATGGTAGAAAATCACTTAATTGCCCGAAAATGGAGGACATTGGTCTTGAAAATGATGGCAAACTTGATAAATGAACTGCTTAAAAAAAACCCTTCCATTTGATACCCATATTGGCACTAAAAAAATTCAACCAAAAAAAAAAACTGCGTTCCGAAAAACCCTAATTGAAAATCCAAGAACGCGATCCGGAACACGACCTAAAACTATGGATATGGTTTACAACATTCATATGTTGAGCTCACATAAAAAACAATCACATTTTGAGAGTAAGATAGTGTCACGATTATTAAATTTTAGCTATATTGCAATGAGAGGGGCATAAAAAATATCTCATGAAAAGAAAAATGCACATGCTTCAACAAATGAGAGATGTAGATATGTCTATTATGGTTGGAGTGTTATGGCCATATTCAGTTAAGGACCTGGAATAGTCCTAATATGGTAGAACGGCCCTCTAGTGTTCGAGATTATTGGTCACGCTGTGATTTAATTCCATGTCAAGGCCAGTTTGTGACTAATTACCTTGAGAGGACCCATACACTCTAATTGAGACATATGGAGTATTGCACGTACGTGTGACGGATATAGGCAGGAGGACTGCATGAAGAGATGTGATCTATTTATAGTTGACCTGCATGGGGGTTGCATGGTTTCATGCACAGGACTCTACTCTCTATATAATGAGGTAGGGATGCTTCCGTCGACATATTGGGTTTAGGTCACCAGTTTCTCTCTTCTCCTCTTGCTTCACATGGCATGGCTTGGGGGCTAGATCCAGTTTTGATCTAGGTTTGGTTGGGCGGTTTGGATCCATAGTCTCTTCTATTGTGTTCTCCTATCCTCATCTTAGGGGTTTTCCCTAGTGGTCATTACATTGGTATCAGAGCGCCCCGACTAAGATGCGGTCTTGGATAGGAGTGGAGGCAAGGTCTACATCGGATTTGGAAGTTCGGAGCACTTGGATTTACATCCCGGTTGGAGTGCTATTTTCTCAAGGAAATCATGGAGTGGATTCACAAATTCCATGGTAAAGCATGCTTGTCCAATATGATGGTAGAGTGCTCTTCTACATGATCCAGATTGGTATAGATGCTAAGAATTATGTGAATTCATTCTAATTCTCTATTTCTTGAGAAAACTTTCAATGATGGTTGATCAGATTGCTTATTCTACTCAGTTAGAGGTTTAGATTGTTTGCACCAATCCGTATGTCCTGAAGCATGTAATTTTGTTTTGAGTTCATAGATAAATTGGCTGTAATTCAATTTATCCGGTTGTATGGACTGTTTGCAACAAAGATACATGATTCAGATGATTGCTGATGCTACCTTTTAACTCTGTTAGAAATCTCTCTCTCTCTCTCTCTCTCTCTCTCTCTCTCTCTCTCTCTCTCTCTCTCTCTCTCTCTCTCTCTCTCTCTCTCTCTCTCTCTCTCTCTCTCTCTCTCTCTCTCTCTCTCTCTCTCTCTCTCTCTTTGGTGGTCATGGTTGGGTGCACCTCTTTAATCATACTCTGTGGCGGCCAAGAGGAAAATTTAGGGTTGGTGATCGACCTCTTTCCTCTGGGGTCTTCCTGAAAGCCTTGTAGAGAATTTGATAACCTTTTAATTTTTTCTTTGTTTGGCCTCTAATGGTTTGCATTTCATGCAAGACCCTTCATGTGTGTTACCGTAGTAAGCCCTTTTAGGGGTTAGGTGGGCCTTGTCTTGGTTTACATGCAAGAGGAGCTTTTTTGCATGAGAGTGGATTTTTATTCACTGGTTACTCTAAATTTACTCTTCCGCTGATCGCATGAAAAATGGCTAAGCCTGGTAGTTGGTAACCATGAGTGAAACCTGTAAATGGGTTTAGGAGGAAGATTTTTGGAAAATCTGCTTAAATCATATAATGGAGAATAAGGTTTTTGGTTTTAAAAAATCACAACTAGGAAATGTGGGAAGAACAAATTTGCTATCTTAAATGGGTATCTATGAATTGGTTCATAGACTTAGGATGACAACAAGATGTTCGTTTCTCATAGGTTACCTTCCCAAAACGGTACCCGATATAAGAAAATTTAGTTTTTCTGGTACACATCAGTTATTCAACCCAGGTATAGGATAGAAACGACATTGTTTTAGACTTTTTCCTACAATAATTAGTTTTAAACATTTACTAATGTCGTTATGTCTTCTTGATACCTTAGTTGAAATATTGTCAAGGGACTGAGAATTTTGAGGGAAGAAGAGTGGACATCAGTGGTAGTAAGTGTGATCGAGAAATGTATTTCACAATTAGGATCTTGGTAATCTCAGTAAATATTAATACCGAATATTAATTTTCTAGATAAATACATTTAGTTGAATTCATAACTGATATCTTGGTGACCATTCAGTTATCCGCAGTTTGCTGGATGCCAGTTGTGATGTTATAAGTAGAATCTGATACATGGATTACATTGGGTCTGTTAATTGATAGAAGCTTGTCCCTAGAGTTAATGCTCTTAAATCCATGGGGATTCAAAGGTTATCATTAACCTAGAAGGATCAAAATGTAATGATGAACCATGTTGATTCTTCTATTTAGATCACTAGATCAAGTGTGGATTGTGGTATTTATCTGATTGGCATGACCACTCATCTGAATAAATGGATTCTCCAGTTGATGGGAACAAGAGATAATATCCTATATGGATTATTTGGACAACTAGATGATCAATGGATCTCTAGAATATCAGATAAGGCGGTTAAGGGTTTTCTGGATGGACATTAGTAATTTTGGAAAGGGAATTCTAGGACTGTAAAGATCTGATGATCAATGGTGTGTTTTAGTGCCTAGTCGAGATATGGAAAAAATAAAATCGTTTGATCAAATGGAATATTTTGGAAAATTTTGAGGTTTAATCTAGATCCCAATGCGGTATTTCATTATTTACAAAATCAGAGGCCCTCAAATCTATTTCTCGCTTTCTTAATTAATCCTTTACTTCTTAATAATTTTTTGAATATAAGACATCGGATTGGTTTATATGATTCTTTCCAACATGAAGTTATTCTTCTGAAAGACTATTATATCATATAAATTGCTACTTGTGTGAATGGACTTGGAATTCAGATAAATTCTAAGGTTAACATGTTTCAATTTCTTAAACCTTGTATATCTCTTGTTGCATAAATAGATTTCAGTGGAATGATTATACTGTCACTCCGGTTGGAAATATTTGAAGGAAAAGTCTTGTTTGTAATAAAGTGAATCCTTTTGTGGAATGCACTTATTACTGACTTTTCTTGGATTTGGATATGTTCATATATCATCTTTCCAGTTAAACTTTTATTGAAATTGATAATTTCTTTAAAAGGAGGGGTGAAGTGATGGGATAAAATTCTATTTGGGAATTTGTAGGTTGCATAGTTTTTTGGAAGAGAACCAACTGTGGTATAGAAATGAGATTTGGTCTAAAAGTAATTTCGGATAGATTCAGAGTGAGATACCTAATTAGAACTTTTTGAAAAAGAGGAATTCTCTAGAATTTGTGTGGACAATCCGGATCTAGAACAAGTTTGAAATTTGAATCATTATCTATAAGTAGTGTAGTAAAAGGTCAAAGGTTACTAATTCTATTTTGATTGGAATAGAAGTAAGTTTGATCAGAATTTAAGTCAGAGAGTTCTATATTGGGTCAACCTAATCCTAGTTTAAGTACTAGGATCAGAGAGGGGTTGATTTAGTGGGAGAAATTATGTAATTAGAGGTAAGTGGGATTGGAAAACTGTTGAGAGTGAACGTTATTCGTCTCAGAGATTTTGCGGATATGTTATATACTCATGGAAAATCTTTTGTAGCTGAGTTACAAGATCTCAGTGAGATATGCGAGTAACATATGTGGAATCTGGAGGAATCTGCCAGATAAAGAATGCGTTTATGTACTGGGTCATAGTGAGATTATTCACGTATGTGCACGATTAATCTTGTATGAATAGAAGCATTTTAAGGAGAGAAGAATGTTATGGCCATATTCGGTTAAGGACCTGGAATAGTCCTAATATGGTAGATCGACCTTCCAGTGTTCGAGATTATTGGTCACACCGTAGTTTAATTCCATGTCAAGGCCAGTTTGTGACTAATTACCTTGAGAGGACCTAGACACTCTAATTGAGACATATGGAGTATTGCATGTACTTGTGACGGATATAGGCAGGAGGACTGCATGAAGAGATGTGATCTATTTATAGTTGGCCTGTATGGGGTTGCACGGTTTCATGCACAGGACTCTACTCTCTATATAATGAGGTAGGGATTCTCCCGTTGACATATTGGATTTAGGTCACTAGTTTCTCTCTTCTCTTCTTGCTTCACATGGCATGGCTTTGGGGCTAGGTCCAGTTTTGATCTAGGTTTGGTTGGGCGGTTTGGCTCCATAGTCTCTTCTATTGCGTTCTCCTATCCTCATCTTAGGGGTTTTCTCTAGTGGTCATTACATGGAGATTGTGCTCAAAACTACATTCAAATAAGTACTTGTGCATTATTCATTATAAGATGAATCAACAAAATATATCTATAATTGATTACAACCTATTCAATAATAATGGTGTCATGTAGGAACAACTGGCTCCTCTTGTGTCTCAGCATTGGGGACCACGAATAAGTGATGCATGTCTCTCCCCCCCCCCCCCCCCCCTCATGCTCACCCTCATTCTTTGCCTATGTATCCCCCTCCTCCATCCACTCCTCCTCCTCGTAACTAGGCCCAAATGCCTCTCCACCTCCCAACAACTCATCATCTCCCTCCTCTCCCATCTCCTGAGATCGAGTTGCTCTCTTCTGGCGTCATGTAGACTGTGCATCTGCATTTGCCTACCTGTGCAACTCATGATAGATATCATCCTCGAGCTCATCCTCCATAGGTGGTACCGAGGAGCAGTAGTTGTCGTCTCTACATTGCAAGAGTCAGGGTTCACTTGCAAAAATAAATAGGCATGGCTAGCAAACTTATCCATCTGTCAGATAAGTATCTTTGAAACACAAGTACATTAAGCAATACCAAGTAAGTTACTAAGTAACTCACCTCGATCAAGTGGTCACCCTATGTGCGTGTGCATTCCAACATGCGTCCATTGATGTTCACGAACACCAACCACCTGCACTACTCAATGGAGAGTCTGTTTTTCTTCGTCGTGTGATAACTGGCCTATACGCTCCAGTTCCGTTCACAAGTGAAAGCCAAACAATTCTGTGCAAGGACTCTCTCTGCCAATCAGTGAAGATCAGGCATATTGCGGCCATGAAAGCTCCACCAAGCTCTATGTTCCTCAAAGTTGGGCCTATTGGCAAAAGAAATAGAACATGTGGAGTATTGTCAGCCCACAAACCAAAGCCTAAGCTAATATAAACAAGTAGACTAGCAAGAATATTTACAATACCTGAGCCGGGCCATACACGCTCAATGTACTCCACCCATCCTCGGTGGAGCTCCATGTCGCTAGGACATCTGTGATAGAGCGCCACAATGGGTGCAGCATGTGGGCTACTGCATGGATGGATCTGTGGAAGAAGACCCACCACCTCCCAAACACAGAGAAGCTCATCCTTCATGTGCAGGTGACATTGCAAATGGTTAGTCATATTTGAAAGCACAAAAGTAAAGTGAAACTGAAACGAAAGGAAAGTGGTAGCAGATGTACCTATCCTCCTCGAAGTTACATCTCTGAAGCCCCTCGCCGATGCAGTACATGAACTCGTATATAAGACCGAGAGTGCACCCCTCTCGGTCTACTAGGCGCAGCACATAGAAGACAGGTCGAAGAACCTCTACAATCTCACATGACCGTGTCCAAAAGTCATCTCCAAAGACTATGGCCTGGAAAAACACTGCCTCTGTTGTGCGATTCTTGAACTCATCAAATGCCTCACCGGATGCCATCCTCTGCAAATGATCTCGTAAGACGCATAGTCGCTCGAGAACCAAAAAAAAGTAGGCATACCAACCGCGAGAAGGTACAGAACAATGCCAACACGCGCCTCTTCCTGGTGATGAAGTTCACCATGCACATGGCCTGA
Organism: Diphasiastrum complanatum; assembly: GCA_029204225.1. Classification (NCBI taxonomy): domain Eukaryota; kingdom Viridiplantae; phylum Streptophyta; class Lycopodiopsida; order Lycopodiales; family Lycopodiaceae; genus Diphasiastrum; species Diphasiastrum complanatum. The sequence continues at coordinate 37,296,186 of CM055101.1, forward strand.
GAGGTGAGATACAAGATAAACATTAAACAAAAAACCGCTAGAAGCTGAACCGCTAGAAGTTGGACCGCTAGAAGCTGAAGGAGGTTAGGGGCCTAAAACAACTGACAAGTGAAAAAGGCTTTACAAAGTGACAAAAATTGTACCTCATGAACCCATGGAAGTGCGACCATGTCATGAATGAGAAGGTTGATGCAATGGGTCCACACAATACTCAGGTGCTCCCTCATCACCATCTCTCCCATCTGTTTGCAGTTTGTGGCATTGTCTGTGACAACTTGAACCACATGATCCAACCCCAATCTCTTGCACTACAGAGATGATTGCCTCATATATGAACTCGGCCGTGATGGCTCCACCAGCTCGAGTAGCATCCACACCTTGTAGGAAGACTGTGCCTAGTGGGCAAGATACTAGGATATTGATGACATATCGCCAACGAGTTTCAGTCCAATATCGAGCATCCATAGCTGCAAAAATATAACATTTCTTAGACATATGCACATCGCAAATACTATGGTACTTTGTAGAGTGAAACAAATGTACTGGTAAAGAGTAGCAAAAAATTCTTACGTCTGCCACGTTGTTGTGCGAATGGAGCTCAACTCCCGTGTGATAGTCTCGTCCTGTCGTAGCATGGTTGTGCACAATGCCTCTCTCCTCTGAGGCCTAGTAGTTGCGATCTGAATGCAAGTGTCCCTAAAGATCCAAGTGTCAGCAACAGCAAAAGGAATGCCATACTCATAGAATAACTGGCCAATCCGTTGGGTACACAGGGCATGATGCTGTCTTTGCCACCCACCTCTATCCAAGTTCTACTACCTAGCCCTAACCGCTCTCTACTGCACAAAGGAATCTCTCGATCTAGAACGCCCGCCAGAAACAATAGATGGATGCACTAAAGGTGTGTCTAACTATGGATCATCACCTGCTGAATCTCTACGCCCCTGTGGCATGATCTGGCTCTATAAATGGTGCATCAGCAACTAATGACAACGTTGGATGAGAGGGACCTGCTGCTGAAGGAACAACAAGACGAAAGGCTGCATGTGTGCTGGTAGCTCTAGGAACAGCCCCCCCATGTGACTAGGCCATGCCTCTGCATCTGCTCCAGGCCCTGCACCTGCACTATATCCTGAACCTGCTCTAGTCGCTGCTCCCTGCCACTGACCCATAAACAACACTCTGAGATGGTCTCAATGGCTCAAGAGATGTACCGTCGGGCCCATATGTGTCCATCAATCTCTCCACCTCTGCATCTGATATGCGAGGGCAAATGGATATGCCCTTCCCCTCTACAAGCAATAAGAACCAAAACTAATAGCACAAGCATGTTTGTGCGCATGAAGAAACACAGTTTAGTCTCAATCTGCACCTCAATCGGATGACTACATGACATTTCACAAAAAGAGCCACAAACACATGGAAAAGGGGCATGAGATTCATATCTTTTGCTACAAGCAATAATGGGGAAAACTAACAACATGAGCATGTCCATGGAGTTGAATACAGATGAAACCAAAAACCACTTCATTACGTTGCCAATAGCTCATTCCATGAGCTTCCAAGGTTTGAAGTCAAACTTAATCATTTTATAGACAAACGCCACTGCCTTGTCGCTGCCACCGTGTTGATCATGCACTGAACGATGCTCCAAGCCACCCACAATCCACCATCACCCCCTCACCATCACTCTCTCTCACTCTCCAACTCCAAGAAAGCAAAACATTTTATGTGGGTCGCGGGTTGCTTGCTTGCGGCCCACATAAAAAAATTTGAAATTTTTTAACAGCATTCCGGGACCGTTTTTCTGTCCTGGAACGTTGACGATCCGGAATGTTTTTGTTCCAGATCGCGATCCGATGCAATTGAGGCCATATCCTATGAATGTAGATTTTGGCATTCTCTTGTACCAATTCACTCGCAATCATATTAACCTCATGCAAAAGTATCAATATGCTTATACATTGTTGGGAGAACAAGTTGCTGTCCTTGTTTCCATGCATTGCTATTGTATTATTGCTTTTGTATTGCCCCTTCCGTATATTGTTGCTTGTATCTATGTATTGAATGCCATGTATAGTATACCAAATAGCGCAACAAATATCTTTCTCATCAAAAGTGAGCTTCAATTGTTTCCCTTTTTCTCAGCCTGAAGTCTTTTTTGAAAGTTCTACATTTCAACTAGAAATTGTCCATGCAAAGAATGTCAATTCAACACATCCCCATATCCTATTCCCCAATCTAGGTGAACTCCAAGTTTGCATGCCATATGCTCATTGAAAGATATATGTTTTCAATGTAAAGTGATCACATTGAGATTCATAAAAATCTTAAAATTTATAAAAATAATGCTAGCACACAAAAATAGCTCCAAGGTTTGTCTATCAAGAACGATTTGTAACCAACGACCAAGAAGAGTTTGTGACAATGTTGCAATGACCAAATGTTCTCTTAGAATGCAAAATGTGACCATGTCATTTAATGGTATGTGCATACAAATCCAAGATGTGGAAATATTGTTAATCAAGTAAGACTGTATCACTCCTTTGCCTAGATATGTAGAGATGCTACAGATCAATCCAAATTATAAAATTTTTCCAGAAATTTCATCTTTTGACATACTCACTTCTCAAACTTTCCTTGATCATGTTATTGTGTTTAGCATTGATGACTATATTTACATACTGCATCATTGTAAAGGCAATGCATCATTGCTTGAAAAGTTTTGAAGGCTATGTGATTGAAATGAAAAACCAACCTCAGCTTATAAATATGGGATCGCCCTTTTCACATATATTCCCAAGAGTATAGTACACTTTGCAATCCCTAAACAATCATAAACTACCTGGCTAAGCTGATATTTCCTGAAGCTGAAAAATGACTTGCTGATGTCCGACAGCAAATTTACAGGCACAACACAAACACACGAAAATAAGTTATAATTCCAAGATCAAGATAAAATGTCATGACAGAGAAAGTAATTCTGATTAGTGTAGCTAACTGGTTGTACACATTGATCGAATGTTTGACCACCAGCCTCCCATCTATATCAGAAAAGATATTTGCAAGTAGCATACCAGAAGGAAATAACTGTAATTCTAGATCTTAGAGCTTCAGTCTTTGAACAATAATCCGTCCCTCCATGAGCCAACAGACAATTATGAACCAGATGTCTCATAACCAGATATCTGAATTACATTTGGAACAACATTGCAGAAATTTTTAAGTATAAATAGGATGTGAAACCAACAAACACCTGGGAATTTCTTCATGCATATATAGTAGTTTCAACTTTGTTTCTGTAATCTCCTAATTGTACAGACTAAATAGATTTGAAATACAATTATTACATACTGTACATTGTAGTACTTCAAGAACAATAGGCCTGTTTTGTCATGGTCATGAGAACTTTTCTGCCATATTGCAGACGCTCTTGTACATGTCCCTCCCTCCAAGTACATTAGTACCAAAATTGAACGTACTCATAGGCAACCTTTTTCAGAGAACATGTAATGCAGAAGATAATGCAGATTGAGTACTGGTTGCCAGATGCTTCTACAAGGGTTGGTATACCCGGTTGGAATACAATATATTGAACCAAGATTGAAGACTTTTGCAACAGCGTCAAGAACCTTTGCTTGCCGGGAACTCATGTCAACTTCAGCTGGTTGAGATCTCAGGCCCGATCTCAGGCCCGGTCATGAAGAAATGTAAATAATCTGAAAATCTGGCTGGGCCATTACCTACAGAAAATACTACATGCATAAGCAAAACAGAAAGCTTGGATGCACAGTACAAAGATCAGCTCCTCAGTTGCTCTGCACAAAGAACCATAAAACCTTGTTAAAATCCACTCAAAACTTGAAGTATATTTCCCCTTACTATGTTGACTATGTGCCTATACAAGATTTTCAGCTCTCTCTATTTGATTACAAGCAAGGACATTATTAGCGATGCTTTTTTCGTTCAGGAGAAATGTAATGTAGATCGACTTTCTTACATATGTTGTCAATAATGAACTAAAAGTCACAGAAGCAGAACAGTATTGGGCCTAGTAGTGGAAACAATTACAGAACTGAATTTTAGCAGCAGTGGCAGAAGCAGAAGCATGAGAAATAGCAATAGAAGCTGTGGAGGATTAATTCTTTGAAAACCGAGAAAAGTAGATATGCCAGATTCTGCTAAGTGTTCCTGTAGATCCCTACGGGTATGTGCTACTGAGGTGGCCAACATTCAGGTCAATGAGTTGTGCTTGAGAAACTATGGAGAGCAAGGGAGGTAAATACTAGGAAACCAAACTCTTGATTCATCAGTATATTTCACCGTAAGAGTGAAGCATATATCTAAGTTGCACGTTGGCTGATGCAAAGCATATAACAAATCTCAGAATCAAATGTGCTTCAGAAGTTTCGAGCCACTGAAAGCGAGAGAGCCCTAAAGCTTCCAGGGGCGTAGTCATTATTCAAGCAAAAGGGTATATCAAACAAATGGTTGATGTTGCTCTCAACTCTTCCAGATTGTCTGTGTTACAGCAATCTCACTCTGGCTAAATTGGCTTAATACTTGAATTCAATTTTGCTGGAATGATCTTGGAAAATGTCATAGAAATGCTAGATATCAAACCTGTAGTAGAGGAGCGTCCTCTAGTTCAGACTTGGTGTCAGCACATTCGATGTCCTTGAGACACCTTACAACCTGCAGCATCGTAGGCCGCTTCGCAGGGTCCTCAGAAGTACACAAATTTGCTACTTGCAATACCTGAAGCATTTGAACCTTTCGAGAACCCTTTGATATGTCTGGATCTAATGCTTCATGTGCCTGGCCCCTCTTAATCATCTGCCTTACCCATCCAACTAGGTTTCCTCCCTCGACATCCTTAAACTCTAGTCCAGTTGGCTCTTTACCAGTCAGCAGCTCAAATAAGATCACACCATAGCTGTAGACATCTCCACGAGTGGTAGACCTCCAGCTCTGCCCGTATTCAGGAGGTATGTACCCAAATGTTCCAGCAATATCTGTGCTTACATGGGTTTCATAGGCACTGATGAGTCGAGCCAATCCAAAGTCGGCAACCCTGGGCTCGAAATCCATATCCAAGAGAATATTGCTTGCCTTCATGTCCCTGTGAATAATATGAGGAACCAAACCATGGTGAAGGAACGCTAACCCCCGAGCAGATCCCACTGCAATTTTGAACCTTTTGGGCCAATCAAGAACCTCCAGAGCATCTGCGCGGTTTCGAAGCCACAAATCAAGACTACCATTCACCATGTAGTCATACACAAGCAATTTTTCCTCCCCAAATGAGCAGTAGCCAAGCAAAGGAACAAGATTTCTGTGTTTCACCTTCCCCAATGTCTCCATTTCTGCCATGAATTCTCTGTTCCCCTGTGTTCGTGCTTGTCCAAGCTTCTTCACAGCAACAGTTCTGCCGTCTGGGAGTATGGCTTTGTAGACCGTACCGAAACCACCATCTCCAATAATGTTGGTTTTGCAGAAACTGTTCGTTGCCTGAAGAATATCCGCAAGGGTTAATCGCAGGGGAAGAGGCCTTTCAAACATGGCCACATTAATACTTAGTGGCTCTTTCATTTTACCCAGAGTTAAACATAATGCAGGGTCCCGAGAATCTTTCACTTTACTCTTCTCTGTAACCTTAGAATGAGCTTCATGCTGAATTGACCTCCATCTGACTAACAACAATATCAAACTGAAAAAAGTCAAGGTGCTGCCAACTGTGATACCAAGAATAGTCCCTGTGCTCAATGAATGTGCTGTCGCATGTCTTGAAAACTGACAAGTGATATTGAACAGTGATCCGCAGAGATTCTTATTTGAAAGAAAGGATTGCAGGCTAAAGTTGTGGCAGATTCCAGATTGCGGGATCTCACCCTCCAGATTATTATCTGAGATGTTCAAATAAGTTAAATCAGCAATATCACACAACCTATCAGGAATTTCTCCTGAAAGTCTGTTGCTGGACAGATCTAGATAAGTGAGTTGAATAAGATTTCCGAGTTCAACTGGGATGCTTCCTGTAAGTTGGTTTTTGCCAAGGTCCAGGCATGACAACCCAGACAGATTGCCAATGCTACTTGGAACTGAACCACTGAAGAAGTTGTTGCTGAGGTTGAGAGCTTGTACCTGGTGCCAAGCTATGCCCTCAACAAATAGTCCAGTTATATCTCCTGTAAATGCATTATTTTGCAGATAAAGGCCCACAATGAACAACAAATGTGCAAAAGAGTGAGGAAGGTCGCCACTGAGGTCATTGTTACTGACATCCAAGTGAGAAAGGCTGGTCAAATTTCCTAAGGATTCTGGAATGGAACCTGAAAGCTTGTTCCCCGTAAGGTTTAGCTCCACCAGATGAGCCAGGTTTCCTAACTCTGGAGGAATGCCACCACTGAGCTGGTTATAAGCCAAGTTGAGACCTTGTAGCTTTTGTGAACCCCCAAACTGCCAAGGAATATCTCCACTAAGAAGATTGCTAGAGAGGTCTATAGTAGTCAAATTTGTGAGTCGAGCGATCTCGTTTGGTATGCTGCCTGAAAGCTGATTCCCACTTAGAAGCAGCTCTACAAGCACCATGCAATTACCCATTTCTTTTGGAATGCTTCCAGATAGGTGGTTCCATGAGAGGTCAAGAGTGCCATGATGCTGAATAAAGCTTGAATCAGGAATTGCTATCTGCTGGAAATCTGTGCATATTTCTCTAGGAATTGGACCTGTAAGATTATTGTGGGAGAGCACTAAATAGTCTAGCTGGACAAGCTTTCCTATTTCCTTTGGAATCGATCCAGACAGAAAGTTGCTTCCAAGATTGAGAGTCGTGATTTTGTCGCAGTTAAAAAGCTCTGGAGGCATACTACCACGAAAACGATTTCGAGAGAGGGAAAGAACAGTCAAATTTGATAACTTTCCAAGTTCAGCTGGAAGTTCTCCTTCCAGGAGATTGTTGTCTAAAATCAGATGCTGTAAGCTGAGCAGGTTTCCCAGGAGAGGAGAAAGCTGGCCTTCAAAAAAATTGTTGCTAGCATATATTTCCATCAGTGCCTCAGAAGTCCAAAGTTCCTCCGGCAGATTTCCGCTGAAATTATTACCACTGATATCCAAGATCACCAATGGCAACTTTGGAAGATAGCTAGGAAGAGGTCCGGAGAGCTGGTTAGATGTAAGGTCCAGCTGGGTGAGGTTTGCACAGTTCTTAAAAGTCTGAATGATGTTACCACTGAAATTGTTCTTGTTAAGAGTGAGCTGATTCAGTGACCTTGCGTTACACAGCTCCGGTGGAATGACACCTGAAAGAAGGTTATTGTCCAGCCCCAAGTCTGTCATAGAGGTACAGTTTCCAAGCTCAGGAGGAATAGTTCCTATAAAACTGTTGGTGGACAGAAGGATGGAATCTATTTTGGGCCATTTTCCCAGCCATGCTGGAACAGGGCCTGAGAGCAAGTTCCCTTCCACAGTAAAAGAAACAAGTTTCTCAAGCTTAGCAAGAGAATATGGGAGGGGTCCTGAAAGGGAGTTGAAAGCCAGATCTACGACCTGGAGGTTCACACAATTTCCAAGTGCAGCCGGGATAGAACCATTAATTTGAGAGCCTGCAAGGCTGAAGGAGATGAGATTTTTCAGTTCTCCAATAGAATCAGGAATTGGACCAGTCATGACATTGTTCGAAAGATCAAGCTTCATGAGGCCAGTACAGTTGCCTATTTCCTGAGGAATCAAGCCTGACATACGACTATTGGCAGCATACAAAAAGGAAAGGTCACCCAATTTACCAATTTCCACTGGTAGGCTTCCAGTAAATCCATTGAGTCCTAAGGTGAGCTCCTTCAATCTTCTCATGTTTCCAATCTCAGGTGGGATGGTTCCTAGCAGAGAGTTATTGCTGAGATCCACAGTTTCCAAGAGACCAAGTTTTGTTAATTGAATAGGAAAGTTACCAGAGAGGTCATTGTTAGATAGGTCTAGACTAACAAGCAGACTGAGGTTTCCAAGGTGCGGAGGAATCTCTCCTGAAAGATCATTACTGCTAAGGTCCAAGTATGTCAGGTTTAAGAGGTTTCCAATCACTAAAGGAATAGGTCCAGTGATTGAGTTGCTACCAATGTCAAGCTTCTCCAGTTTTGAAAGAAATACCAGCTCACCAGGAATTAAACCAGACAGGGCATTTTTATGGAGAATAAGTTGCTGCAGATTTATCATGCTTCCAACTAGAGGAGAAATGCTGCCAGAAAGAGAATTTGAGCTTAGATCAAAATGCCTTAAGTTGGAAAGCTTCCATAGATCTGGAGGGATAGTTCCAGACAATGAGTTGCCACTGAGGTCCAGATATTCCAGGTTGATAAGTCTTCCAAGCTGCAAGGGGACGCTTCCAGATAGAAAGTTGCCACTCAAGTCTAGGTGCCGAAGAGCAAATAAAGTTCCCACGCTGGAATCTATCGTACCCTGTAGATTTGCGGTTGGGAGGGACAAAGCTACTACCTGTTTCTGAATGCAAGTCACTCCTGTGAAGCTGCAGGCAGAGGCAGCACCCTCAACCCAGTCGGGAAGAGGATCTGGTCTTCCTGTTAGGCCCTTCTTGAACAGCAACAGCATCTTAACCTCTGAGCTCTGACCCACCACAGCGGAGCAAGAATGTAGTAGAAAAATGAGGAGATATAGTGCATAAGTAGCCATAATTTGCTGATGGGTGCGGTGTTTTCTAGAGAAAAAATTGCCTGCAAGGATACAGTCATTCACCAAAATAAGGAAAGTAACTTTCTTATAATGGCCCGCATAGCTCTCTCTCTCTCTCTCTCTCTCTCTCTCTCTCTCGTCTATAACAGTCTATGGACAGCTATTAGCCCCCACTGTGTCCATATGAGAAATCACCCAACTGTTCCCTGTACTTGAGTTGCTCTCGTCATTTACCAATAAAAAAACAGCAGTTGCCAAGCAATTTGGAAGCAATGCAAAATGAAAAATAGACGCCCAGGATCCTAGATTAAAATACCCGTCTCGTCTATAACAGTCTATGGGCAGCTACGCCGCCCACTATGCCCAAATGAGACATCACCCAACTGTTCCCTATACTTGAGCTGATCTCATCATTTCCCAACCAGAGAACAGCAGTTTACAAGCAATTTGGAAGCAATGCAGGAGGAAAAACAGACGCCCAGGGAATTTAAGTTGCGATCCGAGATGAAAATACCCATCAGTCTACACCGCATCTACCAAACTGATGAAAAACTAGCAACTCAAAATTAAATGTCACCAAGCCTATCGTTTTACAGTATCACAGCAACCCAATGCACATAGATATAGAAGCATACCCACCTTCAGAAACTGTTGAGATAAGCTTCCACATTGAACCCATTTCGCTCAACCACTGTTTTGCGCAGTCCAGCAAAAGCTTATGCTTTTAGACTCGCGTTACCTCGAAAAGTTGCATCTGAGACAAAGCATTTCAGGAATGTATCTATTTCCCTCAAGAACTCCAACAGACAAAAGCGACAGCGAGTACGAAAGACTGAAGCCACTCCAAACTAGTCTCCACTCCCAAGTTGCTGCAGTCCCAGCCCTGAGAGGCGAGATTAAACTGGTGGTTTAAGCAGATCAAATGCAGTTGCATTGCAGTACGGAGTTAGCTTTTGTGGATGGCGATGTGGGATCGGATCGGGGAGGGAGGGAGGGAGTGAGGAGACGCAGATGAAAGCAGAGAAGGAACATAAAGAGGAGCAAACAAAACATTAATCCTTAGCAATTCTACAAAGCTTTCCAGATTGGACTTCATATGAAGTTCTACTTTTAAAAACAATTCTCTGATTTCAATGGCAAACTTCAGATATGACCTTCAAGTGAAAATTTTCCCCCAGGCTAAGAGACCTTTTGAAGGGCATCTCACCTTGCAAATTCCAATTTGTTTGGAGGTGTTGTGTGGAAGGGACCCACCAACCTGGGCACTCACAAAAAATTGTCTCTAGTGATCACAACATGACACTATCCAAAAATTTGAACTTTTCAAATTTAGATGCTCATCCTCTGGAGAGGCAAATATAGTTAGCTTGGTTTAAGGCTCCACTAATCCAAATGCCAATCCATTTTTTGTTCGTAGTGCATAGTTGTTGCATTTTATGCCCATTTTTTAGATTACTTAAAAAGTAGAATGGCCGACCACCCCCTGTTTTGAGCATTGATTATGTTTTTCAGATGCAAATTTTGTTTCATAATTGCCTTGTGGCTCAGCTTCAACTATGCATTGCGCAATGGAACGAGCCGGGCAGATGACATTTTTCCCCAACTCTTTACTGGGCAGAATGTCATCTGCCGGGCTCATTCCATAATACATAAGATCTAGAGCTCTCAAAAGATTATCAAATTAAAAAAGGCACTTAGTATTGACCAAGGTCTAAATACCTTCTATTTTAGATTTACAGTTTTTTATTTGGTTTGAAATGATATCAAGGTTTTCACCTTATAGCAAGGGATCTCCAACTTATTGCTACCCACGTTGAAAAAATGAAAATAAAAATAAAAATTAGGAACTTAAAAGGAAAATCAATAACATAGGTTTTTGTTGAAGTAAATCGATAACAGAGAGTAGAAGTCTCAACCAAAACGTCTCGTTTGTAGCTTGAGTAGCTGTATATATTTTGATTCTATGGATGACACTGCAATTGAAGTCTGCTTTCGACTAGTGTAGGATATAGGACCATTGTTGAACAAGAACACAAAGCCAAAAGTTGATTTTCTTGTGTCAATATCTCCTCCCAATCTGCATCTATGTAGCCTTGTAAGGTACGAGAATCCTCAACACTGGTTCCTCCATAACATATGCAATAGTCCTTTGTAGCTTGTAAATAACTCATCACTCGTGATAGAGCTTTCCAATTGAATAATTCATGGATTGCTAATTGCAAATGCAAGATCTGGATGTGTGCAGATCATAGCATACATGAGTGACCCAATAATTGAATGATATGGATACTCACTCATTTCCTCCTTTTTCTTATTGGATTGAGGGCATTTCTCTTAGATACTTTCAATCTTGGATCCATTGGTGAGTTTGCAAGCTTACAATTCAAATTATTGAATCTTGAAAGCACATTATGTATATATTATTGTTGAGTAATAAATAGTAGCCTATTTTCTCTATCGTTGTGAGTTTGTATACCAGGGCAATGACATGTCTCTCCCAGATATGTCATGTCAAATTCCTGGGACAACATTCTCTTTACATCCTTTATTAAGTCAATATTATTGCTAAAAAGCAACGTATCATCTACATGTAATGTGATGATAATAAAGGAATGATCTATGACTTTGCAATACACAATGTTGGAATCAACTGAGCTTGGTTCAAAACCATTTTGAATAAAACAGCTATTAATTATCTGAAACCATGGTCTTCGTGACTGCTTTAGGCCGTAAATTACACTATGGAGTTAACAAACAAAATTTTCTTTACCCCTTCAGTACATAACCTTTAGGTAGATATAGGTACCTTCTTCTATGAATCCATTTTGAGAATGTTGTTTGAACATCCAATTGATGTATTTCTAGATCTCTACAACTGCATAAGAACATAAAAGCCTGATTGAATGCTTGATGATTGGGCTTAACATTTCAAAAATAACCTACATTGGAAATTTGTGAGAATCCCCTTGCCATGAGCCTTGACTTCCTTCTATAAATGCTCCCATTTCTTTAAGTTTAAGTTTGGAAATCTATTTGCAATCAAATATTTTCTTGTTTGTTGGCAGCTTCATAACAATTCAAGTATTATTTTTTATTAGAGAATGATATTCTCTATCCCCATTGCCTCTTTCTAAAGATCTACATCAGCTTGATTTAAAGCTTTAGTTATCATAGCAAGTTCCTCATAAGACGACATGTTGATTCGTCAATAAATCTTACTAGTGGAACTCTTTGCCTAGTCGATCTTATGAGAGGTATAGGTTCAGGTGGCTGTTGAAATCGATTTTGCTCCTGTGGCTGATTTGTATGTTTCATCATCAAAATCAATATCTATAGGCAGACCAGTATGCCAATTTTGAGCCTTCAAAAACTATAATATTTGATTGGGGAACATATTCTTGTGAGCATGACCATCAAGATATAATGAAATTTGTTGGCAATGGAGGAGCGCCTTTTCCAGATTTGATCAATGTAGTGATGTTTAGCAGAAGGTTTGAGATTAAGATATTTACCTTGTTTCCAAGAATACTCTATAAGAAGTTCACCATTCTCTTTAGGTAGAGCATACAATTAAATTAGGTCAACTTTTGTCATTATTTTGCAAGAAAGCATGTATATTCTTTTGCTATAGACTACCAAAAAGTTATTGATAAAATATGTTAGATAATTTGAATAATAGATATGTTTTTAAGATTGCTCAAGTAAAGTAAGATTTGTAATACTTTTATCGCATGACCATATTAGACAAATAGAAAATTTGATAATTTGTGAATAGCTTAGCCACAAATGTGTCATATGGGAAATGAGATAAGTTGGAATTCATGCAGCCACTTTTTCTTTAAGCTTTTCCATCTTCAAAAAGAAATTGATGTCTAATAGTAAGCAAATGAAACACTTAAATGTTCAATGGACACTCATCATAATTTATTTGCACTCCAGTTTTAACGTGGTGATGAGGTGTTGAATGATCCATTATGAGAAAAAGTTAGTGGATTTGAATACAAGAAGGCTTTTACTTTTTAGCAGGATAAATCGTTGATAAGATGAGCATTCAAAGTTCATTAAACTTGTGCAAATTTTTTTCAAGAACAAGAGTATGACTTCTTATCTAAAAGAATAAGATGACATTAGTAGTACTTGACATATCAATCTACTACAATAACATATAACAACTTTAAATGCTTGGCTAATGGACGCGACAAATTTCTTGCCTGGGAGAAAGTATGTTGTTGGTGATTATATCTTGGCTAATGAAAAAAAAAAGATTGTCATATAGACTTGTAGTTTTCATCATTTTCCACATTTTTAGTAAATTTTTTTGAATTCATTGGCTTCCCTACAAATTTTTTTTTCATGATGGTGCAACCATGTTTTGCTCTACAAAATATTTGTGAAAGCTATTCATGTTATTAGCACATACAAAAGGCTCAAACATTTCAAGTCTTGATGCTAAAAAATAGATAGTCCTTTGATGACCATGTGAGCAAGCTCAAAATTCAAGATTTCTTGTCCCCAGTTGATGTGCTATTAAGCAAGCCACATCACACACATACTATTAATTGATCACATCAAGAAAATTTGACCAAGGGAGTCAACCATTATAATTTCTAACACACCTTGATCAAGATATACTTTATCTAAATAATACTAATAAATATTGTATTGTTATTGTTAAGTTATTGTGCATTTCATGAAAAATGTCACTTGGATTCAAAATATTGTCCCCAAAAATGCACATAGTGGGCAATTGTACTCAAGAGCTAATATCTACAAGCAATATGGTTTCTTAATAGGAGCTAGAATTTTGCATGATTGTAGTCAACTTCTTGACTTAAAATTTTTGCCACTTTTCTTTTAACCTTATACACATAGCTTGGTCAAATGACATGGGTGTGATTGAAAGCTCCATTAATCATTTGTAATAATTCGTCAAATATTACTTCTAATAGTAGTGCCAACTTCCATAGGCGGTCGAATGTTCTTGTCGGAATGCAACAAAACTACTTATAGTGTAGCATGGATTTTCTACCTTTCTAAATAATGTTTTTGTTTCATGATTTGCACATATTTAGGAAGGTTTTTTTGTTCACAATATGCATATTTTCATTGTTCCTTAAGGATTCTCTACATTGGTAGACAAGAACATTTTCTACTCGAGCCACATTCATCAATAATTAAAGAGCATCTTCGTATTCCAACTACCTTTAGCTTTTCTTTTCTATATTATATAGGCATAATTATAAAGATGTGCATAGATGCACATTGTATTTTCAAGAACCTAATACAACATTGATGCAAATAAAGGTGTCACATATTGAGATACTTTTGTTATTTCAACAAACATTAGAGCTTCATAGAAGTTTGACTATATAGAATCCACCAACAAAAACATATAATGGACATAAAACTTACATACATGCGCAACATAACGAAATTCTAAAAAAAATGCCATCTATAATTTAAGTTATCATCTTTTTGCCAATGGAAACCAAACATTCTCTTTTTTTAGTATAGGGTATTTTAGAAGGTCATCTGAATTCACAAAAACTTCATTTAATATGAATTATAAATTCAAGTATACCAAAAAAACGTTGCAACGTAAGCACATTAAGATACCACTTTCTCTCATCATCAATTCATGCTCAACTTTTATACATTATAAATTCGATGCTTTGAGAAATGATCTGCCTTATCCATGTATAGATGCATGATGTTTCATTCAATGTTCAAATAGAAACACAAGGTTGGCAAAATAGTAGCTATAAGAGTTTCTTTCTACTTTTAAACATCATACAAATTTTTAAATTTTATAGTGTATTAATGCATGGTAGTATCATAATGCTATGGCATTCATCTCTCCTATGAAGGACAATAGGGATACATAGATATCTTTTACGTTTATTTGCATTTTTGGTCATTTATATACTGTAGGGTTCAATAATCTTATGAGTTATAAATGGTGACTCAAAACAAAGGGTGGCAAGAGAGAATATAACCATGGAGCTGAATATGATTCCCTTACTTCTCTAAACTATAGTTCTCGATGATAGAATAGAACCATTTAGATTGATCACAATAGCGATTTGGGTAGGAACATTGAATCCCTTTAATCTAGGTTCATTGCCACTAGCCCATTTTATTGCTAGTGAGGAAGTCTACTAATAAAATGAGGAAAGGTATTAAGAAGTGAATTCATTTCTCCCCCAACATATGACTTGAGATTGTTCCATTATGAACAATATGCTGTAAATTTTTTTTTTGGGGAGGGGTGTTTAAGGAGTCCAACATAAGTTTATGCAAGCCAGGTATTCAAAGAGCTAAGTTGTAACAAGGTGACTACATGCAAAAATGAAGGGTTGATCACAAACATAGTATTTGGCACACCATGCAAAGAAGCCCTTAATAGTTGTAGTTTTGGCTAAGATGATAATCTTTGCAGGAGGCCAACATAATTTTATGCAAGCCAGGTAATCAAAGAGCAAAGTTGTGACAAGGTGACTACATGCAAAAATGAAGGATTGATCACAAACATAGTATTTGGCACACCATGCAAAGAAGCCCTTAATAGTTGTAGTTTTGGCTAAGATAATGATTTTTACATACACATAAATACACTTGTTTTTTTGACAGTCTACAGAGATACAAAAGAATAAATGACAGTGTTTCCCCGATTGTTCGGACACCTTCGACTATTCGGTCATCCTTGATTATTCGGCCATCTTCGATTGTTCGGCCATCTTCGATTGTTCGGCCATAGTTTGGGACCACTCTGACCATTTGACTAGATTCGATTATTCGGCCATCCTCAAACAATCAGCCGCAATTTGACTATCGGTGGATCAACAAGTACATTGAATCACAACCGGACAAAGTCTCCAACGGAATAAGATGTTGTCCGAAGGCAACTATCAACCACACGTAGTGCCTTAAGCCTAATTTTAAAGTACAGATTAAACATTCTTTTAACTAGTTAGCCATGTGTATATATCCATCAACTTATTAGTTGCTCGGTTAGCTCCTAAGACAAGAAGAGATCAGTTAGCTCAATAATTCATCTAGTCGTCATCCAGAGCACAATTGTCTTGTCCTTTCTCTCTGTTATTATAGAGTATTGATTCAAGAAGAATGCAACTATGTCTACATTCAGACTATATTTTCTTCACCATTGAATAACCATTGTTTTATAATCTAGGTCGTGTATGATGTGATTGAATGCTCATTTTCATTCATGGTCATATCGATTCTTGCTTGCAGATAAATTTATTTGTAGATTTGATTGTATTCATATGATTGATAGCCTGTATCGATTTGTCGCTCTAATTTTCGGACCTAATATGCTTCATAAATCTAAATCTAAAACCAATTTAGTTCGTGCATGGCTATGGAATCGATCGTATTGATAAAGTGACTTCGAAGCTGTGATCAAGTAGGACAGACTTCGATCTGTCAAAGTCGGTCTGAATCCGAGCCGTGCGCACGCCTATCCCAAAACAGTTTATGTCATGGTCACCTCTCAAAGTAGCTATTTTTTGGGATCTCATACATGTGTGTGAAAGATGAATTTCCATTGTAAAAGTTTTGTTCACCCTATTTTCTAGCTACGTCCCAAGTCAAAACACAAGTTTATTTAGCATCAAGAGTAGCCACAAGAATCTAGCTTATCAATAAACAAAATCAATCATGATTGACTTTTGCCAATATCTAATTTGGAATGTTGCCAACATCCTTTCATTTTGCAATTGCCTACCTTGCACAATTACGAACCACATACTCTCTCCTTTGAGATTCACAATGATTACATATCTCATGTTTCATACCATTATTTATTGGCCTGACTCTTTTAACTCTACTTTTATCCCTATACCAAACATTGCAAGCCTTGTTTGAGTTTGGAGATGCCGTTGTGATTTACCCTCATCTTTTGCCATGAAACTTCTTTTCCAAATGCATATTAGTTCTTGTAAGTGGTCAAGTCCTTTGCCATTGGTATCTTCCACCTAGCTATCATGAGTGCCATGACTTGTGTTGTGCTATATCATAATTTTGGAAATATTCTTGAGCTCCTTGCCAAATTTACTCCAAAGACTCTCGAGAAAATTAACCATAGATTAAAGACTTTATACAAAGTACAAATAGAAGAACCATTTACTTACAAATGAGAAAGTTTCTCAGCTTTCTTAAAAATCAACAAAGGGGAAATGATGAAGTCACCATTTCCAAATTCCCTACTATTTTTATTTAACCAAATATTTCATAAAGTGATAATCCTAATACACTACTAGAAATCGTTTGTAACTTCATCATCCAATATAATATCATTTAGTAGCAAATCATGGTGACTAAATCTTCTAAATCTGACATGAAAGCGTGCAATAAAAAGTCATCCACTAATCTCCAAAGAGGGAAAAACTAGATGAGCAATGTCCTCTTTTGAAGTTTTGTACCTTGAACAAATATGCAATACACTATCCTTATGATTTGCTTGCACAGGGAGAGAGAGTGGGAGAATTCTAAGAGAGAAGATTATGAGCTTGCCCATTCAAATTTGATGGGTATGTCGAAATCTAGATTTTCACAAACTAGGAGGATTAGAGAAATTCCACTTAGAATTGAACCATTAAAAGGTGAGGAGAGGCTCTTTGGTACAACCCGACGGACGCCGAATTTGCATGAGCAGAATAAACAAAAGAGTAGGAGATCTTGTCTTTCTTATCCAAGGTCTTAAAAATCCATTTCTTATCATAGTCAACAAATTGCGAGGTAGAGAGGGCCCTAAGGTGACCATGAGTAACGACAAAGGACACATATCTAGATTCAGGAGCAGAAAGACCAAGTTCTGTCCTATGGCAAGAGACACTGCGAAAATAGATCAAGTTCGTGATAATGTCCTAGGTGACAAAGCCTTTCCAAGTAAGGCTGAGGCATCATCTTTTCTCGATCAGGGCAAGAGGCTTGGAGTTTAAGATGATAGCTTTCAAAAACCAGAGAGATTCAAGAGGAGAAACTACACTACCACCATTCCAAAAAGTCAACTCCCTCATGGAGAGAAGGTCTCTAAGAATAGATTTGAATAAAGGAGGGCGGGAAGTGAAAGCAAGGTACAAAGAATGAATAAACTCAAGAAAATAGGATTGAGGGTTGGTCTCGTTGGGGGAGTGTAAAGGAGGGAGAATGGAAGTCATCATCAGTGCCCAAGGCTGAGGAGAATCAAAATTAATGTGGATGCATCTAAAAATAAGAGATAGAGAGGTGATAGAAGGGTCGAGTAAACCCAACCCTCCCAAATTTTTTAGAGCAGTACAAATATCCTAGTTCAAAATACTTAGGCCGTTGTTTCAGAGAAACTTTTTAAAAGCTTAGCAATAGTTAGAGAGGAGGGAGGAGAAACCAAATAAAAAGAAAGTGCATGAAGTAAGAGGAGATGATATGCTTGAGAACAATGCGGCTAGCTTGGCTATTGTATCCTTGGTGAGGGGCTTTATAAAGAAGAAGAAAAGAAACCTGACAAAGTGCAGAGTTAATAGCTAGGAGGAGAGAAGGACCGACCAATTCCCAATGTGCTATGAAAAAATTTGGGGTGATACCATCCAGGCCAACAACTTCATCTCTATTGAGAGATTTAAGCGCAGCATGAAGTTCCTCAAGGGAAAGAGAAAAAGAAAGAGATAAAGACTCAGTTATCGAAAGAGGGGAGGGAAAAGAGTAGTAAAGGGATAATTTCTATCTAGAAGGGGGGTTAGGAGACACACTAGGATTATAAAGAGACAAAAAGTATTGATGGAAAGAGTTATACATGGACTCAGAGGAAGACAAGGTAGAACCGTTAACAATCATGCCATAAGAGTCTTCTAGTCTATGCATATATTTAAGCTTCCTAAAGAAGAAAGTGGAAGGGAGATCATTTTCTCTAAGCCAATTTAAGTGTGTTCTCTTTTGCAGAATAATAGCTTTGGAGTGGCCTAGAATTTGAGTTGATTGGATGAAGCAATAAATTCATTCGCATGAAGAGAAGGGTCTGAAGCACAAGCTCTGTGCAAGGAGATCGATGAGAGAGTTTTCTTAAGCGATGTCTCGAGAGAGGCCCGAATAGGATCTGGCAAGTTTCGCTTGCATGCAAATAAAGGAGCACGAGCATTCAATGATGTCTTCCAAGTTCGAAAGGGTAGAAATTTTAGCAGCAAGGTCAAAACGAATATTTTTCTTCCAAATTAGGGAGTCGTTCATGATGTGAACAAAATTCTGATTAAGGTGTAACTTAATTGGAAGGTGATCCAAGAGAGGGAAAGAGGGGATAGTGGTACATAGAATATCACTAGTCCAATTACCAAAGTTAGATAAATAGAATCTATCAAGCCTCGTAGAGGTATAGAAGGGGTGAAGACGACCATTAGACCAAGAGTGGAAACAAGGGGAATTGCATAACATAAGAGCATTAAAGCAATTAAAACCCTCCATCATACCATCCCAAGCCGGTCTCTCAGCAATGGAAATATGGTTCAGGTCATCAAGGGGGTGGAGATACATGTTGAATTCTCCCAAAATGACCGAGGAAAAGGAGTTAATTGGGGAGATGGCATTCCATAGATTTGAACGAGCTAGCGAAAAATTAGGTGCATAAACATTGACAATATTGAAGAAAAAGTCACATTTAAAAATCGTACAAATGTTAGCGTGACCACCAGGGAGGGAAAAATGAGAAGCCAACTTCTAATCTCTGGAAAAAAGACCACCACGGGTACCATCCATAGGCGTGCAAGAGTAGTGAAAATTTCGGGCAAATGTTTGGTTAACACGTGAAAGAGAAAGCTACTAATTTGGGTTTCTTGAAGGCAAACAACCAATTTAGAATGACAAAGAGGAGAGATACCGAAGGAGCAAGGAGCCGTGAATAGGGAAATTGAGACCTCTAATATTCCAAGTGATTTCCCTATTATTCCAAGTGATCATATTCATGAGCAAATAACGGGATAGAGTAACGCAAGTCCACTAAAAGTGCAAAACAGAAGAAAGAAGGAACCTGTGAGAAAGTTTCACTTTTGATCTCGATCTATGATTGCTCGCTTGAGAATCCTTACCTTTAGCACAAGCTAATCTTTTGAGTGAACTTCGAGTAGAGACTTTGTTTATTTGATTTAGCCCCATTTACAAAGGAGGGCACCATAGCTGAGCTAGAGAAGCGGGAGAAGCTGTCAAAAGACTTTCTTGAGAGAGTTCATCTAAAGCAGCTAAACGGTCTTTATCCATGCAGTTTGTTCTTACACCATTAGAGAATAATCTAGTCTTTCGAGGATCTGCATCTGTCAAATCGCTGTCTGGAGAGCTATTAGATAGAAGAATATCTTTGAAGGTCATGTCCCTTGCTTCAATCCTTCCTCCCCAGGCAGTTTTAGACTGGGAATTCTGCAGCACAAGAGTCGTGGGCGAGTATTTCGATGGGCCTTCTATTGAAGCATACTGGAAATTAGTTAAATTAGTGAAGTCTTTATCATTAATTAATGGAGCAGACATAGATGGCCAGACAGACATTTCTGTAGGAGCCTCTTTGTAGTAGCTTTCAAGGAATAGTCTTTTCTGGAATGAGTCATATACTCATGAGGTGATGGAACATTCACTGCTTTCTCATTGGACTCATTCACTTCATTGGAATGTCTATTTCATCTTGTGGAAGATAAATTATCCTTTTTATTGGTCATATGATTTAGCGCTAACTCTCTTGCAGCATGAAATCAAGCCCTGTCCTGGGCTGTGTCACTTCCATCATGTCCATCAGATTCTGGAATACCAACAAATAAGCCTGAAATCTTGTTGTTTGTTGGTCTGAGGATGCTATCCTTCTCTTTCTATCCGATTTCTTCAGTAATTATGTCGTTTTGTCCTGTGACAGGAAGCCGCGCCCTGTCCCAGTCTGCAAAAGCTCTCTCCTGCTCAACAATTTCCAAACTTTCATCAAAGTATTGCGTTTTCTGGTTGTTCGTAGGTCTGGCAGCATTGTCTTCCTCTGTTTGTTTCATTTCTACATCAGCCATATCATATTGTCCTGTCTCAATGGGGCTATTCGCTGATCCAGAAGTGACTGTTATGGGCACAAGTTCCTGAGACTTAATGGAGCCATAAGTATTCTTGAGGTTCGCTGTCCCATCGTATACTACTAGCATATCTCTTTCCACCTTTATAGAATGCAATGAGTTCTGATGTGTAAAATGGACAACAGAGTCTACCGCACTGAGAAAGCAAGGTTTTTTTTACTTCTGTTCTTCTGCCCAACACCAACATGTAATTCGCTAGTTGTTAGCTCCTTCTCATCATGCTTTTTTATATTAGGGTTTGTTTCATTGTTGGGTGGGTATATAGGGTGGCGGCTAGTATCAACATGGTATCATAAAACCTACCCTACTAGTATATGAATTTCTAATACCAGGGTCTAGAACCAGTATTAACTATCTTACTATTCATATTGATACCCAGGTTTGGGAGATTTTGTGAATTTTTGCCATGGTATCAATAGTAGTATTATTTTTAGTTATTTTTTTTTAAATTTTTTATTTTTTATATCTTAAAATATGATATTACTGTTTAAAAAACATATTTTTAGCAATTTGTACAAGTTCATATCCGGGTTGATAACCGGCTGGTATCACCCTTGTGATGCCAGTCCGGTTTATACCAGTCTACAACCCCTACACCTCCTTAAATTGATACCCAATTGGTATTAATTTTTTTAAAAAGATGCAATACCATGATCCAGCTGGTATCAAAAAATTTGATACCCACCCAACACTGGTTTGTTTCTTGTATTAAATGGTGAGAATCGAGGCTCTTTTATGTCTCTTTCGATAATTGCACTAATGCATCCATTTTAGATTCCACATTATTGAGCATATACGTCTTATCATTTCTTTCCAAAAGACAAATACCAGTTGTTTTCACCGTTTTTGAAATGGAGTTAATGTCTCTGGATTTCCTATTCATTATGTTAAATGCTCTCTTATCCTTTTCAGCTAGGGGTATAGTCAGACCTGCAAGAGAGTGGAAATCCTATCTTTTGCCTTGCCTTTCTAACATATCTCGGTTGTCAGTAGCATAGCCGTTTTCCAATGTCTCCATTTCATGAGTAGCAAGTAGGCTTGGAAATATATCATCCATACTTTCCACCATTTCCTTTGTAGGCTTATTAAAAATCTTTGAGCAATGCCTCCCATTGCAATTAGAAGGTAAGGGAGAGATCGAAGAGTTTGAGCTGTTAGCTGGGTATAGTCCAAACCTCTTGAGCTGGAAAATGGAAGGACTATTCAAGTTCGAGGAACGAGGGATGTCTTTGAATTGCCCATCACTCAGATCATAAATATAGAGTCAACATTGTGTAGGTTGAAATTTTCGTTGAATTTGAGAGTAGAAATAATACAGTTTCTAAATCTGAAAGGAGAGGAATGGACTGACTAATGAAATCGTTAATGAAAACATGGTCCAAAAAAGAAGAACCAAAGTAGATGACAACAGAAGAGTCAAATAATGAAGCTTGGGAGGCAATAAGAGCTTCACGATGGGATAAAAGAGAAAG
The DNA here is from genome assembly GCA_029204225.1 of Diphasiastrum complanatum. NCBI lineage: Eukaryota > Viridiplantae > Streptophyta > Lycopodiopsida > Lycopodiales > Lycopodiaceae > Diphasiastrum > Diphasiastrum complanatum. Next base: position 37,318,429 of record CM055101.1, read on the forward strand.
AAAAGGTTGCCATCTACGAAAACCTTGGATTCAACGATAATACTAACCTTCTTCAGTCTCTCCCATTTGTCCGTGAGAGAGCGCAAGGAGAGATATTCAGAGCTTTGGTGTAGCTACGGGAGGGAAGCGGGAGCAGTCCTCTAGGGTTAAGAGGAAGGTTATTTGACATGCTGACAAATGCTGGGGCATCAACCATCTTGTCAAGAATAGGGGCAAGATGGGGAGATCTAAAAGTAGAGAGGGAAGGAGCACATCTTTGCCATATTTATGAGACATAAAAGCCATAAGAAGAGGAAAGTAGCTCAGAAAATGTGTTGAAAGACACAGTCAAAGACAGGGAAGGAAACAAGAAAGGAAGAAGAAGACACAACTTCAAGCAAAAACAACAGACCAGGGAGGAGAAAGAGAGATGAGTGTTGAAAAACACTGAGCAGAATAGCTACAAAAGCTCAAAGGAGTGGAGAAACCGAGTGACCCATTAGAAAGCACCTAGGCTAGAAAACAAAGGAAGATTTAGTAGTAAGCATGTGTTGAAAAAACACATCTCACACCCCAAAGTCCGCTGTGCATTTCCCAAAAGGCAAAGGGAAAGAGGGGTCAAAATGCATTGAAAGATAGAAGGCCTGTCCACCAAGACAATGCTAACAAAGCATCATAGGAATAGAACACATATCACAAAAGTAAGAGACTGAGTGAAACCCAAGGATCCATTCCGCTTCATCATCGCTATTCCGCTACTTTGTGCCTTCATTTCTAGAAAAAAAAAAGATCTTATACTTCCATGTACCAAGTCTTCAAGAACCATGGAATCCCCACGCCACCTCACCTCACCTCACCCCACCTCACCAAGGACACTTTTGCCATATTTCAAGATCCTTTGGGTTTCAATAGGCTACTTCAACCACATGCACTCATTTGGTGTTCTGACAAGAGCCGCAAACATGAGAAAAAATGGCTTGTCTTATCAACAAAAACATTACACAAGATATGAGAAATATACAACTTAATATAAATCTTACCTTTCTTCATCTCCATGTTACTTGGAACGATGACAATGATTCACACCCTTTTTGGTCATGATATCATTCGATATAGTAAAAATGCATTAGTTCAATGTAATTGCTATTAAATGTGCTAACAAATATTAAATTTTAATCCTAGTAGGCACTTATTTTTTAGTCTATAGAACAGTTTATATTTGCAGTTTCAATGAGGTGCATTAATGTTTGAAAATTATTTCAGTTAAGTCTAGATTCATTTTTAGAAACTTTTTTTAACATTTCAATAACTTCACTTAAATTATTCATGGTCTTCCTTCATCAGCCTAAACATTTAGTCTTGCCTTTCCAAGGCAAGACCAACAATCCTTTGAAGACATGTATTTTAACTTTGACTAGCCTCAAAAACTTTCATTGACCACTTGAATACATAATCTTGCCTTTTTAAGACAAGTCCAAAAAAAATATAATGAGGTAGCACATTTATGAGCTCGACTTTCTTTAACTTTAGATTCTATTTGATTTATTGTGATTGGATAACTATGAACTATATTGTATTTTTTAGGGCTAAAGAATTAGTTGTTCACTTCATCTCATATTCCTTTCCTTGATATGAAGGCAATAACATTACATCATGCACACCTTTTTTGATAAAGCAACTTAATTTACATGTATTTTTATTCGAAAACAATCATATACAATTTTGATCATAATTAGAGCATAAGATAATTCTAAAGTACTACATCTCACTAGTAACACGTACATATATTTTACCAAACTTACACATGGCCTTCAATGATAATAATTTTCTGTCTTATTTATGTTTTCCATGGATTTGTCTTAAATTTACAAACTCAAATTTTAAGAGTGAAGGAAACATTGGTTAATACAATGCCCACCATATCTATGCATTTTGTATCATCTGAGGCAAGTTGAGATCTCACTCCTACAATTAGAATTTTACAAATTTTATAAAAAAGTGTCCCTTGGCAACCTCCTAGTAGTAATTCAAATGGTTATTGGGTGGATGGTTTCCAAAATTGAATGTGGAACTTGTGCACAAAAGCATAGGTGAAACTAGGATATCTTAGTGTGACCGACTTACATGTACTTATTCTTTACATGATACATTACATACATTATGAATGTTCATTCACTATGTTTTGTATTTTGTGGTGCAAAAAATAGTCAAATATGATGGAGGGGTCCGACTTTGAATGTGTATGCGAGGCATTATTTCTTTGTGGGATCTTTTGATATGTTAGTCATAATCTTTAGTATTAGATAAAACTAGGTTAAACTTTTTAGCATTTCGTGAGTTGGAAATGAGAGAGAGAGAGAGAGAGAGAGAGAGAGAGAGAGAGAGAGAGAGAGAGAGAGAGAGAGAGAGAGAGAGAGAGAGAGTCTAACCTACAATAGACAAAAAAATGTTATAAGTATTTTAATTGGACCATGAACTTGTCAATTAGAATGCTTCCAGACACCTAAAAGTCAAGACCTGATCAGGGGGTGTTGGTTACTAGTTAAAAGTGAGCCTTAGGTTTTTTTATATTAGAACAAAAAATATGTAAAATATCACATACCAAGCGATTGTTTTTGTTGGAATTGGTAAAGACAAGGGCAAATGTATTTTCATACTTTTATATTTTTACTAATTTACTAGGAAAAGAAGCAAAACATAAAAAATAATGTGGATAATTTTGTAAAGTATGTTAATTCTATCAAAGTGAGGTGATATAGTTTTGGTTTTAATTTACAAGGAATATCTCTCTCTCTCTCTCTCTCTCTCTCTCTCTCTCTCTCTCTCTCTCTCTCTCTCTCTCTCTCTCTCTCTCTCTCTCTCTCTCTCTCTCTCTCTCTCTCTCTCTCTCTCTCTCTCTCTCTCTCACCACGATTTAGTACATACAATAAGTGTATCTCCTATCATGGATGTGAATCCATTTTAATTTTAGAAGTAGGGTCTTGATGCATAGTAAATTGCTAGAATACTAGTTCTTGCATCTCTCAAATTTCAAAGTTAAAGATCTTTGAAACTTGACATTTTAAAGGATTTTCTCGAAGCCAGACCATAGGAAAAATTCGAATGAGATTTTAGATCCAGCTTCTGTTAAGAGGGTGAGAGTTACTTCGCAATAGATCTCAAGATATCAGAGTTTTTGTTTGCAAAACAGTACAAAACACTCTCTCACAACCAACCCTCTCATCATGAACCTTCTCAGATAGTATCAATAGATAGATTTGCCTCAGATCTGAATACAGTGAAAATTTCAAGCCAATCAGAGCAAGGATCAGAGAGATATCAAGGAAAAACCCTGAAAAAGAGGCTAAAATCAAACTAATAGCCCACTAAACTGATTAGATCCTCACAGATCCAGATTGGTTTCTTCATTTCATCAAGATCCAGTATCCTTGGACTTATCCGATGAATAAATATGAGATCAGGTTCAGTAATACCAAAAAGAGTTGGAAATCAAGCACCAAACTCCCCCAGAGTTGCAACAACACAGAATGAAGCAGAAGCAGGACCAGCAGTAATGGAACCGATGGATCAACCCGTATTTGTCAAATCCTTGCAATAGATCCGGAGAGCACCTCATCTTTGTCAAGAATCTGATAAGCACTCACAATCATTCATCATAAGCAATCACCATAAGGAAATTTATCATTGGTTTCTAACACTCTCCCTCAATGATAAAATTACATTCTTCTATTTCTAATAAAGTACGAAACTTTTCAAATTTACATCTACCTAATGACTTAGTAAAAATATCTGTCATTTGATCTTCAAATTTACAAAAAACAAGATCAATGGTTTCATGTTCTCTCGAACAAAGTGATAATGTATTTCGATGTGCTTGGTTCGAGCATGTAGAACTGGATTTTTGGCAAAGTGAATGCAGCTTTGGTTGTCGCAAGAAATAGTAGTCGCATCCACCTGTGGTTGACCTAAATCAACAAGAAATCTTCGTAGCCATACCGCTTCCTGTGTAGCATTGCTGAGTGCACAATATTCAGCTTCCGTCGAAGATAAGACTACTGTAGGTTGCTTTTTGCTGCTCCATGAAACTACAACTGTACCATAACTGAATGTATAACCACTGATAGATCTTCTATTATCAGTATTACCTGCCCAATCAGCATCTGTGTAACCTACCAACATTGGCGCTTCAGATTGATCATACTTCAAACCAAAATTCAACGTCCCTCGAATGTACCTGAGAATACGTTTAGCAGACTTCCAGTGTGCTTGACTAGCATTTTGCATAAATTGACTAACAACACCAACAACATAAGAAATATCAGGTCATGTGTGTGTCAAATAGATCAAACTACCCACCAGTTGCATGTACAAGTAAGCATCTACTTTCTCAGATTCATCATATGAAGTAAGCTTCATGTTAACATCCATCGGTGTACTCAAAGGCTTACAATCCTGCATATTGAACTTCTAAAGCAAATCTCGTGCATACTTGCTTTGTGTAAGAAAGACAAACTCTTCCTTTTGCCATACTTCAATGCCAAGACAATAGTGCATCGATCCTAGATCGCTCATGTCAAAAGCATTGGAAAGAAGGTTGTGATTGGTCTTCCAAGTTCCTTAAGTAATGACAAGCATGTTTGTGAGTCTTGTGCTTTGTCTAAGTCATATAGACTACCTTATACTAGATCTATTCCTAGATCTACAAAGCCTTTTCAACTTGTACATTCAGATATTCATGGATTCACTACAATTAGCAATAGTGGAGCTAAGATGTATGTAACATTCATTGATGATTTTAGTAGATTTTGTTGGATCTATCTACTAAAGAGCAAGGATGAAGTGTATGATGTCTTTGTCAAGTTGAAGAATGCAAGGGAGAACCAATTCTCCACAAAGATCAAGTGCTTGAGAGGTGACAATGGTGGTGAGTACATATCTAACAAGTTCAAGGCCTTTTGTGATGAGCATGGGATCAAGAGGGAGTATACAGCATCAAGTACCCCACAACAAAATGAAGTGGCTGAAAGGAGGAATATAACTTTATGTGAAAGTGCTAAAGCTATGAGGTTAGGTGCTAATCTTGACAAACCATTTTGGGATCAAGCTTTGTTGTGTGCCAATTTCTTGTGCAATAGGTGGTCGAGTGCTATTTTGGATGGAAGGACACCTTTTGAGATGCTATTCAAGAGGAGGCCGAGTGTCAACTTTCTAAGAACCTTTGGATGCACATGCTATGTCAACATTACTCTTGATGATAGGACCAAGGAGGATCCATCTTCAAGAAGAGGTATTTTTGTTGTATATAGTGAGGTGAGTAAAGCCTACAAGGTTTACATTCCTTCTACTAACAAAGTGATTGTTGGTAGAGATGTCATTTTTGATGAGGGAAACATTCCAAATGTGTCTTCAAGCATGATTGATGGTAAAGTAGATGGATCGAACATTCTTGATGTTGATGAGAAGGATCCTACTTTGGACGGTGGTGATGATGGACCTTCATCAAGTCCAAAGCTAAGGAGAACATCAAGAGAAAGTCAAGTACCTTCAAGGCTCACATATGATCACAAGGGTAAGCAAGTAGTTTCTGGAAATTATGTTGCTTTCCTAACCTCTTTGGATGAGCCTACAAGTGTAGATCAAGCAAGGAAAGAAGAGGAGTGGATCCAAGCAATGGATCTTGAGTATCAAGCTCTTATGAAGAGTGGAACATCTTTTGGAAGATCTTCTTGTGTACATGGAGCTATGAAAGTGGATGGATGTTTTCTTGCTGTAAAATCAAGTAATGGCTCTGGAGAAAAAAATTTGTAATGACTTTGATGATCAAGTTGAAGATCAAGAGGTTGATCTCAAAGCGCTTCAACTAGTCAAAAGGGAAGTTGGCAATTTGGAGCTAGTCAAGAGCATCAAAGGAGAGGTAATTGGCAAGGGTGTTATGGATCTGTTTTTGCAGCATATTGAAGATTCAAGTAAGGTCAAAGGAGCAGCAAGGAAGTGTTGTTCAAGTTTACTTTACTTGTTCTATCTCATGTTTGAGCAATTTCATGTGGATGTGTGCAAATTGTCAAGATATGGTAAAACTAGCTACATTGGTGAGCATTGTTTTGATGTTGGATTTGTACTAGCATTCTTGGCTGATTTTGCTGATGGAAATGAAGCTATTGGAGGTTCATTATGTCACTCATCCATGGCTAAGTTCTCAAGTGTTGAGCTACTTGGTGCCAATACTTGGAGATTGTCAATTTTTGGTGAATTCATGGTCATTTTCTTGTGTCAAGTAGATCTTGAAGATGGACTAGTGCAAACTACTTGGTTTATGGAGTCATGTGGTGCTGGATTTGCATCATTAATGTACTCACCTACTCATGGATTTCCAAGGTTTGATGGTTTCTTGTGGCAAGATGAAGATGGAGGCTCATTCATGGAGTATCATGGTGGATACAAGGCAACAAAGGACAAAGAAGGAGGAGACATGCAAGCAAAAGTTGATCACTCACATTTATTGTTTGTTTGCTGTATTTTTCCAGAGAGTTCAGAGTTGGAAGCATGGTGGAATCATTTCATTTACATTCTATTTGATTCTTCATGTTCTAGTCACATTTTTACATGTAAAATTGATGTAAGAAATAGTGAAGCATCCCAAGTGGACACTATTCTCTATATCAATTATGGTTGTTTCTATTTCAAGCATTACATGATCATTGAAAGGAGATCTATTCTTAGGAAGAAGATCATTCTTATGATGGATCAAAATTCTATTGGCAAAAACTATGCTAGGATCATTGGAAGCTAGGAAAGCGAGTTTTGAGGTACATCATTGGAACTCGAGATTTTGGCATATTGTATGAGGGATCATCACCTAATCTTTTTGGATTTTTAGATTCGGACTATGCTGGAGATGTAATGGATAGGAAATCCATTAGTTCTTATTGTATTTTCATAGGTGATGGAGCTATATCATGGATGTCAAAGAAACAAGCCACTATCTCATTGTCATCTAGTGAGGCCGAGTACAAAGCTCTTACACATTGCACAAAGGAGATGGTATGGATCAAAAGGATGATCAAGGATCTTCACTTGCTGATTTTTTAGAGAGCCCAATCATCTTTTGTGACAATCAATCAGCCCAAAGAATGGCATCCAATCCTATCTTTCATGCTAGGAGCAAGCATATTGAGATACAATATCATTTTGTGAGGGAGCGAGTCATTGCAAAGGAGGTGGAGCTTCAACATGTGTCTTCAAGGGAATGTGTAGCTGATATATTCACCAAAGCATTGGGAAAAGACTTGTTCATGAAGCATAGGACTTCACTTGGAGTATTATCAAAGTCTATGCTAAAACTAGTTGAAGAGGGAGTGTGAAAGATTCAACTAGTTTCATCACATTTTGCAATATTTCCATATTTGGCATATTGAGGCCAAAACTTGTTTTAGACTTAGAGGTTGACTTTTCAAAGTTCATTAGTCTAAATTTCATTTGAATAAACACTTTTTGAAAGTGTGGGAAAGATAGAATGCGAGTTTGAGTAGATTCAATTTGAATAAGTTGGGTACATTGAATCTAGACCCAAAATTGGTAGGGTTAGCATTTTGGTGGGAAAGCCAAGTGGCCAAATAGGGTTTGGACCTGCTATAAAAGGATGTAACTCGTGGAGAGAGTCATCTTCTCTCTTCTCTATCTCATTTCATGCTTATACATGGTTCTCTTGGGTTCTACAATCTATTGGTGCACTATCTTGGTGATTGCTTGCAATTCTATGTGTAGAATGATCCATATTTGCTATTTTTGGATACACACGTGTGAAATACAGTAGCTTGCTAGTTTTGTATGGACAGCAACAATACATAATCATTTCATTCAAGTTTGATCAAGTTCTATGAGTGTTTGCATCTCAAATTGTGTGTAGATGCTGATTTTTCTACATTGGTGCAATTGGTAGTGTATTTCTCTTTCCAACCAAAGATCATTCAAGTAGATTGGATCTTAAGGATCTGAAATATTTCACACCTCATTCACCAAGATCTCTTGCAAATTCACAATACTTGGCAAAGTCTTTTGAATAGCAAATCTTTGAACAAGATTAGCATGATCATCCAACAAGCATTAAGTATAACTCGAACAAGTTCTACCTCCTTAATGCTTTCATCACTACATACTAACTCATCATTGAATGCTTTAACCCTCAAAACAAAAGCATGAGTACTCTCTTCCTACTTTTGCAAACTTTGAAAGATTTGCCTCCTAAGAGTAAGCACTCTTGATGTAGACTTGGATTCATAAAGCCTCTTCAAAGCTTCCCAAGCCTCCAAAGATGATGTGCATTTACCAACTTCCTTGAGAAGCTCATTGGTAACATTCATCTTTATCATGTGTAGAGCTTTCTTTGCTCTCTTGTCATACCTCACTTGATCTTGAGGTGCTTGTTTGGTAGTATTGGAAAAGACATTATTTCAAGGATAACGATCCTTGATTCATTGATTCTTCAATGTTTGGTTATAATGATATGGGTCTATACATGGTATAGGAAATCCAGATGAATTAGTTAAATTCCAGATTATCAGATATGGCGTTAAGGATTATTTGAAAGGAAGAGCTGGTGATATGGGACATCAATAATTTTGGAAAGGAAATTCTAGGATTGCAAAGCTCTGATTGTCAATGGCAAATTTGAGTATCTATTCATGATATGGGAAAAGCAGGCCATTGGTTAATTGAAGGTATTTTGAAAATTTTTGAGATTTATCCGGACCCATTAATGATATTTCATAATTTACAAAATTAGAAAACCCTTAAAACTATTTCTCACTTTTTAAAAACCCTTCTTTAAAAATTTTCAAATATTGGATATCAGACAGATTTTATGTGATCCTTCCAACGTGAAGTTATTTTTGAAAGATTGTTGCCATATGAACTATTACTTATAGGCGTAAGGCGTGGAATTTTTGGATAAATTCTTGAGTCTTTTGTACTGTCAATTTCTCAAAACCTAGATTATCTCTTATGCATAGATAGATCTTAGAGGGATAACGTTTATTATCACTCGTGTTGGAATTACTTAAGGGGAAAGTCCTGAAAATAATAGGGTGAATCCTTTTCGAAAAGGCACTTATTATTGACTTTTACAGATATTTTTGTATGTTATCTCTCAAGCTAAGTTTTTGTAAGAAATTCAAGGATTTTCTTTAAAAAGGAGAGGTGAAGTGGTGGGTAAAAGTGTACCATCAGATCTGTTGGTTGCACAGTATTTGAAAAAACTAGTTGAAATATAGAAATGTGATTATTAGAAAGTATTTTCAGACAAATCCATAGTAAGATATAAGACTAGAGCTTTTAGAATAAAAGAAATTTTCTAGGAATTGTGTGAAACGATCTGGAACTAGGAATGGTTTCGAATTGAAAATCATTATAAGTAGTACTGAGTACGATAAAAAATCACTATTACTAGCTTTGTGAGGGATAGAAGTGAGTTTGACATTGGAATGTATGTATTAAATCAATCCAATCTTAGTTGGAGTACTAGGATTAGGAAGGGGTTGATTGGGTGAAATTTTGGTACCAAGTTGTAAGTGAGTTGGAAAACTCATGAGAGAGGATATGTTCCCAGTCTCAGAGATTTTCCAAACATGTTATTTATTCATGAGAAATAAAATTCTTTTGTAGCTGAGTTACAAGATTCTTGGTGAGATGTGAGAGTAACATATGCTGTTTTTCGAGGAATCTGTCAAATAAAGACATATGTGTATGTACTAGGTCATAGTGAGATTAACATGATGACCAAAAAAAAGAGAAATGACTTGGAGACCCAATTTTTTCAAATGTTTTAGTTTTTTTTCAAAAGTATCCAAATTTAAAATGCTTCAAATAAATATATTGTGATGTTAAAAAAATGTTGTATTTTGCAAGAAAATAATTCAAGCTACAAAAATTTGGTCAATAGATTTTCATAAATAACTTAAAATTAGCTTATATGAAATAATAATACTATTCAAAATAAAATCATTAGATACACAACCACTAAATTAATTAAAAAATATTTTTTGCTTATTTAAAACAAAAGTTATAGTTTTTTTTGTTGGAATTTTAAAAGTTTTTTAAATTACAATTCTTGTATAAAAAAAAAAAATTTAAATTAGAATAAAAATTTTAATCAATATTTTTTAAAATTTTAAATTTTTTAAAATCTTTGCTCATCCCGTTGTTTGCAAAAGTTGAGTATCAAAGAAATTGAAGAATTAAGATCAAATTTGTTTTTACGAAGTAAGGATGAGAGAAATTACTATTTGTGTGCAACAGTGAGGTCGGACAAAAACTCATTTTCATATTTTTTAAATGCTTTGGAGGTTTGTCGCAAAGCTTACAAAGTAGTTCACGCAATCGGAAACTCACGGCTTCAACGAATGCATGCACGACTTCATAAAGGCCCAACATTACGAGGATTCTTACAGGGTCGAACTGTTTCTCTAGATGCTTTAAATGCAACTACTTGGCTAAAGCATTTCATAGATGTGCATGGAGAGAAATTGTCTACTTTCTTACTTGTCGGATAATTTTACAAAATTAGAAATATTTTTGATGTACAAAGAGTTTGCCAAAACAAAAAATGTTTTCTATTTGAGCTACTCATATTTTCTTAGAATTTGGAAAAGAGATTTTGGACTGGTAAAGATTTCCAAAAAATCACGAATGATAGTATGTTCCACTTGCGAGTTGTTAAAGTTTGCAACAACTTGCAAAGACCAATGATGAGAAAGGTAAATATTAATTAAATTTGTCATTCATTTTAATACTTTTTGTTTTGAAAAAATTTAAGTTGCAATCTTTTTGAATATCATTATGGATCTTTATTCTATTAAATAAATGAATCATTGTATTTTCAGTGGATACTGCAAAAGCTCTTCAACTGCACAAAGATCAACAAACAGTTGAAAGACAAAAGTTGGCCAAGCATCGAAAGAAATGTTTGGAATGTCCACAAAAATATATGGGCCTTGTTATTGATGGCATGGATCAGAAAAAAAACAACGTTGGCTCATTTTATCAGAGTGCCCAAAAATTTGAACGAGGCAGATTTTATTCAAATTCATCTCGTTGGAGCACTTGTGTTTAATGGCACTTTGGAGTCCAAGGTCTTTTTTAATTATCCCAATGTTCGAAATGATCCAAATTTGACGATCACCATTGTACATAAGATAATTTGCGAATTTGGTGAAAATCTTTCAGAAATACTTTATTTGCAGCTTGACAACACTATAGGGAAAATAAAAACCAAACTGTTTTGGCATACTTGTCTATGCTAGTAAGAAAAAAAAATTTCAAAAAAATAAAAATAGGATTTTTGCTGGTAGAACATACCTACGATTAAATTGATCAAATATTCAGTTGTTTTTCTAAGAGGTTGAGACACAAGAAAACATTTTCTTTACCAGTGCTTCAAAGCATTGTTGAGGAATCGTATGTCCCAAAGCCAAACGTGTCATTATTCAAACACACACATGATTTTCGTAATTATGTTAAGGCGTCCAATGAAACAGAGCGATGCGTAGCTAATATTAATGATCTTAGCTTTCAGCACTAGTTTAAAAATAAATGCAACGAATCAGGTAATATATTATTAGGGGGCAAACTATTTTCAAATTCAGTTTCATGGCTACCTCTTGAAGGAGTTCAAATTTTGCTTAATATTCTATCGACTTCTAAAAAAATTGGGTGTATGCATACTACAAGGAATCTGATATCTTACTCCAAGTGAGTTTTAGGCTCCTCCTTCATATTTTGGAGTGCCTTACGTTGGAATTTTGTCAATTTTAGCATGATTGCAAATTTTTGAAGGCTTGGAAGACAATCACAAATCTATACATAGCATTTTTTGTAAAATAGATGAATAGATTTTAATTTTTTGTATTGTATATTGTTTTACATGTGGACTATCACAAGGTGCTCTCTCTCTCTCTCTCTCTCTCTCTCTCTCTCTCTCTCTCTCTCTCTCTCTCTCTCTCTCTCTCTCTCTCTCTCTCTCTCTCTCTCTCTCTCTCTCTCTCTCTCTCTCTAAGGTCCCACACCAAGGATACAATATCCAAGCATGCCACAACAAAGCAACACAAGGGAATCAGATGGTGACAAACCAACCCAACCAAACATAGATCATACGGGTCTAGCCTCCAAGCTATGGATCAATCATTCACAAGAGATAGAGGTGTCACACCAACAACATGTAGCTACTTATATCAGAATCAAGCCTACACTAGTGAGAGCCCAATGGGTATACTTATACCCACCAAGTTCCATGCACCACTAGTAGTGCACTATGACACCTCACTAGACACGTCTACAGCCCTAACTGGACCATGTCATCTAGTTTTCCTATGACTCATTGATAGACCCAAAACATCCTCAAAGATTGCCTTACACAAGTCATGTCCAATCTAGAATACGTCTAGATTCCAATACTCTTCAGTTTTAATCTAGAATAACTTAAGATTCACCAGAACTTCTTTACAATAAGTTCTAACTTTTGGTTTACACCACTATCCAACTCCAATGGAGTTTTTGGGATATCATTCCATCTTATTCCAGTCGGGAAAAGATTAAAGCCAAAAATTCCTATGTATGCACAAAACCATCTAAATGAACGACTCATGAAGGTTGTGACTTATAAGCAATACAAATAAACTTAAGCATCACTAAGTGATGTAACTCAAAAGTAACATTCCTGATCCAGTTAGTTGTTCTTGATTTAGAAGTATTTGAATGTTTAGGTGTGGATCTTAATTTAAACAGCACATTCAGTCCGATTCTAAATCCATTGTAGATTAATAAATAGTTCACATTGAGAAATCATTATTAAGCTACGAGTAATTGTCTTAAAACAATTCTCATCAATATGCCTATGTTTTACCGACTAGTTTATGCATGCATGTAAACTCGGTCTACGAATTACGCTATAGATCCATAGGATTAAAAGTTTGTACAAAGAACTTTATGATCACACAAAGATTCACTACATAACATATTTCTATAAATCTCACATAATCTATAAACAATACATATTAAACTGAAAATCATGTAACCCAGTTAACTCCAAGAGAATATTTCTTAAAGAGTGCTATTTTGTAACCAACATCTCAATCCAAGATTACTTTAAAAGAATATATCGTTAGAGTGAATTTCATTCCTTGCAATAACTCATGGATCCTAGTTCACTCTAAGATCAAGCTGCTTAAAACCTCCAAGGAACAGGTTTCAACAAACCTTTTCTTGTAATAGAATTCTCTAGTTCTGATATAAATCGATTGGAGTCGTAATCAATAACTTTTATATTACAAGAAAGTTTTCTAATTTTTCTTCCCTTACATTTTCTAACTAGATATCACGACATCCTTTAGAAGATTTATGTAATATCAAAAATATTCTATGGATCTTGATTCAATTTCATTATCTCCTCCCTCTTTTACTAGGAAACTGCACAAGTTTCCAAGAGGTGTATATCAATCTAGATATGAACTAGAAGAAGAAGAGTCAGAAAATCTCAAAGTCAAAAAGATGTGTTGCATCAATGTAAATGAATACCTTTAATATCCCAACACATTTTCTTGAATGACTTATCTGAAAATTTCTTGTTACCCCATAGAGAATTGACCCATGTAATCATGAAAGGATGTACTAATTTTTTATGTAAGTATACCTCAAATTTCTGACAAAACATCTCTTTTGTGACCAATAGTATTTAGTATCATCCGAATTTATGGCCATACTCAATCATCTTCCTTATTACATGTTGGATTTTCGCCTGACTCGATCTAAATGAAATTTAAGTGTTCTAAACTTTATTTGCTGTCGGCCATACTGAAGGTCATGCCACACGTGTGGGGGCTGGATTTTCACAATGATCAATTATTTCTGATTTCTCTTGCTTGATTTGTGAAAAATTGCCAATCTAGATCTTGATTTTTGATGTCTAGTTTGCATTCAAAGTTCAATCAATCAATCAATACCTCCTTTGAGTCATTATTGTACTTTGACATGGTATCAAAGCAAGGTACAAGAGGTAATCATTGACCATTTCTACAATCCAAAATTAGCAAGTTTTTGGTGCAAAAAGCTAGTATCGGAGGGCAAACCTGATCAGGGTTAGATTCCATACTGTTCACATGTGTGGGCAGATTTGAACTTCAAAATCATTTCCATTTTTCATTAGATCCATAAAATAACATAGTGATTGATCTTGATGAGTTTTTTGGTGCTATAGGAAAAACATCAATGTTTGTATGACATTGATTGGATTTGACTTTGTGTCATTATATATAATTAATTAACACTGGGATCAAGCCCTCTAAAAGATTTCAAGTTTTAAAAAACCATCAAGAGGAAAGAGCAAGTTTTTAGCCATCTTTTGTCCAAAAAATGTAAATATTGACTTGATTTGATTGATCTTGGATAGTATCTCACCTTGTCTTCATTTTGTCTTTGTAAGGGAGTGTTAGAACCGTGGCTAGACGTCTATTGAGAGGGCTAGAAGCCAAATTTGAGATAATCAAGACAAGAGAGGCCTTTGTGAGTTTCTAGGTTCAAATCAAATCCAACTTTTTGAGCATTTGTTTGTAGAATTCATTGGGAAGATGATAACAATTGGAGCTTTCCTTCTAGAGACTAGTGAAATATTAAACTCTACAAACTTCTCCATATGGAAGGTCAGAATGGAGTCAGTAATGGTACTCTAAGGTCTCTATGAATCTGTTCTTGAATAAGAGAATGAACCTCTTGGTGCTCAAGAATTGATTAGATACAAGAAAAAAGCTAGGTTGCATTAAAATAAATGTTAGTAATGACCTTTTGAAGGAAGTATCTTCTTGCACATCAGCCAAAGAGGCATGGGATTCATTAAAATCAATTATGAATTAGAGTACTCATGATTAGAATCAAATTTTGCAAAGCATGAGAAGTGAGAAAAATGCACAAGATTATGTGCTTAGAATCAAGTCTCTCAACAAAGAGTTAGCCTCCATTGGAGACAAGATTCATGATAAGGAGCTTGTCCAAGTGATCCTAAATGGCCTAGGTGATGAATTCACAAATTTGGTCCAAATTTTTGCATCCAAGACACTTTTCCTACAAGATAAACCTCATAGTGTGTTGTAGCCGAAGAGTGTAGAATGGTTCATACAAAGGCTAGGATGAACTCCTTGTCATTTTGGGATGTGAGAAGGCAAAATTTTCATTCAAAGGCAAGAAGAAGACCAAGAATCATCAAAAGGAGGCCAAGCAGGAAGATGTACCATCATGCTCAAAGGGCAAAGAGAATAAAGACAAATCCAAGTACAAGTGCTTCTTTTGTGGAAAGAAGGGGCACTTTGCATCATAATGCTTCAAGAAGAAGAAGGCACAAGAATACAAACAAAGCAATATTGCACATCAAGAGGAGGATGAAGAAAAATCATCCTTAATGGCATCCATCTCAACACCATCATCCAAATCCAACACAAGCGAAGCCGGGTGGATTGATAGTGGAGCTAGCTCCCACATGACTTTCCAAAAGGACTACTTTTCCACTCTACTCTCTTATGATGTCAAAAAGTTTATTTTTATAGCCAGTGATCAAGAGTGTAGAATAAGTTGTGTAGGTACTATTCCATTGTACTTGGGATCATCCAAAATGATGAATATTGAAAATGTCCTTTATGTACCATCCATTACTAAAAATTTGTTTGAGTGTTGGCCAACTAATGGATAATGCAGTCTTGATGTACAATTTAAGCATGGAGTTTGTTCCATCTTTAAGAATGATGTGCATAGCTAGAGGACTTAAACAAAGTAAACTATTTAAATTAGATGCTAATGTGGCAATGGACAGTGTAAACATGGCAAGGGAGGAGATCACCAAAGTGGAACTATGGCACAAAAGGTTGGGCCACCCCAACTTCAAGGCAATGAAATCTATGTGTGCAAAGGAGCTTGCACTCGGCCTCCCCAAGCATTTGTCAAGATGTGGTAAGCATTGTGAGGCTTGTAGCCTCTCAAAGGCTCATAAGCTTACTTTTTCAAGATCCACCACAAGAGAAAACATTCCTCTTGAGATCATACATTCGGATGTGCATAGCTTCTCACAAGCATCCAAGGTGCAAAGTATTATGTATCTTTTATAGATGATTATTCAAGATAAGCTTGGATTTACCTTTTGTCTTCCAAAGTTTGGTGCTTGATTCATTTGTAAAATTCAAAACTCTAGCTGAAAATCAACTTAATACCAAGATTAAGGTATTAAGATGTGATAATGGAGAAGAGTATATCTCTAGTAGAATGATAGAGTTTTATAACTCTAATGGCATTAAGAGGGAGTTATTATGTCCTTATACCCCTCAACAAAATGGAGTGGCCGAAAGAAAAAATAGATCTCTTTGCAAGTGTGCTAAAGCCTTAAGATTGATGCTTCTCTACCAAAACCATTTTGGGGTGAGGCAATTACTTGTGCTAGCTTTTTGTGCAATAGATTGCCCAACCAAGCCATTGGAGGAATCACACCATTTGAGGCTTTATTTGGAAAAAATCCAAATCTCAAAGATCTAAGAATTTTTGGATCTACATGCTACATACAACAATCCTTGGATACAAGGAAAAAGGATGATGCCACTTCTATCAAAGGCATATTTGTGGGCTATGATGAAAATAGCAAAGGTTATAGAGTCTTCAATCCCATCACTAAAAAAATCATAGTGAGTAGGGATGTTAATTTTTATGAAGGATAATCTTGTAAAGTGGATGATAGTGCTACTAGCCCCCTTGATGTCAAAGAGCATGTTAGGATGGAGGAGGAGCTTCAAAGTGATCAAGAACTTGAGGATCCATCTCAAGATCCAAGAACTCCAAGAAGATCCACTAGAGCAAGGGTAGAACCATCTATGCTCACCTACATTGGCAAAGGTGGTCAAAGGGAAGGCATCTCACCTTTCACTTCCTATACTTTTCTTAATTCAATGATTGATGAACCAACTTGCTATGAAGATGCTTGTAAATCAAAAAGTTGGATGAATGCTATGCAAGTGGAATATGATGCTCTCATGGAGAATCATACTTGGGAGTTTGTTGATCTTCCTCAAGGGAAGAAACCACTTGATTGCAAGTGGGTGTATAGATTGAAGTATAACCAAGATGGATCAATAAACAAGTATAAAGCAAGGCTTTTAGCAAAAGATTTATTCCACATGTACACTCCATGCCACCTACCTCCAAGTAGGCATGATCCACCCCTAGGTCATCACACATGATGCACCAGCTGAAGAACATCGTCCATACATCAAATGACATATCATAGCTGAGCAACTGTAGCATCTCCCTGAGTGCCACCTCAATGGACTCGTCATCCACATACTATGCTCACCTGATGTTTCCGATCCTGGTCACCATCCTGCTAGACAAGCCAAACTCCAAAGCATCACTTGCTCCACCTGGCTCCTAGCATCTTCTCGCTCTCCCTGGCTATGTGCCACCTGACACCATGCCAACGCAAGCTTGTCCCTGAGTCACCGCTCATGGGATCTCGAGACTACTGTCTCCTTGATCGTACTGAGATATATGGCTATGAGTGACTTCCTCTAAGCTTCCCCATGATATCACCACCTGAGAATCTGCACCACGGAAATTCCAACACCTGTGCCAAGCCTAGACTTTTGCAAATACAGCCAAATGCATGAAAGCTATAGATAGCTTATCCATGCCCATGATGGTAGATGTCTCCTCATCGATGCCAATGTCCAATGACTGGCCCCCTGTTGTAATGCCATCCTGTACTCCCAAATGAGCATACCATGAAGTCCTCACCATTAGTGTTTCCTACAGTAGATTGCTAGCAAAGCACCCATCATAGTGTTTGCCCTCCGATCACACCCCGTGCAATCTCCATCAGCTCCCAACCCAGAACTGGCTCTCAAAGCTTCACGCTTTGCCCATTTGTGCTTGCGCCTTCCTGATTCCATCATGAGTCCCACATGTAAGTCATGTCCATGCTAATGACTCAAGTCCAATATGAAATAGCTGCCCTCTGATGATCATCCCATGTCATTCTATAGTGCTATCCCTACTAGGTATCCCAATGCCATCCATGATCACAAAGATCTGAGCATCTACCCTGTAGTGCCCACCTGTATTCTCCCAAGCCAGCTCCAAGCTGCTCATGTGAATGGTTCCAAATCACTCCCTGAGAATACACTGAGATGTTAACTCCAAAGCCACCATCAAGTCTCTCACATGATGTGACATGTCAATATCCCTCTAAGTGAACCTATGAGATCTTCCATGGCCCAAACCAAACGATCTGCATCTTGTCATCATTGAAATCTGCATCCTTGATGCAATACTGATATGGCAAATTGACTTGACTTACCCAAACTGGCAGTTGAAGTGTATCTCTTCGATGACAAACCTGATACACTGCTCCACAGCTAAAATGGCTTGATCAAAATTGACTTACCAACTGCAAAACCACAAAATCATCACACTCACCACTCGCCAAGAGCATCCAAAGTGTGATTACCGACCCGTTGTTCATCCTCTGCATGTCCGACACACAGCTCGTCCAATGCAAGTCCGCTATCTTGCCCAATGGCTTCTAACTGGCACCACCTGTGACCACCAAAAAAGTGTGTACCCCCAGGCTAGCCCATATTTCCCTCCAAACCAAAAATTTCCAAGCTATAGATGCATGTGTCAATGCAGCTATCACCTGACTCGACAATGCCACTGCCGATCATGCCTGAGAGCGTTCCCCAAAATGCCACCTGACGTTGGTCAGTTCTAACCCCAAAAGTTGAATATGATCACAAGAATTTTCACCTGTAACTGACATACCATGCCTACCTCTCACATTGTGATTGCGTGCCCTCTCAAAATTGTTGCCAATGATGAGTAGTCACGTCACCAACTGCACTTCTGTCGTCAAAACTAGCTTTCTCCACACAATTCCGCTACCATTCACCCCCAGACTGCATTTACTGCTTCCAAACACCCTGTTACCCTGTTAGGAGTAAGTAATAATGATTTCAAAGTGATAATGCCTCATTGTACCGCCTTGTAGCAGGTTTCACCGGCCAAAAATTGCCCCGAATTGGCCCTACGTTACCCAAATAGCGAATGTAGCCCATCACTAGGTCACCTGCACTCCGCTCAGTGGAATGGTGATGAAAACACCCCGAAATGTCTTTCTCCCTACTCTGTGATGTTGCTCCATCTACTGGCTCTAAGCAGCCAATTTTAGGGTCAATTTGGCCCAAGGATGGCCAAAATAGGTGCCCTCTAGCTATAGTGAGCCCCAAAACCATTTTGTCTTGCAAAAATGAATTGTTTCTTCGTTATGAAGATTTTTAATGAAGAATGCCAATTTTTGGCCTTCGGGTCCCTTCAAGCCCTTTCATGTGAAATTTTTATGAAGAATTTTCACCTTTGGCCTTCAACTCTTCATGGGCCCTTTCAACTAGCATCCAACGACCACTTCACATCTTACGGTCCCTATAGCTCTTCGAGCATCTGATCTTGACCGTTGATTCTTTGAAGGTCGGATCCTGTGGCTATGCATCCATCTGCATGCTGAAACAACTTTCCATGGCCGCTGGGACCTTCTGTGCACTAAGCACTTCATCGTGTTGGCCGCGTGCGACCCTCCTCTCGACATTCCTTCTCTCTCCTCCTCAAGTTTCCTAGCTATGGCTTCTTCCAACGATGGTTGTCAGGTTCAGATCATTCCAACTCTTCCAATGTTCCATGGCCGTCCATGGTTGTTTGCAACCAGATTCGCATGGATAGGGCGCCTACCTTCAGCTTGTTACAGGTCGAAAAAAAACCTTTTGTATAGAGAGAGATCTTCAGTTTTCTTAATGAAAACCCTAGCTGTAAGAAACAACAACATTATAGGCCATTTTTCCACCTTTCTTTGTGGTTTCTCTTGCAGCTCATCATCTGACTGAGGTCGCCCTTCCTCTAGCTCAGTGATCAAATTTACAGCTATTCGATTGGTGTCCAATTGTTTGCTAATGATCCACTTTTTTGAGAAAGTCTTCAATAGCTCATAGAATCTGAAAATTCTACAATTTTCTCAGATTTCCACCCAATTTGCTCCTGTAAATTTCTATGGCTCTCTGTCACTGATCTTTGCATAGCCATGCAAGCCCCGTTGCACCAAACGACTGTCCACGCAGTGAATAACGTAGCCAACATCGATGATTTCTACAACACATCCGAAACTGCAAGTTTCTTTGTGAATTCTCCTCGGAATCCACCTACGACGATCGTTCTGATCTTCCCCAAAGCTCCGATCGAAGGAACTTTGTTGTTTCCAGCCAACCGGACTGCCGATACCCCGTATGGAGTCCTCTCTCTTGAGACGCTTTGAGTGCTGTTTCTCCTGGTAAAAGACACTATCCCATAGCTCCACCGGATCATGCATACCTGCAACACCGTGATGCTCTGATACCAAGCGAAATTCCGATAGAATCTAGTGCAGTATGCAGATCACATCACACAATTACCATAGTCACTCCTCACAAGCTCTCAAAGATGGCACGACAAAAGTTAATATATTACAAAGAAACACTGTACATATAGAGTATCCACAAACTGCATGAAAAGGTAGGTGTCCTAAAATTGGCCTACCACCTGTCAAACTAAGGTCCGGCCCAATATGGCCAAATTCGACTGACAAATTTGGGACATGCATCTAAGTATAGCAAGTACTGTAAATAACTCTGTACAGGTTAATTCTTCATATGTGTGGCTACTCGACTAACCCATGTAGCCGTCTACGGGATTAGTGCCCGACCGATATGACAATAGTGGGTCACATCTCGATAACAACCAAAAACTATAAATCCTAGTTAACTGAAGATATGTACAGTTAATTACAATACTGCATTTTGAGCTTACAATAAACATATCAGATCAAATCTGGTTCTTAATAGAACTGATAAGGCAACGGACCTCTCTCTTATAATTTCGCCTTCCTCTGTATTGGGAAAAACTTCTATGTCTTTTTTATCATATATAATTATATTTGCATCCTTAGCAACTTGAAAGGCTGTTAAGGCAGGAGCAGCTTGTTTTTTTGGGCCTTTGATATTAGGCGTAATGCTTGCACCGTTCTGTACAAGTTCTGATCAACTCTTGCCAAAATCTATATACATCGTCTAGAGTGTACAGCTCAAGAGTGAGTTGTCATCACAAAACACGTGAATCAGCAAATTACAAACAATGATAGTAAATAAATAAGAATCATGATTTGAAAGGAACTACAAATGAACAAAATATTACCTTTTCAATATCTACATCGACTTGTAAATTATATCACTAAAAAAGAGCTTTGTATTGTACAGGATGAACCATCCACAACTAAAAGCGTCCCTTTGCTGTACACATTGCATATATTGAATGCAAATTAGTAACATTATGATATGAAATTTATTTATGCTATGATGATAGATTTAAATTAAAAAAAAAAAAACATACATATCAAAGATAAATTGTATATACCTTGAGAGATTTAATGGATCTCTCCAATTGAGGTCATTGTTGTCGGTATTTTTCGAACACATCAGAAAGTAGAGAATCAAATTCTCTGTGTATTATTAGCTGAGTTTAGTTTTACACATAGACAATTTGATATTCCCTCCTTATTTAACTTTACAGAAAGAATGTCCAGGTTCCAATGCCGACTGCAATAATCAAAATAAAAATTTGAATCCATTTGAACAGGAGTAATCATCCAAATTAAAGCAACAAAAGCAAACTAGCAATCCTTATTCTCATATGGAATCAAATAAAATTTTTCCACTAGACTGCATTCGATGAAATATACAGCCCTTTCAAAATTGGCGTCTTTTGCCTTCACCGCTCCCATAAAAAATGGACTAACAAGAAAAACTACACCCTAAGAATCAGAACTGATACTATACTGCAAAAAGTTTATGTTGGCTTTTACAATAACATCTGTAATCTCTGATGTTTTTTCTTTCAACTCTGCACAAAATTTGAGACCTAATCTATAGCTTCTATTTGAATCTGGAAGAAAGAAATCAAAATAATTGTCGAGCTGATCAATTTTATCAGCTAAGTAAGCCTCGTATTAGTTATAATAGTCAGAATCAAAATAAACGTGGTTAGGATCGTATGGAATTCTGACAAAAAGAATATGTACAGGGAGAGAAAGAGATGTAGACACAATATTTACAAATTTTTCAATTATTCTATCAAGCTCCTCTCGGGTTATCATCACTTTTGGTGAAAAAATTTTCTGAGGAGCTGGAAGAATAACAGGAGGAGGAGAGGATGATTCTAGGTCTGAATCAGATTCTCTAGCATTTTATTCAGAGCTCAAAAAAATGTGGAGTCTCTTGCCAGAGATAACTCTAGGAGGAAGGGAAGCAGCTGACCTTCGAGATCCAGTTTTCTTAGGGACGACCTGCTTCCTTTTCCTCCTTGAGGTAGTTGGCAAGTCAGTTATATCCAAAGGCAGGTCTCTAGAGGTGTTGGCATTATCCACATGAAGATTTGAATAACGTTCTCGAAGTCATTTAAGAATAACGAAATCTTTAGGCATGATGTTAACATGCTTACCATGCATGGCCAAAAGACAATCCTCATAAAATTGGGACAGAAAGTCTTCTTCAGCACCTTGTAAGGCTTGCATGGCTGTCACGGCAAAACGAACATCAAGCCCAAGTGACAGGGTGACATTCCTAACATATTGGCCAAAAGGAGCTCTAGGGATCAACAATTCAGTTGATCTCTAGAGTCTTCTTATCACCTGCTTTTTGCCACGTCTACGGCCAGTACCAAGGAGAACATGGGCATGGGATGGCTGTACAGAGGTAATGGCATGGGTAGTGGATCTCTTCCTAGCCATCATTCTCATAATCAAAAGAAGTAAATTTGAAAAAAAAGTCTGTGATTTGAATATCGAAACCAAGCGCAGAGAATGAAAACAAAAAAATTTGCCAAAGAAAAGACTGAATATCGGTTTCGAGCGCGATATTACAAAAAAAACAAAGTAATAGAAAGATTTGCGCTCGAAAGCAATATCGGCAATACAACGGTATCAGTCTCGAGCGTAGGGAGTGATGACAGACGAAACAAAAAACGAAAAGTTTGCAAAAAAAAATTTCGAGAGGGTATATATAGAAAATTTTTGCACGTGTGAAAAAAAATGACTTCGAACACATGGCAACATCTAACTGATCCACGTGTATTTTTTGTACAGACTATTATGACTCAATAATGAGGCCATCTGGTGTAGGACACGTGCACAAATCATATTGCGACATGTGGCATTCTGCATGTGATAAATGCAGATCAATCATTCTCTTGACGGTGGAATATTTTTTACGAATAACGCGACGACATGTGTCATTTTGGACATCCTCCATACGTGCAAATATTTTTTATAAATAGGTCATTTTCGACGCGAATTGTCACATTAATTTTTTAATTTCTGTGCCAAATATCGATTTCAAAGGCACGCTTTCCTCTGTTTATGATCTGTTTACATACTTGCGTCTCGATCCAATACTGTCTGCTCCGATATCCTTTCAAGCGCGTCTTACTTTTGCTTTCTTGTCTGTTCTTTGTACTCATGCTTGGATCCGATACTTGGTTTTCTGATATCTTTTTCGAGCGCATAGGGCCTTGAGGTTCTGATCTAACCTGCATTCTGCGCCTGAGAGCGATATTCAAAATCTTTCTTTTGTATTTTTTTTTGTTGAAATGTCTAATTTCGATTCTGGTCTGCTATCTTTTTTTCATGAATTTGACATTAGGGATAATATAGAGTATTTCAAATCTCTTTTTTTTTCTTTTATTTTTATTCTTCCTTCTATTACTCAAGGTCCTGGTGTGGAAGCATTTTTTGAGATTTATCTCAGATTTAAGTCTCTGTTCAGTACTCCCTTGTTCAGATCTCAGAATAAAGACATGATTCATTATCAGGGCCTAGTAGCACTCGACAAGCATATCTATAAAGCTAAGCTTGACAAAATATTCACCAAATTACATAATGATTTCAAGTCTATAGATGATTGTCCAATTTACAATAAAAAATGTAGATTTATAGAGTTTCAGTCTATTTTTTTTTTTTTGTTAAATATTTTTGACGATTCAAAAGCCGACCCTTCTACTTCTGAAGCTGCTTCTTCCAGTGGTACAAAATTTGAAAAGTCAAAGACTGTAAATGTAAAAACTTTTTTTATTGATACGAACGTTAGTTTAGATGATTATACAGATTTTGATTCTACACGAAATAGGGCATCGTTTATTGGCCCTAGAACTACCAACACCCTTTTTCTTTTTGATAAATCTCTGATCACATTGCCTACTTATAATATAGATAATAATTTATTTTTGACACTATCAGATATATCGAATCTTTTTTATTTCACAGAGGCTGAGACTCTTTGTATTTTGAGCAAAGAGCTTCATGAATTTTTGGATATAATTGATTATGATGTTGATGATCTTCTCCCTGGTGTTGACGATGTAAATAGTGATGAGTTTTATTCAGGGAAAGATTGCTTGAAAATGGTTGTGGAGGAAATGCGCAATAAAGAAGATGATCTACCTTCTGAAGAGGAGTTTCTCAGAATTCAAAGTCAGCTTGGTTTTTCAAAACCAACTGTCTATTCACCAACTATATTGACATCGAAAGGTGGGCATAATATTAATGGAGAGACAATAATCAAGGAAGACAAAGCCGAATGCGTAAGTTTTGTATCTTATTATGTACTAGTAGATTCATTATGTCAGATTATATTGGAGCTTACTTTGGATACTTTTCATTTTAGAAAACAATTTTCCTTGATGATTTCGCAATTCGTCGAGGAGGGCAGAGATCTTCTACTGGAGAATTTTCAAGAGATCATGCACAGGGGCATTATCTGAAGTTCTTCAAGAATAATGGGATAAGTGTTGCCCATTCAAAGTTTCATCAACATAGTGAGACAATGATTATGGCAATCAAGGCACTGTCTCATTTTCTTGGAGGACATAATTTTAATAAGGTGCAGAGAATAATTTTTGTAAAGAAAACTATTGCACTTAAAATTTTAGAATATGGATCAGTGCATTCCATGCTCAGATCATCTCATTTTGCATTGTGTATTGCTTACGTTGATCTGTGTAAGCATGAAAACTATGAGCTCTTGGATCCATACAAAAGAAGGAAATTGTTGCATGATTCAAAATTGCAACTTTTATTAGAGAAAGTATCGAAAGCAAAGTAGATTTTGCTCAATCGTACTTTGTCAAAATTTTCATTTAATATACAAAATCTCATTTTTGTGTCTATAGCCTATTGGCTTCAATAAATTTGCATGCTTTTTGAATTTTTTTATAATATGTCAATTTTGTATTATGACGATTCTTTTCAAGTTGTAGTATATAGTTGTTCTTTGTGCTAGTCCCACCATGTTGTGTACTTTTATGAAATGTCGCTCTTGCTTGCCAATGAGATTTTTCCATTCCTTGCGATGACCATATGCTAAGACTTCTGCTATTTCTTGCAAAGAATGTCACATGATGCCGTAATATGTGCTGCATGTCATATAAACATAATCTAAAGCCGTACCAAGAGTATGTAAATTAATTGCACATATTTGTCTATAGTAGTGTAACATCGAAATCTTACCATATAATGTGTTATATGATCTAAGCTATAACTTACTTGAATGCACGGATTCGTCTTTTTCTATGACCTCCTCTGGATGATAGATCACATGTTTCCTTGTTTACTAGTCTTTTCCTCTTGTTGCTTCGGACCTTTCTGTTGAGCACATCCATATCTTTAACAAGAGACAAATATGAGATACGCATGGATTGAAATGCAGTTTTTATCTCATCATTACTTGTCATCAGTACAATAGTATAGTGACAAACAACACAATCACAATAACAACGCTGGAGATGGCGCTCGACCCTGGAGATAGAGATGGCGTAGGCTTTGTTTCAAAAATGTCACTCTTAATTCAAATTTTTGAGTGTTCCCAACTATTGGGAGGGAATATTTCAGCATTTTGAAAATTATATTTTAACTATGGTTAAGCACCAGTGAAGTTTGATGTGACTAAATTAAGGTGCATTCATTTACATGGAAAGTAGTGCGGGCAGATGCGTAAAGAAGTTAGAAAATGATATTATAATTACTTTATAGTTATTTTTCTCTCTCCTACATGGCATTTCTTATCGGCCCCTCTTTGGGCCCATATTTTCTCTAATGGTCGGAGTCGTTTGGCCATGCCTGCCTTTTCGTATATCAATAATTTGATCGGGGTTGCCCAACTTGGAAAATCCAAGCAATTTTTTACTTGCTTCACACAGTCTGTAAAGCCATTATTGGAACTTCTTTAAGGCATAAAAAAATGGAATAATGAAATGCAAATTCTACTAGTTAAATGTCACATGGGCAATCAGAAATGCAATATCTTGAGCTTTTTTGGCCAAGGTATTGGGAGAAGTGAATAACACAACTCCAATTACGGAAAATTCTTTAGAAAACAAGAAGTTTTTCTTTATTAGTAAGTTTGTTCACCAAAGCAATTTTTATTTTAAAAATGACATTTTTTTTATGAAATTTCATACTTGAAATACAATGCCATAAAAAACTTGCAATTGTATTTGGCAAACGTCAAAAAAACAATGATCAATACACAAAATCTGCTTTAATAATGCCTTACTGCCATTATATTACTAGAAACCAGTAATGTTAGAAAGCCATCGAATAGTATCAGAGGGGGGGGGGAGAAGACCATGAATTAACCCCCCCCTTCCTCCTTCCTCTCTCCTCACACGCTTGGGCTCCACGGCCAGCAATGGCCAAGCAAGAATATGAGCTCCTCTCTCTTGCGCTTTTTGCAGAGAGAGAGAGAGAGAGAGAGAGAGAGAGAGAGAGAGAGAGAGAGAGAGAGAGAGAGAGAGAGAGAGAGAGAGAGAGAGATGTATGTAGGTGGACATCGAGGGGAGTATCAAATAAGCAAGGAGGAGAGGCTCCAACGAGCTACTGTGCGCTTAGAGAGGGCCAAAAAAATGCCCAAAAATTTTGTTTCTAATTAAAACTTTACATGTGTTTGATTCATGCAGGTTTCACGGTTGTTGCTTGCAGGGTTGGAAGCATTTATTGAACCACCCCAAAAAAGTGGCTAAAAATATCTTTTGAATCATCGTAGATAGGAAACAGGGCCGATGATTGACAGAAGCTTGCTCTTTGGAGCAAACATAGTTTTTGCACTTTTAAAGAGCTCTATGAATTCAAAGAAACAACAAGTAACCAAAATGTGGTTAAACTGACATAAAATTCACCATCTACATTTTAGGCCTCCAATCATTAATTATGGCCATATACACATGGGGGCCCAAACCTCTCATAATCATAATTATACGGGTCAAGGTAGGCCTACCGACCTCCTAACGGAATAAATAATCTGAGATCAATCATGGGCATGTCTCTCTCTCTCTCTCTCTCTCTCTCTCTCTCTCACACACACACACACACACACACACACACACACACACAATTCACGTTATTGCTATTTTTCATTTCTAAACTTAAAAATTAAACCCTAACCATAATTTTTCAAAACAACTCTTCCTCTCGCTTAGCACCCCTCTTTTCCTCTCGCTTGCATTGCATTTTTGTGATCTTTATACTTTGCCCCTCTCTCTAGATAATTCTGTCTCTAGAAGTTTATAAAAGCACCTGTTTTTTTTAAAATCAACATGTATGATTTTCAAACCCACTTCAACAGCTTTTCAAATGCCCTTCAAATACAATTTAAAACAAAGGTGGACCAATGAGTAACTCCAAAACACTTTTAACACACATTCTTTCTCTCTCTCTACATACACACACACACTCTAGAGTCTATATCTCCCTTTTCTCCTTACACGCTATTAGAAATTACCACTTTATTAGCGCTAGATCGCCCCCTTCGTAGACTGTAGTCTAAGCTTTTGCCCGTCAATTTCTGAACTGCGGACTCCAGCTCCAAAGCCTCAGGCTAGACGCCAGAGTACTTCTCTCCGGTTTCATCAATGCTCTTCCGTATTGTTATCTTGTTTTTGAACGGTAGCTTGTAGGTACCGTCGCTTTTTGAGTGATCTAGTACTGCGTGTAGTTGCGATGCAATGCATGTGGAGGGCATGGGTAGCCCATCTCCTCTCTGTTGTAGTACTGACGACTCTAGTGCAAAGCCCAGATCATGTAAGACCCAGATCAATTGATCATGCTGCTGCTGCTGCTGCTGCTAAGATATGCGCATTGCGTACTTCCTCCTATCTTTCTAGTCTGTACGACAGTTGACTGGTCACTCAGCTTTCCCGTGAATAAATCTCTCTCTCGAGTCTGGCTTTCTTTGGCTGTCACGATTTTCCTCCCACTGTATGATGTATCCGTCCTGCAGGCAATGCACAGCAGGTGCATTTGTTATGTGTCGCTCTCGAGAATCGAGAAGGAGACTATGACCTCAGTTGGAGATTGGACTTGGCCTTTGAACTCCCAAGTCGCCCTCTGGCTCTCTCCATCTTTCATACGGCTCTTGCCTTCACATAGGGTTTTGGCATTTGCATGTCACAAGCCGTATTTGAGTTTCACATAAGCACAAATCTTTTAGCAAAGTGCTAGTTGAAACCTATTTGAGTTTCAATAAAAAAGAGAGGATTTATTTTCTACAAACAAAAAAACACACAAAACCTTTAGCGGTGTGTTAATTGAAAACTTTACCACATTGTCAAATGAAATATGAGTACTTTGGATACATAGATGCCATAATAAACTAAAACAATAAAAGGCTCTTCAATGGACATTTGGGTGCAATAAAGTAGCATGTGAGTTTTCTCCCTGGATTGTCACGTGCTTTCATGTTCTTAAGTGTAAATGAGGTTCCAAAAGTGGCAACCTCCCAATCCTCGATGACCAGTGTCTAGGTCTGATTCATCAAAAGTGAGTTGTACTCTCTTTCCATAGCTTCTTGCCACTTCACAACATCCTTGGATTTAATTGCTTCGGCTAGGCTCTCTGGTTCTTTTGATGAAGTCCAGAATGATCAAGGTGCATACCTCTCAGGAACTGTCCGAGTCCTTGAGGATCTACGGACGTTGCATTGACTAGGATGCGATGATGCTTCTTCTTGAATTTTTTCAGATCTGCTTGAGCTAGCTTGGTCTAGTTTGATGATAGGTATTGTCGGCTGCTCGGCTTCTGTAGTTGTAGCTGTAGGTACTGTAGAAGGAACATCAACGTTGGAAGAATCCATGTTATGTAAAATAGGATGAATTGACATAGCATCATCGTTTATCGATGGCTATTCATAATATGTATGTTCTTGAGATATTACATTTCTAGAGACAAATACTACATTCATGGATGGATCATAAACTTTATAAGCTTTATGCTCATCAGGATAACCAACGAAAATGCGTTTATTTGTCCTATGATCTAGCTTCTTCCTAAGTTGTTTAGGAACGTGAACAAGACATATACAACCAAATATTTTTAAATGGTTAAGACTAGGCTTAATGTGCCCATGCCAAACTTCATGAGGAGTCTTGTAGTTGATGACTTTGGTGCTGGATCTGTTCTGCACGTAACAAGCTATTGCAGTAGCTTCTACCCAGAACTTCACAGGTAGGTGTGCTTGATATAACATGCATCTGGCTAAGTTGAGAAGAGTTCGATTCTTCCTTTCTACAATCCCGTTTGTTGCGGTGAATAGGAAGTGGTGAACTGTCTTCTAATACCATGTTCAACCATGTAGTCAAACATCTCGTTAGAGATGTATTCGCTACCACCATCAGTTCAGAATGCTTTCACTTTTGTAGACGTTTGTGTCTCAGCCATGGCCTTGAATCTCTTGAAGCATTCAAAGGCTTCAGATTTGTGCTTAATAAACATGACTGTAGCTCATCTACAATAATCATCTATGAAAGTGATAAAATAGATTGCATCTCCTAATGAGGGAATTGGCATTGGACCACAGAGATCACTACGTACAAGATCTAATACATGCTTTGTTTTGATGGAGTGTGATTTTGGAAACTTGCTTCTAGAGTGCTTCCCATAGATGCATGATTTACAAAAGAAATATTTCCTATTTAATGAGGACGGAAAATTCAAACCATCAACTAAATTATTACAACGCACTAAATTGACTATGCCATAGAACAGCACTGTCGTTTACATTTTCATTAGAGATACTAGCTAATGCAACTGAATTAGAGAGTATGTAAAGATTTTCGACTCTAGTGCATGTAGTTAGAGTAGTGTCTTCCTCGAGTATTGTACACTGCTCAGATGAGAAAGTAACAATGTAGCCCTCATCAGTTTCTTATAAACTGATAACAGATTCTTTGATAATTGAGGAACGCGAAGGACGTTGGGAACACAAATGGAGAGATCGTTGTTGAAGCTGATCTTCACTGCTCCTTTGCCTTCCATGCGTATGATGCTTGAATCTCTGAGGTAGATGAATTGGTCTATGTTGTAAGTTGTGTGCTCCGTAAACCATTTCTTGCGAGAGGTCATGTGTTGGGTAGCGCCGCTGTCCAGGTACCAGCTATCACAGTCTTAGCTGCTGTTGTAGGCCATTAACAAATGTGTGTCTGACTCCTTGAATTTTGCCATGTTGGAGGAGTCTGGCTGCTGCTGCTATTGTTGTTTCTTTGTCTCGTTGTAGATCTTGATTCGACACTCCTTGATGTCGTGATTAGCTCTTTTGCAATATTTGTAGAAAAGCTTTTTTTTTTATCCACAATGCTCTCCTTGAGTGTAAGGCTTTTGTTGTTGCTACTGCACTTGATTCCTGCCCTTGGAATAGTCTTTCTTCTTGGTGTACAGGGCCATGGATTTGTCTTTGATGGACAGGCCGCTGATCTTTCTCTGCATTTCTTCTTGAAGAAGATGACCGATCACCTTTTGAAGAGTGAGGTCGGGTTGTGTGGAGATCATCACCCCAAAGGACAAATAGGACTTTGGAAGAGAAGAAAGCAAGGTCATAACGACATCATCATCTTGAATAGAACATCTTACAATTGATAACTGATCTAACAGGGACTTGAAGTTGTTGATGTGAGAAGTGATGACAGTAGAATCAACCATCCTAAGAGTAAACAACTTCCTTCTAAGATGTAATCTCGTGGTTACATAGTGAGTCTCATAAAGACTTGATAACAAGTCCAGTGCTTCCTTAGAGGTCTTGCACGTGGTAACGTGAGATATTTGGGAGTCGGCCAGATTGAGTGTGATACATGCTAGGGCCTTCTGATCTTTGATCCTCCAGGCCTTTGCTTGATCACCATCTTCTGGTTTCAGGTCTGCACCTTCTACTACATCCCAAAGATCTCTATCTATCAACATCATTTTTAGTTTTAACTTCCAAATGTAGAAGCTAGCACCATTGAACTTGTCAATGACTCTAGCTTCACTGAGTGATGAAGATGAAGAGCTACCTATATGAGACATGATAATAGTATACAAATAGAACAAACTTAATCTCTCGGTTTATTTGAGCTATGTTTTGATACCAATTTGATGGGGCAAGGGAGATAGAAGAAAGTGAACGAAGAATAGAGCAGGAATATTGCGGAACAGCTCTCCCATTCTAACCAGCTGCTAAATGCAAAAATAGTCTAAAAGACAGCTACAGCTTAAGAGTTCTGATTGCCCAACATGATCTTCATAATTAATTCATACTCTGAAACTAGAGTACAGTCCACCAAAGAGATTAGAGATGGTTTGTATGTGGTAGTATTGAAATCACATTTATGGTGAAGTATAGTTCTGAAGTAAATAGAAGAGCAGTATGATAACGCGTGTTCCTCAGGCATCAAAGATGGCCATCGTCTGATCAAAAACTGAGGAGTCATAGACGTACGTGTCCTGATCGGAGTGAGTAAACAAGCACGATCAAATAGCAATGAAAGTGCATTCAATCACAACAAGCATTCACCTATGTTGTACACAGATAAAAGCAAGTTGTTGCAATATTACATTGAAGCACAATACAGAATAGTAATTACAACCAAAATGACGGTGTAACTGGGATGCTCAAACAATGTGTCTCATGGATGGAGCAGCCAGTAATCTGTGCTCGGACGATCTACTTATAGATTTCATCCGTGTATTAATTACCATCAATGCTTGTCACCTAATTAAGAAAGCCGTTGTACTTGGAAGTATATGGCTTTTGTGACGACTGTACATAATGTATATGGTCAACATTTTAGCATCGTTGACACTGTCGAGGACGTCGCTGATTCTCTCACTTCGCATTTTACGTGGTGGTTTTTTCTCACTTCGATCGGAAAGTGACGGAATGTTCCTCGTTCAAAAATAGACGACCTTCGGCATTTTTCTCTCTCTTCGAGATTTTGCAAAAAAGCCTAAGGTGCCCTTTAAAAGGTGAAGGTGCCCTTGGAAAAAGACGAAGGTGCCCTTGAAACTATTTAACTTAAAAATAGATGACCTTCGGCATTTTTTTCTCTCTTTGGGATTTTGCAAAAAAGTCGAAGGTGCCTTTAAAATAGTTAAACCTTTGTAATATGAAAGTGTCGCATTTCAAAAAAATGTGAAAAAGCCGAAGCTGTGAAAAACATAGTTCATTTCTGCAGACTGTGGCGACACTTAGTGTATTTTAGCAGACTGTTGGACACTTAGTGAATTTCTGCAGACTGTTGCGACACTTAGTGTAATTTTGAAGACTTGTTCTAAATGCTAGTTCTTGGAAGTCGTTGAAGTCTAGAACTTGAAATTATAACATGATTGATTACCCTTTGTTGGAGATCAGCCAGAAGTCTGTTGTAGACGTTCTTCAAATAAATTGGTTGTCTAAGTTTTGTGATTCCTGTAGGTATCAGATGAGCAGACACAGAACCAAAGTTGGTTTCACATGACCCTAGAATAATGATCAATAAATATGCAAGAAGAATCATGAAATAGAATTAGTCATTCACTAAGGAGGAAACCATGGGCTTAATTTCCAAAAACATGCACTCTCAAGGTCATTAGTCACAAACATGCCTCGACATGGAATTAAATCTATGTTTGGCTAACAAACTCAAATACCGAAGGGCCGGTCTACCATATTAGGACTATTCCATGTCCTTAGCTGAATATGGTCGTAACATTTTTCCTCCCTTAAACTAGTTTTGTCCTCAGAACAGAAAAGAGAAAACATGAAATTATTCTTAAGCTTTCAAATCTTATCCAATAATCATTATTCTTGGTCTAATGTTTCCATCTGAATAAGTATTAAGAGATGCAACAATTCTTCAATTGCTTGTCTCTCCACAGCAGTACTAACTCAAAAGCCAAAGATATACTAAGCTATGAATCTTCTAAATGGGTTGATCTTCTCCAAAGAAAAGTTCATCACCTTCATGTAATTTCAATTGCATGAACCACTAGGTGAATTAACTCTTTATTTCTTAGATCAAGTCCAAACCCTAAAGAAAATTCATTTTTCTGATAGTCTAAATCCTATCCACAATTTCTTGTAGATAATAGTGTTTCTTGGTACAATATTCTTAGAATATTGTAATATTCTAAAATACAACAATTCAATCAACGAAAATTTCTAGGAGATCCATCAAGTCTCAGACAATTATAACTCAATCGAGGGTACTGTAGTTACTCTAATGAGTTAATAGCCCCATTTCTAGCATCTCATGCAAGAAATATGCAATCCATCTGAATCTCAATAGATTTATTTGTCTCCTATAAATTCGGAGATTTAGATTGAACCTCAACACAAGCACTTATAAACTAAAATTTGTAGCAGAATACAATCCACTAAATTAATCAGACTCTCGATAAGCAAAAACAATTTGCTTTACGAGAAATGCCTGTGAGTTCCAATAGAATTCCATAAGATATTGGAGTAAAGATATTTACACTTTCAAAATGCTAATATGAAATCTCAACTCAATTAGTAAACCAGGAACTACTCAACATACCTAATAATCAACACATTTCCTAATTATCCTCTGATTAAGTATCCATTTATGACCTGTCAATCACAAATAGTTAGTCTTCTTATGATTCGCCAATTATAATTCTCAAGAATCTCAAACTAAAGGATACTGGAGTTTATGATTAATACACAACTCAGGAAATATATAAGAATCATTCTAAAATCTTCTCCATCTTGGAGATACTAGATTTTAAGAATACTCCTTAAATTGGATTCTTAACCAAAATGCGAGTTATCCAAATTTCAAACCCTCAAGTAATTAAAGATAGAAAGCATACAAAAATGATATCAATAGCCATCTTCATCCACCAAAAAAAAACTTTAGATTACAATCCAAAACTGAATTCTAGATTTCCAAAGTTTTATTGAATTTCCTAAAAATTCAGTTGTCATTCTTGGTACCATTATGATTTGTTATCCAATTGAGCTCTCTAGGATATAATCACTAATGAAATTGAGTCTATTTCTCATTTGAGAAACACTACCAAGAATTTCGTATGTTCTATGCACATAACTTTTTCTGGCGAGTCAGAATGATTCATAAATCATGTATCTTATAAGCAAAATACATAAACAAACAGTTCCTAGTGAATTCTCTTCACATTGATCATTACACCAATTAAATTTCACAGGAGTAATCCAATCAATCAAGTTAATTCTAAAGATCCATAAAACTCAAATGTCTAGCTACAGATCTTAATTATACATGTACAACACAAAATTTAGATCCATATCCAAATCTCTCTTAAGTTAATCAATAAATCTTCCAGAAAAAGATCCATTAACTTTGCAAGTAATTGTCCAACACAATACTTGATCATATGTTTATGTTCACCGACTAAGTTAAGTGTACTAAATAACCCTAGTAACCAGGAATACATAGTAGATCCATGCAAGATTAATCGTGCACATATGAGAATAATCCTCATCCCTAAAAAAAAACCATTTACAGTACTAACAACTTGAATGTGATCCCTATGTTAACACATTCCTTATTCATCCCAATAAAATTTACGGTCGTACTCATGGTCATACATGATATCAACCAAAAATTCAATTAAATGAAATCCATTAATCAATTTTACTATGGAATTACTCCATAACTGGTATTACACAACTTTCCCACAAGAATTATCAAGAAATCCAAATTACATAACACAATCCAGAATTGACCTAGGATTGGTTGGGAGGTTTTGCTCCTACATGTCTCCTTTGGTGTTTTTCTATCCTCATCTTAGGGGTTTCCCTAACGGTCTTTACATTGGTATCAAACAATTATAATTCAATCTAGAGTACTATAGTTACTCCAACGAATTGAAAGCCCCATTTCTAGCATATCATGCAAGAAATCAGCAATCTATCTGAATCTCAATAGATTTATCTATCTCCTATAAATTCGGAGATTTAGATTGAACCTCATACACAAGCACTTATAGACTAAAATATGTAGCATAATACAATCCACTAAAATAAGCAAACTCTCGATAAGCAAAATAATTTACTTTATGAGAAATACCTACGAGATCCAATGGGATTCCATAAAATACTGTAGTAAAGATATTTACACTTTAAAAATTCTAATTTGAAATCTCAACTCAATTAGTAAACTGGAAATTACTCAACATACCTAAAAATCAGCACATTTTCTGATTATCCTCTGATTAAGTATCCATTTATGACCCATCAATTACAAATAGTTAGATTCTTATGATTCGTCAATCATCTCAAGAATTTCACTGCACACTTAATTCCTAAAGGATAATGGAGTTTATGTCTAATACATGACTCAGGAAACATATAAGAATCATTCTAAAAACTTCTCCATCCTGAAGATACTGGATTTTGAGAATATTTCTCAAACTGAATTCTTTAACAAAAATGTGAGTTATCAAATTCCAAACCATCAGGTAGTTAAGGATAGAAAGCATACCAAAATGGCATCAATAATCATCTTCATCTATCAAAAATCTTAGATTACAGTCTAGAACTAAATTCTAGATCTCCAAAGTTCTATTGAATTTCCTGAAATTTCGGTTGTCATTCTTGGTACCATTATGACTCGTTATCTAATTGAGCTCTATGAGAACTGAGCCTATTTCTCTTTTGAGAAATACTCTACCAAGAATCTCATACGTTCTATGCACATAATTTTTTCTAATGAGTCAGAATGATTCATAAATCATGTGTCTTATAAGCAACATATATAAACAAACAGTTCCTGGTAAATTCTTCACATTGTTTATTACACCAATTAAATTTTTACAGGAGTAATTCAATCACTCAAGGTAATTCTAAAGATCCAAAAATCTCAAATGTCTAGGTGCAGATTTTAATTGCACATGTACAACACCACATTTAGATCCATATCCAAATCCTTAAGTTAACCAATAAATCTTTCAGAAAAAGATCTGTTAAAAAACTCTAAAAGTAATTGTCCAACACAATACTTGATCATATGTTTATGTTCACTAACTAGATTAAGTGCACTAAATACCCCTAGTAGACAGGAATACTTAACAGATCCATGCAAGATTAATCGTGCACATATGAGAATTATCAATACGATGACATTTGTTTTGAGACTTTGACTTGAAAGAGAGAAATATTTTTTGGTGTTTTTTAATGGTCTTAGTTTCAGGCCAAAATCATGGATTTTTTTAATAAATCTCTAAATTTTGTTTTTTAAAAAAGCCAAAACAATGCATATTTTAAATTAAAAACTACAAGTTTTTTGTTGCAAACTTCATAAAACCATCATAATTACAAATGAAATAATAATTCAAGAGAACAAATGATTTTTGAAACTCGAAATCCCATTGAAATACAAAACAACTTAAATTATATTTGCACATTCTTTTTTTTTAAGTACATTTTCTAAGGAATTTTCATTGATGTCTCTCAATTCAGAACTTGACATATTCTCAACACTCTCGTTTTCAGCTGATAAAGTGGAAGACCCATCTTCTTCATCAGAGTCAACTGGCATATTTTCCTCAGAATCCGTATCTAATGTTGACAAAAAACCTTGTAAATCAGCTTTTCTCTGTTGATGACGATTGGAGGATGATGGTTTTTCTAGTAATCCAAGTCGTTCTTTCAATATAGATATAGTTGACTTTCGTAGATGATTGGTCATTGTTAATTCAAAACTAATTGCCAAAACATCTACATCCTGTAGATTCAAATCGTCGACGCTTGGTTGATTTTTTGACAATCTCTTTCTCTTGCCCTTTGGATCTACTTGCAACATTTTGAGTTCCTACCTTCCCAGAAAAGCATTCATTGAAGTGGTGCGCAACCAATGGACATGTGGTATTTTTGTTTGATTGCTATTTTGAATAAAAAAACAAGTACTTTGGCAATTCAAAATGGAAGTCCTTCATTGTTTTCTAAAGCTAGATTTGCAACAAGGCTTCCAATTTGGATTTCATTCAAATCACCACGCCATTTTATTTTTGCAGCTTTTACACTTTGCTATTCTTCCTTGAGCCCACATAAATTTCATGTTCCTCACCTTGCACAAGTTGCAAGAAATGATTATCTCGAGGATCTAAAGGTTCGACAGTTGTAGGTGATGTTCCTAATTTATGAGGCCAATGAAATTCTTCAGTTGTTGATGTATGTTCGAGATTAAGCAAACTGATTTTCTATTCCTCGAAAAAGTCCATCCACCAATGCTGATCAAACTCATCAAAAAAATGATAAGCTACTTGAATACTTGATTCCAAAAAATTTAATGAGATAAATGGATCAATCTCATAATGTTCTATTTGCACCTTTTGTTCTTCTAGCAAAGACTTCAAGGGAGACAACACAGCAAAACTATTTTTTGTATTGGACTTGAATTTTTACAAGCATTGGAATGAGAAAGAGATCATTTTTAGCTAGACCCTTTTCCTCTTGCCCTTATAAAGAGTATGCTAGAAAATGTGTGGGGTTGGAGAAAAGCTATGCTATGACTTGATGGTGTAATGTCATTCAATGAACATCAAAAGTTATTGATAGTTTTAACTATGAAAAAATTGTTCCCATGTTCTTCTAGCCTTCTTAAAAGCACGTGGTAAAGGCATCTCATTAATAGGTTTATCATGTATTATATTGTTTGATGCTGCATGGAACCCAGCAGTTATACGCCAAGCTGTGAGTAGAGCATTCTACATACATAAGAAAGTAGTGTATGTATATAGGCTAATTACCATTGAGACTCGGTGTTACATCCATGACCAATATAAGGGATTTGGAATATTCCTTGATTTAGATATTAGGTACTCCAGTGTACTAGTTTATTAGGTATGCCTTGCCTTTCCTGACTAGGCCATAAATGTAATTAATAATCTTGTGAGAGCCCAGGTGTTCTAATTAGGACATATGGAGCTAGTGCATGGTGATTGACTGTTTTTAGTGCATGAATAAGATATCAAAAGCAATTGGAAAATATTATTTGGCTTTTGGGGCCTATATGTCTAGTAGGAACTCGTCCATCTCCATAACCAGTTTAGTTCCAGTTGCCAAGATCCTCTCCTCTCGTGCATTCAGGCACCATGGCTCGGGGGTGAAGTAGTTAGGGTTCTGACTATGTATTTAAAGTTGGTTGGGTGGTTCAGATTCACAGACATCCTTCTCATGCACACAACAAAATCTAGAAGATTTTCACTAGGTGATTATTGCAGTGGTATCAGAGCAAGGCTTTGCATCGATTAGAAGGTAGAGCTGATTTTTTGAAATTTTGCAAATTTTTGGTGGTATCTCCTTTGTTTTTTTCCTTCCTAGTGGTGGAGTAAGTGGATTCTCTAATATTTTATTGCTTTTATGTTGGAGTTTAATGTTACTCCTACTCATCCTAACTGCCCTCCTTTTCTTCTATGTACATCACTCTCTCAAAGAAATCACCAAAAATACCATTGTGAGTTGAATGGAAAATATTGCGAGGCTAAAAAATATTTTAAAATTGACAAAAAAGAGGTCATTTTACAAAAACCATGTTATTTGTGCATACAAATCTTAAAAATGACGTGTTTTTCTTATACTTTTAAAATAAAAACATGTAAAAAATTATAAACCTACAAAAATATATTTTTTTATGTATATCAAGGTCAACAAAAAAAAAATGTTCAAAATCTCCCAAAAACCTATATAATTTTCCACTTTGTACCAAATTTTTAATTTGCTACTTACCGAATATTGTCTATTTTTTTAATTATACTCACAATTACAAAAACAACAAAATAAATTTCAATAGCATAATTATATATTGTGTTTTTCTAGTATCAAACAAACATACTTTTTATATCAAACTATCTTATTGATATATTTAAATTTAACTATATTTGTAACTTGATGACCAAAAAGATACAAAATATATTCAAATTTAATGATAATAATGAGCTACGTGAGCATCTTCATGCAAGTTATAAATTATTATTCTTATTTAATATCACATAACTTCAAAAACTCACATGGAATATACATATTTAAAAGACATTGAAAATCTTTAATATCCAATTTTTCTTTTCAACAAATTGAAAGATAACTGAAACTATACTAAAACATATAAATACTGTCAAGTTCTATCTAGGAAAATAACTTTCAAATCTGAGACACACTTTCAAATATTTCTTTAATCAAATACCCGTTTTTTAGCAAATTCAAGTAACACAAGCTTTACAAAACTTAAGTATACTGTAAATCAATGTTTTTGCGCAGATGAACTTTAACAACATAGTGTAATTATCTCTTTATCTTCAATATTTATATGTCTAATAGCTGATTTATACAGGGGCTAACCATTTTTCTTTTGAGATTAACTCTTTGATCTGTTTTTGCTCACTGGAAAATACACTAGAACTTAACGGAAAGCCCGACAAAGTTGTCTTTTCTTTCTCAGATGATGGCTCTTCTTCAATCTCGACGACCATTGTTGCTGGTCATGATCTACATACTGCTGCACTTATTTAAGTTGATGAGCGTGATCTGGTAGGTAAATCTGGTTTTATCTTAATGAGACTTTTATTCAAATGTAGTCATTTTGTTTTACAAGACATGTGACCTTTGCTCGTATTTTACAGACTACTGTTGAGGTGGATGCCTTTGCAACAAGGCAGGGATATTTGAGGGAAGGCCAAGGATCACGACAAAGGGATTCATCCCTGTCCAATTATTTGAAGTGCTTTGTGAATAAAGAGATTTGCATTCATTGTAGCAAATTTTCTTCAGATGCTGCGACAATAATAATGGCAATTAAAGCGTTATCCTATTTCTCGAACGGACATAAATACCCTCAAAATACATATTAAATTATTTTTGCGAAGAGAGACATTGTCATTAAAGTATTTGGCTATGTATATGAGAAAATTCCTAAAATGTCTTCCTCAGCTGCTGTTTTCTCTGGATACATTGACTTGAGCAAAAGAAGATCCATTGATTTTGTGGATCCATATGATAGAAAAAAATCTCTTCATGACCATACAACAAAGCTGATCATTAAAGACAAGGAAAAACAATGATTTTGCCTTGCATTGTACTTGAAATGATGTCATATAATACATATATTTTTTTCGTCTGATATCATGAAATTTACTATGGGTTGAGTCTTGTATCAATATTATTTTTGTCTATAAATTTGCACGTCTTTTTGAATTTTAATAATTTTTTGATCTAGTTTTATATCAGATTTGAATACGCCTGTAGAACCATTGAAATAGTTGGATGATGTAACTATTTTTTTGAGATGTTCCACCGTGTTGTGTATTTCGATGAAATGCTGCTCTGGCTTGATGAGCAAATACTTAGACTACCATAAGCTTTTGCAAAAAATGATGCATGATTTCATAAAATGTGCTGCAATATCAAAGATACAAATATTGTCATATTAATCATTTTAAATTTAGCATATGTGCAATGAGATTATAAATCGAAGAGTTAGTTACATTGAAAAGAAATTTACCATATAATGCGTAATATGATCTTCACCCCAGGCATCTTTAACTGCATCCACAAACTCAACTATTGATTTCTCAATTAGTAGTTTATCTTTTCTGAGCAATTTGACCATGTTGGCAAGTTTTGTCCAGACTTCAACTTTTGTAATCCTTGTTGTTCCTTTTTCTTCAAAATCCTTTGTGGCATTGAGTACATCTATCCAAATTGAGTACTGAATTTTAGTTGGTTTTCCGGAATGATTTGATAAGAAACGACGAGCTTTGGATCCTCCTATACTTGGTTTGCATGGGATGTTTCCCGTTTTTCCTGAAAGCTTCTCGTCCTTTTGTATTTTAACGTGTCCTTTATGAAGTCCTGCTTTTGATAAGACTTCTTCCAATCAAGCTATTGCCTTTTTGGCTAATGACTCTGGCTTAGTATTCCAAGCAAACCAAATATGAAGGAATATCAATTTTTTGATAATTCTAACCTCTCCATGTAGTGTACAAATGTGAACATTTTTAAGCGAAATCGGTAATACTGGTTTCCAAGTCGGATCTTCTATATCCTTTGAAACTCTGGTGCTCTTCGACATGTCATGTGTTGTTTTCATGCAATAGAGGCATGGATGTTTTGAATTTCCTCCATGTGAGACATTGAACATGCACTTCAACAATTTTAGGTCTCCAGCCAAGTGTCATTCCACCTTAAAATCACCTATTCCAAGAACATTGAGTGGTGTGTCACTCATATGATTTTTAATTATCTCTAGATATTCTGTTTACTAAAAATCCAAAATAGAATGTCATGATCTTCTTTTAAAAACTATTTGAAACACAAAATCATGAACTATTTTAGAAAAATTGAACTCAAACCTACAATAACAGAACAATATTAGATTAAAACACAAAACCATTAATTCTTGAAATGAGTTAGTTGCTAGTACTCAATAGAATAGATTTAAACCTAGAAAGCTGCCAATCACCAAATATTATTTTCAGACTGCACACTGAAATCAAGACTCTCCGAGTTTATCGTATTGCTTAATGTTCCATTCATAATTGTAACACTAACTCTTACCAGCTTTTGTCCCTTTATTACTTTTGATTCATCTAACTTGAGAACTAATATCAATTTTTCAACACTTTCATTTGTGATTCCATAAAACTTTACAATAAATCTCAGTAAATGATTCAGATCTACAAACATATTGTTGGTAGAACCGTATGACAAACTGCCATGTTTTGAGTTATAAATTTCATTTATATGGTAAGGAATACCAATGATGTTTTGCAAACCCATGTTTAACACATCCCTCTCTAATTTGATTTGAAAGGGCCGGGGAATAGGAAATTTTTTTATATGTACTTGTCCAAATGCCTCTTTGATAATTTTAAACATTGTGTCATATGCATCCCTACTAATACCAGAATAATCACATGCCCCTTATATCAATTTTCGGTCAATGATCTTGCCGACTTCGCCCATAAGGGCCTCTGCAATCTTGGACTTGATTCGAGAATATCGTTGATTTTCAAGTAGACTCGTTGTTGACTTGGCTGTAAGTACCGCACTAAAAGACTTTCCAATCATGTCCTTGTCTTTCAGATTTTCATTGGTGACTAAAGCTAATCTGCAAAAGAAAAATAAGATTTAGAAAAAAAAACAATTTACAACCATTGAGTGCTAGATGAAACAAAACACATGAATAGTTTAAAACATAATCTTACTTGAAAGCATATATTCTTTTTTGCCATTGACCCCCACTTGTTGAAAGCTCGTCAATACTTTTTAAAATAACTCTTTTTCGCTTATTGTTCAGTATTTTCTTTCGTAATGTGTTTACTTCTACATTTATTTGACAATATGAGGTATGCAATATTTGTACAATTAGTTTCATATTGTCAGTTTCTTGGTTAAGGTTTAATATAATATCTTGCAAACGAGAATTATCTACCTTCAAGATTTGATTCTCTTCTTTTGTTTGCAAAAAAATAGTTTCTCTTTCTCGGTAGTCAGTAAGCAAACCATTCAACATATTTTCCAAACAATGGATTTTTTTCATTGAATTACTAATGCCATAACTTTTCAATCTTTCACAATAACCCAATAGACCATTGTGTCCTTCACACAAAAACAGTATGAGTTGTGTGACCGATTTAAAATTTGGATGTTGCATTGAGCTTGGATCGATTGGATACAAACTTCCATCAACCCATAGATCACAATGTTTCCTGTCTTCCGTCCTTTGGTGAGCTGGTAAGGTGGATCCTTTCAGATTTTTTCTCGACAGTGGAGCATATTCATATGGAGATGATATTTAGACATCTTAATAATTGATAGACTAATCTAGTAGAAAACCAACTTGTTATATATCTTGTAAGCTATTAAAACTCGTCTTAATTAAAAAAAAATTAATTGGAAAAGTTTGAAATGACTTTGGCGCTCTTTTTGATCCATCACACTCCATGTTTCTTGCCTGATATGCAAAATCAATGCTTCGCAGTTATGAGCAAAATAAGCAAAATATTTTTTCAATAGATGTGTGTTGAAATCACAAATTTTTGAATTGCAAAAGTTTTAAATAACCTTACCGCTCAATTTGATTCAACACACTCCGTATTTTCAGAATTGCAAAAATTTAGATTCACGTTGGCGCTCATTGTGATCCAAAATATTCAAAGTTTGTTGCCATGATTTTCAGATCGATAAGACTGTTTTTCATTGATGTGAACGCTTTGAGTAGATGGAAAGAAAATTTTGATGTGCAATACGATTTGCATTTACATGAGAAGTTATTTTAGTTAATGGTAGAAAATAGAATCTTGAAGTATGGACCCCATGCATTGCGGCTACCCAAATTCCAGTTAACTACATACGTTACTAGTGAGGTCAAGTCATCGGAGTTGTGCGGGCAGACCAAAAACTCGGTCGGAGTTTTAAAATCTGACAATTTTCTCTCTCTTACGTGGCATTTCTTAGACAGCCCTTTTGGGCCTTGGAACTCCTGTAATGACTCTCGCAGTTTTCTGGCCTTTAAGCTCCTTGTTCTCCCACATGGTAAAGATTTTATTTTGAAGCTCCAAGATCTTTCCAGTGCGGAAGGCTAGTTGGAACAATGGATCAAACCGTCTTAAACCGTCTGACTTCTCTGACTCGTCAATAAAGACTCCAACTTCAAGCAAACAGATTCTCTTGAGATTTATATCAAGCTTCCCATATTTAATTATATGGTCTTAGAATTCGTGATGGGAAAACCTTATTTTCTCAATAAATGACATTTTTGTTCGATAATCATTATCATTATTATGATCCCA
Source organism: Diphasiastrum complanatum (assembly GCA_029204225.1). NCBI lineage: Eukaryota > Viridiplantae > Streptophyta > Lycopodiopsida > Lycopodiales > Lycopodiaceae > Diphasiastrum > Diphasiastrum complanatum. The sequence continues at coordinate 37,362,626 of CM055101.1, forward strand.
AGCTAAAAGTTTTTCTTCTTCAATCGTTAACCCTGCAAAAATCTTGCAATCAACAAAACCAAAAACCATGGAGGTAGGGTACATGTCCATCAATTGTCTACGAGCCTCTGCGGAATGCAACCCACCAATTACAAAGTAGTTATAATTCATTTCTTTTTCTTCCTTGAAGTCTTTCTTGGCTGGGCATTCTGTAGGATCCACTAAAATGATGAACGAAACTACAATGGCATGAGCATTAAGTTTAGCAAGGTCTTCATCTTAAATTTCCATAAATGATAATTGGATCCATTCAGCTTGTCTCTGATAAGACCGACTTTACTTTGAGAATCCATCTAGAACTTTAGTGTAATGACGTTAAGAGAGATACCGTGCTACGCTACAATTGAAAATCAATTCTCTGATACCGAAATAATTTGATTCAAATTGAAGGACAATTTGATATCATGAAAGATATCAAGTATAAGAGCTTGCGCTCTGATATAGTATTAGGCCTTGAAGAGGAATCAACGCTCTAATACCATGTTGGAAAGAGGTATGTGTTGGGGGTATTCCCAACAAAGTGTAAATAAATAAAATCATCCAATAAAATGTGTTGCGAGGGCATGGCATCTTGTGCGCGTAAGCCCATGGCCCAATGAGCACGCAAATAAAGTTGTAAATAAAATAAACTTGACTTGGGCCTTGGAATTAAAATAAAAGTAGAGGCCCAAAGTCATTTTTAAACTTAGAGATTACTTTTTAGAGTTGGGTCCAAATTGGGACTCACATGAATCTTGTGATTACCAATGTACTTTTTGTGGACCATTGGATCAAGTTGGGTCAAAGATGAATGGATAGGATCATTATGAATATTAGCCAATAGGATTGAGGCAAGGGCCTTCTCCATTTTATAAAAAGACACCATTTGTACACTATTTTGATGCTTAATGAGAAGGAGGAAACTCTACCAATTTTGGAAGAGAAGCATCCTCATTTGCAATTCAATGCTTGCTATTTCTCTTGTTGTTTTCAATTGCTTTCAAGTTCATGCTTTTTGGTTTCAATAGTTTATGTTTCTCCTTTAGCAAGTATAATGTGCATTTGAGCTAACCTCCATCGTCCCTCTATCTCTCTCTTCTATCTTCTTTTCCCTCCATCTTTTCTAATCATCCACTTGCTTTCACCTATAAACATGATGAATGTTAGTGTAGAGGAGTAGAGTTAAGGGAAAGTAGTGTTAGTGGTGAGTAGAGTTAAGGGAGAAAGTAGAAAACTAACTAAAAATAGCATCTACGCATAGTTAGATACCTATCCAGTGATCTAACCCTTGTTGACGGGCGGGAGGGCTATACTACGCAAGATCTTTGACCCTACAATGGCGCCGTTGCCGGGGATAGATTTCTACTAACTAGTTTAGCTGTATTTTAGCTATTTTCTTGCTTTTTAGAGTAGTTTTAGATAGATTTTTTTTAGAGTTAGTTTTCTGTATTTTTTTTGTGTTTGGACTATTCACAACTAGCTGAGGAGGTGTGAGAGGGTAGACGAGGCCCTGAACAGCCTTGAAGGGCTTGAAACCCAAACCAAGCAGTCAAAAAACCCAAAAAACACACCAATCTGCATTTTGGAGGGGAAAAGAGCCTAACATCTCATCAGATTTTTATATCTCTAGAATCAGTGACAATTAACCCTTGCATGACTAGTAGCAGCTCTAGGGTACTGTCCCAGACTTGCATAGAAGCCTGCGAGAGTTAGTTCCAAGCAGATTGTAAAAATCAGAGAAAAACCATAAAGAATTTAAAAAACCCTTGAAAAAATCCAAAAAAAATTCAAATCTTCATAAGAACTCTCGTAGAGCCCTCTGAAGTTCCATCTCAGTGAGACCAGGACACAGAGAAACTTGCGAGAGTTAGTTTGATGTCTAAGTGTCTATGCGAGAGTTTTCAGTGAAAAAAAGGTGAAAAAGTACCAGTGAACCCTCGCAGACACCAAAATTTTCAGTTCCAATGGTCAAGAACTCTTGCAGAGGATTCTGAAGTTCCATCTCTGTGAGACAAGGACACAAAAGAGCTTGCAAGAGTTGGTCTGATTTCAATGAGCAGAAAATTGGATTTAAGTGCAAAAAAATCACTAAAAAGTGAAGATCCAGCAAATCCTTCTAGTAAGAACTCTCGCAGACCCTCTCAATCAATTCAAAATGTCAATTTACATCAGTGATGAAGCTTGCGATAGTTAGTGTGAAGATCTGGTGAAGATCAAGCCAGAAAAGTGGTTTTGAACCCTCGTAGATAGTGAAATTTTTACTTCTTGCGAGAGTTAACTCTCGCGGAGAATTCTATAGTGAGATCTGACCCAGATCTAGCTACTGTGAGCCTTGCAAGAGTTACTTCCCAGAGATATGAAAGATATCAAGTTTTTTACCTACAAAAATAGCTAAAGAATCCTTGCACAGCCAACTCTTGCACAATAGAACCCTCGCAGACTAGATCAGTGGAAAGATCTGCGTCAGATCCAGCTACTGTCAAAATCTCAGATCAATCAGTGCAAGGAGTAACTTAGTTATCAAAGAAAAACCACCGTAAAGGGCCTAGAATTTACTTTCGGCCGATCAGATTGACCAGATCCTTAGAGATCCAGACTGCATCCTACTATATAACAAGATCCAATCACTTTGGAACCCACCATCAGATGAATTTAAGATCAGGACGATCAATAGCACGAAGGATAGCAAATCAAGCACCACACCTTCCCAGATTAGCAGCTGTGCAACAAGAGGCAGAACCGGAACTAGCACCAATGGATTCAATGGGCCAACCCATACCCAATCGCTCCCTTGCAAGCAGTCCATAGAGCACCATGGATGGAAATACCAAAATACGATGGATCATCAGATCCCATCCGATTCCTCCAGATCTACGAGCAAGCCTGTGAAATCTATGGTGAACAGACACTTGCGGAGAAGCTGATGTTGTTCCCCATGTCCTTATTGGCAGTGGCTCAGGATTGGTTTTTCAACCTGTCAGAGGAAGAAAAATCTACCTAGGAAGCGGTTAAAGCGGCTCTCATTACGCGCTTTAAACCAAAAAAGTTTTTGGAAGACTTGTTTCTCCTGCTGAGCAAAGTCAAAATGGGAAAATGAGAAAGGGTCAGGGACTATATTGAGCGGCTCAAACAGTTACGATCCGAGTGTGGTTCATAGCCGGACTACCACGAAGCATCAGAAGAGAACTGAAACGACGGGAGCAGTACACTACTCTGCAAGAAGCTATGGAAGATGCCATCAAGGAAGAGGATGAGGGATCTGACGACGAATATCCATCCACCCACACCCCTACTCCCTCGTTAGCATCATCATCATCAACCGCATCTACACTATCCACAAAACTGTTGTTGGAGCAAATGACAAAATTACACAAACAGCAGATGGAACAACTTACGGCGTAGTTTGACCAGAAACTGAAGGCCTTACAGGGAGCTGTAGTAGTAACGCCACATCAACCAAAACCAAACCAGCTATAGTATCCAAGACGGAAAAATTTATGGTGTTCAGTGTGCACGCAAAACCATACAGCCAACGAGTGTCCAGTCCTAAAGCAAAATCTGAGACTGATACATAGATTCTGCCATTTGTGCAATGCAACATCACACGATACGACATTTTGCCCATTCAACCCCCGGATTGTTCAACAGAAGAGAAGTCCTTATCAGACTTCAAGGGGCACCTAACGTGGCACCAAGGTACGACACACCAAATCAACCACAGCATATGGCCTTACCTGATCCACCAGGGCCAACGAATCAACAAGTGGCCTATGTAAACCTGACAGCAGCGGAACCAGAGATGCAAATGCCACCTCAACCTGAGCAGCAGCAATGGTACGGACCGTAAAGATAGCGGACATGCAGTTTGTGATTACTTTTGTAGTCATGGATATATCTGAATCTCCATCTGCATACCGTGTTTTACTAGGAAGACCATGGTTGAGGACTGCACAAGTAGTACACAACTGGGGTACGCAGAAACTCACCTTTGAGAGTAGAGAGCAGGCTGTAAAGGTTGATCCAACCACATGGGCGGTGAAACCTATTGCACCCAAAGCTAATGACGGATCATCCACGACAAATCACACGATTGATCGCCCAAGGGCAGCCAAGGGGAGTCACTATCATTCAAAGACGAATGTCGTGATATGGACGGATGCATTAGCAACTATTGATTGCCAGACATGTCAATATGAATCAGATCCAGAACCTAGTACATCTTCACCCAAGTGTTACACTATGGAAACACCCATCACATTTGGGGTGAATATGATAAACGTAGCATGGCTGTCAGCGGAACCTATTAAGAACCCAGTGGACGATAATTTGATCCCTTGGCAACATGATCTAACTTAAGGGATTGAGCTGACTGATGAACATGTCCTACACCGCATGGACCCAGATCATTACAAAATCAGGAAAGTACCAGCTCAACCACCGCAAAAGTTTGCTATGGCAAAGGTCTTAAGGATCGATCCACCCAAGGCACCTGCGAATAAGAAGAATCAGTTGAAGCAGTGCTACAACCAGGTAATCTGTTGGAGTGATCTATCCGATGAGGCGATAGCTACAGTGGATGTGGATATTCGCAACCATGAGGCGAATGTCATGGCAGTTCCGATGAAGGACAACAAGGACGAATCCACCAAGATGACAAAAAAGAGCAAAAAGAAAGTATTGGAGTCCTTGAAGTCAATCAAGTTGGACTCAGATACAGCATCATCTTTTACACAGGTGACAAAAAATCAAAAAATGACCAGTCGGGCTAAGATCAATATGTTGAAAGAGGAATCTCGACGAGCACCAGTTCACGAGATGCCTGAGACTTTCAAGAACTATACCTTGGATGACGTGGTAATCATGATGTCGCAAGCCCAGAGAGAACCCGATCAAAGTCAGGCACCAATGGAACAAATCTTCGAGGGACTTATGCATTACGAAAAGTGTCCTCTACAGGGTAGCTGGCGCCGAAGCCTACAATTTGTTGGACGGCTTCAGCGGCTACAATCAGGTGAAGATAGTCCCCCAGGACCAACACAAAACAACATTCACAATGGAATGGAGAACCTATGCCTATAAAGTGATGCCATTTGGACTTTGCAATGCCCCAAGCACTTTCTAGCGAGTCATGCAGATGGCATTCAAAGATTATCTGCAAAAATTTCTGGAAATTTTCTTGGACGATCTGTGCGTGCATAAACACTTATCCAACTTGGAGAAGGTGTTACAAAAATGCCATGAATACCATATCTCCCTGAATCCAAAAAAATGTCAATTCTGGATGACACATGGCTTAATTCTCGGCCATATAGTGTCAAGACACGGGATCGCCACAGATCTATCTAAGATCAGGATCATTGTTGATCTACCACCACCAGGGACGATCCGCGAGGTCTACATTTTCATAGGTCATGCTAACTATTATAGGATCTTCATTCTTGATTTTGCGGAGTTAGCCCGACCAATTTACAAACTCACAACGGATCCACATTGGAACGAGGAAGCCCTAAAGGCTTTTCAGAAACTTAAGGATGCATTGGTTTCAGCACCAATATTATGCCCACCCAATTGGTCCATTGAGTTCCACGTGCATACGGACACATCGAAGTATGCAGTTGGAGCAGTCTTAACCCAGCCAGGTGAACACAAAAAAGATTTTCCAATCTGATTTGCAAGTCGACAGCTTAGTGATACCGAAATGAATTATACAACCACAGAGCGGGAAGCACTAGCAATGATCTATGCGGTTAAGAAATTTTGACACTACTTGATGGCCACACATTTTGCTTTTTATACGGACCATCAACCCTTGCTCTATCTCGTTAATAAAACTTGCAACACTGGAAGCATCACCAGATGTCTACTTCTGCTATTGGAGTCTGATTTTCGGATAGTAGTTCGCAAGGGAAAACAAAATTACATGGCAGATCACGTGTCACGAATCAAAGGGGAGGAGATTGCAACCCAATCCAACGATGAGCTGGCAGATGTTGCCTTGTTTTACATGGACACAGTACCAGAATGGGCTGCTGACATTGTTGAATATCTAATGCGGGGCCAACCAGACAAATCTCTACCAAAGGCGGAACAGCGGAAATTGATCTTAAAGACTAGACCTTATCAGCTGATTGCCGACCAGTTGTATCAAAGAGGTCCAGATGGAATTCTTCTGCGGTGTATTCTTTCTCATGAGGCCACCCAGATCATTTCGCTTTCACATGAAGGCATGGGTGGGGGCCATTTTGCATTTGACATTATAGTTCGCAAGATCCTGCAACCAGGATGTTGGTGGCCAACAATTCATAAGGATACGGAGGAATACTTGAAAAAGTGCGATGTGTGCCAAAGGGCAAGGAGACCAACGAGCTTGAACTATGTTCTATTGCACCCAGTCTTAGCCCAAGCACCATTCAAAAAATGGGGATTGGATTATATCGGTCCCATTCACCCTACAACAAGGAGTTCCCAGGCTCGATACATAATCGTAGCCACAGACTACCTCACCAAATGGGTCAAAGCCAAGGCAGAAAGAGTAGCTGATGCTAGGACCACTGCGAAGTTCCTTTATGATAATATCATTATACGCTTCGGATGCCCGGTGGAGCTAGTCAGCGACTGCGGAAGCCATTTCATCAACAAGACCATCAAGGTTCTGTTGGAGGAATTCTTCGTGATCCACAGAACCAGTACGCCTTATTATCCTCGTGGTAATGGGAAGCAGAATCATCCAATAAGATCATGTGTAGTGTGCTCACGAAAATAGTTGAAACTAGCAGATCGGATTGGGAACATAAGTTGCGTGCTGCACTGTGGGCATTCAGGACAACATATAAAGGAAGCACTGATCAAACGCCCTTCCAATTGGTATATGGTCAGGATGATGTAATGTCAGTAGAATTTTTAGTTCCTTCATTAAGGATTGCCACTCCGCAATATCTTAATGAGTTCAAATCTCTACAACTACGTCATGAAGCTCTACATAAACTCTGTGAAACACGCTTACTAGTTGTGCACGCACTGGCAGTTGAAAAGGAAAGACGCAAGGCATGGCATGATCGCATGTTACAAAAGAAGGATCTTCACTTTGGAGATTTGGTCCTGATGTATAAAACCAAGGCGATCAAGGAAAAGTTAAAATTCACAGGTGAAGGTCCGTATAGGATCAAGGAAACTCTTAATCATGGAGCCGTGAATCTGGAAAAGCTAGATGGGACACCATTCGATACACCCATCAACGGTAGCCGGTTGCACAATTACTGGCCACCGTAGTAAGATAGATCCAAATTGGCGATGGCACGTTATGAAAGCTATTCTACTAAACCATCACCGCTAACAAGGTCAAGCCAAATCAAGCTAGATCCATCCAGATTCAGCCAGATCTGGCAAAATCGAAAAAATCCATCAGAATCCAAGAACGATCCAGATCCATATAGGATCAAGAAGGAAGCAGATCATCAGACTGACTGATGGATCTACTACCAAGTATCCATCAGAACTTCCAGAGAACCACCAACAGTCAGATCAAGCATGGATGAAGCTGATTACTAGTTTACAAAAGTTAAAAATCAGAACATCTCGGGATCTCATCTAAAAACAATCTGAAAGAGCATGATTTTTTGAGATCCCCTGGGAGATAGCTCTTGAAAGTTGGACAGTCACCAGATCTAACCCAGATGCATCCATGAAAATCTCTGCAAGAGTTCCTGATGGAGGAATCATCATTTTTTAGTGTATGCGAGAGTTCCTGATGGAGGAATCATCATTTTTTAGTGTATGCGAGAGTTCCTGATGGAGGAATCATCATTTTTTAGTGTATGCAAGAGTTCCCAGAAGCTGAATTTTCAGAACCCTCGCAGAGCCTCAAGGTCATCTTACCAACCCTTGCAAGGTGCCTAATGACCGAGATAAAACAACTCTTGCTTAAAAAATTCACACTTGGACTCTTCAGCGTAGAGTAACTCCCGACGGAGTTTCATCAAGACGATCTTTAAGTGTTCTACGTGTTTCACCAAGGATTTATTATAAACAAGAATATCGCCTAAGAATACAACCACAAATTTCCCCAAATATGGACGAAATAAATCATTTATCATTTGTTGGAACGTTGCTGGAGCATTCACTAATCCAAATGGCAACACTATAAATTCATAATGACCAAATCTAGAACGAAATCCTGTCTTTTGGACATCTTCTGACTTAATTCTTATTTGATGGTACCCGGTCTTGAGATCTATCTTGGTGAAATATCGTGCTCCACCCAAGCGATCTACAAGGTCATCCATCCTGGGTGATGGATATTTATTCTTTGTAGTCACTTTATTAAGGCCCTTGTAATCCATACACATCCAAAAACCTCCGTCTTTCTTTGCTTTAAGAAAAATAGAAGCGCCCCATGGTGATTTACTAGGTTGTATATGTCCCATCCTCATATAGTTTTCTACTTGATTTGAAATCTCTGTCTCCTCTTTCTAAGAGAACCTATAAGGTTGTCTAGAGACAGGTTGACTTCCTAGAATTATCTCAATCATGTGGTCTACTAACCTAGACGGTGGTAATCCATAAGGTAATTCAGTTGGAAAAACATCCCTAAATTCATTTATGATCTGTTCTTTCACTGCTTGTTCATGATCTAAATTTACTGAGTTAAGAATTGCTGAGAATTCACAACCATTTAGATTCATTTCAGGAACATCCACAACTAGAATAACATAAATTGAAAAAACTTCATACTCAGAATAATCCAATACTTCCATTTCATTAACTATAGAAATATGATCCAACAGACGTACAAAATTACTGCCAAATAATGTAACTATCTTATCACCCTCCTTGAAAGTGAGAACATGTTTCTCAAAATGAATTAACAGAGAAGGCGAGTTACTAAATAGCCATTAGTAACCTAAGATTAAATCAGTATGAGCTAGGTCTAAAACATGAAAATTAACTAATTTTGTGTGTCCTTGCATCAAAACTGGGAGCTTTGGGACTTTTACGTTCCAAGTCTCCAACTCTGCTCCTGAAGCTAGATAAACTTTATATCTATCATTGCTGACATCAGTTTTCAAGCTGAGTTTCTGCATAAGACGAGAATTAATGAAATTATGAGTTGAACCACTATCCAATAAAATACTCGCTTCTTGATCTTTAACTGTGCCAATTAAATGGAAAAGTTTATTAGGCAAGAAAGAAGTAGTACTAAAAGAACAGTCACACTCACAATCAGTCCGGTTTATTTTCAAAGTCTTACCATTGCCTCCTGGGATTTCAATCATGTGAGCAGACATTTTCTTCTTTTCTGGACAAAATTTCATCATATGTCCAGACTTCTTACAGACAAAACATAAGTTTTTTCTTTTAGCCTTTTTCCGGGACACAAATTTCTTGAATCTCTTCCTCTTCGACTTCCTGGGTTCCGATGTTGCTTGATCCAATTCGTCAAAGTATTTTGCTTGGTCTGGACCGTCCTTATTAACCTTCTTGGTTTTCAAAGTGGTTGGAATTTGTGCAAACTGCTTCATGGATGCCACCACTGTGGAATCATATGCTTTCGCAATCCGAAACGCATCCTCAAGGCTTTGAAGCACATTTCGCCTATATTTGTTCTGATAGTCGGCTGGCAAATCTAGGAAAAACTGCCATAATGCCAACTCTATTTCATAGGTCCATGAATTCTTGGATTTAAGAGTCTAAACTCTTTGTACCCATCTTGTAGTTCACGAACTTCAGGTAGTAGTCCACGTCATCAGCAATTACGAAAGCTTTCTTGAAAACTTCCGCAAACGCATCCCAAGTAGTTGGCTTTACCGATAAATCTTGCCACCACGATGACGCTTTGCCTCGTAAGAACAGCACGACACTTTCGATTTTCTTCTCATCAGGAACACCGTGTAGATTGAAGTAACTATTCCACTTGGCCAGCCAGTCCTCGACGACCTCAGGTTTCTTCTCTTTCTTCTCGCCCGCATAAACCTCTGGTTGAAAACCGAGATTGGGTGAAGACATCAATTTGACTTGATTCAAAAGGACCTCCATTTGCTGATCTCTCATCTGATTACGATTATTCATATCATTGAGTGCCATACTCAACTGTTGATAGACACTTGCCATGTCAGTCTGCCACCTAGGACTCACACGTACGAGTTCAGAACAGCCAATTAGGAGGGCGCACAAAATTGGTCAATTTTTGACACTTTTTGACTTCCTACAAACCCAATTGCTGAAATTCTTGGCTCTAACTTCTTAGACAGCTTCAAAAGACTACGATTCATCTTTTTCTAGCTTCCATTGATGTTTTACAACCTCCTACCATCCAATTTTATGAAAAAATAAAAGCAAAAATCATGAATTTTAGCCCTTTCTAGGTTTTTTCACCATGCCCAATTGGAAATTAATGGCAAGAACGTTTTCCAAATCTACATGCAATCCAAAATATAGAGTTACAACCAATCAAGTGATCGGATCTTGCTAACTTCTGAATTCTACCCTCCATTTTGTGCCAAAATCAAGAAAAACAAGCCAAATTTGGCCACAAAAGAGCCTAGAATCCAATGACATGGGAAGATCCAACATGCAAACTGAATTTCAGCTATTTCAAAGTGAATTAACTTGCTAGAAATTTCAGATCCTTCACTAGTTTTGAGCTACACATGCTAAAACTCCAAAAAAGACACCAAAATTGATTTCCTAGCACAATTCTCCATAAACCACAATGAATTTGAGAGAGATATGGAACATGCAAATTGAATTTGGAAAGATCCACCAACTTGCAACCTTGCTCCTATCCTTGGATGAGAATACTTGTTGAATACCACCAAGCTCCAATGAAAAGCACCACCTCTCCAAACTTGTAAGCCTTGCTCTGATACCACTCTAAGGGAAGCTCCTTAGATCCTGCTTACAAATCCTAAACACAAAGGATAACACACTGTGGAGAAACCACCCAACCAAGTAGAAGCATCCAATCAATCTCTAGAAGTCTCACCCCAAGCCAAGGAACAAGAAGCATGAATGTAGAGTGAGAGTCTGGCAATGAATCAAGAACCAGAATGTGTAGTAGGGCAAGTTTGGTCCTCTTATATAGAGCCTAATGCATCCTGGGCACTGAGCCATGCATAGCCCTATGTTTCCTATACATAGATTCACCTAGAGTAGAGTCCTATGCATGGACCAACTATTCATAGAATTGTTATTGATAACTCTACACATGCATACATTGTCTCATACCTTGTCTAAACTCCATTTAGTGTGTTATGGGCCTCACAAGGATATTAGTTACTTTCGGGTCACGTCCAGTATGACATGGCATAACTAACAGCTTGTTTCATTGGAGTACCGTGTATCCAAGACTAGGAGTATACTATATCCTATGTACTATGTGAAAAATACAGATCCTAAGTGGATCTAAACTCCAAGATCATTGGCTTGAATGCTTGCACTCCAAACTACATAAGCTAGGAATTGGCAACACATTCTATGCTACCTAGAATGCAAAGAACTTGATCAAAAAGCATTTATCACAAATGGAAACTTCCATAAACATCAAGTGCGGCCCAAAATAGCATTATACAGTCCATAATACATCAGCCTACCACTTTTGGAAAGCACCTAAGATCATACACAATAGCTTGAAGACAATACACACAACAATGCTCTCAATGGAGGAAGAAACAATGACAATGATCTATTGATCTCAATGAAGCATACAAAAGGTTTCTCCAACCTGTTCTCCACGACTTCCCTACTATTTATGGATGAGGAAGATGACTCTCTCTCCTCTCTCTAGAAGGTACTTGACCCTAGATATTCCCTATATAGGAAAAATAGCTAAAAATGGCTTATATGACCAAAATACATCAAAATGGTCTCATTTTGAAGGGTATGAAGTTTGACACTTCATCATACTGAAAAAATACAGTAAATAAAAACATTGTGGCCTGGTTCACACGTGCAAAACTCCAGAACCAAAACTATTTACAATTTTAGCCAATTTAGGTCTCAAACTAGCTAGGAAATGTTGACAATTTTCACACTCCCTCTTCAACATTGGATGCTAGTTTCAACATAGTCTTTGAGCACATTCCAAGATTAGATCTATGCATTAAATATAGGTCCTTTCCCAATGGTTTGGTGAAGATATCAGCCACACACTCCTTTGAAGAGACATGTTGAAGCTCCACCTCTTTGGCAATGACTTGATCTCTCACAAAATGGTGAGCAATCTCAATGTGCTTGTTCCTTGCATGAAAAACAGGATTGCTTGCCAAGCTTTGGGCTGAAAGGTTATCACAAAGTATGATTGGAGTCTTCTCTGGTTCCAGCAAGTGAAGATCCAATAACATCCTCTTGATCCAAAGAATCTCCTTGGTGCATGTTGTTAATGCCTTGTACTCGGCTTCGGTGGAAGATAGAGAGATAGTTGGTTGCTTCTTTGATAGCCATGAGACCACTCCATCTCCAAGATAGATTGCAAAGGCACTTGTTGACTTCCTATCCATTTGATCACCTGCAAAATCTGAATCTGAAAATCCACAAAGGTTAGGTGTAGTACCTCCATACAAGATGCCAAAATCTCTAGATCCCGAGATGTATCTAAGTACTCTCTTTCCTAGCTTCCAATGAGCCTCACTAGGATCTTGCATAAATTGACTTAGTTTACCAACCACAAAGCTTAGATCAGGTCTTGTGATGGTTAACCATATAAGAGATCCTATTAGCTTTCTATAGAGAGTAATGTCCTTGAAGGATCTTTCATTACTTCTTGTAGTTAGCTTTACATTTGATTCCATAGGAGTAGAAACAACTTTACAATCTTCCATATGAAACCTTTTTAGAATAGAGTTAACATACTTTTCTTGACATATGAATGTAGATTTAGAAGTTCTAATAATCTCTATTCCTAAGATATAATGAAGTTTACCAAGATCTTGAATTTCAAACTCTCTTTTGAGTGCCATCTTGATTTCATCTATATCTAGATTGTTACCACCACTTAAGATAATGTCATCAACATAGATCAAAAGTAAAGTGATATCATTTTCATTCAATCTAAAGTAGAGAGAATGATCATACTCACTCATAACAAAGTTTTGAGAAAGTAAGAAGGAATTGAGCTTAGCATACCAACTCCTTGGTGCTTGCTTTAGCCCATACAAACTCTTTTGGAGATAGCACACATGATTAGGCTCATCATGTGAAACATAGCCCTCGGGTTGCTCCATGTAAATATCTTCTTCAAGATCACCATTCAAGAAGGCATTAGTAACATCCATTTGCCACATATCCCAATCATAAAGAGTTGCAAGAGAGATTAGGATTCGAATAGTTACCATCTTTGCCACGGGTGCAAAGGTCTCATCATAGTCAATACCATATTCTTGAGCATACCCCTTTGCCACCAACCTTGCCTTGTACTTGTTGATTGATCCATCTTGATTTGTCTTGATCTTGAAGATCCACTTACAACCAATTGCCTTCTTGTCCTTTGGAAGCTTTACCAACCTCCATGTGTTGCTTTTGATGAGTGCTTGATGCTCATGATCCATGGCTTGGATCCATTCCTTCTTTTGAATTGCTTCACCTACACAAGTTGGTTCATCAAAAGAGGTAAGAAAAGCAAAGTTAGAGTTGTCCACCACTTGCTTTCCTTTTTCATCATAGGTTAGCCTTGATGGCTTAGCCCTTTGCCTTTGAGTCTTCCTTGAAGTTTGCTTTGGAGTGGCATCTCCATCTTCATCCAAGACATCTTGCACATCATGATGATTAGTAGGCACATCAACATCAACATCAACAACATTGGAAACATTCTCTTCATGAAAGATGACATCCCTACTTATGACAACTTTCTTTGTAGAAGGAATGTACACTTTGTAAGCCTTGCTTACTTCACTATAGCCAACAAACACACCCTTCTTTGATGAAGGATCTTCTTTAGTTCTATCATCAAGTGTGATATTGACAAAACATGTACATCCAAAGATCCTACAATGCTTGACACTCGGCCTTCTACCATAAAGAACCTCATGAGGAGTTTTACCATCCAAGGAAGCACTTGTCCATCTATTACATAGATAGTTAGCACATGCTAAAGCTTCCCCCCAAAAAGACTTAGCAAGATTAGCATGTAGTCTCATTGCCTTGGCACATTCACAAAGGGTTCTATTCTTCCTCTCGGCCACTCCATTCTGTTGTGGAGTCCTAGGACTAGACATCTCCCTCTTAATCCCATGTGCTATACAAAAGTCTTTGAACCTATTTGAGGTGTATTCCCCTCCATTATCAGATCTTAAGCATTTGATCTTTGTATTGAATTGGTTTTCCATTTCATTCTTGAACTTGACAAATGCAGCAAACACTTCATCCTTACTTTTAAGAAGATAGATCCAAGTATACCTACTAAAGTCATCAATGAAAGTTGCATACATCTTTGCCCCACCATTGCTAGTTGTACTAGAAGAATGAATATCAGAATGCACAAGTTGAAAAGCTTCTTTAGATCTAGAAGTAGATCTAGAATAAGCAAGTCTATGAGATTTGGACAAGGCACAATGTTCACAAACACTATTGTTTGCAACAAGACTTTTAGGGAGACCAAGAACAAGCTCTTTCTTTGCCATTACCTCCAAAGATTTGAAGTTGGGATGGCCCAACCTCTTGTGCCAAACTTCTTGGTTTGTCAATTGCTCCCTAGCCATACATCCTTCATGATTAGAGATCACACATGCATCAAGCTTGAAAAGTTTACCATGCCTCCTACCTTGAGCAATCAAGGATCCACATTTACTTATCAAACATGCATCTCCAATGAACTCCACATCAAGTCCTTTGTCAATCATTTGACTTACACTAAGCAAATTCTTAGTGATTGAAGGAATGTACAAAACATTTTCAAGATTTGCTTTCCTATTTGTTGAAAGGGAAATAGGAATAGTGCCTATGCCTTTGATGTCACATTGACCATCATTTGCAGTGTAGATGATGTTACCTTCTCCCTCATAAGACAATAAGGATGTAAAGTATTCCTTATGTCTTGTCATGTGAGATGAGGCTCCACTATCAATCCACCAAGGATCATTATCATCTATGTTGGCTAACAAACTTGAAGTCATAACAAGTGATTCACATGTGTTATGTTCTTCCTCATCTATTGTAAGATTTCTTTGCCTCTCTCCTTGCTCTCTTTTCTTCTTATAACATTCATTTGCAAAATGACCTTTTATCCCACAATAAAAGCACTTGAACTTTGACTTATTGTTCTTAGTAGAAGAGGAAGAGGAAGAGTGATCATCATGATCAAAGTTACCACCTTTGGACCATTTCCCTTTGCCTTTACCTTTGCCCTTGAATTTGCCTTTTGTGAAGAAAGCCTCTTCACCTCCACCTTGCAAGGATGCACCATCAAGCTTTGATTGCAACCTATGTTCTTCAGCCAATAAGATTTCTTGCAAGTCAACCACACTTGGCAAGACTCTTTGAATGGCAAAACTTTGCACAAGGTTAGCATGTTCATTTAGCAAACCATTCAACATAACTTGGACTATTTCACCATCTTTTATGTTCTCATCAATGCATGCTAAATCATCACTTAGGGACTTAACTCTCAAGATAAATGCATGAGCACTTTCACCCTCTCTTTGCTTACTAGAAAATATTTGTCTCCTTAGGGTCAATACCCTAGATGTGGACTTTGATTCAAAGAGCTTCTTTAAGGCATTCCATGCCTCACTTGCACTTTGACACTTTCCAACTTCCTTGAGAAGTTCATTTGTAACATTCATTTTAATGATATGAAGAGCCCTTTTGGCCTTCTTATCAAACCTTTGTTGCTCTTGAAGTGTGAGAGGTCTCTCTTCAATTTCTGCAACTATGTCCATGAGTTCATTCAACTCAAGTAAGGACTCCATCCTCACTTTCCAAGTAGAGTAGTTTGATGAACTCAACCTTTCACTAGACTCTAGCATGATCCCACCATTGAAAGCCATGATTCTAATGTTTCTTCAACTTTTAGGTTCTATCCTAAAGCACTTAGCACTCACTTTTCTCTCAACAAATGATAGATAAAGAGATCTATGAAGATTTAGGACCCTAAAACACTTCTATCTTGAACCTAGATGGTTTCCAAGCATAGAAAGGAAGATTGAAACACATGCAACACTTTGCACACACTAAGAATGGATTACAAAATCAAACCAACCTGAACACACTCTTGCTTAAGCTCTCAAACTTTCCAGCAAGTGACCAAATCAAGTTATGGTGTGAAGAGTTACTTGCATTCTTAGAAAATACCCAAAACTAGGATGCCAAGATTACCTAGTAATGAACAAACTTGATCAACATATGATCAACACACTAAGATATTGATTCAACCTGTAAAACCACATGTAAACCACACTTCTAAAAGTTTATAAACTCCAGCAAGTGATAAATACAAGATTTAGAGGTGAATGAATGAGCACACTTAGTGAATCACAAGACTAGCTTCACTATCTTGTCAAATCTTGGTGTTTAGATGTAGATCTAAGATCACTTCACATGAGAATGTTCCTCAACCTGTTAAGAACCTGAAAACACACTTGCATAATGGTTAACACCTTCCAGCAAATGCTCCAATCAAATTACATAAGGAGAGTTACTTACATGCTCAACAAAGTACACCAAAATTTATGCCAAAATTGATGACAATCTTTACAATATGCTCTTCACAATGGAGCTTACAATATGTTCACCCAAAAAAGGGGATCTTTCATCCAAATGGGAGCTTTGCTCAGCCTTTAGGAGAATTACAACTCACTCAAAAGAGCATTTGTCATCCACTTAAGGAGAAGTTTCATCCACTTAAGGAGAGTGTTCATCCAAGAATGGAGATTGTCAACAATAGGATTGAAAAGAACATTGTTAGTATTGAATATGCACAAGCCTCACAATCACAAATGATTAGGTGTTATGATCTGATCCAAAATAGTTTCTTTTCAGCCTCTGATCTTCAATAGACCTGAAATATGCTTTTGATCCACAAGTTCAACTCACAAAACAAAGGTTAGTAAGATTTGATCAACAAAGCAATGCAAAATCATGCTAGAACTTGATCAAACATCCAAATATCACCAAAAATGGAATACTTACTGTAAATAGAAGCCAACCAGCTCTGATACCATGTGAAAAATACAGATCCTAAGTGGATCTAAACTCCAAGATCATTGGCTTGAATGCTTGCACTCCAAACTACATAAGCTAGGAATTGGCAACACATTCTATGCTACCTAGAATGCAAAGAACTTGATCAAAAAGCATTTATCACAAATGGAAACTTCCATAAACATCAAGTGCGGCCCAAAATAGCATTATACAGTCCATAATACATCAGCCTACCACTTTTGGAAAGCACCTAAGATCATACACAATAGCTTGAAGACAATACACACAACAATGCTCTCAATGGAGGAAGAAACAATGACAATGATCTATTGATCTCAATGAAGCATACAAAAGGTTTCTCCAACCTGTTCTCCACGACTTCCCTACTATTTATGGATGAGGAAGATGACTCTCTCTCCTCTCTCTAGAAGGTACTTGACCCTAGATATTCCCTATATAGAAAAAATAGCTAAAAATGGCTTATATGACCAAAATACATCAAAATGGTCTCATTTTGAAGGGTATGAAGTTTGACACTTCATCATACTGAAAAAATACAGTAAATAAAAACATTGTGGCCTGGTTCACACGTGCAAAACTCCAGAACCAAAACTATTTACAATTTTAGCCAATTTAGGTCTCAAACTAGCTAGGAAATGTTGACAATTTTCACATACTAGTCATGGACATAACATCTAATCATTAGTAAATGAAAACACTCCCTCTAGTTATAATCTGAACTTTTCAAAAAAACAATATGAATTGACACATTAATCAAAGGTAACTTCAGTAGCTCAATCATTCCAAGTGCTAAAGCCATTAGAATGTAAATATGATACTAAATTGGCTGATATCTCAAAAAAATGAATTGACTACCTAAAATTTTCTATAGAAACCATGGGAGAAGATGCTCCAAGTCGATGCAATGTATTTTTAAAATTAATTTTTCTTGAAAAATGTGATGTGCCGTATCGAGTTGGACACACCAATTCAATACGTCGCATCACATTTTTAAAAGAGTTTTTTAAAAAAAAAAATTACAAATAAAAATCTGAAAGAAAGGTATTGAGACAGTGTATCAAATTTTTTGTGGAATTCTTTTCGAGTGACCTTAAATTAGAAATGTTAAATGACGTTTTGATACAGTGTATCAAAAATTCGATTACACTTGTCATAATATAAGAAGTATTTCTTGTCTTGGTCTTACCTGTACATCAAAAAAACTTGTTAAACAATATCAACATTGAGATTATGTCAAATGAAATATTGCAATACCGAAAACACTGAAACATGTTTAAATAAAATCATTGAAAGTCATTTCAAATGTGTACTAAAATAAATACACATACACCTACCAATCTCTCGTTGACTCAAAAACAGAAGTGTTTAGGAATATCATATTGCAGCAATGTAAACTCTGATCGAATGTAATCGAGTGTCCAATCTTCTTCCACCTCAATTGTTGTAAAAGTAGAATTATTTTTTCTCACTTGAATTTCTATTTGATCTTGATGATTCACTGTAAAAATCCTGATCCAATGCTTTCCATCCGTTGCCAACTTTGGGCCATCTTCTATAATAAAATGTTAAAAAAGACACTTGTTTTTCTATAAGATATCTATAATTCATTGACGATTTATTAACTATGCACTCAATATTGCCATTACTCTTTTTATCCCAATGATCATCAAGGAGGCTTGATAACATATTGTCTGTTAAATCACTACAAATAAACTTTGTCACTGTTTTACGAATATTACATTCAACAAAAAAATCAACAAAAATTGCAATAGGCAAAAACCAGTGCAATCTATTGTTTTTTGAACCTGTGCTACATTTCATACAGTTTTGAATGTCCATCAAGAATCCAAAAGTGATCTCGTGGAGCGGTTCTTGTATTGCAGAAGACCAATATAAGAATGAATAACATCCATGATGCCGACAAGGGATTGTATAGGTTGTCATTTGATTATGCTTGATAGATACAAATCTGCACAAATCCATAAAACTATATGTCATTTAAATAATTAGATACACGTCTAAATGACTAATGCAAAGTTCAAAGTAAAAAAATTCTCCAAAACTTACAATTGCATTTGAGTCTGTCATTTGAACTTACACCTTCCACTCTGATTTCCTTATGCATGTAGACATGTTGAATCAAGACCTCTGAAATGGATAGACCACCGGGTGAAACTTTAAAGTCTAAAATTTTACCTTTCCAAAAATTCCTATAATCCATATTTGATTTTTTCTTTCCACCAAAAACACCTCTTGAGGAGGGATGCATGAGAACCCAATGAAATTTTCTATAGATATGTGGTATCAAGTCAAAAGCAAGGAGAACACATTAGAGGAATTTTGAATCCAAAAAAGACCCTTTAAGAAATGCCACGTAGATTGAAAAAGTTTATTAATGTAAATTAACAAAATAAATTCATTTTCTGCCCAAATTCTTTTTCATTTTTGCCCACACTAGTTTCGATGCTTAACCATTCTATGTACATTATTGTTTCTAGTTCATTTAAAATAGCATAACTTTTCAACTGTAGCTCCGATTGAGACGAAAATTTTACCGTTGGAAATCGCTCGACGAGAGCTTTCCAATGGTATTTTATGACCTACTTTTGAGCTACTGTTCAAAAGTTATGGCCGGTCAAGAGAGGGTACTTTATCCGCGCACAAGAGAGATATGTGGATTTTTTTTTTTGGGTCTGAAACTTTGACTGGCCATAACTTTTGAACGATAGCTTGGAATAGGCATCTAGGGTACCGTTGGAAAGCTCTCGTCAAGCGCTTTTCAACGGTGTAATTTTTGTCTCAATTGGAGCTACAGTTAAAAAGTTATGTTATTTTAAATGATAATTGCATATCATGCTATGAATAATATGTCATGCCTGCGAACTGCCCCGGCACCGAATTATAGCATTATTAAGAAAACTTTTTTTTTTTCAATTCTAATGAGCTACGTTACGTAGATTTCAAATTTGAGTATTTTAATTGGTCCATGTGTAAGCAAAATTTGAGAAAAAAAAATGTAAAAAGTATCTTTACAAAGGGTCTTTTTTTATTTTAGAACTCCTCTAATGTCAACCTACTTGTGTAGATGAAGCAAGGAACAAAGAGGAGTGGATCCAAGCAATGGATCTTGAGTATCAAGCTCTTATGAAGAATGAAACATGGAGATGGTGGAGTGTGAAAAGTACAGTACTAAGGACCATAAATGGATCTTTGAATGATCCACAAGGTGATTGTATGTTTGTTAAACAATCTATCAGAAACTAGTCATCAGAAAACAAGATCTAGTTTAGCAGCTTGATAGGAAACAAGTAGAGACAATGAAAGCATTGATCAAATAGTCTAATCCAACTCCACACATGTGGAAATAAGGCTGTAGTACGGCCTGTAGACAGTGTTTACAAAGTGCCAAAGCTGGGTTTCATTGGAAAAATAGAGTAATCACCATACAATGAGAGGAAACTCGAGTTTCTCCTTAAGGCTCCAAAAAGTTTCTATCTTCTCACTATGGAGAATGGAAATACATAGTAAAACACACTTCCTTTACAAAGTTAGGTGAAAATCCAGCATGTAATAAGGACGTAGACTCCACTTTCTTGCCCTAATGTGAAAACCCTAGTCTAGATCCAAGAGTCATGCTTGGTAGGTGCATGGTAGGTACAAATCTCATCATAAATCATGGTCTAGATCCCTACCAAATAGACACAACCACTCCTCTTGACTCGTGGTAACCTACTTTAGGTGTGTATGTACAAGTGGCACTTTGGCCATTCAAGTAACCAACAAACAATATTGACAAAATGTACAATATTCTACATGGCTAGATTTGCCAATGTAGGCAAATTTTCACATGGAGTTACCTAAGGACAATAAGGCTATTGGATGTAAATGGATCTTGAAGGTGAAGACAAACCAAGATGGATCTATCAATAAGTACAAGGCAAGGTTGGTGGCAAAGGATATGCTCAAGAACATGGTATTGACTATGATGAAACATTTGCACATGTGGCAAAGATGGTAAGCATTTGGGTCATCATCTCTCTTGCTACTTTTTATGGATGGGATTTATGGAAATTGGGTTTAACAAATGAGGCAATATAATATTTTGGCTTTCCAAAAAGCTATATACTATATCTCTCTCTTCATGTGAGGCCGAGTACAAAGCACTCACTACATCTACCAAAGAGGTGCTTTGGATCAAGAGGTTATTAATGGAGCTAAAGTGCATCAAGGAAGATGATCTACCAATGATCAAGTATAATAACATCTCGGCCCAAGCTCTTTCCAATAATCCCATATTTTATGCAAGAAGCAAGCGCATAGAAGTAGCACACCATTTTGTGAGAGAAAAGCTTATTGGAGGAGAAATCTATTTGGAGCATGTCAACTCGTCCTCTTGTATTGCCGATCTACTCACCAAGCCTTTGAGCAAAATTGCTTTCATCAAGCATAGATCTAATCTTGGAGTTATATCAATATCAATGCTTAAATCTTCATAAATAATTTTTCAGGAGTGTGAAGAATTGAAAAAGATTATCTATGTTAGATATAGGGGTCTTATGTTTTTTATATCAAGCATCTAGGTGTAGGATGTTGATAGGAACAAATTTGGCATAGATGGCAAATTATGCATTTCCACTTGTAATGCCACTATTGAGACAAAATAGGGTAAGAGGCTAAACTCATGCCAATTAGAGTGTAGACAAGTGTAATGCTTTTGTTTGATGAATTCTAAGAGGTCCAATAGGATTTAGAAGTGGAACCATGTGAGGTCCAATAGGAATTTGAGGTTTGCTTGAAAATAGTCCAAT
The DNA here is from genome assembly GCA_029204225.1 of Diphasiastrum complanatum. Lineage (NCBI taxonomy): Eukaryota > Viridiplantae > Streptophyta > Lycopodiopsida > Lycopodiales > Lycopodiaceae > Diphasiastrum > Diphasiastrum complanatum. The sequence goes on from CM055101.1 coordinate 37,384,603, forward strand.
AGAATTAAGAGGTGCATGGATCAATGGTCCAATAGGATTAAGAGGTGACAAAGTGTGGTCCAATCATAGTTAAGCATAGTGGTAGCTCGTGGATCTACTAGTATCATTGTACTCCTCATTTTGGATCTAATTGATTTGGAGATTGTGTGGATTTTGAGTGTTATTGGATTTCTAGCTTTGTCTCTCTACCCGAGAGCTCATGACGATTTTCTCTCTCTACCCGAGGAGAGCAGCTTGTTTTTACTTAGAATAATTTTTTAATACTTCCCACATGTGTGAGTGAGAGTTGGAAGTGATTGAATGCATGTAGTAGTGTGTTTTTGCCATAGAATCAAAGATAGATCTTGAATCTCAATCTAGTCTTGATCTTGGTGCATCTACACACCTTAGGAGATCACAAGTACATGTTGTGGACACTCCACACGTGTGAAATCTACATTACCCACTTCTTGAAACTCGTCTGACAAAACTGAAACTCCTACTAATCTCATTTTAATAAAATTCACTAAACTCTCATCTAGCTCTATTGTCGTCACATGTCTGCCCTTTTGGATAACACATGCACTGGTTGTCCTGTTACCACTAAATAAATCCAAAATCCAATCAGCTGGATGAGAAAACATGTCAATCAATTTATTTACAAGTTGTTGTGGCTTTTGGTATTGAGAAGCCACAGAACCAGTCATAGGATTCTTCAACTTTTTTGTCATTGTAGGAGATTCAAAATGATTGTGAAATATTTTTTACAATTGTGTTGTAATGCAGCATTGACCTCTTGCCATCGGTTGAAAAATAGTCGATAGAGAGATATTCAATCTCATTACAAAGGTGAGCACCACAGAATTTCTTACATTTGGCTTGAACCTACAATTATATTAAAAAAAAAGGATTAAGAAATGGTCAATCCAAGTGATAGAAAATGTTCAGAGCAGAGGAATAGCTTATAAATGTGTTTAGACAAAATTAAAACAGTTACTTACCAAATTGCATTCTCGATTCCTGCATTACAAACTTCAAGAAGCGCTTTGTGCACACCAACTTGTTGCCAACTAGAGTGGAATACCATTATCCTCCACAATGGAACTGTGATGACCTCCAGAAAACTAGCAACAACTTCTTTCATCTCAATATATTGAAAAGGACGATCGTCATTCAACGAGTTCGCCAATTTAAAGCCGTAAGGAATGTTTGTGATGCAAAGAGTGTATGGTCTTCTATTCACAAACTTTGTGATTTCTCTTGCATCGCCTTGTTGAATTGTATAAGAACAAGGGGGGTGATCAATAGACTTTGAGACAAATGTCTCCTTTGGATCATCGTCGATGCTCCAGTTCCCAGCTTGATGACTCTCCCTTTGTCTTCTCTCAGCTTTTGCCTTTTGAAGGTGGGTCCTAAATTGCTCAGGAAGCTACCCACTCTGCTTATATTTAGAACTCTAAAAAAATAAGAAATGGCATATATTAAAATGCACCTATACTTAGCATGAATAATGTCTCAGAATCTTAGAATCAACAACTCATGTGAGAATCTTAAGATGAGCATCGTTAAAGCAGTTGAAAAAAATGTTTATCAAAAATCTTTAAGACAAATACTCATGCTCAACATAAATAGTTCTTTTATGAACTGAAAGGTAAGCATACCATGTCTCTAAACAAAATAAAAATCTTTGAAGCTCCTCATCCTTGGAGCTATAAGCGTACAAAGTCTGGCATTCTGCCCAATCTTGACAATTAAGGCTTTTGACTATGGTCTCTTGCACTGTCATGAAAAGTTTATGTCTGAAAGAAAATGATGTTGGTAATTCATCAATTTAATGCTAACTGAAATTAGCAGAGAAATAGACTAAAAACTACCTTTGAAATTCTTGTCCCATTTTTGCAAGACTGAGCTTTCCATCTGCCACTCTTGAAAGGACGCTCACAACGACATCTTGGAAAGGAATGCCTTGCATGTTCTTCCACTCAAATATTCTCATATCCTGAGGGATGGGAGCAAGCATTGGCTGAGTTATTTTTTTCTTCGAAGAGGACACCCCTTTCAGAATCTGTCCCTTAATCTCAAACTTATCCCACTTGTCAGAAACTTTGTCCACAAGATTCCAGATTTGAAACAAAAATTATTGTAAATATCAAATACCGAAAAATTGGAGACAAAAAAATTAATAGATTCACAAAGAATTAAAACTTATGAAAATCACCTGTCCAGTATGGAAGGCTAGCTGAAAAAAATTATCATATTTTGTCAAGGAGGAGGCTGGATTCTTCTTGTCAAAAGGAAGGCTAGTCTCTTGAGCGCAGAGGCACTTTAGTTGTATGTTTGTTTTGTTGCCCTCCCTATGGAGTCTAACATCTCCTTGTGAAAGAATCTCACTCTTTTTATCACAATCATCTTGAGTCTATAGTCTTGATCAATGTTGTGGTCCCAAGCAAGGAGCTTGGCTCCTCAACACTCACGCCAACAAAAACAATGGCACTAACCTGCCTAAATGATAATATATAGGGACATTCCAAACATAGCTCTTTTCTAGTTTGTAAACTATGGATCCTGCCCAAAACAAAAAAATTTATAAGGGATTACTATTGCCTAAATGTGGTCGTTAAATTTTATTTTTAAGTTATGTACATGGGAGTTGTTCGTTTCTCTAACCTCCTTGGGCCTATCACCAATCTAGGTCAATAGGTGGCCTCTCACATTGTTCAATGTCTAATATAAATGTTGTTTTTTGGACTTTTTTGTTTTCATGAATTATTGCTCGAATTTTTGCCACATCTCTGCTGGACACATCAAACTTAATGGTAGCTCCAGGCAGATTCAGGTTGCTTGAAGGAGGAGGGGGGGTTTTTTAAATTCTCGAACCGGTTCCTTTGGGAGTCATCATGGTTTTAAATTTCCTAGCTTTAGTTACTTGAGAGGCTGAAGCATCAATAGACACAGTCTCTAGGGAGCTACGTTTTCTCTTTGGAGGAGAGAGTATTGGTGTATCTTTGGAGGAGTCAAGGGGTATGGAATCCTTTTGCGAGGAAGAGGGCAAGCTCTTGCGAGAGGACATTGATCTTATAGACTTTGGCAAAACAGGGTTGTCTTTTCTCAAGCACCTCAGCTACGATTAAAATTAAAGCTTTCAAGCTCCGAAAAAAGTACAACAATGAAAATGCTTTAGGTAAACCCATGCCCAACATAATGACAGACAAGATTATTCAAAATAATTAGAGTGAAAGAAGAGATATAACTCACAATGGTTTTCAAAGGTTCATCAAAAACGTTTCTCACTATCGCATGCTCACAAAGGCGTATCTTTATGAATCCATTCTCCACTAATAAATAGAAATTTTTGTCAATGGCTTTTATTAAGATATTTGTAAAGTCTAAGTCATCATCTGACACCGTTACTTTGTGAAACACATGACCTTGTACTACAAAAGACAGCCCTTTGCTGGTAGTCTCTATTTTTCAGAGAAAAAGCTCTGTTATTTTCTGTCCCTCACAGCCCTTTGTAAAATAAAACATATGGTTCATCATGTCAACTTTTTGAAGATTCATTGGATTTATTGCTCTCTCGATATGTCGAGCATATGTCGAGAGAGGACTTATGCTCAACATAAGTCCTCTCTAGACCTATGCTCACATAGGTCAAGGAAGAACCTATGCTAAGCAAAGGTCCTCACTCGACCTATATTTGAACGAGGACTTATGCTCAACATAAGTGCTCGATCGACCTAAGCTCAGCATAGGTGTACGCTCGAGCATAAGTTGAGGGAGGACTTATGCTGCATAAGTCTAACTGGGATATATGCTAATGACGTATTAAGATTGGAGCCCTAATGATTTCAAGTTTAGATTCCACTTATGCTAAGCATAGGTTCTACAATGAATCTTCAAACAAATCTAAAGAGAAAAAAAAATTTATTAAAAAAATTCATTACCTCGTAGCAAGAAGCTAAACTTGAAGTCCCCCAATCTATGCTAAGCATAGAAGGTGGTCAAATCGTATGCTAAGATCAATAGAGAGTGAAGGCAACGGATAACGAGAGCTCCAAAGGTGCAATCTAGGAAAACGAACGAGCAAAGTTGACTTATGCCAAGTGATCCACCCTTAAATATTGTTTGGGTTGTGGGTTGGTGCCATGGAAAGGTGATCCACCCTTAAATATTTCATGGATTGTGGGTTGGTGCCATGCAGAGCAGTGGGTTCAGACTATAGTGCGTTACAAGGCCGACCCTTGGGAACCATGACTTAAGAACAAAAGAAAACAAGCCAAAAGTTTTTAGGGTGTCCAGAAAAATATGCCCTTCAAGGCAATATTTACGACTAGAAATTGTCTAATTATTTGGTGATTTCTTGTTTGCTAAAGTGCCAGGAACATAAATCTTAAATTTCCAGGACCACCTAAAAATCTTCGAGTTCGAAGACATCAAGAAGGCCGATTCAAGTTCAAAGACATCAAGAAGGCCGAAACCAATGCCATTGCTAGCGAAGTCGACTATTGAATCTGATATTATTAATCGATCTAAATTTGTTCGCTTATCCTAACCTTAAGTTTACCCTGATTGTGAACTTAAATCCTAAATCTCTCAAACTACTTAAGAAAGAGTTACTACAACTGGACTCAATTTTCTACTCTTGTCTTGAAATATTTGATTTTACTCTGATATTTCTGGTCTTATGTTTTATATGCATTTTGGCACACATCCAATCTGTGGAACTCATGGCCAACATAGCTTCCCATGCCAAGCATAGCTTCCTATGCTTAGCATAGAATTAAATTTAGAATTTTTTTTTGTTTCTTGTTAGTTTGTTTTGGCATGTCTGACCGTAAATGTAATGTTAAAATTATTTTGCATCTCTTAGGTGTGAACTAGTGTTTGACTAGTTTCCCAATGAAAAGCTCATCGTCCTTAAATTTTTCCTGCTCCAACTTACTATGATGTAGTTTCTACTAGTTCTTCATCCGACATTAAAGTTACAACTATGTACCATGAAGTGACTCCAGGTTTAATTCAAGTCAATGAATTTTGTACTAGTTCTTCATCTTTGTGTCTTGTGAATCCCCAAACAATGTACTATTCTCCCTCGAGTGAGAAATGTAGTGGTTCAGAATCAAGCAAGCACTCACGTTACTGATTCAAGTTAGTCTACAATCCCACGTCAAGGAACTAGTTTATTAAATTGGGCAAGACAAGCATGAAGAACCATTAGATCCAATGTTGTGAAATAAAAAAGATCAATATTTTCTAATGTAGAAGATATTTTTGAAAGCATAGAGCCTTCTGGTGAAAATCAAGGAGACGATGCAAAAGAGATACGAGAAGCACACGTACGAGGTACACCTTCAATATTACCACAGTCTTTAGGTGCTAATGTAGCAAGTTCATCTTATAGAGTAGAATGCAAGGGCAAAGACAAGTTTCGAAGGGATTTACAAGCAAGTCATGAAATGAAGGGATGTCAAAAACAATTGCTCGAACCTCAAAAATTTTGTAAAGTCAAAAACATGGGTTGTGTTATGTCCATGACCAGTACATAGGATACAGTATACTCCTAGTCTTGGATACACGATACTCCAGTGAAACAAGGTATTAGTTATGCCACATCATACTGGACGTGACCCGAAAGTAGCTAATATCCTTGTGAGGCCCAGAACACACTAAATGGAGTTTAGACAAGGTATGAGATAGTGTATGCATGTGTAGAGTTATCAATAGCAATTCTATGAATAGTTGGTCCATGCATAGGACTCTATTCTAGGTGAATCTATGTATAGGGAACCGATGTGTCGTATCGAATTGGACACACCAACTCGATACAATGCATCAAATTTTATGATAATTTTTATTTTTTTTATTTTTATTATAAAATTCGATGCACTAGATCAAGTTGGATACACCAACTCGATGCATTGCATCGAGTTGGTGCTTCAACCGATATATTGTACCAAGTTAAAACACCAACTACATACATTGTATCTAGTTGATGCTCCAACTCGATACATTGCATCGAGTTGGAGCATCTTCTCCCATGGTTTCTATAGGAAATTTTAGGTAGTCGATTCATTTTTTTGAGATATCATACAATTTAGTATCATATTTACATTCTAATGGCTTTAGCACTTGGAATGATTGAGCTACTGAAGTTACCTTTGATTAATGTATCAATTCATATTGTTTTTTTGAAAAGTTCATATTATAACTAGAGGGAGTGTTTTCATTTACTAATGGTCAGATGTTATGTCCATGACCAGTACATAGGATATAGTATACTCCTAGTCTTGGATACATGGTACTCTAGCGAAACAAGCTGTTAGTTATGCCATGTCATACTAGACGTGACCCGAAAGTAACTAATATCCTTGTGAGGCTCAGAAAACACTAAATGGAGTTTAGACAAGGTATGAGACATTGTATGCATGTGTAGAGTTATCAATACCAATTCTATGAATAGTTGGTCCATGCATAGGACTCTATTCTAGGTGAATCTATGTATAGGAAACATAGGGCTATGCATGGCTTAGTGCCCAGGATGCATTAGGATCTATATAAGAGGAACAAACTTGCCCTACTACACATTCTAGTTCTTGATTCATTGCTAGGCTCTCACTCTACATTCATGCTTCTTGTTCCTTGGCTTGGGGGTGAGGCTTCTAGAGATTGATTGGATGCTTCTACTTGGTTGGGTGGTTTCTCCACAGTGTGTTATCCTTTGTGTTTAGGATATGTAAGCATGATCAAAGGAGCTTCCCTTAGAGTGGTATCAGAGCAAGGCTTACAAGTTTGGAGAGGTGGTGCTTTTCATTGGAGCTTGGTGGTATTCAACAAGTATTCTCATCCAAGGAGAGGAGCAAGGTTGCAAGTTGGTGGATCTTCCCAAATTCAATTTGCATGTTCCATATCTCTCTCAAATTCATTGTGGTTTATGGAGAATTGTGCTAGGAAATCAATTTTGGTGTCTTTTTTGGAGTTTTAGCATGTGTAGCTCAAAACTAGTGAAGGATCTGAAATTTCTAGCAAGTTAATTCACTTTGAAATAGCTGAATCTGTTTTGAGTGGTCATACGCATGTGTTGAATTTCACAACACTTAAGATGTTCTTTGTAAGCTTTGGGACAAAAAGAACATTGTTGAGAAAGAGATCTTTAGAAGATGCAAGCTTCAAGGGAATAATCCCTACTCCTTCAATATTGCACTCATGCTTACTTGCAAAGTATATGGTCTTCTTGACTCCATCATAAGGCATAATAGATGAAAAAAAGTTCTTGGAGCCACACATATGTGAAGATGCTCCACTATCAATATACCATGAGTCATCCTTGTTGAAGGTGGAAGAGGAGAAGCTTGATGCCATAAGAGAGCCTTCTCCATCACTTGCAATATAGTCTTCTTTCTCAGTGGTGATGTTGGCTTGATTGAGTTGATTCTTCTTCTTGAAGCAATTGGTGGCATAATGGCCTTTCTTGCCACAATAAAAGCACTTGATCATCTTCTTCTTGAGATTTGAATTAGAAGCATGAGAGGTATCGTCCTCCTCTCCATCTTGGTCTTTAGCTTTGTCATTAGAGAAGTGATGGTGTTGCTTCTTACTCCTCTCTTTGTGCTTGGCAAATAGAACTTTGCCATCATCATGATTGAGTGATAGCTTGTCCATCCTCAAGAGTTTGTACTCTTGTCTTGATTCTTCAGAAATAAGCACACTTTGAAGGGCCTCCAAACTTGGTAGCTCCTCCTTAATAGCATAGGATTGGACAAGGTTGTCATATTCATCTCTCAAGCCATTGAGAATGACTTGGACTAGCTCACTTTGATTGATTGAGTCACCAATACATGCAAGCTCCCTATGAATATCCTTGACTCTCAAAACATAATTAGATGCACTCTCATCACTCTTTTGACTACTTTGGAATATTCGATTTCTAAGAGTGAGGAGCCTAGAGGTGTTCTTAGCCTCATAGATGGACTTGAGACAATCCCAAGCTTCCTTGGATGTAGAACAATCACCAATCTCCCTCAATATCTCATTAGAGACATTCATCTTAATGTAGTGGAGAGCCATCCTAGCTCTCTTCTTGTATTTTTGTACTTCTTGAAGGACTTGAGGCTCCTCCTCAATCCCAAGTACAATGTCCATCACATCTTGGAGTATCAAGATGGACTCCATCCTCAACTTCCATATTGAATAATTGGAAGTAGACAATCTCTCACTTGGTTGCAACAAGTATGAACTCATTGAAGTCATGTAAAGTGGAGATAAATAAAAGTGATGAACCAAAAATGTTGCTTCTCTCTCACTATAGGACCCAATAATGGTGTGCTACCATCTCCTATGCAAGATCTTGCAACAAACTGTGAGATGATTCTCACTAGCTATCTCAATCTCTCCAAAACTAGATCTACTTCACATCAAATGATGGAGTATGGGCAAAGTTAGGATCAAACACTCTTAGCACGTGTGAAATACACTAAGAAACCAAATTTGACTCAAATACAATTATATTGCATGAAACAAAATGGCTAAGATCTCAAAACAGTGTCTAGATCACATATAGATGAGATTGGTAAGCATTCAACTGTGATTATGGATCAAACAAGCAATCTTTTGACCAAACCAAATGTGTCCACCCAGGTCTAGGTGCCCTACCTAACCCTCTTCAAAAGATTATAACTTTTGATTGGCTCAACCAAATGGAATGAAACTGATTGCATCATAAACTAGACAAAAATAGCTTCAAAACAAGCTATCTAGCAAGATTTTTGGATCAATCATGAAAGAGAACTCCCAAACTGAAATTGGATGTTCCTCACACGTGTCTGAGCACCTGATTCCGTACAGTACCAGGTCAGACCCAATCAATGTCCTTTTGATCTCTTTTGATCCAAAATTGAACAAGATAGCTAGGAAAATGGGCCTTGACAATTTCCAGCTCAAGATTGATGAATAGTTTTCATTCAAATGGATCAAAATGCATGGTAACCTTAGGTAGGCTCTAATATTATGTTGAATTTCACACGTGTGGATTGTCCACTACATGTACTTGTGATCTCCTAAGGTGTGTAGATGCACCAAGATCAAGACTAGATTGAGATTCAAGATCTATTCTATGGCAAAAACACACTACTACATGCATTCAATCACTTCCAACTCTCACTCACACGTGTGGGAAGTGTTCCAAAAGTATTCTAAGTAAAAACAAGCTGCTCTCCTCGGGTAGAGAGAGAAAAACCATCATGAGCTCTCGGGTAGAGAGAGAAAGCTAGAAATTCAATGGCACTCAAAATCCACTCAATCTCAAAATAAATTAGATCCAAAAGGAGGAGTACAATGATACTAATAGATTCATGAGCTACCACTATGCTTAACTATGATTGGATCACACTTTGTCACCTCTTAATCCTATTGGACCATTGATCCATGCACCTCTAAATTCTATTGGACTATATTCAAGCACACCTCAATCTTCTATTGGACCTCACAAGGTTCGACCTCTAAATCCTATTGAACCTCTTAAGCTTCATCAAACAAAAGCATGACACTTGTCTACACTCTAATTGGCACAAGTTTGGCTCTATTTTGGCTCAATAGTGGCATTACAAGTGGAAATGGATAATTTGCCATCTATGCCAAATTTGACCCTATCAACATCCTACACCTAAATGCTTGACTATGAAATTCTATGAGACCCCTATATCAAACATTTTGATTTACTTTACAATTCTCCACACGTGGGAACATCCTCCACACATGTGAGATTCACTTACAAACTTCTATCATAAAAAATACCAAGCTAGATTTTTCCCAATTTCTCACAGCATGTACTCTGACGGTTAGATACAAAACTGGATTTTATAGCTGACCATTTTGATAGAACTGAATTTTTACGTAAAATTCCGTAATGTAAAAAATCAGTTTAATGTCACATGTTTTGCATGCCTAATGGACATTAATGAAGTAAAATTAAGAATCGAACAGTGAATCAAATTTTCGATTTTGATTGTTTAATAACTGACTGAATTTTTAGAAAACGTAAAATTTAAAAAAAAAATTGAAAGTGCGAAAACTCAAAATTTTTAGTTTTTTCCAATTTCTTGTAATATTCTATGAAATTGACTAAAAATAGTGATTTGACTATGCTAGAGTCAATTTCAGTCGGTTTTTGGTCAACAATACTTCTCTATGAGTTAATCTGATTAACTAAATTTAGTAATTTTCAGGATAGATATATCGAGATGGCCGAAAAAACTTCAAATCAGGCTGCAAATCTAGGTGCGCCATCTTATATGGTGATTTGTCAATAGTTGAGTACGGCACTCAATGATATATATAATCGTAATCAGATGAGAGATCAACAAATGGAGGTCCTTTTGAATCAAGTCAAATTGATGTCTTCACCCAATCTTGGTTTTCAACTGGAGGTTTATGCGGGCGAGAAGAAGGAGAAGAAACCTGAGGTTGTCAAGGACTGGCTGGCCAAGTGGAATAGTTACTTCAATCTGCACGGTGTTCCTGATGAGAAGAAAATTGAAAGTGTCGTGCTGTTCTTACGCGGCAAAGCGTGATCGTGGTGGCAAGATTTATCGGTAAAGCCAACTACTTGGGATGCGTTTGCGGAAGTTTTCAAGAAAGCTTTCGTTATTGCTGATAACGTGGACCACTACTTGAAGTTCGTGAACTGCAAGATAGGTATTAAGAGTTTAGACTCTTGAATCCAAGAATTCATGGACCTATGGAATAGGATTTCATCATTCGATGCGAAGTTGGCATTATGGCAGTTTGTCCTAGGTTTGCCAGCACACACAGAGAGAGAGAGAGAGAGAGAGAGAGAGAGAGAGAGAGAGAGAGAGAGAGAGAGAGAGAGAGAGAGAGAGAGAGAGAGAGAGAGAGAGAGAGAGAGAGAGAGAGAGAGAGTTTGCACACTCACTACATGTTGGGTTTGTGAATCTTTTTAATTTCTATGACTTTCTTTGGTTGCTTGCAGTATATTTCCTCCTATCCACTATGCCTTGTGACACGTCCCCTAGTAAGAGATTAGACCATAGTCGTGGGTCATCCCATTTTTCTCCCATGAGTTATTCAGTTACATGGATCAGTTGTCTTCCTTGCGGCAAGACAGACTCTTGGAGAATTGAGAGTTTGATGAGAGGCTCGTAGCTCTATTAGACTGGTTGACTACCCGTCAGAATTACTCGAGTTATTGGAGAGGCAAGGGGTGAGGATAAATTGGGATGCTACTTCTGAGGTATGGCTTTAAAATAGATTTTATCTTCTCTACATTCACTAGTCTCTCTTACTTTCACCACATTTTTCATAACACTAATTCATGGTTGTTGCGCATGCAGGTCCGTAGTTCCCATCTGATGGCCAAGATGAGGATGGCTTAACTGGGTATAGCTATTTCTTTTACTCTATATCTAGTTGATCCATATGTATAGATACTGATGTTGCTAGTTTTATCATTCTGGTAGATACATATGTACGTGCATTTACCGATGTAGTTTATGTATATTCATGAACCTTGTCTTTGTCGTCTTGTTTGTACGGGGAAAATGCCTACAAAAAGAAAAATTTGGGGAAGTGTTTGAAGAGAAGAGGGTTGGAGAAGATTTTGAATGGGAGAAAAAATGGATGGAATTTCTTGGTAAGAGGGACCACGAAAATGAAGTCTGAGACAATGGGTGCTATATTGACACTCCCATACTCACTTTGAGTATGGGAGTGTCAAGATACTCAAGTGTGATAGATACAATGAGAATGACCTTCAAATCTTGTTAATTCGGATTTTCTAGCCACCAATGGAGGTCATCTATGAGAGGTTTTCCAAGTTTTGCATTAAAGATTTACAATTTTTAATAGAGAAGTTTTCCAAGATGTGCATCAAAGATAAACAATTTTTAGTGGAGATGCCCTTGAAGAGGACTAGTTTGGTGGCAACTTGCTTGACCATGCTAAGAAATGGCTGCTATTCATGCGCCTATTGCGGGCTTATCCTATTGCTTGCAATTCATAGCGAGGGGAAAAGATCATGTTTGGCAGAATCACTTTTTGCTCACATAGTAATTGTTCTAATATATCAAGCTGTTGATAATTGGAAATGATCGATCATGCGTCCGGGCGCGTGCAGGTGATCCATGATCACATCTCATGAGGCAAGAAGATACAAATGTGCCACCATAATCGCTGTATCTGAATTCCTGTCCCACATCTACGGTAGCCATTATCCCATCTCATGAGGCAAGAAGATATATATGTGCCGACATAATTGCGCTATTTGAATTCTTGCCCGCATCTGCGTATGGCTATCAATACCTTTATGTGCACTAGAAAGCTCCTGTTGCAACTGCGCTACTTCTCGCTGTAGTTGAAATATTGCTCCAACACAACCGTAAATGAGTTCCTTCACCCCTTGCATCTGCTTCAAAAATGATCGAGCTATCCACCCCTTCTTTATGATACATGGATGGACAAGTCACTCTGCAGATTTGGGACGTTGCTAGCTCCAAAAACCTTATCCACGTTGGTAAACTTCTAAGGCTGATCGTCTGGAAAGAATACTCTGAAACACACTTATGGCCTGCAGTTCATTCTTATTAATTTGCAAGCCCCACCAGCATAATTCGAGGCAAACGAAGAAGAAGAAGACGATGATGATCAATACGATGCCGCTATGCCCACTGCCCAACACAATGCTCTCTTTCCCTCTCTTCTTGACTCTGCTCTACCCGACACATTTGTAATTACTATAAAATATATATACCTATCTATATATATTGGTTGTAAAAGTCCACCACATGATGAACCACGTGATGAGACTTATGCTTCTTGGTTTTCAAAGGGAAGCTCGAACCTTAGACCAAAGAAACTTTGGATGTCAAGCTAACCAACTAAGACAACCCCGTTGGGTGTGATGAGACTTATGACAAAGGTTGAGATCACAAGTCCAAATAGAGTGTAGAATCTCAAATGGTCATCAATATGCTTTTGATACAATATAGAATGGAAAATGCTTACTCAGATATTCTATTATCAAATATGTAAAATCCAAAAAAGCATTTGGGTCTTAGTAGATCAGGACTTGGATAACACTGGACACACTGCGTATCCATAGAGTGAGTCGGATTGGAGCTTATAATTCTATGGAATAGAGCTAACACTTTTGCAACATGATATTTCTCAATATTTCAACTTCATTTCAAATGAGTTTGTTTATTAGAGTATGAGTGTTTTGTTTCATGATGGTTTGCTGTAAAATAAACATTCTTCTAGAAGTATATTTGTGATGTTCAAGTTGTGTGTGTGTGTGTGTGTGTGTGTGTGTGTGTGTGTTGGGGGAGAAGGGAGGGGCTGGTGTATTTCTAAGAGACATCCTAGGCCACGTTGTAGAGATATGCAAAAAGAGCAAAAATTAAGAGAGCACATAGGGTGTCGAAATAAAAAACTTCATATGGTCGCTAGAGTGAAATATATAGTGAAAACATTTGTCATAATGGAATCAGTGACATGTGGTGACACATGACTTTCACACATGTCACTTGAATGACATCTCACATGTGTGAGTCACAACATAAATTTGACATGCATAAGCTCAATGGCCTCTTGCATGTGAGAGACATGTAACAATCCATGTGTCACCTTATGATTTGTGCATGTGTTAATCTTCTATATGGCCATACAATTGTCATTGAGTAGCGCATGTGAGGAAAATGTGCATTAGAAAAAAAATTGAGATTGAAAGTTGCCCTACAAAGATTGCCATGTAGGATGCCAAATTTTGATAATGCAAAATACAAAAACAAGCCCGGTTGTCAAGCATACTTCCATTCAACTGCTACTAACATATGTTGCTACAACAAATCTTTAGGTACACCAGATGGATGTACAAACAACATTCCTCAATGGAGTTATCGAGGAGGACATTTATGTGATCTAGACAGAAGGCTATATCCTCGATGGTTGAGAAAATCAAGTACGCAAACTCCATAAAGCTTTGTACGGTCTAAAGCAATCATCCAAAGCATGGTTCCATTGAGTCTATATATTCTTGATCGATCATGGATTTGAACCAAACTCTACAAATTGTAATGTATATTTCAAAGTTATTAATCAATTCTTTGTCATCATCACACTCTATGTGGATGATACGTTGTTGTTCAGCAACCATATCGAACTGTCAAAGGACACAAAGACTTCTCTACATCACCCAGTAGAGATACTTCTATAATTTGTTGACGAGATTCAATTTCATGAATTGCAAGTTTGTACATAATCCTATGGACCTAGGTCTAAAATTATCTAAGGAGCAATGCCCTCAGACCAATGAGCAGAAGGTCGAGATGAAGGAATATCCATATCAATCTATTATTGGATCCTTGATGTATGCAATGATCTCTACCAAGCCTGATCTTGTGTACGCCATTAGCTCCTTGAGCCAATACATGGCCAACCATGGAATGATCCATTGGAAAGCTCTTTTCAGAGTAATCAGATATGTACGAGCTACAATTGACCTTGCATCTGTTATGGTGATGTCGATCCATCTGATATCCATACACTTCATGGATATATAGAAGCAAATTGGGCAAGCAACATCGACACCATAAGATCGACTACTGGACTTGTCTTCATGTTCAATAATGGTCCAATATCATGGAACAGTCGAAAACAAACCTCCATTGCAATGTCATCAATAGAATTAGAATACATTATAGCTTCTCAAGCTACTAAAGAGACAATTTGGTTGAGAAATTTATTGTTTGATATTGGTCTCAAACAATTTGCTCCAATGATTATTCAGCTATTGCATTATCTATCAATCCTAGATTTCACTCTAGGAACAAGCACATCGAGATTAAGTACCACTAGATGATGCATTGATTTCTTGGACCTTCTGGAGCTTTTGGCATGTTGCTCTTCTCGTGATATGGGCCTTGAGGGTACCGTATGCCATTGGTACTTCTCATTCATGGACCCTATGGATACCTTGGGCTTTTGACCATGTTGGTGCATATTTCTCCATTTTAGGTTATCCTTTGTCAGGATGATCTCCTTGGTGCTAGTCTTTCGATGTTGCTATCTTTCCTTGGGGCACTTTGCACATATGGTTGATGGTTACGTGTATCATGCGGCTATTCGCGATGAGTGTCCATCTCTTTTTCAGTTTCCTTATTAGCTTCCTGGTGCTGATGCAGTTCTACCTTCTTGGGCTTTTTGGATACCTTGGTGTTCGAGAGCTTATTACCCGGACTAGTTCTCATTTACAGCATGTTCAGCAGCGTTATCATACCCTAAACCCTAAACCCTAAACCACCGCCATGTTGAGTTTCAACTTCGAGATATGGTTTGTCTACACCTACGAATCGCACGTCATCATTTTTTCCAAGGCCATGCTTCTACTGAGAAGCTTGCACCACGTTATTATGGGCCTTATCGCATTTTGGAGGTTCCTAGTCCAGTTACATATCGCTTACAACTTCCTGCTTCCACACGCGTCTGCGATGTATTCCATGTCAGTTTATTACGTGCTGTTATTGAGGATGACGCTCCTTGTGATGCTGAGTCCAGAGTTATTTCCATTTTTACCTGCTGCTATATTACAGGTTCGTCTATACCATAGTCGATGCCGCTGGCAAATTCAGTTTTTGGTCCAGTGGGATGGTCGTCCTATGGAGGAGGCCACATGAGAGCCTATTGATGTCTTTTATCATACACCATCACTTGCGAATCAGGATCGTGCTCTTGTTGCACTTGTTGATTCCTCTACATCAGATGTTGTTCTAGCTGTTGATGCACCGGGGCTTGCTGCTACTTGATCCAGTTTCTTTTTGGCAGTTGGGTCTTTTTCATTTGTGCCTGGGAGAGTTATGGACATGGCTCATTACATTCGCCGCGTCCATTTACATTTACTTTACTTTATGCATAAGCAGGCCTTGGGCCCTTTTTTATTCATTAGTGACACTTAGACTATATGGTTGGCCTTTGGCCTTATTATTCATTATTAGGCCATTTGGACATATTACTGGAGAGTGGGGGCCTTCTTGTAGGGCGAACTATTTTCCCTCCCAGTTGGGCCCTAACCACCGGAAGCTTCCTTTTAGGGCTTCGTCTTGGCTATAAGGAGGAAAACTGTGTCATTTGTTATTCAGCTGATGATATTGATCTCTCTCTTTAGTCTTCTTAATCTCTCTCTTTCCTGCTTTATAGGGTTAAGTCTTGCTTATGTGTTGCTTTCATAGCTTAAGTCTTGCTTATGTGATGCTTTCATAGCTTAGCTCTAGATCAGTTGTGGCTCTATTCGTAACTCAGTGAACATTTGCATTTGATTGATAAAGCCATAGTCGCCCAATTAGCACAGAATAAGTGGTTTGATAACTATAAAATTCATTGTAAAAGGCTTGGCTTGAATGTATACAGTGACATCCTTCAATTCTCCAATAGGCTTTCGTCGAGTCGAATCTGCTAACTTGATATTTCGTTGTGTTGGTCAGTCCCAAAGCATGAGTTGTGTCTTCTATTATTATGTTCACACTTGAACCAGAATCTATCGGCACATTTTCAATTAAGCACCCAGCAATGGTAACCGTTCAATTTCTGGTGGGCCAAGATCCTTTAAATCAATAGATAGTACACCAATATCTGGCAAAGAAACTTTTTCTTCTTTTTAGGGGTAGAAAGAGCTTTTAATTGCTTACAGTAATAAATGTTGTCTGCCAACAATTGCTCAAAAGTGATGTTTGGGCAAAGAGATCCAATATCCGTCACTATATCACGGTCTTTCGTCTTTGCTTTCGAGATTGGCTTGTCAATAGTGGCATTAGACAACTTGGTTTTCGTTATTTCAACGTCCCCTTCCTCGAACGTGACCTTCTTTTCTGCAACAGCTAATTGTAATTCAGTATTGATAAATTTTTTTGCTTCTGCTGAGATGTCTTTTGCAAATAATTTTACAGCGTTATGGTCATAGTCAAAATCATCTTTAAGATCTTTTTTGGTTATAGATTTGTTTGTTGATTTGCTCAATGATTTCTTCTTCTAAGAGTTTATGCGCTTCGTTGAAGAAGATTTTGATTCGGGTTTCGAAGAGCCTTTCTTCTTGTGGTGACTTTGAATAGCTTTTCTACATCGCTTGGCCAAGACTAGTCTACTGTCTTTTCCAATTTTCCTTCAATGACATCAATCCTCTGCACAACAACATCAGTCGAAGCTTTTGTTTTCGAGTCTACAGCAGTTGGTGTTGCTTTATACTGGTACTTTGGTCGCGGCTTCTGCAGTTGAGGGCAGTCCGGATATTTGTGGCCAGGCTCCCTACAGTTCGAACATAGTGGTACATATCTAATCGACTTTCGTGGCTGAGGATAGTCGGGTGAAAAATGTCCTGGCTCTCCACAGCTGTAACAATTGCCCAACACTGGTTTAGTCGTGGTTGGTGGCTTTATCGTTGTTCCAACAGATTCTGGAAAATTGTGTCTTTTTGATGCAAACTTTGGTCTATCCTACTGGGCTGATGCTGCAGTATCCTGAACATGATTAGTAGTCACATCATTTTGAAAAATGAAGAGTACCTCTTGGGCAGGATCTTCAAGTTGTGCAGTCTTCCTTAGAATGTCCAGAAGTTCCGCACTTTGTACACAACATTCTTGTGTTAGAAGAAGCAGCTTCTGGTCTTTTGTCTACAACTTCAGAGATCTGCACTTTCAAATCATTGAATTTTTTTTTTTTATCAACCATGTTACTCTTCCAAAGCTTTCAACTTTAGAAGTTGCAGACTTATCCTCAATAGTTTTAGTGTCATCCTTTCGTTTGGATCGACGTTTACTTCTTCTATCTCCTTTATCAACTTCTAATTCCGATGAATCACTGGTATTAGACTCTGAGCTTGAAGAATTGGTACTTGATTCCGTATTTGAATCATCTTCGCTATCACTAAAATTGGTCTTAGACTTACGAGATCTTTTGGTAGAGGGTCGCTTTCGTGCCAGCTTCAAAGTCTTGAAGTTCTCAGCACTTGCTATTACTGCTGATAAGGAAGTCATATCTCCTTGTTTGCAATATCAATTGATTTTTGGTGGTAAACCTACCAAAAACCATTCGATCTGCATATCAATGGGATATACACCGGTTTATTTTCCTATAAGATTTTTGACCTTTCGTGCATATTTTTGGAGGGATTCTTTAGTTTTCTTCTAAACATTGTTCAGTTGTCCGAGAATTCTAGATTTATAACCGATTTCTCTGAACCGGTTTAGAAACGCATCTTTCAGTAGTAACCAGATTACTACACGGCCTGGTTCAACTTGACTGAACCATATGTGTGCCTACTTTCTCAGCAGACCGAGAAAGATTTGTAGTTTGTCTATGTCAGTTTCTTCATATTTGCATTAGCAATCGACTTGAACTGCGAGACATAGTTGTCTGCATCATCTGACGTAGTTCCCTTAAGATAATCATACTTGATTTTTGAAATGGGAGTGAAACGTGGAGCAGGACCCTCCATACCGAAGCTAAGTAAGAGTTTGAGAAGCTGGTTGGTAATCTCTTCGAGATTTCTTCAACTCGTACCCGCACTCTGTCTTCGTAAAAATTCCTCTTTAAGCTTACGGTATTGTTTTAATCAGGATTATCTATCTGACATACACTAGGAATGGAGATGGAAATGTTAGTTTCTTGTTAACTTTCTTTAGCTATCCCCGGCAACGGTGCCAAAAATTGGTATATGTCGTGCTATACCAACAGAGTTATTATGAAACTTATGTCTGTTACAAACAAGAACACAGGTCAATGACTCAATTCCTCAGACAGGGACTGTCATCTCAAATGTCTACATACAATTCTATCAATGATCGTGAAAGACTGTACCAAATGTAAATGTTATTCGAGTGTCGAATACAAAGTGTTCGTGGCAAACGAATAAGATAGTTTTAAGACAATTTCTTTAGAACATATTTACAGACATACAACAAACAAATGTAATGCACTAGGCGACTGTCTGACCAGAGAGTAAGTTATGAAATGCAGTAGAGATTGCTAGTAGACTCAAGATCACTCACACCTAATAGTGCAAAGAACAGAGATAAGAGAGAATAATTCTCGACACTCTATTCACTTCTTCCGATATCTCACATATACATAATCTCTTTCTCTCTCGATGATTGAGACTGAAGCGTGTAGTCTATATATGTTCTACGAAGCGAACAAACACACCTCTAAAGGCTACAAGTGTGTCGCTCCCTCGAAAAGGTCTAGTTAATAATTAGATTGAATGTATGTTCAATTATACCGTGAGAGATATATTTAACTAAGAGTTTAAATTACTCTAGTTTAGTATATCGATTCATATTTAGTCATTTCGCGTAAATGACCTAATAAAGGTTATCCAAGGCAGCGTTTAACTTCTGGAGCTCTTGTCCTTAAATACAAGACAAGTCTTTAGGAGTTGTATTCTCAAAAAATGATATAGGCCTCTTCATGATTTATATTTATCCAGCTCATATCTTCATATTCGAGTATATCATGCCACATTTAGGTTGATATTAGTTATTTAGCAAATTCGTGGCATCACAAACCCGTAACCCTAAATAAAAATCCTAAAAGAACCTAAAGTCAACACTCTCTCCACTCTCCACTCTCCCCTCGCTCTCCTCTCTCCACTCGCTCACCCATCCCCTCTCTCTCCTTCAATTCTCCTCTTGCGCTTTCCCTCGCTCACCCATCCACTTTCTCTCTATCTCTATGTGCACCTTATCTCACTCCTCTCACGCTATCCCTCATCAAAAGCCTCTACTCCTCATCGTTGTCCTCACGATCCGACACTCCTTCCCATCTTTGTGACAACTCTCTCTCTTTAAAAAATGAATGAATCACACATTGCACATTTCAATTTTATGATTCTACATTTCAGAAAATAACAAAAAAGCAAATCCTTCATGCGCATCAGTCTCTCTCTCTCTCTCTCTCTCTCTCTCTCTCTCTCTCTCTCTCTCTCTCTCTCTCTCTCTCTCTCTCTCTCTCTCTCTCTCTCTCTCTCTCTCTCTCTCTCTCTCTCTCTCAAATCACGCATTCTCTCTATTTCTCTCTCAACATCTAGAGAACCTCTCTCTCTCTATCTCTATGTTCTAGCGCTCCCTCTAGATGAAGATTGCAAAACCTCTCCCTCTCTCATAGGACCTGTCTCTCTCTCTGTCGGTGTCTATCTCGAACTTTCAAGATTGCACTATGATTCTAGATCATTCTCTTTCTATAACATTCTTTGTTCTCGAACTTGCATTTCAATTTCTCATCAGGTTCTCAGGGATGAAGTTTTACGGCATATGTGGCCCAATCAAAATTCGGGGATTTCTTTTTGTCTACAATAGCCTACATTCTCTCTCTCTCTCTCTCTCTCTCTCTCTCTCTCTCTCTCTCTCTCTCTCTCTCTCTCTCTCTCTCTCTCTCTCTCTCTCTCTCTCTCTCTCTCTCTCTCTCTCTCTCTCTCTCTCTCTCTCTCTCTCTCTCTCTCTCTCTCTCTCTCTTTCTCTCTCTCTCTCTCGTGAAAAATGCAAAAATAAGCTTGGTAGAGGCCAAAAATCTTGTATATAGATAAACACACATGTGTTGAGCCTATTCCCATGTGTGAAAATAGTGTACTTGTCATGTACCATAATCATATAGGTTGTACATATGATTTAAGTCAAGTTCTAGTGGCTAAAAAGGCCAAAAACTAGTTTTCTAGACATATGACACATGGCATCAATCTATTGATTGCATGAGCCACATCCTTTGGTTAGGCGTCATATCCCATGTGTAGATGATAGCTCACATGTGTGGAATAAGCTGAAGTAAGCGAATTTTGACTTCTAGAAGATTTCCAAGTAGATCTCCATATAGAAGGAAAGTGGACCAAAAGTGCTCAAAATAGAAGGTTTTGTCCAAGTGTCAGTTTTGCATGATGAATCATCATATGACAAAGCACCTTCACACATGTGGGATTAGAGGGATGATCAGTACCATGAGCTCCCACTTATTGTATATATAGAGCCACATTTGGCCATAATCAATGTGAAACACCAATCTTAGTTTTGGAAGCAATTTTGAGTGATTCTCTCCATTTGTCTACATTTGTTTTGATTGTTTTGAGGTTCTATCAATGTGTACTTGATTTTCAGGTTGGAGTCCGTACCCTGACAGGGTTTCACACGTGTGAAACCAGCAAGTACATTTACCTTCAATAAATGATTGTTCTTGTTTGGATTTTATGTCTAGAATTGATCTAGATTGATCTTAATCTTATGTAGATTGATAGATCAAGTAAATCTAATATCCAATCCCTCTTGAGGATCAGATCAGGATCCACTCTTGGTCCTTTTTGTTCTTTTTGCACATGGTATCAGAGCCAAGTACAAGAGGTTTTGTTGAAATTGATAGGGTTAATCCAAATCAAAGCCAAAATTAGTAGTTTTTTGGAAACTAGTCAAATTTTGGGTAGCAAGTTGGATTTGATAGATATTCTCAAATTTTTTGGACCAGAACTTGTTGTGGGCTGTAGGCCGTACACGTGTGAGGCCGTACAGCTCCGGTTTTGGCTGAGAAAATTCAAAAATTTGTAGAATTTGACTCACATACCCAATTTGAGTGATTTTTAGGTGCAAAATCAAGCATTTTCTATAGTGAATCTAATCCCTTGATTAGTTCTTGGATTAGATCAGCCAAAAAATTAAAATTCAAGCATGAAATAGGTGCATTAATTGATCTTCTCTGATTTTTTGAGTGTATGTTGAATTTAAGAGAAATTTTGCTAAAAATCATAGATTAAGGAGTGATATGCAAGGTGAGAGGATGAAATCCATTGTACCATCACTCTAGATTTGTTCAAGAGTGATAAGGTCAAGTTTAGAAGCATCAATTTGCTAAAAAGCATCCTTGGATCTGTCCTCCAAGTGAAACCTGAGTAATTGGTGGAATCCAATAGGAGTGATTGAATTCAATTTATTGAGCAAAAATTGACATAGTATGTATGAAACTCAAATTAGTTCTATTCAACTTTCTTTGTGAGAGTGTGAGGGTCAACTTGTGATCCCATTTGATGTCTAGAATGAGGAGGAGTCCATATTTGAGTATTCATGCATGGTTGAAATCTTTGTGAATCTCTAGTTGTCTAATTTTTAAGCTTTGTGAAAAATTGGTGGTATGGTTTGTTGTCAAATCAAATCAAATTCATTCTAAATCTCAAGTATGAGATTATTTGGGTCAAGAGTGAGTCCAAAATAAGTGATTAAGTTTGATTTTCATGTATTTGAAACAAAACCCATCTTTTGTTCAAGAATCTCAAGTGTTGAGAAAACTAGTCAAGTGAAAAGGAAAATCTAGGTGTCAAATCTTTTTCATATCCATTTCAACTTTCAAAAGAAAAAGTCATTGGTATTTGATGAGTCCAATAGGAGATTGGATCTGATTTCTTTAGTGATTTGATTCAAAGATTGTGTGCTTTTGTCTTAGTGATCAAAGCAAAGTTTCCAAGTGACTAGTCATTACTGTGAAGATTGATTCTTAGGTTTGTGAGCTAGACCTTTTGTAGATCCTTCTAGATTGTTGAAGATGTTCAAATCTAGTCTCTTGAAAGTCACAAATTACATTTGTAGAATCATATCACAGTTTTTTATTCACATGGCATCAATAGGTGGCATCCTATTAAAGGAAAGAAAGGATCATGAGTGCAACCTTTGTGGCAAGGGAGGATATTTTTTCTCAAGATGCTACAAAAAGAAGACCAATCCATCCAAGGAGAACCAAAGCAAGGGGGCCGAGGTGAAGGATGGAGCTTCAAGTTCAAAATGCAAATACAAGAAGGACAAGTCCAAGGAAAGGTGTTTCCTTTGTGGAAAGGTGAATGAGGCTTGGAGTCTCACAAGGACTTGCAAGATTTGTCTCCAAGAGTCCATCACAACACATGTCAAATCTTTTGAAATTTTTCATTTGGAAGTGCATTGTTTGGTTCAAGATGCAAAGATAGATGTCACTTTCATGAAAGTAACTTGGATTTATTTTATGTCCTTGGAAAGTATTTTGCTTGGAGCTTTAGATAAGTTCAAACTTATTGTTATGATCCAAGAGAAATCAATCAAGAATAAGGAGCAGCAATCACAAAATGAAAATAGTTTCATTTATGCTATCATGTCAACTTATGAAGAACCATTTTGCTTTGAAGAGATTTTTGTATCTCAAAGGTGGATTAAGGCAATACTAGTTGAGTGTGATGCCTTAAAAGATAGCAAAATATGTTTTCCTTGTAAGCTTACATTAGTTATGAAGTCAAGGAAATGGAAATATCTTCATAATGTAGGATCCTTTGGTTTCAATAAGATCATGAATGATGTGTTCATTCATAAAGATGAAAATTGTAAGTTTTCAATCTTAAAGGCAAGTTGTAAACTTCTTATGAGAATAAGTGAAGCATCCAAAGTGGACACTAATATCCATAAGCAAGTAGTTAGCCTTATTGAGATGGAAATGCCTTTTGATTTCAATATTAGAAAAATCATGCCAAGTTGTGGTGATTTTTGAACTTATGTTTTTAGCATAAGTAATTTTGATAATCATAGGAAGTGCATATTGTGTGGTCATAGTTGTTGTGATCATTATGAGACATGGAGGTCTCAAATTTCCATCAAAAAGGAGCACCATGAAGAGGATCTTAAGGAGTCATCTCAAGGTTCAAGTGTGCCAAGGATTGAGGAGGAGAATCCTTCTCAAGGTTCAAGTGTGACTAGGATCGAGGAGGAGAGACCTTCTCAAATTGTGATTCCAAAAAGAAACTCAAGAAATATGGTTGATTCCATGTGGCTCACATTGCAAGGGAAAGAGGAGCATATCTCATGTGGTATACATCTCATACTTACTTCTCTTGTGTCATTTGATAAATCAATTTGCTTTAGTGAGATCATTGCATCTCAAAATTGGAGTAAAGCCATACTAGTTGAGTATGAAGTCTCTCTTGAAAACATAGATGATGTTCTTAAAAGGTTGAAATTGATTTTAAATCAGTTAGAAAGCAAATGGTTATTTCATCAAATGTATGCTCTTGAGTCATGTAAGAGCAAAAGTGATTTGTTCACTCATAGTTTGAAAATTTGTATTGAGGCAAATTGTAAACTCTTTATGAGAGTAAGTGAATCATCTTCTAAAGACACTTATCTCCATAATGAAGTATTTAGCCTCATTGGATCTGCGATTAGCATGGTAAACAAGCATGAAGATATGATGCAAACACTTTGTTATTATAGCATGCATAGTCTTGCCAATTTGGATAAGTCTAATTCTCTAGATCATGGTAACATGATGTTAGATCTTTGTGATCATAATAAGTCAAGAAGAAATCTTTATTTTCTCAAGGAGGAGCATGCACATGAAGAAGGAGCAAGCCTCAAAGTCAAGCTTCTACATGAAATTTGGAAGGAATCAATTTCGAAGATGCTAGGATGGTGCAAAGCTCTCAAGTTCATCAAAGATGTCAACATCAAAGAAGCACTATCATGGATATGGTGATTTCAGATCAACATCAAGCTCATTGGCTGATCTTCACACCTTTTGAACCAGCAAAGACCAATTCAGCCCATGGATTCAAGTTCAAGATCATCACATTTCCATCAAGCTAGATTTTTGAAGAGTGTGAAAAATGCAAAAATAAGCTTGGAAGAGGCCAAAAATCTTGTATATAGATAAACACACATGTGTGGAGCCTGTTCTCACGTGTGAAAATAGTGTACTTGTCATGTACCATAATCATATAGGTTGTACATATGATTTAATTCAAGTTCTAGTGGCTAAAAAGGCCAAAAGTTAGTTTTCTAGACATATGACACATGGCATCAATCTATTGATTGCATGAGCCACATCCTTTGGTTAGGTGTCATATCCCATGTGTAGAGGATAGCTTACATGTGTGGAATAAACTGAAGTAAGCGAATTTTAACTTCTAGAAGATCTCCAAGTAGATCTCCATATAGAAGGAAAATGGACCAAAAGGGCTCAAAATAGAAGAAATGATTGTTCTTGTTTGGATTTTATGTCTAGAATTGATCTAGATTGATCTTAATCTTATGTAGATTGATAGATCAAGTAAATCTAACATCCAATACCTCTTGAGGATCAGATTAGGATCCACTCTTGGTCCTTTTTGTTCATTTTGCACATCTCTCTCTCTCTCTCTCTCTCTCTCTCTCTCTCTCTCTCTCTCTCTCTCTCTCTCTCTCTCTCTCTCTCTCTCTCTCTCTCTCTCTCTCTCTCTCTCTCTCTCTCTCTCTCTCTCTCTCTCTCTCTCTCTCTCTCTCTCTCTCTTGTTTGCTAATCTTTATATGAACAGCTTAGCATACATCGTCCCACAGCGGGCACAGGAGCACGAATTGCTAATCTCCCCCTGCACTAGAGAAAATAAATGGGAGATTGGCCATGCTACGATTCATATCAGTCTTGGGAGCAAAAGTAGCTACTGGTCAAGGTCTCCTGGGCCAATTAGACAATGGAGGGCTTACCTGGTCCAGGCGCTTCCCAGAATTTGCGAAGTGAGAGAAAGCCACTTCACGTAAAATGCGAAGTGAGAGATTTGCAACGTCCTCATCCGTGTTAACATTCCCTGATTAGTTGACCATATATACAATGTACAGTTGTCACACAAGCCAAATACTTCCAAGTACAACAGCTTACCTAATTAGGTGACAAACATTTACTGTAATTAATACATGGATGAAATCTATAAATGGATCATCCAGTCACACTCTACGTGATGCTCCATCCATGAGACGAATGATTTTGAGCCTCCCAGTTACGCCGTCATTCTGGTTGTAACTGCTATTTTGTTGTGCTTTAGTGTAATATAGCAACAGCACACTTTTCTATCTGTGTATAACGTAGATGAATGCTTGTTGTGATTTGAATGCACTTCATTGTTGTTTGATCACACTTGTTCACTCACTCTGATCAAAACACTAACATCTACGACTCCTCAGTTTCTGATCAAACGATGGCTATCTTTGACGCCTAAGGAACTTGCGTTGTCATACTGCTCTTTCAATCTATTTGAAAACTAAACGTTTGACTAAATCCATTTTTTCAGTAAAACCACACACAAACCATTTCTAATCTCTTCGGTGGACTGTACTCATTCTGTTTTTGTGAGTATGAACTAATTTATAAGATCTTGTTGGGCACCAGAACACTTAAGCTATGATTATACTTAGCATAAACATTCTATTAGACTGTTTTTGCATCTAGCAACCTATTGTAGTGAGAGAGTTGTTCCGCAAATATTCATGCTCCCTTCTCCGTTCGCGTTCTCTATACTCCCTTTTCCCATCAGTACTCAGTTTTAATTATTATCATAGTGCATTTTGTGTTACACTACAGTTCTGTTCTATTTGTGCATTGTAATATCTTATTCATCTTGAACTCGATCTTACTGGTAACTGCCGCATTTTTTATCCATAGCTACCCTCACCACTTTTGCTACTAATCTTGATTTTCTTTGATTTACGACATGGTATAAGAGTGGGAGGCTCAGTAATCTGCATTTTCATTGCAAATTCAATCTTGTTTCTACCAAGACTTAATCTCAGCAAGTGCGTAGCCAACAATATTCCGCTATTTTTGTTTCTACCAACAATATTGCTACTACACCAGAATGGATTCTACTTCTAGTTCTTCTCTGATTGACAAGCTCAATGGAGAGAACTACCATCTCTGGAAGTTCAAGATGAAGGTCATTCTATTGACCAAGCTGTGGGACTTAGTTGATGGTACTAAAATCAAGCCAGAGGCTAATGCAGCTAGCATCACCAAATGGAGGCAACAAGATGGCAAGGCATTTTCCTTAATCACTCTAAATATCAGAGACTCCCAAATCTGCACAGACTGCTAAGGATGCCTAGGACATCCTAGCAACACTCTATGACATCAGAGATGTCACTTCCAGACTACATTTGAGGAAGAAATTCTTCACTCTCAGAATGTCTGATGCAGACACTATTTCCAGCCATCTCAATACATTCAAAAACCTTATGGAGCACATGACTGCAACATGATCGAACATTGAAGATTCAGATGTAGTAATGTCTCTTTTATTGAGTCTCTCTTATGCCTATGAAACATGGGTCATGGCTATTTTGACCCAACAGCAACTTACTCTATCAAGAGTCATTTCTATGCAGTTACAAGTGGAGATCAGAAGGGATGCAACCTCCTCAAGCTCAGGATTGGATTCCATTGCTCTATACACAACCAAAAATTAAGAAAAATCAAAAGAGATCTACAAAGTCAGATTTTTCTAACAGAAAGAGCAACTTGCAGTCTGGATTGAATTTTGACTCTAGGTCGAATTCTTACTCAGGGTTGAATTCTGGCTCAAGATCGAATTCGAATTTTCCTTCATCATTCCAGCAAAAGTAGAACTTGTTCTACAAATATTGTAAGAGGACTGGTCATCTCATCAAGGACTGCAGAACACTCAAGTACAACAATGAAAGAAAGATGTCGTCCCAACAACAAGCAAATGCTACCTCAACCAGTTACTCAATCCAGCATGAAGAGGAAGATGAGCTACATTTTTTACCAAAGTCGAAGAACAACAGGATATCAATTCTTGGTATTTGGACTCAGGTGCAACACAGCACATGACTCACCATCAAGACTGGTTCCATAACTACAAGTCATACACCCATTCTAGAGTTGTGCAACTTGGAGACAACTCAACTCATTCCAGTGAGGGTGAAGGAACAGTCAGGATCGAATTTCAGAAGGTGATGTAATGTTTTTGTCCAATGTTCTTCACATTCCAAATTTGACCAAAAACCTGCTCTCGGTTAGCAGAATCACAATTCAGGTCAGAGTGTCGAAATCGATAGACAAGGTTGCACTATTTTTTATGGATCTAAGAAAGTTTTTGCTTTCAGTAGAAGGTGTGGCAATTTGTACAAACTCAGTCACTCCTATTCTACAATTAGTAGTCAAGCTCTTTTTACTACTAGTTCTAATTCAAATGATATGATGTGGCATCACAGATTATGCCATTTAAATTCTAGTTGTATTCAGCAAATGTCGAAACAGAACTTAGTACAAGATTTACCTTTCACTAGCAAATCCGATACTCCATGTAAAAGCTGTATTTCTAGCAAGCATGTTAGAAATTCAATCATTTCAGATTCATAATGTACTTCTAGAAATTTGCTAGATCTTGTACATTTGTGGTCCTATGCAAACTATTTCCATAGGAAGAGCTGTCTATTTGCTGACTAATATTGATGACTTCTCTCGGAGGACTGCGACATATTTCTTGAAGAACAAATCCGACACTCTGAAGTTTTTCATGTAGTTCAAAGCATCATCAGAAAAATCGAGCCAGAGAAGAATCAAAGCTCTACGCTCTGATGCAGGGGCCACATTTACCTCCAACAAATTCAAAGACTCCTGCAAGGCAACCGGAATACAACAATATTTTACAACATGCTCACTTTAGTCCAATGGTGTAGCTAAATCGAAGACTCAGTCACTCATTGAGAGTGCCAAGAGCACGCTGGCCCATGCATCTCTTCCAAAGAAGATCTGGGCAGAAGCTGTTACAAGATTGATAATTACAAGGATATTGATGCATAATGTAATTACAAAAATGACACATTAATGTATTTATGATTATAAATATATATACTCATTTTTTTTATATATCTCTCATTGAAATACACAAATGTGATATAGAGTTAAGTGTGTTAATTAAAATACCCAAATCTTGGAGTTGTCCTATTTCAAAATCGCAACCCTAACAATGAATCCATGAAAAATTTGTTTCCATTCACCATAGAGCATACTCTAATCTAATTAATCTCATTGGAGTTTCTATTTTAATTTCATTAGAGTCAATTGTGCTAATTAAGATATGTTAAATTCACATGTGTGGGATGCCCTACACATATACTTTTGATCTCCTAAGCCCAATAATACCATAAAGATCAAATAGCATTGATTGACAATAGGAAAGCTGATCATACAAGAAATATTATTGTGTTACAAGCAAGATCTATCAACAAAATATGAAACTAAGTAGAATAAATGCCTCAACTCGACTAGAGAGAGAATATGAATGTACAAACTTGAGTAGAGAGAGAGGGCACAAAGAGCTTAGTCTCCAATTTTGCATTACACACAAAAATCATCATCTTCTCAATGAGAGTACATCACATATATATATAGATCCATGGACTCTCCTCCTACTTTGAGTTGAATTGGAGTTATGAATCCACCTCTCAAGCTATCTAGACTTATTCAAGCCACCTCAATATGTCTAATTGTGCCACCTAGTATTTTCATGCATTAAATGTGGCATGCAAAGTACAAATGGCAATTCCTATGGTAGCTTGAGTTTTTACCTCTACCTACCTTGAATATTTTATTCTAAGATGAGTCTTTACTAAGCCAAAAGAGCTCAATTCATCTTTGGCATTTTTAGAACCCCTACTTACAACATTAGATAGATTTTTCCAATATTTCAACACTCTTCCTAAACATGTATCTAATGTGGATCAAGCATTGATCTTGAGATAAGACCAAGATTAGATCTATGCTTTGAGAAGGCACTTTTGCAAAGTGGCTTTGTGAGAAGATCAGCAATACACGAAGATGTGTTGACATGTTCCAAGTTGATTTCACCTCCAATGAGCTTTTCCCTTACATAATGGTGTGCCACTTCTATATGCTTGCTTCTTGCATGAAAAATAGGATTGTTTGCAAGAGCTTGGGCCGACATGTTTTCACACTTGATCAAGGGAAGATCATTCTCTTTGATGCACTTTAGCTCCATGATTAACCTCTTGATCCAAAGCACCTCTTTAGTTGTTGTAGTGAGTGGTTTGTACTCGGCCTCACAAGAAGATAGGGATATGGTATCTTGCTTCTTTTAAAGCCAAGACACAAGATTGCCTCCAAGAAAGATAGTATTTGCATTAATGGACTTTCGATCCATTTTATCACTTGCAAAATCGGAATCCGAATAGCCAACAATTGTTAGATCTTCATTCTTGTACAATAAACCATAATCTTGAGTAGAAGATACATATCTTAGAACTCTCTTGGCCATCTTCCAATGTTGGATCTTAGGATCTTGCATAAATTGACTCAATTTGTGCACACAATAGTCAAATCGGGTCTAGTGATAGTAAGCCAAATTACGGAGCCTATAAGACTCCTATAAAGTGTGATGTCCTCGAAGGATCTTTCATCACCTTTAATAGGGTCTTTTACATCTTGCTCCATGGGAGTATCTCTGCCTTTACAATTTTGCATATTGAATTTTCTCAACATAGAAAAGACATATCTAGATTGACAAATAACAGCATACTCTTCATGAAAATCAATCTCAAGGCCTAAAATGTAATGGATCTCTCCTAGATCTTGCATTTTAAATTCTCCTCCTAATGCATCCTTAGTTTCTTGAACTAGCATCAAACAACTTCCACTAAGAATAATGTCATCTACATAGATTAGAAGAATGACAATATTACTACCATCAAACTTTAAGTACATAGAAGGACCATAGTCACTAAGCACAAATCCTAATGAAGGTAGAAAGTTGTTGAGTCTTGAATACCATGATCTAGGTGCTTGCTTCAAGCCATAAAGACTTCTAAATAGCAAACACACCTTAGATTTATCCTTGATGAATCCTTGAGGTTGTATTCAAAAAAGTGTTGGAGACATCAAGTTGATACAATTTCCACTTAAAAAATAAGGCAAGAGAGATTATGATTCTTATTGTCACCATCTTTGCTACAGGAACAAAGGTTTCTTCATAGCCAAGGCCATATATTTGTGCAAAGCCTTTAGCACATAATCTTGCCTTGTACTTGTTGATGAAGCCATCATGATTGTACTTGATCTTGAACACCCACTTGCATCCAATGATGTGCATGTTAGGTGGTGGATCCACTAGCTCCCATGTGTGGTTGGTGATCAAGGCATCATATTCAATCTTCATGGCCTCATACCACTCCTTGGTATTGAGGGCTTTTTGGACATATTTGGGCTCCTCATGAGAAAAAAATAAGCATAAGTGGAATCAAGATCCACTTGTTTTCCTTTGTCATCATAAGTGAGCCTCTTAGGCTCGGATCTCTCCCTCACAGATCTTCTAGGAGTGAAAATCCGAGGACTTCCATCTTCAAATCTCGACCCCTCCATATCTTGATTGTCTTCAATAACAAAAGGTGATAGATTTTGAGGTTGCTTGATCTCGGCCCCTCCTAGATTGGACTTTTCTTCTTCATGAAAAACTACATCTCTACTTTCAATTACTTTAGAAGTAGAGAGCATGTAGATTCGATAGGCTTTCTTGTTGGATGAATATCCAACCATTACTCCTTTGCTTGCACAAGGATCATCCTTATTTCTCGTTTCCAAGGGAATATGGACAAAGCATATGCATCCAAACACTCTAAGGTGATCAACCTTAGGTTTCTTCAAATAAAGTGCTTCATATGGTGACTTTCCTCCAAGTGCAACATGAGGGAGTCGATTGCAAAGATAGTTTGAACAATTGATGGCCTCACCCCAAAAGTATTTTGGCAAGGATGCCTCAATTCTAATGGTTTTGGCACATTCACACAAGGTTCTATTCTTTCTTTCAGCCACCCCATTTTGAGATGGTGTATATGCACAAGAAAACTCTCTTTTAATGCCTTCAAGCTCACAATAATCATGAAATTTATTGGAAGTGTACTCACCACCTCCATCACTTCTAAGAGTCTTGATTTTGTATGAAAATTGCTTTTCAACTAAAGCTTTGGACTTTAGGAAATAGTCAAACACCATAGACTTTGAAGCTAGAAGATATAACCAAGTGAATCTTGTGAAATCATCAATGAAAGTTACAAAGCAAGTAGCATCACCCTTGCTCTTTGAAGATGAGAAGTGCACATCCGAGTGTATGAGCTCCAATGGATGTGTAGTCTTAATAGATGACTTTGAAAAAGGCTTCTTATGAGATTTAGATATGGCACAAGCCTCACATGGCTTGAAATTTTTGGAGATAAGATTAGGCAAGCCAATAGATTTGGCTTTCTTGACCATGGACACCATAGAACTGTAGTTAGGATGCCCCAACCTTCTATGCCATAGTTCCTCCAAAGAAATATGAGAAGCAAAAGCACCATCACAAGAGTTAGCATACTCTTAGGAATCAAGCTTGTAGGCTCCACCATATCTAGACCCAAATGCAAGGATCTCATCATGCTTCTTGATTGTACATGTATCAACATTGAAATTCACATCTAGTCCACTATCAAGCAATTGCCCAACACTAATAAGATTTTTTGTTAACTTAGGAACAAAAAGTACTTTAGATAGAGAAAAAACTTTTGATGATGAAAGCTTTAAGGGAATGGTCCCTATGCCTTCAATAGCACACTCATGATCATTTGCTGTGTAGATGGACTTCTTGGCTCCTTCATAAGGTGTCATGGATGAAAAAGAATGCTTGGAGCTACACATATGTGAGGAAGCTCCATTGTCGATGTACCACGAACCATCCTTGTTGAAAGCTAATGAAGAAAAACTCGAGACCATAAGAGATCCCTCTCCATCACTTGCATGAGCATCTTCCTTCTCTTCATTGGAAATGTTGGCTTGCTTGAATTGACTCTTCTTCTTGAAGCAATTGGTGGCATAATGCCCCTTCTTGCCACAAAAGAAACACTTGATGTTTTTCTACTTCTTCTTGGATGTGAAAGCTCGAGAGGACTCATCATCTTCTTCTTTCTCCTTGGAAATAAGATTGTTCTTGCTTGAAGAGGGTTGGTGTTGATTCTTACTTCTTGACTTGTGCTTGTAAAGAGGGCTTTACCATCAATGTTGAGAGACAGTCTTTCCATTTTCAAGAGTTTATACTCTTCTCTTGATTCTTCAGAAATGAGCACACTTTGGAGTGCTTCCAAACTTGGTAGCTCCTCCTTAATGGCATAACTCTAAAAAAGGTTGTCATATTCCTCCTTTAACCCATTAAGTATGACTTGAACAAGTTCATTTCGGTTGATGGAGTCTCCTATGCATGACAATTCTCTATGGAGGTCTTTAACTCTCATTACATAAGCTGAAGCACTTTCATCACTTCTCTATACACTTTGAAAAATTTGGTTTCTTAGTGTTAGAAGCCTAGAAGTATTATTTGCCTCATAGATGGACTTGAGAGTATCCCAAGCATCTTTGGCATTAGTACAAGCACCAATTTCTCTTAAGATGTCATTTGAGACATTCATTTTAATATAATGTAGAGCCATCCTAGCTCTCTTTTTGTACTTTGGGATTTCTTGAGGAATTTGTGGTTCTTCTTCAATACCAAGTACAATATCCATCACATCTTGTAGAATTAAGACAGATTCCATCCTAACCTTCCAAATTGAGTAATTGGAGGTTGACAATCTTTCACTTGCTTCTAATAGAAAGGCACCCATTGAAGACATAAAGAATGTTGGAAACCAAAAAAGATGGATGAAAAAATTGCTTATCTTCTCACTATAGGAACCAATCAAGGGCAAAAAAACCAAATCCTATGTAAGACTAAGCAAAAAAACTGTGAGATAGGTTTCACTAGTTTTGAAAATCTCTCTAAAACAAGATTTGAATCATCAAAAAAGATGAAGTATGGCAAAAGTTATGGTTCTCTGAATTTCACACATGTGAAATACTCCAAAAATGTCAAATTGACTCAAATACAATCTATTTGTATGAAACAATTTGCCTAGATCCTCTAAATTTTGCCTAAATCACGTATAGATGAGGTTGGTAAACTTCTGGGTGATTTTTGTGATCATTTAAGCAATAAATGACATGTACTCAAGATTTGCCACAGGTCTAGGCGCCCTACCTACACCTATTCAAAAGCTTATAACTTTTGATTGGCTTATCCAACTGTCATGATTCAAATTGCATCAGATTCTACCATTTCTAGCTTTCTAGTGGGCCAAATTGCATGAAATTTGGATCTAAGCTTAGAGAGAACCACCAAACTAAAAATGGGCAGATTTCACACGTGCCTGCACCTGAAAATCCATACAGTACCTGATCTGAACCATTCAAAGTGGTTTGAAGCCCTAAATCACCAAAAAACTGCAAACTAGCTAGGAAGTAGAATCTAGACAATTTCTAGCTTGAAATCTGATCAAATTTGCAAACTTTTCGATTAGATTTGCTTGTAAATCTTAGGTAGGCTCTGATACCATGTTAAATTCACACGTGTGGGATGCCCTACACATGTACTTTTGATCTCCTAAGCCCAATAATACCACAAAGATCAAACTAGCATTAATTGACAATAGGAACGCTGATCATACAAGAAATATTATTGTGTTACAAGCAAGATCTATCAACAAAATATGAAACTAAGTACAATAAATGCCTCAACTCGGCTAGAGAGAGGATATGAATGTACAAACTCGAGTAAAGAGAGAGGGCACAAAGAGCTTAGTCTCCAATTTTGCATTCCACACAAAAATCATCATCTTCTCAATGAGAGTACATCACATATATATAGATCATGGACTCTCCTCCTACTTTGAGTTGAATTGAAGTTATGAATCCACCTCTCAAGCTATCTAGACTTATTCAAGCCACCTCAATATGTCTAATTGTGCCACCTAGTATTTTCATGCATTAAATGTGGCATGCAAAGTACAAATGGCAATTCCTATGGTAGCTCAAGTTTCTACTTCTACCTACCTTGAATATTTTATTCTAAGATGAGTCTTTACTAAGCCAAAAGAGCTCAATTCATCTTTGGCATTTTTAGAACCCCTACTTACAACATTAGATAGATTTTTCCAATATTTCAACAAGATATCCAAACCTTGCGGTTGTGAAAATTGTCAACATTTTCTAGCTAGTTTGAGGCCTAAATTGGCTAAAATTGTAAATAGTTTTGGTTCTGGAGTTTTGCACATGTGAACCAGGCCACAATGTTTTTATTTACTGTATTTTTTCAG
Source organism: Diphasiastrum complanatum (assembly GCA_029204225.1). Taxonomy (NCBI): domain Eukaryota; kingdom Viridiplantae; phylum Streptophyta; class Lycopodiopsida; order Lycopodiales; family Lycopodiaceae; genus Diphasiastrum; species Diphasiastrum complanatum. The sequence continues at coordinate 37,419,564 of CM055101.1, forward strand.
TATGATGAAGTGTCAAACTTCATACCCTTCAAAATGAGACCATTTTGATGTATTTTGGTCATATAAGCCATTTTTAGCTATTTTTCCTATATAGGGAATATCTAGGGTCAAGTACCTTCTAGAGAGAGGAGAGAGAGTCATCTTCCTCATCCATAAATAGTAGGGAAGTCGTGGAGAACAGGTTGGAGAAACCTTTTGTATGCTTCATTGAGATCAATAGATCATTGTCATTGTTTCTTCCTCCATTGAGAGCATTGTTGTGTGTATTGTCTTCAAGCTATTGTGTATGATCTTAGGTGCTTTCCAAAAGTGGTAGGCTGATGTATTATGGACTGTATAATGCTATGTTGGGCCGCACTTGATGTTTATGGAAGTTTCCATTTGTGATAAATGCTTTTTGATCAAGTTCTTTGCATTCTAGGTAGCATAGAATGTGTTGCCAATTCCTAGCTTATGTAGTTTGGAGTGCAAGCATTCAAGCCAATGATCTTGGAGTTTAGATCCACTTAGGATCTGTATTTTTCACATGGTATCAGAGCTGGTTGGCTTCTATTTACAGTAAGTATTCCATTTTTGGTGATATTTGGATGTTTGATCAAGTTCTAGCATGATTTTGCATTGCTTTGTTGATCAAATCTTACTAACCTTTGTTTTGTGAGTTGAACTTGTGGATCAAAAGCATATTTCAGGTCTATTGAAGATCAGAGGCTGAAAAGAAACTATTTTGGATCAGATCATAACACCTAATCATTTGTGATTGTGAGGCTTGTGCATATTCAATACTAACAATGTTCTTTTCAATCCTATTGTTGACAATCTCCATTCTTGGATGAACACTCTCCTTAAGTGGATGAAACTTCTCCTTAAGTGGATGACAAATGCTCTTTTGAGTGAGTTGTAATTCTCCTAAAGGCTGAGCAAAGCTCCCATTTGGATGAAAGATCCCCTTTTTTGGGTGAACATATTGTAAGCTCCATTGTGAAGAGCATATTGTAAAGATTGTCATCAATTTTGGCATAAATTTTGGTGTACTTTGTTGAGCATGTAAGTAACTCTCCTTATGTAATTTGATTGGAGCATTTGCTGGAAGGTGTTAACCATTATGCAAGTGTGTTTTCAGGTTCTTAACAGGTTGAGGAACATTCTCATGTGAAGTGATCTTAGATCTACATCTAAACACCAAGATTTGACAAGATAGTGAAGCTAGTCTTGTGATTCACTAAGTGTGCTCATTCATTCACCTCTAAATCTTGTATTTATCACTTGCTGGAGTTTATAAACTTTTAGAAGTGTGGTTTACATGTGGTTTTACAGGTTGAATCAATATCTTAGTGTGTTGATCATATGTTGATCAAGTTTGTTCATTACTAGGTAATCTTGGCATCCTAGTTTTGGGTATTTTCTAAGAATGCAAGTAACTCTTCACACCATAACTTGATTTGGTCACTTGCTGGAAAGTTTGAGAGCTTAAGCAAGAGTGTGTTCAGGTTGGTTTGATTTTGTAATCCATTCTTAGTGTGTGCAAAGTGTTGCATGTGTTTCAATCTTCCTTTCTATGCTTGGAAACCATCTAGGTTCAAGATAGAAGTGTTTTAGGGTCCTAAATCTTCATAGATCTCTTTATCTATCATTTGTTGAGAGAAAAGTGAGTGCTAAGTGCTTTAGGACAGAACCTAAAAGTTGAAGAAACATTAGAATCATGGCTTCCAATGGTGGGATCATGCTAGAGTCTAGTGAAAGGTTGAGTTCATCAAACTACTCTACTTGGAAAGTGAGGATGGAGTCCTTACTTGAGTTGAATGAACTCATGGACATAGTTGCAGAAATTGAAGAGAGACCTCTCACACTTCAAGAGCAACAAAGGTTTGATAAGAAGGCCAAAAGGGCTCTTCATATCATTAAAATGAATGTTACAAATGAACTTCTCAAGGAAGTTGGAAAGTGTCAAAGTGCAAGTGAGGCATGGAATGCCTTAAAGAAGCTCTTTGAATCAAAGTCCACATCTAGGGTATTGACCCTAAGGAGACAAATATTTTCTAGTAGGCAAAGAGAGGGTGAAAGTGCTCATGCATTTATCTTGAGAGTTAAGTCCCTAAGTGATGATTTAGCATGCATTGATGAGAACATAAAAGATGGTGAAATAGTCCAAGTTATGTTGAATGGTTTGCTAAATGAACATGCTAACCTTGTGCAAAGTTTTGCCATTCAAAAAGTCTTGCCAAGTGTGGTTGACTTGCAAGAAATCTTATTGGCTGAAGAACATAGGTTGCAATCAAAGCTTGATGGTGCATCCTTGCAAGGTGGAGGTGAAGAGGCTTTCTTCACAAAAGGCAAATTCAAGGGCAAAGGTAAAGGCAAAGGGAAATGGTCCAAAGGTGGTAACTTTGATCATGATGATCACTCTTCCTCTTCCTCTTCTACTAAGAACAATAAGTCAAAGTATTGTGGGATAAAAGGTCATTTTGCAAATGAATGTTATAAGAAGAAAAGAGAGCAAGGAGAGAGGCAAGGAAATCTTACAATAGATGAGGAAGAACATAACACATGTGAATCACTTGTTATGACTTCAAGTTTGTTAGCCAACATAGATGATAATGATCCTTGGTGGATTGATAGTGGAGCCTCATCTCACATGACAAGACATAAGGAATACTTTACATCCTTATTGTCTTATGAGGGAGAAGGTAACATCATCTACACTGCAAATGATGGTCAATGTGACATCAAAGGCATAGGCACTATTCCTATTTCCCTTTCAACAAATAGGAAAGCAAATCTTGAAAATGTTTTGTACATTCCTTCAATCACTAAGAATTTGCTTAGTGTAAGTCAAATGATTGACAAAGGACTTGATGTGGAGTTCATTGGAGATGCATGTTTGATAAGTAAATGTGGATCCTTGATTGCTCAAGGTAGGAGGCATGGTAAACTTTTCAAGCTTGATGCATGTGTGATCTCTAATCATGAAGGATGTATGGCTAGGGAGCAATTGACAAACCAAGAAGTTTGGCACAAGAGGTTGGGCCATCCCAACTTCAAATCTTTGGAGGTAATGGCAAAGAAAGAGCTTGTTCTTGGTCTCCCTAAAAGTCTTGTTGCAAACAATAGTGTTTGTGAACATTGTGCCTTGTCCAAATCTCATAGACTTGCTTATTCTAGATCTACTTCTAGATCTAAAGAAGCTTTTCAACTTGTGCATTCTGATATTCATTCTTCTAGTACAACTAGCAATGGTGGGGCAAAGATGTATGCAACTTTCATTGATGACTTTAGTAGGTATACTTGGATCTATCTTCTTAAAAGTAAGGATGAAGTGTTTGCTGCATTTGTCAAGTTCAAGAATGAAATGGAAAATCAATTCAATACAAAGATCAAATGCTTAAGATCTGATAATGGAGGGGAATACACCTCAAATAGGTTCAAAGACTTTTGTATAGCACATGGGATTAAGAGGGAGATGTCTAGTCCTAGGACTCCACAACAGAATGGAGTGGCCGAGAGGAAGAATAGAACCCTTTGTGAATGTGCCAAGGCAATGAGACTACATGCTAATCTTGCTAAGTCTTTTTGGGGGAAAGCTTTAGCATGTGCTAACTATCTATGTAATAGATGGACAAGTGCTTCCTTGGATGGTAAAACTCCTCATGAGGTTCTTTATGGTAGAAGGCCGAGTGTCAAGCATTGTAGGATCTTTGGATGTACATGTTTTGTCAATATCACACTTGATGATAGAACTAAAGAAGATCCTTCATCAAAGAAGGGTGTGTTTGTTGGCTATAGTGAAGTAAGCAAGGCTTACAAAGTGTACATTCCTTCTACAAAGAAAGTTGTCATAAGTAGGGATGTCATCTTTCATGAAGAGAATGTTTCCAATGTTGTTGATGTTGATGTTGATGTGCCTACTAATCATCATGATGTGCAAGATGTCTTGGATGAAGATGGAGATGCCACTCCAAAGCAAACTTCAAGGAAGACTCAAAGGCAAAGGGCTAAGCCATCAAGGCTAACCTATGATGAAAAAGGAAAGCAAGTGGTGGACAACTCTAACTTTGCTTTTCTTACCTCTTTTGATGAACCAACTTGTGTAGGTGAAGCAATTCAAAAGAAGGAATGGATCCAAGCCATGGATCATGAGCATCAAGCACTCATCAAAAGCAACACATGGAGGTTGGTAAAGCTTCCAAAGGACAAGAAGGCAATTGGTTGTAAGTGGATCTTCAAGATCAAGACAAATCAAGATGGATCAATCAACAAGTACAAGGCAAGGTTGGTGGCAAAGGGGTATGCTCAAGAATATGGTATTGACTATGATGAGACCTTTGCACCCGTGGCAAAGATGGTAACTATTCGAATCCTAATCTCTCTTGCAACTCTTTATGATTGGGATATGTGGCAAATGGATGTTACTAATGCCTTCTTGAATGGTGATCTTGAAGAAGATATTTACATGGAGCAACCCGAGGGCTATGTTTCACATGATGAGCCTAATCATGTGTGCTATCTCCAAAAGAGTTTGTATGGGCTAAAGCAAGCACCAAGGAGTTGGTATGCTAAGCTCAATTCCTTCTTACTTTCTCAAAACTTTGTTATGAGTGAGTATGATCATTCTCTCTACTTTAGATTGAATGAAAATGATATCACTTTACTTTTGATCTATGTTGATGACATTATCTTAAGTGGTGGTAACAATCTAGATATAGATGAAATCAAGATGGCACTCAAAAGAGAGTTTGAAATTCAAGATCTTGGTAAACTTCATTATATCTTAGGAATAGAGATTATTAGAAATTCTAAATCTACATTCATATGTCAAGAAAAGTATGTTAACTCTATTCTAAAAAGGTTTCATATGGAAGATTGTAAAGTTGTTTCTACTCCTATGGAATCAAATGTAAAGCTAACTACAAGAAGTAATGAAAGATCCTTCAAGGACATTACTCTCTATAGAAAGCTAATAGGATCTCTTATATGGTTAACCATCACAAGACCTGATCTAAGCTTTGTGGTTGGTAAACTAAGTCAATTTATGCAAGATCCTAGTGAGGCTCATTGGAAACTAGGAAAGAGAGTACTTAGATACATCTCGGGATCTAGAGATTTTGGCATCTTGTATGGAGGTACTACACCTAACCTTTGTGGATTTTCAGATTCAGATTTTGCAGGTGATCAAATAGATAGGAAGTCAACAAGTGCCTTTGCAATCTATCTTGGAGATGGAGTGGTCTCATGGCTATCAAAGAAGCAACCAACTATCTCTCTATCTTCCACCGAAGCCGAGTACAAGGCATTAACAACATGCACCAAGGAGATTCTTTGGATCAAGAGGATGTTATTGGATTTTCACTTGCTTGAACCAGAGAAGACTCCAATCATACTTTGTGATAACCTTTCAGCCCAAAGCTTGGCAAGCAATCCTGTTTTTCATGCAAGGAGCAAGCACATTGAGATTGCTCACCATTTTGTGAGAGATCAAGTCATTGCCAAAGAGGTGGAGCTTCAACATGTCTCTTCAAAGGAGTGTGTGGCTGATATCTTCACCAAACCATTGGGAAAGGACCTATATTTAATGCATAGATCTAATCTTGGAATGTGCTCAAAGACTATGTTGAAACTAGCATCCAATGTTGAAGAGGGAGTGTGAAAATTGTCAACATTTTCTAGCTAGTTTGAGGCCTAAATTGGCTAAAATTGTAAATAGTTTTGGTTCTGGAGTTTTGCACGTGTGAACCAGGCCACAATGTTTTTATTTACTGTATTTTTTCAGTATGATGAAGTGTCAAACTTCATACCCTTCAAAATGAGACCATTTTGATGTATTTTGGTCATATAAGCCATTTTTAGCTATTTTTCCTATATAGGGAATATCTAGGGTCAAGTACCTTCTAGAGAGAGGAGAGAGAGTCATCTTACTCATCCATAAATAGTAGGGAAGTCGTGGAGAACAGGTTGGAGAAACCTTTTGTATGCTTCATTGAGATCAATAGATCATTGTCATTGTTTCTTCCTCCATTGAGAGCATTGTTGTGTGTATTGTCTTCAAGCTATTGTGTATGATCTTAGGTGCTTTCCAAAAGTGGTAGGCTGATGTATTATGGACTGTATAATGCTATGTTGGGCCGCACTTGATGTTTATGGAAGTTTCCATTTGTGATAAATGCTTTTTGATCAAGTTCTTTGCATTCTAGGTAGCATAGAATGTGTTGCCAATTCCTAGCTTATGTAGTTTGGAGTGCAAGCATTCAAGCCAATGATCTTGGAGTTTAGATCCACTTAGGATCTGTATTTTTCACAGCGGTTACGTCCTATTTCAAAATGTTACCTCATATTCCCTCCCTACGGTATGTAGGTTTCCCTATCAAGGAAAGATTAGAACCTCATCTTTGGAAGAGAAAAGTAAGGACTACACACCTTAGGATTGAGAATTTTAATTACTATTTAACTCTTTTAACTAGTTTTTTAACTATACAATAAACAATTAATTATACAAATATTACATTGTTATGTACAAAATGAAGGTCATCAACAATTTTCAATGAATTTAAACTATTCAAATTATCCAAAAAATGAAACAACACAAACTCACATAAGCTTGAAGCTCGAAGTGCAAGCTTGCTCACTTGTTCCATACTTGTTCTCTTTCCTTTTCTTTATATATCTTTGTCACTTACAAGATTACAAAATTTAGGGTTATTAACTTCAAAGCTCAAAAGCTTATAAACATGTTATAACTATAATTCTAAATCATAAACTTTCACCACAATGCAAAACAATCTTAAACCCTAAACCCTTCTCACAATTTTTTCATGGTAAATTTATTTCCATGCACCATAAAGCATATATTCTAATCTCATTCTAGTCTATTCTACCAAATTCAGAAACTGACATTGTTTTATTGACAATCAAATTTCTTACATTCTAACAAATCTCTCTCTCTCTCTCTCTCTCTCTCTCTCTCTCTCTCTCTCTCTCTCTCTCTCTCTCTCTCTCTCTCTCTCTCTCTCTCTCTCTCTCTCTCTCTCTCTCTCTCTCTCTCTCTCTCTCTCTCTCTCTCTCTCTCTCTCTCTTTGTGTCATCATTTACTTTCTCTCTCACTTTTTGCCATCATTTACACAAATCTTACACACACAAACATATGTTAACACCTAGCACACACAAATCTTATACACACACACACACACACACACACACACACCAAATCTAACTCTCTTTGTTCTCTTCTTACCACATAGAAAAAAAAACGTAAAACACAAAAAAAGTACCTACAATCACCATAATGGAATGAAATATAACAATAGAAGCTAGTAGCATTGACAATGGAGTCGGAAACCGCAAGATCACACCTCCAAAACGTTCACGCTTCTCCAAATCTGCAAAACAGAGGAAGAATGGGTTGGATTGCACAAAAATTGTTATCTAGAGAACAAAAAAAAAAGTCTTCAGATTCCGATGCACCAAAATCCCTTGCAATCCAACGTCTGATCCGTCTTACAAAAGTCTTGTCAAATTGTGCAATTGTTGAATTGTTGACATGGACATCACAATCCAACGTCCATCGGATTGTGACATCCATGTCAAGTGCCAGCAAACTTTTTTTTTTCAAAATTTTTATTATGACTGCTCCACATCTTGATCATGGCATTGCGACGGTCTCAAATCTGTTAAATTGCAATGACCAAAAATTGATGGATTATGAAATTTTGCAAAATCTATCGGAGGCCTGCGTCGCAAATGTCGCGATGTGTTATTGTGAGAGTCTTATTCACTCTTATTCATTCACTCAACCTATCAATGATTCACCATCTAATGTAGTTTGAGCTCGTATTCTTTCCTTTGTATCTTTCTATCATCAATGTATATATGTTGCATTGCAATGTTTGCAAGCAATTTCAATTATTTGATGAGCTCAATTTGCAGGAGCAAATGTTCCAAAGCTTCATGCATTGCCTATTAGTGACAGTATTATAGCTAGTGATTTGCATCAAGCATTACGTTTTGAATAATCATTTTTGGTGTCTTATGTTCTATTAAGTTATTTATCTTAATTACTTTTTGCCATTTCCCAATTTATCATGCTGCGTACTCTCATCCTTTTGTACATTGATGGGTTGTCCCATCCTTCAATAATAAACTCAGGAGTTTCCTTATAGAATTTGCAAATCTGGGATTCGGTAGCAAAAATGTCAATAGATAAACAATTGAAAATCAGATTATATCAATTGCTACAAATCAAGAAACAATTTCTAGCACTATTAGTTTGTGGAATGTCTATATTACATATAGAAATGAAGGCAACTAAAAAAAGCATTATTTCTTAAATAATTTTGTTTGCCAATCACAACATAGACGAGATCCAACTAACTATTATCTATTACGTGTAGTTTCGAATGTACATTTTTCTTACTTTAAAGGTTTCCAAATGAAAACTGAAACACATGCTCACAACAATGATGATGATTGCAAAATTTTCCATAAACGATATTGACACAATTTTGGCGAGAGAATAGACAACTGATGGTTCACAGAACGGTAACCAGAAAATTTTCAATGAGCTGTATAAGAATGGCTCTAAGGAATGGGAAATAGTGATTTGATCGTGTGCAAAACTGTTTATTAGCTTTGTTGAGAGCTTGAATACAAATAAACTCTTTGAAATCAGCTTCGTTTGAAAGCAGCATTCAGATCGACACAGATTGCATATATATGTGCATTAGCTCTGATAAATAAGAGTTGCATGCCAGTTGGGTTGCACTATCCGATTCAAACAATGGCAAATGACTGATTACAAAATCAGCTTATCTTCACTAACAGACTACAATGCGCTATCTGATCCATGAATGAATCACAATGCAGTATCTGCTTATCTTCAGTAAGAGTGTACTGCTAGTTCAGGATTAAGCGACCCGCAATTGATGAGTGCAGAATATTTAATTTTTAGTCCCAAGTATGACAGCAGCTCCTAGAACGATAGCTACTGCATTGAGCTGCTTTGTCGATCATGGTGGAAACGCACGACAATGCACGTGATATTGTCTATACTGCCTCTTCTGAAAGCCTCTTCTGCCAGCCGTATTGCCGCTGCTTCAGCATCTGCGATAGATTTCACCAAGTTGATGGCATCCTGTACTCAGCACAAGAAGCAAATCTGTTACCAAACAACTGGGCTGGGCGCTAAGCAAGCTTATAGGAGCAAGGTTAAATTGCCTGTGTGAAAGAATTGTGAAGTTAACCAAGCCCTAATGGATACAGAAAGATAATTGTGATCGTCGAGATTTCTAAAAGGTAGGAATTGCATGGAAATTGTAAGAAACGTGTAACATTAAAATTGCTAGGCCGGAGTCACAGTAGTAGCACCATCACTTTCAGCCAGGACATTGGATGTTTTCAATTTCACCAATAGTATCCATGCTTATTGGACCAGCCATGAAAGAAAAATCACAGAGTCACAATATTTTACAGTCTGCACTTCCTTTCTCTTATTTCTTTTCTTTTAATTTGTACGTCCTCACTTGTGTGGCTTATGGCACTTATTTAAGAATGAGACCTTTGCCTGTTTTCCGGTATCTACAGCAGTTGAAAATAGACCTGATTTTGAATGAGATCCCATAAGCCATCGCTGGCAATGACAAGGAAATCCACATCCTCCTTTATAACTAGCTCCTACAATAAAATTCTAGAGTAAGCATTCATCGTGAGCTCCTACGTCATGGTTATGAAACGTACAACACATTATGACACAACATAAAGTAAGAAATGTATGCATTTCAATCATTACGCATTTTGATATTCCAGAACGCGATGAATTATAAAACTTCAAACTGTAGAGCGCAAAACACATAGCCGACTGGTCAATAGGAAAAGACCAATATCAACAAAAGTTATACTTCAAAAGAACATGAAAGAACCTGGATTTCTGGATCCGCTGAGACAAATTCTTTTAGTCGCCTGTTACCGAAAGCCCGGGAAACAGCTAAAATCCCCCCTACACGCCAGCAACCTGGAAATCCCACTATTGGAATTTAGTACTTAGAGTGTCTCGCCATGGATATGCTAGTTAGCTTGCTGCATCGCGCTGGGGCTTTATAGACCGTGCCTACTTTATCGATATGCTATTCTATGCATGAAAGATTCTTACCCGCTTCCCATTGGACAACTCCTCCAGCCTCTTCAATTCTCATTCTCTCGTCGAGACGCACTGGCTTATGGTCGCTTGACAAAGGAACAGCTACAAAACAGGGTTCCATCAGAAGAATTAGAAGTTTCTTCTAGCTAGCGCCAGGTAATTTCTGAACTCCTAATTGGCTTTATCAGAGATTTCTTGCGAGGCTACAGCAGTGCATTACGACGTGAAAAGGACTCCATATTCTCGCTAAGTGATTAATTTCTAGGATTGCTCGGGCTAAAATACTGGCTCCTAGCTAGTTTCTACCAGTAGACTCTACACACCCGCCAACGAGATTGCAAAAGAAGGCGGGAGCAGATAATGTCGACTTAGACTTTTCTTTCTTAGATGATTACCTTCACCCGCCTTCGATAAGACTGCTCGACAGTCGCCAAGGTTGGCAATAATCAATTTATCTCCAACCAAAACAGCAATCAATGCCGTTGAGCCGTCATCTGAAAGTTGATCATCTGCAGAAGATGCTAAGTATTCAAGGTCCGTCTGCTTGTAAGCTTCAGCTGTTGATCCAAAATCAGTTGGTTAGAGAAGTTTTGATATTCAGTGATAATAACCCATTTGTATCACCTTCATGTACAGTCTTTTCAATTCTCATACATACCAATGCCGTGGCTGGTATCAGTGACAAACATAGGATGCTTCAATAAGGTCTTAAAAAGATTCTCCTTGACATACGATGCTGCACGTGAACCACCATGCCCTGTTTTGGATAATCCATCATCCAGATAAGCAGCATAACAAATTACAAGCTCGAAAATAGGGCTCCAGCACAAAAACTGCAACAATATCTAAATGTGTCTTGTAACAACATCAAAACGTGGAAAACTAGCAACTTGAAAGTAGAGATGATGCAGATGATGAATTGGAGATTCTAACTCAGACAAAATGAAAGATTATAGTTCAGCTTTCAAATCTGAGATATTTTTTTCATAAATCTGGAAGAACACGCAGACGACGTAGTAATCATTCTCTCATATCTCGGTATAATACGTACGTATAACGCACTAATGGGTCATAAGTCTTATGAGAACTAAAATACAACTATTAGCACAGATCATCAGGATCCATCAGAATCACTACCGCGTATGAATCGTTGCTAATGTTCGATCAGTGAACAAATGGAAAACTGGCAACTTGAAAGTAGAGATGATGCAGATGATGAATTGGAGATTCTAACTCAGACAAAATGAGAGATTATAGTTCAGCTTTCAAATCTGAGATATTTTCATACATCTGGAAGAACACGCATACGACGTACGTATAACGCACTCATGAGTCATAAGTAATATGAGAACTAAAATACAACTATTCGCACAGATCATCAGGATCCATCAGAATCACTACCGCGTATGAATCGTTGCTAATGTTCGATCAGTGAACAAATGGGGTAAGAATTGCATGCTTACAAGAAATGCAAGGGCAACAGCTCATAGCTGCTCACACAACAGCTTTGAATGTAGGAAAGATGGTTAATACTACAAACTTCAAAGATGGACGTTAAAACTTAGAACATACACCCGTGTACTTGCTATGCATATTTGTATATCATCATTTAAGAATTTTGGAAATATCTATCACTTAGTTTTTGACGTAATCAGAATCTGTAGTAAAGACTTAACAAAAGTTATGAAACAAAATTATTATCATTATAACTCCACCTTACTTTAGAGTGTTTATTTGCAAACGGTTTTCATTACGCTAGGCCGGAGCTATGAGTACTGATTGAGGGAAAAATTAGAGTAACTTATAGCTGACGGAAGCTGTTTCAAATATAATCCAGAAAATACCAAAGACAAATACATGTCCGTACCATCAAAGATTCCAAATAAACCCACCAATAGACCATCAACACTACATATTCTTGCGTCAAAAAAATCTTCCATGGTAGTTCTCCTTCCGCATAGGCTCGAGTATCCGTAGCTGAAAGCGAGGCCTATATTCTCACTGCAGGAAGGAAAAACAAGAGAGCTGAAATGTGCAGTAATTCGACAGCTTAGAAACAAAGCTCGACTACATGCTAAACCGGAAGAAGCAATGCTGAAACAATTGAGAGAGAATCCAGTGATGGTCAAGTACTAGAAAATACTTCGATGACTAACTGTAATATAGTACAATAGAAACTATACCAGCTCAGACCACCCCCACTGTTGAGATCTGGAGGGATCTCTTTTCTGGGATCTTTATACAAGCGGCTAACGCGCCCTAGCCATCCCAAGATACGACTGAAGGAAGCGCCTCTTTTAGCTGAGCTCCGAGGCATGGTAATGTTCGGTTATATTTCATTGCCTGCAATTCATAAAGTCTGCAAGTCTAGCCAATGCTTTATATCTACTTCCGATAATTGCAGTTACGACTTTAATCACACGAATACGATGCTAGTATTGATTTTATACAATTCTGTATTAGGTAGCACCAGAAAATAAAAGAACTGTCAGAATAACTGAAATGATCTGATCAAAAGCTGCAGCAAGATCATATCACAATCACATTAGTTCAAACAAGCATAAATCTACAGGCTAAGTCCAAATTATCCAAATTGGATATGTAGTTCAGAATCTGTTATGTTCATAGCAAAATAAACAAACGCAGGGATGCCACAATGTACCAGCAGAAGGTCCTGAGACCCATACAGACATCTGTGCTTGCCGATGCGAATCCTCGCCCTCAACACATGAGCAAGGGAAATAGGTACCAGATTTCAAACGGGAGAGGTAGCGAGAGCTCTTATGCAGACAACATCCATACAAAATTTGAATTCAAATCTCAACGACTCCATCCGTTGAGAGGTAAGAAAGGAAGACCACGTGAGAGCCTACGTCCGTCCGATCTTTTAAGTGGAAGGCTGAGATGATGCCAGCAGGGTGGCACGCTAGAACATTTGTCTCTGGGCTGCTGCCAGCCTCTCGTCCACCTATGGCCACAACATCATTAGAAAGTATGCCAAGGCCATGCCCTTAAAGCACTAACGTAGTGTCCAATTGGGAAGGCCATTAGGACAAGATAATTCATAATTTTGGACGAGGCACTCAAATGTGGAGGCCACGAACCGGCCAGTGGACCAAATTATGTGTAATGGCTCGACCGATTGACCATTATCGCTCGTAATTGTCTTTCACATAGTTTTTATGTTTTTTTCATGTGTCTCTATAAAAAGTGAACCTATTTTTTTGGGTTAAATTTTTTTTCATTTTGTTTTTTTTCAATTTTTTATGTTTTCCTTGTGGAGCATCAAACCTTAGAATTTTGGGGCGTTTAGGATAGCATAGGTCTATGTGGCGGATAGTATAAACATAGCAATATTTTTCAAGAGTTTGGCAAAAAAATTGAGGCAATATGTTATGCAAAAAAATATAGGCCCCAAAAAGGCTTAAAATCATGTGAATGACAATTCTATGGTATGGCAATGGACATCCTACCCATGGTCATTACCCTTCAATTGACTTTTAAAAATTATTTCCTTTTGTAAAGATTGTGATGCAAGTTGGTCAAGAAACAATGCAAATACAAAAGTTGGTCGTGGAAAAAAAAAAAAGGGCGAGGTGCATTCCGTCAAGAATTAGATATGCAACATCAAGCATTCACCATAAGCAATCACCACAAAAAGGCGGAAGAAGAACACGCACTGTCACTCTATCACACTAACTCATACAGAATGTAAAATGTACAAATAAATTCCGAACCCCTGATAGAGAGAGAAAACCTACAAGTAGACTAATAGACTAGCCTACAGCTAATGACAGCTGGTCACAGCTGTCAACATTAATGTACCTCGTAAACAATAACAATGAAGTTTATCATTGATTTCTAACACTCTCCCTCAATGATAAAATTACATTCTTCTATTCCTAATAGAGTAGGAAACCTCTCAAATTTACATCTACCTAATGACTTAGTAAAAATATTTGCCATTTGATCTTCAGATTTACAAAAACAAGATCAATGGCTCCATCAAGAATTTTCTCTCGAACAAAATGGTAGTCTTGGTTCGAGCATGTAGAACTGGATTTTTGGCAAGGTGAATGCAACTTTGATTATCGCAAGTAGTCGCATCCACCTGTGGTTGACCTAAATCCACAAGCAATCTTCGTAACCATACCGCTTCTTGTGTAGCATTGCTGAGTGCTCGATATTCAGCTTCCGTCGATGATAAGGCTACTGTAGGTTGCTTTCTGCTGTTCCATGAAATTGCAGCTGTACTATAACTGAATGTATGACCACTGGTAGATCTTTTGTCATCGATATTACCTGGCCAATCGGCATCTGTATAACCTACCAACATTGGCGCTTCAGGCTGATCATACTTCAAACCAAAATTCAATGTCCCTCGGATGTATCTGAGAATACGTTTAGCAATTCCAATGTGCTTGACTAGAATCTTGCATAAATTGACTAACAACACCAACAGCATAAGAAATATTAGGTCGTGTGTGTGTCAAATAAATCAAACTACCCACCAGCTGTCTATACAAATAAGCATCCACTTTCTCAGATTCATCATATGCAGTAAGCTTCATGTTGACATCCATAGGTGTACTCAAAGGCTTACAATCCTGCATATTAAACTTATAAAGCAAATCTCGTGCATATTTGCTTTGTGTAAGAAAGACCATGTCTTCCTTTTGCCATACTTCAATGCCAAGACAATAGTGCATCAATCCTAGATCACTCATGTCAAAAGCATTGGAAAGATCTGATTTTATTTCATCAATTAAGCTCTCATTACTTCTTGTAATAATCAAATCATCCACGTATAACACAATGAACACTATATCTGAGTCTTGCCTTAGAATGTAAAGATCATGATCAGCATCACTCTTTACCATTCCCCTTCGCTTGAAGTGTTCATCAATGCAAGAGTACCACGCCCGTAGTGCTTGTTTCAATCCATAAATGGCTTTGTTGAGCTTACAAACGAGATGCTCTCTCTCTGGCTCAACAAATCCTTGAGGTAGTACTAAATACACCTCTTCATCTAGCACTCCATTAAGAAAAGCAGATTTAACGTCCATTTGTTGGATCTTCCAACCATAGAAAACAGAAATAGCAATGATAGAACGTATAGTTACCATCTTAGCTACGGGTGCGAAGGTTTCCTCAAAATCAATACCTTCCTGCTATTCAAACCCTCTCGCAACCAACCGTGCTTTGTACTTGTTGAGTTGCCCATCAGCTCCATATTTGATCCTGTATATCCATTTGCAAGTGATAGGCGTCTTACCATCAAATAGCTCAACCAAGTTCCACATCCTATTTTTTGTTATAGCTTCCATTTCACGGTTTCCATAGCTTCACGCCACTCCTTGTGCTCCTTTGCTTTATCAAAAGTTTTTGGTTCTTGAGCCTTGAGCACAGAACCCATTAGGACTAGATTCATCTCTAATCTTGCAGGAGGTTTTCGATTTCTACTTGATCTTCTAAGCTCTCCCTGCTCACTTGATTTGGGAGTATCTCCCTTATTAGCATCACTTGTTACTGACAAGTACCACTTAGGCACTCTCCTAGGAATCTCATTATTGACCCTGTCTTTTTCCATTGGCTCTTCCATATCGACACCAACTTCTTCCTTCACTTGCACTTTAGCTTTATCATCAAAGGGATCAATTGTCAATTTTATTTGGTCAGTTTGACCCAAGGAAAAGACACTTAACAGCTTTTGCATCCAGCTTCTTTCGTTTTTCATCAGGTATGAGCGTAAGCATCACAACCAAATACTCGTAAATGAGAAACATTAGGTTTCTTTCCAGTAAAAGCTTCGTAAGGTGTCTTACCCTCCACGAACTTTATAGGACACCGATTCAAGATATGAGTAGCTGTGTTGCATGCTTCTGTCCAAAAAGTATTTGGCAAACTCTTGCTCTTAAGCATAGCCCTAGCCATCTCCACAATGGATCTGTTTTTCCGTTCTGCAACTCCGTTCTGTTGTGGTGAATAGGGTGTAGCGGTTTGTCTCTTGATCCCCTAATCTTTGCAAAAGTTTATAAACTCTATTGAAAAATACTCACCGCCACCATCTGATCTGAGGGTCTTAATATAACAACATGTTTGTTTTTCAACTAGAGCCTTGAACTCTCTAAACTTGGCAAAAGCATCAAATTTCTTGCTTATGAAATAAATCCAGATATGTCTACTATAGTCATCAATGAATGTGATGAAATAGTAACAACCACTAATGGACCTAGTTTGTATTGGTCCACACAGATCACTATGAATAAGATCAAGAATGTCATTGTCTCTTCTTGTTCCATCTTTGGGAAATCTCTCTCTATGTTGTTTTCCCAAAATGCAACCCTCACAAATTTTTCCTTCAAAAGAGATATCAGGCAATCCAAGAAATAGATTACCTCTTTTAAGAATTTGCAAGCTTTGAGCACTGATATGACCAAACTTTTGATTTCAAAGATCACTTCGACTATCAACAATGCTTACCATAGCTTGAGTAAAAGATCTCGCATTCATTTGTGGAAAAGATGAAAAGTAGAGAGAATATAAGAACTTTCAGAGAGAATATTCTAGATTCTCTACTTAGGCGCGGCGGCTACGTCGTCTCCTCTTTGCAAAGATTTCGAAATGTGTGATTGTTCAAAAGATAGAGTTCAGTAATGTGAAAAGTATGAAGTTTCCTAACTCTAAATGACAGTACTAGACACTATCTAGTGTGATTTGTGGTACTCCAAACAGACAAATGAGAGATTTTTTGGCAAACCTCTCACACTAATAGCACTTTCCACAACAACTAGGAGGTATTGTAAGAATCTCCCCCACTCAACAGATTTTCAATCTGTCTGATGCTGCCCTGGC
Organism: Diphasiastrum complanatum; assembly: GCA_029204225.1. Lineage (NCBI taxonomy): Eukaryota > Viridiplantae > Streptophyta > Lycopodiopsida > Lycopodiales > Lycopodiaceae > Diphasiastrum > Diphasiastrum complanatum. The sequence continues at coordinate 37,436,539 of CM055101.1, forward strand.
CTCTTGGATGCCTCCGGACCTGTGCTTTTCACAACAACTAGGAAGTAGTTTGATAATCCGCAATAGAAATGCGGATTACTGAAATGTCCGCTCTGATACCATGTCGTAAAATCGCGTGTGCGTGTGAGCGGCAGCGGAAGTTTGAGGATTAAAGCACGGCGTGTAGGAACGAAAACGCAACAGTTGGCAGCAGAATTATTCAAGTAGAAGAATTCATACAGAATGCGCAAATGAACGACGCAGTAGTGAGACAAAATTGCACTCTGATAAAATATCAACAGTGAGACTTGAAGTAATAACTTCAGCTTGCTGAGCGTGATAACGCTGGCTACAAAAAAAAAATTTATTAAAAGAGAAAAATTCAGTTAACTCAAAATTAACTCAGATTCAAATTAACACTAACATAGCTTGAATCAACTAATATATAGATTTACAAGTGTCGAGGAGCAAAATATCTTACAAGCCTTTAATGCTATTTACGCCAGTCTTTGCATATGTACAAAGTTGGTAACCGCTAACCACCTTTGAGATATTTGATTGTCCAGCTATTTTAGGATTGCTGATAAGTTGGCGACATCGATCAGCAAATGTAGCCGGATGTGAAAAAGCCGAAAAACCCGAAGGTGCCCTTAGACTGAAGGTATGCAACTCCTGAAGTTGCCCTTACACTAAAGGTATGTAAATCCCTAAGACGCCCTTAGATTCAAGGCAGCGAGGAAGGTGAAAAAGCCGAAAAAGAGTCTTATACTGAAGGCAGAGAAGAAGGCGAAGGTGCTTTCTACTAAAGGCAGTGAAGAAGGCGAAGGTGCCTTAGATTTAAAGGCATTTTAGCCACTTGGCCAGTGTCTCGCATTTTTCGCTAGTGCGAAAAAGACGAAGGGAAGAGAAGGTGCCTTGAAAATTATTTCTAAGACATTCTGGCCACTTAGCCAGTGTGTCGCATTTTTCGCTAAGGATTGAAAAAAGGGCGAAGAAAGAAAAGGTGCTTTAAAATGATTTCTAAGGCACCTGAAATCTCAAGGGAAAAAACAATGTGAAGGCCCGAAAATATTTTGTCGGCCTTCGATTTTCCATGATGCTCATTACTTGAACGATTTGTTTAAGACTGAGCAAATCTAACATCTTCTATATCCCTTGAAACTCTCGTGCTCTTCGACATGTCTTGTGTAGTTTTCATGCAATAGATGCATGGATGTTTTGAATTTGTTCCGTGTGAGATGTTGAACATGCACTTCAACGAGTTTAGGTCTCCAGCCAAATGTCATTCCACCTTCAAATAACCTATTCTAGGAACATTGAGTGGTGTGTCGCTCATATGATTCTTAATTATCTCTTTTTATTCTGTTTTACTAAAAATCCAACATAGAATGTCATGATCTTCTTTTAAAACCTATTTGAAACACAAAATCATGAACTATTTTAAGAGAATTGAACTTAGACCTATAATAACAAAACAATATCAGCTTAAAACACAAAACCATGAATTCTAGAAATGAATTAGTTGCTAGTACTCAATAGAATAGATTTAAACTTGGAAAGCTGCCAACCACCAAATATTATTTTCGGACTGCACACTGAAATTAAGACTCTCCGAGTTTATCGTATTGCTTAATGCTCCATTCATAAGCGTAACACTAACCCTTTCTAGCTTTTGTCCCTTCACTACTTTTGATTCATCTAACTTGAAAACTAATATCAATTTTTTAACACTTTCATTTGTGATTCCATAAAACTTTACAATAAATCTCAGTAAATAATTAAGATCAACAAACATATTGTTGATGGAATCATATGACCAAAAGCCATGTTTTGAGTTATAAATTTCATTGATATGGTAAGGAATACCAATGATGTTTTGCAAACCCATGTTTAACACCTCTCTCTCTCATTTGATTTGAAAGGGCCGTGGAATAGAAAAAAAAAAATTTATGTATTTGTCCAAATGCCTCTTTGATAATTTTAAACATTGTGTCATATGCATCCCTACTAATACCAGAATAATCACATGCTCCTTGTATCAATTTTCGGTCAATAATCATGCCAACTTCGCCCATAAGGGCCTCTGCAATCTTGGACTTGATTCGAAAAAATCGTTGATTTTTCAATAGACTCGTCGTTGACTTGGCTGTAAGTACTGCACTCAAAGATTTTTCAATCATGTCCTTGTCTTTCAGATTTTGATTGGTGACTAAAGCTGATCTGCAAAATAAAAATAAGATTTAAAAAAAAAAACAATTCACAATCATTGATGTGTTGGATAAAACAAAACACATAAATAGTTTAATACAAAATCTTACTTAAAAGCATATATTCTTTTTTTTCATTGACCCCCACTTGATGAAAGCTTGTCAATACTTTTTAAAATAACTCTTTCTCGCTTATTGTTCGCTTATTTTTTTTTTATAATGTGTTTACTTCTACACTTATTTGACAATACGAGATACGCAATGTTTGTACAATTAGTTTCATATTGTCATTTTTTTGGTTAAGATTTAATATAATATTTTGCAAACAAGAATTATCTATCTTCAAAATTTCGTTCTCTTTTTTTTGTTTGCAACAAAAGAGTTTCTTTTTCTCTGTAGTCAGTAAGCAAACCATTCAACATATTTTTCAAATAATGTTTTTTTTTCATTGAATTACTAATGCCATAACTTTTCAATCTTTCACAATAACCCAATAAACCATTGTGTTCTTCACACAAAAACAATATGAGTTGTGTGAGTGATCTAAAATTTGGATATTGCATCGAGCTTGGATCTATTGGATATAAACTTCCATCAACTCATAGATCACAATGTTTCCTGTTCTCCGTCCTATGATCCACAATTTGGTGAGCTGGTAAGATGAATCCTTTCAGTTTCTTTTTTACAGTATATTCTGTAGGAGGATCAATATGGAGATGATACTTAGACATTTTAATAATCAATAGATTAACCTAGTGGAAAGCCAAATTGTTATATATCTTGCAAACTATTAAAACTGGTTTAAATCGAAAAAAAATTTCAAATGAAAAAGTTTGAAATGACCTTGGCGCTCCAACACACTCCATGTTTCTTGCTTTATATGCAAAAAAAAAAAGCTTTGCAGTTATGAGCAAAATACTTTTTCGATAGGTGTATTTTGAAATTATGATTTTTTGAGTTGCAAAAGTTTGAAATAACCTTGCCGCTCCTTTTGATCCAACGCACTCCATATTTTCGAAATTGCAAAAATTTAGATTCACGTTGGCGCTCATTGTGATCCAAAATATTCAAAGTTTCTTTCAATGATATTCAGATCGATAAGACTGTTTTACTTTGATGTGAATGCTATCAGTAGATGGAAAGAAACTGTGATGTGCAACACGCTTTGCATTTACACGAGAAGTCATGTTAGTTAATGGTAAAAAATAAAGTCTTGAAGTATGGACCCCACGCGTTGCGGCTACTCAACTTCCAATTAACTACACATGTTACTAGTGAGGTCAAATCATCGAAGTTGTGCGGGCAGACCAAAAATTCAATCGAGTTTTAAAATCCGACAATTTTCTCTCTCTTATGTGACATTTCTTAGACAACCCTTTTGGGCCTTGGAATTCCTCTAATGAAAAGTCGTTTAACTAACAAAACAACCAATAAACATAAAATTAAATTGAGCTTTTCTTTGACATTAGTAAAAAAAAGTGATGATCTTAGACTTTTATAAGGTTCTCACTTTGTTGTATCGTTCCTAGAGCTCCAGCAAAACTGTTCCTTGGGCTCATTTTTTTAAAAGAAATATTCTTAAGAAGCATGCAAGTCCTTGAAACCACATACCTATTTTCTTGAGAACGCATACATACTTGATCAAGAGTTGTGGAATCATCAAGAAACGCATACAAGTTTCTAAAAACGCGCACAAATTTCCTGAAAACACATACAAGCTCCAAAAAACATGCACAAATTTCCTGGCAAGGACTCATAAGGAACGAAGGAACGGAACCCATTCCTAAAAGTTGTTTCTTAGGAACGGAACGCCTATTCCTAAGGAACGAAATGGTACTGTTCCTAAGGAAAAACCTTAGAAATGGGTATCTAGGTCTATCACTCAAACAAACTAGAAAAACAACAAAAATTAATAATGTAATAGTCAAGATTTTTGTCGAGTTGTCTCTCACTTGAACCACAACAATTAAACTAAACTAGAACCAACCTAAACTATCATGCAAAGAAACTAAATAACAAAAAACCAAAAACAACAAACAACAAACTAACAAACACAAACAAGAGGGAGTTAGAAACGGCCAGAAAGTGGGAGAGCCGACTGGCCAGATTACTTAGATGGGATTTAACTATTTGAACTGAAGGTAGGCAAAATCGGGGAGTAAGACCTTCACTACTTAGAGGTAAAAGTAAAACAAGTGAGAAGCAAAATTCTATGCAGCAGGCAGTGGAGCTGTATGTGAGAGATAATATCCAGCTCCAAGGACTTTATGGGTTTGAGGGAGTTTGCCCAAGGGAAAAGCCTGAGGCACAGCTCCAAAAATCCGTAAAGTCTGCTGCCCAAGGCAGGAGTTGATCATGCATAAAAGTCACAAGCAAAATTTATGGATAAAGTCTGCTGCCCCAAAGCAGGAGTTGATCATGCATAAAAGTCACAAGAAATTTATCACAAAATATTTTTTGGACGTGTGTCATGTGTGGATTGATTCATATCAAAAGTCCATGGGCTTTATTGGCATGATGCACTTTATGCTTCAAAACCGGTGGGCACTATGGGCATAATGTCCTTCATGCTCTAGAGCCCATGGGCTTTTAAAAGCTATGTACACAAAAAAGGACAATTATGGATATATACCCCAAAAAATAAGCTTGAATTTTTTTGCATTTTATGATAAATTATGGGAGCAAAAAACCTGAGGGACGCCCCTAACCACAGCATGTAGGCAATTGATAAGTCAAAAAATGGAGGGAGCAGACTGCAAAGGTGAATGGCTCAACATGGAAGAACGGTGATGGATTGGAAGATTAGTAGTCAGCAAGGTGCAAAGGTGAATGGCTCAACATGGAAGAACGGTGATGGATTGGAAGATTAAGTAGTCAGCAAGGGTGACTGGTAGAACATCCAGACAGATGAAGGCTGCAGATTGAGGTTGGAAGGAGATGATGGTAAGAAAAATTGAAATGGAGAGGGTAAGAGGCACTTGCAGGAGGGGAAGGAGGTGGGAGTGTGCAGGAGGAAACAAAAGCCTTAACTTGTTGGGTGACAAATCAATTGCAAAGTAGGAGAGGGGTAGAGGTACTTTGCAGGAGGGGTAGAAGGTGGGAGTGTGCAGGAGAAAACAAAATCCTTAACTTGTTGGGTGAAGGATCACTGGCAAAGAAGTAGCCATGAGCTACAAACAATAGGAAGTAGGAGATCAATTGTTGGCTGCAATCATCGTGGAAACGGTTGCAACAGGAGAGGGGTGCTAGAGGCCCAATAATTGTGTGTGTGTGTGTGTGTGTGTGTGAAAGAGAGAGAGAGAGAGAGAGAGAGAGAGAGAGAGAGAGAGAGAGAGAGAGCTACAAAGGATCTGCAAGAAAAAGATTTGAAGCGAATCTTTCACTAAGCCCACACATCACATTCAAATAAGAATAATAGATAATACCATGCTCATCAAACAATAATCCTCCACAAAGAACACGTACAACCAAGATGACATTGGTGTGCAAGACCTCTTACAAAGGAGCATTGCCAAGCATCTCCTACAAAGAGACTCAGACACGAGAATCCAAAGCTATAGAATCCTAGTAGAGGTCCTATTTATACTAGTCTAAATGCTCTTTAGGGAACCTTCTAGGAAGCTAATGTAGGATTAGGGCTAGGATCCCCCACATTTACTTAGAACCAGCAAGTTAAGGGTCCCAATTCAGTGACTCTAATAACGATAAAAATGTTCCAAGCCACAAGCCCTCAGCATGTGCTGTGTGCCCACAATGATGTTGAGACAACAATATTGAGAGTTCTTAATATGTGGGAAGGGTGGCTCAGTCAATAATGTATACAATGCTAATCTCGTATTATACTAGTAGCGTTTTGACTTTGTAGCTAAGCTAAAATTCCTTCACAAATATCCTATTGATCTTTGAAGGATGAAACATTAACACAAATAAGGCATAGCAGTATTCTCACCCAGGTTCGGGGATCAAGAAATTAGCTCGCAAAATTGATATTCAGTCTTAAATACGTGGTAGTGATGCAAGAAATAAAATGAGCAATCTAGAGCTTAACAACAAAATCTCAAACCATCAACTCTCACCATACAATGTCATGGCATCACTCCTCACACAATCAATGTCCCAAGAGTAATTGCACTTCCCATGTACAAAAGGCAGGACCTGGACATTGTTTACATCTATCTCAGAGATCCTAATCACTTATTTAGAGGTGCAGAACAGATTCAGCCATGGCAAGGGCTAGTACTTAAGAGTAACAAACAAATAGAAAGAATCGTAAGGAGTATCATATCAACAGTGTACATGTCCATGAGTCTCAATCAAATAAATGTTTTCTTCAGATTAATGTCCCCTCAATCAGCTGAAGAAACCAATGATACTCTGCAAAACACGAACTCCTATTCTGACAGCTTGTCATTGATAAATTTCTAAATCCTTTGGAAGCAATATACTTTTTCCCTATGGGAAATTATCAATGTCGTTATTAAGGTCCATTTCTACCTGCCGTATTGTCCATTGAATACCTTCTAACTTCTGCAAAGTTCAAAAGCCTTAATCAGTACAATTACAGTGAAAGAACATCAATAATCAGTTCCTGCTGAAATTGGCAAAACAGATCTAATCACAAGTTTCTGTACCTTGACTATGTCATGATATCGTCCAGCAATATCATCGAAGTACTGATCAACCCCCTGATATTCGCGCAATCTGGTTACCTGCAGCACATGCTCGTCCATCAGTTGCAAATTTTCAGCTGATACACCAGTTCACACCAAAAACACCAAGATGATTTTCAGAATAATAAAAGAGACACCCCATAAATGCTTTTAGTCAGCAACTTAAAGTTTGAAAGCACCATACTTCTTCCTTGTAAAGTTCACAGAGCCTACTGGAATGTGTTCTCAAGAATGTAAGCTACGGTTTTGGCTAGCATAATGTCTTGAGATTCTTACAGCTCTGTTATAAGCAGCTGCAGCTTCTTTGTTGGCCTCAAATAAATGATTTCTGCAAAGCCACGTGTTGTATTGTTGATTATGTAAGACAAAAAGCAACAAATGAGACCAGCAAATAATGCACCCAATAAGCTAATCACTTTAGAGCCACATGGTGGCACTAATCTACTCACACACCTCAAGAAACAACTGTCCTGGTTTACACACCTGATAATGTGAAGTGCAGGTATAGCTTCCTGCGTGTAGGTATCACGCAAAAGTAGATGCTCTAGGACTCTGCAGAAACCACACATTACTTAAAAGCTTTGTAGAAAAAAGGTTTCCCATGGATGAAAAGGTCCATAAAAAACTTCCAAATTTTTGTCAAGAAAACGTCATACGCAATCTGAGTCTAGCAAGTGGAGAACGGGGTTATCAACAACAGACCCATTGGAAGCACATCAGATACAAGACCCTCTGACTGGTGATCTTTTAATGATCAGATTTCAGAAAGACAGCTCAGAAGAACATGATTTGTAGCATGCTAGTGATGTCACAAACAGCTTCCAGCACAGAATTTTCTCCACGACACTATGCAACAGAAAATGCTAGCCAATGCCATGTGCACATTATTGAGGATATAATCATCACATCTGTTGCACACAAGCTCATAAAACTAAAGTAGATACACCTTACTAAATAAATCTGTATCTTTAATAATCTCAGGTAACAATACGTAGATCAACAAGAAAACGTATAAGCTTTGTTGCAAGTCTCCTCCCAAGCATAGCTGCACATGAATGAGATAGGGAAATTGGAATGGCTAGCAAGGCTCACACTATATCCCCTCAAGCACGGGACCCCTTAACCTTGACACATCCTAACATTGACACATGGCAAGCTCCATGGACAGCCAACACTTGCCACTTGGGAGTATTCTGACACATAGGCAAGCAAGTAGGAGGACCATGACATGTGTCACTCATGCACTGGACTGAGTATCCAAGTGAGCATATGACACATGTCCTGTTGATCGGTCAACCCTCCTACCTTTTAGGAGGTCAGTCCCACCGACTCTATTTAAGACCCAATATCCCTTGACCATCTCAAAATTAGCCACTTACACTGTGACCTATATTTACACTGCAATTTACAATTGTCTCCACAGGCTTATGACATAGCCATTTACAATCTACAATAGGCAAGGGATTCAAATTACATGTGACATCCCTTCCCTCCTCAGATGGCATCATCCTCAATGGCAAAATCTGGATACTATGCATGTAACCCATGTGCGGTCTCCTAGGTAGCATCATTGAGATTGACCATGCCATGCAACCAAGTACCCACGAAGTAAACAATATCACAATCGGCTCTACCTCCAGTCCAATACTCTCACCAGTCCATGCATCGCCTCCCATTGCTCTTGAAACAAAACAAATCCATCAGCCAACAAGTTATCACCATCATGTAAGTGTGAACCATGAAATATAGGATGAACAACAGCCAAATCCAATTCATAAGCAATGCTAGTTATCTTTCAAACAATTTTCCAAGGTTCACAGTACCTAGGTGACAACTTATAACACTCCTTGTCTTCAAGCTTTTCGAGTCCTTGGAATTTCTAAGAAACATCATGTCTCCTTCCTAGAACTCTCTTGGTGGGTGATCCAAATCGGCATAAGAATTTGCCCGATCCATCACATACCTGTAATAATCATTTCAAGCAAGATGCATTCCTTTTATCATCATAAGCAAACTCCAACAATGGCAAGTAATGCTCCCATTGCAGTTTCTTTTCACTCACATATGCCCTAAGCATGTCTTTCGAAGTTGTATAGACTCTCTTCGTTTTTCCATCCGTTCAAGATGATCAGTACTACCCATTCCCAACTGCACCCCTAACTTCTCAAATACTACAATCCAAACACTACCAATAAAACAAGAGTCTCTGTCAAACAAAATGGATCTAGGTAATCCATGAAATTTGAACGCATGCTGCAACAATAGTAAGTAACGCTCCCATTGTGGTTGCTTTTCACTCACATATGCCCTAAGCATGTCTTCCAAAGTTATATAGACTCTCTTCGTTTTTTCGTCCCTTTAGGATGATCAGTGCTACTCATTCCCAACCACACCTCTAACTTCTCAAACACTATAATCCAAAAACTACCAATAAAATGAGAGTCTCCGTCAGACACAATGGATCTAGGTAATCCATGAAGTCTGAACTCTGAACACATGATGCACAAACAAATCAGCACTACTAGGTGCATCAATCTTATTACGTGTAGGAATAAAATGAGCCATTTCAGTGAGTCTATCAACAACAAAGACAGCATTATGTTGTTGTGTATGTGGTAAACCTGTAATACAGTCCATAGAAATGCTCTCCAATTTCCCCTGTGGTACAAGTAACGGGCATAACATTCTAAGCACTTTAGCCCTTTCGGCCTTATTAACCTGACACTTAAAACAATGTGTCACATAATGGTTTACTTCCCTTTAAGTTTAGACAGCCAAAAGTTACGTTAAATCAACTCATAGGTCCTATTCACACCAAGATGACCAACACTAGGGCTATTGTGACAAAGATGTAAGATTCTCTTACGTAGCACCTCACAAGCTAGAATAAGCGTCTTAACTTTTTCTCATCACTATTTCATCTTCTATGGAATACTTAAGATAAGTGCGAACCAAGGTAGAAGAGCTCTCCTCTTGAGACTCTGCATAGCCATGACTAACCTCTTGTTCCACTTTCCTACAATGAGGATCCTGTTGTTGAGCCTTTGTCATCTCAAACAACAACTAATATTTAGTGACTACTAGTGACATTTGATGTACTACACGAGATAGTGCATCTACCACATGATTCTGGGCACCTTTCTTGTACTAAATCTCTACTAGAAATTTCTGCATCAGCTCAGACCGTTTGGTTTGTTCGCCTCTATAGTCTTGTTACTTACAAAACATTGAAAATTTAACTGTCAAGTTTCAATAGACTACACAGATGATAGCAAATAGTACAGACTACATAGTACAGTTGTCAGTGACTCATGAGAGAAAATCCTCTTTGACGCTTGAGTCTTGAGTCTCGACTCTCCAGAGTCCAGTTTTGAATCTTGAGTCTTGACCTATTTTGTGCAATGTGTTTGATGAACCATGATAGGTCTTGCAGTGTTAGATACAAAGGTGGCCCTACTCGGATAAAGGCACACCTGCTACGCTTACGGGGACATGAGATTGCGGGTTGCACACAGGCACCATAGTCGTTACGAGAGCTCCTACATGCACCTACCCTACCTCCTAAGAACTTAGAGGCGGCATGTCCTTCGATGCACAGAGGTAGCTCTCCTAACCTCTAAGTCCTATAATCTATTTGAATCTATTATTTTGAAATTTGGAATTTGGAATTTGGAATATGCTTTGTGGAATTTGAATATTGTTGTAAGTTGTAACTTGTTTGAAGTCAGACTCAAAAGTTCAAGGTTTGAAAATTGAAGCTTAAACGATTTGATTAATCATTCTAAATTCTAATTTCTTTCAATTGTCCCTCATGAATGTAAATTGTGATTCATAATTTCATTGAGCTTGAGGTTTTTAGACGTGAGACCCTAGAGTTCGACAACATACCAGTGCAGCTACGGCCAGGTATATGCTAAGAAACTACAAAGGCTAGTAAAAAGTATGAGTATCTACATTCTTTTCAGTTTTAACTTCTAACATTGAGTCTTTACTAGTCAGTTGTCACTACTAACTAATCACTAGTTACTAGCGAGTATTAACTTCTAAGTAGTACATGTCTGTATAAACTTTCACGATTTACACTTGACTATAATTTATTGAGTCTTGAAATTCGAAAGTAGATCCTTGAATGAAGAATGAGGTTGTGAGAGTCAAATTAGATTTAGTTTTTATTGTTTTGCAAGTGGCTTGGAGCAATGAGGATGGAAGGAGGCCAAGAAGAACCTTTGGGAGGTGGAGGGATGTACCCCACAGGCCTATACTTGTTGCAGGTACAGCCTGTGGTGGTACGTTCTCCAACCATCCCTCTCTCCTTATTTCAAAGTTTTTTTGCTAATTTACAAGCTTATACAAGCTAAGTCTTAAAAGTAGAAAAATTGTTTCTAATAACTTAAAAAAAGTTTCAACAAGAAAGTACTTGTGCTTTCAAAAGTACATATGGTGTGAGGGGAGGTTCCCCCCCCCCCCCCAAAATCCCTTCAGAAGGATTGAGCAAGGAGGGCGAGCTCCTCTTCCCTTGAAGAAAAACAAACTAAAGCAAATATCCCATATACACCCTCTAAATCAATAAAACTTTTCTTATCTTGGCAGATCGATCAGATCAAGGCAGATTTCCAGACTTTTAAGCAAGAAATCTCATAGTTGAAGGGAATAGTAACCTCTTTGATCAATGAAAAAACCTGTTGAAGTCAAAGGTCACATCATTCGAGCACTCAATCGGAACCAAACAGGCTACAATTTCGGAAAACAAGATCGAGAAGCTGAAACAAGAGGCCCTTTCTTGGGCATCAGTTTTGAAGAAGGGCACCAAACCAAGTGCCCCCATCTCCTTAGTCATTTCAACCACCATTTTGGAAGAGAAATCTTGAGACCAAAAAGCCCACAACATTAGGGTTCATGGGATCCTGGATACACAAGATGTCATGGTTGAAGCCAAACTTTCTCGACACCACACTAGGGCACAGGACAGAGGGACTAGATATCGCATGGAGGACCACCACACTTATTATCAATTTTACTTCCTTGGAGAGTCGAAGAGAGGCTTTGCGATGCAAAGCTAAGCTACATGGTACCACTATCTATATGGATAACGACCTCACATATATCCAGGTGGAGGAGAGGCGTGAGGCCTTCCAGGCAGGCCCGTAAGTCTAGCAGACGAGTTACCTATCAGGATGGACATGTGCGCTTTTTCTCCTAGCAATTCTCAGTGCTAGGGATTTGGGGTCCCCGGTTTCAGGAGTACCCCGGGACCCCATCCACACCATCTCCATATTGGAGTATGGCACTGTGAAGGCATATACTCATCATCCACAATTGGAGACTTGATTGATTTCATCACTGGAGTACCTCGGGACCCCATCCACAACATCTCCAGATTGGAGTATGGAACTGTGAAGGTATATACTCATCGTCCACAACTGGAGACTTGATTGATTTCATCACTGGTCGAGATTTATTGCTTTTCATGGAAACACATGAGAGTCAGGAGAGAGGACTACCCACTTTGATACAGATGGGATTCCGTGTACAGACTTGAGACTAGATCAGCTATTGGTCGTGGATCCGGAGGTGTTGCATACTTATACAGCGAGTCTCTTCACCTGAGTATCGAGTTCATCAGACATGACGAGCATGCACGTTATATTTGGATTCATATTGTTGGACAGGATATTGGTTTGGATAGGGACCTCTTTGTTGTGGCATGTTATTTTCCTCCAGAGTCTTCATCTTTTCCAGAGGGCATAGGTTTACCCTACCTTGATCTCTCATTGGACTCATGCTCCCCAACTTCTCTGCTCCCCTCAACACTCTTACCATCGCACACTCCACCGTAAAAGGTGTGCTTATGATGACTCTGAAGGAAAACATCTTGTTGACCTTCTCTTCAGCCCTTCTTTGGGCACTTTTTGGCGTGAGTTTATCCCTCGTGCTCCACGACCTCTCCTGGATGACCTCTGCATATGGACCGACTATGCTACCAACCTATACCATACCCACTGACTCCCCATCTTTATCTCTCCACAACCTTTTGAGTTCACCTTCTTCACCTCAAGAGAATGAAGTCCAATAAGGCGAGAGACTACTTCTATTTTGATCTCTTTGATTCACAAACTTCTCAAGAATCGATAAAAAATTGTGAAAACTACTTTCTAGCTTGAATAAAATTCAAAATTTCTCATACATGAAATGATTACAGCATGCAAAGCTTAGTTTGGCTCTAATATGATGTGAAATTTCCATAAGGTTCACACTTGTGGGATGTACTTGCTACCGACCTCCTTGCTCCCACACTAGCAACTCTCGTCAATTCCGTAGTTGTCTTTGGCTTCCCATCATCTTGGGGCCACCCTATCCAAAAAATGGCGACCCTATGATTCCTGGTAACTACGGCACTATCATGATTGGACATGTCCTCGCGAAGCTATATGGTACCATAGTTCAGTCAGCAGTGAGTTCAAAGGCGGAAGCCAAGAGATTACATGCTTTGGGACAGGTAGGGTTCCAATCCCCTTATTCCACCACCAGAACGCATTTCAAATGTTGAAACGTGTTCGAAACGGGACGTACGAAACAACCCCGTTTCGAAACGCCGTTTCAGTGTTCGAAGCGACCGAAAAAAAAAAAAAAAAAAAAAAAAAAAAACAATTTTTTTTTTCTGAAACCGCGCCATATGCTTTGTAGTATGTACTGGCAATGGGCATGAACAAATTCTCGCAACCTAATCACCTATCCATGATAGTATCAATAATTGACTGAGGAAAGTGACCATAATCACCATACAGAGCTTCTCCTCTTGAAATTGCATTCTAATTTCTCTAGAGCATTCTCATGAAATTGGATGTATCTACTTGTTACAAGACTGTCTATGACATCTGTAAACCCCAAAAACTGTGCCATAAGCTTTGTAGTATGTACTGGCAATGGACATGAATAGATTCTCGCAACCTTATAACCTATCCATGACAGTATCAATAATTGATTGAGGAAAGTGACCGTAGTCACCATACACAGCTTCTCCTCTTGAAATTGCATTCTCTAGAGCATTCTCATGAAATTGGATGTATCTACTTGTTACTAGACTTTCTATGACATCTGTAAACCCCAAAAACCCTCTCAAAAAAAAAAGAACCCTAAAAAAAATTTCCCGTTTCAAACCTGAACCAGACGTTTCATACGCGTTTCAAACGCGTACGAAACGCGCCCATGAAACATTGTCCACCACTGACCACATCTTCACACTTCAGGCTTTAAATGAGGAAGCCAAGTACAAGAGGGAGAAGGTTTACTGTTTTTTTGTGGAAAGCCTTTGATTATGTCCCACGCTCCTTGCTCATTCAGAGACTTCGTGACCTTGGCTTCTCCACGGACATCATCCTAGCTATGATGGCTCTTTATGAGAACCTTGGGTTGTTTCCAACATGGCAGTGGTATTTCTAAGCACCATTGGGGTGAAGTAGTTGCTTGCCTTTCGCCGGTTCTTTTTGGGTTATACGTTGATGAGCTAGAGAGAGTCATCACAGTGCGGAGGTTCTAGTTGCAGACTGGGCAATATCCTGATTGCCATTCTTCTTTATGTTGATGATGTGGAACTAGTCTCTCTGACCAGAGAGGGGTTATCGAGGCATTTGGATTACAGGGCTTTTGTACCAGATGGGGTCTGGGGTGAACATTGCAAAGACCAAGGTTATGATCTTCAACACTTCTCAAGCTTTCAAGCAGCATCAAGAGCTCACCCTCGATGGACAGATCCTTGAGGTAGTGTCTTCATACACGTATTTGGGGATACTTTGCCCTACGTTCAGCATGCGACAGGCAGCTACCACTCGAATTGGGAAGGGACATGCCTCCCTTGTTCAACTAGAGCGGTTTTGCTTCAGGAAGTGCATTCAGAATGCTCGAAGTAAGTGTAGACTTTTTGATACCATTGCCACCCCCACAGTCTTATATGCAACGGAGACATGGTGTACCAGTCTTTCCTCCTCACACTGGGCCAGTATCTCAAGATTAGAGATCACTATGTTAGCTTCGTATGATTCTGGTGAAGCCTTCCTTTCCACACGAGGTCCTCCTAGCCGAGTTTGTTGTTCCACCTATACAATTAGATGCAGCTTTCCAGCTTACTGCATATATTTAGAGAGTTCATGCAGTTCTAGATGCAGATGGGAGATACACACAAATAGCACTTGCCTCATCACAGTGTCTTCATGATTAGGGCTACAAGCTTTCATGGTTCTCTCAGGCATCCCACCTCCACCTTGAGTCATTTGGTATCTCCATTACAGAGCTTCCCTCGGGTACTCACCATTATATCATACGCTTCTTATATCGAGCATATCTCAATCGTACATGGAGATGACCGTTGGAGGTTCAGCCCGACTATTAACAGACTCATTTCATTGAGCTAGATATAGCAGGGTTCCCAGTTTTGCCATATTATTAGGATTCAGGATTATCACACAACCTCAGATTTACATTGGGACAGCTCCACATATCATTACATCAGCTAGCAATTGAGATAGGGACATCCCATGGTATTCCAAGAGAGGAGCGGATTTGCCAGTTATGCTCTTTGGGTGAGGTGGAGTCTGAGGAGCACTTTATTTTTAGGTGCCCTTATACTATGAGCTTAGAGGGAGATACCATTGTCTGTTCGCAACATGCCCATCACACTACGGTCACTCATAGCATATGAGGACTCCTGCTATGTTGCACTTATGATACGAGAGATGTTCCTACTGCGACGAGACCTATGTCAGACATCTTAGCAGAGTAATTCTATTTCTCAGCCTTGGATTACCTTTTTTTTCTCTAGGAGAAGATCCCGACAGGACCCTAGAGTCTGGTGATGACAATGATGGTGATGACATGCCTATTCATAGAGATCAGAGACAACACTCCACTCATACCCATGTTGCAGCTCGAGCTATCCGACCTGTCATTGGGAGACACACATCTCACCCTCCTAGACGACGTCAGTAATTACCAGAGGTCCTCCATGCCGCAACTCGTATCACATCCTCTATAGCATCAGCAAGATAGGACATGTTGATCGTGCTATACCTCATTCTTGACGTTAAGTTGTATCTATGCGCCTACATATTTCATCGCATGTATTTCAGTTCAAAGTATTTAGATATGTTGTTTTCCTTACTGTTTCGGCAGTCTCAATGTAACTTTTCACACGTTTTGCAAAATAAACCGGCCAAGTATGAAGTAACTTGGCTCTCTCTCTCTCTCTCTCTCTCTCTCTCTCTCTCTCTCTCTCTCTCTCTCTCTCTCTCTCTCTCTCTCTCTCTCTCTCTCTCTCTCTCTCTCTCATGATTGATTGATTGATTTCTATACCCTAGCTTTTAATACACATCAAGTCAAACCAGTGCAATATTATACCACCCTAGAAAGAAGTTGTGTTAAATGTACACACAGTTGAATACTTCCATATTTGACAACAATTATAACCAATCACATTCTTTTCCTTTTAAACATAAACCAAGAACCCACTCATGATGCATGTAACAGCACTTAGGTGTTTGGCAATTCTGAACATACTAGCACCAAATTGATCAGTATCCTATTCAAGAAATGTTGAAGGTTCAATCAAAATCATCATATTTTTTCCCAAAATGGACACAAATAGCATGATACAAATAATTTGGACATGCATTATCATCATAGTAAAGCTATTAAGCTATTCTAATGATAAAAACTACCTTACGAATTATTACTTTTGGAGTACAATTGCAAAGCATGCAACAGAACATCAAACATAACATAAGGCAAGCCAAAAAGTGTAGGGAAGGTTAATTTGGGTTGTGAAATAAATTTTCAGCACTCTTAGAATATGGCACATTAGGCATGATAGATAAGAACATACAAACCTCAATTTGGCATTCATTGTCTCGCAACGTTTACACAACCAAGCTTTTCGAATCTCATCCTGTCGCAATCACAAAACCAATCAATATGCTTGATAGTAGTTGCTTTGAGTCTAACTACACCAGCGCTTTGCATATATCAATCAAAATTATGTATATTAGAGTTATACACTTAGAGAAGCTAACCAACCCTATCATTTTCATAGTCTAAAAATTGAACATACATACATCAAACATTAAGCTAGCATGTACAATTATGCCAAGTAGATTGTTATGGTCCATTCTATAAGTTGCAAATGTTACAAAACATTGGTTCCTTCATGCATTGCATGGCCTATATGTTGCAACCTCCCTACTCATTTCAACAACAAGCATACATACATAAAGGCACCTCCTCACTAGATGATGTATCAACAAAATCACGTACTATTATGCTTAATTAATCTATCTTCTTCAAGAGTATGAAGTGTACTCAAAAAGGATAAAAGATAGCATAAATAACCAATTGCTCAAATAGATTTGTTACTTTCTAATTCAAGAGAAAATGTGGAGACAATTAGAGCAACAACATCATAAAGCTTCACCTCTTTAGTCCAAAACTAGCTAGATGATGTTATTTCTCAAACATGCACTTTAATCAACCTTCTATTTGGTTATAAGACAAAACACTAATACAAACTATGTTTCCACTCTAGAAAATTGAAAACGATAACTCTAACTTCCCAAAACAAATTTGTCAAAAGCACAATTTTGTCCTAGTCAAATAATAGATATTTTTAAGAAAAAGATAAGTTCCATGATTTTAGCACATAAAATCCTACATAACATCTATGATACATACATACCATAGTTGCAGCGAATCGCGATTCGCTAGCTTCGCGATTCTGCGAATCACGATTCGCTGCACAGAATCGTGCTTTAGAATCGCGAAAAAGAAAAAACCAGAAACTAACTTTCGGGCCTCCTCGCGCACAGAACCGCGCCAGCAGTGGAGGAGGCAAATTTTTTTCTGAGAGCTGTGGGCGTCCAATCTTTGCAAGTGAATAGTTGGCGGGCATCTACTCGGCGATACGAAGGTGGTGTGCACGGTGCCGGGTGGGTCTGAGCTTCGTGGAGAGTGAAACGACCAATTTTTGATATTTGGTAAGTGTAGGCTTGATTTTTTGCAATTGTTGACATTGAGCTGTAGGCAACCAAATCGAGCATAGTTTGGCTCTAGACCACCTTTCTTCACACCCACAGTGATTCCTACAGCGTAAGTTTCAGCCGTTACGGCACGCCTAGCGAGATTTGAACACCACATTCCAAATGCTTGTGTATTTTTGCCATTTTCACAGAATGACTTGTTGGAAACCGAGTGAGGTGATGTCTGAGCCTAGAATGCATTTCCACATGCCTGCACAAACTCCTATGACCTCCGTTCTGCCCGTCTACGTCCGTATCACAAATTTCAATTTTCATGCCCTAATTCCATACTTTTTAGGGTTTAGGCGTGGACCATCGTGCAAACATCTGCTAGGGGCGCGGTTTAGGCCCACACTGCACTCCTTTATGCCTGCACGGACTCCGACGCTAACGTCAGTCGCCTGTTATCCCTCATACAGAAATTATTCTATCCCACGCCCTAATCTCATGTTCTTCTTTGGCACTTGATATAATGTGTGAACTGGAATCGTTTTGATGTATGCTCTGGTATTTTGAGCTCTATTTGAGCTCGATAATGTTGTTCAATGATGCAATGTATTTTTTTTCTACTGAACATTTGCCTGATTATTTGTTGTTTGCAGGTTTAGGGTCGTGTTGATACGATGCCAATGCGGGACCGAGGCCTTTGGGCCGAGGTTGAGCTTACCGACGGGGATGTGGGCACACACCATGGCTCAGGCACCCGCAGATGGAGATGCTTGCATTGCGGTGGTCACTTCACGGGATCACTCACCAAGGTTAGGGCTCACTTGCTGCAGGTCAGAGGGCCATATGGGCGGACATTGGGCATATCTGATTGCCCCAGGATTTCTGATGAGGATCTGCAGAGGTTGTCTACCATGTACGGGCCCGGTACTACATCACAGGGTTCTAGACAGGGACAGGTAGCAGGATCAGCTACAAGCAGGCATGCAGGAGGGCTCACAGGCAGGCAGGCAGGGCCTACCATGGATATTGGGCCTAGTACATCACGGGCAGAGCATGGTACAGCTGTAGGGCGTAGTACATCACGGGTTGGGCATGGTACAGGTGCAGGGCCCACTACATCACGGGCAAAGCATGGTACAGCTGCAGGGCCTAGTACAGCACGGGCAAAGCATGGTTCAGGTGCAGGGCCTAGTACAGCACCTTCAATTCCATCCGCAGCAGCAGCAGGACCATCAGATGAGCATGTTGGTTCAGCAGTAGCGGGTGCTTCTCGA
The DNA here is from genome assembly GCA_029204225.1 of Diphasiastrum complanatum. NCBI lineage: Eukaryota > Viridiplantae > Streptophyta > Lycopodiopsida > Lycopodiales > Lycopodiaceae > Diphasiastrum > Diphasiastrum complanatum. Next base: position 37,455,678 of record CM055101.1, read on the forward strand.
CCCTCTTCCTCGGCAGCAGATGCACCACATGCCTCGGCAGATGTTGCCAAAGAGAGTGACACACCCACGGATCAGCCATCCATTGGGCATGCTAGACCACGAGCACCATATACACAGCAGAGAGGGGTTAGGCCCAGGCAGCAGACCCTTGATCGATGCGGCTGGCAGAGAGAGCAACAGGCCCGTTGCACTCGACTGTGTGGCCAGTTCTTTTACGAGTGCGGCATTGCCTTTGTTGTTGCTGACACTTGGGTGTTCAGGGAGTTCTGTGTACAGATGGCGGTCGTGGATGCTACATGGACACCTCTTAGGCGAGAGGCACTACGAGGCAAGTTGCTTCGTCAGGAGGAGAAGACCATCACACGAGAGCTGAGTTCCATTCGCTCAGCTTGGCAGATGTAAGTACTTTGTTTCCATAAACCCATTGCATGCGTTTAGGGTTTACTCGTGGCACAATTTTTGCATGTGGCTAATGGGTGTTTTGTGGCAAGTATGGATGCACGATATTGAGTGATGGATGGACCGACATTCGTCGGCAATCCGTCATCAATGTCTTGGTTTCTTGCCCGCTTGGCACAGTATTCCTACGTGGCGTGGATGCCACTTGAGGTGGTGATGCCATCACAATCGATTTCATATGGGAGGTCATTAGAGATGTTATGGCTGACATCGGGGTTGAGCACGTGGTTCAGGTTGTCACCGACAACGCCTCGAACTGCAAGCAGATGGGCGAGATTATGATGAGGGAGCACCCCAGCATTGTGTGGACACCCTGTGCTGCACATTGCATAGACTTGCTCGTCCATGACCTATGTGCGCTTCCATGGATCAGAGAGGTATAGTTTGTTCTATTTGCTATGCTTTCTTCCTTCGATGCTGCTAACCACGTCTCAACTACTGTCTAAACTTTTTTACTGGATGTTTGTGTTGCAGATCACTTCTACGGCCATGCGCCTGGTCACTTTTGTGACCAGGAAGAGGCGTGTGTTGGCCCTATTCCGCACCTTCTCCACCCTAAACCTGAAGAAGCCCGCACCCACGTGCTTTGCATTTTACTTCTTGGTGCTAGAGCGATTGGTGGTGGTGAAGGACGCATTGCGGTGGATGGTTTCCAGCGTGGCCTTCCGGGACTTTACAGACCTCCCCCATTCGGCATTTTTCCAGTCCCCTGTGTAAGGCGACGAGTTCTGGAGAGCTGCTGAGGAGATTAGTGGGATCCTTCTACCCATTTACAGAGTGCTGCGCCTGGTAGACCGTGAGGGGTGCACCCTCGGTCTCATTTACGAGTTCATGGACCGCATCGGCGAGGGGATTCTATTGTCAGCCTTGGACGAGCACAGGTATGACTCTTCAGTGTCTAGTTTGTTGTTTCTCACTCGAGTCTGATGCGTTTCTTTTATGCTATGGTTTAGTGATTGTTGTAATTTGTCTGCTGCAGGAGGCACGAGATCTCAATTATCTGGGAGGCCAGATGGGACTACTTCCACCGACCCATCCACGTCGTAGCCCACATGTTGCACCCCTCCCGAGAGAGGGACGATCCGGAGCTGCACCGGGGATGGGTGGAGTACACGGAGCGCGTATGGCCCAGACCAGGTACGTGTGAGAAATCGGTTGGTAGCAATGTTACTGCAGTATTGTACTCATTGGTAGTGTCTAAATTCGAGGGGTCTTACATGTGCCATGTTTTTTCCTTTTGCCAACAGGTCCGATGCTGGCCAACATTGCAAGCCAGCTGCTCGCATTTGAGCGCTTCCAATTTCCTTTCAATGGAGAGCAGAGTCGGCGGAGGGAGGATCAACTGAGGCCCGTTACATGGTGGTGCATCCACAGGCGCAGCACAGGTGACCTGAGGCGATTGGTTGAGAGAGTCCTTGACAGGACTGTTCAACGGGAGCTTGTGAGCGGAATTGGAGCACCTGGGCCTTGTATCACACGCAGAAGAGGAACAGGTTGTCCATTGAGCAGTGTAGGCGGTTGGTGTTTGTGAGCACCAACAGCCGTATGTTGAGGCGCACACGAGGAGAGGGTCAGATGCTCAAGGTGAGTCACATCATCACCCCTTTTTTCTTGCTATGCTTTGATGAATTGATTTGCTTTTAAAATATGCAGTGAGTTGCACAATACCTGCCTGACAACAATGTATTGTTTTTGGTTGCAGGTGGACCCTGACACTTGCTTGGTGGATTCGATAGCTGCTGCTCCTCGAGCACCACCCACACAGGAGGAGATGGATGATGAGATCCATAGAGAGCTCTACAGACAAGCACAGGCTGACGCACGGGCTTTACGACGGCGGAGGAGGACAGAGAGGCAGAGGGAGAGGGTTGAGGAGGGAGATGACGAGGGCTCGGACGGTGGAGAGATGCTCGGGGCAGATTATGTGGAGGAGGAGTGGGTTGAGGGAGATACAGAGGAGGACGAGGAGATGTGGGCGGAGGCACAGGGGGATGACCTGGCTGACCTGCTGGTGGACCCTGATGCAGAGACAGAGGAGGAGCCAGCCATTCCTGCACATAGGCCTAGGGGGAGACCTAGAGGTTCTAGGAGGGGGGGGCTGAGTACTCTTTTTGTAGACAGGAGTGGAGCATCACAGGCAGCCGTCGGCCAGGCATCATCACAGTGGGTAGGGCCATCCCAAGGCGTAGGGTCACAGCCACCTGACACACAGGCACGACGGAGTAGACACAGGGCTGGGGGCAGCCAGATGGGGGCCAGAGGAGGGGAGAGAGGCAGAGGCAGAGGCAGAGGTAGAGGCAGGGGGAGGGGGGTGGTCCGGCCAGGGCACACAGCCGGGATCCAGAGCACGCAGCAGAGCCAAGGCCACACCACGGCATACGGCTCCCTCCAGTTCCGATTCATCTGCGGACCCATGGGACCTGCAGTCTACAGATTCGGATGATTTATCCTACCATGACTCTGACAAGCCTTAGTTATATAGTTTTCATTACGTTCATGGAACATCATTGTACCCCTTTTTGGTGCCATGTGGCCCGATATTATATATTATGATGATCCTATTCACAGCATTGTCGTGATTCAGTATTGTTCTTTGTGGTTTTAGTTCAGTAACTTCGGTTTTATGGTTTATGATTTATGGTTGTAGAGAGAGAGAGAGAGAGTATGGTTGTTTTGTCAAAAATTGTTTCATTTAAGGCTAAAGTTCAAAATGATTCAGCTAGGTTTTTGTTCAGCATGGTTTTAGTTCCGTTTGTTGTGAATCGTGATCAGAGAGAGAGATAGACAGAGGGAGAATCAGAGAAAGGGAGATTCCTGCTATGTTCACTGGGAATGCCCCAATGTGTTCTCTTTTTTTTTATATGGGATGCAGCTTTAGCGTAAAGGGACCATCCTGCACCTGAAACAGTCGGCAAACTACACAATCATATTCCCCTCGATCAGAGCTTTTATCTGATACCCATATTGCACAAAAAAATTTCAAAAAAAAAAAAAAAAAATAGATTCTACACGATTCTGGGAAAATCCCGAATCGCGAATCGGGATCGCGATTCAGAATCGCGCTGCAACTATGATACATACATATTGATAAAAGTATAAAACAAATTTCACAGTGAATTATAGTTATAATTTAAAGGCTTAAAACAATTTCACCTGCTAAAATGTCTCAAAAATTGGCCAATCCACAACTACTTTAATATGTCATACTCATTTTTTACCCCATTGGCTAGAATTATATGATCAAGATAAAGTATGATTCATGTTTCAAAAACTCAGCCACTTGGGACACCTTTCAGAAAGCTAATAAAACGGGTTTCCTCTCAGTCCTTGATGACTTTCAGCATTGGCGGCGATTCGCCACCGTGCAGATGGGTAGTAGGCTGTTAGATGGCCACATTCAGGAGTTCCAGGAAGTCTTACCCCGATTTACTTCACGAAAAGCTTCATTTTATTTTGGGTAAATCATCTAGAATTTAATTTTTTGCAACCTTCAAAGAAAGCATGCCGGCATGCTAAACAAAAGAAATTTGGTGGGCATCCTAAATCTTTCAGGACGCCAGGTAATTCGAAAATTTCTTTTGCTAATTTATCCTTTAAGGATGGCACTAGTTGTGAGAAATGTTGTTTTAATACGACTGTTTTTGGCCCCCATGACCTCATTCATATGACTGGGTTCGTAGATGCTAAGTCGTGATTGTTCCCTTCAATGATGGTTCACCCATAATTTTTTCAAATCTAAATTGGTGAAAAAACTCAAGGTGGCCACCGTGTCGAGTAACCATCTGTATGTGGTGAAAATGGCGTCGGGGGAAGATCGACAAGCATGGGACCAACTTGTTCCACAGTTGCCACTCAAGATTCAATGTTGAAGCTCTTGATTTTCACATTATGAATTTAGATAGCATAGACATAATCATAGGAAAGGAGTGGTTTCACTCCAAGAATGAGTCCTTAAAAGGGACTAATGACACATAGTGTAACCTTTTTGCATAATGGCTCATTTGTTGACCTTAAAGTCGATGTGGATTTGCCTTCTCATCTTGTTTTATCAGCTTTAAAAGTTGGTAAATGTTTGAAAGACTTTGAGTATAAAGTTTATCTTTGGTTTTTAAAAGATGAAATGTATGTTGATGATCATGTTGTACATCAGTGTTTAGACACCTGGTTCGACACCTGTTTAGACACCCGTTTAGACACCTGGTTTGAACCGGCCGATTCGATGGTACAAATTGTGCGTTTGAATCGGATAGGCCAAGTTCAAACCGTCGAACCGGCTTTAAGGTTTTTTGATTATTTCTAAGGATTAATCATGACTCACATTTTGCATAAAGCTTCTCTCGCCTAAGCATGCTCAATACGATCCTAAGAAGCTTTGCATGCTCCTGAAGTGTTTTACTAATATCGTATAAAAAACACTACTGCAAACTTTCCCATATACAAATGCAAAACAATCATTCATCATTTGTTGGAAAGTTGTTGGTGCATTTGTCAATCCAAATGGACTTGCAAGAACCACAACAATCCCTAAAAGCAGCTTCAGACACATCCTAGTGTCAAATTTGATGAAACACTATTTTGAAATCAATTTTAGTGGAGTATTGCTCCACCAAGCTGATCTACAAGGTCATCCATTCTCTGTAATGGACACTTATTCTTGATTGTAACCTTATTCAACCCCTTGTAATTGACACACATGCAAATCTCACCATCTTTCTTATTTTTCAATGTTTCTTGTGCAATGGGATGATTGTCATATTGCCGGAGCTACATGGGAATCTTTGGATGTGTTTGCCCACACTTTATAATTACAAGAGCAAGCTTGCACTCTCCATGCTACTTTGTGAGATCATTCTGCTGTTGATATTGTTGATGTACATGTTGTTGATGCACCTGCAGTTGCTCTACCTAGTGCATATCTAACCTGATCTTGATGCTGTTTTATGAAGATGGCACTATTTCAGATTTATTATGTTCAAAGCATGCTTTTCTAAATGCCGCTTGATGAGCACTACTAGGTTTGAGAAACAATTTCTTTGTGCAAAGGCACAAGCTTTATGGTACTAAAAGCTGTTTTTTATAGTTGTAGGGTCTTCCGTTCTGGACTGACACCACTAGCACAAGATTTATAACCATGAAAGAAAACTACAAAAAATGATGCAAAGCAGCTCCAGTAGATATATATAGAAAAGGAAAATTGAAAAGCTATAAAAGCCCACATTGCAGGCAAAAAACAAATTTCATTGGGGAATGTTACGCACGTATGCTCTATACTTCTCTAATTAATCTTTTATTCTTACTTATGTGACTACCCATTTACTTTTGGGACTTGCAACCACTATATGATATTGTTTTATTAAGTTTAGAGCCCCCCTTACTTTGGATAAAACTGTTCTTCCCTGAAATTTGGTGCTACAAGAGGTCTCAATTTGGAACCTTCAAGGCATTTGCTAAAATAGTATAATAAGAGCTAGAGATTACAATTTCTCAGATTATGAGTTTGGTGTCCTGAGCTTCTTGGAGAGGAGTTCTATACTTTCCTAGAGATCTTAGTTGGAGATCTACTTGAGCTACTAACAGCCATTAATCTTCATCAAGTTCGTTATGTCATGTGCCAAATCCAAGCAAATAGCCATAACAATGAAATTAAAGCTAAGAGCAAGAGAAATACAAGGCATTGAAGATAGCATATCCATAAGAAGCAAACAACACGAAGATCTTCATAGAATCACATTAGACATGAGAAGATGATTACAAAAGATTGGAAGGGCATGGATTCATGTAGATTGGGCACATGAGACCTAGCAATGGAAATCCCAAGGCTCACATTCACAAAGAAGAAGCTTAGAGCTCTGAATGATGTCTCTTGCCTAGTTATATACAATGCTCTAACTTAACTAAACATAACTCTCTTGAGGGATAGGTGGCCCTTATTAAGTATTATTTAATGTACATCGGTCCCGTATTGGCCTATAATCCTTATTAAATTCTTTGGAGGGCCTAAAGAGGGACCCGCCTTGTCCTTAAGGCTAATAGCTCCTTTTGGGCCTACAAAGCTTACATTAGATATTCTAATGCGTTGATAATCACTGATATACTAAAAGTACCTGACACGTTCTTTCATAGTCAGGTGCAACCTATTGGAAGGCCTTCATTGCAAATACACGTACAAGAACATTTATGTAGCCAACTTCTATTCTTGACAAAGAATGATATCATCAATCAGCTTTACCAATTATTGCATCATCGGAATCTACCCTTTACATAGCAATTGTGAATCTAAGACGTACCTAACCTAAGCATAGTTACAATTAATCCTGATGCAGATTATTTTGAACCTTCTCAACAAATTTCGACTCAAATCAAGATTCACATCTTGTTTTATTCGTAGGCAGAATTTGAAACTTTTTCAGTTAACATTTCAAACATACAACTTTATGATATATTTTTGAAAATGCTAATCTGAGTCTAGATCACACATCATGTATCTACCCAAGACATAGAATCACTGCATGGATTGTTCAATCCTGAAAAGTTCCATGTTGTTATGATTGCAATCAACTTTAGTTTACTCAATCAAGAAAGTCCTACAAATAATACACTTTTGGGGGCATAGCCCTCAAGGACCCAATGATAGGACCACGACAGGCTATAATGGGCTAAAGGGCACCTAAGGTTCAAAAAATCGAAATCCAATTTCTGAAGAGGCTCCACAAAGATGTTTTTGCAGATGGGCCTAAATCTTGAGGATAACACATTTCACAATGCTATCAGCTTTGGGTGCAAGCAAATGAAACGACAGTTGCTAAACTTCATCTCTGAGCTGTGTTTTTTTATATTACATGCGGCCGAATTAACTTCCATTCAAATGTTTCTCGTAAAGTATCTGGTTTATGTTTTTTGGTAACCCCCAATGCACCACCACCCTTTATAGGATGAGTACAAAGCTTGCCATATGAAAAGTTTTGTTATTCAAATTGAGATTGTCAACATACCCATTCATCCAGTCTTTCGCCCTTCCAACACCTAATTAAGCACTTTCATGGTTCAAAAATATTCCAAAAAAAATTCAGGAGACATTTCACAGTTTTCTATCAGACTTCATTTCAAATATATAAATAAAGTGTTTGAGCTTAGACTATTTCAAAAGTTTGACTACTACATTGAATATAAACAAGTACGACATTCAAACAATGAAATAAAAAAGACAATATGCCATTTACATAGAGTAAGGGCTACAACATGATAGATTTAGACACAAGTTTGCAAAAGAGCTGAAATTTCATCGTTACTCCAACCAAGTATTGAGATCTGAAGCATTTAACCAAGTGGCCCCAAAAAGTCACAGCACTATCCACCACCAAATGCTTATAGTAATGATGAGCAAAACGCACATCCATAGAGCTACGTTTGCAAGAGCATGCAATATACTTGATTGGAACAGTTTACTCAAAGATTCAAAAATATATCTTACATATTGATGCTGATGTTGCAACTTGCAGTCCTTCACAAGCTTGAGTAAAACTGCCAAAATCTGCTCTAGAACCTGCTACAAACGTTCACATATACCATGAAGATAATCAGGATGTGCATAGATCTACCCAAAAATGGTGTTATGCATGTCCTATCTTATCACAATTTTCCCATAAGATTCTCCAAATTTTCCTTCCTTTTGAAACATAGCATACGTTTGTAAATGCCATAGGTCTCAGCAATGGATGCCAGAATTATTTTTTCATTGACCTGATTTGCTCACACATTCTAAGATGCTCTTAAAATCTGATAATGAAGCTAGTACACCTACAGCGCTGTAATTAAAAAAAAGGTTTGAGTGTCAACATGAACAAAAGACAGCATGAGCTTATTGAATCCAACCCACAAATTAGAAATAAATTATTTGAATGAAAAAGTTGACTATGAGCTATTGCTTGGGTCAAAATAGTCAAAATATTTGCAAATTTCTAGCTTCTAATTGCATGGCCAATGCAACATTAACTAGTACATTTTATTCTGGATCTCTCAAAAAATTGAAGCCAAATTTGACAATAAGTAAAAAGCATGTAGGTAAATCAAGTACTCTACAGATCGAGTTCGCAAAAGTAGTCATGCATCTTGAGTAATGCTCATGAGCTGGTCATGGTTTGAATCCCCTCTCTTCCTTTGCACAAAAGAGCTACAATAACTTCGGACAACAACAAAACATTTCTATCAATTGGTTACCAAATTATGGCTCTTATTAGAGAGTGCACCGCAGGTGCACTTGTAGTGACTCTGCTGCATAGGCCCCACTCCATCCAAGGGACGATATCTCTTGTTTTTCCCTTAGCCCCACCCATCACCATTGGATGGAGTGGGGCCAAGAGTGCAGATGCACAAGGCTCTCATTAGAGAGTGCACCGCAGGTGCACTTGTACTGCTGCACAGGTCCCACTCCATCCAAGGGAAGATATCTCTTGTTTTTCCCTTAATGGATGGAGTGGGGCCAGGAGTGCAGATGCACATGGAGTGCACTACTTAAGCAGCCCCATCAGATTATGCGGCTGATGTTTATACAAAATCTGACTATAATTCAAAACTTGCTCGTATAGCATACACCAATAGCTTCTAGAAAAGCGTTTCTTTCTTATGTTTTCAAAATTGCCCTCAAGTTGGTACTCGTACACTTATCTGGCCACCTATCCAACAGACTATGGATCTCACCTTTCAGTGCAAGCACTATTTTATATAATCTTGAAATTTCTCGTTGAATGCATCCTAGTTCTCTTGGAACCCCTTCCATCTACTCACCATCTACACTTGAATCTCCTCCCACATCAACTTCACAATGTTAAGAAACAATACCATTCCCTTTTTTGCCACAAGAAGAAAGCCAACATGGAACCTCCTCTAGAGTTCCTCATCAACATCCTTCTAGCGTGACTTACTTCCACACGCACCTCCTCCCTCGAACAACCTCTAGTCACGGACTCAATATGCCACCACTATATACATTGTGCACACCACACCCCTTTTGGTACGCACCAGACCTTTCGAATTCTCTCTAATCACAGCTTAAATGGTTTGTGGTGCTATTGATCAGCTTTAACGTAACTCTGCTTAAGACCTCGAAGCTGAGCTTCTCATACATGCTACCAATATCCTATCACCTGCCATTGCTACACTCCTTAATACCAAAGTCACTACTGGCTTTCCTTCCTCTTGGTATATGAACGTCATACACCCCATCCACAAAAATGGTGACCCCAGGAGGCAGCAATCGTGATCGGACATCTTATGGCTAAGCTTTATGGCTCTATTCTTCAAACAATAGTGAGCAAAGAGGCAAAGTCTAGTCAGCTACATGCTATTGGACAAGCTGGGTTCTGAGCACATCACTCCACCTTAGATCATAATCTTACCCTCAAGTAACTCATCGTGGAGGCCGGATTTAGAAGAGAGATATTGTTACTTCGTTGACTTCGAACAAGCATTTGACTCTAATCCTCGACATAAGATGATCCAAAGATTATGAGATCTTCATTTTTTCCAAGATATCATCTTAGCAATCATGACATTATATGAGCGTATGATTGAACGCTTTTGCCCTTCAAATAGCACATCTAAGCAGCTTATTACCACAGTTGGGGTGAAGTGCGGATGCTCACTCTCACCTACACTATTTGACCTTTATATTGATGAGCTTGAGGACATCACTGTGCAACATGGTGGCCAGAGTTGTAGACTTACGGATATTCCTATTTCTGTTGTACTTTATGTGGATGATGTGGTCCTAGTTTCTCCAACCCGGGAAGGATTGTAACAACATATTGATGCCTACCTAACATGCCTTTCACCATGACGGAGATTTGACAATGAATGTGAAGAAGACCAAGATCATGGTCTTCAATGCATCTCGCTCATTCGTGCAGCACTACAAGGAGGATCAGTCGTTAGAGATCATATCAATCTATACATATTCGAGAGTCCTACTTTTTGGTCCCATTTTGAGCATGAGACCAGCTCCCACTTGTCAACTAGGAAAGGGTCAATCCTCTCTTGTCCAGATGGAGGGGATTCATTTCAGATGACATATACGCGATCCACAAAGTAAATGTACTAAGTCGTGGTGTACTAGACTCAGGACCTCAAATTGGGCCAAATTCTCACGTCTCCAAGTATCTACGCTATCACGCATGCTTTGTGGTAAACCCTCAAAGACCATTTTCATATTGATCATCTAAGTTCAACGGGTTATTTCCTACACTACAGTAGATAGTAGGTATGGATAGATACCTTGGTTGGCATTTACCTCTTCCAGAGCACTTTTTGAGCATGGCTATCAATGTTCCTAGACTGCACAAGTGCCTAGGTTTTTGGGCACATTTGGCCTATCCATTTCCCACCACCATGAGAGCTCACATGACAATATTTGTTGATTTGTTTACAAAGGGCATGTTCAATGTATCTAGTTTGGCTCATTGGGGGCCACTACATATAGACATTAGACACTTTCAAGGGATTCGTAAGGATGTGAAGACATCAACTTGACTTGGTTCAACAGAACTTCTATTTGCTGGTCTCTCATCTGATTAAATTATTCATATCATTGAGCGCCGTACTCAACTGTTGACAAATCACCATATAAGATGGTGCACCTGGATTTGCAACTTGATTTGAAGTTTCTTTGGCCATCTCGATTTATCTATTCCTGAAAATTACTAAAATTAGTTATTATTTGATTAACTCATAGCAAAGTATAGTTGACCAAATCTGACTAAAATTGACTCCAGCATGGCCAATTCACTATTTTTAGTACATTTCATAGACAATTCAAGAAACTGAAAAAACTAAAAATTTTGAGTTTTCACACATTTAATTTTAAAATGTTTTTTTACGTTTTTTTAAAAATTTGTCAAAAACACTATCAGTTTTTAGGCGATCGAAATCGAAAAAACTATTCACTGTTCGATTCCTAACTTTACTGAATTAATGTCTATCAGGCATGTATGACATGCGACATTAACCGACTTTTTGACTTTAGAAAATTTTACGTAAATTGCTTCTACGGAAATTGTCAACCATAAACCCAAATTTGTATCCTATCTGTCCACTAATATTGCACATCCACCCATGGCCGAACCTACCAAGGGTTGGAGCCAGGATTTATTTATTGATGCATGGTAGCAAACTAACAAGGAAAAAGCTTCCATTACTATCAGGAGGTACCCCTATTTATGTGACCTCCCGTTTCACCTAGCAATGACCCTTGCTTGAAAAGACATAGTAACATCTGTTGCTATGATCCGTGAAGAGTGGAAAAGGCCCAACATGGAGTGGTTGAGGTGGCAGCTGAGCAAGAATTTACTAAGCTTTTTATATGTAACTTGTAAGTAGCAGGAAATTGTAAGTTAGAACATGTTGAATGTTCCACCTTCCAAGCATTTTAGATTTAGGTCTTAGCTCAAGCCTTCAATTTCAATTTTGCAAATTGCTTTCATGTTTGATTGGCCTTAAACTTTGAACCTCGAAGTTGGAAGTTAGAAGTTTGATTTGCCTTGCCAATCATCAATGTTGTGCAGGTTGACATTGCTTAAAATTGCTTTGGCATGGGGAAGCTTGTGAATGAAAAACATCTACACATTCTTTTTGAGGTTGAAACCCTTGTGCAGCATATTTACTTTGACCTTTTGATCAAAGACATTGTCGAATTGCCATGGCTGGAGTAGGTGGCTGACACATCACAGTTCTTGGTTAAGTTTTTCACCGAGTGATCTTACATCCTTGCTATTTCAAACAATGAACTATGAAATGGAAAGCTTGTTGCTTGACTAACAATTCTTGTCAATATTTAGTGTAATGCTGAATTTCTCATTTGCATTATAGTGCACTATTTGTTTACTGCACTACCCTTATGCAGTTCATTGTTCAAGGATCCTCATTCCCTAGCTTTTTAAGGGTCTAATCCACCCTAGAGATGTTGCAACCTGTCTCCTTGAGGTTTGCCTACATGTTCATTGTTTTGGAGCGGCTGCTTAAGGTGCACATGGCCCTTAGATAGATGGTTGTCTCAGACCATTTGGCAGACTGGAAATGGTCACAAGAACCATGATCCTAGCATTTTGAGACTACAAATTTGTCATCCTTGTTTTGTATACCCATATACATTGTCCTACGCCTTATTGACAAAGAGGGCGCAATTCTTCAAAGATGAACTTCATTTCTCAGCTGATTAATATTCTCGAAGGCTAGTTGAAGCTTGACACCTATTGTAAATTCACAAGGTTGCAAAAATAAGTGAGACATGACAAACAAGATGGGATTGGTTTCATCTGCTGTGCACACGACGGGTTGTGTTCTTCACCCATTGAAAGGGTCTCCAACTCAATACCATGAAGTTGATCTCCAAAGGGACATAATAATTACATTGGCAAAATCTTCCCTTACGTTCAAAGAAAGGGGAGATTTGTAATAGCAGCCCATGCTTAGGAATGAGAGACAATCATTCTGATTTCCAAAGGCTCAACTGAGGGATGGCCATCGGCATGTTGCGTCCAATATTCTCGTGGTAGATATTTGGTAGATGTGCTACTTGACTACAAAGTGCTGCTATTCACATCCTCTCACAAGAATGCACGATAGTCGCATGTGATCTAGAGTCTAGAGTCTTTACTCTCACATCCATACAAAGAAACTCTTATGGACGGATGGTCCATCTCGCACTGATAATGGTGTTTCGCAATATATTGATGCCTTGCAACTTGCCCATTTATTCATTAAGTTGGCCACATGCCCTTTTGGCTTTCAATAGTTCTACTTTGATTGCAATTTTCACTTACATTTTCCATGGAATATTCTCCACTTGTAAAATTGTTGTCACTTTTGATTCTCTTCCTTTATATTATGGATCCTTTGGTGAAAATGACTTGCACAAAATAGTCGAATGCAGTAGAGTCCCATTTTGAGATCTATCCAAAGCGTGATACTTTTAGGATCACAATGGCTATTTATCTCTTCCAAGGAAATGCTAAGTCTTGGTAAGAGACATGTTGATAGGATGCTTACCCTCCCGAGTGGGTTACTTTTGTCGAGGATCTTATTGATGCTATGTATCCACTAGATGATTCCTAGAATGTTGAGCAGGATGTCTCAGGAGCCACATGATGCTACAGAGGTCCATGTAGATCCGAACACAAATATATATCACTGGCTATAGGGTACTGGAGATGAGATTCTTGTACATAATCTAGAAGCTACAAAGATTCCGGTTGAAGTATAAGTTTTAGCTAATACACCTGATGTTTCAATTGCAGCAGGGGTTACATGTACAGATGGGACCAAGGACCAACTTGATTCTTCTGTTGGTTCTATCACTTGGAAGTCAAGCATGCTTGTGTACATCATTTCATCAATCTTCCTCAATTCTTGTTATTGTTCTAGATGCTATACCCATGCTTACTATAGACTTGGTGGAGGTTTGCACTAGTCCTCTTGTTCTAATGGTGGGTAAGCATGTTCGTGACCTCTCAATTCTGCTGCAATGCCTTGTTCATTATGCTACATCTTGTCATCACGATACTATTGCATATGCTCTAGAATGCTATGATGCTTTATGTGGTGCTGCTATGATTGTGGAGTCAAATCCTTTTGGTTCTATACATCACCCCTAGTCTAGATATCTCTTATGGGATGCACTTCAATCAGGTTTTGTGGATGATTCACATTCGTGGGCCTTGTAGATTGCTTGGAACTCCTGCATGCCCACGTTCCACACGTTCATGTCACTACTACTCAACATTCCTCGTCTATCTGACTAGCTTAGAGTGCCTTAATGACATTTTCTACTGATGTTGCTAGACAATTTTGGTCCCTGTGGATTGCTCAAGGCATGTGTAGATTTTTGCTCCAGTACTCATATGAGGCATGCTTGGTTGCTACAACTTGCATGACCACTTCATATAGTTTGGCATGATTAAATTCATTTGGTGCAACAACTATACTTTCACGACTTTTATTAGCTTATGTGGATCCTTTTGCACTGAGAGGTTTTCTTTTATGTTCATGCTATATATCGAGGCAAATTTATTGCTTCAGCTATGGTAGTCAAAGTTTATGAGAAATGTTTGGTTTCTTTGGGCTATATCTTGTGTGTCCTTTGGAGCAGCTACGTTCATGCATTGATGGACTTATGATTGTACTAGCACTCTTCTCTGGCATTCTTGTTCCATTGGAGAATGACACAATGGAAGCATGGTGTTATCTTTCCATTTTTATGGTATGCATGGTCTAGTATATTGATTTGGCATATGTATCATTGCTAATGTTGGCTTGATCATTCGACTAGTATGGATTCCATTTCTGATATGTGACACTAGAGTCCTTTCCTCATGTGGTCATAGGGTCTTACATGGGACACATTTGCTCATGTTCTTCATGATGGTGATCGCCCTTTTTGGTTCGTATGGATCAATTTGGGACATTGACACATTTTGTGTAACATTATTACCTACTACTACTTGGCATCCCTAGTTATTACAACTAGCTTCGACTGACGTATACCTTTCTTTTGTGCAATGGCAATGTGGTGGTGCCTCTTCTATGATACATTATCATGTTCTATGATACATTATCTAGCGTCCTAACGATCTTTTTTTATTGAGGGATCTACCCTTATGATGGGTTCGCATGTTGTACCTTCTCTCATGCATTTATGGTCCCTTTAGATAGCTTGGGATCTCCTTGGTTGGTGGTTCTTCATTTCACATAAGACTCCTAACCTATCCTTCAATTGGCAGTCTTGGTCTACTAGGCTGGCTTTGGCTATCCTTATACGTCACAGCAGTTATGATTGTGCTTTATTCAAAACTGTTAGCTTGATCCGTACCTCAATTTTTATCAGCGATTGAGGTGGAAGGGACTTGAATATGCATGGGTAAGTAGAGAAGCAAATGCATGAGGCTTCTTAGACATGTAAAGGGCTTACATGGGCATCTATATGTTGAATTTAGGCTGAAGTTGTGGTGGTGGCGTGAAGAAATGTCTTGTGCCATCTCATCGTTGCATAATTGTCATCAATTCCCATCAAATTCATCCCCAACCCAAGGTATTTTTTCTAGAGCTTCCCTAAAACGTCCCCCAAGACTCCCAATCCAGGAAGAGCTCCAAGAACATCGAAAGGAAGTGCAGTAGACCAATCCAACCCAACCAATCCTAGATCTCTGCTGATCTAGCCCCCGAGCACTAGGGAGTTAGGCAAATCACAACAGCATAGAAGCGCTTAACAATCCGACAGTATAACTGCCGCAGACTCTCAATGATCCTCATGGACATGGGTGAGGGTATACATAGAGCTTAGAGCCTACCCCACCTACCCATGCAACGAATCCACATGTAAGCATACTATCAGTCCATGCCAAACTCCCATGCATGTCCACTGTATGTAGGTACCCCTAACCCATAGTAGCTAAGACCCATGCAATAGCAAAATGCATGTACATCCTATCCCATACTAGGATGCAACACACATGCTAAATACCACATGCGGGTGTAACCCCATCGTCCTACTCGACTGCTATCCAGATTAGGTCCGGTTCCTATGTCCAAGGCTTCCCCTAATACCTAGTATCCACATTAAAATATTAAGCACATCATTGGAGCACCTAAAGTCATTTTACATAAATTGTAGCTTTTTGCAATTTGCATTTTACTAGTAAGCACATCCTTACACTTACATGACAACAAAGATATTAAAGCATACAATAGGGCCATACAATTTGACTCTTATGGCACCATTTTGAAGACCTTAGATTATCTAGTATAGTTCAGGATCTTAACTTGTTTTATATTTGGCCTAAGCATTAAGCTTTATAGATTTAGTTTTGCATTGAAAAGCTATAAGAAGGAGAAGAAGAGCCAAATAAAAAAAATACATACAAAAAGAACAGAATAAAAGTTCGGCTTAGTTTGATTCTAGATCCAGCCAATCATATTAAGAAGAAGAAAGAGACGTAATTATCCCTCACTGTGATAACATGACCCTTTTCTACCATTTGAGCTGCTAAAAAGTACTGCACCCCTCATGAAATCAAACTTGTACACATTTGACGATTCATCTTGAGATATTCGCTTAGCTAGCCTGCAAAGATACATAGCTAAATAATTGGTTGATGATCATTTTTCAACCTTACCAGAAACTTAAAAATTCCTGATTCACATAGTTCCACGGAACGGAACTGTTCCTAGAAATGGTTCCACCGTTAAACCGTTCCTAAGTGCAGTTTTAGTTTGACACTTCGAGACTGTTTTTCCAAGACCGTTCCTAACTGCAGATCAAATTTTGCGCTGATTCAATCTGTTTGGAGCTCGAAACAGATTGCAAGAACGGCAATTGGATCATCGACCTTCATTGTGGTTTCATTGATTCAATCATGAATTATTATGAATCAATCAAAACGGCAATGCAATCATCGACCTTCATCTTCCATGAAAGGAAGAGCCAGTACCGTATCCATTCCTAAGGAAAATCCTTAGGAAGCAGATAATGTGCTTCAAATTTGGCAGTTATACAAGTCCACTCTGATTAAGTGACTAACCTCAGATACAGGGACTCTCTTGATCCTATATAAACAGATTTGACTCACAAGGGACCTGAATTTCTTACATCTGATAACTACTTTTCACAAATACTGGTCTTAGTTCACGTGCATATACTGCAAAAAGAATCATACATTTCCTTGACTACTTGAAGATACAAATTGCTTAGCAGAACCAGCAAGTCTATGGTTAACGATGAACACAAGTTTATAAGTTGCCAGCAATCATTTGTAGCTTAAGAACGGTTCTGATTCAAGAGCATAATTCACAGTATATTTGCGGATACAAATCACTTATGTGTTAATAAAAACTTAAAAGTAACATACTGAATCCAAGCATACTTTTGTCAAGCCTGAAAAGGTACTCTTTAAGCTTTAGATGGAACGTACATTGTAATACTCCGAAAATTTCCTATCAATTGAGTAAAGATCTTCAAGTAAAGCTGACTCCTCCAGTTCAATAACTTCAACTGCCAATTTGATCCTACATGCAAACGCAATAACAGGTACAATTTTTCTTGAACACATCGTAAGTGACACATTAGAATTGACCTTGTATAAAAATCTTCACTCTAACAGATTCTGCGTTAATTCTTGAAGGCCAAAAGAAATAAAAGATCCAAAGTCATTGTGTAAGAGTAGACTCAATCTTCTTGCCAACACTAATTTCACCTTTCTGGAAGTCGAGCACGCTTCAGTTGAAGTGGTCCTTTACCATCTACAAGAGTTCCAAATGAACTTAATGGTTCGGAAATGTATTGACTTGCAGGACTCTTAACGTCAATAGACAAACAAGACACTGAGTAGTACACTGGCAACCAAAAAAAGAGCACGCTTTTTTAATCCAAAAATAGATGTGTTCTAGTTATGATTGTCATAATAAGGGATAAAGCTGGAAAAGGCTCTTACCAATCTCATCGGCCTGGAAAGCTGCATTAAGTTGCTCACATTTTGTTTTCATGTGGCTCTCAATTTCTGAAATAAGAGCAGTAACATAAGTTTTGTTTTCCTGCCAGTAAATTGGGAATTTTCAAATGTCAACAATCTACAGAAATATTCCCAGTTAGCAGAATGGAAAAGCCCTAAATTTAGACATACTTTTGAAAATAAAGGCAGAAACTTTCCAAAAAAAAACATTTCAGTACGATACTTTCACATGGGCCAACAACAACACTTCACAGACATTGGTGAGCTGCAGGGCATCCATTAATTTCTGTTTACGTTCCACAATACATACAAGCTATCATCTCTCACAGATTATGAAGTTAAATCACAGGCATTTGAGGACCAGTTCTTCTAAGAGACGTGAAATTAACTACTTGGTTTCTCTTTGGATTTTGGAGACATCTCACCCAACAAAATATGGAGCCATGGTTTTGGCAAACCTTCCATCCGAAAGGCTCTCAATTGGCCATCTCCATTGGCCAGCTGTCCATCTCCAATGATAAAATCAAGTGGAAACGTCGCAGTTGATTTCACAAGTGAGAAGGGCCCTGTCTGTGGCCCTTTCACCTACAGCCTTCAGAAGAAGGGCTTCCTGGCAGACAGGCCGCAGATAGGGCTCTTCCCATGCATGGAACTTCCTATTAAGATATGAAAGCACAACCATCAGTGGCCCACCTCAGCTATGGGGTTCCGTGTCAGATGTGTCTGGCGTAACAAGTTGGGAGTATTTCCCAGAAAACGATCCACAACTCCACCAATACCGAACTCTGCAACGTCGCCTCCATTCACACCAGCTGTATTGGAAGTGCTGGTCGTGTTGGATGCTGCATTTGCACCACTGCTAGCGCTTGTGATGATGCTAGAAATTATGCTAGTACTAGTGCTGGTGCTATCAAGGGAGCTTCTAGAAACAATACTCCACTTTTTGGTGTCCTCCTCAGGAATATCTCCATCCTTGGAAATGAGGGGTAGCCTCAAGCGTTGACTAGCTTCTGAAATTATTAGGTGTTGTTCAAGAGCTTCATAGACCTGAAAGGACAGACCACAAATTTACCCAGTTAAGTGAAAAGAGAAATACTCAAAATGCTAAATCTAAGCCATGAAATTTTCCCTCATTCTTCCACTTCCCCATCCTATATTCAAGTGTACCTGAGGTGCACAGCGAAGGCCAAACTGTGGCAGGACGGCTTGCAAGTCAAAATTGCCACCAGAATTGGCTACAGAAATTGCTTGTTGATATTCTTCCACCAGAGTGATTGCTTCACTGTAGACAGCCTGGAAGTTTCGATCTAAGATAAAACGACATGATATGCAAGGATCCATAGTAACTGCTTTTTCGTTTAAGAACGAGGAAAATCTCTACCTTTCACTCTTAGGAGAATCAACCATGGAAATTCAGATGCAAATGCCTCAATTACTCAGCAGAATATTACTGATCCAATTATCCTTTACCACCAGCAACAACTACCAAGTGTGCATATATATTTTACAGCTCTGAAACACATCCAAGTGATTCAAATAACTTTCCACAAACAATCAGGCAATCTAAGGATCAAATTTTCATCACTTTGAGTTGACAGCAAGGACTGACCAAATGTTAACATCAAAAATCTAAAATTCCTTGCAACAATGCCTCTGAATATTCTAGCAAAAATTCAAATTCAACTTAACTATACGTTCTTTCTTGGAAATCACACATTCTCAGCGTCATGTGCTACAGATTTGTGCAGAACTCTGTAGAAGACTCACATTCTTAGTTGGCCCAAAATCATTGGCAATTTTTCAATGAGTAAGCATCCAATTTTTCAATAAGTGTGCTATTACGCACCTGGATGGGTTTCTTGTGTTGCACTATCAGGCTAACCAGGGTCGACTGGGTTCTGGCACAAGGAACTTGGAAAGGTAGATCAAATGGTGAAGTATGTGATCACAAATGTTTTCCAGAAGTTCATCTCCAAGAACTATTCAGTTTATGTTATGTCCTCAAGGGATAGCACAGTGAACTAGAGGACTAGCTTATGGGTTAATGACCATACTATCAAGAATGGGATCTCGGTTCACCTACTTTTGAGATTTTTTCCGTAAGTTAGCAAAACACTTGGCTGTATAACATGTCAAGCCATGAGAGGAGATTATTCTTGGAGACGCACTTCTAAGAGAATGGTAGACTTGACAGGCAGGCTTAAAGTTGATCGAGCATGCTATGCCATCCTCAAAAGCGAAAATCTGTGGTATGGGATGTAAATGTTTACTATACGGACTTCGGATAATAGGTGGATTGGACAGAGGTCTTGGGGTCCAGGTTAGCTCTTGGATTGAGAGCCAAGAATAAGTGGTGAGTTTGTAGCAACTTTTGTATTTTATTCTACTCAAATAAGTTTCAGAAGGGACAATGGGTTTAGGACAAGACCCGACATAGTAAAGGAGACATGCAATCTTCAACCCTATGAAGTCCAACGACAAAGTCTTAGACTATGAACTTCATCATGCATATCTTGGTCCAAATGCTGTGACATCATTAGCACCCTAGAGTAGGTGCAAGTCAAATGCAAAAACATAACTCCACATTAACTTTCATGCATTCATGCAACAAACAATGTACGTTTCTATCACTTCTCAGTTCAAAAATGTACTATGTCAAGGAATGAGCATGAGATGGGAGTCTGATTCTTGCAAAGAGAATTGTTGGTCATAGAGAACTATGGTAAGAATGGAATCATTGGGCGAAAATATTCTCCCTACTCCACAAATATATCATGTTAGGAGGTGAGTCTAATGCTTCGAAGCAGCTGGGTTTCTATAATGACAATGCTTGCATGGATGGTGAAACTACTTTTGACTTTTTGATGGCTTGATTAGTATTGCATGTTGGTGTTCTTACGTAGATTTCTACATGATGTAGGCTCAATGGTGATGCATCCAATCATTCATGTGTGCGCATAGTTGTGCATGCGCCTTGATTGGCCTTAAATATCTCAATTATTGATTGTAAAACTTGCATGCAACTCTAGTTGGTGGTAAACAGGTAGCATCATGGTTTGTTATTTGTATTCATTTTCTGAAAAACAAAATCATGGATAATCTTATAATGATTTGTGATGGCTGCAAAGCTAGTAGACAATTATTGATTAAAAAACAACATACGCACCATAACTTCCAAGTAGCGCAATCTCTCTCTCCCCATTTCTTCTCTTGCCTGCAAACACATCTTCCATTGTTAATACATTGACAAGTCAAAGATAATAGATTGAAGCAACTCAAATTGTATAAATCCATGAATATGGTGTCATGATACAAGTGCCGCCAATGCTTATTCATTGATAAAAACACCTTTGGTCATGTTATAATTTCTAACTGCACAAGATCCAACATAAATTTAACCTATAAACTAAATATAAATGCTTCAAGACTCGATGATGTTGGAAGGGTTTGGCATACCGCATCGAGAGCCCTCCATCATGAAGATGGATTCACAGAGTGCTATTTATTTAGCCCAGGATCCCGTTTTTCATTCAAAAACCAAGCATATACCTCTGAAGTATCATCACATTCGAGATTTGATCTCGAAAGGAGAACTCTGTGTCGAATTCATGAAATCCGAAGACATGCTCGCAGACCTCCTAACCAAACCATTAGACAAGCCATTGTTCGCAAACCACAAAAGATCAATTAGAATGAAATGAAAGGAAAAAGGTTGTATCGTTCAAGAGCGAGTGTTGGAAATGGTGAACTCAACCAACCTTTTCGGCACGTTTCCTAAACAGCCGATAGTTCGAGACACACCATCGACACCGACAGCTAAACACAACAACACATTCACATGATCATCGAACAGTTGAATAGCCAACGCATTGTCAAATGTGTACAAGCACTAAAACAAACTGTCGAGAGATTTGGATTATCGATAAAATGTCACGCTCAGCCACAGGCAACGTTACAAGAGTTAATACGTAGTTAGCTAATAGTTTAGCATAGACCTCTCTGGTAATGATTAGCAAAGTTATCTTTTAATTCCCATTAGTGGAATATAAATATGGAACAGAAATCAAAATGAAAGAGAGAGAGAGAGTGAGAGAGAGAGAGAGAGTGAGAGAGAGAGAGAGACAAAAAAAGATATAGAAATAGATACAATTGTAAGAGGAGAGTCGGGCCGCTATTTGGCGCCGCGCTGTCGACTCACTCTGATAAAAGAAAATACAAAGGTTCTTCGAACAGTGTTATTTAGTGTTGTTGTATTTGATTGATTGCTGCATTGTTTCTAATTCGTATTAGCTTATCTAGTTCCTGCAATTCCGCACATCACACAGCACGCTTCCGGTGAATCGCTACCTTCCCAGTAAAAAACATTGGAGAAATACAAAGCAACTACACAAAATGAAACATGGTCTCTTGTG
The DNA here is from genome assembly GCA_029204225.1 of Diphasiastrum complanatum. Taxonomy (NCBI): domain Eukaryota; kingdom Viridiplantae; phylum Streptophyta; class Lycopodiopsida; order Lycopodiales; family Lycopodiaceae; genus Diphasiastrum; species Diphasiastrum complanatum. Next base: position 37,478,041 of record CM055101.1, read on the forward strand.
GATCTGCCACCACGGAGGAAAGCCATAGGGGTTGCTATTGAATGTCAATGTTTCACTGAAACGCATTTCATTCAATGAAACTCCATTTCAAAATGTCTGTTTCAAATGGACCGTTCGAAATGGATTTTAAATTTAGTGTGTGTGTGTGTGTGTGTGTGTGTGTGTGTGTGTGTGTGTGTGTGTGTGTGTGTGTGTGTGTGTGTGTGTGTGTGTGTGTGTGTGTGTGTGTGTGTGTGTGTGTGTGTGTGTGTGTGTGTGTGTGTGTGTGTGTGTGTGTGTGTGTGTGTGTGTGTGTGTGTGTGTGTGTGTGTGTGTGTGTGTGTGTGTGTGTGTGTGTGTGTGTGTGTGTGTGTGTGTGTGTGTGTGTGTGTGTGTGTGTGTGTGTGTGTGTGTGTGTGAGAGAGAGAAAGTTTGGCATATAAAACTTTGGTTAGAACTCGGCAAGGAATAGTAGAATTATGAATACCTTGTGCATGTGCACTGTGAGATGTATCTCAATGTCTCATTGAGTCCTCAATCATCTCAGTGTGTTGACTACCAATTGTTTATATTGTCATTGTATAGAGCTATAATAACTATCTAGACACTTAAACAACATGTGGCATTCCTTTAACAAAAGGTTAGGAATAAATCCAAGCAAAAAACACCCTAAAAACGTTTCGTCGTTTCTTTCTCAACAAAGCTGATTCCTTCCCGTTTCAAACAAATTGTGAAAAAGCTTTTCGAAAAGGTCCATGACACGTTATTGAACGTTAAACTCGATGCGCAAGGGAAGATGTGATAGACAAGAAGCCAGGTTGATGGCAAAAGGCTACATCTAACAATCAACAAAAAGGTATTATTAATCATAATTAAAAATGATTATGAGGGCGCCAGCCCCTCATAATCATTACTAATTATGGGTTTGAAATAGGCCTACAAACCTCCTTATGGGATATTAATTTGAGATCGGTCCAATCGTGGAGCATGACATACTTGCCCCCTTAAACAAGTTTTGTCCTTAGAACTTAAGTTAGGAAAGCTCTTTCTAAGGCTATCCTTCTATTCCCAAGAGTCATCATCTGTATAACCTTTCCAACGAACCAAATACTTGGTAACTACACGATTACGTAATCGTTTAGTTCTTGTATCGAAGATCTTACTGGGTTTAAAACAGACACACCAAATGACTCCTAAGTTAGGGAAGCTCTTTCTAAGGCTACCCTCTGTTCCAAGAATCATCGTCATCTATATGACCAACAAATCAAATGCTTAGTATAGCAGATCCATGATTACGTAATCATTTAGTTCTTATATCCAAGATCTCACACTAGATGGCTCCTCTAGCAAGTCCAATAGGTCTCCAAAACCAATGTGATCCTCTCACGTAGACTTTTCTTAAGTCAATTTACATGAATAATCGAATGTACCTGAGTTTGTTAGGGAGGTCTAATTGAAAAGCCAAAGATGCAATCTTTTTAAGAATTTCAAAAGGTCTCCTATACCAAGCAGATAGTTTGTAATGCTTGCCGATACACATTACTTTCTTGAATATCTCGAGGAGATCTTTTCAAAATAGCATAATGTTTGTCCCTCTCTTGGGCGCTTTGGAGTCGAACATTCTCACATGCTATTTGTAGCATTTCTTGCAATTCATGTCGTTGATCGTTCGAGTTTCTACAGAAGTGGGTGATCTAGGCAAATATCCATACATAAGCATAAATGGTCTAGAACTAGTAGCCGAATGCTTACTACTATTGTAGGCAAACTCTATCAATAGCAGATACTTCTCCCAATGAGATTGTCATCGGGAAACATACGCTCACAACATTTTGGTTCTTTTCGTCTAACTATCTGTCTCGGGAGGATACAGATTCCGAGAACCAAAGCTCAATGATGTTTCCAGTTAAGCAAAATATGGCCGACCAAAAGTGGTCGGTGAACTTCAGGTAGCAATCACTTGCAATGTCGATAATCCATAAAATCTAAACAGGCATTCCACAAATGTTTGATCTAAATCAAACACCTTCACAATGGTCTTTATCAAAATAAATGTAGCCAATTTGGTAAGACAACTGACAATTACCTAAATTGCATCAATTTGTTTATTTGTCCTCGATATCTCAACCACAAAATTCATTGAAATGCTATCCCAATTTTTATTAGGAATATTCAATGGATGTAATAGATTGCTAGCTTTAAGGCGATTAGACTTATTAAGTTGGCATTGGTCACATTTAACCACATAAGATTCTACAAAGTGTTTGAGTTTTGACCACTTCAATCATTTAGCAAAAAGCTTCTCTTGTCTTTATATTCCTAAGACAGCACAGAGATGCTTTACATGCTCTTTTAATGTTCGACTATAGACCAAAATGTCATCACAAACACCACAACAAAGTTTCCCAAAAAAGGACAAAAGAGATTGTTCATCATTTGTTGGAAGTAGCCAGAGCATTCATCAAACCAAAAGGTAAGACTAAGAACTGGTAATGGCCAAACTATGTTATGAAACTAGTCTTGGATACATCATCCAAATGTATCAATTTATGTGATGATATCTTGTTCAAAGGTCAATTCTTGTGAAGAATTTTGCTCCACTTAACCTCTAACTCAAAACAATCGATTAGGTCGGAAGTGCAAGTATCATACCAATAAATCCATACCTAGGATTGCTAACATCATCAATCTTGGCAAGCCTTCAAGTGGATTGCCAACATGGATTGTGACATGTTGGATTAACACTAACAAGCTCTCTCATAATCCAAACACTATAACACTAATCTGCTTTTAGCTTACTTCGAGTTTGTCATTCAAAACATCTCACTAACTTGCCTTACATGTACAATTGAAAACATTTGGGCATCTCTTGCATGCTGATGCATGTCATGCACTAAGGTTTTTTCTATTGTAAATCTATATGCATAATTATGTGCAATTATCTTGTATTGACACTTAATGAAGCTAAATTGATATTTCCTCTAAAATACATCTATATGCATGATTATATACTAGTATTTTGAATTGACACTTAATGAAGCTAGAAATCTATCAAAGTGCTATGACATCCTCTTCTTGAGCTAGATTAGCATGTTCTTGTTCAAACTTCTCATTGTAAGCCTTTTGCCAGCATGTCTTGGATCGTGAACAAGCTTGCCACAATAGCTACAGTTCTCTTCGTCAAACATCTTCTTGTTTGCTCTGGCAAAGAGAAGAAGACTTTCTCCATATTTTGTCCCACCATCTGCAACTTTTCTCCACAGTTCTTACAATGGTTTGCAACTTTTTGAGAATGCTCACTCATGGAATCATTTTCTGACATTTTGAGCAAGGTGTTTGCTAACATCATCAATGCTGGTGGGGCTTTACGTGCATAGCCAACTTGGATTGTCAACTGTTGGATTAACGCTTAACATATAGTTAAGGCAGATTATCACTGATTTATGCATTCAATCAGTGGGAGCCTGGTTGTGTTCAGCAACAATCAAGGGAGCATTCCTCTACAAAACCCGATGACACATAGGAGAACCAAACATATATCCATTAAGTATCACTTTACCAGGGAAGTGATTGACCTAAGGGAAATTGAAATTCGGTCCTGTGGCACAGGAGACATGATCTCCGAGTATTCACCAAACTTCTGAGTAGAGAAAAGCATGAGAAATGTTGTAAAAGGACGAGGTCTCATCTGGGTGAGTGGGAGTGTAAGAAGGCAGCAAGAATTAACTGGAGTAGAATAACTGTAGTAAGTTAGCAACTCATAGTCGTTTCATCCATTTTACTGTTAACACAGGCCTTCAGTGTACTCATTAAGAGCCCTTTTTTGTGCAATGCAATCGATTCGTTGATTTCACTCTTTCTTGAGTGCCATCCTTCGTGAAGAAGAAGTGCCTAGGTTCTTGCTGCTGCGATCTGTGTGTTTTCTTACAATCAGAAGGAAGAAGGGCGGCGAAAATGCAGCTAGAAATCGATTGTTGTTTCCATATAACATACTCATGCATTGCATACTCCAACATGTGACGAAATTGAGCACAGCTTCACATTGGACTACGTGATTTCCACCCCAAAGCTGAATTACACAGACCCAGAAACCTTCAACGAGAAAAGCTTCCTTGGAAATGCTGATTGCCACATTCTACAAGAACAAAAGTACACGAACAAGAGCCCAGAAAATGAAGGCAGCAAAGAGGAAAGAAGAGAACAGAGATGAGGTACCAAAAGTAGGTCGTAGTAAACAGATTTGGTGACGAGGGACGCATCAGGAGCCAGGCAATGGCGCTCCAGCTGCTCCAGAACGTGGAGAAGCCCCTCTTGGGATTGAGCCTGCTGCTGTTGCTGCTGCCCTGCCACAGGCATTAGCGTTGGAGCAACCATCGCCGGCGCACAACCTCCTCCTCCTCTCCTTTTGCTCCTTCCTTGTTTTCTTCTCTTTTGGACGAATGTCTCTGATTTTGAACACAAACATATAGTGCAAAGAGCCCCTTTACCAACACGCCAAACCCCCAAACCCCCAACAAACCCCCCCTCCCCCCCAAGCTTGGCCCCTCTAAGGCATCTATTTGGCCTTAGGGCGCTGCTAGCATGCCACGTGGCATGAGCATAGGCAGCACAATGCTCAGCAGAAATCTGCAATTTTCCATGGACCTCTAATTTTTGGTGGTTTTCTCATTCCTTGCATGCGCGAAGCCCGAGCAATACACTCTTTTGTAGTGCAATTCTTTTGTGGTGCAATTTTTGACGTTTGTATATGCGTACTCTTGTTAATCAATATGTGGCATGGAATTATGACAAACGAAAATTTGAGAACACAAATAGGTTGAGAGAGGTGTTTTTCAGTTTTTATTGAGTGGCATATATCCAAAAACTCAAGATGAAGAAATCCTAAATCCGACTTCTTTTTTTTTTTACAAATGCTATTTTTAAAGCTTGACTTTGTTTTAATACATGTCACTGTTCTACAAAAGAATGTAAAGATGGTGACAATAGAGTAAAAGATGCAACTTGTGCATTTGTTTGTTGTACATTTAAAAACTTGTTTCCCATACTTTTTAATTGTGTGAATGTATTCCCATTGTGATGCAAAGACTCAACAAATGCATGTTTGAAATATTGTGTAATTGAGGTATCAACCTTTGTTACACATGATGTACAATAATTTACATTTACATATGGGTCAATAATATTTTGAAATCCGCGTTTGCATTTCAAAGTTCACTTATGTGTGCATTGAAAGTGTTTGTGTTTATGCCTTTCAAGTTTCATTAAAGGACTAATGATGTTTTTTTCAAACTGCTTTTTACGGCTTTCATACAATCATTGGTTAGTATTGAGATTCACTAATCCATGAGGAAAATTGGCATGTTTCAATGCATCAATGCAAATAATGCCTTTTATTTACAATGCGACAAAAAAATTTGTATACGTTTCTTCTATCAAATTCTTCTTCTAAATGTGGATGCAAAATGGTGGTGTACATCATAAGTGGTTGTGGATAGCGAAAGCAATATCATGTGGTATTTTTTATTCTATAGCATGTCACTCAATGATGACGAGTTTGAACATATGTGTGTTCTATATATTGAGTTTTGCACTATCACATGAAATGTATACGTCAATTATTTTTGTGATTTCGTTCTCAGATTGTTTACCATCAGTTGGTGCATTGTTAATCCATAGCATTCCATGATCATGTTGACATTCACAATCTTAATATTTTGTGACAAAAACATAATCCATAATTTTTTCCAATACATTTGTGCTTTGTGGTAACTCCAACATGCACAATGCATTAATTCCTATTGTATAGTATTTTGCTCAAGTTGTTGAATCGCCCATGGAATCATTAATTTCATGGGTCTAACTTTACCAAGCATGTAGTTTGTTTTGTATTCAAGTTTTATTTTAAGATTAATGATCATCGTGTTGTCATTGTCAAGAAAATGAGATAAAATGTTTTGGACTTTTTCAAGGTTGTGGCAACAACGTTTATAATGCTTCCCTAGGTTGACCTTAATGTGTTGATTCACAGGTTATAAAGTTGCAATTATAGGAACAAGTGAACGTTCTTCCAAATCATGAAGTGGTCACCAACGTCGATAATCCCATCTCATCTATCACTGAATCAGGCCTAGTGACCTCTTCTATAGACTTACTAAAGCTGCATCCAAACATCTTGGGAGACCATTTTACTTTGATGCATACAACCATGATGCCTTTAATTAGAATTGGGCATCTCTAGAGATGCCATAAATTCTGTCAGCATGCCTTTTGAGTTTAGCATAGAAGAAATTAATTATGGCCTTAAATATGAAGTTTTTTTTTTGTATGAGATACTCATGAAGGAGACGATTCCTCAATCATCGCTCCCTTTGATCTAGGACACTTTCTAGCCCATAACCTGTGGTGTCTTTCCCCTCTATAGACACTAGACCTTCCACTAGGCTATCTAGGCTATTACCATCATGCAAACATGTCTTCAGTTTATTGACATGAAACACTAGATGCACCTAAGCATCACACAGGTAGCTGCAGCTTATAAACTACTTGGCTAACCATCTTAATAATCAACCATGGTCCACAACACCAAGAAAATAATTTGGCGCACTTTCATGTGTGTAGCATCTTCGACTTTGAAGGAACTAGTAAATACACCCAATCTCCTTCCTCAAATTCTCGATAGGTACGATTCTCATTACTATAACTCTCTACCCTGGCCATAGCCCTGGACAATGCCATCTCTAGCTTCTGCCGCATCTGAGTCATAAACTCTATAGTGCTAGGTACCTTACGTGGAATCCCTATGATCGCAAGACTCAACAGCCTGAAACCATAATTGAGCTCAAATGGACTCAATCCAGTGGTCACATGTCTCTTGTCATTATATGCAAACTCCAATAGCGATAAATGCTTTACCCAATCTGTTTGCATACATCTAACATATGCTCTAAGCATATCTTCCAACATATGGTTCACTCGCTCTATCTGGCCATCCATCTGAGGATGCTCAGAGCTACTTATACGCAACTATGTTCCCAACTTGGAGAACACCTCTATCCAAAAACTTCTCGTAAATTGGGATCCTTGTCAGACACAATGGACTTCGAAAGTCCATGCAACCTGACGACATTCTACATAAACAACTTGGCAACCTACGAAGCTGTGACCTTCTTGGTCATTGTGATGAAGTGAGCCACATTGGAGAACCTTTCTACCACTATTATAACAGAGTTCAATCCCATCTAGGTCTTGGGTAGCCCAACAAGGAAATCCATGGAGATACTTTTCCACCTTCCTGCAAGAATCTCTAGTGGTTGCAGTAAGTCTAGAGGACTTACCCTCTCGACCTTGTTCACCTAACAAGCCATGTAACGCTCATACTCTTTAACATCCTCCAAAAGATGTTCCATGCTTCATAAGAGATCGATACTCAAGATCCATTGCTTGGATCCACTCCTCTTCTTTCCTTGCTTGATCTACACTTGTAGGATCATCCAAAGAGGTTAGGAAAGCAACATAATTTCCAGAAACTACTTGCTTACCCTTTTGATCATATGTGAGCCTTGAAGGTACTTGTCTTTCTCTTGATGTTCTCCTTGGCTTTTGACTTGATGAAGGTCCATCATCACCACCATCCAAAGTAGGATCCTTCTCATTGACATCAAGAATGTTAGATCCATCTACTTTACCATCAATCATGCTTGAAGACACCTTTGGAATTTTTCCCTCATAAAAAATGACATCTTTACCAGCAATCACTTTGTTAGTAGAAGGAATGTAAACCTTGTAGGCTTTACTCACCTCACTATATCCAACAAAAATACCTCTTCTTGAAGATGGATCCTCCTTGGTCCTATCATCAAGAGTAATGTTGACATAGCATGTGCATCCAAAGGTTCTTAGAAAGTTGACACTCGGCCTCCTCTTGAATAGCATCTCAAAAGGTGTCCTTCCATCTAATGGTTTGTCAAGATTAGCACTTAACCTCATAGCTTTAGCACTTTCACATAAAGTTATATTCTTCCTTTCAGCCACTCCATTTTGTTGTGGGGTCCTTGATGTTGTATACTCCCTCTTGATCCCATGGTCATCACAAAAGGCCTTGAACTTGTTAGATATGTACTCACCACCATTGTCACCTCTCAAGCACTTGATCTTTGTGGAAAATTGGTTCTCCCTTGCATACTTAAACTTGACAAAGGCATCATACACCTCATCCTTGCTCTTTAGTAGATAGATCCAACAAAATCTACCAAAATCATCAATGAATGTTACATACATCTTAGCTCCACTATTGCTAATTGTAGTAAATCCATGAATATCCGAATGTACAAGCTGAATAGGCTTTGTAGATCTAGAAATAGATCTAGTATAAGGTAGTCTATGTGACTTAGACAAAGCACAAGACTCACAAACATGCTTGTCATTACTTAAGGAACTTGGAAGACCAATCACAACCTTCTTCCTTGCCATTACCTCCAATGACTTGAAGTTGAGGTGTCCCATCCTTTTGTGCCAAACCTCTTGAATAGAAATTTGCTCCCTTGCAACACATCCAACTTGGTTAGCAATAACACAAGCATCAAGTTTGAACAACTTCCCTTGCCTTTTACCTTTTCCAATCAAGACATCCTTCCTTTTGATCAAACAAGCATCTCCATCAAACTCCACCTTGAGGCCCTTACTTAGCATTTGACTCACACTAAGCAAATTCTTGGTAATAGATGAAATAAACAAGACATCCTCCAAATGAACATTCCTATTTGTAGAGAGAGAAATAGGAATTGTGCCAATCCCTTTGATTGCACACTCACCATCATTGGCCGTGTAGATCACCCTCTTGTCATCTCCATATGCCAACAAAGAAGTGAAGTACTCTTTGTGAAAGGTCATGTGTGAACTTGCTCCACTATCAATCCACCAAGGATCTAGATCTCCATCATTAGCAAGCATACATGAAGACATCACAAAAGCATCATCATTTGCATCTTGCACATCCAAACCATCCTCATCAAGAGTAAGATTACCTTGCTTGTCTCCTTGATCTCTCTTCTTCTTGTAGCACTCACTTGCAAAGTGTCCTTTGATGCCACAATAGAAGCACTTGAGCTTTGATCTATCCTTCTTTTTGCCACTTGAAGAATCATCCACTTGATCTTGCCCTTTAGACCACTTGCTTTTGGTTTTGCCCTTAAATTTGCCCTTTGTGAACATAGCATCCTCTTGAAGTGTCGATGGATATCCACCTCTTGATTGAAGCCTATATTCCTCATTGATCAAGATCTCTTGAAGATCCATCAAACTTGGCAAAGTCTTTTGAATAGCAATACTTTGAACAATGTTAGCATGAGCATCCAACAAGCCATTAAGAATCACTTGAATAAGTTCTCCTTCCTTAATGCTTTCATCTATGCAAGCTAACTCATCATTCAATGCTTTCATTCTCAAAACAAAAGTACTTGGACTTTCTTCATTCTTTTGCAAACAAGAAAAGATTTGTCTTCTTAGAGTCAACACTCTAGAAGTAGACTTGGATTCATAAAGCTTCTTCAATGAATTCCAAGCTTCCAAAGATGATGTGCACTTACCAGCTTCCTTGAGAAGTTCATTGGTAACATTCATCTTTATCATGTGTAGAGCCTTCTTGGCCCTCTTGCCATACCTCAATTGATCTTGTTGTATTGCTGGTCTCTCCTCCAAACCTACAACAATATCCAAAACATCATTCATCTCAAGAAGTGACTCCATCCTCACTTTCCATAATGCGTAGCTACTTGAGGTAAGCCTATCATTGGCTTCCAACATGACTCCAATTGCTTTCAAAAGAAATCACCAAGATTTGAAACTATCTCACAAATTCTCTTCTAGCACTCATCCAAGCAAATCAACACATAGAATCATGGAATCTTGATCAACCTATGATCTATCCTCAATCTAATGACTTTTGCCACTTCCTAATATTGAAACACACTCAAATGAAGTCCAGCAACCTCACTATCTAGAGATCCAATCAAAATTAGGGTTTTGACAAAATCACAAAAAATTGACTATTCCAAATCTACATGCAAATGCTGAAAATTTGATATGCCATCTATAAGCCACCACTTAGGCTGAACCAATGATCCAAAAATCGGCCAAATCCAGCATATGAATTCAAAAAACAGAATTGAACAAGTATATTGACCTATTTAGTGTTTTGATCTACAAAAGATCCAATCTACAAAAGCAAAAAATCCGATTTTGGTGTAGAATCCTCTCTAGCATGCTCTAGACTTGATATCTTCACCAAATCATTGATAGATCTGATTTTCTTCTTCATAACCTGAAACACAAGCTCTGATACCATGTGAAAAATTTCAAATCCTTAAGATCCAATCTACTTGAATGATCTTTGGTTGGAAAGAGAAATACACTACCAATTTCACCAATGTAGAAAAATCAGCATCTACACACAATTTGAGATGCAAACACTAATAAAACTTGATCAAACTTGAATGAAATGATTATGTACTATTGCTGTCCGTACAAAACCAGCAAACTACTATATTTCACACGTGTGGATCCAAAAATAACAAATATAGATCATTCTACACATAGAATTGCAAGCAATCACCAAGATAGTCCACCAATGGATAGTAGCACCCAAGAGAACCATGTATAAGCATGAGATGAGATAGAGAAGAGAGAAGATGACTCTCTCCATGAGTTACATTCTTTTATAACAGGTCCAAATCCTATTTGGCCACTTGGCTTTCCCACCAAAATGCTAACCCTACCAATTTTAAGTCTAGATTCAATGTACCCAACTTATTCAAATTGAATCTACTCAAACTCGCATTCTATCTTTCCCACACTTTCAAAAAGTGTTTATTCAAATGAAATTTAGACTAATGAACTTTGAAAAGTCAACCTCTAAGTCTAAAACAAGTTTTGGCCTCAATATGCCAAATATGGAAATATTTCAAAATGTGATGAAACTAGTTGAATCTTTCACAGGATGCAGCCTATGAATCTAGCCGAACAGGAGAAGATGAGAAGATTGTTCAAGTTAGAGTGCAACTTACCTCAGAGCAGTTTCAATCATTGAGAAACTTATTGATCAAATATCAAAATTGTCTTGCTTGGACATATAAAGATTTAAAGAGAATACCTACTTCTGTAGTCAAGCATACTATCTCTCTTGTACTGGATGCAATGCCAAAGGTGACAATATTTTTTGTGGTAATCCGAATGTCACAAATCTAATAAAGAAAGAGTAGAAAAGATTATTCGAGGCAGATTTCATTTATGAAATTGAACAGATCGAGTGGGTCTCACCAATTGGCGTTGTTCCTAAGAAAAATGGCAAGATGAGAATTTGCGCAAACTCAAAGACACTTAATAAAGTCATGCATAAAGATCAATTTCCATTGCCTTTTATAGAAATCATATTGGATCGCCTTGCTAGAACGGAAGTATATAGTTTTTTGGATGGATTTAATGGATATAATCAAGTTAAAATTGCACTTGTGAATTGACATAAAACAATTTTTGCAACAGATTGGAGAATCTATGCTTATAAAGTTATGTTGCTTGGACTTTGGAACACACCGAGTTCTTTATGTCGTTTGCTTTTAAGGAGTATTTGCATAAATTTGTTGAAATTTTATTTGGATGATCTTGGAGTCCATAGTTTTGATACGGACCATCTGGATCATTTGGAAAAAGTGTTTGAATGATGTCGTAAATACCAGATTTTCTTAAATCCAAAAAAATGCCAAATATGGGTTACTCATGGAGATGTTGTTCTTGGCCACATTGTTCGAATTTTTTGTCCTGTTGAGATTGTCAGTGGTCGGGGAACGCATTTTGTCAATGAAATGATAAAGTGTCTATTGGAGGACTTTTTTGTTATTCATCGGTTTAGTACTCCATATTATCTGAGGGGTAATGTGGCAAGCAAAATTTTCCAATAAGATTCTTTGTAGTATTATGACAAAGTGGAAACAAGTCGTTTTGATTGAGAACATAAACTATATGCAACATTATGGGCATTCAAAACAACTTATAAAGTGAGTATAGATCAAATGCCATTTCAACTTGTGAATGGCCAAGATGTAGTTATCCCAATAGAATTTCTAGTTCCATCATTACGCATAGCAGCCACGGAATGTTTGGATGATAGTAAATTGTTACAACTCTATCATGAGGCTTTACATAAGTTATGTAAAACTACATTGATGGTAGTTCATGCATTAGCAACAGAAAAATATCGTCGAAAGGCATGGCATGATCATCGATTATATAAGAAGGATCTGAAGGAAGGAGATCTTGCCTTAATGTATAGAATGAAATTGATCAAGGGAAAGTTGAAATTTACAGGTGAAGGACCATATAAAGTCAAAGAGATATTATCTTATGGAGAGGTGGTCTTGGAACACCTGGATGGTAAAAGATTTGACACTCTTATGAATGGTAAAGATAATTGAAAAAAAAAAAGATGATGAGCAAAAGTCAAAAAAGTCATCAGATTAGAAAAAAAGAGGAAGGAAAGTATTTTCAAGACTCAATTTTTTATAAAAATGACTAAACAGTCACTATTTTAGTCAGATCTTCATTCAAACAATCATATTAACTTCGTCGAGTTGCCAGTTGATACATCCAGTTCAGATCTACCTATATTGAGTTGGGCGAAGGTTGGTTTGCAGATAAAATATCTATTTTGCAGTTAGGCAAGAGTTCAGACCTATGTTATTTTGGGAACCTTCGCCGAGCACGAGGCACTCATTATGGACCTTCGTCGACCTGATAGATGGATTCAGAACACTAAACTAGGTTGGGCGACAATTTATATTCTGAAATTTTTCATTAAATACAGTACCTAGGCGAAGGATGCACCTAGGTGAGGGTTCGCCGGATCTACAGAACCTTTGCCGGCTACCCAATTGGTCAGGATCCTTTGCCGAGAATTTTGGAAGCTATTTTCATAGAGCATGCATGTGAATTTTTGTTTCAGACTGATAAGCCAAACTGGTACTTTGTCTAATAGACCCTCCAAATTAGCCTATAAAAGGGCTGATTTCAAACTCATTTCTCACTTGTGCTAGCAAAGCTGTTGCACCAAACCTCCTGCATACTTTCACATAGGTTTCTGACACAAACCTAGTTAATAAGTGAGACGGATTTGGCACCCTGCGTGTGTAAGTTGGAAGGGGGTTAAGCCTGTAGCTCGCTTTGGGGTAGTGCGATAAGCCCAGAGAACAGCATGGAGTTTGAGCTCCCAATCAGATCAGTTGGATTCGATGGTTTTGGTGAGAATGCCACATAGGATTTTATTGGTAAATTCTGCCTGGCCATTGCAGCGTGGATAGTATGGGGAACTTTTGCGATGTACCACAAAAAATTTGGAAAGAAGATCTGCTATGACAGAGTTAAGAAAATGTGTATCCCTATCACTGATAAGCTCTAGAGGACATCCGAACCGAACTATAACCTGTTCATAGAGAAATTTGGCGGTGGAACGAGCTTCAACATTGCGAACAGCTCTTGCTTCAGCCCATTTGGTGCAGTAGTCTGTAGCTACTATGATGTAACGAGATCGTGGGGGTCGAGCAGCAGGACTAATAGGTCCGACATAATCAATTCCCCATTTTTGGAAAGCTTGATCAGTGGTTACAGGGTGTAAAGGCATGTAGTCTGTTTTTTTAAAGTGTTTTGTGCGTTGGCAGACATCACAAGCCTTAGTGTAATTGTGCGTATCCTTGAAGAGTGTTGGCCACCAGAAACCGGCCAAGAGGATTTTCTTAGCAGTTGTTTCAGAAGAGAAATGGTCGGCACCAATACCTTCATGAGTGAGGGAAATTACAGAGGGTATTTCTCCTTTAGTAAGACATTGTCGGATAATTCCATCTAACTCTTTCTTGTAGAGTTGTCCTACAATTAACATATAAGGTTTAGTTTTGAGGACCAACGCTCGTTGTTCAGGTTTAGAGAAGGAAGGATCCATCTGTCCTGAAGTTAAATATTCGATAATTTCCTTAGCCCATATAGGTGTAGAGTCAAATTGGAAAGGGATTGCATCTGGTAAATCATCGTTGACGCCTTGATTAGGGGTAGTAAGGTTAGGGATTCAGGATAGATGATCTGCTAAAAAATGCTGAACTCCCTTACGAACCACGATCCTAAACTCAAATTCTCTCAATAATAGAATCCATCTAGTAATACGACCTGTGGTGCAGGTCTTGTTGATGAGATACAACAATGCTTGATGATCAGTGAAGAACGCAAACATTTTTCCTAGAAGATAATGGCAAAACTTCTGACCCGCTTATACCATTGCCAAGGCTTCGCATTTGGTAGTGGTATAATTGATTCAGCAGGTATCAATTGTCGACTAAGAAAACAAATTGGGTAATCCTTTTTGAATTATCCCGGTTGGGTGAGCACTGCTCCAATGGCATACTTGGATGCATCGGTATGCACATGGAATTCTTTAGAATAATCAGGAGCCCGGAGGATGGGTGCTTTGGTAAGGGCTTCTTTGAGTTGATTGAATCCGTCCATTTGGGAGCTACAACTACTTTGTAGATTAAGCGTGCTCTGTTAGCGGAATCGAAAATAAAGCACCGATAGTAGTTGGCGTGGCCAAGGAAGGAGTAAACTTCATGTATCGTACGCGGTTCCGGTAGATTTTGAATGATAAGGATCTTTTCAGGGTCAGTGGCATAATACCATGGATTACCCAAATCTAGCATCTTTCAGGACTAAGAGAGATACCGAAGCGTTGACATTGGATAAATTTTTTTTCGAGCACAGACAGATGACATATTTCTTTGGAATGTGCTCCTAAATCATCCAAGTAAACTTCTAAGGTATCGCCCATCTGCTGAGAAAAGGCCGCTTGCATAACACGTTGGAAGGTGCTAGGAGCATTGCAGAGCTCAAAAGGCATGACTTTCCAGCAGAAGGTTCTCCATTCTGTGGCAAAGGCGATTTTGTGTTGATCTTCTTCAACAATTTGGATCATATTACATCCGCTAAAGCCATCTAAGAAGGAGTAAGCCTCATCTCTTGCTAGATTTTTCTAAGATGGATTCTCCAAAAGGTAATGGAAAATGAGCACGTTCAGTGACGACATTAAGTTTCTTAAAATCAACACAGATCCAAAGTTTTCCATTTTTCTTGGGGACGATGACAATTGGGGAGACCCACTCAGTATGCTCAAATTCATATATAAATCCTACATCTAAAAGGCCTTGTAATTCTTCTTTGATCTTGGCCTTATAGATGGGATTGCATCTGTACGGATGACTCGCAGTGGGCCTCGCACCCGATTTAAGTGGGATACGATGCACAACTACTTGGGGTGAGATGCCTTTCATGTCTTTATAGGTCCAGGCAAAGATATGTCGATATTTTCGCAGGAGCTTTTCAAGCCGTCTTCCTTGTTCGCGATTGAGATGAGCTCCGATGTGGACAAGATATTCGTTGGTTTCATTTGGCTCACTCAGGGAAAGGGTTATGGTTTCTACAGGGCCTTCGTAGGGTGAATTACTAGTGGGCTCACGTTGAGCTTGGGGTAATTTGATTGTGACATCCTCAATCGTATAGTCCTTAAAGTATGCAGGAACATCATGGGCTGGAGATTCGAGGGGGCCTTACCTTTATCTTGCCGAGATGGTGCTTTTTCGGGGAGGGGTGTAGGCCTAGAGGCAATCTCAGGAACTTCCTGAACAGTTGTGAGGTCACCCGACGATTGAATTTGAAATGGTTTTTTCATTTTCTCTTTCATAGTATGACCACATGGTTGAGGTTTTGGTGGTGGAGAGACAATTGGTATGTCCTGGAGGATCTCATCATTGATTTGAAAGATAGTCTCCTCCTCACAGAGATCCCATGGATAGTGTGGGCGTTTGGGATGGTAGAATTTTGTCTCAAGTTTCTCACTTGCAACCCTGGCAACGGATTCCACTTTGGAAGCATGTTGCGGATAGGTCTTCGAGGGGAAATGCTTCCATAGGTAGCCATGCAACATTTAGTAGCTCATCATGGTGTGGAAGAATATCAACAAAATTGATATTGATGATGGGTGTATCCAGGTCAGGTAATTGGTCGTGATCGAACCGGTGTGGAGAGGTACAATTATCCTGATGTTGAGCACAGTAATCGGCATTCACACAATCAATGGTAGCTAGATTGTGACTCCAATTTATGATATTAGTAGACTTAACATAATGACCTTTTTCGTGGCTGGACTGGTATGGCTCAAATACTGAGTTGGTGGTTGAGGATCCTTCATCATCTATGCATGCAGATTTGAGTTTACCCGTTGAGTCAATTGTGACATAATTGTCACGATTACCAAAAGTGACTCGGCCTTTGCTCCAGTCATGAACGACTCGTGGACTGATGAGCCATGGACGACCAAGTAGTAATTCATAAGAATAGGCATTATTGGGAATATCAAGTACTACAAGGTCAACCGAAAATTTGAGACCTCCTAGGTTGATCATACGTGCGGAAGGAAACAGGTAGGTCGGACCACACTTTGATCAGCCATTCGAAGTTGACAAGTAGGTTTGGCTAGCTTGTCTCTCAGATTCCATTCCATCATGAGGGATGTGGAAATGATATTAACCCCGGAACCTCCATCGAGTACTGCTAAAACTTCACGAGATTGATGATGGGTGGCTGGGATTTTGATGTTGCCTCGTTCGCTGAGTGGATTGTTTGGATGTAAGGGCATTTCAGGCAACTCATCAATAGTGGTGGTGGTATTGGATTGGATCTGTTGTTTCCACTGGCCAGCATGTTTCCAGAGGACATGGAAGGGAAGAATGACATTGGCTTGTAGTAAATCTCTCCAAACTTTGGTATCTTCAAGGGTTTTGCTTTCAAAGGGCTTGTGAGGTATTTTATGGGAAGAGGAAGATTGTTGGTCGGCATTACAAATTTGCTGGCGATACTCATGATGCAGCCAAATTTCTTTAGATGGGTGAGGATAAACTATCGGGGTTGAATCATCACTTGGAGGAACAACCTGCGGTTGAGTTTTGTTGGGTGCAAGTGTAGGGGCTTGGCGTTGGGTTTGTGCCCGAGTCAAGACCCAAGCAGGATGAGTTTCAACTGGTAAAGTTTCTACTTGCACGGAACAGACTGGAGCAGCAGGTTTGGATTGGGATGAGCAGTCCTTCACGTGATGTTCAGTACCACAATTTTCACAAGCTGGAGGGAAACAGAGTTTATCTGGGCAACAAATACTAGGATGTTTACCTGCACAGATAAAGCATTCTCGTATTGCGGGTAGTTGATGTGCGACAAAGACAACTTGGTTTGGATTGAAAGCTTGGGCATTGGGATTCAGTGGTTGAGCATTAGAATCATTGGTATAATAAAAAACCATTTCAGTAGAGTACTTCGGTTGAGTATTGTCTTCCACATAGTAGGTGGCCGGATCGATGGTATTCGGATCAAGATAATGGACATCGTTTTGTGAACAACAAACTGTTGACGTGGGGGTGGGCATTGATTTGGTGCAGGTGGTCGTGGTTGGTAAACCCCTGGTCGTGGCACAGGTTGTTGTGGCGGGTAGGGGCGGTAAGCTCGATAAACGGTGGGTCTGGTGGCTGCTGGGAAATGATTTCTCAATTGAGGGCATTCATTATCAGTGTGATGCTGTGAGCAGATTGGACACCAGACATTTTCTCTTGCTGGAAAGGATTTCTCAGCAATCTGTTTCATGGCGGTTTGAAAATCGGCAGTGAGTTTATCCATATGAGATTGTTGAGCTTTTTGCCAGGTTTCCATTTGATGTATAAGTTCAGAAGACTGAGCAATATTATTAGACTTCAGGTGATTAGGACGATCTGGATTCTTAGATTTCTTTTCACGATGGTCAAAGTCATCATCGGAACCTTCGTCTTCTTCACGGATAGCATTGGTCATCACATCCTTAAGCTGATCATAAAGGTCAACTGGTTTGAGTTCACGACGGATGTTTTTAGGCAATCCAACTAAAAATAGTTCTATGGCCATTCGTTCAGTGATATTTTTATCAACACATTCTACTTTGAGACGTTTAAAACGCTCAATGTAGTTTCAAACAGACTCTTCGTGACGCATCTTGATATGAGTAAACGGGCTCTGAGTCAGTTTGGATAGTTTGAAACACTTGATGAGAGCGTCCTTGAGGGTGGTCCAAGAAGCAAGATCAGGAGTTTCAAGATTCAAGTACCACTCCTTGGCGGTGCCATAGAGGACCATGGAAAATAGGCGAAGCTTTTCAGTTTCAGAGGTATCTCCATAAAAATGGCATGCATTATCAAAGTCTTGGAGAAATCGGACTGGGTTAGATTCGCCATCGTACTTTGGTGCATCGATACGTGGAATTCTTCATTCCATTCGTGGAGGAGTCGGATTAGAAGGTTCAGCGCAGTCACGAGACATGATGCAGAATACAAATGAGCAGGGCAGGACTGTACTTGGCAAAAAGGACAGTTTGCTTGCAGAATGGATAGTGTAGGACAAAAATTGGTCTTTCTGATTGTTATATTATTCGTGGACAGGCTGAGAAATCGTGGAGAGGCAGATAAATCTAACTGTAATACTCGCGAATTCTAAACAAGTTTTCTGAATGTCAGAATAGTGATTTTTTTGAGATTTTATGGAAAAAATTTGGCGTTTCAGAATTCGCAGATAGTACAGGGAAATCGTGCTTTGTGAGGACAAATTTTTAGGCTTAATGGTGAATTCTAACAGAGAGGTTTGATTGGCAAATAGTAAATATAGAGAAAAATGTGATGTTCTGTCAATAAACGGGCAAAATCTATGAGATAGAATTCGCGAAGTTGCTGAAGGACTGATCTTAATGAGATCTAGCCTCAGTGAAGTCGGCGAATTCTAGGACAAAGATTTTGATGAGAAATAAGGGACTTTGACTGTATAACAGGCTGTTTTCTCAAAATCTGACTGTGGCCAGAATTCGTGGAGGTGATAGAATGAAAGGTCAGGGTCTATTAGGGTTGTAGACAGACTGGCAAATTCTGATATACCTGTTTGGTTGTGAAAAAGGTCACTTGGGTCACTTTTTTTGAAGAAAATGCCCAAGTTGACTCTTTTGTTGCTTCCCCCCAGTTTGAGAAGTTGCTCCGTAGCGCGTGTAGGACCTGGAGAGACGACGCGTGCTGTTTGTTGGTAGATAGAGATAAGCACACAAGCAAACATACAACACGGAAGCAAGAAATAAAAGAAAAAAAAGGGAGAAGAAGCTAGGGAGAAAAATACTTAAAAAGCGGCAACGACGCCAATGTTGGAAGTTTTTCTAGTGAATGCGGTGGCTAGATCTACTTACGGGTGTAGAATAGGTATGTAGATATTCGTCCACTTTTTAAGTTTCTACAATAAGCTTCAACGGAAATATGGAGAGGAATGAGAGCACTAAGGCTTACCCAACTAGTGCCCGAAACGGAATTAAAGCTAATTAGTAACAACAACAAAAATCCTTGCTAAGGCTTACCCAACTAGCAAGGTGACTAGACTAATTCTAGATTAACACCCGAAGGGTAATAAAATGAGATTGCGGCTAATACTAAACAAATAAGCAATAATGAACATGCCACGGAGGCAAGAGGAGGCCAAAGCACCTTCCCTCAAGCTATGCACCTTCCCAAAGGGAACACAAATGAAATAGAATGATAATTCTCCAAAATAGAGAGCAAGATAGCTTAATCTCAAAAGTGTTATTTACAATGCAAATACTTCTCCTTTTATGGCAAGGAGGGTCTCCCATAAGTGCCTACTAACTTATGGGACTAATATGTTCCTAGCCTTCCTAGAACTTCTAACTTAGGATTTAGAACTTCAATTTTCTTAATTTAGGACAACTTAAAATAAAATATTTCTAATTTTAAGTTTCCTAAGTCTAAGTTCTAAATCTAAGTTTAAGCTATTTATTATTATTTAAGCTTCTACTCATGGACTTACCAAACACATGCCATGGCTTGAAGTTTATTGACAGATACTCATACGTGGACAAAACACATGCCACAGAGTTTTATTATTTTTTTATTTTCTCTGTGTTAGCACAGTTGCTAACAGTTATTGACATATAGTCGAGTATTTCCAACATGTTTTGTCGACTTTATGTCTTTATCTTCTAGGAAACCAGTATTCACAAGTCGTCCGGAGGGTGGAACGAAAAATTGTGGCGACATTTGAGAAAATACTCTTCAGCGTGTTCGAGAATCGAGCAAAATCAGAGATTTCTCTCCTTTCTCTCTAAAATGAAACATTCTCTCTCGAGGCTCTGATACCAAACGTTGCACTTCCATTCCCAGGAGCTCTCCAATCCTGATGGCCGGTGTGTAGAATCCTCCACCCAATCGTAGGTGCCCTCCTCTCGAGTCTATTTGATTACTATTCTGGGCTTGGTACACATGGCGACCATGCAAGGGTGATCAGTCCCCATGGTTCCGTAAATCCACTACCCGCAATCAGTGCGTGACTCTGAGGCACCACCCCCAAGCCCCGTCATGGACCTGTGACACTAACGGTTAGCTAATTGCTGGCTAGTTGCTTGTCCTGTAGAGGCATCTCCATTGCTGACAACTAGGGTCCATACTGTTATAACTCTGCCTATTGACATCCTGTCAGGCGATCACACCAGGTCACTATCTATGATGCACCGGACCCAACTGGTCCCATGGTGTCCATCCTAGTCATTGGCCCTTGCCAATGCCATGGCTCTCGGCCCTTGGTAACTGGTCGTGCTGGGACTGTGCTAGAGCAGAACTGACGTCTAAGTTTACCTACTAATGCACCATTGCTCTTTTTCCTAAAATAAAATAGCATGGATGCATACAATGCATGGGCTAAAGCTTGCTTTCCACCTTCCACCAACTCACAACACTGCATTACAAAATAGTATTTTAATGAAGATTAAAATCTAAAATACCTGTACTTAATGAGAGTGAGTATGTCAATTCTTAAGCTCTTTTTCTACTATTGACTTTTCACAAATAACCTTCACCAACCTAAACACACAGTTCAAAAGTAAAATGTAATTTTGGGCACAACAATTGGATGATGATTACATAATCTTGCAAAGAATGAACATTCTATCATTGGTCTCAATTTTTTTTTTATAGTATGTAAAACCAAGTAGCTATCCTTGAAGGTTGTATAATGACATTGATCTTCATTAAAAAGGATGAGATGTACAAGGTTTATGCATTGATGTTGGCATTGACATTTAAAGTAGCATGGTACTATTTGAAGCCTTCATGATTCAATCTATCAAAAGTGTTTCTTTAATTATATTATGACTTGAAGTATATACAAGTGTTATTATATGCACAAGAAACATGGTTTAAAGTTCACACGAGTGTAGCTGATGGATGTAAGGAAGGTTTTGTGCAATTTTTTTTTCTTTTTAGGGTCGTGTGAGAGATAATGTGCAATTTCTGAATGGCTCATATCCAAGTCAACCAACTAAATAATACAAATGAAAAACACGATGATCTCATGATGTGCATTCCATATACGAGTCAACCAACTAAAACCCACAAATGAGCAACACTAAGATCTTCATGGTCACATCTATTGAGCTAGATCTCACACTAAAAAGCTTCCACCAATTTCAACCACCAATTTCATGGAAATACCCAATGATGCCGAATGCATACTTGGTGATGCCGAAAGCATCATACATCATAACCCAGTGATGCCGAGTGAGTCCCAACCAGCACTAAATGGTTTCAAAATTGTATGAGATATATTACATTCTAGGAGTTGTTAACTTTGTTGACTATGGTCCTTATTGAAGGTTAGGTGGGTGAGTAGTAGTAGTGAAATAGTAAGTTGTATTAACAAAGCACAAGAGCAAAATTTGTGTATGTAGAGACGTGTATCAGCGAGCATCATTTTTGTTGTTTGTATAAATAGCCCATTCGTAAAATATAACGGAAATCAGAAGTAAAATCTGAAAGCAAGAGAGAGAGGAGCGATCGATCGCAGGAGCTGGAGGAGTGCCAAGGCGAGAGAGCTCTGTAGCGATGGCGGCAGCCCTGCGCATAGCGGCTGTGGTAGCGGATCGGAACTGCGTTGTTGCATATGCTGCTCGTCCTTCGCCGACTTCTTCCTTTGTCGCTGGATTTTATGGGCGAAATGGTAAATCATTGTCTTTTCAGTCCACATTGCCCTCTCTTATATGCCTCCGCAGGCAGTATAGCAGCCTCATTGCTTTGCCAAAGGGCTTGTCTCTCATTCCGGTGGTCAGATCTCAAACTGCGGAGGTGATTGGGAAGCCGACCGTGCTGGTGGCTGAGAAGCTTGGAGATGCGGGTCTGCAGCTTCTGAAAGAAGTGGCCAATGTTGATTGCTCCTATAATTTAACTCACGAAGAGTTATGCGTTAAGATTTCTCTGTGCGATGCTTTGATTGTTAGAAGCGGAACCAAGGTGACTAGGGAAGTGTTCGAGGCTTCAAATGGACGTCTTAAGGTTGTGGGAAGGGCTGGAGTGGGAATTGACAATGTGGATTTGCAAGCAGCGACGGAGCTAGGGTGTCTCGTTGTCAATGCTCCCACCGCTAACACTGTAGCAGCTGCTGAACATGGAATAGCTCTCCTGGCAGCTATGGCGCGCAATATTCCTCAAGCAAATGCCTCTTTAAAAGAAGGTACAATGATTCAGAATGCTGGACATTGTATTAGTTGGAAATGATGTTTTATTTTATGCAGGCCTTGGCGTTGACATAGATCACTGAGGATTGAAAAAGCTGCTTGTTCATGATGACATCTGCCATATATGCAATTCATTCTCAATTCACGTTAGTCCATGTTTGGTTGAGCTTTATATAGCCTCCAGATTAATCTATAGGAATAATAAAGTTTTTGGTTCAATACATTTGGCGTTGCGAAGAATTTTGAACAGCGTACAAGAATCTTTTTGATAAAATTGCATTTCTGTAACTCGATCCGTGATGACATTAACTTACCTGATTTGAATTCAGGAAAATGGCAACGAAACAAGTATACTGGTGTTTCGATGGTTGATAAGATTATCGCAGTGATGGGATTCGGAAAGGTTGGAACCGAAGTTGCTCGGAGGGCAAAAGGACTTGGTTTGAATGTTATTGCACATGATCCTTATGCTCCTGCTGACAGAGCTCGTGCCCTCGGTGTTGAATTAGTATCATTCGACGAGGCTCTGGCTCGGGCTGACTTTATTTCTCTTCACATGCCTCTCACTCCTGCAACGAAAAAAGTTTTCAACGATGAAACCTTTGGCAAGATCAAAAGGGGTGTGCGCATAATCAATGTCGCACGAGGAGGCGTTATCGATGAAGAGGCTCTAGTTCGAGCACTTGATAATGGCATTGTTGCTCAGGTATTTAGCACTTTTCATTTTGCATCTCTACAGGAGCTTCCGACCGCCAACACTGAAATAAAATAAATTGGGTTCCTAGAAAAAGTAGCTCAACTTTGTTGCTTCTGGAAGATGTCACCACAATCTATTCACTTGTGGCTTAACCATGACTACCCTATTGCACTATTTCACTTAGACAAGATCATAGATTTAATCAGTTTTTTTGAATGAAGTTGTCTATAGCCCAGTCCTATTACTTGTATTATTTACATTTAATTTTCGGCTGCATATGAATGCTTGTCGGTCTTGAAGTTATAAACTCATGGTCTCATTTGTAGTAGTCGGGTGTGAGTATTTTGTGTGCATGGATGGCCAACATTAGAAACTTGCATATGATAGAATCACATGTTGAAATAGCAATGAGCACTAGATAGTAACAAGCTGAAGTGGGTTTTGAGCAAAGCTAAGGTGACTAAACACCAATGTATGTTATTTGTTCATGAGGAGGTAGGGACTTCATTCAATGGTATGTATATTATTTGTTCTTCAGTGCTAGCCTTCATCTTGACCCACTTTTGCCCTTCACTTTCGGAGTCTGAAATCTTCATCCAAGTTACGAGGAACTAGTTTATGCTAGCTCCTTATATGTTTACTTGTGCACTTCGGCCATGAGTGATGCTATTTATTTAGGTTTTGAGCAAGCCGAAGTGATGAAATGTAAAATTTCCTTGCTTTTCTATGAGGTAGTAGGGACACCATTTTATTGTTGTTGCTTTTTTATCTTGACTGCTTCTGTAATATAAACTCACTAGGTTGATCTTTGTACATATGTATGAAAACTAATGTGGACATATGTTTTTTGTGCATATGGCTTGCACCCTACTCTTGGGTGTTGACCCGAGTGAGTAGGGATGTTGTAGCATTTTGGTCCATGCTATGCATCATGAAGTTGATGGTCTAAGATTTTGTGGGTGGACCAATAGGGCTTGTGATAGATCATACCACTAAGCACTTGGTACTCTATAGCACTTTGGTTTGGGCACTGAAGCCACATTGTAACCTCAGGAATCATGAATCTGGATTCAGTACCTAGGTAACTAACTGTATTTGCATCATGACAACGTAATTTGTGCCCTAAATTATAAGCTACCAACTGTTGTTTTGCTGTAACACTTATCCAACATAGATCTGTAATTTTTGAAAACCCTAAGTGCAATTCAATGATTTGGTTTCTGGGTCTCAATTCATGGGGCTGATTATCGAGCAAGAAATCAAAGAGAATTTGGAGTAGTTTCAGGTTTATCTATTGGCGGTAATAATTTTTGAAGGGCTTGATCGTGATCAGATTTCATGGTAAGCGTTTATTGTGAAATGTAAAGAGCACCAAAACCCTCTAGGCCTGAACTTCCATCTTTCCTACTTGCTGTCCTCCCATTCTGGATTTCCCTCTAAGGGGTTGTTGGTAACAAGTGAATAGGGCCAACTAGAGTGGACAATCTGTTCAAATTCAGCCAGGAAACATTGCTTTCTCTACATTATCTAAATGTCTTGGTTTTAGCTCCTTGTTAAGCAAGCTACATGCTGATACACTCCGATCATGTCGGATTCAAACTAGTTCATGGCACATGCATAATGGAATTTGCTCAATGATCTGCATTTTAACCTGGGCTTAACAGTGCTTTGATATGAAACAGATTACTTTGTGAGGATGAATCTATCTTTACTTTAAAGCTGTGACAAAAGAGTACGCGAACATCAACATTCATAGACTACGGGAATTTTTAAATTTCCATGGTTGTTTGATTTGCTTCTACAGGCAGCATTGGATGTCTTTACGGAAGAGCCTCCAGAAAAGTCAAACAAATTGGTTCAACATGAAAATGTCATTGTTACTCCACATCTAGGCGCAAGCACTGCAGAAGCACAGGCCTGTTTACCTTGCTATCTTATACCAATGATGTATTGGTTAGATTGTTGAAGCAGTAAGAATCAAAAATTTACTCTATTTGGCTCATATAGATGAGTGTAACCTGGAGATATTTGTTTTTCTCAAGGGTAAGACTGTACATCAACATTTATACTATATTTACAAACAAGTGAATTTATTCTCTGAATTACCAGGAGGGTGTTGCGGTTGAGATTGCACAAGCTGTTGTTGGTGCCTTGCAAGGTGAACTTGCTGCTACTGCTGTGAATGCCCCAATGGTTCCTGCAGAGGTATGGCATTCTTTTTGTACTCAATTGCAGGTTACAAAGGATTGGTGTAATGATGCATAGTCTGTAACAAAACTCAAAGTCCCTTTAACAAGTGCTGATTTTGCAAAAGTGGCAAGCGTAAATTGTCTTGTTCTGGTTCTGATTTTTTAACAGCTCACACAATCTAGGTTTTTATATCATATATACAATTCTGGCTGACATAGCTTCTTGATTCATTGTGAGTCTGCTTTACTTTTTGAACATGCATACGAAGCCGTCAACGAATTGAGTTTTGTTATCTTCAATCATCAAATATAATGCACTTTATAAGTTTTATGATTATTTTCTTCTATTGACTTTTCTGGTTTGGCATGTGCATGATGGTCAGGTTTTGACTGAGCTAGCACCTTATGTAAATCTTGCCGAGAGACTTGGTAGGCTTGCTGTACAACTAGTATCAGGTGGCAGTGGAGTGAAGGATGTGAAGGTGACTTATTCATCCGCTCGTTCAAGTGATGATTTGGACACTCGTTTACTCCGGGCAATGATTGTCAAAGGCATCATTGAACCCGTTTCTGACACTTTTATTAACCTAGTAAATGCTGACTATGTTTCAAAACAACGTGGCTTGCGAATCAGTGAAGAGAGGCAGCCATCAGATGGGGCCCTTGATGTTCCGTTAGATAGTATCCAAGTCAAAATTGCTAATGTGGAGTCAAAGTTTGCCAGTGCAATCTCAGACTCTGGAGATATCACATTAGAAGGGAAGGTCAAGGATGGAGTAGCCCACCTCTCAAAGGTTGGAGCATTCAGTGTTGACATCAGCTTAGAGGGAAGTATCATCCTTTGCAGGCAAGTGGATCAACCTGGAATGATTGGCAAGGTTGGAAGCCTTCTGGGTGAGGAGAATGTGAATATCAGTTTTATGAGTGTTGGCAGAATTTCGCCTCGCAAGAAAGCTGTCATGGCTATTGGTGTTGATGATGAGCCAAGCAAGAGTGTCTTACGAAGAATTGGAGCCATTTCGGCCATAGAAGAGTTTGTTTACCTGAAGCTGTGAATATTTTGTTGTTCCAAATTTTGACATTTCAAGTGACTCTTCTTGAAAGCAAGAGACGATAGACACCGATTCTTCTGCCCACATAATCAATTGATGCCATTGAGTTAAGACTCTGTGGTCTACGACTGGATTCTTCAGTAAGGCATTTCTTTAGAGATAACGTGCTCACTTAGCGTAAATCTAGTATATACTTTTGTCACATGGCTGGCAACCAATCTTCTTTACAGATTTCCTTTGGGAGATGAATTGCTCTTTAACTTTGGCAAATTTAGGATTCTTACAAATTTTGGTTTTACCACTTGTACTAATTTGTTGAGATTAACAACCAGTTTTGGGAGAAGTTCACAGTTTTATAATGTGCGTATTGGCAGATTTGGTTGTACCATGACTTCTCCCATCTGTATGTTAAACTATCATTTTCAACATACAACATTCAATGGGAATAGACTGTTATGAAGCTCCTTAATGTTGTCCTCTTTGTATTTTTGCAAAGGATAGATGTACACTTCGTTCATCACGTTTTCATCAGAATTAAAGGGCCACTTAGCACAAGCTAGCCTTCTTTCAAGTTGAAGAGAAATCCCAACAAGCAGCTGCCATTGGTGCTTTAAGCCAGATCATGTCCATTTGCTTGGCTCTCTCTTCATCAATGTATAATCACCTTTGGTAAGCGCGCGCACACACACACACACACACACACACACTTGTCCACTTATTGGAAGTGACGTAAAAACCTGTCCACTTATTGGAAGTGACGTAAAAACCGTCATGTGCTTATATGGAAACCTTCTTTTTGTCAATCATAAGTACATAAAGTTTTTGACACAATGGCATTTCAAAACTTATTTATTATCTTAGGCTATAGTAAGTGTACTATAATTACTCATGCTCCTAAAGCTCTTTTTGTTAGTAATGGAGCAAAAGATTCATTTAAAGCTTATATGTAGTCCATGACCCAATTGTTGTATATGCACCACCAAAAGTCTTGAGAAAAAGCATGATATGCTAAATTAGTTACTTTGCTCCAAGAGCTAGTCCATGGTTGTGATGAGTGATGTTCTCTCACATAAAAATTGTTATATGAAATAGATTTTTGAGTGCCTCTACAATTGTAAAGAATCTATTAAGGACTTCCGAAACAATTTATTAAGATTTTTTAGTGTTTATCTACAAGAGAAATGCATGGTTTCCAAGGGGGGTTGGAACCTGGGACCAAAGATACTTTGGATGCCAAGCTAATTGACTGAGCCAAACCTCGATGGATTACAAGAGAAATATGAAATGACACTTATGCCAAGTCTCATAAGTGAAAATTTTACCATCCTAGGTGTCATAATGTTCAAAAGAATGTGAATAAAATGTACTTTTAAGTACATGAATCTTGTACATAGCAACTTATTTCCATATATTCGACTTAAAAAAAAATTGCAATCATATTGTATACTACTACATTCTCAATTGGATTATGATTCTCATGTTTGGATGTAATGCGAAAATGGTTAAAGTTAAACAAGGTCCGATATCTTACCATAACATGTGTTATATATGCCAAGAAGACCTCTATGGTTTGTTATGATGAGGTTAATTCGATCCCTTTCCTCTTGGGATTGGCTCTCAAAAAATCCTTTTGGTGGATCTTTCAAAAGTTTCTTTCTAGTAAACAAGGAGAAGCATGGTTCCTTCAAACCTTAAGGTTAAATATGGACAAATGGAACAATAAATCCTAACTTTTTTTACCAAGGTACCCATTGTAAAACACATTTTCACCTTCTATGTCTTTCTTATATTGATGAGAATAATGGATTTTTCATCAAAGAGATCCAAATTCTGCGTTTTTTTTTGGAAAGTATAGGCCGCCATTATCAAGAGGGTTGGAATCAGCACTTGACACCATGAAACCATGAACAAAGTTCACATGTCTAGAATATTATATTATGTTGGAAATTCAATATGCAAGATTGACATGGGTTCAAATATGATGCTACATGAATTGTGGAACAAAAAAATTGCACTATTGAGATATTTAATCTGATTCTACCTCTATATAAAAAATTAGTGACACAATCAACACACAACCTTCAAGAAATCAGGAAAAACAAAAACAAAATCAAAAAGTAAGTATGACTGAAATTATAAACAATAGCCTATTAATCTTTGTTCCAAGAGTACAACAGATTGATAAATCGATCTAGAAAGATCAAAGTGAAGCAATATTTGGAAATCCTTGAGATTCATGGATATCAATGCGAGAGCTCTGCCATCTTTGAATTTCCATTTGGCAATAGGATCAGCATTTTGCTTTGGGAAGATTGAAGATCTGTCGACCACATCCCATAAATCTTGCTCCAATAATATCATCTCCATGAGATACTTCCATATGTGAAAGTCATCACCATTAAATCACTCAATGAGTCGAATTCCAAAAGATGATTTCTCCATGTTTCTAGGAAAGAAAATAAATGGAAATGATAAGCCATTCAACACAAGCTCTAATACCACTTTTGGAAAAGGTGCAAAAGATTGCGATAGCTCAAAGTGTTGAGAGACATTGTCAAACTACCACATTCGATAGCATTGTGGAAGACTTAGTGAATTAAGAGAGCATAGTGTTTAGATCATCTGTCACAATATAATCAATCAATCGATCGATGAGCCAGTAGGTGTCTTAAACAACCATAGATATAGAGTTAGAAGGTGTCAATGACAGCTGTGATTCTGCTCTTCGACTCAGCCAATAAGACACACAAGGAGGTAACGCGAATTTGATTCACGAGAAACATCAATAATCATTCACACATTATACACTGATTTGAAGAACACAGAGTATATTAGAGATGTGCACTTGTATATAAGATTGTTGTAAAGAAATCTACCTATCAATATACAAGCCCAGAAGTTCAATTTATAATTGAACGATAGTGTTAGGCAGAAAATATCAAGAGTGTCACTAGTACAATACATGCGATCAGATAGATTGGTACATTTATCATTTTGATCGATTCATCCATGCATGGTAGAATAAGCAATCTAACTATGTACACATTGTAGTTGCTCTATCACATGTCAACCTTTAGGTTCGTATAGTAAAGTGGGATTGAAGTCCCGATAGTAGTAACAGTGGTCCTTGGGTCGTGAACTGCCGTCGATAGATCAGAGTAAGTATCCTTGCGATAATTCATAGTGACTCCGATAATTTGACTATCAAGGATGGTGGGCTATGCCCGGTGTTAAAATTGTCAAATTCTAGATTTTAGATCTAAGTTGATTTGTACATAACTTGATCCCACACATGTAGAGCCTGTTCCCACATGTGGATGGTAGTCATAAATGCATCTAGATCTAGTTAGATTGAATTTGTCTTGATTGACTCAAGTATGAACTAGTTGGAAGCTAGTCAAGTAGGAGAATTGCCATGTGGCACCATCTCATTGATTGATCATGCATTCCCATGTGAATGAGACATGGTTCCCATGTGTGAGAGGTTGTTCCCATGTGTGTATATATATGGAAAATATCGCAAGTTCCTATAAGCTAGGAAAATCACCTCAAATCAGGCAAAATCATGGTGAGGCAATGGCACAAAGTTAGGATTCAAAGAGGTGGGGGCTTTTATTGGTTGATCTAGATGATGTGGCATTCCCCACACATGCCAGACCTATTGATTCAGCATATTAAGTCTAAATGTACTTGATCTATATATAGATCATCATTGTGAATAAGAGATTTGATGAGGGATCTTGATTTTGAGACAATATCTTGTTATTTTGACTATTTGTGTTGTGATTTCTTGCATTGAATACTATCAATAGGTAATGTACTATAATATCTGCTCATTGACAGTTTTTCACACATGTGAGGCCACTCTTGAACTATATTGATCATTTATCAAGTTGTTCTTGCTAATTAGATGCAATTTTTGATCTAGATCTAGATCCAGACATTAGAATTGTGATTGAACTATCTAATTGGCATCCAAAACCTCTTCTGGATCGATTGTAGATCCAATTAAGATGCTAAATTCAGTAAATTTAACACTCGGTGGTTTGATGATGGACAATAGTTCGCGAGCCTGTTGTGAGAAATTGTCAACTAGTTTGAGATTTATCATGTTAACTTTATTTGGCAATTTTGGCCAATATGCATTTTAAACTTAGAGATAGACTTTACAAAGTTAATAAGGCCTAAGAATAGTTGATTTACTATTTTTGACAACTTAGGCATTTTGATAAGGTCACATGTAGACCTACTCTAATTGGTTGTTATAGATGCATTGAATCTAGTCATGATAGATCTAGGTTTTGAAAGAGATCTAGAATCTTCCATAAGTAGATAAGCTTGAGCAAGAGCATCCAAATAGGGAAAGGGGCTGCTATTAATAAGCTATAAGCATGAGAGCATTTCATCTCTCTCCTTCTTCTCTCATTCATTCTTATGGAAGATATCTCTTTGGGTTTCTACATCCATTTTTGCATCTTTGTGGTGATATTGTGAAATCTTGTTTGTAGAATGCTATTTTTTCTTATGTGATGGATCCACACATTTGAGTAGTGTTTTAGTAGATCCATTGTTGGCTGATTTTGACAAATCCCCAAGATACTCGACCAGAACTACCCAAGAGCACCTCTCACCTTAGACCGAGGAGGTCTTTGAGAAGACGAGACGAACGAAGACTAAGAGCCGAGTATGAGAGCCGAGAAGTGCTAGTTAGGAATGACAAGCAAGGAACTGTGTAAGCCTCATGGTGAATCCTGAAAGATTGAATGACCATGCAGGAACTAGTATTTCTAGGCTAATGTAATAAATGCAAGTAGACCCCTCTTAAAGAAAGTAGAGTGAGCCATGTTTTGATGGTGACATCCAGTGGAGAGCATAATTCCACTTGTAATTTGTGTAATGTGAAAATGCCACTAGGATGCCACCTAAGGAGCTCTCTTGATTATTTAAGAGACTCCCTCTTTGAGAAGAGGAGCTTTTTGTGTAATGTACCTACTCTATGTCCAAATGAAAAGAACCTCCATGAGTTTTGGTGCATCCTTTGAGCTCCTTGATCATGCTTGTTTCTTGAGTGATGCATTCATGATCTTGCCCTTCCATCCTTTGTGTGTGGTTGTGGATAGTAGAGTGGATTAGTTTTCTTGCAATCCTAGAGTGGATTAGTTTTCCTATTTTCTTGTGGATTAACGTAGGAATCAACATTAAGGTAAACTAAATAGGCTGGGTTTGTGATGTAAATCTTGCATATCTTCTTACAACTCAGTTCTTGATGTTCTTGGGCTGTCCAAGAATCAAGAAATGAGTGTTTCTTGATCCTTGGACTGTTAAAATGCTATTAGATTAGTTTCTTGTTTCTTGTATTGTGGATTAATGCAGGTGTAGCTTAGTTTTAGTCAGTAAGGATCTGTTCAAACTCGTTTGCAGCAGTAGAATAGGATTTCATGGCATTGCAATCATTCTTCATGCTGATTTCTTGGTTGAATACTTGACCTGCATATTTGGTTTGAGCATGTGATTACAATTCAAGAGAGACCTACCTTGGTGTCCTCTGATAGGCAGGACATTGTTACATTGATTATCAATCCCTTTCTGCCTGATTCTGGGCATTATAATAACAAGAAAACACCAAGAAAGTGCCCAACGTAGCCTGGTAACAGGCATAAACGGTTTTGAAACAAGAAGAAAGAACAAGAACCAGTACACAGAATCCTATAGACAGGGAATCTGTCTACATTTGGCCCCGTTGCGGCTTGAAACCAACTACAACTTCATTCCAAACTTGTTGCAACAGCTAGAAAACACTTTCAACCAAACAAAAATGCACTCCTTCTTCTCCATTTTGTTCAAAACACCCATTCGTCTCAGCCTTCATCCCTGCACAACCCTGCTTCACCTCCATTGCTCCCTCACTGACAAGCTCCTTTCATCTCCTTCGCTTCCCTTTGCATTCCATCTCAGCCGAGCCCCTTTTCTCCCATCTCAACCGAAGCTCCTCCATCACCATCTCAGCCGAGCCCTTCTCTCCCATCTTAGCCGAGCCCCTCCGTTAACATCTCAGTCGAGTTCGTCATCCCGTATCAAAAAAAAAAAACAATTTCAAAAAAATCTCGACCGAGTTGTTTTTTTGCCTCAAATCTCAACTGAGTCATTTTTTGTCTCAAATCTCGACCGAGTCGGAAAAAGTGTCAAATCTCGACTGAGTTGGAATAAGCGTCAAATCTCAACTGAGCCATTCTCGACCGCGGGTTTTCGTCACGATCTCGCCTGAGTCTCTGGTCACGATCTCGACCGAGCCTCTGGTCAAAATCTTGACCGAGTTTCTGGGTTAGTTATCAACCAAGTCAGTTGGATCAAATCTCGACTGGATCATTTCAATAGCATCTCGACTGGATCAGGGATCCATGCCCACTCACATAATTTTTGATTGAGATCTCTGATTGCAATTTCGACTGAACCACCATGTTGACTGAGCCTTTGAGCTCAAAAAAAAAAGAGAGGCATATACACCAATTTTTTTTCCAAAAAACACTACTCATACCCATTGAAAGCCCTTCTAATACTGAGTTCCCCCCTTGAGTTCCCTACTAACTATCGGCTATCTATGCTATCCTATGAACAATACTAAATAATTGTAAGAGAACTAAGCTATCGCTAAGTATACCTACCTAGTCTAACTTATCGTGGGTTTGATGGGTCTTCTCGTGAGAATGAAGACGACGAGGATGGCGCGTGAGGCTCATCTCTAAGCTGAAGGAGCCTCTAAGCTAAAGGAGCATATGCTTCAAAACTTAGTACATTATCTATTAATGATACTCTTCCAATTAGTGACTTACATCAAGTAATTATTTTAGGATTCTATGTTTTATAGGCTTCTAGCTTAACTAGTCAGCGAGAGAGTCCGCACACGCGTGAGTGAGTGAGCAAAAATGGCAGCCATTTCTGTTAAATCGGCAAAAAGCTGGAAAAGCTGATTTTTGCCTTTGCCTTTCTCCAAACTCCATCGCCATCATCGCTTATAAAAGCTTTCAGCAGACTGCATTTCAGCTGTTCAAATTTGCGATTGCGAAAATTGTGGTTGTTTAAGATCATTTGCTCCTTGTTTTTTCGCTTCCAGAATTTTACTCTCTTCTAAGCCATCTGCTTGTCTTCTCTGAGTTTTGGTCTGCTTCCATTTTCTTTTGTTGGGACTTGGGACAATATCTGGATTCTGCTTTGAACAAAACTTTCAGTGCGTTTTTGGTTTTGCCGGCCGTTGGGAAGCCTTTTGTGTTGCCTAAAGCTGCAGACACATAAATACTTTCATTTTTGGAGGATCGATTCAGAGCATGGCAGCTGCTGGTGCACGCATCGTTGCATTTGCTCTAACAATTGAAGCTTCAGTACTCTATGGTTATGCGGCCGCCCGAGCTAATTCACATAAGTTGCATACCAAATCCATTTGCTCAGGCGAGGTATCAACACGCAATTCCACTCATTGCTTTATTAACAATACATAGCTTCGTGTTAGAGCCCTTTGTTTCCATCTACGCTGTATTGCTTGGTTTACAATCAATTTTTTGCTTCTGAATATAAATATCAACTTTTAGAATATATAATATTGCTTTTTCAAATGAAATATCTGCTACTAGTTCTAAACTCTTGTGTGGTGCAGGAATCCTCGCATAACCAGCGTAATAACTCGAAATCTAGGTCCGATGCAGTACAGAAAGCCGACCATCATCCAAATTCTGTAGTTGTGTTAGCTCCGCCATTTGATGGCCTGAACATATTTGAGACTATAACTCTCACGCGACCATTCAGGTCATGAATATATACTACCAAACTATTCTTCGATTTTGATTGGATATAGCCAATCATGTTATGGCAAAGTTTTGACTGGCCAAGTTGTCAAGGGAGCTGTTCTTTATGTTCTCAACTTGAGGGTTCGAAATTAAAGACATCGTATCAGGAAATCGATCAGACTAATTGATTTTTAACAAATTCAAATGCTCGACTGTGAGTTGTACGTCCCGGAGAGCTCCCTAATTTCTTACACTCACCAGTCTCACCTGTTCGCTGTCTCGATATTTCGGGTTTTGAAATCTTCCTCGTGAAACCCAACCTGCCCCTTAAACTCGATATTCAATTATTTTAATGTGCCAACCTACGAGATTATTCAGGCTTTCTACGCGTAGCCTCAGCATTCGGCAGTTCTATGGACATAAGTGTACTTCTTGAGGAGGAAAAGCTTTTGCATGTCTCAAGTCACGAGTTGAGTAAAAAGCCATTCTGGCTTTTCAAAATATATCTCGATTTTAATGAAGTTCTGCGCTTCTACGTTCTGTATTGTATGCACTCAAGTCTTAGGCAGCTGTCATTGCAGGCTTCTACACTTATTTGATTTTTGTCATAACGGTTTTTCATTGGAGCAGTATGTTACATAGCTCTTAATCAGTATGGAGAGCTCATGGTGTCATGTGATACTCTTGATTAAATTAGCAGCGCTTCTACACTCAAATTAATGGAGCTAATTGTTGTCCCTTTACCGTTGTCACCAAACTATGATTTATATTGAGAAAACTAAAACTGTGATCCGTCAGCTGTCCTCTTCCCTTTAGTATATTAGCATTGCATTTAGACTCTAGATTTGATACAATAAAATTCACGGTCGCATGTAAGACGTACTTTTGTATAAAGCAACGTATTATATGCATTCTTGGGTGTGCACAAATGAATTATATAGCGATGGACAATCTTATTGAAAGAAACATAACAATCATGACAACAGAAGGACCACCTATAAATGAAGATGCAAATGCTACAGCAGACTCTGAGAACACTTGCATAAACACTAGCTATCACATAAGAATGGAACACACACAACTTCTAAGCACTTGCATAAACACTAGCTATCACATAAGAATGGAACACACACAACTTCTAAGCAGTAGCTTTCCCACACACACTCTTTCCTTTTACACAAGGTGCCCAATCGGTGCACCTCCTTTTATTCTAGTTGCCTCAGCTAAAGCCTAAGTTCATGGCTTAATTACACCTGTCACTACCTAATGGTAATTCCTAAAATCAAGTTTGTTTACAACAAGACAGAGGTAGGAGCTGATTTCCAGCTTCGTAGGTGGCTGGTTGTTCCTTAAATCAAGGTGAAAGGTTGACAGGCAACAATCAGCTTTTAATCTTCAACATGGTGAAAGGTTGACAGGCAGGCGCAGTCAGCCTTTAATCTTTAACACTCCTCCATCAACCTGAATCCTTGATCATCGTAGGTTCATCCAAAGAGAGCTCCTCCATGAAGTTAACCTCCTCCATAAGGTCTTGTGCTTCCACCATTTCCACCATCTGAGCCTCATCCGCTTCTTCCTCTTCAATCTCGTTTGGACATTGGCTGGCCACATGCCCAAAACCGCTACAGTTCCAACATTTGATGCCTTTTTGCTTGGATGGGTAGGTCTTTGAGTGATTCTTACCATCACTCCTTGGCTGATTTCGTCTCCATCTTGCTGCTGGCTTTTGCTTGTTCTTTGCAAAACAAGCCTGCTCAATACTTGAAGATCCATTTTGCAAGCTAGACATTGTTTTCAAGTCAATCAAAGTGTTGACCACAGAACTCCATGACTCTCCATGCTTGGTAGCAATCAGCATCTCAACTGTACTTGCCCACGATATGGGCAGAGATTTGTATTTTTCAGTTTCTTTTGGCTTTCCTTGAGAGCAGAAGTTTCACTCAGCTTCGCTAATTGGCTGAACAGGTCCTCCATCTTGGTAAGATGTTCTTGAAGGCTTTCTCCTTCAATGAATTTCAGCTCATCTAGAGCAACTTCCAGGCGCAAGGCATCCATTTCTGATTTCTGCCCATAAGTGGCTTGCAAGGCTTCCATGAGATCCTTGCTATGAGTCATGTGAGCCTTCATCATGTTTCTCACATTAGGTGCAAGGCAGAGGGCGATACATGTTATGTCTTTGTTGTTCTTCCGTGTCCATTCGATCAGTTCGTTATGTCGAGGCTTGCTTGGCTGAGGTCCAAGCACAGGTTTAACTTCTGTTCCATCCACTACACACCATTTCACCTCTGAGATAGAGGCACATGGTTTGCTTCCATCCATCGAATCCAACTCCATTGAATGGAGCAGGTCTGAGTGATAGAAATGAAGATCCTACATTTGACATGGCATTCTCCTTCGCTAAGAGAGGAACTTCAACAAGCACAGATGGGCACACTCCTCCTCCAGCCACAATATAAGACTCTACACTCAGCCTATCTCTACCTAGGCTCTGATACCATAATAAGAATTGGACAGGGAGATAGAGACCATCTCAGAAACCAGCCACAACAAGATCAAAGCATACACTATTTGTAAAGACCACTAGGGACAATCCCCTAAGATGAGGATAGGAAAACACAAGAGAGGCTGTGGAGCAAAACCACCCAACCAAACCTAGATCCCTCCTGGAGAATCCTCCTGAATCTAACCCCCAAGCCATGCCATGTGACAACAAGAGGAGAAGAGTTCATCAGGTAACCTAGACCAAGTCGTCGACGGAATAATCACTACCTTGATATATAGAGAGTAGGATCCTATGCATGAGCACATGCAATTCCCATGCAGGTCAACTATAAATAGGTCACAGCTCTTCATGCATACCTCTTGCCTATATCAGTCACATGTACATGCACTACTCCATATGTCTCAATTAGAGTGTCTGGGTCCTCTCAAGGTCATTAGTCACCAACAGGCCTTTGACTTGGAATAAAATCTAGGCATGACCAATAATCTCGAACACTAGAGGGCCGGTCTACCATATTAGGACTATTCTAGGTCCTTAACCGAATATGGCCGTAACACTATTCTTACAAGATATAATTACTGAACTCATAAACGAAGATAACACATGACATGTTACTCTAATCTGCAGCCCACACACAAAGGCTATGAAGCCGAATCATATTTATACTCCTAGCACACAGTAGCAACACACTAATATGAGAAGCTGCAGCAGTGGCATATTCCACTCCACTTAGTGGCACACTCCACTATACACAACCCACTAACATTAGCTATGGTAATGGTGCACTCCACTACTCAGCCTGCTACATAGACACAACACAAACTATGCTAGTTGCATACTCTATCACACCAAGAGACTGTCACACAGTCCTCTCACATACGCTAACATGAAACCTCCTGCACAACACACACAGAATGCCCAATCATGGGCTCTTATTTATTCTAAGTGCCTGCATGAGGCTAAGCCTAAGTTAACGGCCTCATGACAGGTGTTAACACCTAGTGATTCTTGAAATCAGGGGTTTGTTGCTATATCATGGATGATTGCAACAACTTTAGTAGGTGCTTATTTGCAACAAGGACACTGCCTGGAGTCAAGCTGATACCATGATAAAGAAGCAAAATAATAGAGATGCAAACAGAAAATTAGCAGCATACACAGTTATGTTCAGACATTAATTGAGCCCATTCACGATGGACAATCTTATTGAAAGAAACATAACAATCATGACAACATAAGGATTACTTAGAAATGAAGACGCAAATGCTACAGCAGACTCTGAGAACACTTGCACAAACACTAGCTATCACACAAGAATGGAACACACACAACTTCTAAGCAGTAGCTTTCCCACACACACTCTTTCCTTTTACACAAGGTGCCCAATCGCTGCACCTCCTTTTATTCTAGTTGCCTCAGCTAAAGCCTAAGTTCATGGCTTGATTACACCTATCACTACCTAATGGAAATTCCTAAAATCAAGTTTGTTTACAACAAGACAGAGGTAGGAGCTGATTTCCAGCTTCGTAGGTGGCTGGTTGTTCCTTAAATCAAGGTGAAAGGTTGACAAGGCAACAGTCAGCTTTATATCTTCAACATGGTGACAGGTTGACAAGCAGGCGCAGTCAGCCTTTAATCTTCAACAACCTTCAGGCTCAATAAGATGTCTCGTACTCTCCAGAAATAATGAGCATTGAGAAGAAAATATGATTTGTAAGGTGCTCCAAGATTGATCAAATGAAAAGCTAAAATGTGAATCTCAAATGAACTAGATAAAAGCGGATGTGGGTTATTAATGACGAAAGTCTTGGCGTTAAGAGCATCATGATTTCTAGTATCTACTTATGTGTATGTTATGAATCATGAAAACTGAAAACGGCTAAGGTGCACAACGACCGACTCATGAGATAAAGGTATAAATACTAAAGACTGCAGGTCATAAGTAACAAGCAAGCTTGGCATTTGCAAGCTGCAATGCACTTAAAAGGCTAGTTTGCATTTTAAAGAAATGCAAAACTTTCAAAAACAGGTCATACTAATGGCAAACTTAAAAATTGCCCTCATTTAAAAAGTAACTTTAAAAGGTCAAATGTCATGCTAGTTAAAAACTTTTAAAATTTTATTGTAAAATATAACATGAATATATGTATGTAAGTGGTTGAAAGGTTCATACCTTTTATTTGAAAGGTACCCTTGCATATTACATGTCATGTGAAAGGTAACAGAAAAAAAAGCCCATTGGGGTGAAAGGTAAGGGGGCACATCAAATTCCAAGCCTGGTAACAAGTGATACACCAATGACCACGGTACCAGCCTTTGTAATCCAAGTTGCAAATTGGGGATAGTTATTGTTTGGACAAAAATTGCATATCATGCTATATGGCAGCGTATTAAACATTTGTAGTATACAGCGGCAGGTATGATTTAGAGTAAGTGGCAATATGTGTGTAATTATATTACTATTTTTGTGAGGCTAGCAAAGACTAAATTTGCAATTATAATATGCCTCCATGAGGCACTACTAGCTAAGGACATTTAACCTATATTTAGTGATAGAGTTTAATTTCATCAATAAGGGATTGATGTGAATGTCTCATACTTAATATTGTTTGAATTAGATCATTCAATGAACTATGTCAAATGATAAAGACCAAAATCACATGTTCGGCATCAAACTTGAGCTATCTCAAGTGATAGACATAACATTTAAGCAATCTGAATTTTCTTAATGAAAGATTACTTGAATTTGATCAACAATCTTGAGTGATCATAAGGGCCAAACTACAATAAACTTGAGTGATAGGCATCAAATTTGAGATTTCTTTAATGACACAATTCTCTCGATATGAAGTGGAACTTGAGCAATTTGAATGTCCTAAACATGAAACTAATGCATTTCGATCCCTCAATGAGCTATATCAAGTGATAGACATCAAATTTGAACTATTTGAAATAATCAAACTAGACATTAGTTAAATTCAATGTCTCCATAAACAATCTCGAGTGGTAAAGGCCAAAATGGAGCTATCTCAAGGGAAGATGAAAGTTGTAAACTCGATATTCCTCAAATTTGATCACTCTGAATGAGCAATCTCCAGCAATAAAAAACAAAATCAAGCTATCTCGAGCAATAGACAATAGATTTAAACTATCTTATAGATCATGAATAAGATATCAAACTTGAGCAATTAATCTGAATGTACTAAAGTCACAAATTTTCAATGAGCTATATCGAGTGATAATAGTCAAAATCAAGCTATCTTGCAACATGGACATCAAAGTGAGGTTATCTCAAGTGATAGATATCGAATTTGACATTTGTTTTGTGATAGAAATCAATTTCATCAATATGGAAATATGGAATACAAATAATTTTATGTCTCATACTCAAAGATTGTTTGAGCTTGATTACTCAATGAGATATCTCATAAGTGATAAGGTCCAAATTTATGTGCTATGCATCAAACTTGAGCTATTTCGAGTGATAGGCATCAAATTTAGTTATATGAATTTGTTATACTAGAAATTTATCAAATTCTGTCATGTGTTGCATGTAATTATCCCATGAGCTTACTAAATGCAATGCTAAATATAGCCTTGGATCTAAATTAAACTAGATTTAGTCAGTAGGACAATTAGTAAAGTGGCTCGAACAACCTTGCTAGCGGAATTGTAATAATGGTTGTGAAGCCCAAGGTCAGATCCAATACTATGTACAAAAATTGCCAATTTAGGCCTCAAACTAGCTAGGAAATGTTGACAATTTTCAAACTCCCTCTTCAATATTGCTTGTGAAGTGTATGTTGAAATCCACCATGAATGAGCCTCCATTGCCTTCTTGCCATGAAGAACCATCAGGCCTTGGAAATCCATGAGTAAAAGAGTACAAAAATGATGCTAAGCCAGCTCCATAAGACTCCATATAGCTAGTAGGTAGCACTAGTCCTTCTTCAAGATCCATTGGATACAAAAAGATTATCATAGATTCACCAAATTTTGACAATTTCCACACATTGACATAATATAGCTCAAACATAAAGTTTGACGAGTAAAGTAGGTTTGAACAAGACATCCTTGCTACTCTGCCTTTACTTGATTTTACCTGCAAAAATAGATCCTTAGTGCCTTGGCCATTTGTTTCTTCTTTGTTGCTCTTGACTAGCTCCAAATTGCCAATTTCCAATTGGTGTTGATGAACTTATTAAGATCAACCTCTTGATCTTCCTTTTGACCATCAAAACCATTGACCAAAACCTATTTTCCAGAACCATACTAAATGACATCCATTTCATGAAGACAACCATACATATGCATAACATCATCCACACAATAAGATGTACCAAAACATGTGAGTAAAGGCAAGTTTGTACCTTCCACAACTTGCTTACCCTTCTCATCATATGTAAGCCTTGTTTGCTTTTCCCTTTGTCTTGAGGATCTTCTTGGAACTTGACTTGGAGAGGCATCTCCACCATCATCATCCATAGATCCATCACCATCAAGAAAGTTAGGAGAAACAACATCAAGATTGTTAGTTTCATCCACATCGACTTTCTTTGGCACATTGCCTTCTTCAAAGATGACATCTCTAGAAATGAGAAATTTTTTTGTTGAAGGAATGTAGACTTTGTAAGCCTTGCTTACTTCACTATATCCAACAGACACACCCTTCTTTGATGAGGGATCTTCTTTAGTTCTATCATCAAGAGTGATGCTAACAAAACAAGTACAACCAAAGATCCTACAATGCTTGACACTCGGCCTTGTACCATAATGGACCTCAAAAGGAGTTTTACCATCCAAGGAAGCACTTGTCCACCTGTTACAAAGATAGTTAGCACATGCTAAAGCTTCTCCCAAAAAAGACTTAGGAAGATTTGCATGTAGTCTCATTGCCTTGGCACATTCACAAAGGGTTCTATTCTTCCTCTCGGCCACTCCATTCTGTTGTGGAGTCCTAGGACTAGAGTACTCCATCGTAATCCCATGTGATATGCAAAAATCTTTGAACTTAGTTTAAATGTATTTTCCTCCACTATCTGATTTTAAGCATTTGATCTTTGTATTGAATTGGTTTTCCATTTCATTCAATGAACTTGACAAATGCAGCAAACACTTCATCCTTGCTTTTAAGAAGAGAAGATTGAGACACATGCAACACTTTGCACACACGAAGAATGGATTACAAAATCAAACCGACCTGAACACACTCTTGCTTAATCTCTCAAACTTCTAGCAAGTGACCAAATCAAGTTATGGTGTGAAGATCTACTTGCATTCTTAGAAAATGCACAAGACTAGGCTACCAAGAATACCTAGAATTGAACAAACTTGATTATCATATGATCAACACACTAAGATATTGATTCAACCTGTAAAACCACATGTAAACCACACTTCTAAAATTTTATAAACTCCATCAAGTGATAAATACAAGATTTAGAGGTGAATGAAAGAGCACACTTAGTGAATCACAAGAGTAGCCTCATTGGCTTGTCAAATATTGATGTTTAGATGTAGATCTAAGATCACTTCACATGAGAATGTTCCTCAACTTGTTAAGAACCTGAAAACACATTTGCATAATGGTTAAAACCTTCCAGCAAAGTTACTTACATGCTCAACAAAGTACACCAAAATTTATGAAAAAGATTGTTGACAATCTGTTCACCCAAAAGGAGATCTTTCATCCAAGTGGGAGCTTTGCTCAACCTTTTGGAGAATTACAAAATCACTCAAAGAGTATTTTTCATCCACTTAAGGAGAATGTTCATCCATTTAAGGAGAGTTTTCATCCACTTAAGGAGAGTGTTCATCCACAAAAGTGGAGATTGTCAACAATAGATTGAAAAGAACATTATTAGTATTGAATATGCACAAGCCTCACAATCAACAAATGATTAGGTCTGATGATCTGGTCCAAAATAGATTATGCTATTGATCCGCAAGTTCAACTCAACAAACAAAGATTAGTAAGATTTGCTCAACAATGCAATGCATAATCATGTTAGAACTTGATCAAACATCCAAATATCACGATAAATGGAAACTTTACTAAAAATAACAGCCAGCCAGCTCTGATACCATGTGAAAAATGTGGATCTTGAATGGATCTAAGATCCCGAATGTTCTGGCTAAGATCTTTGCACAACAAGCTACAAAAGCTAGAAATGGCAAAGCATCCTAATGCTACCTTTGATGCACAAGAACTTGAACAAGCATTCTAGGAACTCAAGAAACTATTCAAAGGTACTAAGGGCAGCCAAAAACAGTAGCATACCAGCCCTACAATAGCAGCTTGCCACTTTTGGA
This sequence comes from Diphasiastrum complanatum, assembly GCA_029204225.1. NCBI lineage: Eukaryota > Viridiplantae > Streptophyta > Lycopodiopsida > Lycopodiales > Lycopodiaceae > Diphasiastrum > Diphasiastrum complanatum. Next base: position 37,521,205 of record CM055101.1, read on the forward strand.
AAACATATAAGATCATACACAAGAGCTTGAAGACAATACACACAACAACGCTTATAATGGAGGAAGAAACACTGACAATGATCTACTCATCTCAATGAAACAATACATAAGTTTCTTCAACTTGTTTCTCCACCAAATTCAGCCTAATATAGGTGAGAGAGATGACTCTCTCTCCTCTCTCTAGAACTTAGGACCCAATTTTAAGACACCACTAGCCTAAAATAGCCAATTTTGGCCTATATGACCAAATGACATGACTTTGGTGTCATTTCATAGGTCATGAAGTTTGACACTTCTTCAATATAAAATATATACTAAAATAAAAGTATATAGACCTCTTTCACACGTGTGAAAGGTCAGATCCAAAATTATGTACAAAAACTGCCAATTTAGGCCTCAAACTAGCTAGGAAATGTTGACAATTGTCACAGGGACTAATATTTGTTTGAGAGCATAATCGGACTCAGATTCTGCAGGTGAAAAAGTGGATAAAATATCCACAAGTGTCTTTTCTACATTGTATAAGTCCCTATAAATCATTAGTGTGCAAAAAGTACAAAAAGGATCAAGAGTGGATCCTAATCTGATCCTCAAGAGGGATTGGTTGTCAGATTACTTGATCTACCAATCTACTTCAGATTAAGATCAATCTAGATCAATTCTAAACACAAAATCCTAACAAGAACAATTATTAATTGAAGGTAAGTGTACATTCTGGTTTCACACGTGTGAAACACTGTCTGAGTATGGACTCCAACCTAAAAATCAATTACACATTGATAGAACCTCAAAACAATCAAAACAAATGTAGACAAATGGAGAGAATCACTCAAAATTGCTTCCAAAACCAAGATTGGTGTCTCACAATGATTATGGCCAAATGTGGCTCTATATATACAATAAGTGGGAGCTCGTGGTACTGATCATCCCTCTGATCCCACATGTGTGAAGGTGCTTTGTCATATGATGATTCATCATGTGATTGGATAATATATTGTTGCCCTGTCGGGAAAAGATTGCCCGAGTTTAACTAACTGAAGTTAAACTAACTTACATGGATGGTTCAACTAACTGAAGTTATCAATCATTTTGTACATTATCAATTGTTTTGTATCTTGCACTGTTATGGCCACTTGCAATCGAAGACCGCGTAGTGCGATCAATTCGGTCACTGTTTGTAATGAAAGGGATTCTGAAGGGTTATGGATACCATGCACATACAGAAAGTTTCAATGGGTTGTGATGCATTCCTCATAAAAAGGTGCATTTTGCAAAGGAAAAAAATCAAATATGGATTACAGAAACTTTTGGAAAGGAAGAATTTTAGAGTTCAAAGTTTCAAAGGGAGGTCAATCCATTTCAGAAGTCTTGATTCAACATGTGTATATGCACAATGAAGTTATGGTGGAGGATGTCAATCCCGTAGATCGACTCAAATACAATTGTATGTGATGCAACTTACGCTGGTTTTTCTATGTTAATGATCCACATTCATTATTGTGATATATTTGTGTTAAAATAGAATATTGTCTTTTGCAAACTTGTATCCATCGAGCATAAGCGAATGGAAACCAATACAATCACTTGCAGACATCATAGACATCATTCATTCTGATATCGGTTTACTCCAGTATAAGCATTGTCCTTTAAAGTCACTTTTGGATTCCGGCATTTTTTTTTACGATTCCCTTTACATACCATGCAAAAATGGTTTGAATGGCAAACTAGAAACTCTACCTCTACCACATTTTTTAAGTGAGGAATGGGTTCCCCCCGATTATAGCAGAAAGTTTTAGATCGAAGTTTTTTAAGGACATTCAAACCTGCATGAAATGTAGCACAGGTTCAAAAACCAATAGACTATATTGGTATTTACCATTTGCAATTTTTGTAGATTTTTTTGCTAGATGTAATGTTCATAAAACAACTATAATGTTCATTGCTAAGGATTTAACTGATGAAATGATATCAGAACTCCTTGATGATTATTGGGATGTGAAAACTGATGGCAACATTTAATGTAAGGCTAACAAATCATCCACGATATTTCGATATCATATAGAAAAACAAATGCTTTCTTTTATGTTTTATTATAGAAGATGGATTAGAGATGATAATGAATGGAAAGCATTAGATCAAGACTTTACAATGAACCATCAAGAGCAAATGCAAATAGAGGTGAAGCAAAATGAGGTTGTTATTGCGACAATTGAAGTGGAGGAGAACTGGAGTCTAAAATATATACGATCGGAACTTACAATGCTCCAATTTGACATACCTCAAAGCTATGGTTTTCGAGTAAATGGAAGAATGGTACGTTTTTGTATTAAATAGTCTGTTATATAATTGTTATACTTATTTATTAACAATGATTTATTGATAGATCATTTGCAATGTTAATGCAGATTAGAGCAAGGCAAGAAGATCATATGCCATGCAAAGATTTATTGTCAAGCATAGAAATTGTCGAAACAAATTAAAGCTTTGATGAATCAGTAAATCTACAATATTGGTGAGCTTAACTTTCTTTGTGAAATTTTAGATTGTTAAATTTTGGCTCCTTTTATATTAACCCACATTGTTTATTGATAAATGTAATTCCATTGTTTTCATGTGTAGGTTCAAGAAAAGTGAAATGAAGAATTGAAATAGCAACAATAGAATATCAAATGATGGGACCCATTGAATGTAAATTTTTGAAGTACATATTTTTGAAACACTAGGAACATTGTCGCTTTTGTACAACTGGACCCAATAATTGAGTCCAGCTTCAACAACTGGGTTTGTGAGGTCCGAAGACTTATTCAATAACTCTTTACAGATAACAGGATTATATGAGGCCGAATATATATTGAATACAAAGCGACCATCTAATTTATCTATTTTTTTAGCTATGTACTCGTCAAAAATTAGATATCGCTCAGAATAAAAAAATGTCAGCATGGGATCAACCGGATATTGAACAGCTAAATTTTTATATACATTTCCTATTGATTGAGATGGGCTATCGGAAAAAAGAGCAATTGATTTTGTTATATATCTATCAAGATCCTCTGTGGTGCGTCTCGGCACATCCAAAGACTGGTCACTATCAGAAGAGTAATCTAGTAAAAAATCTAGACTAGGAGTGACAAGAAGGCCCTCTTGACCTTTTAGTGTATCAAGAATCAATTGGGTCTGGCCTATCATCTGCTCGGTCTCATCTGATAGTACTAATCTTCTTTTAGGCGGAGGTGGAGGAGAGGGAGATTCTTCAGGTTCCACCCTAGACGGCCCAGCTTGATCATGAGTTGGCTAGTCTGCAACTAGCTTGATTTGGCTTTTTTTGGCCCTGGTTCCTGACCTCACTAGCCTTGACTACTTTCTTTTCCTCTAACAAGGGGGTCTAACCTTGGGAGCTGGTCGGGGAGGTGGAGGTGCCTTGAATACATGCTCGTACTGACTCCTCAGCCTAAACACAAGCTCCATATCCTTGGGTATGATAGTCACCCGCTTTGTGTGTACAACAGCAAGCACAGTATCCTCAAAAAACCTAATCTGATAATCTTCATAGGCTGTATGCAATGCTTCAATTGCAGTCACGCACCATCTGACATCCACGGACAAAGACCTTGTCACATCCCTCACTATTCGGTTGAAGTGAGCTTTCGGTATCAGAAGGTTCGTGGACTTCTGTAACCTCTTGATATCTCTGAGCCATGGGTGGGGTTTTCTTCCAGTTCTCCTAGCACGGGGTCGAGCAGCTGCAGGATGCAAGGATGATGTGGCTTGACCAACAGACGAGATAGTAGACTTTGGATGCGCGGTCAGTTTAGTCCTTGCCATTGCTTCCGATATCGCAGGCACACGACTAGGTCGTAGATGAGTTACTCGAAAGCATATCCTCGCACGGCTCCGATATCAGCCCAATAGATTCCAATATTGTAGTGGCGCGAGAAGCAAACAGAACTCTCAAAAAAACCTGTTGATCGTCGCGCGGCTCTGATATCAAGTTTCCGTGAGAGAGAGCAAGGAACGATTTAGGAATATGGTAGCCAAATGGTTTTCATTCGCGGTCTCTGCTTATATAGAGAGAGATTTTTTGTGCATTGAATGTAAAGGTGCCATGTGCCAATTTTTGATTGGTGTGTCCTATTAATGATTGCTCCACACATGCAAATACATGTGTCATATTTTCAATCACACACGTGCCAAATTCTGATTTGTGTGTTTTATTAATAATTCCTCCACACGTGCGGATACATGTGTCCTCTTTTCAACCCCCCATGTGTCACCTATGGATTTGGCTGAAATTTCACATAAATGCTTCATACGCGTTACATGGTTTGATGTATCTATGAAGTGTTGGATATCTAACGGTGATGTTCGAACGACTACGATGAATCTGCGGGATCTATATAAGGGCTAAACAACGCCATAAAACGTTTTGCTATTTAGAGATCGTCAAGGCTATATCGCAACCACGCAAGTCCACTGCGTTTGATTTTATTTGCCATCACTCCCTCGTGTGCCTGCGATATCGGATATTCGTTTCAGCTGTCGAATATTGCTACAATGCGACGCTGCTACTTTTCTCTATTTTTTCTGCACACCGTCGCGTGCCTGCGATATTATTACATTCTGTTTTGCCTGATATCGCTGCCACGCGACAATCTCTCTGTCAGTCCAAATTGTCTCCATTCCTCGCGTGCCTGCGATATCAAGTATCCAGTGTTGTCTATCATTTCCGATATGGAATCTGACAAGCTGCATAAATTTCTCTCTAACGTTGGTATTCTAGACAGGACTGAGTACTTTTCATCGCTTTTTCGTCTTAAATTTGATGTCGATAGATTTGTGCTTGAGCACAAGTCTCACCTATTAGGATTATTCAGAAAGTTTCGGACTAGCATCCTCGAATTATCTCTTGTTATTGATGGCTTGAAGTTTATTCATTTCCATGAACTGATAGTTGCCCAGCCTGAAGCCAAGCACAAGCATGATAGGAAGTTTACCAAGCTTGACGAGAGCCTGAAGGTGGTACAATATTGTGAATCCCATAGGAGATCATGCAGCTTTATAGCTGAGGGCATAGCTTTTGTTTTCTTCATATCCGCGTTAATACCTAATGAAGGCCAATCTTCCAGATCAATTGGTGTTGGTTCTTCAAGTTGAACATCTACTCAGAGATTTACTGTCAATGTGGACAAAAATTTAGGAGGCGAAGTATTGGGTGATGAGGAAGAGGCTAGACTAGCTTCGATGTATGACCCTGCTCTGTCACGGTCGATGGTAATATCTTCTACATCAGGTGTAGAAGAACACGATAAAAGGAAGACACTGCTCGACATTCATATATACCATATGAATAGCCTATATTTATCATTGAATGATATTGGGGATGTGTTTGACATGAGAGAGGATGAGATCCTATCTATACTAGCCAATGCATTGTCAGAATTTTCAGATATTATAGACTTCAATCATGATGATTTAATTGAAGGGATTGACTATCAAGATGAAGGTGGTTGGAAGTCTGGAGAGCAGGCCTTACAAATTACAAGGCAACAATGTCTAGCCTAGGGGTTCATTGAGTTTCAAAAAAGATATCCTCCTCCAGAGCAATACGTTTTTTTAGAGGATACGTTTCTTGCTGGGCATGACTTGCATGGAAAAAGATTGTTGGAGTATGATCAACATGACATGGTAATTTTTATTTTCTTATTTCATTATAATCATATTTAGCATTGTATTCAATGAAAATCCATCTGAAAATTTAACTGATTACGAATTTTCGTATTTATGTTGCAGGACACAATTGAAGTTGATGATTTTGCTACAAGAAGAGGAGGTGCCCGAGGTGTTGTTGGCCATAAGGATTCAACATTGTGCCATTACCTGAAATACTTTGTACAAAATGAAATTTGTATTCAACATGACAACTTTTATTCACAAGTAGGAACTATAGTAATGGCAATAAAGGCATTGTCCTATTTTTGTGATGGACATAGATATTCTAACAATACAAAAAACATAATTTTTGTGAAGAGAGATATAGCTATCAAAATATTGGGTTATGTTTTTGAAAATGTACCCAAAAGATCATCTACTTTAGCAGTGTACACAAGTTACATAGAGTTGAGCAAAAGAAGATCAATTGAGCATCTGGATCCATATGAGAGGAGACAATTTCTTCATGACCATACTGCTCAGCTGACCTTTGATACTGATGAGGATATGTAATATTTTAATTGTTTTTCTTTCACGATGATGAAGGTGAACTATTTCTCCTCAGATGTTAAAATGCCTTTTTGAATGAAATGAGATTTGTTGAATATTTGGTTTGATATCTAAACTGTGCTCTTCTGTAGAACCATTGAAATAATTGATATAAGTGGCATCTCTTTGAATTATATCCTCCATGGTTGGTTGCTCGATGAAAAGCTCCTCTTGCTTGCCAATCGATTTCTCCATACCTTGAGAAGACCATATGCTCATACTTCCATATTCTTTTGCAAAAAATGTGGTGTGATGTAATAGAATATGCTGCAACTAGTAAAATACATATATTAGAAATCAAATATATGATGTTGCAGAACAATTTTTGCACAAAAACAAATAGTGAATTACCATATAGTGTTAACATGATTTTCTCCCCAACATTCTGCTACCGATTTGACAAATATCTCACAATATTTTTGTAAATTTGCAATGTCAATTTCAGATAACTTTTCTTTTCGCAACATGCCAATCAAATTGTCGAGATTTTGCCATACTGCAGCTTTTTTTAATCTTGTGTTGCCCCTCTCTTCAAAATCTTTTGATGCTGCAACAACGTCTTTCCAAACATTGTATGTCACGGTAGAAGACTTTCCAATGTGATTGGATAAAAACCTTCTAGCTTTTGCACCTCCAACAAATGGCTTGTTTGGAACGTTCCCTGATTTACTCGATAGTTTTTCACTGTTTTCTATTTTTACATTCCCCTTGTGCAAACATGCTTTTGAAAGTACTTGCTCTGATATCTCAATTCCAATTTTAGAAGCCGATTCAGGTTTGGTATTCCAGACATACAAAATATGATTGTAAATCAATTTTTCAATAATTTGTACCTCAGCATGCAATGTGCATATGTGAACATTGATCTGGAATTGCCAACACAGGTCTAAAGTTCGGATCCTCTCGATCTCTTGTTGGACCAACTCATGATCTTGTCAAATTCAAGCCTTTACAATTCTTCATACAATACAAACAAGGGTGTTTAGTATTTGCCCCATGCGAAACATTATACATACATTTCAGTGTCTTTAAATCACCTGCAAGATGCCATAAAATTTGAAACGTGCCATAGTTTGGCACATATATTTTGTTTCCACCCATATGCTCTTCAATAATCTTTGCATAATTTGATGTTGAAAAAATCCACGACAAGATAGCATGGTCTTCTTTTAAAACCTGAAAAGTAACAAACACATACAAAGTTACGAACATTGACATCAACAACTTAGGTGATAAAATACAATACTAAGTAAAATTGAAATATACTTGAAATGCTGCTAACCACCATATTTCATTCTCTGATTGAACACTAAATGAGGAATCATCTCTCATTTTCAATATTGCTCAATGCTCTGTTCATAAAGGTGATACCTACTCGTTCCAATTTTTGTCCCTTAACAATTTCAAACTCATCAAGTTTAATAACCAATATCAATTTTCCTTGGACTTCTCTTTCAAATATTTTGTAGTATTTAATCATGTATGCCACTACTTTGTTAATATCCAAAAATAAATTGTTGGACTGATTGTATTCCAATGTTCCTTTCTCACATGTATACAATTTCTTGATATGAAATGGTTCACCTATAAGCATACTCATACTCTCATTAAGACAATATCTTGTTTTTTTTACTCTAAATGGACGAAGAAGAGGTAGCCTTCGAATCTTCACATGTGCAAAGGCTTCTTGTACAATTTTAAACAATAGAGTATATGCTTTACGACTAATTCTGAATCATCACATGCACTCTGGATAACTCTTGCATCCAAGACATGTTGAATGCTTAGTATAATCACTGCAGCAATATCATTCTTAATCCTGTCATAACGAGAATTCTTTAACATTTCTTTTGTAGTTTTTGATGACAATATGGAACCCAAAGATTTTTCAATACTCGTAGAATCTTTATAATGTTCTCTTGCCACCAAAGATGATCTGCAAGACACAATAAATAATTAAATTAGCAAGCATTAGAAAAACAAGCACATAAAAACTTAGCAAGCATGTCATTTGCTCTTTTAATTAATACTTACTTGAATGCTTGAATCCTTTTCTTCTTGTTTTCACTTCTTGAAGACAGATCATCTATGTCTTTTTTTGGAAGTCATTTGCATTTTCTTATATTTAATTTTCTCCTGAGAACTTCGCCTTTAGCAATAGCACTCAAGATTTCTCTTTTAAAGTTCTCAACGTCTCTCAACATAACTTGATTGGATATTTGAAGATCAATAATAATAGTTTTCAATTCTGATATATTGGAGCTTAATGTCGTATTCTTGTATATTTGTTTTTGCAAATTTTCTTGAAGTATTGCCTTCTCATTGTTTGTTTGATTCAACAAATACTCCAATACTTGTGTACGCTTCATTGCTTCATACATCCCATATTGGCTCAACTTTTGACAGTATCCCAACAATCCACTATGTCCATTACACACAAAATTCAATAACCGGCCAGTAGTTTGAAAGTCTAAAAAACATCCTATACTTGGATCTTTGGGATAAATTGATCCAACTGTCCACAAATCAATATTTTTACAATTCTTTTCTCTAAGTTCTTTCTTACAAGTCTCATTAATCTGACCAGCTTTGGTGTTTCTCTTATAAATTGGAGCTCAATCGAGTGGGAGCACAATATGAAGATCAAACTTTTCCATTATTTCAAAATCAAACAAACTAAATCATGTAACAAGAAAAATGATTCACATGAAACCAAAACAAGCTTGTAAATCAATAAACATGCATGTTATATAATCTACCTTTCAAATGTTTTCAAAGATTTTTGGAGGGAGCACCAAAAAATTATCCTCTAGGGTGCAAAAATGCAGAGGCATTTAATGCCATGCACACCTAGATGCCCATCCAAGGGTGGACGTGAAGTGAGAGTGATCTTTTCAAATTCTTAATTGCACTAACATGATTATGCATGATACAATTGACACTATATATAAGGTTACAACCAATATGAGCAAGGTCATGATCTCCAATGTATCCCTTCCTCCCGCTACTGATATCTTCTTGAGAGCGTGAATAAAATTATCCTCTCCTTCTCCTCCCGCTACTGATAGCTTAGGCGACATGTGCTTAGTTGAATGTGTGCTTAGGCGACGTGTTTATTTCGTTTGAGTTGTCATGAGTTAACCACACCAGTTAGACGGCAGGCAGCACCGAAAACTAGAAAAACGCTAACAAATCTTGCCGTTTTTACTTCTAGTCATTCTCTGACTAAGTTCGAGTTTCTTATAGGGTCGAGTTGAGGTTTTTCCTAATGTAGGAAAATTGCCTAAAATCAAGGGAGCTGGCTATAAGTTTGGAAATCTTGGACCACGTACCATATTGAAGATGATTGGTGGATACATTGATGACTAGGCACTTTCACACATGCCAGATCAGGTGACTCAACAGTAGTTTGGGCTTTCTCTTGTGTATATATAGAGTCTCATTTGGCCATAATTGACATGGAAGTGAAATCTTGGTTTTGGAGGTATATCTTGAGTAATTTGGATGCTAGTCTTGTGATTTTTTAGTTCTATTGCTTTCTAACTAGTTTGTATTTTCTTCTCTGATGTCAGGCTGTACAAAGACAGGTTTGTTTTCACGTGTGAAACCTATAGTTTTGATCTTTGTAGATTGTTCTTGTTAGATTTGTTGATGTAAAATTGATCTAATGAGCTCTAATCTTGTGTAGATTGGTAGATCAATTGAATCTAACATTCAATCACTCTTGTGGATTTGATTTGGATCCATTATTGGTCCTTATTTTCTGTATTTTCACAACCTCTTCCCTTTTGCAATCACAATATATGTATTCTTGATCAAGCATGCATCACCATCAAACTTCACCTTAAGACCCTTATTTAGCATTTGACTCACACAAAGAAGGTTCTTAGTAGTAGATGGAATGAACAAAATATCCTTCAAAGGAATAGAGTGTGCCAATCCCTTTGATGCACACTCACCATCATTGGCCATGTAGATCACCCTCTTTGTCACCTTCATATGCCAACAAAGATGAAAAATACTCTTTGCAAAAGGTCATGTGTGAGATTGCTCCACTATCAATCCACCAAGGATCAATATCTCCAAAATCAAACATGAAGACATCACAAAATTATCATTATTTGAGTTTTGATCACCACCACCATCTTCATCAAGAGTTAGATTTCCTTGCTTATCACCTTGACCTCTCTTTTTATTGAAGCACTCACTAGCAGAATGTCCTTTGATTCCACAATAGAAACATTTTAGCTTAGATCTATCTTTCTTCTTGCCAACAAAAGTAGAAGCCTCACCTTGATCTTTTTCAGTAGACCACTTGCCTTTGTCTTTTCCCTTGAACTTGCCCTTTGATAACATAGCCTCCTCCTCTCCAACTTGAGATATGGAAGTAGATCCTCATCTTGATAGAAGCCTATACTCCTCATTCACCAAGATTTCTTGCAAATCCTCCATACAAGGCAAAGTCTTTTGAATAGCAAAACTTTGAGCAAGATTAGCATGAACATCCAACAAGCCATTAAAAACTATTTGAACAGATTCTCTCTCCTTAATACTTTCATCAATACATGCTAACTCATCATTGAATACTTTAACCCTCAAAACAAAAGCATGAGCACATTCATCCTTCTTTTGTAAGCTTTGGAAGATTTGCCTCCTAAGGGCTAGAACTCTTGATGTAGACTTGGACTGATCATAGCATGAGCACATTCATCCTTCTTTAGAGCTTCCCAAGCCTCACTAGATGTAGTGCACTTGTTGCAATGATTTGATCTTATCTTTCAACATGTTCCAATGCACTTAGCACTCTCTTGAAATTCAACAAATGAATACAAGAAGAAATCACAAAGTTATGGAACCTCTCAAATCTCTTTCTTGCACACAAATTAGCAAATCCAACACATAGAATTGATGACACTTGATCAACAAATGATCAACCTACAATATTATGAAATTTTGCACTTTATAATATTAAAACAAACTCTTGAAAAGTCCAGCAACTTCAAACACAAAAGATCCAATCAATTTTAGGGCTTTCACAAAAGTACGCAAAATTGAATCATTCACATTCTACATGCAAAAGGTAGAAACTTGTCTATAGGACTCTGTTTATTGGTTCTTGTTCTTTCTTCTTGTTTCAGAATAGTTTATGCTTGTTACTAGGCTACGTTGGGCATTTTCTTGTTATTACAATGCCCAGAATTAGACAGAAAGGGAGTGATAATCAATGTAGCAATGTCCTGTCTGTCACAGGACACCAAGGTAGGTCTCTCTTGAACTGTAATCACATGCTCAAACCAAATATGCAAGTCAAGTATTCAACCAAGAAATCAACGTGAAGAATGGTTGCAATGCCATAAAATCCTACTCTACTGCAGCAAAACGAGTTTGAACAGATCCTTACCAGCTAAAACTAAGCTACATCTGTATTAATCCACAATACAAGAAACAAGAAACTAATCTAATAGCATTTTAACAGTCCAAGGATCAAGAGACACTCATTTCTTGATTTTTGGACAGCCCAAGAACATCAAGAACTGAGCTGTAAGAAAATAACAAGATTTACATTACAAACCCAGCCTATTTAGTTTACCTAAATGCTGATTCCTACATTAATCCACAAGAGAATAAGAAAACTAATTCACTCTAGGAAAGCAAGAAAACTAATCAACTCTACTATCCACAACCACACACAAAGGATGGAAGGGCAAGATCATGACTGCATCACTCAAGAAACAAGCATGATCAAGGAGCTCAAAGGATGCACCAAAACTCGTGGAGGTGCTTCTCATTTGGACATGGAGTATGTACATTACACTAAAAGCTCCTCTTCTCAAAGAGGGAGTCTCTTAAATAAGCAAGAGAGCTCCTTAGGTTGCACTCTAGTGGCATTTCCACATTACACAAATTACAAGTGGAACTATGCCCTCCACTAGATGTCACCATCTAAGATGGCTCACTCTACTTTCTTTAAGAGAGATCTACTTGCATTTATTACATTAGCCTAGAAATACTAGTTCCTACATGGTCATTCCATCTTTCAGGATTCATCATGAGGCTTACGCAGTTTCTTGCTTGTCATTCCTAACTAGTACTTCTCAACTCTCATACTCAGCTCTCAGTCTTCATTTGTTTTGTCTTCTCAAAGACCTCCTCGGTCTCAGGTGAGAGGTGCTCTTGGGTAGCTTTGGTTGAGGGATTCGTCAGAATCAGCCAACATCATCCCACTCCTAATGTGTTGCAGGACCCACTGCAACTCATATTGAATGATGTTGCTCCGCTTCCGCATTGGCATCTTCGATCGTCACTTGGAAAAGCGTAGATCCTCGTTTTCTTGCATAGAACCACATGCTTATTTCTGTCGATCTTCATAAACAACTGCTTTTCGCAATTTGTCACAATTTAACTAGAATGTCTTATTGCTGCAGTGGTTGACATTCTCAAAATTGGACGACTCCCAATAGCTTCACAACTTGCATGCCTGAGTGCATCCCTTGTGTCTCTTTTTCTATCCGCCATGGATGGTTTTGCTTCTGGTTCCTTGGCAGATTATAGCTTCTAAGAGGTCTGTATCCTCCATTCTGCATCTGGGTGTCTCCAAGTTCTTTGCTCAGTTGAATCTTCAAGCTCGTCGATGCTCTTTCCTAATAGGTTGCACAAATCTTGGTTGTCAGTTTTCAAGGGAATTGACTCATCAACACGTTGGTGGTAGGAACAGACTTGGACGTGTTGGATTTATTTCCTCTACTCTTCTAAATCCTATTCTAATATGCCTCCATTCGTGCTGCATATTTACTCATATTGTCGCGTAGTCTACATATTTACATGCAAATTCTCACAGGCGATGATAAGGCGAAAGAAACATGACACTGTGTTTTTACACGTGATTTGTAACAGGCGAAAAAGGTGACACTGCCTTAAAAAATGCCGAAGGTGCCCTAAGAAAAGTTAAGGCACCATGTAAACCAGTCCTAAGGCATTTCGTCAGGGTGTCGCATTTTTTGCATCTTCACCAACATTCGTCTTAGCGAAAGCTGACGTCATGGCCTTCTCACGCTCATCCCATGCAACTATGCAATCAGATTTGACAACAATTGTAGCCACCCACGATCTCCTACAAAGAGCACATCCACTTTGTACTTTCTTCATCTGCACACCTGTGAAATTATGTATATAGTTTGTAGACCATTATACAGAGATGATGATGATTGTAGAGACGATTCGAATAAAAAATATAGAGAGTAAAAATCAGAGAGATAGATGAAGTAGATGCCTTGTGCATTAATTCTTCGTTGTCAGAATTAAGGTTTTATTTCTTTTTACAGATTGAAATAAGCTTAGTAGAACACACGGTTTTGCCCGCTATTGTCTTGTGTTCTACCGCATTATTGACATGTATTTGATATACTTAATCTGATTACAGCTCTTTGTTTTGCGTTCAGATCTGTGTCAATATTGTTATGCTTATCATTATTCATTCTGTCTGACTTTTCTAGTTGCTCTATTTGGTAATCTATTTTAGCACGACTAATATTTAGTCTTGTCTTTTTTGTGACTTGTTCGCGACTGATTATTAATCGAGCTCTATTTAGCTCTTTGCGAATCATTCGCGACAGATAATTTGTCTAGCTATTTGGCTACGTAATAAAAAACAACCTTGATTTCCATCACTAATGCTCTATTCATTTTGATAGGCATAGTCATGTTAAGGGAGAGAGTCATATTGCACATTCCGATATGCACGAACATTTTTGTTTCTCATTCGAGTTAATTTCTTGTTCTTGTCTCGTCCTCATTTCATTCTTTCTCTCTCCCAACAGGACGGATGGTTTGGTAATGGTAGAAAAACATGATGAAGGCTTGGTGGAAGGATGAAGAAACTGACAGTTCTACAGTTGCAGCCTTGGACCCTTGCAATGTCAAGCTTTGACCACCACTTGTTGGGTGAGGAGCTCACTTTATTTTGTAGGCTCACTGTTGTCTTCATTATTTTGCTTTTCTACAGCTCTTTCTTCCTTTGATCCATTACTTTTGGATCTCTTCGGGCTTCATAGCAGGGGATTCAACTATCATTGCTCTAGGTTTCTTTTTATCAAGATCGATCTGACTCATTTGTTGCTTAAGTTTTGTCCTTTCCTCCTCTGCTTCTTGGATCTTTCTCGTTGTTTCTTCTAGTTGCTTCGCCTGCTTTCTTAGATCTTCTTTCTAGGCTGACCAACCAATGTAGGTGGTAGTTGATCTCCTCAAGACATTTGCAATGATCTATTAGCTGCTTTGGTAAGACTATAAAAAACTGGGAATTTCTCAAAAGAACAGTGAACTAATGATAAACAAATAGATGGAAGGAAGGGTGGTGGTGGTGGTGGTGGTGGTGACAATGGTAGATGGTGTGGGCGTTAGGCATGAGAATGGATGCAGATGTCGTGACAAGAGGGCTAGTTGAAGAAGGAGACTGATTTTCCAATACTTGTGCTTCTCTTTTCTGAAGGATCTTCGTTGTGATTGGGGTACTTCTTCTGATTGTGCCTCTTTGAATTGCCTATCTGTCTTCTTAGCCTTGTCATTATCGTCTTTGGTTTGTGACCTTGGCTGTCTATCTTGTTGATGGTGTTGCTGACAATGTGGCTACTCCAGTGGATGCCAGACACATATCCACTCTCTCTCTCTCTCTCTCTCTCTCTCTCTCTCTCTCTCTCTCTCTCTCTCTCTCTCTCTCTCTCTCTCTCTCTCTCTCTCTCTCTCTCTCTCTCTCTCTCTCTCTCTCTCTCTCTCTCTCTCTCTCTCTCTCTCTCTCTCTCTCTCTCTCTCTCTCTCTCTCTCTCTCTCTCCCTCCCCCCCAAAATCTGTTGGTGGGGATGTTGTTATCTGTAACTTGCATGCTCAAGGTTGGATTGGCGTTTGGATACGTAGTTGAAACATGTAAAACATGCGATTGGACTAAAGATTGAACAAATTTCAACTAAATTTGTTTCCATCTTGTTGTAGTTGATTCAAAGAT
Organism: Diphasiastrum complanatum; assembly: GCA_029204225.1. Taxonomy (NCBI): domain Eukaryota; kingdom Viridiplantae; phylum Streptophyta; class Lycopodiopsida; order Lycopodiales; family Lycopodiaceae; genus Diphasiastrum; species Diphasiastrum complanatum. The sequence continues at coordinate 37,536,458 of CM055101.1, forward strand.
GAATATCGCTATGAAAGACAAGAATAAACTCTGACATGACGTGGATTTTTGAAAGTTGCAATAAACTCAAAAATCCTAAACTCTATACAAGGTGATCTGAAGATGGACAGATGAATGAAAATGTGTTCTTGAGATACTCTAAGGAAGACTTGCATGCATCGTGGCTATTTCTCATGCAAAAATCAATCACACAAAAGGAATGAAGAGGAACAAGGAAATAAATGAACGGTACACAGAGTGATAACTATATGGCACTTGTCGACAAAACTTTCATTCAATAACATTAATAATACACCTTGACAATTGCAATATCCCATTGGACTTGTAGAGTAATGAGAAAAACTCTGATATGCCCTTGTAAAAAAAAACAAGACAAGGTTGGTGACACTAAATCTACCATCATTGATAGCAGATATTGTAAGATATGTCTTGAAATGCATAGAGGGAGAGGATACTATTCCCAGTAGTATCCTTTGGATCATGAGATTCATAAAATGAATCGCTTTTAGATTTCCAATTTTTAAATTTTGTTTGTTTTGTGCAGTGGTTAGAAAGCAAATGATGGAATATCGGTTTCCTCTGCGTCTCGCAATAACTCATTTCATATAATGTCTATGATTGATTATCGATCTGGTAAATGTTGGTAATGTAGCTGTTCTCAAGGAACTTCTCAATTGAGCAGCATGTTTAACTGTTGGTTGCTATGGTGCTCGTGTGGTGTTGTCGTGAGGATCCTATCGTGATTCATAACAGACGTGTCGAGCAAGCAAGATCTTGTTTGGTTGTTTTGGGAAATCTTTAAAACAATGTTTTCGAACACAGTCGAGACACTTGGCATGGTACTTGGTCTTGGCTGGACAATCAACCATGAAGTGGCTGGTTTCACCACAGATGAAAGATCTGTTATTCAATGGCCCTTGTGTAATGGCATAGCCATCTTGTCAGAAATGGTGAACTCCTGCAACTTTGCCGCAACACGAACACAAAGCAAAGCTCGAACAAGAACAATTTGTGACAGTCAACGTCCCTTGACTCAAAGCATGAACGATTTGCAAATCATTTGTGAATCGTATACATACCTCCAGATCGCAAACCGCAAAGGGACGCAAAATGAAAGACTACAAAAGAAATGAAAAGAACGAAAGAAAACGGGAGATTACGAAACAAACAAAGAGGAATTTTTCGCGCTACTAGCTGGCAGTTCAACGGGCTTGGAGTCGTAGACTTCACGCCCAGATGAAATGAGAGGCAACGACGGAGACTAACTGATTAGTTGATTAGCCTTAACTAGTCTTGTGATTCTACGTTAAGCCATCTTGTAAACTCCACATTGTGGAGGTATAAACTATCCTCTCTGGATCATAAACGAAGTAAGGAAAGAAAAGAGAGTAGACATAAATATTTGTAAGAGACAGAGACAGAGGTAGCGAGTAGAGCAGAAAAGGAAAATAGTAGAGCTGTGCATGAAAGTCTGCCAATGAGCAGAACACAACGAAAGAGCAAAGTGTCACTCCGCCAACGAGCGAGACACTGACAATCTCGCTCTAAAAATTATACTGATAATTCAGTCGCTCTAATTTTGTGCATCTCTTTGTCTTGCATCATCTGTCTTAATTGCTAGAACAAAATGTGTTCTGTGATGTGTACTCGCGTGTCTAGGTTTCTATGAAGCTTCCGCGCAAATTTTTTTTTTTTCAAAGACACAAAATCATTCGCGAATATGAAAACAAAAATGAAATCAAAGATAGTTTCACTTTTGCGACACTGATCAGAGTTTTTCGCTTCCCGTGACATAGTATCAGAGCCCATAGATTATTACTACTGATATCCCAGCAGTGATTCTACCAAACAACACAATATGGCCACAACAATCCAGACAAGAGTAGCAATCAGTCTTGATGGCACAAATTACAAAATCTGGATATTCCAAATCAAAACACTTCTGAAGGGCGAAGGCATCTGGTCAGTGACCGAGCTCTCAGAGGTGCAGCCTCCAGAGGGGGACCCGAGGAGAGCTGAATGGATCAGAAAAGATGAGCACGCAATGGCGATCATCGTCTCATCCATAAATGAAGATCTACTCATGTAGATTAAAGATTGCGAAAGCAGTCATGCAACGTGAAAAAGATTAAAACAAGTGAGGACTACAGCTTCAGTCATGCACCTTCACAATCAGCTGCAATCCATATGATGGGATCGCAACCAGTTGGATCAGCACGTTGAGAAGATCAGAACAATCTTCGCTCAACTCGCTGCATCAGGACAGGAGCACCAGGTCCCAATGCCACAACAGTTGATGTACTTCATGAAATCTCTACCGACGTCCTATCAGCCGCTAAGAATACTCATACTGAGTCTATCGGATATGACATTCGACAAAGCAGTCAGTCTTGTCGCTGATGAGAGACTGATGAGGAACAAAGGAGAGGGAAGTAGGGATCAAGAGAAGTCTCTCTTCACAAAAGGAAAGACGAAGAACAAGAACAAGCCGAAATTCAAGAAGACGAAGTCCTCTCCAAAATAATCAGCAACTCTAATAGCATATTAAATGCATCAGAAAATGAAGATCAGCTTTGGCATAGGAGAATGTATCATCTAAACATGCGGAACCTGTACGACATGAGCAGAAAAGACATTGTCATAGGTCTCAAAATTTTAAGGCCCGAAACTGAGTTCTGCGAAGCCTATCAAAAAGGCAAGCAACATAGGAATCCATTCACGCATGAGGAAAGAAGAGCCAAGGAAGTTCTTGAGCTTGCCCACTCTGATGTCTATGGATCGATGAAGATGGATTCGCTGGTTCAAGGTATTTTCTAACGTTCATAGATGATTACAGCCGAATGACCACGATCTACTATCTAAAGAAGAAATCCGAAGTACTTGATTCCTTCAAGAAGTTCATGGCATTCGTAGAGCAACACACCACAAAAAGATACAAATCCTTAGATCTGACAATGGAGGTGAATACAAAAGCACAGAATTCGCAAGATTCTATGAAGAATAGGGGATCACACATCAGTTCACTCCTGCATACACACTAGAATACAACAGTGTGGCAGAAAGAAAAAACAGAACGCTAGTCAAAGGAGCTAGATGCATGATGGCACAGGCTCAATTGCCAGGTCAATTCTAGGCTGAGGCAATAGCTGCAGTTGTACACCTGCAGAACAGATTTACAACGACAGCACTGGATAACAAGATACCATGCGAAATGTGGACAGGCAGAAAGCCTGATCTGTCATACGTATGAGTGTTTGGATGTGCCGCATACAAGCACATTTCAAAAGAAAAAAAAAGCAAGCTCGATAACAAATTTGAACGAACAATCATGGTCGGCTACTCGAACAGAACACAAATGTACAGGCTCTATGATCCAACCACGAAAAAGGTTGTTTCGAGCATAGATGGGAAGTTCGATGAGTCCACATTCCCTGGACTAAAAGACGAAAGATGCCATGAGATCTTCACATTGCTGCCTATTCAAGAGGGAGATCGAGGACAGACATCAAATCAGAATGCTAAGGCCTAGACTCCAGAGCAGCAGGAAGCAGAGGATCGATCCCACGTACAAGAAATCTTCATGAAGCAGTCTGAAGGCTATGAAGATCCCAACAATTGACAATATGTCTGTTGATTGCAGAGATGCATCTATGGTCTAAAACAGCCATCACGAGCCCGATATAAAAAGCTTGATGGTCTTATGAAGTCTCTAGACTTCGATCCTACTCCACTAGACTGCAATGTCTACATTAAAAGAGTAGGGAAGGATTTTGTGATACTGACCATTTTCTTGGATGATTCGCTGATGATAGGAAATTCCTCGACGTTGATCAAAGAAACAAAGAGTTGGATTTCTGAAAGTTACGAAATTACAGATCTTGGAGAAGCAACGAAGTGCCTAGGGCTGAAGATCAAAAGAGATCGAACAAAGGGCGAAATACACTTGAGTCAGTCAAAATATGTCAAAAAAGTGCTGAAGTGGTATCACATAATGGACTGCAAAGAAAGGGCCACACCAAAGATAGCTGGAGCCAAGCTCACAAAGCAGGATTGCCTAAAAATAAAAGAGGAAGAAAGAAGATGACAAATATATCCTACCAGAACTTAATCAGTAGTCTGATGTACCTGACAATCTATACCAAACCCGCTTTAGCTTTCTCTATTTATGCCTTGAGCCAATTCTCCTCCAATCCTGGCCTGGCACATTGGCAAATGGCAAAACGAATCCTACAGTATCTGAAGGGTACCCAGAATATGGGATTAACCTACAAAGCTAAAAACGAAGAAAAAGGTTTCGAGCTGCACCACTATAGTGATGCAAGTTGGGCAAGCAGCAAAGATGATAGCAAGTCATAATCGGAGGATGTACCATAGCATGCAGAGCTGCAGTCAGCTGGATATGCAAAAAGCAAATCTTGGTGGCTCAATCCTCTTGCGAAGCTGAATATATCGCAGCTTCAAAGGTGGCGAATGAGGTGGTGTGGCTGCAGATGATGCTAGAGGCAATAGAGATACCACAAGAAGGGCCAAGCACGATGATGATGGACTCTCAGAGTGCCATCTATCTGTCCCAAGATCCTGTCTTCCATTCCAAGACAAAACACATAGCTCTGAAGTACCATCACATTTGAGACTTGATCTCAAAAGGAGAGCTCCAGGTCCAGTATATAGAATCAGAAGACATGATTGCAGATCTGCTCACGAAGCCGCTCGACAAGCCACTCTTTTCCAAGCAAAGGAAGACAATTGGATTAAATGTGCAAAGCTGCAAGGTTCAAGAGGGAGTGTCAAAAATGGTGGTCGCAGCATGAACATGAAGCGAAGGCCAAACGAGAACAATTCGCGATAGTCAATATCCCTTGACTTGAAGCACTAACGATTCACAAATCATTCGTGAATCGTAAACATACCTCCAAGACCGCAAACCGCGAAGGAACGCAAAACGAAAGATTACAAAAGAAACGAAAAGAGCAAAAGCAAACGGGAGGTTATGAAACAAACGAAGAGGAATCTTTCGCGCTGCCAACTGGTAGCTCAATGGGCTTGGAGTCGTAGACTTCATGCCCAGGTGAAATGAGAGGCAACGACGGAGACTAACTGATTAGTTGATTAGCCTTAACTAGTCTTGTGATTCTACGTTAAGCCATCTTGTAAACTCCACATTGTGGAGGTATAAACTATCATCTCTGGAACATAAACGAAGTAAGGAAAGAAAAGTGAGTAGATAGAAATATCTGTAAGAGAGAGAGAGAGGTAGCGAGTAGAGCAGAAAAGAAAAATACTAGAGTTGTGCAGACGCCAATGAGCAGAACACAACGAAAGAGCAGAGTGTCACTCCGCCAACGAGCGAGACACTGACAATAATACAGTCGCTCTATTTTCGTGCATCTCCTTGTCTTGCGTCGTCTGTCTTAATTGCTAGAACACAATTTGTTTAGTGATGTGTACTTGTGTGTCTAGGTTCTTGTGAAGCTTCTGCGCAAAAAAAAAAATATTCAAAGACACAAAAGGGTCCAAGTGGCCATAGGCATTCCAGGACACTATGCTAACCAAGGAGAATACCGAGAATGATGAAAAAAAGACCACACGGTATAAACCACGGTATACATTAGAAAAACTTAGAGCCCAAAGAGGGCCTTTGAAAAAGATGTTTTTTTTATTTTTAGTTTTATTTGTGTTGCCATGTGGACCAATTGAAACTTTGAAACCGAGGTTCTATGTAACATAGAATTTTTCAAATATAAATGAAATTAAAACTTTTTAAATATATTGTTGTTTCATCGGGCAGCATGTGAAAATGCTATTGGTTGATGAGGCCTGCCCTTCCAGCTCATCACAGTTCGAAGAGACCCAAAAATATTGAAAATGAATATGACAAATGGTTGAGATGAGAAAAACAATCTACCATTAATGTATATGCATTGTCAAATCATGGTTAATAGGGCTAACTAGAGTTAATTTGTGGTGCCAAATAGATCAGTGTTTCAAATTTACGCCAACACATATTTTTAGATTCATGGCTTTTTTTTGTCTACGCATATTTTCAAATTCATAGTTCAGTGTTTCAGATTTTTGCATGCGCATTACGAATGGTGCCATCAAGGAAGCCGTGCTCCTCAATCGACTCTGTGCTTCTATTCAACGAGAAAGATGATAATGGATTATGGGTGCCAAGAAAATATTCAAAAAACTCTTGGGTTTTGATGCATCCATCATCAAGAGGAGCATTTCGAAAAAGCAAAAGATCAAAACTATCATTTTGATCTTATTGGAAGGCCAAAATTTTGGATTTCAGAACATCATCAGGAGAAAAATCTATTTTTGAAATTCTAGTCCAACATGTATATATGCATTTAGAGATAAATGGCAAGGATTCAACCGTCAAGATCACAAAAAAAACAACTATGAGTATTGATATTTCTGATGCTTAGATTTTTGTCATTCATAAATATCTAATAGTAAACTTGCCAATATGATCATTATCTTCTTGTAGATTTATATCCATCCAACATAAATGAATGGGAGTCCAGTGGATCTCTGGCAGGTGTGTTAGATGTTATTCACACTGATATTGAATAGTTGCAATATCAAGGTAGAACTGCAAAAGATCTAGCTGATAGTGGGATCTTTTTTTATGAATCAATGCACATTCCTGATACAAAAGGAGATTTTGGACAAATAGTCCCAATTCCATTACCTAGTTTTGAAAGTGATGAATGGATTGCACCAGATGCTGCAGTTTCATAATCATTACGTTGGCAGATATAAACTGATGTAAAAAGTTCATTAAAGGTAAGCACAAAATAAAAAACAGTCAAATTGAGTTGGTTTATTTCCTTGAATATATTTGTGGGTTTCTTTTCAAATGTCAATGTACACAAAATCCCAATGATGTTTGTATGCAAAAATTTATCAGATAGTTTATTATCTGAACTTATGGATGAAGGCTGGGACAAAAGATCAGATGGAAAAATAGAATGCAGAATTAAAATGTCTTCCATGTGCTTCCATTATCAAATTGAAAAACAAATGTTGAGCTTATGCTTCCATTATCAAAGGTGAAAAAAAAATAAAGGTAAATGGGTGCCACTCGATCAAGACTTGGAAGCCAGTGGACATTCAAAACAAAAAAATATTAAAATTATATACAATGATGCTGTTTTGACATGTGTTGAGGTGGAAGAAGATTGGAGTCTAAATTATATAAGGCGAGAACTATTGCTCCTACAAGATGATGTACTTTCTGACTTAGGATTCATTTTCAATGGTAAACTCGTAAGTAACAATAAACACTCGATTCTTTATGAATAGTTTCAATCAAAACTTTCTACTACAATCTCTGTACTAATTGTAACTCACTTTGTATTAGTTTTATGCAGGTACGTAGAAGACATGAGCTCAAGATCAAATATAAAAATATTGGCGAAACAATCCAATTTATGGAAGAATACTGAGATTCACTACTAGAAAATACATGCCAATCATCATGTCTTTTTATCAATATAGAAAATTGCATTCCAATATTACACTATGGACACAACCTGATTGTAAGAATCTATATTGATATCAATAAAAAGACCATAAATGGGTTGTTTACGTGTAACAAAATTGGCTTCTTTTGCCTTCATCACTCCCATAAAAAATAGACTAACAACAAAAACTACACCATGAGAATTGGAACTAATACTATGCTACAAAAAGCATCTTACGGCTTCTACTATTACATATGTAATCTTTGATGTTTTATCTTTTAGCTCAGCACAAAATTTGGGACCTAATCTAAAGCTTCTATGTGAATCTGGAAGAAAGAAATCAAAATAATTATCGAGAAGATCAATTTTATTAGCTAAGTAAGCCTCATATTGGTTATAATGGTCAGAATCAAAAGAGAAGTAGATACAATATTTATAGATTTCTCGGTTATTTTGTTGAGCTCCTCTTGGATAATAATCACTTTTGGTGAAGAAACCTTCTGAGGAGCTGGATGAATAACATGAGGAGGAGAGGGTGATTCTCGGTCTGAATCAGATTCTCTAGCATCTAATTCAGAGCTCAGGATGATGTGGGGTCTTTTGGCATGGATAACTCTAGGAGGAAGGGAAGCAACTGGCCTTCGAGATCCAACTTTCTTGGGGACAGACTGCTTCTTTTTCCTCCTAGAGGTAGTCGCAAGTTTGTTCTATCCAGAGGTAGGTCTCTGGAGGTGCTGGCATTATCCACATGCAGACTAGAATAACATCCCGAAGTCTTCTGAGAATGATGAAATCTTTTGACACGATGGTAACACGCTTACCATGCACGGCCAAAAGACATGTATCCTCAAAAACTTGGGACAAAAAGTCTTCTACAACACCCTGTAAGGCCTACATGGCTGTCATGGCAAAACGAACATTTAGCTCAAGTGATAGAGTAACATTCCTGACAAATCGGCCGAAAGGAGCTCTAGGGATCAACATTTCAATTGATCTCTGGAGTTTTCTAATCTCCCTCAGCCAGCCCTACTTTCTGCCACGTCTACGACCCGTACCAGAGGGAACACGGGCCTGATATGGTTGTACAGTGGTCATGGCACGGGCTGTGGATTTGGTCTCAGCCATCATTCTTAGAATCAGAAAAAAGTAAAGTAGAAAAAAAAAGTCTAAACCCAAGCGCAGGGAATGAAAACAATAAAAATTGCAATCAGAAGGCATTTGAGATCGATAGTAGAACTGAATATCGGTTTCAAGCACAAGATAGATAGAGAATATGTGTAGAGAAGAGATCCGCCCTCGAAAGTGATATTGGAATCACAACGGTATCGGTCTCGAGCGCACAGTGAGAAGGCGGAGTATTTTGCGAAGAGAGAGCGTGCTTGAGAGCGATATTGGGAGCAAAAACCGAAAATTCTGTGAAAAAAAATGAAAATTTTGAGGGTGTATATATAGGAAATTGCACGTGTGAAAAAACAGTTGATGACACATGTCGGCATCTAACTGGTCCACGTGAAATGTTCGTACTAACAATGATGACTCAATTATGAGTCATTCTGCACATGATAGATGTCAGATCAATCATTGTTTGTACGGTGGAATATTAATGACGAATCATGTGTCGACATGTGTCCTTTTATAACTCCTCCACACGTGCATTTTTTTTTTATAAATAGGTCATTTTCGGTGTGGATTTTCATGCAAATTTTTGATTTCTTATCCGAATATCGATTTCAAGCTTGCCCTTTCCACTGTTTACACTTTGTTGACTTACTTGCGCCTGGAACCAATACTGCCTGGTCCGGTATCGCATTCAAGCACATCTTACATCTCATTTATTTTTTGATTTTTGTACACACGCTTGGATCCGATACCCTGTTTACTTATATCTATTTCGAACACACATTGCCTTGAGGTTCTTGTCTGACCTGCATTTTGTGCCTGAGAGCGATATTGGAAATTTCACATCTGTATTTTTTGTTCAAAATGTCTAATTTGATTCTAGTTTGTTTTTTTTTTTTTCATGAATTTGGTATTAGTGATAATTTAGAGTATTTCAAATTCCTTTTGGCTCCTTTTCTTTTTATATTTTCTTCTATTACTGAGGGTCCTAGTGTGGAAGCATTTTTGAGATTTATCTCAAATTTAAGTCTCTGCTCAGTACTCCCTTATTCAAATCTCAGAATAAGAACATGATTCATTATCAGGACTTGGTGGCACTCAAGAAGCATAGCTATTAAGCTAAGCTTGACAGAATGTTCACCAAGTTACATAATGATTTCAAGTCTATAGATGAGTGTCCAATTCACAATAAAAAAATGTAGATTTGTTGATTTTCAGTCTGCATTTGTTTTTTTTTTCTTTTGTTAAATATTTTTGACTTCGGAAGCTGGTCTTTCCACTTCTGAAGCTGCTTCTTCCAGTGGTACAAAGTCTGAAAAGTCGAAGATTGTAGATATAGATATTTTTTTTATTGATACGAGCGTTAGTTTAGATGATTGTACAGATTTTGATCTTGCACAAAACAGGGCATTGTTTATTGGCCCTAGAACTCCCAACACCCTTTCTCCTTCTAATAAATCTCTTATCACATTGCCTATTTATAATATAGATAATAATTCTTTTTTGACATTATCGGGTATATCGGATTTTTTTGATTTTGAGCAAAGAGCTTGATGAATTATCAGATATAATTGATTTTGATGCCAATGATCTTCTCCTTGGTGTTGACGATGTACATAATGATGAGCTTTACTCAAGGAAAGATTGCTTAAAAATGGCTGTGGAAGAAATGTGCAATAAAGAAGATGATCTACCTTCTGAAGAGGAGTTTCTTAGAATTCAAAGTCAGCTTAGTTTTTCAATACCAACTGTCTATTCACCAACTATATTGACATCGAGAGGTGGACATAGTATTGTTGATGGAGAGACAACAATCAAGGAAGACAATGTTGAATGCGTAAGTTTTGTACTTTCGGAAAGTGGTATGTGCAGAAGATAGGTCTAGCTCGAAAAGGGAACAAATAAAAATAATTCGTGTGTCTAGAAAGAAAACTTTTCGTGCATGGTGGAATAAACTATCTTCATCTTTCCAATGCATGACTACGCCTATCAATTTCAAACAAGACAATAGTGATAGAATCACGTTTGATCTTATAGTAACTAACTTTGAAATCGTCAATACTATAATGATTACGTAGCCAAACAATTAAGCATAAAAAATTATCAGACAAATAATTAGTCGCGAAGAAATATTGAAACGCATATAGTCTGAGATGAAACTGAACGCAATAAGGAATAGTATTGATTCAAAACAAAACAGAAGTAAATGAGTACAATAGGTTACGGATCGAAGCCGTTTACTCTATGCTATCTTTGAGCTGCTAATATGAAAATCTGAATCAATGCGCAATGCTGATAAGTAGTAGCGCAATAGCAATCTCTAAACCAACTCTAAGAAATGAGTTAGAATGCTCAAGAGTGTTCAAGCTCACAGGCTTCAGAGAGAGAGAGCTAACTATTCAAATGCTTCTGATAATTCTGATTTTTGATTGACTTGCTTGATTGATTGATTAAATCTGTATGAAATGAACAGCTATCTATACTAAAAAATTAGGTCATCAATTGCGATTGCCAGTTGGCTGATGATGCGTTGACATCCATCCGATCCTTGTTATTGATTGCTGATAAGTGGTAAAATTGGTCGTAGACGTTCTGTCTGCATAAATGAACTAAAACAACTACAGGTGACACTGTCGGGTTTTTTGCAAAATGTCGAAAAAAGCCGAAGGTGCCTTTTAATCTCATTTAGGGTTGCCCCACACTTTGCGAGAGTCATTTCCTTAACATTTGAGGCTCTTTGGGAAAAAGCAAAAACTGCGACACTGCATATTTGAATGAGATTTCTGACAGGCAAAAAATGCGAAAAAGACGACACTTCATTTTTACACAAGATTTTTGTCAGGTGGAAAATGCGACACTGTCATTCCACTCCGTGTAATTCTGCAGACTATAAAAACACTTGTAATTCTACAGACTGTGTAAACACACGGGAAAATTCACAAAACTGGATAAACAATGGATGAAAATTTAAATCGATTAGATGATTGGTAAGAAGGAGAATATTCCAACACTCTCTCTTAATCTAAATCCTTGAATGCTTTGACCTTCAAACTTAGTTCTACACATAATCCTATGTGTGACTCCAAACTCAATGCTTTAGTAAAAACATCTGTTGTCATATCTTGCATTTTTCATTACTTTAATCTAACCTCTTTGTTGATAGCTTTGCTTCTGACGAAATGATACTTCGGTTCAATGTGCTTACTCCTAGAATGAGATCTAGGGTTGGTTGATAAAGTAATGGCACTTTGATTATCACAAAATAATATCGTCAAAGCATATTGATTCAGACCGATATCTGAGAGTAAGTTCCTCAACCAAATTGCTTCCTTTGTAGCTTGAGAGGCTGCAATATACTCTGATTCACTGGAAGATAGAGCTATCGAAGATTGCTTGCGACTGTTCCAGAAAATTGGACCATTGCTGAGGAAGAATGTAAATTCGAAAGTAGATTTATGAGTGTCTACATCTCCTGCCCAACTCGCATCTGTGTAACCACTGAGGAAATTGAGTTTGTCGTTGCCGACTACTCCATAACAAATGCAAAAGTCCATAGTAACTCGAAGATATCTCATGACTCTAATAAGAGCCTTCCAATGTGTGATATCAGGATTAGTCATAAACTGAGTCTTAAAATTGATCTTCGATGAAGATGACATCCCGGCTAGTGAATATCTTCGACTCAATGAAATCGAACAACTTGTAGGCTTGATTCGAAGTAGTGTAGCTGGTGAAAACACACTTGATACTCTGAAAGTCGAGCTTCTTCCTAAGATCACGAGGTATCTGCACAAAAGCAGTACATCCAAAAGCTCGTAAGTTTGATAAAGAAGGTTTGGTACCTGTCCAAACTTCGAATGGTGTTTTGTCTGAGAGGCCTTTAGTAGGACATTTGTTCTGAATATAGGTTGCTGTTGAAAGAGCTTCAGCCCAGAAGGACTTCAGAAGTTTCACATGTGATAACATGCACTTTGCCGATTCAACTAGGGTTCTGTTCTTTCTCAGCAAGACCAATTGATTGAGGCGAATAGGAAGTGATGTATTGTTGCTCAATGTCATTGTTAAGGCAATAGTCCTTCAATTCGTTGGAGATGTATTCTCACCCGTTATTTGACCTCAGTGCTTTGATTCATTTGCCAATTTGATTCTCAACATGCTCTTTGAATTTTTTGAATTTGATGAAAGCCTTTGATTTCTATTTAATGAAATAAACAGCCGTTCTTCTGGAGAATTCATCAATAAAGGTAATGAAGTACTTTGTATTTAGCAATGAAGGAGTTTGCATAGGTCCACATATATCTGTATGAACAACATCTAACAGATCTTTTGTTGCATGCATATGGTTTGATTTAAAAGGAATCCTAGCCTGCTTTCCAAAGATGTAGCTATGACAGACATAGAGATCGACCTTACCAGAAGGATAGTCGAGATCAAGAATCATGGATTGTCTGGTCATGTTCAAAATAGATGCATGATTCACGTATCTTAAACGATGATGCCATAGTAATGTTTTATTGACTAGAACAGAGATTTTCAAGACTTGACTAGACTCAGAATAACAGTGTGCCAATCTATATAAGTAATCTTGTCTCTTGTTGAGTGCAAGGATCTTATCACTCCTATCAATAATTTTGCATTGATCAGATTTGAATTCTACCTTATGACCTAAATCTGTAACTCTACTCATTGATAACATATTTGTAGAGAGTTTAGGAACATATAAAACCTTTGATAGTAATTTGAACTGATCATCTTTGAATCGAAATCTTACAGTACCTTCACCTTCAATAGTGTGAGTAGTATTGTCACCAAGATGAACAAATTTCTTCGTGCTGTAAGGAGTGTAGGAGTTGAAGATCTCACGTTGATTGATCATATGTTGAGTTGCTCCAGAATCCAAAAACCATGAATTATCCAGAAATGCGCTTTGATCTTTGACCATGAATGCGCCTTCGTCTACTTCGCCCTGGGATATGATGAGACTGTATTTGCTTGTTGATCAGGTTGCTTGGCTGCATTCTTCACTTGAAGAATTCGACAATCCTTAATCTCATGGTTCTTGCGCTTGCAATACCTGCAAAACATCTTCTTCTTCAACTGTGGATTCGATGATTGTTCTTGACCTTGAGTCTGTTTATGATTCGTCGTGAACATATACTCCAGTATCTTGTAAATGATTAAGTGTGGTTTTGGATTCCAGAAAACTATGATTGACGAATCATATGAATCTAAATATTTATGATTGACGGATCATGAATAGATACTTAATTATTGTCAGTGGATTCAAAAGAATGGTGATGATTCTTGAGTGTGATGATTAATTCTTGATCTATTATTTGAGTAAGAATTCAGATCAGTGTTTTTGAATCTCTCTACACTAGTATTTTAATTGAGAACCTATGAATCTCACAGACATTATCTTATTTATCTAGTGGATGCTATTTTACTATAGTTTATGGTCTGTAGATGCTTGAGTACAGTTTTTCATTTGAATTGGATCTCTAGTTATCATAGGAGACAAACAAATCTATTAAGATGAATGAATGCTATTTTCTAGCATTTGGTGCTAGAAATAGGAGCATTTAACTCAAAAAGAGTATCTGGGATACTCAAAGTTGAGTTTTTATCATTCTATGTCTTAATGATTCTCCTAGAGATTCTAGTTGAATGAATTATCATATCTTAGAATTGGAGAGTTTGTGGATAATTTTAGATTGTAATTATCATTTTTTTCTTTAACTTTAGTCTCCTAAGTTAGGAAATATTTCACTCAGTGGTTCATGTAAGTGTATTACAAGAAGGTGATGTTACTAACTTGTGTTGAGTGTAACCATGTTAAGAAAATATATCTCTTAGTGTACTTTTCAAACCAGAGTTTGTACTCCAGAATAGAGATTAACGATCGCAAATAGGTTTATCTCTAAGTACTTGTTTGATATGAAACTCAGACTAAGGATAATGATTTTTTTCGATTAATATTGAAAGTTAAAGGAACTGTTCTTGTAATTCTTTCCTGTCTTGAGGAGCTTCTAAAGATAGAAGCAGTTCAAGGAGGGAAGAATGTTATGGCCATATTCGATTAAGGACCTAGAATAGTCCTAATATGGTAGATCGGCCCTCCAGTACTCGAGATTATTGGTCACGCTGAGATTTAATTCCATGTTGAGGCCTGTTTGTGAGTAATTACCTTGAGAAAACCCAAACGATCTAATTGAGACATTTGGAGCATTGCATGTATGTGTGACAGATATAGGCAGGAGGACTGCATGAAGAGATGTGATCTATTTATAGTTGACCTGCATGGAGATTGCATGGTTTCATGCACAGGACTCTACTCTCTCTATATAATGAGGTGGCGATTCTCCCGTCGATATATTGGGTTTAGATTACCAGTTTCTCTCTTATCCTCTTGCTTCACATGGCATGGCTTGGGGGCTAGATCCAGGTTTGATCTAGGATTGGTTGGGCAGTTTGGCTCCATAGTCTCTCTTATTGTGTTCTCCTATCCTCATCGTAGGGGCAATCCTTGAGGGTCTTTACAGCCGGTCTTATCGCAGACAAGCTGAATGGATCCAATTATCATTTGTGAAAATTTAAGATAAAAACCTTGTTAATCATTAGTGAATTATGGGATGTTGTCACAGGTACAGAAGTTCAACCTGAAGACGACGACTCAAAGTGAAAATCGAAGGACGGTAAAGCTTTCATGCTTATCATCCTCAATATATCAGATACACAGATTGGACACATAGCTGAAGCTAAAACGTCTAGAGACGTTTGAGACATTTTGAACTCACTATATGACGTGAGGGATGTAACTACTAAGTTACATCTACGAAGGAAATTTTTCACATTCAAAATGTCTACTGGTGATTCTTTTTAGAGTCACATTAACCAGTTTAAGAATCTTCTACAACAGATGGCCGCTGTCAGATCAGTCATAGACGATCAAGACGCAATTATGACATTGCTTTCATGTTGCCCTCTACATATGAGAACTAGGTGATAATCATATCAACATAGTCAGATTTAACTCTTACCAGAGTTATCACTATGTTGCTGCAAGAAGACAATTGAAGAAGTCAGGACACTTTGTCTACTTCTTCCTCTTAGACTCTATTTGTCAACAAAGGCTCGAAGCAACAAAAGCAGAAAAGCTCCAAGAAGACTGCAGGAAAAGTAAGAATCATTCCAAAATCTTTCCACCAAGAAAATATTGGATTTAGGAATATTTTTCAAACCGGATTCTTTAACTGAAGTGCAAGATTCAAGGTTTATTAACCACTGGTAATTAAAGACTGAACGCATACCAAAATGACAATCATCTTCAACTACAAAAACTTTAGATTACAATCTAGAATCAAATCTAGATACCCAAAGTCCTGCTGAATATCAATTCAGATATTATTCTTGGATTTATTCTGATTTGTTATCCAATGGAGCGCTTTGGAATACAATCACTAATGAGCTGAGTCTATTCCTTAACTAAGGAATACTCTATTCCAAGAATACTGTATATCCAATGCACATAATTTTAACTGATGAACCCAAATGATTCACTAATCATGCGTCTTACAGGCAATATAAATCAAAACCATTTTCTCCCCTCAATCAACCCCTCTCTGATCCTAGTACTTAAACTAAGATTAGGTTGATCCAATGTAGAACTGTCAGACTTAAATTCTGATCAAACTTATTTCTATTTCAATCAAAATGGAATTAGTAACCTTTGACTTTTTACTATACTACTTATGGATGATGATTCAAATATCAAACTCGTTTTAGTTCCAGATTGTCCACCACAATCCCTAGAGAATTTCTCTTTTTTTTGAAAAGTTTCAATTAGGTATCTTACTCTGAATCTATCCAAAATTACTTTTAGACCAAATCTCATTTCTATACCACAGTTGGTTCTCTTCCAAAAACTATGCAACCTACGGATTTCCAAATAGAATTTTATCTCACCACTTCACCCCTCCTTTTAAAGAAATTATAAATTTCAATAAAAGTTAACTGGAAAGATGATATATGAAAATACTCAAAACCAAGAAAAGTCAGTAATAAGTGTATTCCACAAAAGGATTCACTCTATTACACACATGACTTTCCCTTCAAATATTTTCAACCCGAGTGACATAGAATTTATCTGAATTCCATGTCTATTCACACAAGTAGTAATTTATATGACATAATAGTCTTTCAGAAGAATAACTTCATGTTGGAAAGAATCATATAAACCAGTCTGATGTCTATATTCGAGAAATTTCTAAGAAGTAAAAGATTAATTACAAAAGTGAGAAATAGATTTGAGGGCCTCTAATTTTGTAAATAATGAGATACCACATTGGGATCTAGATTAAACCTCAAAATTTTTCAAGATACCCCACATTTGATCAAACGGTTTTATTTTTCCCATATCGACTAGGTACTAAAACATACCTTTGATCATCATATCTTTATAGTCCTAGCATTCCCTTTCCAAAATTACTGATGTTCCATACCATCAGCTTTTCCTTTCAGAAAACCCTTAACCGCCTTATCTGATATTCTAGAGATCCACTGATTATCTAGCTGTCTTATAATCACTATAGGATATTATCTCTTGTTCCCAAACACTGGAGAATCCAATTTATTTGGATGACTGGCATGCCCATCAGATGGATACCTCAAATCCACATCTGATTCTGAGATTTAGACAGAAGAATTAACATAATTCAATTTTACATTTTGATCCTTTCTGATTAATGATAAGCTTCGAATCCCCATGGATCCATGAGCATTAACTCTAGGGATAAGCTTCTATCAATTAACAGATCCTATGTAAATCCATGTAGCAGATTCTACTTCTAACATCACAATTGACATCCAAAACTACGGATACCTCAATGGTTACAAAGATATAGGTTATAAATTCAACTAAATGAATTCTATCTAGGAAATTAATAACTGGTATTAAGCAATTATCTACTGGGATTACTAAAATCGTAATTGCGAAATACATTTCCTGATCACACTCACTCCACTGATGTCCTTTCTTAGAATTTCTCGTTCCCTAAAAATCTATTTCAGCTAAGATACTAAGAAGACGTAATGACATTAGTAAATGTTTAAAAAATTAATTATTGTAGGAAGAAATCAGAAACAATTTCATTTCTATCCTATACCTGGACTGAATAATTGATACATCAAAATCATCTACTAGTATGAAAAATACTAGTAGTTTGATCTTTTGAATATAATTTACCATAGGATTTAACTGGAAATGAAATCAGTTATGTATTTCCTATTATTACAATTTTTCCAATAAAATTGGACTGTTCGCTCTTTTCACTTACTGGCCTAAGAATTACTTCGTTAAAATTATATGTAATTAATGAGAAAATAAGATTTGGTTTCGAGTACTTTCTACACTATATTCACCGCAAACCTCCAAATACTATCAATTTTCCACCATTAATTATTTAACAAGTATTTCAAAAGCTTTTGGTTTGTTCAATTTTAATGATCTAAATCATCAAAACCACAATAACCAATTGATCGGTGTTCTCCCGATTTGAAAAGGAGAAAATTGAAAAAAACACAATTTAACTCCATTTACTGGGAGTATCAATACTCCAGAGTTAAATGGTTTAAAATGCATAATACCAAGGAATCGAATTCCTATAACAGGTATATGCCTGAGAACCATACCATTTTTTCGTCAAGATCGGCCTTAAAAAATTCATTCCCAAAATCGATTATTACAGCTTGACCAAATATCTAATAGTACAAAAGTTTCAATTAACATGGCTGAACAAAATGTCGAAGTGATAAAGTCCAAACACAAGCATATTTTGATCCAACTGAAAGCTACCATATGTCCAAAACTCTTTCCAAGCCTTGATTAACTGGCATGTAATAGCTCCGATGTAAACTGTCAACCAATTCATAGATTGTCGACCACTCATCCATCTTCAAAGTAACTTTAAACACCCAACATATGCATACCAAAAAAACCCCTAAAGTAAGGTCTTAAAAATTACAATTAGGTAAGACCAAACCCAACTTTTAAAAAACAAGAATTAAGGTCGGCTCCTTCCAACACAAACAAGAGACAGCCGCCACATCTTCCATTCTTAAAGTGACCAGCCGCATCCACCCCATCGAGAGAGAGAATGTAATAGCTGAGGCAAAGATGGATCGCGCCACTCTTCTACCATACCTGCAGCTCGTTCATTGCCAATCTCCCTGTCCATGGAGAACAGGCATGCACTCACTGGGAAAAGAGAACATGCATTCACTGTTGGAATGGATCTTCCAGATGCACATTTACACTCTTCAAACCCCATGGGTTTCAGCTAACTCTGACCCAACCAGATCTGTTACAGAATCAATTGCTCCTCTGCAGCTAGAACTTAGCATTCAACGCTGCCAACGAGGGAATATCAGTCTCAGGCTAACAGCCCACAACGCCCAAAAGCGGTTGTCAAGGCAGACTTCAACCTTTTTTTTGCAGGTGAATCCAGGGAAAAAACCATCTGCATGCAATCTATCCAGTACACGATTGAATCTACCATGGCTTCAACAACTGAATCAACCAACAGGTTCAACCAACTGGCTGGGATCAACAGCTGTTTTTCCAAGGATCCATTGGGTTTGCAATCAATCATTAGGACAGAAGCATGGATATTGATTCCATAATCAGAATCATCACTCTGTAGTTTTAAACAGAGCACAAAACATAAAGCAAGCAGTATATTGCTTTACGTGATTCTGAAACCGGGTTACATCAATCTGGATTGCTTCTACTTTTCCTTTAATTCACAGCAAAAACCAATAGGTTTATCTCTTTCATAAAGCAGAGCCGTATTCTGTTTAACCAATAATTAGGACAACAACTGCCATCAATGTTCTTGAAACATGCAGGTTAACAAGAGGATTACTAGCAAAAGCACTAATCCTCACATGCATTTACTGGAATCATGTTCTTAATTATTAACAATCCATACAAGCTGGATAAATTGATTTGATTCAATCTATCTATGAATAAAACTAGGAACACGATTCAAAACCTTATGGGTTATGCTTGCATCCCAATTATTAACCAAACAGAATATAGCCATGAAACAAGCAACTGGATCCATAGATCCTTCTACATGATATGAAAGCTTCATCAAGAAAACCGAAAATACTAATGAATTCATACTAATTCTTAGCATATTTAACGGAATCATTTCCATAAAAGGGCTTATTATCAACAATTATGAAAAACTTGCTTCAAAACTAGAATTAGTGAATCCATAACCGCACTTCTCTTGAGAATTCAGCACTCCAAAATCCGGGATGTAAATCCAAGCGCTTCCACCTTCCAAGTTCGATGTAGAGCTTGCTTCATCCTATCCAAGACCGCATCTTAGTCAAGCTCTGATACCAATGTAAAGACCCTCAAGGATTGCCCCTAAGATGAGGATAGGAGAACACAATAAGAGAGACTATGGGGCCAAACCACCCAACCAATCCTAGATCAAACCTGGATCTAGCCCCAAGCCATGCCATGTGAAGCAAGAGGAGAAGAGAGAAACTGGTAACCTAAACCCAATATGTCGACGGGAAAATCCCCATCTCATTATATAGAGAGTAGAGTTCCGTGCATGAAACCATGCAATCTCCATGCAAGTCAACTATAAATAGTTCACATCTCTTCATGTAGTCCTCCTGCCTATATTCGTCACACAGACATGCAATGCTCCAAATGTCTCAATTAGAGTGGCTGCGTCCTCTCAAGGTAATTAGTTACAAACATGCCTCAACATGGAATTAAATCTCGGCGTTACCAATAATCTCGAATACTGGAGGGCCGATCTACCATATTAGGACTATTCCAGGTCCTTAACCGAATATGGCCATAACACCGGCTTTACTTTGAAAATCCATCTGGAACTTAGTCTGTTAATTGTATCGATGACGCTAAGATGTAGTAATCTCAACAATAAGAAATCAATTATCTGATACTGAAAGGTTGAAAAGAACTGAAGAGTATGATATCAATTTGATATCGCGAAAGATATGAAGTATTAGAGCTTTCGCTTTGATATCATATTGGAATCAGATAAAGAATAATGATTTCGCTCTGATACCATGTCGGAAAGTGGTATGTGCAGAAGATAGGTCTAGTTCGAAAAGGGAACGAATGAAAATAATTCGTGTGTCTAGAAAGAAAGCTTTTCATGCATGGCGGAATAAACTATCTTCATCTTTCCAATGCATGACTACGCCTATCAATTTCAAACAAGACAATAGTGATAGAAATCACGTTTGATCTTATAGTAGCTAACTTTGAAATCGTCAGTACTACAGTGATTACGTAGCCAAACAATTAAGCATAAAAAATTATCAGACAAATAATAGTCGCGAAGAAATACAGAAACGCATATAGTCTGAGACGAAACTAAACGCAATAAGAAATAGTATTGATTCAAAACCAAACAGAAGTAAATGAGTACAATAGGTTACAGATCAAAGCCGTGTACTCTATGCTATCTCTAAGCGGCTAATATGAAAATCCGAATTAATGCGCAATGTTGATAAGCAGTAGCACAATAGTAATCTCTAAAACAACTCTAAGAAGTGAGCTAGAATGTTCAAGAGTGTTCAAGCTCACAAGCTTGAGAGAGACAGAGCTAACTATTCAAATGCTTCTGATAATTCTGATTTTCGATTGACTTGCTTGTTTGATTGATTAAATATGTATGAAATGAACAACTATTTATACTAAGAAATTAGGTCGTCAATTGCGATCGCCAATTGGCTGGTGATGCGCTGGCATCCATCCGGTCCTTGTCATTGATTGCTGATAAGCGGTGAAATTGGCCGTAAACGTTCTCTCTGCATAAATGAACCAAAACTATAGCTCTACAGAAATGAACTAAAACAGCCACATGCGACACTATCGGATTTTTCACAAAATGTCAAAAAAAGCCGAAGGTGCCTTTAAATCTCATTTAGGGTTGCCCCACACTTTGCTAGAGTCATTTCCTTAACATTTGAGGCTCTTTGGAAAAAATCGAAAAATGCTATGCTGCATATTTGAGCAAGATTTTTTATAGGCAAAAAATGCTAAAAAGACGACACTGCATTTTTACACGAGATTTCTGTCAGTTGAAAAATGAGACATTGTCGTTCAACTCGATGTAATTCTGCAGACTGTAAAAACACTTGTAATTCTGCAGACTGTGTAAACACACGGGAAAATTCGCAGAACTGGATAAACAATGGATGAAAATTAAAATCGATTAGACGATTGGTAAGAAGGATAATAAT
The DNA here is from genome assembly GCA_029204225.1 of Diphasiastrum complanatum. Classification (NCBI taxonomy): domain Eukaryota; kingdom Viridiplantae; phylum Streptophyta; class Lycopodiopsida; order Lycopodiales; family Lycopodiaceae; genus Diphasiastrum; species Diphasiastrum complanatum. The sequence goes on from CM055101.1 coordinate 37,558,348, forward strand.
CCAACATGTATCTTATTATGGACTAGTAGATTCGTTATGTCAGATTATGAGCTGGAGCTTACTTTGGATTTTTACATTTCAGGAAACAATTTTTCTTGATGATTTTGCAATTCGTCGAGGAGGGCAGAGATCTTCTGTAGGAGAATTTTCAAGAGATCATGCACTGGGGTATTATCTGAAGTTCTTCAAGAATAATGAGATAAGTGTTGCCCATTCAAAGTTTTATCAACATGGTGAGACAATGATTATGGCAATCAAGGCAATGTCTCATTTTCTTGGAGGACCTAATTTCAATAAGGTGCATAAAATGTTTTTTGTAAAGAAAACTATTGCACTTCAAATTTTAGGATATGGGTGCGCACTACACATGGAGGTTGACTCAGCGAGCACATTTTAATAGAAAAATAGCAAACACAACATCAACTTCAACTATTATGGGAGCTCCAAAACAAGGAAAAGATTTAAATTGGCTTCATCAAGCAATACTTTTAATAACATGTCTTCCAAAGATGTGGATGAGTAGTGAATTCCATGTTCAAATCATCTCATTTTGCAATGTATGTTGCTTACGTTGATCTGAGTAAGCATGAAAACTATGAGCTGTTGGATCCATACGAAAGAAGAAAATTGTTGCATGATTCTAAGTTGCAACTTTCATTAGAGAAAGTATCGGAAGCAGAGTAGATACTGCTGAATTGTACTTTGTAATTTTTTTTATTTAATATACAAAATTTTATTGTGTGTCTATTGCTTATTGGCTTGTATAAATTTGCATGCTTTTTGAAAATTTTATAATTCGTCAATTTTATATTGTGACGAATTTGGATTCTTCTGTAAAACCATTGCAAAAGTTGCAGTATATAGCTGTTCTTTGTGCTAGTCCCACCATTTTGTGTACTTTTATAAAATGCCGCTCTTGTTTGCCAATGAGAATTTTCCATTTCTTGCGATGACCATATGCTAATACTTCCACTATTTCTTGCAAAGAATGTCGAATGATGTCATAATATGTGTTGCATGTCATAAAACATAATCTAAATTAGTACCAAAAGTATCTAATTTAATTGCACATATTTGTCTATAGTAGTGTAACATCAAAATCTTACCATATAATGTGCTATATGATCAAGACCCCATGCACTTCGAATTGCATCCACAAATTCACTGGTTGTTTTTTGTATCATTTGTACATCAGTAGTTGAAAATTTATCTTTTCTCAAGTATTTCACCATGTTATCTAATTTTTTCCAAACTTCTACCTCGTGTATACGAGTAGAACCTTCTTCTTCGAATCTTGAGTTGCTGCAATAATCTTTTTCCAAACCGAGTATTGAATCTTGGATTGTTTGCCAGAATAATTTGATAAAAATCTTCGAGCTTTGGATCCTCCAATGCTCGACTTGCATGGAATATTTTCCGTTTTACTTGATAGCTTGTCATCTTTTTTTATTTTAACGTGGCCTTTATGTAAGTCTGCTTTGGACAACACATCCTCTAATTTGGAAATAACTTCCTTTGCAGATGCCTCTGGCTCGCGAAATTCCATGCAAACAAGATGTGAAGATATATTATTTTTTCTATAATACGCACCTTCGCATGCAATGTACAAATATGAACATTCTGAAGAGAAATTGGCAGTACAGGTTTCCAATTAGGATCTTCTCGATCTCTTGATATTTCTATACTCCTTGTCATGTCTTTTGTTGTCTTCATGCAGTACAAACAAGGGTGTTTAGAGTTAGCGCCATGAGATACATTGAACATACATTTTAATGTCTTCAAATCTCCTTCTAAATGCCATTCAATGTTGAAAGTGCCAATTCCAGGAATATTAGGTGGAATTCCCTCCAGGTGGTTTTTTTTATGGTGGCAGGATATGAGGTTCTATTAAATATCCATGAGAGAATGTCATGGTCTTCTTTCATCACCTATAAGAGATTACAAAAACGTGATTAGCCTCATAATATTAACATAGAGAAGATTTCCCAAATGAAATCCATATTAAAATGATTATCCCTATTGATTGGAGACAATTTTGTACATCCATCTAGGATGAGTTCATTTGCTAATGTAATGGAAATTTTTTATTCACAGTATGAAGCTTATTCTTTATTTGCTAAGCCAATTTTGGATTTATCTGAAATGTACCAAAGGATTGTCAGTCAAAATTATGATTAACTAAGTGTCAAAAATAATTTCTTATGAGATTTGAAAGTTGAAAGCTATAGAATATAAGACATCAAACTTAAAACATAGAAATAACAACAATGCTTATCTTGGCTTTTGTTGTATTTTATCATATAACCAACAAGTCCAACATATAGACAAGCAATTTGGTTTACAAATAATAGACCACCAATGAGTTGTTAAGAAGATAACTTCCAAGAGATTGACATACACACTCTGTGATTAACATTGTGTAAAAAGAAGAAAACCTCCAAGAGATTGACATACACACTTTGTGATTAATATTGTGTAAAAAGAATGAGACTCTATTAGTTGGAATCTTGCATGTTTTGTGGTGAAAAAATCATGCTAGTCTGCTCTAATAATCCAAGACATGCAATCTACGCATCACATGCTTGTGTCATGCATAATAATGAGAGAGTATTTAGATGAAGAAACATGTAGCTTGAAGTTAGATGTTGCATGCTAACATTGTCATGCATGATTGTCATATATTCCATAGTTGAGATATATTGCATAGTTGTGATTGTATGCTCTCACACCTATCATCTAATGAAAGAAATGCAAGGTAAGGCCAAAATACCAAATAAAGTAAAAGCCATTTACTATGATTTCACTTTGTCACTTCACTAAGGCAAGCCCCTTTTGGCTTGCCACTATCCCTAGTTTTGATTGTTAAATCACTTGGAATAATATTGACTAGATTTATTCTAAATCATTATGGAATTTTTGTAAGCAATGCACAAGTACTATTATGATATAAATTTTGAATTGTGACCCAAACATGAATAGGCTTTCACATGTATGTTCTTGCAACATCTTAAGATATTTCACTTGTCTTTAACCTCATAAATAAGTTTAGTGACATATTTCTCATTTGTGAAATGTATATAATGCTCACAATTCTAAATTTTTTTTTCACTTTTGATATTTTATAAGTATGGGATGGTCTTAAATACTACTATACTCTTGCCAATTTCAGAATTTTACTATGTTTCAGAGTGTGACAAGTTGTGGCCTATATCATTTTACTCCAAACATGGTGCACTCCATGAATGTGAATTCTTTCTACAAGAATTTTTAGGCTCATCCCATCCTCATTCCCCATCACAATATAATCATGAATTTTAAAATGAATTTTGATCCTATTATAGTGAATGTTATCCTAAAATCATGAATACTTGTTCTAACATTGTAAATATTAGATAGTGAAATTATATTGGATCAAGGCATGAAAAATTTGCATATTCAATTGTAATTGTAACAAACCACTCTAATGGCTTGAGATGCAAGAACTACTCGTGTTACTAAATTGCCGATTATGCTCAGGAATCATGTATAAGATATTCTAAGAAGTAGCAACGGCTGAATAAGTTCTTAGGTTTGCAGATGAAAATTTGTCGAAAGCATTTAAGGGCAAAGTCTCAGGTTGGGAGCTCCACGACGACGGTTTCATTACAAAATGGAGAGGTGAGCACAGTAAAATAGGGAGCCCAATGGGAAATTCACAATCAAGCATTAAAAATCATTGCAAATAATCAATTTGTCTGATCAATTTCCTGATAGATGTCTTGAATTTCGAACCCTTAATTTGAGAGCTTTAAAGAACAACTTCCTTGACTTGGTCAGATAAAACTTCGCCATAACGTAGTCGGCCATATCCAAACAACATCGCAGAATTATTCGATGATATATATTCATAATCAGAATGGTCACATTGCAATTATGGTCTCCAAGACGTTTAGGCCATCAAATTGGGGAGCCACCCCAACTGCATAGCTCGGATGCTTACCGGCTTCACGTAGTGCACTGGTAGACATGGAGTTATTGCCATGGGTATGCGAAAGTTCCTGCAGCACCACGCAAGAGTTTAGAACGAATAAATAAACGTTTTATTTGGAAAGGCAAACTAAAATTCTAGAACTTAATTCACTCAAAAGAAAGTAAAAAATAGTTGAAAACCAAACAGTACAGCTTATATTGAACAAAGGGTTCTAGCACGAAACTAGGTGATGCTAAAGCAATGAGAGTGGAATTGGGTACGGTACCTCGCCAGAGCGAATGGATTCAGTATGCAACTCGTGTGAAGCTCGTGCTGCATAACCACACGAGAGTAGAGATGCTCCGAGCGTAAGAACAACAGTGGCGATACGTGCACCAGCGCCTGTCATTCTCTCAAATCCTCCAACAACGTCGAAATTATATGTATGTGTCTGCAGCTTTTCTATGCAACACAAAAGCTCCTTGATCCCAAACGGTAAAATCAAAATCGTGCTTACAATTTTGCTCAAATCACATAGCATGCAGCCCAGTTGCACAAGAAATGGAATCAGACCAAACTTGAAAGAAGAATAGGAGATGGGTCGAAAGAGATGGAGGCGTTGTCAGGAAAAACAAGGAGAGACGCGCAATTCAGCTAACGACTATTCCCTCTAGTGATCCTTTTATAAGCGATGGCGACTACAAGGCCAACTAGTGCTATGTGGCTAGCCACATGGCCCTGCCTCGGCTTGGCATGGATACAAACTACATGTGTTTTGAAAAAAAAAAATTGTAACTATATTAAGCAACAATTAGTGGTTGTTATATACAACATATATACAATTTGGCCAAGCCATTTACTTAGCTGACCTACTTGATGTCATTACACAGTGGTCGGAATTCGAGTATGCACCTTTTCGGTTACAGTCAAGAACGTTACCTATAGAACCCACTGAAATTTTATTTTCAAAGACTATTTTTGAATGTTAAAAAATATTTATAAACTTAGATACAAACATTTTGCCCATCGGTAATGCTATAGAAACCTATAGAAAATAATTATCGTGTTAGTGTCATATGGGTGTTTGAATTGGGAGCTTAGTCAAAGTCTTAGTTATTACTTGGAATGCAAAATATTTTTGGGATTATGGTTTATGTATGCTCCAAGACTAGGCCCCATCCCAAATGAGTTGTTACATCCATGTCATGTATATAGGATTCGGAATCATCCTAGACTTGGATAGCCGGTACTCCAGTGTATAAGGTTATTAGTTATGCCTCGCATTCTGGACTTGGTCGGTAAGGTAATTAATGATCTTATGAGGGACTAGACCTATAATTGGACTTTGGAGCACTTGCATGGTGTTGACTGCTATTATGCACGAATAGGAGGTCAATTGCTTGTATTTGGGTTGTATGGGATCCTAAAAAAGAATTTCTCTCCCCAAAGGAGATTATATATACTAGTGGAAACTCGCCCATCTCCCTAGATGGAATTTTCTTATTCGTGAAGCCATGATCCCCTCCTCTCTTGTATTCATCACCATGGCTTGGGGGTGAAGTGGTTTATATAAGGGAAGCTCCCTAAGATCATGCTTACAAGATAACACACAATGGAAAACACACTATGGAGAAACCACCCAACCAAGTAGAAGCAACCAATCAACTCTAGAAGCTTCACCCCCAAGCCAAGGAACAAGAGGCATGAATAAATGCCAAATATGGGTCACCCATGGGGTCGTACTCGGGCATATAATTTCAAAGGACGGTATTTCTACCGACCCATAAAAAATCAAGGTTATAGTGGAAATGCCCTTACCTGCAACAATGAAGGAAGTATATGTCTTCCTCGGTCATACAAATTATTATCGCATCTTTATAATCGACTATGCCGACAAGGCACGCCTTGTTTATTTAGTTCTGATAGATCCTTGCTGGACCGAAGAACAAATTAAGGCCTTTGAGGAGTTGAAAACAGCCCTCACCATGGCTCCCATACTCCGCTCGCAAGATTACACGAAAGAGTTCCATGTGCATACTTACGCAAGTAAGTATGCCATTGGAGGTCTTCTTGCGCAACCGGACGAGTATGGCAAAGACTTTCCAATACGTTTCTTGAGCAGAAAACTGGTGCCTGCTCAAGTAAACTATACAACCACCGAGAGAGGTGCATTGGTGATGGTCTATGTTGTGCAACAACTAAGACATTATTTATTAGGCTAGACCTTTGCGTTCTACATAGACCATCAAGCCCTTCTATATATCGTTAATAAATCCTGTAAAACGGGACGTATACTCAGGGGTTGTTGATTTTAGAGGAATTTAATTTCCACGTAGTCGTTCGGAAAGGGACCCAACATTTCATGGCGGACCACCTTTCCAGACTACCAAGTGCTGAAAAAGCAACTGCACCAGTCAACGATGATCTCTCTGATGCATGTCTTTTTCAGATTGATGCTACACCCTTATGGGCTGAGGAGATCACTCAGTTCCTTACAATAGGCAGACTCAAAGAAGGCCTGAGTACGGCGGCAAAATTTTTTTTTTGCTAAAAGTAGCGCCCTTTCAATTAATTGCGAGACAACTTTACAAAAGGGGCATTGACGATATCATTCGTCGATGTGCTTATGAATATGATATACGACCTATCTTATCTCAGGCTCATGAGGGCATTGGAGGTGGCCACTGTTTTGCTGAAGCCACAGCGAAGATTATCCTTCGAGCAGGACTGTGGTGGCCATCTTTGTTTAAGGACACGTTTGCTGTCATTAAAGCGTGTGATGTCTGTCAACGAGCCAAGAAAAACACCAAAGCAGACTTCACACCACCGACTCCCATTATAGAAGACGAAGCCTTCCATAAGTGGGAAATTGACTTTGTTGGACCAATTAGTCCAGCAACAAAACATACCCAAGCTCGTTACATCCTCATAGTCACAGATTACGCCACTAAGTGGGTGGAGACTCGAGCAACGAAGGACGCCAACGCAAAAATAGTCGCGCGTTTTCTTTACGAAAACATTATTACACGTTTTGGCTATCCCATGGAGCTAGTTAGTGATCGCGGCATGCGTTTGCTGTCATTGATAACCTCCTACGCCATTACCTTGTTGTTCACAGAAAAAGTACACCGTACTACCCTAGATGTAATGGCCAGGTTGAATCAACTAACAAGACGATATGTGAAATTTTGACCAAGATAGTTGAAACCAGTCGCTTTGATTGGGAAACAAAACTTTTCTCAGCTGTTTGGGCTTACCGCACCACCCCGAAGAAAGCCACTGTGTGGATTACCCCTTTCCACTTAGTATATGGTCAAGAGGCGGTAATGCCAATAGAATTCTTAGTCCCATCATTACGAGTCATGTTGTTTTCATCAAGAACACCGAAAAGTGCATGTCAGTACTTACTCAACTGATGCATTTAGTAGAGGATATGTTGGTCTTGATCTTTAGCTAATTGAGCTTTTCAGCTCCTACTTGACATGTACCTTTTGGTATGGAAGCTTTTTCAACAGATCTCTGTGAAAAAGTTGCAATCGAACAACAAGTCAAAACCAGGCTATTTACATTAGCCCAGTTATGCGAGACAAGACTTATATCTTACCATGCACAACTGGTTAACAAACAATGCCAAAAGGCCTAGCATGACCGTCACCCTTCATTATAGATAATGCTTATCTCCATTCGGTTTGTGTGACCATTTAGTTCAAAGTCTTGATCTAGTGGTAGCCATGTACCGTCAATTTTCTTGTATCTCTGATAGCTAAATGTGAGACTGAACATTTGTTTTTCGATATGATAGCAAAACATCATTGACGACTTTTTTTATCCAACATTCTATATCATTATTTGTTTTACTATCCCAGCCTTGATCCATGAGATCTGACAAAGTCTCATCTGCTAAATCCTTGCAAACAAGTAAAGTTGGTGTCCTTCGAACACTAGCATTCGAGAAAAAATCAACAAATATGTGCAATGAGATAAACAAACTTAGGTGAACAAATTTTGAACCCGTACTTATCGTCATGGCATTTCTAACATCAATGAGTAGCTTGCATCTGAAGGATTCAGAAACAATATTGTCAGGAGTGTTGGTGTTTGTGATGTTACGATGATGCCAACAGGAATGAAATACGATTAATGAAAGCACATTGATGACTGTGATTAACAAGATTGTGGATTACTTAGATAATGGAGGTTGCAAACTGTTCTTTTGTGTTGAAAAGAATTATAGTGTAGGAGTCTTAGACTGCCATGAAAGAGAGATTGCATAAATGATTAGGCGTCTCAGACAACCATGCAATCCTCTAATACTGAAAATCTGATATGAAGAGAATGTAGAAATAATTCAAGCGTCAAAGAAAGCCATACATTTCTCTCTATGTTGATGTTTGCGTAAGAGGAGTGAGAGTTAATTTCATTCAACAAGAATGCAAAAAGGATGTAGAACAATAGCAAATCTTTTTTATAAAGTTGTAGTAGCAACGATCAGACCACAATACAATTGCGCTGGTAAGCGTGTGATCCTACTTACAGATTCAAAACAATTGTTAAAGTTTCGAATCTCTCTCTCTCTCTCTTTCTCTCTCTCTCATCACTAACTCTGAGGAGTCAGCTACTGAAAGACCTGTTCTGGTCGTTTTAATTGTCGTACTATACCAACAAGGTTAATATAGATTTTTAGTAAATAATGTCAATCCTCAGAGGAAGATAACATTTGAAAGTTATGTATTTGGTACAATTATGATTTATTTTGAGTGAAGTGGATTCAAGAGTTATTCTGATTGTGAACAAACATTAGAAAATAACCAGTATTACTTGTGTTGGAGGTGTGTAGTGTTAATAATTCCAGAAGAACAGTCTTGCCTCTATCAAATCGAATGAAATGCGTTCTACAGGAGAGATATTATCAGAGTAGTACAGCAGTACTACACTCCGACTGATTAAGGTTTCAACAGAGAGTCGAGAAATGTTTGATGTATTCATGTTTTTGTAGACAATTCGGTATCGTATTCGTGAACTGCTCGGTTCTAGACATAAGTCCTCAACAACTTAAGTCTAAGGTTATGGTTAAAGAGCACAAATAGTTTTAGAGTACATTAGAAACTTATGTCAGTTACAAGCAAGAACACAGATCAAAGACTCATTTCCTCAGTCAGGGACTGACATCTCAGATGTATACATACAGTTCTATCAATGATTGTGCTAGACTATACCAAATGTAGACGTTATTCGAGTGCCAAAAAGAAAGTGTTCGTGATAGACGAATAAGATGATTTTAAGACAGTTCTTTAGAGCATATTTACGGACATACAACAAACGACTGTAATGCACTAGAGAGTTTGTCTGACCAGAGAGTAATTCATGTAATGCAGTAGAGATTGCTAGTAGACTCAGGATCACTCACACTCAACAGTGTGGAGAACAGAGATAAGAGAGAATAATCCTCAACACTATATTCACTGCTTCAACCTCTCACAAATACATAAACTCTTCCTCTCTCGATGATCAAGACTGAAGCGTGTGATCAATATATGTTCTACGGAGCAAACAAACACACCTCTAAGACTACAAGTGCATCACTCTCGTGGAAAGGTCTAGTTAACAATTAGGTTGAATGTATGTTCAATTATACCATAAGAGAAATACTTAACTAAGAGTTGAAATTACTCTAGTTTAATATGTCAATTCATATTTAGTTGTTTCACATAGATGACCTAGTAAAGGCTATCCAAGGCAGTGTTTCCCTTCTAGAGGTCTTGCCCTTAAATACAAAGCAAGTCTTTAGGAGATATATTCTCAAAAAATAATATAGGCCTCTTCATGATTTATATTTATCTCGCTCATATCTTCATTTTCGAGTATATCATGCCATATTTAGGTTGATATTCAATATCTAACAATTTTGTTGTACTATCTTCAATCGCTCATTTACGACTCTTGGCTTATAGAAATTCTTCTGCCTGCATGATCTTTGTGAATCTCCATACCGAGTAGGTAATGGACTAGGTCTAAATTAGTCATCTCAAATTTTGATGAAAGCTGAGATTTGGTTTCCTGTAGTAACTGATTTGAATTGTTGATAATTAAAGAATCATCAATGTATAATGCTATTATAACATAGCTTGGCCCTTTACGTTTGAGACACACATTAGAGTATGTGGGGCAAGAAGTGAAGTTATGCTACAACAAGAAGTGATTTATTCTATCATACCAGGCCTTGGGAGCTTGCTTAAGACCATATAATGCCTTATGCAATTTACATACCAAATGCTCTTTGCCTTGAAGGACGTAACCTTCTGGTTGATAAATGAATATGTCTTCTTGTATGTATCCATGAAGAAATGATGTCTGAACGTCCATTTGGTGAATGTTCAGATCCTCTACAGTAGCTATAGCTTGCAAGGTGCGAATAGATTGATGCTTTACCACTGGACTAAAGGTGTCAATGTAATCTATTCCATAAACTTGCTCAAGTCCTTTAACCACTAAATGAGCTTTCCATTTAGATATTGATCCATCTGGCTTAAGCTTTAGCTTGAAGATCCATTTAGAGTCAATAGGCTTTATACCTACAGGAGGATTAACAAGACTCCAGGTCTTGTTCTTCATCAAGGAATGGTACTCAACATCCATGACAACTATCTATTCGTCTGCATTGGGCATTGACAGTGCTTCTGCAATAGTGGCATGTTGATCATGACTGATGAATGCTTGAGGGACAAAACGATCAGGTTGTTGTCAGTGTTTTGCATACCTTCGAATTGCAGGTGCTTGAGTGGATGTTTCTCCTGGGTAAATGATTGAGATAGCTTCAGCTTGTGGTTGAACAGTCGTGGGTCTAGGCCCATTGATGGTAAATGGAGTTGTTGGGACAAAGTACTACGTTTGAACATTTGTAGGTCGATGCCTATCGATGGAGAATGGAGCTACTATGACATACTCCTGCATTGGCTGATTCTGCTTGAAACTATGGAATTTGTCTTCAAGAAGGACAACATCATAGATACGATATGCCTTGTGTGACATTGAATAGCCGATAAAGATATACTTACAGCTTATTGGGTCTAACTTCTTTCTCAGATCAGACGGAATTTGAGCGTAGCAAAGACATTGGAATATACGTATATGTTTCGTAGCCGTAGTAGGCTTCAAACAGGTTCTTGGAGTCAACTGCCTTAATGCTAGAATAATTTTGCAAATGGCAGGCTGTAGAAATTGCTTCAGCCCAAAAGTTATGGGGCAATTGAGCATTGACAGTCATGGATCGTGCAACTTCCAGTAATGTTCTGTTCTTTCGCTCAGCTACGCCATTCTACTATGGAGTGTAGCTGGCTGAGAATTGATGGTGCACGCCACATAATGAAAGGTAGTCCGATATTTCATTTGGTAGATACTCTCCCCCTGAATTAGACCGTAGGGCCTTGATTCTCTGACCAATTTGATTCTTAGCATATTGCTTGAATTCTTTGAAGCAATTGAACGCTTTTGACTTGTTCTTTATGAACATGACTCTGGTAAATCGGGAGTAGTCATCAATGAATGTGATAAAATATAGAGCTTGACCCAAGGAGGGTATGCTCATAGGACCACATAAGTCATTGTGAATTAGTGACAGAATGGACTTTGCTCTCTTGGCTTGTCCTCTTGAAAATTTAGTTTCAGGTTGTTTCCCTAGTAGACAATTTTCACAGACAGTCTAATTAGCTATGGTAACAACATTGATATTCATGTCCTTGACCATTTTGTTATGATGCATGTACAAGATTGAACGCACGTTTAAATGACCTGCTCTTTGATGCCAAACATGAACATCTGTACTACTCATAGAAAGTGCATAATCGTGAGTCAGAATATACAAATTTTCTTCTCTGCGTGCAGAGAGGATTTCATTGGAGTTCTCATCAAAACTAGTACATTGACTAGCAGTAAACAAAGCTCTATAGCCTTGATCAGTGATCTTGCTAATAGATAATAGATTCTTTGTTAATTTGGGTACGTAAAGTACACCATTTAGCTGTCTAGTAATGCCGTCAGAGAACTGTAGTCGAATGGAGCCTTGTCCTTCAATCTTGTGTGAACTTGAGTCGTCGAAGAAAATGTACTTTGAATCTATTGTTGTGAGAGTAGAAAATAGATTCTTACAACTGGAAGCCAACAAAACATATAAAGAATTCATGGGTGTTGTTTCATCCATCATCAGAGGGCAATTTTTGACAGAAGAAATGGGCAAAAATGACATACAAATCTTATTGGAAAGCAAAAATTATAGAGTTTAAGACTATTCCCGGAGGTCAATCGATATCAGAAGTTTTAGTACAACATGTATATATGCATTCAAAAATAAAAGTACAAGATATCAATCCTCATGGTCATAAAAAATGTAATTGTAAGTATATCAAAACGTATGCACTCTATTGCAATCATAGGTGTTTTTTGATTGATGCTCTTCAGATTACAATTTAAATTATTCATTGTTTTTTTCTTTTAGATTTATATCCATCATGCATAAGTGAATGGGAGCCAGCACAATCACTTGCAGGAATATTGGATGTGATTCACTCTGATGTTGGAAAGCTGCAATACAGAGGAAGAAGTCCAAAGGAACTTGCAGATAGTGGTATATATTTTTATGAATCTTCATATATACCACAAACGGATGGAGGTTTTGGCAAGCTCAAAGCAATTCCATTCCCTAGTTTTCAGAGTGATGAGTGGCCTACTCCTTGTTGGAATTTAATCTTACTCCTACTCTTCCCCCTTCCTCCTCTCAATTTTACTCTCTGCAAAAAAATGAACTATATGTCAACAGTTTGCATATTTGAACTGATTGTCGCTATAGTTTGCATTTTTACTCTAGTTTTTCCACAGGCAAAAAACTCGACACCCGACACTGTCCCCATTTTACCTTTGGGCCATCATGAGCAACTAAGTGTTTTGCGACACTGATGCTAAATTGGTGTTTTAGGCCATTTAGGCACTTCCAGAAATGCGACACTATTTTGCAAAAAATGTGATTGCATTTTTCCTCGCATTTTCTGACAGCGAAAATTGGGAAAAAGCGACACTGCATTTTTACATGCAGTTTCTGACATGCGACACTTTGCAAAAAAGCCACACCGCAATTTTACAGGGGTTTCTACATAGGCAAAAAACCTGACACTGCAGTTTTACACGGGATTTTACACAGCCAACAAATTCGACACTCTGCAAAAATACACAAGATTTCTCACAGGCTGTCTACGTCTTCACGCTCAATAACAACTATTTTAAAAATGTAAAGCTAAAATAATACAAGATCTTCCAGTTGCTATAAATGTAAATGAGCAATTGAAGATAGTACAACATTTGAAGACATCTGTAAAAATCTGAACAGAGAGATCAAATCAGAGGATGATCTAAAAAAGATTAAAATGACCAGAATGGGTCTTTTAGTAGCTGACTCCTCAAAGTTAGTAATTATATATATATATATATATATATATATATATATATCTATATATATATATATAAACTTTAGCAATTGTTTTGAATCTGTAAGTAGGATTACACGCTTACCAACGCAATTGTATCGTGGTTTGATCGTTGTTACTACAACTTTATTAAACAGATTCGCTATTGTTCTACATCCTTTTTGCATTCTTGTTGAATGAAATTAACTCTCACTCCTCTTACGTCAACATAAAGAGAAATGTATGGTTGTCTCTGATGCCAGAATTATTTTTACATTCTCTTCATATTAGATTATCAGTATTAGAGAATTGCATGGCTGTCTAAGATGCCTAATCATTTCTATAATCTCTCTTTCATGGCAGTCTGAGATCCTACACTGATAATCTTTGTCAACACAAAAGAACAACTCGCAAGCCTTGTTTCTCTAAGTAATTCACGATCTTGTTAATCACAATCATCACTATGCTTTCATTAATTGTATTTCATTTCTGTTGGCATCACCGTAATATCACAAACACCAACAGTTTTGGTATCAGAGCATTGATTTATTGGATTACTAGAGTTTAGGATTTATAATAGAACTTAATACGTTCTTATTTCATAAGAGCTAGTTCATTTTGTTTGTGTTCAATCTCTATTCTAATGGAAGGTTCAACCTCAGATATCCGCTTGATTAATAAATTCAATGGAGATGACCTCCACATGTGGAAGTTCAAGATGAGGATGATCTCAATCGAGAAGGAGCTATGGAGATACATAAACTGTTCTATAGCCAGACCGGAAGAACCTGAACTGCTTCCAGCATGGGAAGCAAAGGATGGCAAAGCACTTGCCATTGTATCCTTGAATCTCAAAGACACTCAGATCACTCACGTATCAAATAGCACCACCTCCAAAGAAGCTTGGAATATCCTAACAAGTATCTACGAGACTTCAAATGTATCGACTCGACTCTTTCTAAGGAAAAAGATACTTACACTCATGATGAGTGAAGGCACCTCAGTCAGCGATCACCTGAACGAATTCAAATAGTTGCTGAATCAACTTGCTGCCATAGGTTCCCCTATATCAGAAGAAGACTCAACAATGTCTCTTCTCGCCAGTCTTCCATCCTCCTACGACAACCTAGTATTGCTTCTGAACAATACTCATGCGCTTTCTCTCCAGAAGCTGACAACAAGCCTATTGTAGGAAGAACTCAGGAGAAAAAGCTTATTCATAATGAATACCAAGTCAATGGCATTGTACTCTAATAAGTAGCAGTCCAAGAATAAGAAGAAGACTTCAAGGACAAGAAGATGAAGGCGGAGCAGCCAGTGTCAATGCAACAACAACAACAACAGCACAATCAACAATAATCCAAGACCAAAGTCATTTGCAGGTATTGCAAAAGATCCAATCACGACATAAAGGATTGTCGCATCCTCAAGCCCAATGAAGCGAGGAAGAAGATGCAGCAGCACCAAGAGGGACGCTCTGACACTGTCAAAAATCCACAAGAAGAGGACAAGGTGCTGATGGTACAAGATCAACCTAGTAGAGATGCCTATCAATGGTATCTTGATTCAGGTGCTTCACAACACATGACGGTGTCTTAGATGATGGAATTTTTTGGGTAACCGAAAAATCTAAGGAAGGAATAAAATGAGACACCTGAGTAGGTAAATATAATCGATTGTGTTATGTAATTTCAGTTGGTAAATAATCCCTGTAAAAATTTGCATAGCACTGGTTTATAAAATTCATTAAGTTGAATTTATATCAAATATCTATAGGACCATGAGTTGACCCTATTTGTTATTGGAAATTGTGACATGGAATGAAAAAGGACACTTGGTTCACATTTGTATGGTAAAGCACCTTATTCCTAAGAGTTGAAACTCTCAGACATGGTTTTCAAAAACGTAATTACGTAAAGTGAAATTTGAAAAATTTGGAAGTTATTTTCGGCCCCCTGGAACGTTAATAACGTTTGTGTTGACGTTCCACCGGGGAAAACCGACCAAAGAGGTTGCCCGAAGGGCTTCCTTACGGTGTTGGCAGGGCCTGGCGGTCTCCATTAAGGGACCCGGGGGGTCCGGGGGGCTTGCTTTTGGAGCCCACGAGCTGTTTCTCTCTCTCTCTCAACCCTATAAATACCTTGTTTCATTGTTTATTATAAAGATAAGCAAGCTTAGAGCTCAGTGAAAGAGTGCTTAAAACTAAAGTCACTCTTGTTTGGCCATATTTAAAAAGTGTTTAGGGTTTATAAAATATTATTTTGGATAGTCTATTCTTGTCACTTTCATGACCTGGGTAGTTGCTTTTCTTAATGATATTTAGAAATGATGTGCATTGTTGGGTCATTATCTCTATGTTTGGGATCAATTGGCTCTCAACTTCCATCAATAGAGTCTCATGTTTTTGTTCCAACCAATCTTCATATAGGGTCCAAAAATATGTATCTTGAAAAGTCTATTCTCATCAACTTCATGACTTAGGTAGTCGCTTTTCTTGATGACATCTAGAAACGATGTGTGGGTCATTACCTCTATGTTTTGGGATTAATTGGCTCTCAATTTCACATCATAGTGTCTCATTTTTTTGTTCCAACCAATCTTCATATAGGGTCCAAAAATATTTATCTCGGAAAGTCTATTCTTGTCAACTTCATGAAGTCTTGGGTAGTCACTTTTCTTGATGATATTTAGAAACGATGTGCATTGTTGGGTCATTATCTCTATGTTTTGGGATTAATTGGCTCTCAATTTCACATCAATAGTGTCTCATTTTTTTGTTCCAACCAATCTTGATTTAGGGTCCATATATATCTCAAGATCTTTAATATACATATTCTTCATTTACTTTTTCAATTCCTTCATCATGAGTGATCCAACGCCCCAGCTTGATACATCGCAGATTGCTACTGATGTCAATGTGCCATCGACATTTAGGGAAACATCGGTGCAGCCCAAGAAGAAACTTCCTAGGAACGTGTTGTGTACATACTTGTAGGTACTCCACTTCCTTATGAGCTGGAGTTCGCTACGCATTGCACTAGTATCCTCATAGTGATTGACCTGAGTGCAGGAGTAGATTTTCAATTTAACATCCACCATTTCCAAGCTGGCATAGTCCTTGACAGATTCTACAAAAAAGAAGAACTAAAAATACCTTCCTTCACTTTGTATTGTGTAAGTTCCCTAACTACTTCCGCTGCAGTGTCCTCGTTGCGATACAAAAAATTGAGCACATCATAGAAATCACTTATGACTTCCTCACCAAGATCCCCTAAAGATTGATTCCAATATTCATGGTCCAACAAAAAAGTCGTATTGTGGAAAGGTGTATGTGCCTTCGCCCATCCTGCATGAAGGTACTTGCTCAATGTTTCCCGCTTTGCCTTGTTGAAAGGTGATCTCCACTGCTTGACCATAGACTGTGGTAACTCACGTGGATCATTTCTTGTATATTCCACCAAGCCATCCACACTTTTTCGATGTTTGGTAGATTTGAGTTCAATTGACGCACACCATACATTATTGGCATCATGACATGGTAAGCGTCACATACTTAACGAGAGTTTGCAAGCTCTGTATGCAAAGCCTCGACTTTCAATTTCACTCTCATCACTTGACCCTCCTCCCAATCAGAGAATAATGTACAGACAAAAGTCTCCATGATTTCGTTTTTATTTCGGAGTAGTGATTCAAGTGTGTAAAAATATGTGCAAAATCTCGTTTCAACGGGTAGTTTCAGCATGCATACCATGTGTTGTCGAAAAATGTCAAGAACTCTTTGACGTTTCATTACAAACTTGACAATTTTTTTGACAATTGTCTATAATGGTTTTGAACCATTGGGTATCCTTGTTTTTGTATCAATCATGCAAGACAAGATTCAATCTATGTGTGTTGCACCCCAAGCTATATATGTGTGGATAACGAGAATCCAATATTCTACCAGCAGCTCGACAATTCTTAGCATTGTCCATCACCACCTAAACAATGTTAAGTGTCCCAATCTCATCTATGATGTCACTCAACAAATTTGCTATATAAGTGCCAGTTTTGATTTCACCGGAACTATCCACAACTTTTATGAACCACGAGGACAAACCATCATGATGTTTATCAACGGATGACGTTGCACATTTGACCATCCATCACTTATGATGGTACATCCTGATGATCCAATGTGGTTTAAAATCAATGTCTCAACTCCTTGTTTGACGTTTGCATAACATTTGTCGAGAAGTTGATTTCTCATTTGATGATATGAGGGAGGGCAAAATCCATATCCATATTTTGCGATTTTGTGCCATGCACTTTTTCATTTGTCATGATTAACCATGTAGAATGATGAACCAATGAAAAATATAGCTTCAGCTAAAGCGACTTGTGCATCGTCCAAAAGAGGTGCATGAAAACTCTCTTGTAAAGTTTGTTGTTTGCTTTTTCTGTTGGGAATCAAACTTGGAGATGGATGCTGAGATGATGCACCCACATCACTTTGATTACTTCTCTCATCTAATGAGAAGGTGTTTAGGGTTGGATCTTCATCAAGATTTGTCAAGTCAACCATGTTGTGACTATGACCAGTACTAGTTGATGATCGACCTCTTTTTTTGCTATTTTTTCATTAACTATAGCTCTCAATCTCTTCTTGGGCCAAACGACTAGTACATCTTATGATCGATGATGTGCTACTCCCACCCAAAGATGTCTCGGGACCATGTATTTTGAGTGAATGTATTTTAATCACAAAATAATAAAGAGAATATGAAGTGCTGATTATATAGAGAAGATGCCTGCATGGGGGATGGATGTTTCAGGAGAAGAAGAGATGGAAGATCTTGGCGGTTGTTGAGATTGTGTGGCTATAGACTATGAGATTGATAAAAATTTAGAAATCGAAGAAGACATTACATGAGCCGGCAAGAGAAAAAGAATGGGGAAACTTCTTTGAAATACATGTATACAAACTTTTTGAAGTATAGTTGAGATACAAAATTAAATTGATTTACCAAAGAGAAGTATATTAGAGATTTACCAATTTGGATATCAAATTGTGTGTGATTTACCATGATAAGTTAGATGTTTAGTTTTATTTTTAAGTGTTTAAGTTTATGAATCTATGATCATTGGTTTAGGGTTAGGGTTCATGCAAGTTTGGTTACACTTATACAAAAAATACCCATTTGCACAAATAATCAAAATAAATCCAAGGATCCAAATATAAGCAATACTTGATTTGTGAAATAAAAAGTTCAGTACAAAAAGTGAACATTGAAGTGGCCATTTTGACGCTCTATCACTACAGAGTTATGAAGGCATGCATCTCTTGGATTCTACGATAATCATCATGCATGTCTAATGTGATATATAGATTTACTACAACTATATAATCACATAACTTGCACTTGTCATCTAACATCATATGCTGGATGAGACAAGCAATGTGATACAAATGCATGCATGGTAATTGGTACTGCCCACTCCATGAATGAAAATTGTG
Organism: Diphasiastrum complanatum; assembly: GCA_029204225.1. NCBI lineage: Eukaryota > Viridiplantae > Streptophyta > Lycopodiopsida > Lycopodiales > Lycopodiaceae > Diphasiastrum > Diphasiastrum complanatum. The sequence continues at coordinate 37,577,246 of CM055101.1, forward strand.
GTGGCAAAGTGGACAACAATCTTGGATTGGGTCGTCTATTATACGCTTTAGAACATTAGGGTGCACCATCCTACGAGATATGCAGCTGCCACCACCTGGCCCTTCAAGATTTTCCAACCGACGACGCAATGTTTTCATTTCAGCCTTCAACTGTCGCATATCGTCGTCGTGTGCCTAAAAAAATATCCTGTCAGTTTGAAGCATGTTTAAGCTCATGCTTTATATTCTACCAACATTTATGATTTATATACCTACTCTTTTCTGCAGTTGAATGCACTCTCTTGACTATGGAGCTGAGACTTCAGCTCCTCTATTTGGTCATGCACCTAACATGATGCACCAACGAGAGCATTCCGTAACTCTGTTCGAGTAAAAAAAACACTCTCGCTCCAAAGGTCGGACACCACCTGCTTTAGCGAGTTTTGAACTAAAATCAATAGGACTCTCAAGAACGTAATGCATGTACAACATTTTAGCAAAGCTGAGGCTGTAATCTTGATGGTGTAAACATTGTGCCATGCATGCCAGATATATCTTTTCAACATTGTTTATGATATCTTCATTCTCACAGTTTCCAAGTTTGAAACGTCCTTTTTTGATGTCTGACCTGGGAGTTGGCCAGATTTCGAGGACCATCTCCGTAGAGATAGTGTCATTTATCTATTTGCATTGCCCACCACCGGGATTGGCCTACTCAGATGTACGAGCACCAACCGGGATTGGCCTACTTAGATGTATGAGCACCACTGGTATTGGCCTACTCAGATGTACGAGCACCAACCGTCTTATTGATATCAGTTCCTTCAACTATGGCTTTCAACCGCTCGGATGTCTTTTTTTGTCTCTCTTTATCTGCGGAGCTCCTACTTCCTTTGGAGGCCATATCACCTACAAGGATACAAATTTTAAAACCCTCATATGTTGCAACTTGCAAGTAATGCACAAATTTATGATATAACTTCTAGTTTAAAAACATCACACAACTCCACATCGATTTAATATCACATAATTCCATAACTCCTTTTAAATTTTAGCAAAACCAACCAAAAATGCTAGTACAACTCCAACAATAAGATATTGCAAGACAATGTAGCTAGTTTGTCCATATCTTGACAATTTGCACACATTCACATGAAATAGCTCAAACATGAGATAGAACAAGTAAAGTAAACTTGAAAAACACTTCCTTGCTGCTCCTTTGACCTTATTTGAGTCTTCATACACCTGCAAAAACAGATCCATAACATCTTTGCCAAATAACCTTCCTTTGATGCTCTTGACTAGATCCCAATTGCCACCTTTCCTTTTGTGTTGTTGAAGCCCTTTGAGACCAACCACTTGATCTTCCTCTTGATCATCAAAGTCATTGAACAAAATTTGTTTTCCAGATCCATTACTTGCTTTTCCAGCATGAAAACCATGAGAACTAGTATCCACTTGCATAGCATCATCTACACAAGAAGATTCTCCAAAGCATGTGAATAAAGCAAAGTGATTCGCTTCCACTTGCTTACCTTTCTCTTGATCATAAAAGATATCAAACATATGAATATCTTCAGACCTGAACCTCTGGAAATACTCCCTCTTAAACATATGATCTAGATCCAGCAAGATCTCATCAATGCTTGATCTCGGATTTCCACAAAGGTTAGTGAAAACAATGTCATTGGTTCAAAAGATAGATTCCAAACTTTCCATCTAAAATGAAGTAGAGTAGGTGAAGATGAGTATCAAACCTAATAAATCCAGTCTTCTTGAGTCCATAAAAAATCTCAATAAGCTCATCAATGAGATCTTCCTTGCCTTGAAAAAATTGCCTCTCGATTTGCTCCATGTAGTCTTCTCCAACCAACCTTTTGCCATCTCGATCATGAGTGATCAATTGAAAATCATAGAATACTTTGAGTTGATTAAGAGATGTGAGATCCATGACTTGGATCTTCCCAGGAACCAATCTTCCATTGTTCTCTCCTTCATAAGACTCCCTCTTAATGATTGCATCATAAGAAGTAGAAACCTCAAAAACATTAGAAGCCATGAAAAAAATGATTAGTACCTTCAACATAAGGATGATTGAAGTACTCACTATTTTCAAACAAGAACTTCTACTCAATGTTTTAGGTAATGACTCATATGATAATGATTCTTCCACACTATCATTTACAATTGCATTATTCAAAGTACATCCTACTTTGAACTCTTCACATACTTCTCTTCTTCCTGACTTGTGACTATCTCCCTCACCAAGTCTCTTGATAGAACTATTTCATCTACTCTTTTTATAAAGACATGTGACTTCACTTGCTGCAAAATGACTATCTTGGACTCATCACAAAATAATGTAGAAGAACCACCTCCTTCATGCATGCACCTAGCAACATCTTTTTCCATATGATCAAAGAAATCATTAGCAACAACCCTTTCCAAGGAAGAACCTCCACCACCATTGATGAAGTTAGCTCTTTCCTTACCTTTTGCATGCTTGCACTTTCCATGAAGAACCATTGAAACACCATCATTATCCTCAAGACTAGCCAAGTTAGCACAAAGATGAACATCTCCAAGAAGCATATTAGATCTTGACCTAGATCTAGCATAAGGAAGCTTGTTAGACTTTGCATAAGATCCACCAATCTTATTGATGCTAAAAGGTAACTTTGGAAAGTTGAGACCAATCTTATTTTCCATTCCATCCTTTTTGTTAGCCATAAAAAAAGCATCAAGCTTGAAAATTGACCTTGTAAGACGCGGACGAGATTTGAAAAGAATGTCCCGATCGAGATTTTAAGTGCAGACACGGTCGAGATCGAATTGAAATGCTTCGGTCGAGATCTGACTGAAATGCTTCGGTCGTGATCTGACTGAAATGCTTCGGTTGAGATCTGACTGAAATGCTTCGGTCGAGATCTGACTGAAAGCCTTCGGTTGAGAACTGATGCTGAGATGGTGATGGAGGGAGGTGCAGACGATGGGTAAACTATGCGTAGAGGAGGATGTAGAAGGATCTGAGAGTGTATGTAGGATGTGTGGAGGGTGGTTGCAGGTCATTCTGAGTTGTGAACAGATCTTGAAATGTGCTACGTTTCTTGGATGGATCTGATCAGGGCTAGTGTTGCAGCATTGATCGTGTCAGAATGTGAGTGGGCAAGCGGCAACGAGCCAAATGTTTACATATTCTAGTCAGAATCTGTTGGCTTTTCTTTCGTGTTCTTGTTCTGATTCTTTCTTCTTATTCTAGAACAATTTCGAGGTTGGTTCTATCTATTATCAGGCTTCGTGAGCATTTATTAGATGTGTTCTTGTTATTACAATGTCTAAACCAGACATAATGGACTGATTAACATTGTAGTATTGTCCTCCCTGTCAGAGGACACTCAGGTTTGTCACTCTTGCACTGAAGCACATGCATAAACGACCATATTCAATCAAGCATGAATGTCAAAACGTTCAACCATCAGATCAGCATGCAAAGTCGTTGAACAATGACTGAAATCCTAGTCTAATGCTACAAAAACAAGTTACAATCAGATCCTAAACACTACTATACTTGCATAAATCCACAAAACAAGAAACTACTCTACAGTATTTTAGACGTTCAAACCGGCCTTTTGGTTCTTGGACATCCCAAGAACATCAAGAACTGGATTGTAAGAGGATATGCAAGAATTACACCCCAAACCCAGCCTATTAAGTTTATCTGAATGCTGATTCCTACATTAATTCACAAACAAGAAATGAAAACTAATCCACTCTAGGAAATCTAGAAAACTAATCCACTCTACTATCCACAATCACACACAAAGGATGGAAGGGCATGATCATAGGAGCATCACTCAAGAAAACCGCCATGATCAAGGAGCTTAGTGAGGATCTTCTCATTTGGACATGGAGTAGATACAATGCATAAAAAAACTCCTCTTCTCAAAGAGGGAGTCTCTTAAATAAGCAAGAGAGCTCCTTAGATGGCATCCTAGTGGCATTTCCACATTACACAAATTACAACTGGAATAATGCTCTCCACTAGAGGTCACCATCAAAAGGTGGCTCACTCTACTTTCTTTAAGAGGGGTCTACTTGCATTTATTACTTTGCCAGAAATACTAGGTTCTACATGGTCATTCCATCTTCCGGGATTCACCATGAGGCTTACACAGTTCTTTCTTGTCATTCCTAACTAGCATTGTTCAGCTCTCATACTCGGCTCTCAGTCTTTGTTCATCTCATCTTCTTAGAGACCTCCTTGATCTAAGGTGAGAGGTGCTCTTGGGTAGCTCTGGTCGAGCATCTTGGAGATTCGTCAGAATCAGCCAACAGATCTAAATGTGGTGTTGTACTAGTACAATTAAGAGCTTCACCTAGACATTTAAGATTTCTAAATCATGGGCAATTAGCTTGAGTAGTTGATTTACTCTTGTGGAAGTTAATTGGTAAAACAAACAATGTGAAGAGAACTCACCAGAAATTGTTTGTTTTGTGTGTATTGCTTGTAGAGCACATAATTTGTGAGTCATTTGGAGTCATCAAAAAAAATTGTGTGCATAGAATATATGGAATTCTTGGGTTTCTCAGTTGGGAAATAACTCAAGGCATTAGTGATTTATCCCAGAGCGCTGAATTGGATACCGGATCCTAATGATTCCAAGAATGATAAACTGAATTTTTGGGATTCAACTAAGTTGGTTGGACATAAACTTCAGTGTACCTTAAGGATTACGTATGGGGTTAGATTCCCATGAATTATGATTGATGAATCATAAGAATTTAACTATTTGTGATTGACAAATCATAAACATATACTTAGGTATTATGAGTGTATGATTTCTAATCTTTGCTTTGGTTTTTTATTGAGTTCTATGGATCTCATTGGCATTTCTCATTAGGTAAATTATTTTTTGTTTATGAGGAGATTTGCTTACTTTAGTGGATTGTATTCTACTAACAGATTGTAGTCTATAAGTGCTTGTGTACGAAGTTCAGTCTAAATCTTCAAAATTATAGGAGACAGATAAATTTATTAAGATACAAATAGTTGTAGATTTCTAGCATATGGTGCTAGAAATGGGGCTATTAACTCATTAGAGTAATTGCAGTATTCTTTGAGACTTGATGGATCTCCTAGAAATTCTAGATGACTGAATTATGGTATTTTAAAATATTTGGATATTCTCTCTCTCTCTCTCTCTCTCTCTCTCTCTCTCTCTCTCTCTCTCTCTCTCTCTCTCTCTCTCTCTCTCTCTCTCTCTCTCTCTCTCTCTCTCTCTCTCTCTCTCTCTCTCTCTCTCTCTCATCTCATTCATGCTTATACATGGTTCTCTTAGGTTGTTCTACTATCCATTGGTGCACTCTACTTGTGATATCTTGTAATTTTTTGTGTAGAATGCTTATTAAATGCTATTTTCAGATCCACACATGTGAAATACAGTAGCTTATTGTTTTTGTATGGACATTAACTTCATCATATCTTATGTTTGATGTTTGATCAGGTTCTTAGTGAGTTTGCATCTCTTTCTTTAAGTAGTTGTTGATTTTCCCACATTGGCAAAAAAGGTAGAATTGATCTATTTCTAACCATTATCCAATTATGTATGTTCCTTGAATTGTTGAAAGATTTTGAAAGCCTCCGACTTTTGCTTGATGAAATAAACAGATGTTCTTTTTGAATATTCGTCGATGAAAGCAATGAAATACTTTGCATCAAGCAATGATGGAGTTTGCATTGGACCACATATATCTGAGTGGTTAACATCTAGAACATCTTTTGGTACACAGTCTATGAATCGATCTAAATTGAATCCTAGTCTGTTTTGCAACAATGCAGCTATGACAGACAAGAAGGCCGACTTTATTGGTTGGATAGTTGAGATCGAGATCAAGTTCTAAGGACTGTTTCGACATGTTCAACATAGATGTATGATTCAAATGTCCTAATCTATTATGCCAAAGTAATGCCTTATTGACTAGAACAGAGGTATTCAGTGCTTGACTTGTATCAGAATAATAATGAATCAATCGATATAAGTATCCATGCCTCTTGCTGAGTGCAAGGATCTTATTTGTCCTATCAACAATTCAACATTGATCAGACTCAAACTCTACCCTATGATCTAAATAAATAATTCTACTTATTGACAACAAATTTGTAGAGAGTCAGGGTACATGTAAAACATTTGATAGTAGTTTGAATTGATCATGATGTAATTCAAGGAGTTCTGCAAGGCCAACGAGCATCAATCTTACAATGCCTTCACCTTTGATAGTATGTGTCACCAAGATGAACAAATTGAAGTGTAAGGTGTATACGAGTGACAATGCTCACGATGACTAGTAGCTTTATAATTTAGAAACCAAGAACTATCAACTTGCACCATTTTGTCTCTAACCATAAGCACTCCTTCTTCCATGTCAAGTATGGGAGATTGAGATGATACTGCGACTGCATTTGCTTGTTGATTCGGTTTCTTGTTAGAATTTTGGCTTATCCTGAATCTCATGATTAGTGCATTTGCAATACTTACAAAACATCTTCTTCTTCAACTGTGGCTTCTGATAATTGTTTAGAGCTTTTCTTCTTCTGCCATTTTGAGCTTTTGTTGACATTTAGATCATGAGATGATGAAGTCGAAGAGGTATCTTGACTTCTTCGATTATCTTCCTGAGCATCATAGTGATAACTCTGGTGAGAGTTAAATCTGAGTATGTCATGATGACCATCACCTAGTTTTTATATGTAGAAGATAAGCTCAATAGCAATGTCATAATTGCATCTCGTCAATCCAGCAAGCCTTCACACGTGTGAAGAGTGCCTAGTCATCCGATCCACCAATGGGAGCCATATGTGCTCATTTCCCAAAGTTGACTATTCTCTTTGGCTAGAAAACAAAAAGCTAGTCTTCCACATTTATAGAAATATTCCCTATGAAATAGGATCTAATGGAATCTTCCTATCTTATCTTCTAGAAGATTATCCACACGTGTGAATGGTATCTTGACATGTGTGAGTACTAACTCATTCACATGGAACTCCAATCTATTTACAAAAAGTTTGACCAATTTGACCATTTTCAAGATTCTACTCAAAGGTCAATTTCACACTAGTGTAGATCAAGCTAAAACCAATCTATCTTAATAAAAATGACTTATGTACATTCTTTCACACGTGGAAACAGACTCCACACATGTAAGATCCTATCAAGCTCAAATAACTTGAGATCTACAAGATACAATAAGTTGGAAGTGATATTTTAACACTCCTCCTCACTTCTAACTTGGCAAGTCTAATGTACACATATCTACAACTCCAAGAGCATTTCTTAACTTGAAAAATGAATATGTAGCCAAAGGTTTGGTTAAGATATTAGCTATGCGCTCGGATGAAGGCACATGATGAAGTTGAACCTCCTTGGATTGCACCTTCTCCCTCACAAAGTGATGAGCTATCTCAATATGCTTTGTTCTAGCATGGAAGATCGGATTGGTAGCAATTTGTTGAGAAGCTTGATTGTCACAATAAATGCAAGGGACCTCCTCAACCTTTAGCACTTGAAGCTCCACCAAAAGCCTTCTTAGTAGGAGTTCTTTGGTTGTTGAAGTCAATGCCTTGTACTCGGCTTCACAAGAGGAAAGAGATATTGTGTCTTGCTTTTTGGAAAGCCAAGATATCACTCCTCCACAAAGAAAAGTTACAAATGCACTTACGGATCTTCTATCCATCTTATCTCCTACAAAATCTGAATCCGAAAATGCTCTCAAGTACAAGTTAGATCCTTGATAGAGAATGCCAAAAAATCTAGTAGAAGAGACATATCTAAGCACTCTCTTGGCACTTTTCCAATGATGCATCAAGGGACCTTGCATATATTGACTTAACTTGCTTACACTATAACTCAAATCTGGTCTAGTGATTGTCAAATAGATTAAGGAGCATATTAGCTTCCTAAAGAGTGTGATGTCCTCAAAGGATGCTTCATCACAATCAATAGTAATTTTACAAGTTTGCTCCATAGGGGTGTCAATCCCTTTACAATCTTTCATGCCAAACCTCTCAAGAATGGAAGTAGCATAGTTTGATTGACTTATAGAAGTAAAATCACTACCTCTAGTAACTTCTATTCCAAGTATGAACTTAAGAAGTCCTAGATCTACCATCTTGAATTCACTAGACAAGGAAACTTTAAAATTTCTTATGCCTTCACCATCATTTCCTATCAATATGATATCATCAACATAAAGTACAAAAATGATGATCTTTCCATCATTACATTTGATGTACAAAGAAGAGCTAATCACAAAGCCAAGAGAGTAGAAAAAATCATGCAACCTAGAGTACCAAGCTCTAGGTGCTTGCTTCAATCCATATAGGCTCTTCCTTAAGTGGCAAACCTTGTCCTCCTCACCATCCTTGATGAAGCCCTCGGGTTGCAACATGTATATTTCCTCCTCCAAGTAGCCATTCAAAAAGCATTTGTCACATCCATTTGATAGAGATTCCACTTGAATAAAGTAGCAATACAAATGATCAATCTAATGTTACAAGTTTTGCTACAGGAGCAAATGTTTCTTCATAATCTATGCCTTTAGTTTGAAGAAACCCCTTAGCAACCAATCTAGCTTTGTACTTACTTATAGATCCATCTTTATTGTACTTTAATCTATGGATTCACTTACATGCAAGTGGCTTCTTCCCATATGGAAGGTGTACAAGATTCCAAGTCAAAGCATCAAACTCTACTTGCATTGCATCTCTCCAAACTTGTGATCTACTTGCATCTTCATAACATGATGGCCCTTCAAGCATTGTGGTTAGAAAAGAGTAAGAGGTAGAAGGAGATGTGTCTTCCCTTTGCTTTCCTTTCTCAAAGTATGTGAGCCTTGAAGGCTCAGCCTTACTCCTTGTGGATCTTCTCGGCTCCTTTGGCACATGATTTTGATCTTCCAAAAGATCACTTTCAAGAGGCTCCTCCTCGAGTGTTGCAAGATCTTCATCACCTAAGAGATTAGATGAATTTGGAGACAACTTGTAACTTTGAGATTCATCAAACAAGACATCCTTGCTAACTTTTACTTTCTTTGAAATAGGATTAAATATCCTATATCCTTTGCTATTTTCACTATAGCCTACAAATATTCCTTTGAAGGAAGTTGCATCTTCTTTTCTTCTTGTTTCCAAAGGAATGTGGACATAACATATACATCCAAACACTTTAAAATCTTTTACATTGGGCTTATTGCCAAACAAAGCTTGAAATGGTGAGATCCCACCAATAGCACTACTAGGAAGCCTATTACATAAGTAATTAGCACAAGTTATTCCTCCCCCCAAAAAGTGATGGGTAGAGATGCATCAAGTCTTAAAGACTTTGCACATTCACAAAGACTCCTATTTTTCCTCTCGGCCACCCCATTTTGTTGGTGGGTGTAAGGACAAGTGAGTTCTCTCTTAATGCCATTGATCTCACAAAAGTCTCTCATCTTGTTGGAGATATACTCTCCTCCATTATCACATCTTAGAACTTTAATGCAAGAACTAAGTTGCTTTTCCACTAAAGACTTAAACTTTACAAAAGCTTCATATACAAGGCTTTTCTTAGGCAATAATTCAATCCAAGTGTATCTAGTACAATCATCAATAAAAGTCACATAAATTAAAGCTCCTCCATTACTTTTATGAGAAAAAGTATGTACATCCGAATGGATAAGATCTAAAGGTGAGGTAGATCTTGTTGAAGATTTCGTGTTTGCAAGGTCACATGCCTCACACACTTTGCCACACTTCTTGAAAGCTTTTAATAGGCCGAGAGCTAGCTCCTTTGATGCCATGGATTCCATTAATTGAAGATTAGGATGGCCCAATCTTTTGTGCCAAAGCTCCACTTGAGTCAACTCCTCCCTAACCATATTCACACTTTCAATAGCCACATTAGCATCCAGCTTGAAAAGCCTTCCTTGCTTAATGCCACTAGCTATGGACTTATTATTTTTCAAGATGGAACACACTCCATTCTTGAAATGTACATCTAGTCCATTGTCCATTAATTGACCAACACTAAGCAAGTTTTTTGTAATGGATGGAACATACAAGCATTATCAAGATCTATCCTTTTAGATGATTCTAAGCATAATGGAATAGATCCTATGCCATCTATCTTGCATTCTTGATCACTAGCTGTGTAGATTGATTTCTTAGAATCATTGCAAGAAAGTATATAAGAGAAATAATGCTTGTTGAATGACATGTGGGAACTAGCCCCACTCTCAATCCACCATGTCTCTTGGCTTGATGTTAGTGTAGGTGCTACCATCAAGGATGTGTTGAAGCCATTCTCTTCCTCCTCCCCTTGTGCAAGATTTCCTTGATCTTCATTCCCTTGTGTATTCTTCTTCTTATAGCATTCAGACGCAAAGTGTCCTTTCTTCCCACAAAAGAAACACTTCAACTTTGCTTTGTTCTTTTGCTTCCCTTTGGAGGTAGATGCTCCATCCTTTGCCTCGGCCTCCTTGACTTGGATTTTCATGAAAGGATGAGACTTCTTCTTGCCTTTAGATGTGAAGTTTGCTTTCTCATCACCATTATGTAGTGATAAGGACCCCATTCTTGTTTTGAGGTGTAGAATCCTACTCTCCTCGGCCACAAGAACATTATGCAATTTTTCAATTGATGGAAGTTGGCCTTGAATAGCAAAAGATTGAACTAGATTAGAGAACTCATCTCCTAATCCATTCAAGATTACTTGTACTAATTCATTATCTTGGATCTTTTCTCCTATAGATCCCAATTCTTTGTTCAAAGATTTTATCCTTAGGACATATGCTTGTCCATTTTCTCCACTTCCCCTCATGCTTTGCAAGATCAAGTTTCTTAGCATAAGCGCTCTTGAAGTGTTATTGGATTCATAAATGTTCTTTAGAGAATCCCAAGCCTCTTTTTATGTGGTACAAGAAGCCACCTCCTTCAAGAGGTCCTTGCTTACAGTTAGCTTCAAGCAATGTAGGGCTAATCTAACCCTCTTCTTGTACTTTAGTTGTTCTTGGGGAGCTTGAGGCTCTTCCTCAACTCCTAAGACAAGATCAAAGAGATCAAGAACCACTAGTAGTGATTCCATTCTTACTTTCCAAATGGAATAGTTTGTGGAAGTTAGTTTCTCACTAGATTCTAACATATATCCACCCATTGATGTCATTTTGAATGAAAGCCTATGAGATACACAAAGTTCTCTTGATAAGGTGTGATCTAAGATAGATTTCTAGCTTTCAAGAAGCTTCTAATCTTGGCCCAATCAATCCTAGTTCAACTTGGATGATGGTATAATAGATCAACTACAAATATCCTAGCAATTCACTCCTCAAAGAAATTGATTCTAGTTCAAATTGGTTTGATATTTCACACACACTTAAGATCTGAACAAATCAGCCTTAAATATCTGATCTAATGCTTCAAAATGAATTACTTTAATGACTCAAATCACTATTTGATCATTAGCATTCAATAGATTGAACCTAGATCTAGACAATGCACTAAAAACCTTGAATTTTGGACTAGTATGCACTTTTTTGGATCAAATTCACTTATGGAAGTTAATTTGAAGGTTGTTGTATGGTTTCACACATGTGGAAAGTACTTCAGCAGCCCAAAAAATTGATCTGGACCAAAAACAATGATGTTACTTCTCTCTTTGAACTCGCCCTCTCAATTAGAACTCAAAAACAACAAATTGTCAATGATTTCTCAAGTACTATTAATCATTTAGATCACTCTTAGACTTGGCTCTGATACCATGTCAATTTTCAGAGAAAAAGGACAAATATTGATTGTACTATCAATCATTAAGAGTTATTGATTGCTTAATTCAAAGATCTATCAAGTTCTAGATGTTAGATCTTGATCTAGATGCTTCACACTATGATTTAACAAGAGCAATGGAACAAATGATCAAACACATGGATGGGCTGCCTCACACGTGTGGAGGACAATACCTGTACGGCCTGTTTACAGAGAGTAAAGTACATTAACTTACAAATGCATTTCATTCATCAAAACTCAAGACAAATGTGGAAATCTCAACAAAACTAGAATTTGCCAATGTCACATCAACTTGTTATTGATTTGGTTGATCTCTTTATAGATCAAGTACATCCACGAGCTGTGTACTGTCCATCAAGCCTTCACACATGTGAAGAGTGCCTAGTCATCCAGATCCACCAATGAGAGCCATATGTGCTCATTTCCCAAAGTTGACTATTCTCTTTGGCTAGAAAACAAAAGGCTAGTCTTCCACATTCATAGGAATATTCCCTATAAAATAGGATCTAATGGAATCTTCCTATCTTAACTTCTAGAAGCTTATCCACACGTGTGAATGGTATCTTGACATGTGTGAGTAATAACTCATTCACATGGAACTCCAATCTATTTACAAAAGTTTGACCAATTTGACCATTTTCAAGATTTTACTCAAAGGTCAATTTCACACTAGTGTAGATCAAGCTAAAACCAATCTATCTTAATAAAAATGACTTATGTACAATCTTTCACACGTGGGAACAGACTCCACACGTGTGAGATCCTATCAAGCTCAAATAACTTGAGATCTACAAGATACAACAAGTTGGAAGTGATATTTTAACATTACAAATGAACTAATATTGTGTGCCATTACAATTGGAAATTAATCATCTGATAATGAAATTTGATACCATGTACTGAAGATTACGAACAAAATTGCTCTAATACCAAATAAAGCTCTGATACCATGTTGGAAGAAGGAAAGAAGAATACGATAGTAATAAAATCAAAGTTAGAAGATGAACTATCAAACTCTATGGAATAATTCTTCTTCTAATGTATGACTACGCCTATAAAAAACAAACAAAGCTATTGCGACATTCGTAACATTCGTACTTTTAGTAACTAACTTTTATATCATTAGTACTAAAGTGATTTCATAGACAAACAATTACAGAGTGTAAGTGATATATATATAATATTGTAGTATTGAAGCATTTGATAATTCAAACAAATCGATAAGAGATTAACAAATACAAATAACTTCAAAGAAGCTTGCATACATATCGACATAATACTGAACACAATAAGAAAGTTTGAGATTCAGTAAGTAGCATGTACAAATTAGATGATGCGAGTACAAAACAATAGCGGATAAGTTGTGTACTCTAAATTGTCTCTAAGTAACTGATAACTTTGTTTGATGCACTTCCACTGAAAAATAGTAAGCGATGCTAGCAATATTCAAAATAGAAACTGTCACTTGATTTTGTCATAAGTCTCTCTCTAATGATTCCATTTACTGATAACAAATTTGAAGAAAGTTTAGGTACATACAAGACATTTGATAGTAATTAGAATTGATCATGCTAGAATCTCAATTTTACAATGCCTTCACCTTCGATAGTGTGTGTATCGTCACCAAGATGAATGAATTTCTTTTTATTGTAATGAAGTGAAAGTGTCTAAGGCATCAATGTTACTACCATAGTTTCAACTCTAGCCAAGGAGGATAAACCGTGAGGACATCCATTTTGGTTTTGCAAGGTTTTTCTTTTGGTTATATAAAAAAGGGAGAAACAAATTATCTATGGTTCATGGCTATCAAATAAAGCATCATGACATGTACAATCAAAAGTATATCAACAAAATGGTTACCCATCTTTCTAGTAAAAGAACATTTAAGGAAGGAACAAGTTGACACATGATTATTGAATGCTAACTCAAAATTTTCATGTATTTGTACTTTTATCTTTGTTTAGAGATGTAAGTGTTTTGTAAAGTCTTATCTTAATTGGATACATCTTCATGGGTTTTTAATGAAATTTAGGCAAAAACTAAAAATAGCTCTTAATTGGCAATTAGAAAGGTCTTTAAGTTTTTTAATAAGTCTCCAATTTTTTGTCAAAATTTACAACATTTTAAATAATGTAATTATTATGTATTTTCTAGTGGTTATCCCATGCACTCTGTAATTATTATGTATTTTCTAGTGGTTATCCCATGCACTCTTGTTTTTGAAGATATATGTAAAAGTGGTGATTCTATGAAATCTAGAAAATAGGCAAAATTGTAGTTCCCGTCTGCATGAGATATTACCTATTGTGCACAAAACGATTAGCAATTGGTAGGGCTTTACTTGACAAGAGTAGTTGGATGAAGATGAAGTAATTGCGCATCCCATATAGAATGACTAGCATGTACAACAATGAGAATTCTTTCCACTTTGAGTACATCTAGCGTGTGGAATCAAATACTTCAAAAGCGGCCGTTTCAAAGATGAAATATGTTTCATTGATGGTAAGTTACAGGATCCATTTTTTTATGAAACAATTTTATTGATTTGTTGTTGTTGGATTTATCCTCATAATCTATCTTTAATCTACATGCATTCATCCATCCAATGTCTGTAGTTTTACTCATGTTTTTACATAGTTTGCAGAAATAAATGAGAATGGCTAATAGTTGGGTTCAACAACGACAAAGAGAATAAAAAGTATTCGAACTATCAAATGTTAACAGAACATCTTTTCACTTGTTGTGAAGCTAACAACTGATCCTAATTGTTTTCAACAAATAATTTTTGGGAAGCTCAACTGGATAAGTGGCAAAACAATTTGGCTAAGCTCCAATTGCGATTCACAACCAAACAACTATCTTCAACTGTCATTTGGATAAGCCTAAACAGCATTCATAACTAGTATATATAGTTGATCATTTTCTAGATTAAAAATAAATCAGTGAATAGAAGCTATTGATCCTAAAAATTTTAAAATAGAGCATTGCTAGAAAGACTTACTGCTTATTAGTGGAACTGCATCAGACAAAGTCAATTACATACTCAGAGATAGTTTTGAGTATGCAGTTGCATCCGCTATTGTTTTGTGCTCACAATTCGTTTGATTTGTACATGCTACTTATTGAATCGTTTATACAGTTTTATCACACTCAGTATTATATCAAAATGATTGAATGCTTCTTTGTTCTATTGTAATCTGATTACGTTCTCTTATAGTTTTGCCTGAACTATTGAATACTTTGATACAATAGCCATATTTGATAATATAATATTTGATACCATAATGTAATGTTTGTCTATGAAATCTATCTAATAGATTTTATGGCAAAGCATCATCGTGGTGGCGAGATTTACTAGTGAAGCCTACTGGATGCTTTTGTGAAAGTCTTTGAAAAAGCTTCTGTGATAGCGGATGACGTGGACTACTACCAAAAATTTGTGGATTGCAAAATTGCAAAATGGGTAGTAAGAGCCTAGACCCAGGAATTTATGGACCTCTAGAATAGAGTGCCATCATTCAATGCGAAGTTGGCTTTATGGCAATTTGTTCTAGGTTTGCCTGCCGACTATCAAAACGAATGCAGGCGAAATGTGCTTCAAAGGCTCGAGGATGTGTTTCGGATAGCGAAAGCATATGATTCCACATTGGTGGCATCTAGGAAGCAATTTCAGCAGATTCCAATCGCCTTAATAACCAAGAAGGGGAAGTAGCGCAGTCCATATCAAGCAAATAAATACTCTGATGAACTAGATCAATTGGCATCGGAATTTCAAAAACCGAAGAAAAAGAAGTTCAAAAAATCTCTGTCTTGGAAAAGGCTAAGAAAGAGAACTTTTGTTTTGTCTGTAAAAAGCCTAGACATATGATGAAGTTTTGTCCAGAAAGGAAAAAAACGACGGCATAGATGATCGAGATCCAAGGAGGTAATAGTAAAACTTTGGAAACTAACCTGTTAGACTATGAGTGTGAATGTTCTTTTAGTGCTACTTATTTTTTGCCTAATGAACTTTTCTGTTTAACTGGCACAATTAAAGATCAAGAAGTGAGTATTCTATTAGATAGTGGTTCTACTCATAATTTTACTAATTCTTGTCTTGTGCAGAAACTCAGCTTGGAGACTAAGCCAGTAATCATATATACAAAGTTTATCTAGCTTCAGGAGCATAGTTGGAGACTTGGAACATGAAAGTGCCGAATCTCTTAGTGTTGATACAAAGACATAGGAAATTAGTTGATTTTCATGTTTTAGACCTAGCTCATACTGTTAGTAGATTTAGTAAATTGCCTTGTCTGATTATTGATTTTGAGAAGCATGTTCTTACTTTCAAATAGGGTGATAAGGTAGTTACTTTATTTGACGACAATTTTGAACATCCATCAGATGGGATTTCTACAGTTAATGAAATGGAATCATTGGACTATTCACGATATGAAGTTTTTCAATGTTTGCTATTCCAGTTTTGGATGTTCATGATATGTATCTAAATGGTTGTGAATCTCAGCAATTCTTAACTTAGTAAATTTACATCGTGAACAAGCAATGAAAAATCATATCATAAATAAATTTGAAGACGTTTTTCCATTAGAATTACCTCATGGTTTACCACCATCTAGGTCAGTAGACCACATGATAGAGTTAATCTAAAAGACAATTTACGCAAGCTCATACTCCTGCTCTCAATGGTGTAGCTGAGCGCAAGAATCGTACGGTTGTGGAAAGTGCCAGATCTATGCTAGTTGAGATGAAACTACCAAAAGATTTTTGGCCAGAAGCATGCAATACGACAGTCTATCTTCAAAACAAAAGTCCTACCATTGCCATACCAAAGATAACACCTGAGGAGACATTCATGAAAAAAGAAGCCAAAGGTGAACCACTTGCAAATCTTTGGATGTAAGGCCTTTGTACACATTCCTAAGGATGAGAGACGTAAGCTTGATGCGAAAGTTATCAAGTGTATATTCCTAGGATATGATGAACGTGTGAAGGGCTATAGATGTTTTGATCCAGTGGAAAACAAAATACATGTCAGTCGTGATGTCATCTTTGATGAATCTAAGATATATGAAGACGAGGATGCTGAGAAGACAAACACATCCAGTGAGAAAGATGATATAGTGAGGATACCTCCTGGTGATTATCCATTTATTGACTTCCCTAGTGATGGACACGAGGATACACCTCAAGATACTACTACT
This sequence comes from Diphasiastrum complanatum, assembly GCA_029204225.1. Classification (NCBI taxonomy): domain Eukaryota; kingdom Viridiplantae; phylum Streptophyta; class Lycopodiopsida; order Lycopodiales; family Lycopodiaceae; genus Diphasiastrum; species Diphasiastrum complanatum. Next base: position 37,594,244 of record CM055101.1, read on the forward strand.
CAACCTCAAGAGACAGGTTGGAGAGGTAGAGACAAACCCTTTGGTGCAAGAAGGATTGAAGTTGCAGGTGACAAACGCAAGGAGAAAGATGTACCATGGGATACATTTTCACTAGGAAGCCGATCTTCTGACAGGAAGCTCCTTAAGTGGTTTGAGAGATTGTTGGAGAGCCGCGACATGAATGACTTTTCAGGATCATCTAGCCAGGGAGAGCTACGAAGATCAACAAGAGAGAAGACACAACCTGAAAGGTATGAAGCATATTATGCTCTCTTATCTAGTATTATTCAAAGCAAAGAACCTTCGACTTATGGTGAAGCAAAGGATTATGACATTTGGTTCAAGGCCATGAGAGAGGAGATGGAGTCAATTGCTAAACATAGCATGTGAAACTTAGTGGAACGACCAGTTGCCAAGAAACGCATTGGTTGTAAATGGGTATACAGGACTAAGTACCATGCAGATGGAAGCATAGCAAAGCACAAAGCAAGATTGGTGATCAAAGGGTATGCACAAAGTAAAGGTATCGACTATGACGAGACCTTTGCGCCAATATGTAAGTGGAATACTCTACGTCTACTTGTTGCTTTAGCTTTACATTTTGGTTGGCCTTTGCATCAGATGGATGTGAAATCTGCTCTTCTAGATGGTGAGTTAGCAGAAGAGGTGTTCATGGATCAACCTGAAGGCTTTGTAGCGAAAGGACAGGAGAATAAAGTATGTCGCTTGAAGAAAGCACTTTATGGTCTCAAACAAGCATCACGTGTGTGGTATAGCTGGATTGATGCTTACTTTCTTTCTAAGGGGATGGTGAGAACACATTCTGATCCAAATCTTTATGTCTTATGCTTTGATGGTATGTTTGCTTTAATTGCTCTTTACGTTGATGACTTGATTATCATGGAAAATAATCAAGAAATGATAGACATGATCAAGAAAGACCTCATGGAATAATTTGAGATTACAGATCTTAGGCTAATGCATTATTGCCTTGGAGTGGAGGTGTGGCAAAAAGGACACGAAGTGGGTTTAACACAGGTGAAGTATGTCAAAGAATTGCTGCACAAGTTCAGGTTGCAGGACTGCAAGCCAATGAACACTCCTATTGAACCAAGTAAAAAGCTTTCTAAGCTTGATGAGTCATAGCCATTTGATGCTACGTTGTATAGGCAATTAGTAGGGAGCTTGAATTACCTTACCACGACTAGACCGGATATATGCTATGTTGTTGTTATTGTAAGTCAGTTTATGGCAGCACCTACATAAACACATTGGAAGGCAGCCTAGTGCATTTTGAGTTATGTCAAAGGCACTTCAGATTATGGCTTGGTCTATAGGAAGCATGAGGGTCTACCTAAGTTCTGTGGCTATGTGGATGCGGATTGGGGAGGTGACTATGACGATCATAGATCCACCACAGGGTATGTATTCCAGCTTTGTGATAGTTGCTTTTCCTGGTCTAGTAAGAAGCAAAGTACAATTGCTCTATCCACCACAGAAGCAGAGTATAAGGCAATGTGTAGTGCAGCACAAGAAGCTATATGGTTGAGACAGATCTTGGAAGAAGTTGGCATGAAACAGAAAAATCCCACAACTATACATAGTGACAGTCAGAGTGGCATTCAGCTAGCAAAGAATCCAGTGTTCCATGTGAGAACCAGACACATTGAGATTCAATATCACTGTATACGTGAGAGGCTGCTGAGACGTGAAATTCATGTTGTTCGTTGCAGTACAGAAGAACAACTAGCTGATTTTTTCACTAAACCACTTGTTAGAGAAAAGTTTGATAAGTTTAGATCAAAGCTTTATGTACTTAAAGTTTGTTGACTTTAAAGCTATGTATATGACTGTATAAAAAGTAGACTCTACTTTAAGGGAGAGAGTTAGAATTAAAGTAGAATCATTGTGTTACTGTATTGTGGATCCTATCAGTCGATAAGAATCTGTTGGCCTTGCCACAAGACGAGTTGACGGGACACGCGTCCCGTCAACGGCAACCTGGACCATGCATGGGTTGCCTTAGTGAAGAACTATATGTGCAGTGTAATTTCATTTTGAGAAATACAATTGCTATGTGAGCTTGTTGTGGAGAGTGTTTTCTGTTTGTGTTAGCATGACCTGTGTTCCTGTTTGAAGCAAATTCTATAAGAGAAGGGACAAACCAAGGCTATTCATCCAAAGCTTCATTCAAGGTTGAAGACAAGACTGGCAAGATACATAATAATGGTAGTTTTTCCCTAGGTTTTACCCCATTGAAACAGGATCCTCAAGTCCAGTTAGAGTAGAAAAAGAGTTCATCTCAGAGGCCACAATCACCCTTCCCTTGGAATTGGAGAAAGCTGCCTTTGACAAGTTTAACAAGAGAGCTTTGATTGGGCTGAGTATAGGGCCAAGAAGAACTAAGGAAGTGGATTGTAGCCCAATGGTCCAGACTAGGGATTCTTCTTGCTAAGGTACAATACCTCCCAAAAAATTATTATTGTTTTTTGTTTGTTGATGAGGAGAGTGCCAGGAGGGCATTGGTTGAAGGCCCATGGCCTTTTAGAGCTTCCTCTATCATTTTGTTCAAATATGATCTGGAATTCAATTCAAAAGGTAAAGGCCTACTCTGGTGCTAGTGTGGTGGAGCTGATAGATGTGCCTTGCCACCTCTAGAATCACTTAGAGCACATAGTCTCACTAATTGGCAAATGTCTAGCCCTCAAGAAAGAGGATGGCTTTAATCAGAGATGGTTTTCACAAGTTTTGGTGGTCATGGACCTTGGGAATGAATTGCCTAGTGTCATCAAGGTGATGGGGAGCTCCTTCTCCAATATTAGGGTTGTCTATAAATCCCTACCGGATGCTTGTTTCTACTGCAGGCAGAGGGGGCATCTGATCAGAGACTGCCCAAACAGAGAGAAGATCCAACCTAAGAAAGATTATCCCTCAAGGGCTTGGGGAAGAGGAAGGCAGTCCGATTTGGATGAGGATGGATTTATCCTTTACAAGAGTAAAAGTGCAAATAAGGGAAGCCAAAATGCCAAAGAGTCAAATGAGGACACAGGATCCCACCATGAGCAGGCTGAGAAACATAGGAATGAGGCAGGGCCTTTGGAAGATGATGAGGGATTCACCATTCATAGGAGGAGAGGAGGCTTGAGAGGCCCCAAAGCATCATTGAACAAAGAGGGCAGCCACAATCATCCTTCTCATAGAGCAAGGAGGCATCCATTGAAGAGAAAAATGGCTATGAAGCACAGGGTATTCCAATATCAAAAGGCCCACAAGAAGCTACCAAAGTCAGCCAAGGATTGGAGCTTCCAAAGCCTGATAAAGGGGTTTTGGTAGTTTTGGACGATTTGAGGCTGGAGGCCTCCAACACCAAAAAAGATTTGCAAGAGCCTAAAAAACTGTACAACAGACCTACAAAGAACCAATCACAGACTAAGGCAGACATCCACAGCCTGATGTACAACCAGTTGGGGCGTAGGGAGAGAAATTTGAGGCCTAGACCACCCGAAACTGCCCAAAATTCTCCCCTAGGGGGAAGTGCTATTTTTAAGGGAAAAAAAGTTTGTACAGTTGTACAGCAGTGCGGAACAATCTTCCCATTACAGCAACTCAGCTCCAAATGGGGGGCTGTACAACCACTCAGAGAGAAGTTTGGGAGAAAATCAGACAATTCAGACATCAAGTGGAGAGGCAGCCGTAAGTGAAAACCTAGAGCTAGGGGGCATTCCACCCATTGTTAAGGTTGGTTCAGAGGGCACAAAGACGGAAGAGGGCCATAGATTACTTGCATTGGAGGTAAGCTCAGCTAAGAACTCGCCACTCATAGATACAAATGGGCTTTTGGGGAGTAAAAGACTCTAGGAGGAGAGATCCCCCCAAACAAGCTGAAGAAGAAGGGGAGAACCAAAGGAGCAAGTGCTAAGGCCAAACGTTCGTTGAAATGCTAATTCTCTCAACTAATACTAGAGGCTTGTCAGAGGGAGGAAAAGGCTAGAGCCTAGAAAAAATGGGTGTGGGACAATTAGTTAACCTTGGATTTTATTTCCCTCCAAGAGATGAAAGTTACGAGAAAGGACCTTAAAAAGAACTTGGAGTTAATTTCAAAATCTCACAGTTGGCATTTGACGGATCACCAAAGAGGCCAAGGAGGTTTGGCTTTGGGCATTCACAGGAGGGTGGAGAGTAGAGTGGGTCATGTCATATGTGGCTTAGGCCACTATTGGATGGAAGTAAGGCTAGAGTGCAAGGGGCGTTTTGTTAGCCTCATCTTTGTCTATGCCAAGAACACTATAGGAGAAAGGATTCCCCTTTGGAGGGAACTAGCTGAGAAAGGGGAGCAGTATCATCCTAATGGGAGACCTTAATATGGTGGAGTCCCGACATGACAAATATAAGAGAAAAGGAAGCATCATCTTTGGCAGAGAATTCGAGGAATGGATGAGGATGAAACAGTGTACTAACATACAGCATATTGAGGGACAACATGATTCCACTTGGAGTAACCACCAAGAGGGGGCTAACCTTAGGATGGCCAGGTTGGATAGAGGCTACATTTCTCATAGCCTGAGAGAGGAGTGGCCTTTTTTTTTAATACAGTGTGAAAGGAGACTTTCTTTATTCGGATCATAAGCCAGTAATGTTCATCCTAGAGAGAGCTCTTGGAAAATGCTCTTGGTTTAGGACTAATCCTAAACAACTTCAAATTGAATAAATTCAAATGGGCATCAGGGAGATCTGGAATAAGGCTGAGAAGAGAAGAGGTTCAGCCACCAAGCTTTGGCTTGGAGCCTTGAAGGAAACCCAAAGCATGTTAGCGAGGACCAGTAAAGCTCTTTCAGAGAAGAGGGCTAAGGAAAGGGCAGCCCTATTTAAGAAGGTTTAGAACTTGGAAAAGAGAATCAAGGATGGTGAGGACAGCCTAGAAAATGTGCTTTTGGAAGAGAAAAGTAAACTCAGGGAGGTGGAAAGGCAAGGGCTGGAGCATCTACATAACTTTATGAGGGCCTGGTGGGCGAGGAAAGGAGATAGACCAGTCAAGGAAATCTTCAAAGTGCTTCGAATTAAACAGCAACTGGATCACATTCCTATGCTTGTCAATGAGAAAGAGAGGACTGCCACAAACAGGGAGGAAAATGAAGAATGCATCCTGAATTACTTCAAGAGTTTGATGGGGCAAAAAGAAAAGTTGGACGAGGAGAAGAGGAGATCTCAACATGAGATCCTTTCACTCATTCCAAAGGTGGTTGAGGAGGGAGACAGGAAGATGCTGGAGGAATCTCTCACACTAGAGGAGATCCTTCAATCAATCAAGAAGCAAAAGAATGGTAGGGCACAAGGGATTGATGGACTGGGGTCTGAATTCTACCAACTCTTCCAAGATGAGGTTGCACCCTTGCTTCTGAGAGTATGGAAGGAATCGGTGAGGAAAGAGGCCCTCCCGAAGCTAATGAACCAAGGGATAATCAAGTTGTTCCACAAAAAGCGACCAACGAATCGACTAAGGAATTGGAGACCCATCTCCATGCTCACCACTGGCTACAAAATCATTGCCAAAGCCATGGTAAACATGATGAAAGGGAAGATGGCCAGCTGGGTGAAGGAGGAGCAAAAGGGCTTTGTGGCTAGGAGACATATTTAGGAGGTTATTTTCTCCACGTGGGAGGGCATGAACCATGTTGAGAGAACAGGGCAGAATTTTTTGTTCAATAAAAATTGATTTGGATAAAGCCTATGACATGATGGAATGGGGCTTCATTATAGAGGTGTTACATAGAATGGGTTTTGGCCCCAAATTTATTAGCTTCATGTAGGTCCTTTTACGAGAGTCCTCAGCCAAAGTCATTCTAAATGGGAGCCTAACAGAGGCCTTTGAGGTTGGGAGATCCATTCGACAATGTTGTCCCTTGGGCCCTTATTTTTTTGTTCTTGCCATGGAAGCGTTGGGGTATGTAATCAACTCCAAGATTGAGGTTGGGGAGATTCAGCCCATACGGATTATGGAGAGTCATTCATTATGTCACTAGGCCTTTGTGGATGATCTCAATATTATTGTTAGAAATGAAGAGAGGTCAGTTGGGGAGGTCCTTAGATGCCTTGACCTTTTTTGTTCAGCCTCGGGAGAAAAGGTAAACCATTCAAAAAAAGCTTTTTGAGCTAGCTCAGGAGAGATTCCAGCTCTACTTTAGGAGCAAGGGTGTTCCGAAATTCAGGTGGATTCTATATTCAGGTTCTTGGGGATACCCATGGGTTTTTGGAGTCTCCATGCTAGATGGCAGTAGGTGATGTAGAAACTGACCTACTTTGGACAAATGGAAAAACTTACAGGCAAATATGGCTGGCAGGGTTTTAGTCCTGAAGCACCTGGTGATCTCGAAGGTGGTCTTCTTCTTGGCTTGCTGACAACCATCAGATGCGGACCTACAAAGATTTGAGGCTATGTGTAGGAACTTTTTGTGGTCCTCAAATTTGAGAGGAGAGGGTATGTGGGAGTTGCTTGGGCCACATGTGTACTCCCTAAGTAGTGTGGAGGGTTGGGACTTCCTGATGTCCAGTTTATGGTGGCCAGGAGTATGGCCAGTTGGCTGATCAAGGCAACATCAAATCATACATATTCATGGGCTCTTCTTATGCAGGAGGCTTCCAAGCAATGGGCTCCTACCAAGGCCCCAAGATGGAGAAACTGGAGGCTTTGGGACCTCCTCTTGTCAGGGTGGCAGTTTAGAGGCAAGGGCAGTGATCTTTTCAGAGCCATGTGACAAGGCCGGAGGAAGGTGGGGGGTGGACTCGTATGGAGGGATGAGGATTTGAGATGAAATGGGAGACTGTTGGAGCTAAGTTGTTGGTTATTGAGAGGTCAATAGGAGGAAGGTGGGGGGTGGACTCGTATGGAGGGATGAGGATTTGAGACGAAATGGGAGATTGTTGGAGGAAGGTGGGGGGCGGACTCGTATGGAGGGATGAGGATTTGAGACGAAATGGGAGACTCTTGGAGTTAAGTTGTTGGTCATTGAGAGGTCAACAGGAGGTGGAGGACAGAGATATCAAAGTGGCCAGGAAATTATCCCGTAAGGGTATTTCTCATTAGGGTGACTTGTGGAATTGGGAGAAGGGTAAGTGGGAAAAAAAGAGAGAGGCCAAGAATACATTTATGCTTAAGCCTCATGAGCAGAGACTTCTATGGGAGAGATGGAGTGCCTGCAAGATGGAGGATGTCGGGAGAGTGGGTTAAAGGACATACCCGGAAGTGGAGTGGTTCACTTGGGGTGGGAGGAAGAAAGCCTCATCCAAACCCCCAGGAGTGGATAAGATCCCTGAGGAGTTGGTGGACAAACTCAATAAGAAATGGGGCATCATGCTGACTGGCACAAAGTGGGAGTATTTCTTCAGAGACATTTGGAGAGGTTTTGTGGATCCGAAGGTGTCAATACTGCTTTGGAGAATAGCCTACAAGGCTATATGGACAGGGGGGACAACTCTTGCATGGAGGCTCTCTGATGGTACATGCCACAGATGTGGCATTACCCAGGATAGTATACAACACACCCTTCTCTTTTGTGATCAAATGAACCACTGAAATCATTACTCATAGAGGTCTCTAGGTTTGTAGGCTTGTCCTCTCTGAAGGAGCTTCCTTGGCACTTGGGCCTTGATAGTATAGTAGAAGCCTTACTCTGGCTCTCTTGTCGTGCTACTCTGGTGGGCTATCTGGAAACTTAGGAATGCTCAGGTTTTTGGGGCCGTTCTAAGTCCAAATCTTGTCTTCTCTGGTCTCTGGGATATGCTTTACAATTACTTTAGGCTAGTCCAAAAGTTGTATGAAAAGAAAAAGTCCAATCAGTCTAAATATGTCAAAGTCCTCACTAAACTTAGGGGTTGGCTCCTGTGTTCTGTAGAGAGACTTCGTCACAACCTCTCCAATGGTGTATAGTATACTTCTTACATTAATCCTATTGCTAGAGCACGATCACGTTATCATGTGTAGGTTTGCACATGAACATGCAAAAGTCATAGCTCCCAAGAAGAGAAGCTCTCAAATCTCATTAGACAAAATTTAAGTGAGATGAATGTAGCCCTCAAATTTAGCTTGACCTTAGCTATATATAGTAATATTTTGCACTTCCAATATGAATTTGGAGCCCTATTAAGCTTAATTAGGCCTCCCAACCGTTACTATAATTTTTGCCAATAACAAACATAATGTGGGTGTTGATACACTTTTATTAACTATCCTATTGAACAATCTATTCTAATGTAGCACCAAAGTTATAATTTTTAGCACTTCTTCAACACATGGGCTCATTATATCCAGGACATGACACTCCCCCTATTGAAGCATTTTTTTTCGAAAAAATGAAGATTGTACCATCGTTCATTCTTTCTATCATCAATGTATTTATGTTGCATTGCAACACTCACAAGCACTACTTTCAATTCTTCTATGAGCTCAATTTGTAAGAGCGGCTCGCACCAGTGGTTGTGAACATGTGATCTGATATTTGTTAGAAGCTACCATGATCTCTCAAAGCTGCAAAATCTATCTGTGACCACAGAGTGGACTCTTTGGGAGTAATTTGATCCTATTACGGAATGTGACGACAGAGAACATTTTGCCCGGTAAGAATTTTCAAAAAAATTTAGGCGAGGCCCCCTCCAAAATTTTGAAAATCCTTACCGTACAAAATGTCCTCTGCCCCAACACATTCCATTGCGTAATGGGTGCCTTAACTTTTTTCACATGTACATTATGAAGTGTAAAAATCAATTTAACTTTAACTAACCACTCGGAAAGTGCCACATGGCATTCGTGTGGATGTGTGGCACTCTTGTGGATGTGCAGGCTAAAAAGAGCAGCACCTAAGTTTGAAAAAAAAAGTACATATATATTCAGCTTTTTATTAATATGTTTAAAAAAGGGGCTTAATCCTAAGGTAGCCATTACCTCCTAGTAAGCGACGAGGGGTCCAGGCACGCGTGAGTCTAGTAGTAATAACAGAAATTTCTGCTAAATTGGCAAAAAGCTGGAAAAGCTGATTTTTGCCTTTGCCTTTCTCCAAACTCCATCGCCGTCATCGCGTATAAAAGCTTTCGGCAGACTGCATTTTAGCTGTTCAAATTTGCGATTGCGAGAATTGTCGTTGTTTAAGCTCATTTGCTACTTGTTTTAATTTCGCTTCCAGAATTTTACTCTCTTCTAAGCCATCTGCTTGTCTTCTCTGAGTTTTGGTTTGCTTCCATTTTCTTTTGCTGGGACTTGGGACAATATCTGGATTCTGCTTTGAACAAAATTTTCAGTGCGTTTTTGGTTTTGCCGGCCGTTGGGAAGTCCGTGTGAAGTAGCTGTTGTGTTGCCTAAAGCTGTAGACACACAAATACTTCCATTTTTGGAGGATCAATTCAGAGCATGGCAGCTGCTGGTGCACGCATTGTTGCATTTGCTCTAACAATTGAAGCTTCAGTACTCTATGGTTATGCGGCCGCCCGAGCTTCACATAAGTTGCATACCGAATCCATTTGCTCTGGCGAGGTACCAACACGCAATTCCACTCATTGCTTTATTAACGTATAGCTTCGTGTTAGAGCCCTTTGTTTCCATTTACGCTGTATTGCTTGGTTTCCAATCAATTTTTTGCTTCTGAATATAAATATCAATTTTTAGAATGTATAAGATTGCTTTTTCAAATGAAATATCTGCTACTAGTTCTAAACTCTTGCGTGGTGCAGGAATCCTCGCATAACCAGCGCAATAACTCGAAATCTAGGTCCGATGCAATACAGAAAGCCGACCATCATCCAAATTCTGTAGTTGTGGTAGCTCCACCATTTGATGGCCTGAACATATTTGAGACGATAACTCTCACGCGACCATTCAGATCATGAATATATACTTCCAAACTATTTGTGGATGTTGATTGGATATAGCCCAATCATGTTATGGCAAAGTTTTGACTAGCCAAGCTGTGAAGGAAGCTGTTCTAAAATGTTCTCAACTCGGGGGTCCAAAATTGAAGACATCTTATGGGAAATCGATCAGTCTAGTTAATTTTTTACAAATTTTAATGCTCGACTGTGAGCTCATGTACGTTGAGCTCCCTAATTTCTGACACTCACCTATTAGCTGTCTCCATATTTCAGGTTTGGAAATCTAATTCCTCATAAAACTCAACCTGCCCCTTAAACGCATTCAACTAATTTTAATGTGTCAACCTGCGAGATTGTTCAGGCTTTCTAAGCGTAACTTCAGCATTCGGCAGCTCTATGGACATGAGTGTACTTCTTCAGAGGAAAAGCTTGTGCATGTCTCAAGTCACGATTTGAGCTGTAAAAAGCCATTCTGGCTTTCCAGAATATATCTCGATTTTAGAACGTTCAAACTTAACAAACTTCTGCCCTTGTACGTTCTGTATTGTATGCACTCAAGTCTTAGGCAGCTGTCATTGCAGGCTTCTACACTTATTTGATTTTTGTCATAACGGTTTTTCATTGGAGCAGTATGTTACAGTATGGAGAGCTCATGGTGTCATGTGATACTCTTGATTAAATTAGCAGCGCTTCTACATTCAAATCAAAGTTCCCCACGGCACCTGTGCCGTGGGGCCTGGGTGCCGTACCACAGCACACGTGCCATGGTACGGCACTTGTTTTTTTTTTTTGGTTTTTGACTAAAAGGATGACTAAAAAAAATTTAAAAGAAAAAAAAATGGGTGGCGTGGCACCTGTACGGCACCCACGGCACAGCTGCCGTACAACGACACCTCAAACTTTGATTCAAATTAATGGAGCTAATTGCCGTCCCTTTCCCGTCAACCGTTGTTACCAAACTATGATCTATATATTGCGAAAATAAAATTGTGATTTGTCATGTGTGCTCTTCCCTTTAGTATATTAGCATTGCATATAGAGCATAGTTGCATGTGATAAGTATTTTTGTATAATACAACATATTATACACATTCTTGGGTGAGCACAAATAGATCAAATGTATTATGGAAGGAGCCGGGCACAAGTCATTCTGCTCGATAAGGATTTCCGAGCCGAGCCTAAAAATTTTTGGAAAGCCGAACCGGGCAGAATGGCCTGTGAACGGCCTCCTTCCATTCGTAATAAATACTTTAAATTTTTTTACATGCTCATTATGAAACATAATGAGCAGTTTGACTTCTTCTGCCCACTCTGACGCTGCCATGTCCACATGGCAGGCAAATGTCTGACGCCTGACGCGCAGATGGAATGAGCAACAATCTAAAAAAAGAAAACCAATGACGTATTCTGCTTTTTTAAAAGCCCAAAAACTAGGCAAAATATGATACTTGAGTCTTGAGGTATCTAATTAGGATCCAGGGATCGGGGCTCCAACCTCCAGATTTGCTACAATAGAGTTGATGCATGTTGTCTCAACAATGATTAGCCTTGTGACTCCCATTTTCTAGAATTAGAGAATCACCACCGATGAGCCTTGTGAGTAAATGCTGAGCTAGAAGATGTCTCGTACTTTTCGTCATGAGATAAAAGTCTGAATACTAAAAATTGCAGGTCACAAGTGACAAGTGACACACCAATGACCACGGTACTAGCCTTTGTAAGGAGGGCAGGGAAGTCCAAGGCTCAAGCTATAAATTGGGGATAGTTCTTTTTGAAAAAAAATTGCATATTATGCTATATGGCAGCATATGAAACATTTGTAGTATACAATGCAGGTATGATTAAGTGGGGGAGAAGACCCTGCCCGAGGGCCTTCCGTGTTGGGAGGACCGTTGCCCAAGGGCAAGGCTCGAACTGCACGGAAGGCCTGCGGCCTTCCCCTGCGTAATGCTCAGTGTAAAGGGTGGAGATGAGTGGAGATTCCTGCAGAATGGATCACTCAGTCCAACTGTCAGAGTAATCATTCTGGCAGAACTTGATAGTATTCCAGCTGTCACAACAAGCATTCCAAATTGTGGCATTAGGAACTGTGTGCTTGAAAATTTTGTGGGAGGAGGTGTCTCCAAAATACACACAAACTCTGAGCACTGAGCGTTACGACTCACATAGATGCCCGTTCTATTTCGGAACGCGTACAGAACGGACTTTCCAAACACGTTCCAAAACGGAACGTGTCTGTTTCATTTTATTTTTTTGGCTTGGTTGAGCAATCTATTGCATAAGAAATTAGCATGCTTCTATTTTTGTGACACATATAATATTTTCTTGTTCTATATAGAGAGTTTTATCTATGTCTGAATGAGTCTATGATGCTAATGGATGGACTTTGCTTTATTCATTTCATTGATTTAGTCCACACCCAGCCATAGTCAAAGTAGAGACACGACCGTGAATGATTTTAAATGGATGTCTATTGTAAACAACACAATCTATCATTCCATTTTGTGCAGAAGGGCATGGGATTCATATTTCATATTGTTGTTTTGATTCCAAATGAGCCTAAATCTCCAAGTGTGGCATACATTGAGGTTGGCTCTTCATCTGGTGGTCCTGTGATATCCAAATCTTTGACTATTGATGAAGTGTTATGTGATGATGAGGCAACAAGATTGGTCATAGACTATGACCCAACATAGGCTCATGCTCTATCAATTTCCTCTCTCTTTGACATAGCTTTGAGTGACAAGAGAAAAACTTTGCTAGATTTGCCAATTTATTAGATGAATGATGTTCTCTACTTGTCATTGAATGATATTGGAGATTTTTTTGATCTAAGAGAGGATGAGATCTTATCAATTTTATCTTCTTATTACTTTATTTCTGAGTAGTAGATCTTGGCGGCTAACCAACGACTTTAGAGCCTTTGTCCCGAGCTGCAAGTCATGAGTCCCTGCATTACCATGAAACTCTAGAAGAGCATTGCCATCATTTTCTGCTGCAAGTTTTTCATGATCAACCGATGTCAAGTAAAAGTTATCGATAAAAACTGAGGCAACTCGACTGCCTGTGGCATTGAAGAGATACTCCAAAGCGCATCAACCAGGGTGGTCTTTCCACACCCTTGAGATGCACTTAGTCCCATCACCAGCGCACATCATTTTGAAACTGAGATCGATGTTGGGACAACTAATCCTTACACCACCAGAAAATAGGCAAATAATAGTGGTAAATCCTCTGTCTTTTTGATGTGGAGCATTTAGATAAATTGAAGCCCCAAAATTGAGAAAGCTTCAATCCTAAACCCTGCCATTCAACAAGGTCGGCAGCCACACTTTCAGGGCTTAGTCCAACTTTTCAAAAGAGATGGCCCTGGCAGATAAATTCATACAGATTCGAATTAGCCCTGGAATGAGCTGATACCAATGCCAAGCAATCTGCTTCTCCGATTCCATTCTTTTGCCACACAAGGGATTACTGAACGATGGTGAGAGGAAAATGGAGTGGGTGTGACAGGGGGTGTTGTAATCTCGAAAGTGGTGAAGGTGGATAGATGGATGTTGCTGGATGGATCAAAATTTCTTTTGTCATTACTGTCTTGCAGAAGCACTTTTGTCGGCAGAGGTTGCATGTTTGGCGTTTCTTCATGGAGTTCGAGAGCTCTTCAAGCGGTCGCGAATGTATAGAGGCATGGATGGCCTCATTTTTTTTTTTATTATCAACAAGCTGTTAATATGTCGATTTGTTTTCAGATTTAAGACATGGCTCATCATCATTGTTGAGAACCTCTAACATCCTTGAGTTTATTACTTCAAGCGCTGCGAACTTTATCAATGGTATGCTATAGATGTCATAGATTTGTCTGCTTCAAGAAGTACTGTAGTTGATAAACTATTGTCTCCAAAAATACTTTGTTGACAGAGATCTCCTCTTTTGATGTTGTTGTGCCACTGCAACTTCTTTGAGCTCTTTGCTCACATCATGTGTCGAGAAATACTAAGCTTGTGTACATCATCCGTTGAATCATCTGCGTGAGCAATTGGAAGCAAGTCATCAACAAGCCAACTCCACCCTGGTTCAATTCAAATCTTCTGGAGATGCTCACAACCCTTAGAAGCTTCATCTCCTGTAGAGCAGCACGTCAAAACAAGCCTTGATCTACAGATTGCACCGGCTTTGACTCCTCCAACACCATAAGGAGCGGGGTTCTTTACATTGCACTTGGTGTGAGATCGCCAAGTTCTTAACGGAGGGGATAATGTAGGCTGATATTCCAAGGAATATTCTAGCCATCTTGCAAAACATCTTTAAAAATACAAGTAGTATAGAATTTAAACGTAGAACTTGCCCATCAAGTTTAGGCTTTTACTTTATCCGTAATGGCTTAAGTTATTCAGTTCTAAGTTTAAATTGTCATGGGCACTGCACATAGATATGTGATTTCAAGTTATGGAAAAGTTAGTCACAAAGGCCTATTGGGGGTTTGTCCCATGGCACCAATGTGATCTAAAGTTAAGTTAGCCTATGAAGACTATTTGTCCCATAGTACCTTTTTGAAAGTGACCACCACTCCAAGTATATATAGGAGTGGAAGAGTCCATTTTAGACAAGAACCTCATTTGCAATATATGTCTATCTTTTCTCTCGGAGTGTTCTCCCTTGTGTAGTTTCATGTATTGTGTTACTTCACATTGTATTGTACATTATGTATCTGGCAATAGGTTAAGTTAATCCAGGCCCTCCATTATCTAGTAGGGTAAGCCTTAGAGGAGGAGATTTAATTTAGGGTTTTATCTTTTAGGTTAAGCCATCATTTGTCAGAAACTAAGGAGAGAAAAGAGAGAAGAGTGGATTTTACCCTCAGGAACACTCACCCTATGCTCATTGCACTCTTCCCATCCTCTTGCTCAAGCTAGTTGGAGAAGCCATAGCGTAGACTAGTTGGGAGACCACCATAGTCATGCTAGATGGAGCCATAGCCAACAGAGTATGCGAAAGATACAACATCGAAATTAGAGAAGAAGTTGAAGCCTACGAGTACCTTCGTCACAAGGACACCTCTGATCAAGGCTCTCTATAGTAGTAAGGAGAAGTCGAAGAAATAGTTTAGACCTAAGAGGGAGTCAGAGACTGAAAACATGATCGAGATCAGTATACGGAGGGAGTCGCCAAAGGCAAATGGAAGAGCAAAGGAAAGCCAAGACAACAAGATGACGAAAAAAAAATATACGTGAGATTTAAGTGAGAAGGCCACACAGTCGATACATGTTGGCTGAACCCGAAGATCAAATGTATCCATTGCCACAAGAAAGGTCATGCAGCTATGGACTACTACCAGAATCCAAGAAACAAACAGCCTCAAGGAAAACAAGAAAACCACAATAGTTCGTCTTACATGAAAGAACCCGAAAGCTCCAAAATGGGTGAAGAAAGGATGAACCATGGTAATGCGACAGCCTATACCTATGTGCAGATATGTGTGCAACCTCAACATTTGACACACATGAGGTCATCCTCGATTTAGGATCAATCTCTCACTTCATTACATCTTGATGTATCATAGCTGACTTTCACAGCACAGATCCATTCAAATACATAGTTCTTGGAGACGGATTAAGACACCAAGTGAATGGCACTGGTTCGCTATGACTCAACACAAATGACAAGGACCGAATATTGGACGATGTTCTGTTTGTATCCACATTGCAGCAAGACTTGCTCTCAGTTGCAAGAATAGCAGACACAAGAATGCACATGATGTTTTCCAATGAAACGTGCAATGTCATTGACGTCATCACTAGTACACTCGTTACACAAGAAAGATGAAAAGGCAACTCGTATCATCTAAATGTGCGCCTACCAACGAACGCCTACCAATAGATCAAGCACACCAAGCCCATGAATCTACAAACGTTATATGACACAGGAGACTATGCCACATGAACCCAATGGCTTTGTATCAGACAAGCCAACATGGAGCAATCACAACAAGAGTAAGCATTAGGAGTGCAACCAACTCGACGTCATGTGATGCGTGCATGAAGATCATACAAAACAAGTCGGAAGCACTCGACAAGTCATAGAATACATGAACTGGCCATAAAAGTCGATATGAAGCAAAGTTAAACCAATCAAAACTGATCATGGCAGAGAACACATCTCAAATCGCTTTGCTGACTTCTGCAACAATCATGGAATTCTTCATACAAGGACTGCTTCCTACACATCGCAACACAATGGTGTTGCTGAAAGAAAAAATAGGACTCTTGTGGAAGCCGCAAGGTGTATGATGGCCTATTCAAAAGCACCAAGAGTGCTATGGGCTGAAGCAGTAGCTACAGCCACCTACATCCATAACAGGATCGACAAATCTTGTGTTTCTCACATGACACCACACGAACTATGGTGGGGTAGAAAGCCCAATCTGATGCATGTTCGGATCTTTGGCTGTGTCGCTTATGCACATGTTCCAGATAAGTTTTGAAAGAAGCTCGATGAGAAATTTGAACAAGGTACCTCGTCGGGTATGACAATCATTTGTCATACTACAAGACGTACATGCCATAGACCAACCAAGTGAAGATCGTCAGAGACATCAAGTTCGATGAATCCAGAAGAATGGCCAATGATGATTTTGCTAGCTACGAAGTCTTAGGAAAGCGATACTATGACCTGCCAACCATGACAGAGGGAGCAGACCTTGAACACTCAGATGAAGATGTTCGAATCCCACATCAGTTGAGCGATGAATCAGACAAGGAAAGGACCACAAGCAAGCCTATAGCTAGATGCCAGTAAACCGCAATGGTTCTTCACCTAGCCAAAGAGACAAAGGCAAAGACATTGTAGTACCTGAAAAATCTCCCAGGAGATCAACAAGAGAATGAAGAGCACCAACCAGATTCGTGCCAAACAGCTCGACTTCGACATCTGAAGAGTTCTACAGATTCAGTGGCAAACCGCAAACCTACGAGGAAGCCATCGACAGTCCAAACAAGGACAAATGGGTGCAAGCCATGAACGAGGAGATTGAATCCATGAAGAAGAATGAGGTATGGATGCTACAACCAATACCAGATAAGCAAGAAACCGTGCAATGCAAATGGTAATACAAATTAAAGTATGGACCGAATGGAAATATGTCGAGATACAAGGCCAGACTTGTAGCAAAGGGTTTCTCTCAGAAGTACGGTATCAATTACACTGAGACCTTCTCTCCAGTATTCAAGCATGCATCCCTATGTTTACTGTTTGCATGTGCAGCTGCTTATGACCTCAGGATCCACATAGTGGATGAGAAAATTGCATTCTTACATGGCAAATTAGACGAAGAAGTCTACATGGACCAACCTCCCGGTTACATTTGCACGTCACTTGCTACCTACACCTGTTGAATGCACAAGAGCATCTACGGTTTGAAGCAATCCGTGTGACAGTGGTACAAGAAAAAGGATCATGCTCTGTGAACATTGGATTTCTAGCCACTGATGGCCGATTACTAGTGTATATGTAAAGGTCATAGATGGGGAGATCATAATCATTGCAACACATTGATTCTATGCAGAAGCGAAGAGCAATATCTCGAAATATTTTGAGATAACAGACATAGGACAAGCCAAATACTACTTAGGCTTGCAAATCGACCATGACTATGATGAAGAAAAGCTATACCTTCATCAGTCCAGGTACATCCAAAAGATCCTAGATGATTTTTGGATGATAGATTGCAAAGGGACCAGCACTCCAATGCTTCCAAGAATGATTCTGACAAACAAAGATGGTCCAAAAAATCGACGAAGAGATGGAAGCCATACAACACACGCCTTATAGGATGCTAATTGGATCGCTAATGTATCTAGCAGATAACACGTGTCCCGACATTGCTTATGCCATGTTTAGGATGAGCCAATTCAACGTGAACCTAGGTTCTATACACTGGAAGATTGCGAAGTGAATAATATAATACCTTTAGAAAACAAAAGATTTCAGACTGTGTTACTCCCTGATGCCGAATTTCAATTGCATTGCACCTACAACGATGCAAGTTGGGCGTCACTCAAGGACGACTATAAACGCGTCTCAGGAGGATAAACCATTACAACAAAGGTAGCCATTCTTTGGGTCACTCAATCATCCCATGAAGTAGAATATGTCACAGCCGCCAAGATGGCCAATGAGATCACATGGCTCAGACAGTTCCTCGACAGACTAGGTGAAACCACCAATGAGCCTCTAATTCTGCAAATGGATAATACATCTACCATACACTTGACGAAGGATCCCTTGCTCTGACCATTTAGCAAGTAAATTTCCAGGAAGACTATCTGGTTGGATGCCAGCACATCACAGCCAACTGGATGACGCATTTGGTGACCTAATTAGTTGTCCTACTATTGGATGTTGTTGCATTTGCTTAGTATAAATGGCTGCTCATATTTCTACATTTGTGTGTGTTGGTCTTACAGCATTGATGCAATCAAGAGATCAACAAGTATTGAATAGTTAGCTCTCTCTCTCAAGCCTGCAAGCTTGGACACTCCTGAGCATTTTAGCTCACTTCTTTAGAGTTGATTAAAGATTGCTATTGTGCTTACTCCTTATCAATAGTTGCACTTAATTTATATTTTTATTTAGTCACTTAGAGATAGCTTAGAGTATGCGACTTTGATCCGCAAAACTTGTTGTACTCATTTACATCTGTTTCGTTTCATACTAAATCAATACTATTTTCTTATTGCGTTCAGAATCATCTCAGAATGTTTTCATTTCTGTAGTTTTTCGTGACTAATTATATGTCTAATAATTCAATGCTAAATGTTTGGATACATAATCACTGTAGTACTAATGATTTCAAAGTTAGTTACTATAAGATCAAACATGCTTTCTATCACTATTGTTTTGTTCGAAATTGATAGACGTAGTCATGCATAGAGAAAGAAAAAGATAGTTGATTCCGCTACGCACGATAAGTTTTCTTTCTTGTCATTCGAATTCCTTTTATTCGATTCTTTTCGACCTATCTTTTACACACCCCTTTCCAACATGGTATCAGAGAATTGATTCTAAGGCCTAATACTCTTATACTTGATATCTTTCGTTATATCAAATTAGTCTTCAATTTGAATCAATTTGCTTCAGTATCAAAGATTTGATTTTCATAGCACGGTATCTCTCTTAACGTTGTCAGACTAAAGTTCTAGATGGATTCTCAAAGTAAAGTCGGCCTTATCGCAGACAAGCTAAATGGATCCGATTATCATTTTTGGAAATTTAAGATGAAGACCTTGCTTATTGCCAACAAATTGTGAGATGTTGTTACAGGTGTTGAAGTGAAGCCTGAAGACAACACAGACGACTCAAAATGGAAATCAAAGGACGGTAAAGGTTTTGTGCTTATTATCCTCAATATATCAGATACTCAAATTGGCCACGTAGCTGAAGCCCAAACTTCGAAAGAAATTTGGGACATCCTGAGCTCCCTACATGATGTGAGAGACGTAACTACCAAGTTACATCTTCGAAGAAAAATTTTCACACTCAAGATGTTGAATAATGATTCTCTTCAAAATCATATTAACCCCAGATGGCCGTTGTCAGATCAGTCATAGATGATCAAGATGCAATTACAACATTGCTTTCAAGCCTATCTTTTACATATGAAAACTGGGTTATCAACATCATGACACACTCATATTTAACTCTTACCAGAGTTATCACTATGTTGCTGCAAGAAGATAATCGAAGAAGTCAAGACACTTTGTCTACCTCTTCGTTTCATCTCTATATGTCAACAAGGGCTCAAAACGACAGAAGCCAAAAATCTCCAAGCAGTCTACATCGAATCAGAAACAAACTCAAAGTCAAGAACAATCATCAAATCCACATTCGTCGAAAGAAGAAGACGTTTTGCAGGTATTGCAAGCGTCATAACCATGAGATCCAGGATTTCCGAATTCTCAAAGCGAAGAATGTAGATAAGCAACCTTATCAACAAGCAAATACAGTTACAACATCTCCTAAAGTCGAAATGGACAAAGGCACTTTTATGGTCAAAGACAAATATGCGAATTCAGATGATTCATGGTTTCTGGATTCTGGAGCTACTCAGCATATGACCAATCATCGTGAGATTTTTCATTCCTATACACCTTACAGCACAAAGAAATATGTTCATTTTGGTGATGATAGCACTCACACTATCGAAGGTGAAGGCACTGTAAGATTAAGATTCCAACATAATCAATTCAAACTACTATCAAAAGTCTTGTATGTTCCTAAACTCTCTACAAATCTGTTATCAGTAAGTAGAAATACAGTTTTAGGTCATAAGGTGGAGTTTGAGTCTGATCAATACAGAATTTTTGATAGGAGTAATAAGATCCTTGCACTCGGCAAGAGGCATGGATACTTATATAGATTGGCACATTGTTATTCCGATTCTAGTCAAGCCTTGAAAACCTCTATTCTTGTCAAAAAAACATTACTATGACATTATTGCTTAGGACACTTGAATTATGCATCTGTTTCGAACATGTCTAGACAATCCCTAGCACTTGATCTCGACTATCCTTCTGGTAAAGTCGATCTCCCTATCTGTCATAGCTGCATCCTTGGAAAATAGACTAGGATTCCTTTTAGATCGGGTCTTAGGCATGCAGCAAAAGGTCTGTTAGATGTTGTTCATTCATATATATGTGGACCTATGCAGACTCCATCATTGCTAGATACAAAGTATTTCATTACCTTTATTGACGAACTCTCCAGAAGAACAGTTGTTTACTTCTTTGAGCAAAAAATAGAAGCTTTCATCAAGTTCAGACAATTCAAAGAGCATGCAAAAAATCAAAATGGCAAAAGAATCAAAGCATTGAGGTCCGAAAACGGGGGAGAATATATCTCCACTGAATTCAAGGAGTACCGTCTTAACAATGGCATTGAACAACAATACATTACCTCATATTTTCCTCAATCAAATGGTCTTGCTGAGAGAAAGAACAATACCTTAGTCGAATTGGCAAAAGGCATGTTATCACATGCGACACTTCCAAAGTCCTTCTGGACTGAAGCTGTTTCAACAGCAACCTATATTCAGAACAGATGTCCTACTAAAGGTCTCTCCAACAAAACACCATTTGAAGTTTGGACAGGTACCAAACCTTCTTTATCAAACTTACAAGTTATTGGATATACTGCTTATGCGCAGATTCCTCATGATCTCAGGAAGAAGCTCGACTTCCAGAGTATCAAATGTATTTTCATCAACTACACTACTTCAGATCAAGCCTACAAGTTGTTTGATCCTATCGAGTTGAAGATATTCACTAGCCGGAATGTCATGTTCATCGAAGATCAGTTCATCGACCTCAAGGGAAAAGACAAAGCCCATATAGCTAGCTCTTTGGTTTCATCCAACATATTGAACTTCGAGGTTCCTCAGTCGACTATTCCTATTGAAGGTCCAAGCTCATCTACTTTCGATAAATAACATATCAATGGCGAATCCGAAGATGATGATGTTGCAATTCAGCAACTAAAGTATGATGAAAATGATCAACTTCTTCTATTTCCTAGAAGATCATCAAGAGCTAGCAGACCACCTATCAGGTATATCGACAAGTCTACAGCCTATCTTGTTCACAAATCGACAACTAGAGGCACTCAATCAGCCTGATTTTGATCTTTGGAAAGAAGCTATGGATAAAGAGTATTCATCTCTTATCAGAAACTAGACATGGACGATTGTCGAATTACCTACTAGCAGAAACGTAGTTGATTGCAAATGGATTTTCAAAGTCAAGTACAAAGCAGATGAAAACATCGATAGAAGAAAAGCTCGACTTGTCGCCAGAGGATTTTCTCAGGTATACAATGTCAATTACACTGAGACCTTCAGTCCAGTAGTCAAGCATTCTTCTATTCGACTTTTATTATCATTTGTCGCTGCAACATATTTGGAAATACATCAAATGGATATACAGCATATCTCAATGGATTTATCGAAGAAGACATTTACATGGTGCAACCCGAAGGTTATATTATCCAAGTAAACATAATTGTGTATGCAAACTCCATAAGGCACTTTATGGCTTGAAGCAATCTACTCGAACATGGTTTCAAAGGATCAATACTTTTCTTATTGATCACAACTACACACCAAGCTCTTTAGATTTGAATGTTTACTTCAAGAAAATGCAGCAGTCTTTTATCATTATTACTTTATACATGGACAACACATTGCTCTTCGGCAACAGTATTGATCTAATAAAAGAAGACAAGACAATGCTATCTTTTGAATTCGACATGACCGATCTGGGCGAAGCCCATTTCTGCCTTGGTATTCAAATCCACAGAGACAGAAATCGAAAGCTGATCTACATTACTCAGCAGAGGTACATCTACAACATGTTAGTGCACTCGATGTCTCAGGATTTTCAACAATGGCCTTAGAGGCAGCTTTGCACTTTCTTACAGGTGTCCTCATCTTTTACAGTAGACGATCGAGATCAATTTTGCAGAATGCAAGAATATGTTTCGAACAAAAGATAGCAAAGAGCAAAACGACAAGAATGAACTAATAGCAGAAAGCAACAATAGCAATTTTGTGAGAGCTGAAAGGAACGATAGCAATGAATCGATCTAGCAGAAAGCAAGATAGCAATGAATTGATAGCAGAAAACAAGATAGCAACGTGAACTGATCATAGCATAAATCAACGATATGTTCACTGATAGTAGAAAGACTGAATTGATCATTTGGAGGGCAAAGCATTTATTCTCCAAATTCAAATTAGATTATAGGGTCAAAGATGTCGCGTAGGGTTGAAGATGTCGAAGATTCATGTGAGTCCCAATCTAGACCCAACTCTAAAAAGTAATCTCTAAGTTTAAAAATGACTTTGGGCCTATACTTTTAATTTATTCAAAGGCCCAAGTCTATTTTATTTTATTTACACTTAAGCTTGCATGCTCATTGGGCCATGGGCTTATACGCGCAGGATGCCATCCCTCGCAACACATTTTATTGGTCAATTTTAATTATTTACAATTCGTTGGAAATACCCCCAACAGAACCCACGGCCTGAAGTAGTGCCGGTCCCTCGACACTCTGCCGGTTCAGTAGAGAGTCTTCTTGGATCAGGTAGGTCGTGACGTCTTCCATAAAGTGAGGCGGTCCAGTTTCTTCAAGTCCATGGGCGTGTGAAGGGACTTGTGGACTCCTGTCAGCCAATCTTGGTCGACTCACACTTGGAATGTGCGTGTCCATGGATTGCCAAGAAGGGCAGCTCGATAATACACTCGAGTGACTGGCAGCTAATCTTCGACTTTGTCGGAAGCTAGTGCGTTATTCGGATCAAAGAATATGGGGGGGAGAAAATTGTCCCCTTTTGTTTCAATCCCCATTAAATGCTCTAAGTCTCGGGCGTAACTGGCTGTCGCGTGGACTGTTGGATCAGGGCAGTTGAAATAGTGATTTGCGAATGTGGTGAGAGCCCTTCTGGCATCTACATCCATAGTCCAACCGTATTCTGATGGAATGATTGGCCAATTGAAGTTTTGAATTGTGAGTTTGTCTAGAGGGGTGCCGCATTCCACCCATTTGGATCATCGTGTACATGGCAGAAAGTGCGCGTTCACCCGTAATTTTTGCGGACTTGTCACATAGGCCCTGATGGCCGTAGGGTCTCTTTCAAACAACTGCTGACACCACTCTGGTTGTGGTTGAAGAGCAGGTAATGCTTGCAGCTCCTTGCCCTTGTCTGAGCTGAAAATGATATATGCCAGCCGCCTCTTGATGACTCGTGGGGATACTTTGATAGGAATTCATTCATTTTCTCCTCCATGGACTTTGGTCTTCGGAAGGCCCGGCTGGCAGATATGGTGCGCGAACCTCTGGATGATACCTGCGCCTTGGCTGGTACCTACGCCTTGGCCCTGGTCTCGCGTTTTAGCACCCGTGTCTGTTGGTCCTTGGTCTTGGCCTTCGGACCCTTGATCTTGACTAGATCCCCATGTTGCTTGCTAGCTTTGGTCCTAGCTTGTACTGGCCTGTGCAGCATCAAAAACAAGTGGCAGTGGAATCACCATAGGGGTGGGCTGGGCATTCTTCTCCATGAACTGTTGGCAAGTCTTGAGGGCTTGTTTGGCCTGGGTGAGCTCGTGAGTTGCGCTTGTCCAATATTTATTGAACTCTGCTTGGTAGCTATTTAAGTTTTGGCTATAGACCTTGTGGGGTCGAAGATCTCTCGTAGTATAGCCCTTCCGCCTGTCAACAAAGGTTAGATCACTGGATAGGTACCTATCTAAGCATAGATGCTACTTTTAGTTAGTTTCCTACTTTCTCCCTTAGCTCTACTCACCACTATACTACTCATCTTTAACTCTACTCCTCTACACTAACATTCATCATGGTCTTAGTTGAAGAGAAGGAATGGAGAAGAAGAGATTGAGAAGGGAAGAGAGAGAGAGAGAGAGAGAGAGAGAGAGAGAGAGAGAGAGAGAGAGAGAGAGAGAGAGAGAGAGAGAGAGAGAGAGAGTGAGGGTGGAGGTTAGCTCAAATGCACATTGTACTTGCTAAAGGAGAAACTTAAACTATTGAAACCAACAAGCATGAACTTGAAAGCAAATGGAAACAACAAGAGCAATAGCTCTGGCGTGGGGGTGAGAAATTTATAACTTGCATCCATGCCAGAGTGTCAGGGGACAGTTGTGAATCAGAAGGATTGAATGTGAGAGGGGTAACGGTGGTGGTAGGAGTGATGGAGCATGCGATGGTGATGGATGGAGTTGTGGATAATGGAGCTGAGATAGGAGTGGTATCAATGGAGAAAACGAGGATGGACACAGAAACAGATGTGGATGGAGCGGAGAGAGAGGTAGCGACAACAGAGATTGGATTGGAGGATTGCACGGAAGTGGAAGTGGCATTGGTTGATGGAGTGGTTAATGTGGTGGTGGAGACACGTCGTCAAATAACCGATGGGGATGTGGAGGTAGAGGTAGCGCCACGCATTCGTTTGCTGGCCATTGTGTTAATAACTGCAGGTTGGGAGGAGGTAGATGCTTGAGATGACAGATAAAGGTTAGTATGTGATACAAGAGTAGACAGGAGGGATGAGCATTGAAAACCGCGCACTTTTGCCTCGAGAAGTGTGCAGACAAAGTTACACAACAGGGGGCCTGCTACGATTCACTCACGGTTGTTGGGTTTGATGGAGTTGGTTAGTTCTCGAATAAGGA
This sequence comes from Diphasiastrum complanatum, assembly GCA_029204225.1. Lineage (NCBI taxonomy): Eukaryota > Viridiplantae > Streptophyta > Lycopodiopsida > Lycopodiales > Lycopodiaceae > Diphasiastrum > Diphasiastrum complanatum. The sequence continues at coordinate 37,619,332 of CM055101.1, forward strand.
AGCTATGCCAGTCGTATGGCACAATGGAGGGGTTAGAAAATTTCATAAAGGATTCCACTATCTGACTCAGCAGTGTAGACTGGATTCTGTCCTTGTGAAATGTTGAAATAACCAGAAAGTTATTTAACAGATGTGCAACCGTCTGAATAATGGGTTCCGTGATAGCTTCTATCAGGTAACCATTGTTAGTCTGGATGGGGATTTCTGGTGTGGTTTGGGTGACGAATGGTTTGATCAGAGCTTTGGCGTGGTGATGGGAGATGGATTGACGATCACCAGACATAATGCCAATGGTGACCATCGAGTCGGTGTGAATCCTGACCTTGTACGTGGTACCTTGGCACAGGAAGTAGAAACGAGCCTTGACCTTGTCCCAGGTGGTGTAAGCGTGAAGGGCGAGGTCCATGTTAATCTCATAATGGAACAGCGTCGGGTAAAAATCCATTGCTTCAAGGAGTGGGCTGGCTGTCTGCAGCCATGGTTGGATCAGACCGTCAATGGCTAAAGGCCAAATCTGCGTGGCCTCAGGGATGTCACAGATGATTATCTGTTTGGCGCCAGAGTCTTCAGAGGATGATGAGGCCATGTTAACAATGATGATTAGTGGTTGAAAAAGTCAAAAAAGTAGAAAAAACGATGGAAAATGGAAAAAGATGTGGAAACAGTAGAAAACTGAGAATAATGAGTGTTGGATGACAATCATTGTAGTTCAGAGCGCAAATTGCTGTTTAATATGAGCAGATGACAGCTGGTAGGAAGTTTGGTTGAAAACTTGGTATTCTCAGTGGAAATTTCGGCACAACTTTGCTAGCAAAGGTGACAAATGACTCGAATTCAGCCCTTATATAGCAATATTTAGAGTGCGTATTAGGTGAAATCCACTTTTCCTTGCTCAGTTCTATCCAAATTTTGGCAGGGACCTTCTCCACAAAATTCTAAGACCTCAGGGAAGTCTGTGAGAGTTCAAAATGTGATTTGACTGCTATGCAAAGGTTCTGCAAGAGTTCAGGCTGTCTGTGAGGGTTGGTAAGATGATCTTGATGCTCTACGAGGATTCTGAAAATTCTGCTTCTGGGAACTCTCGCATACACTAAAAAATGATGATTCCTCCATCAGGAACTCTCGCAGAGATTTTCATGGATGCATCTAGGTCAGATCTGGTGACTGTCCAATTTTCAAGAGCTATCTCCCAAGGGATCTCAAAAAATCATGAAAAAAGTGCTCTTTCAGAGTGTTTTTTGACACGATCTCGAGATTTTCTGATTTTTAACTTTTGTAAACTGGTAATCAGCTTCATCCAGGCTTGACCTGACTATTGGTAGTTCTCTGGAAGTTCTGATGGATTCTTGGTAGTAGATCCATCACTCAATCTGATGATCTGCTTTCTTTTTTATCCTATCAGGATCTGGATCCTCCTTTGATTCTGATGGATTTTTCCGATCTTGCCAGATCTGGCTGAATCTTGATGGATTTAGCTTGATTTGGCTTGATCTCCTTAGATCTAGCGGTGATGGCTGAGCATATTAGATTTCTGTAATGTGCCACCGCCAATCTGGATCTATCTCACTGTGGTGGCCAGTACTTGTGCAACCGGCTACCGTTGATGGGTGTGTCGAATGGCGTCCCATCTAGCTTTTCTAAGTTCACGGCTCCATGATTAAGAATTTTCTTGATCCTATAAGGACTTCGCTCGTGAATTTTAACATCCCCTTGATCGCCTTGGTTTTATACATCAGGACCAGATCTCCAAAACGAAGATCCTTCTTTTGTAATCTGTGATCATGCCAAGCTTTGCGTCTTTCCTTTTCAGCTGCCAGTGCATGCACAGCTAGTAAGCGTGCACAAAGTTTATGTAGAGCTTCGTGGCATAGCTGTAGAGATTTGGACTCATTAAGACGTTGTGCGGTGGCAATCCTTAATGAAAGAACTAAAAACTCTACTGGCATCACAACATCCTGACCATATACCAATTGGAAGGGTGTTTGATCAATGCTCCCTTTATATGTTGTCCTGAATGCCCACAGTGCAGCATGCAACTTGTGTTCCCAATCTGATCTGCTAGCTTCAACTGTTTTCGTGAGCATGTTACACAGGATCTTATTGGATGATTCTGCTTGCCCATTACCCCGAGGATAATAAGGCAAACTGGTCCTTCGGATCACGAAGAACTCCTCCAGTAGGACCTTGATGGTCTTGTTGATGAAATGGCTTCCGTGATCACTGACTAGTTCCACCGGACATCCGAAGCGCACAATGATATTTTCATAAAGGAACTTGGCAGTTGTCCTAGCATCAACTACTCTTACTGCCTTGGCTTCGACCCATTTGGTGAGGTAGTCTGTGGCTACGATTATGTATCGAGCCTAGGAACTCCTTGCTGTAGGGTGAATTGGACCGATATAATCCAATCCCCATTTTTCGAATGGTGCTTGGGCTAAGACTGGGTGCAGTAGATCATAGTTCAAGCTCGTTGGTCTCCTTGCCCTTTGGCATACATCACACTTTTTCCAGTACTCCTCCGTATCTTTATGAATCGTTGGCCACCAACATCCTGATTGTAGGATCTTGCGAACTGTAATGTCAGATGCAAAATGACCCCCACCCATGCCCTCATGTGAAAGCAAAATAATCTGGGTGGTCTCATCAGGAAGAATACACCACCGAAGAATTCCATCTTGACCTCTTCGATACAATTGGCCGGCAATCAGCTGATAAGGTCTAGCCTTCAAGATCAATTAGTGATTTGTCTGGTTGGCCATGCATTAGATATTCAACAATGTCGGCAACCCATTCTGGTACTGTGTCCACGTAAAATAAGGCAGCATCTGCTAACTCATCGTCGAGTTGGGTGGCAATCTCCTTTCCCTTAATTCATAACACATGATCTGCCATGTAGTGTTGTTTTCCCTTGCGAACTACTATCCGAAAATCAAATTCCATCAACAGAAGGAGCCATCTGGTGATTCTCCCAGTGTTGCAAGTTTTATTAACGAGATATAGCAAGGGTTGATGGTCCGTATAAAAAGCAAAATGTGTGACCATCAAATAGTGTCGAAACTTCTTAACCACATAGATCATTGCCAGTGCTTCCCGCTCTATGGTTGAATAGTTCATTTCGGTATCACTGAGCTATCAGCTTGCGAACCGAATTGGAAAATCTTTTTTGTGTTCACCTGGCTGGGTTAAGATTGCTCCAATTGAATACTTCGATGTGTCCGTATGCACGTGAAACTCAATGGACCAATTGGGTGGTCGTAAGATCGGTGCTGAGACCAATGCATCCTTAATCTTCTGGAAAACCTTTAGAGCTTCCTCATTCCAATGTGGATCCATTGTGAGCTTGTAAATTGGTCTGGCTAACTCTGCAAAATCAAGAATGAAGATCCTATAATAGTTAGCATGACCCATGAAAATGTAGACCTCGCAGATCGTCCCTGGTGGTGGTAGATCAATAATGATCCTGATCTTTGATAGATCTGTGGCGATCCCGTGTCTTGACACTATATGGCCGAGTATCAAGCCATGTGTCACCCAGAATTGACATTTTTCTAGATTCAGGGAGATCTGGTATTTGCGGGGTTCCACAAGATTCATTGGCTGTGTTTGCGCAGGTCCCTCGAAGACTTGTTCCGCTGGTGCCTGACTTTGATCAAGTTCTCGTTGGGCTTGCGGCATCATGATTACCACGTCGTCCAATGTATAATTCTTGAAAATATCAGGCATCTCGTGAACTGGAGCTCGTCGAGATTCCTCTTTCAGCATATTGATCTTGGCCCGACTGGTCATTTTTTTATTTTCTATCACCTGTGTAAAAGATGACGCTATATCTGAGTCCAACTTGATTGACTTTAAGGAATCCAACACCTTCTTTTTGCTCTTTTTTGTCATTTTGGTGGGTTCATCCTTGTTGTCTTTCATCGGGACTGTTGTGACATTCGCCTCATGGTTGCGAATATCAACGTCTACTGTAGCTATTGCCTCTTCGGGTAGGTCACTCCATCGGATCACCTGGTTGTAGCGTTGCCGCTACTGATTCTTCTTATTTACAGGTGCCTTGGGTGGATCGATCCTTGAGACTTTTGCCATAGCAGACTTTTGTGGTGGTTGAGCTGGTACCTTCTTGGTTTCATAACGATCTGGGTCCATGTGGTGTAGGACCTGTTCATCAGTTAGCTCAACCTCCTTATTATAAATTAGAGCTTGTTGCCAAGGGACTAGATCATCGTCCACTGGGTTCTCAATAGGCTCCGCTGACAGCCATGCTACGTTTATCATATTCACCCCAAATGTGATTGGTGTGTCCATAGTGTAACATTTGGGTGAACATTCTGGCTTCAGTACTTGTAAGCCCCATTTTTCATATAAGTAGTGGAGATCAGATTGACACCCAATCTTCCATCTACCACTGTTGCCTCATCCTCGTATCTCTTGTGTTTGATTGACAAAGTGATGTTGTGTTCCTCACTTTCCCATGCTGCTCCGATGTGGAGGACGTTACTTGTTTCATCATAGCTCGCACAATATATGGGCTCAAGCGCTACTGGCTCCTCATCCACTTTGGCCCATTCAGCTAGAAAGCTTTTCGCTTGTGGTGCAATCTGCAGTAGTTCTCCGAGTGGTAAACTAACATGGCTTGACAACAAAAGTGTGAGCCTTTGTGCGTGATTCCTAGGGCTCCACCATGTGAAAAGGTGGTTCATGTTGGTGCAACCGATCATTCTGATCAGTGCGCAGTGGTGAGCCCGCTTGCGGTTCCCGTTTGACGCCGACTGGAGGTTTTGTGGGATTGTCTCGTTCTTGCTCTTTTTCCTCCTCTTGTGCTTTTTGTACCCAGTGTCTTTTTTGGTACTGTCTTCTCTCTTCCCTCACATTTGGATATGGCACTGAAGTTGAGGGTTAGTCGTCAATGACCGATGGTGGCGGTGAGGGAGCCACTTCTTTCCTCTTCTGTGCTCGCGTAACAGCTAACACAGGAGTGTGGTCTTGTCGACCTTTCGATGGCATCCTTGTTGGAACTGTTGGTTGCTGTATGGCAATGAGGTTAAGAGGTGCACTGGTTTCAGGTTTAAATGGACAATTCTTGAAACAGTGTCCATAACTGCAATCTCGACAAGAAGTTGTATATTGTCCCTTGTAGGGACGTTCTACAGTCTTGTGTCCTTCGTCGCATCCGTAGCAACCGTAATTTCTTCCACCTTGACGTTGAGTTTGAGCTGCATAGGCCAAAACATATTCATTTATGGCAGGAGCCATAAATGGTTCATCTGGTCCGTACCACTGTTGCTGCTCAGGTTGAGGTGGCATTTGCATCTCTTGTTCCGCTGCTGTCAAGTTTACATAGGCCACTTGTTGATTGGCTAGCCCTGGTGGAGCAGGTAAGGCCATGCATTGTGGTTGATTGGGTGCGGCGTACCTTGGTGTCGCGTAAGGTGCCCCTTGATGATAAGGATAAGAATTCTGATGAGGACTTCTCTTCTGTTGAACAACCCTGGGGTTAAACATGCAAAATGCCATATCGTGCGATGTTGCATTGCACAGATGGCATAATCTATGTGTCAGTCTCAGATTTTGCTTTTGGACTGGACACTCATTTGCTGTAGATGAGATTAAGCAATTCTACTAGAGTAGAATGTTTGTCCCTTGACAATGGTTTTGTCAGAATGTCACTATCTCGTATACTGCATCAGATGAGCTTTACTGTGGTTGACAGTGGTCCCATGGAGGAGATTAAGAATGTGGGTGAAAGGATATTTGTCATCAGATCCCTCATCCTCTTCCCTGATGTTATCTTCCATCGCTTCTTGCAGAGTAGCGTACTGCTCCCGTCGTTTCAGTTCTCTTCTGATGCTTCGTGGTAGTCCGGCTAGGAACCACATGATCACCGCATGATCGGGAGTTAGGACTGCACTGCACTCAGATCGTAGATGTTTGACCCATTCTATATAGTCCCGGACCCTTTCTCATTTTCCCATCTTGGATTTGCTCAACAGGAGAAACGGGTCTTCCAGGAACTTTCTTGGTTTAAAGCGCGTAATGAGAGCCGCTTTAACTGCTTCCCAAGTGGATTTTTCTTCCTCTGACAGGTTGAAAAGCCAATCCTAAGCCACTGCCAGTAGGGACATAGGGAATAACATCAGTTTCTCCGCAGGTGTCCGTTCGTCATAGATTGCACAAGCTTGCTCGTAGATCTGGAGGAATCGGATGAGATCTGATGATCCGTTGTATTTTGGTATTTCCATCTATGGTGCTCTCCGGACTGCTTGCAAGGGAGCGACAGGTACGGGTTGGCCCATTGGATCCATTGGTGCTGGTTCCGGTAATGCCTCTTGTTGCACAACTGCTAACCTGGAAATGTGTGGTGTTTGATTTGCTATCCTTCGTGCTATTGATCGTGCCGATCTCAGATTCATACGATGGTGGGTTCCAAAGTGATTGGATCTTGCTTATACAATAGGATGCAGTCTGGATCTTCAAGGATCTGATCGATCTGATCGGTCGAAAGTGAATTTTAGGCCTTTTACGGTGGTTTTTCCTTGATAACTTTTTACTCCTTGCACTTATTGACCTGAGGTTTTGATAGTAGCTAGATCTAATGCAGATCTTTTCATTGATCTTGTCTACGAAGGTTATCTTGTGTGGGGGTTGGCTGTGCGAGGTTCCTTTATCTATTTTTGTAGATAAAAAATTTGATATCTTTCAGATCTCTGGGAAGTAACTCTTGCAAGATTCACAGTAGCTAGATCTGGGTCAGATCTCACTATAGAATTCTCTGCAAGAGTTAACTCTAGCAAGAAGTGAAAATTTCACTGTCTACAAGGGTTCAAACCACTTTTTTGGCTTGATTTTCACCAGATCTTCACACTAACTCTCGCAGGCTTCATCACTAATGTAAATTGACATTCTGAATCGATTGAGAGGGTCTGCGAGAGTTCTTACTGAGAGGATTTGCTAGATCTTCACTTTTTAGTGATTTTTTTGCACTTAAATCCAATTTTCTGCTCACTAGAATCAAACTAACTCTTGTAAGCTCTTCTGTGTCCTTGTCTCACTAAGATAGAACTTCAAAATCTTTTGCGAGAGTTCTTGACCACTGGAATTGAAAATCTCACTATCTGCGAGGGTTCACTGATACTTTCCCGTCTTTTTTTCACTGGGAACTCTCGCTCGGGCACTTATACATCAAACTAAATCTCGCAAGCTTCTCTGTGTCTTGGTCTCACTGAGATGGAACTTCAAAGGGATCTGCGAGAGTTCTTATGAAGATTTGATTTTTTTTGGATTTTTCCAAGGGTTTTTTGAATTTTTTATGATTTTTCTCTGATTTTTACAATCTGCTTGGAACTAACTCTCGTAGGCTTCTATGCAGGTCTGGGACAGTACCCTAGAGCTGCTTCCAGTCATGCAAGGGTTAATTTTCACTGATTCTGGAGATATAAAAATCTGACGAGTTTTTTGGCTCTTTTCTCTCCAAAATACAGATTGGTGTGTTTTTTTTGTTTTTTTGGATAATTGGTTTGGGTTTCAAGCCCTTAGAGGTTGTTCAGGGCCTCCTATACACTCTCACACCTCCTTCGCTAGTTGTGAACAGTCCAAACACAAAAAAATACAGAAAACTAACTCTAACTCCCACAAATCTACTTAAACTACTCTAAAAGGTAGGAAAATAACTAAAATACAGCTAAACCAGTTAGTGGAAGCCTATCCCGGCAACGGCGCCATTGTGGGGTCAAAGATCTCTCATAGTATAGCCCTTCTGCCTGTCAACAAAGGTTAGATCACTGGATAGGTACCTAACTAAGCATAGATGCTACTTTTAGTTAGTTTCCTACTTTCTCCCTTAGCTCTACTCACCACTATACTACTCCTCTTTAACTCTACTCCTCTACACTAACATTCATCATGGTCTTGGTTGAAGAGAAATAATGGAGAAGAAGAGATTGAGAAGGGAAGAGAAAGAGAGAGAGATAGAGAGTGAGGGTGGAGGTTAGCTCAAATGCACATTGTACTTGCTAAAGGAGAAACTTAAACTATTGAAACCAACAAGCATGAACTTGAAAGCAAATGGAAACAACAAGAGCAATAACAAGCATTGAATTGCAAATGAGGATGCTTCTCTTCAAAAATTGGTAGAGTTTCCTCCTTCTCATTAAGCATGGAAATAGTGTACAAATGGTGCCTTTTTATAAAATGGGAAAGGCCCTTGCCCCTCAATCCTATTGGCTAATATTCACAATGATCCTATCCATTCATCTTGGACCCAACTTGATCCAAGGGTCCACAAAAAGTACATTAGAAATCACAAGATTCATGTGAGTCCCAATTTGGACCCAACTCTAAAAATTAATCTCTAAGTTTAAAAATGACATTGGGCCTCTAGTTTTGTTTTAATTCCAAGGCCCAAGTCAAGTTTATTTTATTTACAACTTTAATTGCATGCTCATTGGGCCATGGGCTTATACACGCAGGATGTCATGCCCTCGCAACACATTTTATTGGAGGATTTTATTTATTTACACTTTGTTGGGAATACCCCCAACAGACCTGCACCTGACGCCGAAAGAGATTCATTTCTGATTCATATAGTGGCCTTGAGTCTGGTGCAGGTTGAGCTAACCAGACGAGCTTTTCATTTTGTAGGGCTTTGACTTCTGCCCCCAAGCGCGTAATCTCTGATTCGTAAATCTGTAGTTGCGCCTGGAGTGGAGCAAGCCGTTGGGACGCTTCGGGTTGGAGCTCCCACACCTTCGTGGAGGCCTCAGTCAGCGCTTTGGAGAGGCTTTGGATGTAAAGATTGAGGCCCTCCTCCTTTTGCTGCAGCTTGGCAATCTCCCGGTGCCCTTCTTGTTCATGTTGCTGAGCTAGAATCAGCTTGTGCTGCAGCTTTGTGAGTTCCGCTTGCAGCGGTGTGTTGTTTGTTGCCAGGTGTAGTACCATGCTTTCCAAAATAGCTTTGGCCGCTACCCCCTCCATGATGTATTTGCCCAGAGTCTGGTACGTCGTCGTTAGGTCGGTAGGAGCAGCCGATACACTGGCACTGGTAAGGGCTTGTGTTGTATCGGCCCCAATGACTTGTGGAGTTCCATCATCATCGTCTTCAATGAGGTTCTCATTGGACCTGATGTCATCTAGGGCGGTGGGAGCAGCCCGGTCTGGCGATGGTATGAAAATGGTTTGAACAAATGCATCATCAGGCAATGGTTGGTTGCTTTGTGTGCAAGAGAGTGAGAGAGACAATTGCATTCAATCAAGAATTTAATAATTAAACAGTAGCAAATCTGTATAATAGAGAGAATCAGAACACAATACAGTAGCGTTGATAAGCGCGTATTCCTACTTATAGATTCTGAAACAATGGCTACAGTTCTCTCTCTCTCTCTCTCTCTCTCTCTCTCTCTCTCTCTCTCTCTCTCTCTCTCTCTCTCTCTCTCTCTCTCTCTCTCTCTCTCTCTCTCTCTCTATCTATCTATCTCTCTCTATAAATCACTAACTCTAAGGAGCTAGCTACTTAAAGACCTTTTGGTCGTTTGATCACTCTGTGCATATACAGATTGTTCAACTCACTACTCTTTATCTCTGTCTCTCCTTCTCTTTGCTCAGAAACATATTTATAGCTGTCAGAGTCTTTTGATTTATTGTAATTATAGTTTACAAGATGATTAACAACCACTTAAACAAGATCCATAGATCCGTTATTGGAGCGTCGTGAAGGAGGAGAAGTATAGAGTAATGTACCATCCGTATGCGTCGTAGTGCAAGGATGTAGGTCATGATGGCCGTAGTCTGTCCGCAATCATTTGAACAACCACTGGTCATTCGTTCAACTATTGATCGTTTGCTATGTAAGTGATCGTTTGCTTCCTTCGTTGATAACCGTAAGTGATAACTTACGGAGCTAAACGATGAGATGGGTCAACAGTTGTTAGTTGACTTCATAGGAATTCGCAAATCATTGTCGCTGGTCGACTTTGTTGATAGTCGTAAGTAGGTTGCTTACGTTTTTAGATGGTTGAGGAGACGAGATGTTGTGCACCTTAGCCATTTTTTGTTTTCAAGATTCACAACATACACATAAATCCAACAATGATTGGCTGAGTTGGTTAGATTGACATCCAAAGTTTCTAGATTGACATCCAAAGTTTCTTTGGTATCATGTTCGAGCCTCCCCTTGGAAACCAAGAAGGATAACATACACATAAGTAGAAAATTGAAAGCATGATGCTCTTAATGCCAAAGTTTTCATGATTAATAACCCACATCCGTAAAGCACTTCAAAAAAATTTCATGTGTATTTATAAACAACGTTAATGCATAATATATACAAGACATGGAGTTGTAAAACATAAAGCGGAGGTGAGCTGTATTTTTGCTTTTTGACTATGGTGGGCTCGTATCACATGGATTTTTTCGAGCCGCAAGATGCTTGGACCCCTGACTACTTTCTTGGGAGGTCCTTGGGGCTAGTATGGTACAGATCTGCCCTAGTACCTAGCACTGATGCTAAAGTCATGAATCGTTTTATTTGTGCATTTGCTAAATTAGCTTCTTACGTGAAAAATGAAAATGTTTTCTAAGAAAATGCATTCTGATTACCCTTATGCCAATTGATATGGCATCTGCTCTAATACGGTTTCATAACTTAGGACAGAATGTATTGCTAAGTATAAATTGCATGATATAGAAGATTAGACGTATCGCTTGAATTTGCAATCTTGTTGATAAAATAGTGAATCTTGTTTCAGACATGGATAACAACTAATGCTCAGCTATGACATCTGTTTTCCTCACTTAACTAACTTGTGCAGTTTTGTTTTCTAGGACGGTGGCAGGTAACAGCTGAGTGTCCTTAAACTTGCTTCGCTTAATGGTACTCTGTACTGTAAGACTCTATACGCCTTTATTTTAGCTGTTATGCTATGAATTGAAGGGTTCAAATGGTTTGGTGAAGTCAAGAGGGACTATGTGAAGTCTCTCTCTCTCTCTCTCTCTCTCTCTCTCTCTCTCTCTCTCTCTCTCTCTCTCTCTCTCTCTCCACACACACACACATAGATAAAAGCATGTTTTGGTGGTACAATAAAAGAACTCATTTTCCATAGTATCTTTTGGTAGTATATGTCAATCTTTGTGGATTTTATTACTCATAATTTATATTTCTGTTAGCAACTGTGCTGACACAGAAAATAAAAAAATAATAATAAAACTCCGTGGCATGTGTTTTGTAAGACCACGTATGAGTATCTGTCAATAAACTTCAAGCCATGGCATGTGTTTTGTAAGTCCATGAGTAGAAGCTTAAATAATAATAAAATAGCTTAAACTTAGATTTAGAACTTAGACTTAGGAAACTTAAGATTAGAAATATTTTATCTTAAGTTTTCCTAAGTTAAGAAATTTGAAGTTCTAAATCCTAAGTTAGAAGTTCTCAAAAGACTAGAAACAGATTAGTCCCATAGTTAGTAGACACTTATGGAAGACCCTCCTTGCCATAAAAGGAGAGGTATTTGCATTGTAACCAGCACTTCTGAGATTAAGCTATCTTGCTCTCTATTTTGGAGAATTATCATTCTATGTCATTTGTGCTCCCTTTGGAAAGGTGCATAGCTTGAGGGAAGTCGCTCGGGCCTCCTCTTGCCTCCTTTTCATCGGTTTATTGTGGCATGTTCTTTAGTGCTTATTTGCTTAATATTAGCCGCAATATCATTTTATTACCCTTTGGGTATTTAGTAGAATTTAGATTAATCACCTTGCTAGTTGGGTAAGCCTTAACAAGGGTTTGTATTTTGTCACCTTAGATAGTTTCATTTCCGTTTTGAGCACTAGTTGGGTAAGCCTTAGTGCTTCCGTCATTACTTCTTATTTTCGCATTTCTGTTTGAAACTTGGTAGAAACTTAAAAAGTGGACGAATCTCTACATCCCTATACTACATCCATAAGTAGATCTAGCCACCGCGTATGATACATGAAGTTTACTCCTTCCTTGGCCACGCCAACTACTATCGGTGCTTTATTTTCGATTTCGCTAACAAAGCACGCTTAATCTACAAAGTAGTTGTAGTTCCCAAATGGATGGATGAACAACGCGTCGTCTTTAATCAACTCAAAGAAGCACTTACCAATGCACCCATCCTCCGGGCTCCTGATTATTCTAAAGAATTCCATGTGCATATTGATGCATCCAAGTATGCCATTGGAGCAGTGCTCACTCAACCAGGAGAATTCAAAAAGGACTACCCAATTTGTTTTCTTAGTCGACAATTGATACCTTCCAAAGTCAATTATACCACTACCGAACGCGAAGCCTTGGCAATGGTATATGCGGTTCAGAAGTTTCGCCATTATCTTCTAGGAAAAGTTTTGCGTTCTTCACTGATCATCAAGCACTGTTGTATCTCATCAACAAGACCTGCACCACCGGCCGTATTACTAGATGGATCCTATTATTGAGAGAATTTGAGTTTAGGATCGTGGTTCGTAAGGGAGTTCAACATTTTTTAGCAAACCATCTATCCCGAATCCCTTACCTTCTTACCCCTGATCAAGGTGTCAACGATGATTTACCAGATGCAATCCTTTTCCAAGTTGACTCTACACCTGTATGGGCTAAGGAAATTACCAAATATTTAACTTCAGGGCAGATGGATCCTTCTTTCTCTAAACCTGAACAACGTGCGTTGGTCCTCAAAACTAAACCTCATATGTTAATTGCAGGACAACTCTACAAGCAAGGGTGGAATTATCCGACGATGTCTTACTGAAGGAGAAATACCCTCTGTAATTTCTCTCTCATGAAGGTATTGGTGCCAACCATTTCTCTTTTGAAACAACTGCTAAGAAAATCCTCTTAGCCGGTTTTTGGTGGCCAACACTCTTCAAGGATATGCACAATTACACTAAAGCTTGTGATGTCTGCTAATGCACAAAACACTTTAAAAAAACATACTACATGCCTTTACACCCCGTAACCACTGATCAAGCTTTTCAGAAATGGGAAATTGATTATGTTGGACCTATTAGTCCTGCTGCTCGACACACACAATCTCGTTACATCAAAGTAGCTACGGACTACTGCACCAAATGGGCTGAAGCAAGAGTTGTTCGCAATGTTGACGCTCGTTCTACCGCCAAATTTCTCTATGAACAGGTTATAGTTTGGTTCGGATGTCCTCTAGAGCTTATCAGTGATAGGGGTACACATTTCCTCAACTCTGTCATAGCAAATCTTTTTTTCAAATTTTTTGTGGTACATCGCAAAAGTTCTCCATACTATCCACGCTGCAATGGCTAGGCAGAATCCACCAATAAAATCCTATGTGGAATTCTCACCAAAACTGTCGGATCCAGCCGATCTGATTGAGAACTCAAACTCCATGCTGCTCTCTAGGCTTATCGCACCACCCTGAAGCGAGCTACAAACTTAACCCCTTTCCAGCTCACATATGACCAAGAAGTCGTTATGCTTGTGGAATTCCATATCCCCTCCCTTTGAGTAGCCTATAACCTTGAGCTCTTAGCAAATAGATTATTCCATCTGGAGCAACTCTGTGAAACACGACGGATCAGCATCCATGCTCAACAAGTCCACAAACGATGACAAAAAGTATGGCATGATCGATGATTGAAACTTAGAGATTTCCAGGTTGGAGATAAGGTCCTGCTATATCAGGCCAAAGCCTTCAAAGGCAAACTGAAATTTTCTGGCCAAGGACCTTACGTCATTAAAAAAATCTTTGCCTCTGAATATGTCCAAATCCAAACCCTTCAAGGAGATATCCTCGACGTTGTGGTCAATGGGAGTCAACTGAGAAAGTGCAACGAACCCTGCTTTTATCTTGATATGTATTGGCTGTTTTCTTTCCTACTGTATTTTCTTTCTTTTTATTGTTTGCATGCCATTTTGACAACATTTCTGCTGAGCTTTCTTGTTTCACCCATCAAGATACTATCAGATTAGGTATACCAACAGTCTTCTTTGAGAAAACCACAAAAAAAAGGTCATTAGTTTCACACGTAATTTTTTCACAACATCTCAGATAGAATTTGCCTGACCTCTTTTTCACAAAGAACGATTCATTTTTGGCCTCCGCGAATGCTTTCTCAGACAAAAATATCTAAAAATAGAAAAATGTAATTCTCTTCATCAGATATCTATTCTCTGAATTCGTAGACAATTCGCTGGAGCTCAAATTGATCCTCACAATTTCTCTATTATCTCCACGAATTCTGATCAGATACATTTTTGCACTATCAGACGTTTTCTCTCTTTTAGCAATAAAAAATTACTTACAGAAATTCGTAGGCCCCCAGAACGTTGCCTCAAAATTCGCGACCATCATTACCAAATTGTGGACACTAAGGACGATTTCTGGGTGAAGTTGCAAATTCTTGCCCAAAAAGTCTATATATAGGCCTCCACCTTCTCTCCACGAGTTCATTTTAGATTGTTGCTCTCGAGTTCATGCCAAATTTTTTTCAAAATTTTCAAAATTCTCAAAGCAATCTAAAATCACTGCTACCATGACCACCCGCGATTCCTCGCTGAGCTTGCATCGTCGTAAACCCCCTTGTCCTTATTCAGGGGATATAATCATGATCTATCTTAAGAATTACGCCGAGCAGCTCACACCAGCCAAGGATATCCTCACCAACCTTGGATTTGATCTAACACTTTTTTGGGACTAGCAGAGCGAGAACCTCATCCGAGCAGCCTACTTGACCTATTCGGATGAGTTCCCAACTTTTCGGATTACATCCAAGAGTGGCAGCTATTCTATTATCAATGTCTCTCCTGGGGATCTTCAGAGCGTCCGCTTTCCTAATCTCGGAGAGACAATCCATGGAAAGGGCAGCAACTATGATGCCAAGTACTTCACAAAGTTTCTAACAGACGATGACAAAACCATTGCCCAAATCAATGACGGGATCGCTATCCGCCTCATCATGGATCCCCATCTACGGGCCGCCTTAGAGATCCTCGTCACCATGGTCGCAGTACATACCACCAAGATGGATCGCATTCCACCGAGCAATCTCTTTTCTCTGACCCTCACCATGGACGACCCCACTCAAAATTATAAGTGGGCTAAGAAGGTAGCGGAGAAGCTGGGCGGAGCTCTGAAAGCCTGCAAATCAACTACCAAATGTGGTATCTCCTCCACATGTTGGTCACCAAACAATTGGGATCTAAGGCGGCTGCTGCCATCAAGGAGATGGATGATGTTTATCCAAGCACAAAAAAATGAGCCACCCCCCAACCGACAGCAGAACCAGTCTCACCAGCCCCACCTACTAAGAAGCAGAAAGGAAAGGCGGTCAGCACAGAAGCCGATGTTCCGCATGACATTCTATCCAACGACATCGGGGTGGAATATGCTGAATTCAAAGGGAGCCTTAAACCATCTCAGGTCCCAAAGGAGGTCCTCGAGCAGCAGGCGGCCTTACTTCACCAGGCCCAACAACGCTGACAAGCAGTAGCAGCAGCAGGCAGGCAGCTCCGGAATGGCAAGCACTTCCGGCTCTGATCCTATGGGCGTGACTCCGTCCACACAGGCAATCCCCTCTCCATCACTTGCTCTCACACTTCCACCACCACCCCCACCATTTACTGCCTCCTCCACACCCTCACTAACTCTCAACACGGGCTTCACTTCCACACTTCCACAAAAGCCCTCCCCTGTACAAATCTCCACCCTACTTGAATCCACAGTCAACGTAGATGATTTTGCATTACAATTACTAACTGCACTACCATCAACCACTGTCACCATTAACCCAATCCCACACTCTCCGCCACGTAGTTTCTCCCCACCCCTCAATCCACAATCACCTCCACCTGCCTTTCATACACTTCCGTTTAGCCATGTTCCTCATTTTCTACCATTTAACCCCACGCCGTATCCTAACTACACACGCACCCTCCCTGACATTGGTCCTTGGGAGTAGCTACCCCTTACAGCCCAAAAAGCGGTATGGTTGGTGAATGAGATCCAATACAATATATTCGGCACCCTAGGGGGACATCACACTATGCGGCAATTTGACGATGGTGCTATGGCGGACCTTCATAAAGATAAAGCAAGGCTGGAGGAGAAAAACAAACAACAGCAGCTGTAGATCCAGAACCTAACAAATTACAATTAACAACAACAGTAGATGCTACTCCACCTCCAGAACCAGTTCCAACTGAAGGTATGTCACATGCAACAAACCATCGATACCCTCAAAGCCGAAAAGAATAAGGCTGTAACAAATTCACAAGCAGCATGTTCCGCTATGAAGGAACAGTTGGAAATGGTGGACTTCAACGACTTCGCACCACCAGCTATTCCTGAGGGAACTGCCATTCCAGTGGTGGCCTATCAAATGTTGGCTCAAAAGCTAAAAGCC
Organism: Diphasiastrum complanatum; assembly: GCA_029204225.1. Classification (NCBI taxonomy): domain Eukaryota; kingdom Viridiplantae; phylum Streptophyta; class Lycopodiopsida; order Lycopodiales; family Lycopodiaceae; genus Diphasiastrum; species Diphasiastrum complanatum. Next base: position 37,635,712 of record CM055101.1, read on the forward strand.
ACGATGGAGCAACACTCAAAATTACAACAATCATACATTGCTTCCGTCGAGGTCCTCAACCAGCACATAGCCACCCTGGAAGAATGCTTAAAGGCTGCTGCCCAGTCGACACCATCGGTTCATGCAGAGCACGCCCAATTCCATGATTCAGGGCACCACTTTGATGGACTAGATGGTGGAGATGGAGCGGGATCTCAACAGCCTCCTCCTGCAACGCAAGGCTCCACATTTCAAGGCCAACCCCTGGGGCAAGGAGCTCAAACACCAACCAATCCATCGGGCTCTGGGGGTACTAGCTCCCAACATTTTCTTTTTCCTTCCACTGCTTTTACCCCCTCAACACCACTAACCCCACCTTCCTTCCAGGACAATTTTCTCCTGAGTCACAAAGAATTGTAGAAGCTAACCCCACGCCTCCTCTCTCTCATGAAACCGATCCACAAACCGAACACGAGATTGAAGCCCCAACCATCCGGCACAGAATCACGTCCACATAACCAAGCAAGGAGTTGCGCGCCTCTCAAGAGTTTCCAAAGAAGTATCTAACAACAAAAGAGCGAGGTGGCTACATAGTGCCAGATTTGGACCAGTGTCAGACATATAAAGCAGCAGTCAAACTACCGGATCCACAACCTCTCTGGCATCATCAGCTCTTCCTACAAAGTAAGATCTCAATGGCACGGTATCTCGAAGCCCCCTCCTACATGCGCACCAATCCTTATTACTATCCAATAGCGAGACGAGAACGTTTAATGCCACCAAGGTCAAGAACAGAATCTTTTGGCCTAAGCTCACAGGCGTGGATATCGACAACTTAGCCGAAGACATGGTCACCAACTGTCGAGTATTCTACCAGAAGCACCATGGCAATCTTGATCGCGATGTCAGATACTTTGCGGATAATTGCGGCCTGGTGGCATTTTTGACAAAACTCAAAGGTTTTTGGGATCGAGGGTTACCCCCCAATCGCCCTTGACATCAATAAACTTTTGCGCACGCAAGATGACCATATCAACGTTGCAAAGCTCTATTATCGTGCTGCACTCACTTTCGCCCTGCATATTGATATGGTGGAGCTATGGAAAGCCCATAACTTTCTCCAGAGTATGCTCCATTACTACAAACCCATGCTTTTCTTGAACAAATTACGGTGGCAAATGATGGAGGGCATCGGCACGACAATCTACCACTCCCGACAGCAACAGTCTCGCCTCCAAGAAGCACAAAAGATCCAAGATGATTGGTGTGATACCACCAATCCAATAAGGAGGGGGATAATGTTAGCAACTGTGCTAACACAGAAAAATTAAAAAATAATAATAAAACTCCGTGGCATGTGTTTTGTAAGACCACGTATGAGTATATGTCAATAAACTTCAAGCCATGGCATGTGTTTTGTAAGTCCATGAGTAGAAGCTTATATAATAATAATATAGCTTAAACTTAGATTTAGAACTTAGACTTAGGAAACTTAAGATTAGAAATATTTTATCTTAAGTTTTTCTAAGTTAAGAAATTTGAAGTTCTAAATCCTAAGTTAGAAGTTCTTGAAAGACTAGAAACATATTAGTCCCGTAAGTTAGTAGACACTGATGGAAGACCCTCCTTGCCATAAAAGGAGAGGTATTTGCATTGTAACTAACACTTTTGAGATTAAACTATCTTGCTCTCTATTTTGGAGAATTATCATTCTATGTCATTTGTGCTCCCTTTGGAAAGGTGCATAGCTTGAGGGAAGGTGCTCGGGCCTCCTCTTGTCTCTTTTTCATCGGTTTATTGTGGCATGTTCTTTATTGCTTATTTACTTAATATTAGTCGCAATATCATTTTATTACCCTTTGGGTGTTAAGTAGAATTTAGATTAATCACCTTGCTAGTTGGGTAAGCCTTAGATAGTTTCATTTTCGTTTTGAGCACTAGTTGGGTAAGCCTTAGTGCTTCCGTCATTACTTCTTATTTTCGCATTTCTGTTTGAAACTTGGTAGAAACTTAAAAAGTGGACGAATCTCTACATCCCTATACTACACCCGTAAGTGGATCTAGCCACAACACACACTAGAAATACTAACACCAACCAATCCATCGGGCTCTGGGGGTACCAGCTCCCAACATTTTCTTTTCCCTTCTATCGCTTCTAACCTCCTCGACACCACTAACCCCACCTTCATTCCATGACAATTTTCTCCAGAGTCACAAAGAATTGCAGAAGCTAGCCCCTCGCCTCCTCTCTCTCCTGAACCCGATCCACAAACCGAACACGAGATTGCCTCTGAAGCCCCAACCATCCGGCACAAAATCACGCCCACACAACCAAACAAGGAGTTGCGCGCCTCTCAGGAGTTTGCAAAGAAGTATCCAACAACGAAAGAGCGAGGTGGCTACATACTGCCAGATTTGGACTAGTGTCAGACACATAAAGCAGCAGTCAAACTCATGGATTCACAACCTCTCTGGCGTCATCAGCTCTTCCTACAAAGTAAGACCTCAATGGCACGGTATCTCGAAGCTCCCTCCTACATGTGCACCAATCCTTATTACTATCCAGTAGCGAGGCGAGAACTGTTCCCTGCACCAAGGTCAAGAACAAAATCTTTTGGCCTAACCTCACAGGCATGGATACCGGCAACTTAGTCGAAGACATGGTCACCAACTGCCGAGTATTCTACCAGAAGCACCATGGCAATCCTGATTGCGATGTCAGATACTTTGCGGATAATTGCGACCTGGTGGCATTTCTCACAGAACTCAGAGGTTTTTGGGATCGAGGGTTATCCCCAATTGCCCTTGACATCAATAAACCCTTGCACACGCAAGACGACCATATCAACATTGCAAGGCTCTATTATCGCGCTGCACTCACTTTTGTCCTGCACGTTGATACGGTGGAGCTATGGAAAGCCCATAACTTTCTCCAGGGTATGCTGCATTACTACAAACCCATGCCCTTTTTGAACAAATTATGGTGGCAAATGATGGAGGGCATCGGCACGACAATCTACCACTCCCGACAACAAAAGTCTTGCCTCCAAGAAGCACAAAAGATCCAGGACGAAAAGACGTCGATTGGTGTGGGACCGCCAATCCAATAAGGAGGGGGATAATGTTAGCAACTGTGCTAACACAGAGAAAATAAAATAATAATAATAAAACTCTGTGGCATGTGTTTTGTAAGACCACGTATGAGTATTTGTCAATAAACTTCAAGCCATGACATGTGTTTTATAAGTCCATGAGTAGAAGCTTAAATAATAATAAAATAGCTTAAACTTAGACTTACGAAACTTAAGATTAGAAATATTTTATCTTTAGTTTTTCTAAGTTAAGAAATTTGAAGTTCTAAATCCTAAGTTAGAAGTTCTTGAAAGGCTAAAAACAAATTAGTCCCATAAGTTAGTAGACACTTATGGAAGACCCTCCTTGCCATAAAAGGAGAGGTATTTGCATTGTAACCAACACTTTTGAGATTAAGCTATTTTGCTCTCTATTTTGGAGAATTATCATTCATGTCATTTGTGTTCCCTTTGGAAAGGTGCATAGCTTGAGGAAAGGTGCTCGGGCCTCCTCTTGTCTCTTTTTCATCGGTTTATTGTGGCATGCTCTTTAGTGCTTATTTGCTTAATATTAGTCGCAATATCATTTTATTACCCTTTGGGTGTTTAGTAGAATTTAGATTAATCACCTTGCTAGTTGGGTAAGCCTTAGCAAAAGTTTGTATTTTGTCACCTTAGATAGTTTCATTTCTGTTTTGAGCACTTGTTGGGTAAGCCTTAGTGCTTCCGTCATCACTTCTTATTTTCGCATTTCTATTTAAAACTTGGTAGAAACTTAAAAAGTGGACGAATCTCTACATCCCTATACTACACCCGTAAGTAGATCTAGCCACCACACACACTAGAAATACTTTCAACAATTTCTAATACAATACTTATGGTTGTACATTTCTGACTTTTTGGAGCTTGATAGGTTCCACGATTTAATGCAATGAAGGCGTCCTTTTGGTCCCACGAGTTAACAATCATGGACCTACTTTATCTATGTTGGGGTATTCCCAACGAATTGTAAATAAATAAAATCGACCAATAAAATGTGTTGTGAGGGCATGGCATCCTGCACGTATAAGCCCATGGCCCTATGAACATGCAAGCTTAAGTGTAAATAAAATAAAATAGACTTGGGCCTTTGAATTAAAATAAAACTAGAGGCCCAAAGTCATTTTTAAACTTAGAGATTACTTTTTAGAGTTGGGTCCAAATTGGGACTCACATGAATCTTGTGAATTTCAATGTACTTTTTATGGACCCTTGGATCAAGTTGGGTCCAAGATGAATGGATAGGATCAATATAAATATTAGCCAGTAGGATTTTGGGGCAAGGGCCTTCCCCATTTTATAAAAAGACACCATTTGTACACCATTTTCATGCTTAATAGAGAGGAGGAGACTCTATCATTTTGAGAGCTCAAGCATCCTCATTTGCTAATCACTCTTGCTTATGCTCTTGTTGTGATTGCTTGTTATTTCCATTTCCCATGCTTTTTGGTTTATGCTAGTTAAGGTTTTTCCATAAGTAATGAAATTGAGCATTTGAGCTAACCTCCATCTCATCTCTCTCTCTCTCTCTCTCTCTCTCTCTCTCTCTCTCTCTCTCTCTCTCTCTCTCTCTCTCTCTCTCTCTCTCTCTCTCTCTCTCTCTTCTTCTTCCTCTTCTATTCTATCCTCTCTCTTTATCCAAAATCATGATGAAGTAGTTAGTTTAAAAAGAGTAGAGTTAGAGTGAGTAGTGTTAGTAGAGGTAAAGTTAGATGCAAAGTAGGAAACTAACTAGAAATAGCATCTATGCATAGTTAGGTGTCTATCCAATGAACTAACCCTTGTTGACAGGCGGGAGGGCTATACTACGCAACATCTTCGACCCTACAGTGGCGCCGATGCCGGGGATAGGTTTCCACTAACTAGTTTAGTTGCATTTTAGCTATTTTCTTGCTTTTTAGAGTAGTTTAAGGTAGATTTTTGGGAGTTTAGAGTTAGTTTTCTATTTTTTTGTGTTTGGACTGTTCACAGTTAGCGGAGGAGGCGTGAGAGGGTAGAGAGGCCCTGAACAGCCTCTAAGGGCATGAAACCCAAACCAACCAGCCAAAAAATCCAAAAAACACACCAATTTGTATTTTGGAAGAAAAAAGAGCCTAAAATCTCATCAAATATTTATATCTCCAAAACCAATGTAGATTAACTTTTGCATGATTGGCAGCAGCTCCAGGGTACTGTCCCAGACTTGCATAGAAGTCTGCGAGAGTTAGTTCCAAGCAGATTGCAAAAATCAGAGAAAAATCATAAAAAACTCAAAAAACCCTTTAAAAAATTCAAAAAAAAATCCAAATCTTCACCAGAACGCTCGTAGAGCCCTCTGAAGTTCCATCTTTGCTTGCGAGAGTTAGTTTGATGTCTGAGTGCATGTGCGAGAGTTCCCAGTGAAAAAAAGATGGGAAAGTACTAGAGAACCCTCGCAGACACCAAAATTTTCACTTTCAATGGACAAGAACTCTCGCAAAGGATTATGAAGTTCCATCTCAGTGAGACAAGAACACAGAAAAACCTGCGAAAGTTAGTTTGATTTCAGTGAGTAGAAAATTGGGTTTGAGTGTTAAGAAATCACTAAAAAGTAAAGATCCAGCAAAACCTTCCAGTAAGAACTCTCGCAGACCCTCTCAATCAATTCAGAATGATAAATTCCATCAGTGATGAAGCCTGCGAGAGTCAGTTTTGAGATTTGGTGAAGATCAAGCCAAAATAGTGGTTCTGAACCCTCGCACACAATGAATTTTTCACTTAGTGCGAGAGTTAACTCTCGTAGAAAATTCTATAGTGAGATCTGAGCTAGATCCAGTTACTATGATCCTTGAGAGAGTTACTTTTCAAAGATTTGAGAGATATCAAGTTTTTTATCTGCAAAAACGGCTAAAGAACCCTCGCACAGCCAACCCTCGCACAAGAGAACCCTCGCAGACTAGATCAGTGGAAAGATCTGCATCAGATCCAGCTATTGTCAAAATCTCAGATTAATCAGTGCAAGGAGTATGTCTCAAGAGCGTGTCGATGGCAATAGTCGATAAAGTCAGGCTAGTTGTTTGACAGTACTCGACGATAATCGGTTGAGTCGACAAGTCAGACTCCTCGATAAGTCAGCCAAGTCGGGCTTCCCCAATAAGTCGTCCTTTGACAAGTCGGTTAACTTCAACAAGTCGGACTGCCACTCTCTTGACTGTCTTCAATAATAGAGTATTTCTGTAGATTGTACGACAATGCAAGTAAAACTATAGCAGTATGAATGGAACTAGATTAACATGGGATTTAGGAGAGTAGAGAAATAAATCCAACACTATTGGCCATAAGTCTGAAGCATAATGCTCCGACAATTGTCTTTTGTGATAATCAAAGTGTTATTGCTTTATCGGCCAATCTCAGGTTTCATTCCAAGAGTAAGCACATTAAAATCAAGTATCATTATGTTTTACAAAGTTTTTGACAAAGAGGTAAGCTTGGAGTACCGTCGAATACGAGACATAATAACATCAGATATTTTCATAAAGACATTGAGCTTGGATGCATACAAAAGATTTTTTGTAGAACTAAGTTTAAAGGTTAAGGCATTCATGAATTCAGATTAAGGGAGGGTGTTGGATTTACCCTCATAATCTATCTTTAATCTACATCCATTCATCCATCCAATTTCTGCAGTTTTACTCATATTTTAACATAGTCTGCAGAAATACATAAGAATGGCTAATAGTCGGGTTTGATAATGAAAAAGATTATCGAAGGTGTTCGGTCTATTGAATGTTCACAGAACATGTTTCCACTTGTTGTGGACTTGCCCTAACTTTTTTCAACAAGTAATTTTCAGAAAGCTCAACTAGATAAGTGACGGCACAATTTGGCTAAGCTCCAATTGTGATCCATGACCAAACAATGGTCTTCAACTATCATTTGGATAAGCCTAAACAACATATAAAACTACTAAAAATAATTTATCATTTTCTAGGTTAAAAAGAGATCAATGAATAGAAGCTATTAATCTTGGAGATTAATATAGCACATTGCTAGAAACACTTATTGTTCAGATGTGCATCAGATAGAGTCAATCAGATACTCAAAGATTCTCATTATTCAATTGTATATCTAAAAGATGATGAGTTATGTTGAATGAAGGAATTATTATGAAGAAATATCTAATGAATACTATTCTATTCGAAATCGACACATCCTTATCAATTGGATAAGTTTGAATAAAGAATATTCTTTATCAAGTCAGAGTATTTCTGACTCTTCTAATAGTCGCAAATATCCATGTGTAACTACCTAATTGGTTTAAGGTGACATGGCAACTATACAACTAAACAAACGTACACATGTTGCCATTATATTGGTTTATATTGAACAGACACATGATGAAAAGAATGAAATACTACGTTATTTGAAGGATGCATCTGTTTATGTAATTTCTCTATATGTACATTGTTCAAAGTCTAATCTATCTTCATGTTTGGTCTTTCTTTGAGAGTGTATGTAATTCTTAACTTGTCAATGTTCTATAGTGCATAGTAGATGTGTAATCAGAGCCTTGTTTAATCCTTCATGTCATATAATATTTGCATGATAAAGAACTAAGCAATGCTCATTGTCTAGAAACTAACTTATTCAAGTTATTGAAAGTAAACTTTCATTTAGTCAACTAATATTCGATAGTGAAATATTAGATGGATTCACCTATGATAACAAAATTCTAAAGTCAATTTATTTTATACATTGATTTTGACCAAGTTTTGATTCTTTTGATCTAAAATAAAAGATATAGTACATGTTTGGAAGCGAGATCTGTTGTTGAACGTTGAATTCCATAATAGAGGTGTTCGAGTATAGTTCATTGTTGAATAATTATGTTTGATAATTTTGAGTCGTGCTTAACCATTTCTAAGATTCAAATGTGGAAAGAAATTATATTAGATTGAATAAAACAAAACTCGTCAAAACTCCTGGTCAATTAATTTTGATAAGGAGCATATCAATTGTCGATAAAGTTGATCTAATTTAACTTTTGTAATCATAAAGAGTTTGAAAATATATTCACAGAGTTGTTTGAAACTCTGTAAAATTGAATTGATTGTACACTGAGGTAGTACTAGTTATTGTTCTCTCCAATATTTTAAGATAACCATGTTTTCATATGCTAAAATATAAAAGCCTTATTTTCTCCAATTAATGTGAACTAATTATCTCGATGAAAATAATAACCCTTTATACTACATTAATATCTTCTAATATAAAGTGAACACATACTGACATAAAGTTTATTTTTTGGCACTGTTGCCAGGGATGTCAAATTTACATATTGGAGTTGAAAAAATATTCTTAAAGAAATACATATTGAAAAATTATCTTGAAAATGAATGTTAGAATCAGACACAGATCGAAGAGCTAGAGAAAGAACAGCTAGACTTGAGTGTTATAGGAAGCTAAGAGAAGTATACTAGAAGCGTATTCAATATTTTTCTTTATCTCCCAGCATGTCTAAAGAAACTCGAGACTACAATAGAGCAGCTATTCAACTTCATTAATCAGCCCCTACAAACAAAAATGAATGTTCCTACACAACGATTTTCATCCAGCTCGAAGATCAAGTATGATTATTTTAAAGGCACATCTTTGGATGACGTCAATAGCTATATGTATCAATTCAAATCTATTGTCACTTCTAATAATGAAGGCACTATGGAGGATAAACTCAAAATCCTTCGGGATTATTGCAGAAGAAGGCAAGGATTTGGTATAGTTAGATGGATAGAGCTACAATCACCACATGGGCGGCAGTTTAGAGAAATTGGTTATTCAACATGGGTGCTTGCCCGATTAAGTTTTGTACGGAACAAAGACAAAGAATCTCTCCAGAGATACACACATAAAGTCAAAATTTTCATTGGCAAGCTAATGGAAGAGTATCTAGTAATACAATCGACAAGGTCGAATGGACTCACTATCAAATGTCATTGAATCAGCAAAATTTTGAAACATTCACTATTGTAAGGAAACAAGCAATTCCTAAGTTGGAAAAAAAAACTTCCAAGTATATTGATTCTTCGACTGAGGATAGCAATTCGACATCAGAAGCTTATTCTAGTCATGATTCATCTAGTTCTTCAAGTTTAGATTCTTCAAAAGATGCAAGATTTGTAAAGAAGGATTAGATAAAGAAGAAATTCAAAGTTTCTAAATCATCACTGAAATTGGATAAAAAGATGAAGAAGAAAATTATAGATTTAACTTCTCGAATGCATGACTTACAAGTATAGATTTCAGAAGTTAAAAAAAAGTGAAAGAAAGCACCAAAAAGTAATGCAAGTCTCTAGTGTGCCAAATAAAATTTTGCAAGAAACACATAATGAGGGTCCATAATCAAGTATCATATGTGGAGTACAATACATCTAGTGACATATTACATCTACGTGGAAATGAAGGAGATGAGTCATGTTCGTTTGTGCAAGGAAATGCACCTTCAGAACGTCAATTCGCACAAAGTTATTTGTTCATGTTCAAACAATGGCACCTTTACAAAAAGATATATATGCTACACAAAACTCCCCAACCAAAGCGAGTGCTAGAAACCTATTGTGGAGTAGCATGACATTACTCACCAGAATGCCCTGAGCCACAAAGACAAGTCAGATATACCCTCTTATATTTGAATTGTTCAGGAGAAGGACACATTGATACAATTTCCAAAGTCAGTAAAACAAAAAAAAAAATTAGTCAAATTCGTTCAAATGTCAACAGCACCAACGGAAAAAGAAATGAAAATTTCTAAGAAGGATGATGTTGTGCAGAGAGTCAAAATGACAGAGGATCAAACCACAATACAACCCGATTTGAGTTGGCCGAGTGACTTGGATGAAGGACAGAAGGTTTCAACCAAAAGTTCTACCAGTCCAAATAAAAAAAAAGATCATAAAAGTGGACAAAGATATTTAAAAAAAAAATAGCACAAGGTTTGATTTTTGAATCTGAGAAATATGATTTTGATTTTGATAAATAAAATAAAAAAAACTATTTGACAATACAAGATTTATTTAATGAAGAAATACGTGAAGCAACATTTTTGAAGAAAGTTTCTTTTAAAGAGGAGGATGATATGATTAAGCCTTCCAAATTATCTCAAGCTATTATTGATCCAAAACCACAAAGTAAGAGGATTGATTACAATATAGTTGAAGACATGGAGTGTTACAGCTGAATATAACTTTCGAACAATTGTTGTTGGACAACAATTCTATCAAAGCAACTTCGAATATTAATTCAGCCAAAAAGGAAATAGAAACACAAGTCACCAAATATCACATTATTACAAGTGGATGTGGGGACCAGGGAACTCCTGAAATAGATGTTACTATTGAAGGCAATATTATTGAAGGAATACCAGTTGATTCAAGATCAAAGATTAATATAATGACAGAAGATACGGCGCATACTCTTGGGTTAATATATATTCAACCTACGTAGAGAAAAATTAAGCTTTGTGGCTCCACTAGAAGAAAGCCAATCGGTGAACTTAAGAAAGTCATTGTATATATTCAGAATGAGCCATATATCATGTATTTCCAAGTGATAAAAGACTATTGGTGATTCAAGTTATTTCGCATTGATTGGAGACCTTTGTTATATCAAGCTAATGTTATTGTACATTGGCCAAAAAAATAGAATTACATTTTTTGGACAAGATAATAAAGACAAATCCAATGTGCAACATGTAATTTCATGGAAGATTGACAAATATGAAGGAGAAACCCCAACGTCACATACAAATTTTACATCAGATGATGATTCATTCTTTGTAGATTCAACTGAAGATGATGACATTCAAGTGAGTTATATCAAACGTTATCAGGTTGTAGAGGCAGAATCATTTTCTGCTACAAAAAACATTACTTTGAATCGTGATGTCCAAGGTTACACTTTTAATGTGATTGAAAAAATGATTAAGCCTGGTAACATGCAATAATCTACATGCATTGCATCTCAACATTAAATGCCATGGAAATCCATAATCAACTTTCTTGAATACAAATTTAAAATTCTTTATTGTGTCTGCCAGATTTTTTTGCTTTTTCTTGGGGCAATCTTTTGACAGATACCCCTTCTGCATACAGGAGAAGCACAAGCCACTGGTTCTCGCCTTCTCATAATCCGCGAGATCCAACTTGATGCACTTTTTTTCGCCCAAGGAAACAATGTCCGTCTTGTCTCTACCCCGCTTCTTGAAAATTTTCTTTTCTTTTTTATCAGCCTTGGGCAAACTTTGCTCCTTGAGGGAGGCAAAATGGACATCATCGAAGATTTCGCAAAGCAAATGACATCTTTGATAGTCTGCAGTTGGTTACGTTGCACTTCTAGCTGAAATTCCTTCGGAAGCTCCAAAATGAGATGTGATTTTAGAAGTATAGGATCGATTCGCGTAGGGAATCCGGGGCAAAAAAATTTGTAATTCTTGCATATAGGCATCTAACGGCCTAGTACCCATGTACACGGTGGCGAAACATCGCCAATGCTCAAAGTCATCTAAAAACAGAAGAAAAGTTGTTTTAAAGGCTTTTTGAAAGGCATCTCATGTAGAAGAGGCACCAGCCCTTTCCTTCATATCCTGCCACCATGTGATTGCCTTTCCACGTAAAAACATGGGGGTAGAAGCAATCTTTGTACTATCAGGCAAGTCGTGCATGGAAAAGTGACTATTCCACCGATCAGGCCATGACAGAAAAACATCAGGATGTCAGTCCTTCTTTTCACCAAAAATGAATTTCGAATTAAACATAGGATAAAGGAGAGCGGACCGCGAGTGTGTTGAAGAACGCCACTATTGCTCGGCCGCTGCATGCTTGGCTTGCGTATCCAGTATTTGGTTTTGCAGCAAGTTCAAAGCTTGAACAAGCTGATTGGTATCTACATCAAGAGGCGGAGGTGGTGAAGACGGTCGACGGTACAACAAGGTCCATGGCGCACTAAGAAGAAGACAAAGGAAAAACGGCAAGGGCTTCACAACAAAGTGGCTTAGGGAGCTTGAGACTACTATTCAAGGAGACTAGGCCACAATGAAACTCCTCAATGGTGAAGATGGAGCCTTTACCCCTCATCCCACACATTTTCCTTCCTTATTGGCCTTGCTGGGTGGCGGGCCTTATGGACGCCACCTAACAAGCACATGGCCCCCAAAAACAAGTGGCATCTCCTTATGGGGTCCACCTATTTTGGCCACCACCCTCCCTATGCCACCTCACCCAAGGGCTCACCTTTTGGGTCACCACATTGGCCTCTTGGCTTTATGGCCCAAAGAAGCACCTAGAACTCCTCTGAGGCTTGTCCTTAGGCTTAGGAGGAGGTGCAGGTACAATTGTACGTTCAAGAGGAGGAGGTAGAGGAAAAAATTTCACTTTTCCTCCCAAAAAGTGACGAGGATGGTAGAATTGCAAATTTTTTTGTGTATGCAAGTGAAGCTTACAAGGAAGAAGTTTAAGGCCAAAAAAGAGCCTCAAGAAGATAGGAAGAAAGACACACAGGTCTATACTTGCAACAAGTACAGGCTGTGTACTTTTTTTAAAATTTCTTCTCTTCTTAAATTTTTTTTAAAGCAAAGCTATAATTTCTAATAGCTTTATATGTTTAAATCTTACAAAACAAATTTTTCAACCTTAAAAGTTAAGTTTGTTTTAAAACTTAATAAGTTTACAAAGTCTTCTTTGCAAACTTTATTTTAAAAGTTTTAAGATGTACTCATCAAAGTACAAACAAGTTTAATAGTTTTTCTTTACAAAGTTTACAAAAGTTTCAAAGTTCACAAAACTTTGAGTAGCATTTCGTTTGAGTAGCATTTCCTTTATTACAGCCATCTAGTTTTCTCTTTTAAGAACAAGTACTTTGAATGGTTCTAGCAAATCTTGATGATGGGTAAGGAGGGAAGGACTTGATTCTCTCCCTCCCCACCCCAAAATATTTTTGGTATATTTCTCCAACTCCCTTGCTGTAGGATGCAGCTGCCAAGGGACTGATTGCTGAGTGGCACACATAACCAAGACAAGCAGACAGACAGACATCTCGGGGTACGCGCGCAGGCGCGTAGGTGTCCGCAAATTTTTTTTTTTGCAACGAAATTTTACAAACTTGCAAATAATTTTAAACTTCCAACTCCCAAAACCAAGGCCAGAAAACAATATTGGTTCTGAAAAAAAAAAAATGTATAACCGTAAAAAAGTTAAAAAATGGCCAAACTTTCACCATAGCTAGCAAAGGTGGCTCGTTTTCTATCCAAACGATCTCGGATTGAGACGAACCAAAAAACAAAGCTGTTTAACTCGAATCAACGAAGACAACGAAGTCTTCAAAGAACATCAAACAAAATTTTAAGCCAACCAAAAACTTGAGTAAGACCAATTGCACTTTATACACAATGATTGGTGGCTCTGATACCAAATGTTAGAACCTTCATCGTCGATCCGGTCATTGCTAAAGCACAAACAGGTGACGAACACTACGTTACCGCCCAATCATAAAGGTACTGCCATCTCACCCCCGTGCACTGGAGCCATAGATCACCATCAAGCAAGCTCGGATCTCCGATAAGCCATGGTGTCTCATACCACCATGTCTTACCCTTGACCCTCACCTACCTTCATCATGAGGCCTAGATAATCGTCCTAACCTGATCACCAATGGAAGAGCTCTTCATTCTCTAGGAGAGAATGAATGACAAACTCATGAAGATTCACACATAGTCCAAGTGGGATCATCTCCGACCATAGGAGTTACGCATGACCATCGACACACGGCAGTTGTGCACACTGACGCGGGTCCATAACAAAGAGTCACCACGTGCCAATAAGACATTGACATGTGTCACATTTGGATTTGCTAATTGTTGGGATTGTTTTTTATTATACTTTTTGTGTGTGTGTGTGTGTGTGTGTGTGTGTGTGTGTGTGTGAGAGAGAGAGAGAGAGAGAGAGAGAGAGAGAGAGAGAGAGAGAGAGAGAGAGAGAGAGAAGTAAGCTTGATCTTGGGTTGAGTAGTGTTAATGGATCGTAGTGTTAATTGTTAATGTTAGATATGGAAGCATAAGCATGTGTATGAATCTGAACTATGCTATCACTCTCATGGGAACGAATCTCCGCGTGACACGTTAATCTCCTCCATCCTTTGATGCTTGAATGTGCTTGGGTCTAAGGTTGAAAGTGGATAGGAATTAATGGGTACACTTTGAGTAACATCTTCATTTTAGCTTCATTTTATGCTTCCAAAATTTGTAGTTAGTCCCATCACACACAATGCTGATCTTTTGCAGTTGGTTGGCGGCCATTTCTAGCAATTGAGCTCTAATACCATGAAGAACCTACGGAAGCTCAAGAGAAGGATTGTTGTTTGCTGGTGAATAGTTATAAACCTAGTTTTGCATTGACTAGCAATCACCAGTCAACTGCTTTTGTCGTGATATTCAGCAGAGGAGATCTAGCACTCTGATTCATCAAAAAAGAGCATACAGTTCATGAACCAATCACAATAGAGACTGTCACAGACAAGAATAGAATGCAGAAAAAGAGTTTTGAACGATGCTTTATTACTCAAAATTGTACTAGTACATTGCATCTCATCACCAAAAACAGAATTTAGAAGAAGAAGACTATGTACAAAAATTCTCTCTAATTATGTTGCCGCTTATTCCACAAGTTACATTGATTCATTCTCAATCTGCTGCATGATTTCCTCCTTGATTCACTACCCACAATCTTGGGTGACTAGTCTGGAGCATAATGATGGGATAGTTTAGGAATGAAGTTTGAAGTTCACACACTTCAACAAAGGGGATGGTGACAACAATCATCTCTAATGATTTGAATGTAGAAGCTTTGCTTTGCATAAGTTTATCTCATGACACTCTCATCTCTCCAAACTAAATAGTGATTACATTATGATTTAATCTACAAGCCTCCAATTATAACACTTCGTAAAACTCAAGCGCCCAGTTCATGGAACTTTGTGCTTCCATTTTATGTCAAACTTTGTGGTAAATAGGACGCATTGCTGGATAAATTACAACCTTTTGACGAATACTTCATCCGTTTTATAAAAATCTCCACCTGTGTTGTGTGTTGATTTTTTTATTGTCATTGATTCTTGTTCTCTTTTGTTCTTCTGATAATGCAGTACCAAAAAACGTTTCTGATCATAAGGTGAACACATATAGAGAGTATCTGTGCATACACTTGTTTGACAGGTGAAGGCAACATACTGATGTTGATTCTCAGATCGAAAGAGATTTTGAGGCGCAAGAATATCATTCTACTCAAAATGGATTGAAATGCAGAAAGTGTTGATTTTGATTAGGAAACATGTATAAGTTTGTAGGCTTGCTGATGAGACTTGATTTAAGGTGTTTGAAGGCTAAGGCTAGGCATGTCTATATGTGCTTTATTTGTTTGTGAGGCGAGGCAGCAAGATAAGCTGGTTCTGAAAAGGAGAATGGCTTTTTACCCAACGACTTGAGATTAATAACCTGAGAGATGCAAAAAACTCTTCCTTAAGAAGTACACTGCTCATGTTGCTGGATGCTGATGTTATGCTTAGAGAGCCTGATTAAGTTCGTAGGTTTCGAGATGAGGACTAATTGAAGGCGTTTAATGCTACGACTAATGTTAGGGTTTCATCAGGAGGATTTTATTACCCACAATATGAAGAGAGCGAACGGGTGAGTGAGAAAGGAAGCACAATTGGACAATTTACAATCATGCATTCTGACCAAGCATTAAAATTTGTGAAAAATCAATTAAAATGATCAAGTTCCGAATTCGATATCGTCAATTGTCAGCCCTCAATGTAAGAGCATGCAAGAACGCTTCCCAGAACAAACTTCTCCAGAAGTTAGAACACGATCGGCCAAATCCAATCAGCTTCGCAGAACAGTTTACTAGTATATAATCATAATCCGGATCGTTGCGTGGAAATTATAGTCTCAAAGACGTTTAGGCCATCAAATTGGGGAGCCACCCCAACTGCATAAGTCGGATGATTGCCGGCCTGTAGTGCACTGGTAGACTTGGAGTTACTGCCATGGTTATGCGAAAGTTCCTGCACCACACGAAAGTTTAGAACGAATCACAAAACGTCTCGTCCGGAAAGGCGAGCTGAAATTCTACTAGTTGATTCAATCAGAAGGAAATTAAGTTAGTTGCAGACTAAACAGTACAGCTTAGATTGAAATAAAAGGCTGGCTCTTTCACGAAATTACTAGATTCTAATTAAGCAATGAATAGGTTAGTGCAATTGGGTAATGTTACCTCGCCAGAGCGAATGGATTTGGCATGCAACTCGTGTGAAGCTTGGGCTGCGTAAACACAATACAGTGAGGCTCCAACCGTAAGGGCAACGGCGGCGATACGTGCACCAGTGCCTGTCATTCTCTCAAATCCTCCAAAAACGAATTTATATGTACGTGTCTGCAGCTTTTGCGCAACACAAAAGCTCCTTGATCCCAAACGGCAAAAGTAAATACCGCTTCAAATTTTGCTCAAACCAGATAGTAGAAACAGTCCCAGTTGCAAAACCAAAAATATGGAGGCAAATCAAAACTAGGAGAAGAATAGCAGATGAGTTAAAAGAGAACCGCTAGATGTTCAAGCCAAAACAAGCAGACTGTGAGAGTAGAAAGAGATAGGAGGGAGAGGAAGGCAGTGAAAATGGGCAGGAGAGGAGAGGAGAGGAAAGCTTCGAGAGAGAGAGTTGGCGCAGAATTAAAGAGCGACAAATCGCTGCTCGAGCTTTTATGAGCGAGAGAGAGGGAGAGAGAAAAAAGAGACTAGAAACTTCAAGGGACGACGAAGTCCAGAAAACAGCTTTTCTGGATCTTTTGGCCAAAGTAGCATAATAGACGGCGATGGGATTTGTTGGGGCCTAGCCCCTGGCCTGCAAGGGACCCCATCTTCTAGTGCGCTTAGCCCCTTGGCTATGCCCTCCTTCCCACTCATTCTATCTTTTCTCTATTCCCGTATCGCCTCTTCACATGCCTGGCCCAGCCCCGTGCATGACGTAGATGAGAGCACGGGCTAGACTGAACAGATTTGCTTCATGTGCTCAAATTGTCTTTGCCTGTTGCAAAAGGTTTCAAAACCCGTGAATCAACGGAGATGGCTATAGATGCTATTGCTTCAGGTGTCTTTTTTGTTGTTTCAGGTGCCAAACCTTCAAGAGGCCAACCCGTGATGACCTGAAATAACGAAGATGGCTAGAGATGCTATTGTTTCAGGTGCCTTTTTTGTTGTTTCAGGTGCCAAACCTTCAAGACTTCAAGAGGCCAACCCGTGGAGCCCGAAAAGTCAGCCTGAGGAGGTGCGTGGCTTGGCCGACCCGGCAGTCAATTTTTTCAAGAACAGGGGCAGGGACAAAGCACATGAAGAAAGTTTTGCATCACCCAGCCCATTCTTGACGTCATGAACAGGCTGGGTGATGCCTCATGTGAAGAGCCCCTTAGCCATTGAGTTCTCTCTCCACTAAGGTTAACCATTCGATCCTTTCTCTCTCCCCTTAGCCGTTGAGTCCTCTCTCTACTAAGGTTAACCGTTGGGAGCTCATAGGGGCCAAAAGCCTTGCGCAAGCCCTGTCTAGCAACAAAGCTTGGGGCAGTTCAAAAATGGTTTGTGGCAAGTCTAACTACGCAGTGTGTCGTTGACCTAATGGGGCCCCAAGGCAATGCAAATCAATCTCGAGAGAAAAGTCATGATCTAAGGCCTTTCTTCTCGGGAAGGGCCTAATATCATCAAGGGTGATAGAACAAATATTGGAAAACTCATAGTCTAAGGCTCTTCAAAATAAAAGGGCCTCAAATGTGGGGGTGGGGGGGGGGGGGGGGGGGTTGGGGGTGTTATAAGGTAGATCTCTTTTTAAGATGTGTAATTTTCACAACTTTCTGTGTGGAATGTTATGTAAATCTAAAGCTCGTGGTTCTTTTGATCTTGTGGTAGGTAGGAAGGCATCAAAGTCTTCATAATGAAACAAAATTGGGTTCACTTTTGTTGTCAAATTTTCCCAAGAACTTTATGACCAAGATTTAGTTTTTCCAAACAAAAGTGTAAAGAATTTTCAATTGAAAGTTGTTTTAAATGACATTCTTTCTAACTAGAAAATACTCAATGGGAATGAGACGTGATACTTCAAGACATCTCTTTAAGATTCCATTAAGGTACTACACATATGTTTGACGTAAGACTTTACTTCTTCTTTTTCAAGGTGCATAGCACGTCGCTACATAGCTACACATGTTTATACATAAATGTACAACGTTAGGCCGAACTTTACACGGGAGCCAAGCCCCAAGTATGTCAATGGAGCAACATCGCAAACATAGTTGAGCCCACATCAACATGACATGACTTTCCTCTTATCCAACTCATCCCATAAAGTGAAGAAGTCTGATTTTTAGCTTTGTTGCACATTAGCTTGAAGCAGTACAACACCCGTTGCGATTTCCGATGTGATTTGCGACAGATAATTGTGCTCTTTTTTTTTTTTTAATCAGTGCGGGTGTCGCAATAGGTCGTTGGAATCCGACGGCTTCAAAATCCATCTCAAATTGATAGCCACATGCGATTGACTCGTCAAATGCAACTGCTAGCATTAACCAAGATGGGACGGTCCACGTAGACGTCACAATCCGACATCCATGGAAGCCATTGGATTGTGATGCCTATGTTGATATGGCATCGAACGTGGCATACGACATTCTAAGTGACGTGACTGTGTCACTTAGAACGTTGGATTCCAACGTGCACTTCCAATGTTGGACTATGTTTGTTAGTTTGCGATTGATAGAAAAGGCCCAAAATCGTTCCATGGCCCGAATCAGATTAAAAAAAAAAAAAGGATTAAAAAATAGTGCACTCTTTTTTATCGTGAGTTGTTTTTGGGAGCTAGTGGAGTGGTTTTTGGAAGCTAATGGAGCGACATTCTTGCAGTAAACACTAATTCTTGCAAGTTGCACTCAATGAGAATCAAAAAGCAAACATGAGGTACTTTGGACATTGCACTTTGCTAATTCATTGCACATTGTGCTACATTGTGAACATTACTTCATTGCACATTATGCTACAACGTGTGACATTGCCATAATATCATCCTATAACATTGCATATTTCATGTGACATTGCACATTGCACATTTCATTATCCAACATTGCACTTCTTGTTGCAACATTGTGCATACGAAAATGCAATGTGCATTCAATATATAAAATACATTATACATCATTGAAACTATAAAATGCATTTCACACCAAAAAGCACAATAACAATATTTCAAACAATAATATATTAGTAATGCGATCAATGTATTACAAAATTGTTGCTATCATAGTCTCTATGACTTGATATACTTACAAATTATCTAATGAATGGGCTCCTAAAGTTCAAATCAAGGGAGGCCTAGTTACACACACGTCTACTAACTCAAGCTTAACAAATGGCATACATATTAGTTCATCTTATCACTACAAGAATTACTGCGATTTTCGACAGGATTTCCGACGTGAAATCGCGTTTTAATTTTTTTTTGAATCGACGCGGGCGTCGAAAAATGCGTCGCAATAGGGTCGTCGGAATCTATCGCATTTAAAATCCGTCGGAATCCGATGCCAAGCCCAAAACCGGCAACCAGCCGGTAAAAACATTTTTCGGAGAACATGCCATGTGGACGTCGACGTCCACGTGGAGAAAACAACTTGAAAAAAAAAATTCACTTTTTTTTTTCTGCAACATGGATGATCGGAATGCGACGTCCACGTGGCCGGGCCGTTAGAATCTGACATCCACGTGGCAAAAAGAAAGCTATGAAAAAAAAATTTCTCGTTTTTTTTCCACGTGGACATCGAATTCCGACAAAAAAAAAATTCCCATTTTTTTTGTTTTGCCACGTGGCCGTCGGAATCCGACACTTTTTTTTTTTCCTTCGAAATCTGATAGATTTTAAATGTGTCGGGATTTCGACACTGCTAAAAAATTGAAAAAAATCTAAAATCATGATATAGATTCTTGCTTCAGTGTGGAGATTATGACAAGAACTACAAATATACTATGTATGGCATATAGTACTACATATCAATTAACCTCTTACAATCGTTTCAAACACGCAAAATGAATATTTAGATCAACTATGATTCACAATATTAATCAAGTCACTAATACACTACGAATCCATTCGTTAACTGGTATGGAAACTAGCATAACTGCAAATATACTATGTATGGCATATAGTACTACATAGCAATTAACCTCTTACAATCGTTTCAAACACACAGAATGAATATTTAGATCAACTATGATTCACAATATTAATCAAGTCACTAATACACTACGAATCCAGTCGCTAACTGGTATGGAAACTAGCATAATTGCAACCAAACATACTCCAATCGACATGAATTCGAAGTGCATACGAAAAATATACAATTACGGAAAATGACATAGATGAAATGAACTGAAAATAGATAAAACCATACCTACTTCTGAGTGCATATGCATGTATGCTAATCATGATGCTTCAATTGATTCTACTATGTTTGCTAGGACAGAACTGCTCTCAACTAGAGTAGCCATGAGGGCTCCCATTGAAAATAAATCAGTGAGTTCTCAATGGTCGTTGATAGATCAGCTTTAGACAACAGTTGCAAGCTCCCTTTTCATGGTCATGAAGGCTCGATTTGCTGAGTCTCTGATCTGACAACTAGCTTAGTGATGGCTTTCCTTCATATCTAATACTCATAGGCGTAGTGAAGGCTTGCAAAGTAGCAGCAGCGATGGTCAGATGTATTATAGAGGTAGCGATGTTAATAATCACATCTCTCAACTCTCTTTTGGAAATTAGCAATAATGCTTCAGTATTTTGGAAGTGAACGTTCAATTCCTCAACGACTATAATGTGATTGAATGGTTAGATGGCTCACTCATATAGCAACGATGGTCGGCCAGCTCTCCAAATATCTTGCAAGGAAAACTGGGTTCTAACTCACAGAGCAGAGATAATTAAGCACCCCATAGCCAAGATATCTGAAAGCTTCCAATGGAGATAGTGAGTCAATGGCACTCTTCAAAGTTCATAATCTTCACTCAAACCTCAAGAGCTCTCAGTCTCACACTATTTCACAAAGAACATAACATTAAATCTAAACCCTAAAATTTACAAAAAACATACTATTAAATCAAACTCTTCTCTCTATATTTTTCTTGCTGTCTCTGTCTCTCACACACATCCTTCTCTTCCTCTCTCATTCGCTCATGATCATAAATCACTAAGACACTTATTTGTGTTTAACTACACAAAATATACAATACAAGGAAGATAGTGTACAAGAAAAAGTTACAAAGAAAGAAATCTTAGTTGCACATAACAAAACAAAAGAATCACTTGGATTAAGACAAATGGAATTGATAGAGTTGAGAAGAAGCGCCAAAAGCCGATCTCTAACAATCTCCTGCAAGAATAAAAAATAAGAAAACCCTAGAAAAATGATGCGGCTTTGAGAATTCGGTCACGGATGTCAGATTCGGACATTTTTACTGGCCGTCAAAATCCGGCGTCCATAAAAAAAAATTCAGCAAAAAAAAAAATTAGGCAAATTTTTTTTTTTGTGTGTGTTTTATTCTGACGTATTATTATGTCGGATTCTGACGGATTATGAAATTTTTTGGAATCCGTCGGGACCTTGTGTCAAAAATTGCGCATTTTGTTATTGTGATTTACTTGAATCTCTAGGAGGTCCTCAAGATAAAGATGATTTTAACTCAACTCTCAATAGCCCAAATACTCTCTTTAGTTAAATGCTCCTATTTCTAGCATCACATGCAAGAGAATAGAAATCATCCAATCTCAATAGACTTGTCTATCTCCCAACCATAGAATATCAAGGCTGAAAATCGTACAAAAGCACTTACCAACTATATTTTGTACTAAACTACCATCCATTAAAGTAAGTAAACTCTCCACAAGTAAAAATAATTTACTTTATAAAAATGCTTATGAGAGACATACGTTCTCAATGAAAGCATTGGAGTAAAGAGATTTTCCAAAATATTGATCTAACTTCTCAAATCATTCAAAAGATTGAGAATTATTCATTATAACAAGAATCGTCACATTTTTTTTATAATCCTTTGATAATAATTAAGTATTTATCTATGATCCATCAACCAAAAATGCTTAGAATCTTATGATTTGTCAATAATAATTATTGGATTCCAAAATCACACTTAATTATTAAAGGGTACTTGAGTGTATGTTCAACACACTACATAAGCAATATAAATATTATTCAAAAATATTATTCTCAAAAGAAGAATAAAAAATTGGATTTTTTAAGAATATTATACAAATTAGATTTCCAACAAAAATATGAGTTATCTAAACTCTACAATCCATTAGGTAACTAAAGATAGAAGACATACCAAAACCATTGTAAAATCTGTCTTGAACTACAAAAACTGTATACAACTATCTAGAATAAAATCTAGAGTCTACAAAATTCTGCCAATTCATGTCATCACCCACTATGGACCATTGGAAATCTGCGAAAAGGATTTTGAGGTATGTGAAAGGTACACTTAACCTTGGCCTAATCTACAAAAGACAGAGTGTTTTACCTAAGTTGCAAGGTTATGTTGACGCTGATTGGGTAGTAAATGTAGATGATAGAAAATCAACAACAAGTTATGCCTTCAATCTTGGTAGCGGTTGTTTTTCATGGTCTAGCAAGAAGCAAAATACTATTTCTCTTTCTTCTATAGAAGCCGAGTATAAAGCGTTAAGTTCTGCTACCAAGGAAGTTGTTTGGCTACGTAAATTGTTATGTGAGATTGGCATGAAGCAGGTAAATCCTACTGTTCTTTTCTTTGACAGTCAAAGTAGAATACAATTGGCTAAGAATCATGTCTTTCACGCAAGGACAAAACATATTGAGGTAAAATATCACTTTGTGCGTGAGAAGCTACAATCTGAAGATATAAGTATTGTACACTGTTCTACGTTGTTACAAGCTGCTGACATATTTACGAAAGCTTTAGTAAAGAAAAGTGTGCTTTTAGAGCCAAACTTGGCTTAGATCTGGTTATGTAAAAAGCCTTTACTTGTAATACTATCATGGAGGTATGCTCCATGAATAGAGTAAACTCTAAAATAAAGAGAGACGTTGATCATTAAGGGAGAGAGTTAAAATAGCAATGATCGACTTATACAGTGCTTTCTTATTTTGACGGCACCACGTGTGCTCAATTCTAGAATTATTGGGTCGTCTTTCTTTTACGAGCTCTTTGAGTGCTTTTAAGCAACTTTATCTTTGTACTTACTTATCAGTTGAATATACAGTTTGTGGAGAGCAATTATGTTGTCTTGTCTTATTGCACTTGACGTTGTGCTGTGGTGATTGATTTGGTCGGGTTTTTTAAACTGTGTTCTTAACTAAGAGCTCGTGCTCGGGTAACAACTAGTCTTTGATTGCTTGTTAATAAGATTGTCCAGCTACCAAACTTCCAATTGCCTTGAATCACAAGCACACATGAGTCTCTCATTGTAAAAGAACATTCAAAATCATAGTGCAATTCATCCACTAGAAATGGTGGTCCTTTGAACCTCCACTAGAATAATCGAAACACAAAAAAGACTAGAAAATGCTAGCTTGATAACCTAACAATGTGCCAAGGTATGAAGGCTACATCGGGCATCACAAGAAGGATATAAATTTTGTTGTTGCACCGCAAATTTTTGGTAAGCAAAAGCATGTTAAAGGAGATGCAAATCAATTCATGTCATTTTGTGCTTGGACTTGAAATGCACTTGGAATATAGACAACAACATGGTGACAATGCCCCCTCTATCTGGTACATGAACATTGGTTGGTTTAGCATGAAGTGACACTTATTTAAGAGTAAGTTGACATATGTACTAAGGGGGGATACATACTAGCGAGAAAGATTCCCTCTTTACGGATCCATGATTTGCTTAGCGGTTATGTTTACATGCCAAATGCATATGGATATGAGAATATTTAGATTTTCAAAGTCAACTATTTCAACCATTATTTATGAAAACAAATAAGTGACAAAGGTGTGAGTCCATTTATTAGGAACTTTATATTCTTTTCTTGTGATTCTCCATAGCATGATGATTGATGATTGTTACATGCCAAAATTTCCAAACAAAATTCTCCAAAACTCACACAAATTTACTCTTTGATTGCATCTTTTTTTTAGAACACAACCCATGTGAAACATTGTAGAAAGCGACAAGGTAGGCCCACGTGGAGAGAGAGAGAGAGAGAGAGAGAGAGAGAGAGAGAGAGAGAGAGAGAGAGAGAGAGAGACCCAAGTTTATTCACACTTGGCCATTTTATTTTGCCAATTATTGTATTTTTTTTAGCAAGTTGGATACATGGTCAAGTTGGAATTATTTATCATATTTTCAAATTGTCAACACATCAAGCAACACATGTGTCTCCCTCATTTCTTTCTAATTTAGGTGTAGTTTTCATTTGAAGTTTTTATTCAAGGACTATATTTTCTTGGAAAAGATTGGAAATATACTAGCAAACCTAACCTTTTGGAAAAAAGTTTGGAATATATTTGCAAAGCTAATGTTCCATTGACGAGCTTTGGAAGTTGGAGTGAGAGAGGGTTGTATTCTTATCAAGAACTTTATTTTCTTGGAAAGGGCTAAGGAACATATTCTCAAAGTTAAACTTTTATTTGAGGAGCTTTGGAAGTCGGAGAGAGAGAGAGAGAGAGAGAGAGAGAGAGAGAGAGAGAGAGAGAGAGAGAGAGAGAGAGAGGTGTAGGAGTGAATTTTCAACATAGAATCTTAATCTCACATCTCCATTTTGAGTATCTTTTTAATCATTGGACAAGGGTTGGCCTGGCATTGCACCCCAAGCTAGGGTGAAGGATGTGCTAATCCACGCTTGCACCTGAGAAAGCGACTCGATGGAGATGAGTATGGGGCCCTCCTTACACCCCTTCACTCACTCTCACAAAATATGTTATTCCACACTTGGCACTTGCCTATTGCACCCTCAGTGAGTCACCCTGAACTCAATCTGAGAAGGATGTGGACACTTTGCTGCCGATTTGACTGCAAGGAAAGTACAAAGTACTCCATTTAGATGGCGAACCCTTTATAATGATGTCTACCGGTTCATCAAATCTTGTGACGTGTGGCAAAGTTCAGATCGGATGCCCTTGCAACCCGTTTATAGCTCGCAGCCCATTTGAAAAGTGACGCATTGACTTCGTTTGCTAATCCACACTTGGCACTTTCACTATGATAAATACTCTACTTGGCACAATGACTTCCTATGCTAATCCACACTTGGCACTTTCACTATGATAAATACTTTACTTGGCAGTTGGCACTCCAGAAATTCAAAAAAGGGGTGCCAATGCCATGGAGATGGGGGGGGGGGGGGACACTGGAACTCCAGGTTACTTCCTAGTGTAGCCAGGCAGTTGGCAGTAAACCCTGATCAAGCCTAGTCACTGCTTGACGCGTGGCCAAAGCCATGCCCCCTGGTGTCGGGAACACGTGTCCCTATCTCAGCGATGCATCCATCAAATCATCCTCTATGTTCAAACCGTACGCAAGGCCAGAGAGAGAGAGAGAGAGAGAGAGAGAGAGAGAGGAGCGATCGATCGATCGATCGATCAATCCATCCGTTTTGCTCGCCGGATGCTCCGATTGTGGCAGAAGAAGTGCTGCTTCTGGCAGATGGCGGAAGAATAATGAAGATGATGATGATGCAGGAGCAGGCTTGTATTCATTGCAGCATTTGGTTGAAGCTTTGGATCGATTTTGATGCTAAAATCAGGTCAAAATATGCATCAGCAGCAGTATTGAAGGAAAAACATAGTGGGATATAGATGTGGTTGATCAGGGAAGCAGATTTGCTGAGAGCAGCCTTTTATGATCACATGTTAAGGTAGGTTTAGGCTTCATATACGTTTCTAAGATCGAAGAAGGCATCTGTGCATCCGCTTGTTTGGAGGTCGGTGGTTCAGTCTCTTGTGTTTTCTCATAAAGCGCGTCCGTTGCTGGAACTGGCTTACGACCAAGGCTCCTGGAGCCATGGGCGGGGTGTGCCAGCTAGCGCGTGCAATAATGCTGTAGTGGCCTGTTACAAAGACAAGGCAACAATGAAGGGCCATTGCGAGCACATATCACCGCAGTGGTGGCGCGTGCTGCTTCTGTTTTTTCACAATGGCTCTTATCGTTTTAAACTGATCTGTGGGATGTTCCTGGTTCTGTCCTCACTTTGGCTGGCTAGTCGTGCCTCATTAATCATGGGGTGGCACTATGATCCCAATGAGCCAAAGCTACAAGGAGCCAGGTGAGTTCCAACTTCTTAGAAGCCTACGTTCCTCTGTTTTTATTTTTCTATATTGCAAATTGTTAGGTTATGTTATTCCAAACTCAGAATTTTTTACTTTGAAGCGTTTTAGCTTATTTTCGTAGTTGCTTCTTGCCACTATTTTGAAAGTGTAATGAATCTTAACCACGCAATGCTAGTAGTATGTAGAAGTAGGCCAACATTTGGTCTTTCCTGCTACATGCTCCCTGGACACTGAATTTGTTGGTTAGCTTTGCTCCATTTTAATTTCAGACTTTGAAATGATTCACAGGTATCGTTATACTGTGCTTTTGAATACCTGGAAACGTGACGATCTTCTCAAGCAGTCGGTGGCTCATTATTCTTCATGTAAAAGTGTGGATGCTATAAGGGTAGTGTGGAGTGAGGTAGAACCACCCAGCGATAATCTGCAGTCTATATTGTCAGCATCTGTTTTTTCAAGATCCAGAAACTTACAACATATTCCAGAGTTTCGTGTTGATCTCAATGAGGATGACAATCTAAATAATAGATTCAAGCCAATTGAAGGTCTTGAAACTGAGGCTGTTTTTTCTATTGATGACGATGTGATTGTACCTTGCAAAACGTTGGAATTTGCCTTCTCAGTGTGGTTAAGTGCACCTGATAGCATGGTGGGATTTGTGCCTCGAATGCATTGGACAGATTCTAAGGTGAGTCTTTGCTTTTTCGATGACAACATGTTGAGTTTCTATACTTTTGTACCTATATTGAGAAATCCCGGTTTTCTAGCATGTGCTTAGGTTTGTAGAAGTTGACTTTTCTTGTAGTTCAATTCAAGTGGTAGACTTCCCTTGTAGTATCATTGGATAAACATTTGGCTCAGATTGATAGACAAAATCCCAATCTCAAACAGAAAAACATCCTTTGTAATCTACGTCAATAATTGTAGGGGTAATTCATGATTTGAAGTCCAAAAAGACAAGTGTATGCTTTATTCTTCAGAACAAGTTACCTAGAGGATGCACATATGATGATGGATTGAGAAGGTGATAATCATGTTCTGGCTGGCAGTTGTAAAGGGTTGTTTCATGAGGAACCAACAATACTTTCTACCAAAGTTGCTATAGTATGCTTGGGAGTCTTAAGTAATCGATTCAAACTGCTTTGAAAACTGCACAGCATGTGCTCTAAATTTTTTGTCTGATTTGTTTACACCTTTCATAGCCACCCTCGTATACGTATGGAGGTTGGTGGTCAGTTTGGTGGACAGGCACGTACAGTATGGTACTTACAAAGGCGGCGTTCTTTCACAAAAAATATCTGGATCTGTACACTTATCACTTGCCACCATTGGTCCGCGAATATGTGAGATCTGAAAGGCAGGTTTCTATGTTTGTTCTTGAGATTAGATGCTTTTTTAGATAAGAGTTGCTTGCTACGTACTTTGTTAACTTGTGTATCATATTGATATGGGTTTCAGTCGACTGGCAGACATTTTGAATTATTTGACTTGATTGTGAGGTGTCGATTTTCTGTAACTTCTCTAGTTGGGTGCTTCGCCAATGTTGGTGCTCTTTATATTCATAATGAGCTCTTGTATCTTTCAGAAACTGTGAGGATATTGCGATGTCTTTTCTTGTTGCAAATGCGACTAGTGCTCCTCCTTTTTGGGTGAAAGGTAATTTTTGGACTTACTCATGCTCGTGTTGAGTTTTTGTACAAAGAAAAATCATGTGTGGTGTATTTAAGTCACAAGTTGATTTGTATACAAAAGCCTTGTGTGTCAATTTGTATGTAACAAGGGGTGGTATAATGACTTAGAAACTCTTCAGGGCTCCTGATCTGAAAATGAGGCACATATTGAATGTGAATCTTGTAAGATCACAAAAACTCAAGTGCAACTATTTCTTGGTTTAGGTGTTACATTGTTGATTCATGTTGAATTAATATGGTTTTAAAAAGGGTGGAGATGCCTTTCGGAACCCAAGCGACTACTTTTGGTTCCTATTTAGAGATAGATCAGCATGCACATGCCAGAACTCAACAAGAATTACAACATGTACTTCTTTGTGAATGGGAAGCAATAAGGCAAGAAATAGAAGAAAGGGATTAAGAAGATAACAATGGAATGAGAAGATGGAGTTATGAAGGAAACGTTGACAATCATCAAAAGGAAGTGACATAAAGAAAAAGAAGCAAATCAGAATGCTAATAATGGTTAAAGAGGACCATCAAATTTTGAATTGGAGAAAGTTCCAGTCCATTGGCATCAAGAATTGCTGATCAAATCACACGTTTGGAAAAAGCATGAGAAATTGTTGGAGTAGTAGTATGGATCATCTTTTGTGGATAAGTCCAAACAATAGCTCCATTAAAACAATAATAAAGATCCTTAAGTGAACCAATATCTCAATTCACATACATCTTAATATCTTGTTGGAAATCACTCATCCACAAATCTATCATGGGTTAGAGTGGCAATAATAAAAGTTAATCTTTTAATACAACTTATTAGAATCACAACAATCAAGCTTACTCCAATTCCTTGGAGATTGAAGCTTGCAACAGGTTCCAATAGTTATTTACAATAGGGTTACCAATCAACAACCCATAGAGATTTGTTGGCAAGAAGTTGTTACATGATTAGAAATTTCTTTTAGAGAATTTGAGTTGCATTATAAACAACTCTCTCCAAATAAGTGCAATCAACACAAAAGCAAGAATGCTTACCAATTAAATTTATCGGTCCATCAAAAGCCAATTGAATGCTTTAGTGGAGTTTCTTCATGTTATCAACAATTGGATCATGAATAAAGTATAGAAATATTCGACTCGAGTGGGGACAGTCAAGAAGTTAGAATGGACCTAATGTGAAAGTGCTTGAAAGTTTACAGGGGGAATCGCTTGCAAAAGGGGTGTTCTATTAGAGTGTTGGGAGCCATATAATATTCTAGAAATTGAGAGTTATGCAATTCATTAGTTTAATGACGTGTATTGAGTTATGTCTGAGGAGTATGAAGTAAGCAGGTGTAGATATCAATATTATAAGGACCTTTTTGAAGATTACATTGTCCCACCATGGCACGTAGGGAGAATGCAACTTATGGTCTAGGCAAGTTCTATGTTGGAGGATTGTTTAATTCTTCAAGTATAGCCCGCTTGATTGTGCAACAGACTCATAATGCAACATGTTATATATCCTCCTCATGTGACCTAGGAGGTAAATCATGAACCTTGATGGTGTTGATCTCCTCAGAGTTTACCTAGACAATTGCCAATTACAGACTTGCCACGAATGTTAGACAAATTGAAAATGGTGCAATTGTCAACTTTCAAGTTGCAAGGTTCAACACTTAAATTCAAATATAAATGATTATTGCCGTGGGATTTTTGGCCTCCTCCATCTTTTGTAGAAGATGTAGTTTGGAATGCATGGGCAGCGTTTGTGTATGAGGGAGTAGATGGTCCAGTTCTTCTCACAAGTTGTTGCGGTGTAGTTGTGCTTGTGTGAGAAATCTAAGTGCAATGCACTTATCCTTGGGGTGCAACCTCCATACTGCCACCAAGACAATAGCTTCATATGGCCCTCTCTATGCTATGTCATGACCCTTTGAAATTCATAAAAAGTTTCCATAGAAGAAGAAGCTATTGTCTCAGATGCGTTGGTTCACAACAAAAGGTGCTTGATTGCTACCAAGGGTATGCCTGGCCTTTCTTTTGTACGTTCCTCTAGCTACTTTACTTGCATGATCCACATGACGAGGTTTGTTCCTTGCATGTCAGTTGTGTCATTGGACCTGACCATTTATTTGCAACTTTGACTTGGTTAAGTGTTTAGTCTCAATTGCTGTGTTGACAACATCACCAACTATATAACTTGACCAGGAGGGACCGTAAAATATGCATTTTCTAAAGACCTATGCAGAGCTCTGATCCAATTAGTCTTGATCTTGACTTGAGTTAGCGGCTCATTCCTTACCGGCTT
The DNA here is from genome assembly GCA_029204225.1 of Diphasiastrum complanatum. Taxonomy (NCBI): domain Eukaryota; kingdom Viridiplantae; phylum Streptophyta; class Lycopodiopsida; order Lycopodiales; family Lycopodiaceae; genus Diphasiastrum; species Diphasiastrum complanatum. The sequence goes on from CM055101.1 coordinate 37,666,121, forward strand.
TGCCTAGGTCCAGACTTCTAGACACCTTGGGGCTTTAGGTTGCCATCATCCCAGATGTATGTCATGATAATCAAATATGCACCCATCACAGTCGTTCTCGGGATGATAAACCCATCCAAGATGGGATCTCAGGATCAACTGGCTCACGCGTCAGCTGGTTCATATCACTAACAAATATGATGGGATTTTGATTCTGCAGCCAGTGCTACCTTGTCTGTGCGTTTTCTTTTAGAGTTAAAGCTTAAATAGTGAAGCTGCTTGTTTTTGTTGTTAAACTATGCCACTATGGGTTACTGTTTGAGGTGCCCAAGTAGCTAGCTCTTTAACATGCAGTTCGGAACCTTTGATGTAGTTGGTGTTGTTATTTTGCTGTTTTAAAGAAATTTGAGTGTTTCATATCATATCATAGTACTTTTACTGCCTTGGAAAAATGTTCACAACTTTTCATTCTCAACTGGAATTTTCCATCAAATAATCCCTGTCTCATTCATAATATTTGTCTGTTGTTTTACTTGTGTACAGGTCGAATCTATGAGATAGGTTCAACAGGTCTAAGTAGTTTAACTGGACACAATCATCGTCGAACTCACTGCTTGAATTATTTCTCATCCATCTTTGGTAGGATGCCACTTGTTGCTAGCAACGTCAAAGTTGTTACTGCTCATCGTGAATGGTTCTGGTAAAGGATTATTCTTTGGGGGTTAGAAGCTGGTTGAAATGAGTTTAGACTTGGTTGATGTTTTGGTGCTTCTGGGGTTTGCCCATCAGAATTGATAAGACAGTGATTTATGCAGTAGGCACTTCCTAGTTTGTACCACTGCATTCAGCTTGTTTTTTATACGTGCTGTTGGTTCAAGGACACTAAAGAGGAGCTGACGATTCAGTCATGCCTCTTGAAACTATAGAGTTTCATCCTTTTGGTCCTATTGGTTCTCACCAAGAATACATGCATTCGAGTCATTTATCTGATCCAATTAAAAGATTACATCTCACGACAGAAAGTATTCCTTTTTTAAGATGAGATGGGAGGCTACACATTAGCTAATTACTACTTGTTTCTAAGTGAGAATGTCATGGTTTGATATGCCTTTGAACAAGGCATGCAATACTGGTCGCATTGCAAGATGTTTACACTTGTCAGAATCTGATTTGTTGTGGTTCGAAAGGGCAAACAGCACTATATTGCCGATCATGTGTCAACGATCTAATCAGCACCAGTTAATATTAAAGTGGATGATGAACTACTAGATGCCACATTATTTTATTAGTGGTAGTTTTTTTATATGTTTAGAATTATCAGTTACCAGGGAGATCGTTTTAGATGTAAACTTACGATTTCAATCAGCATTCAGAACACATCATGATGCAATCATAAGCTATTTTCAATTCTTGAAGACCAAAGTCATTACCCATTATTAGAATGTTACTCCCTCGACATGTAGTTCAAGTGAGATTATTATCTTTTGAACTTATGGCCTTGATGTGGGACACTGCGGACTCTTGATGCTTCTCTTGCTTTATTTGAGGTTTTTCATGGTTACAAGTACTTTTCTCTCATAAGCTCTTCCGCTATAGTGTTGATACGTTTTTGTGTCATATTATTAGACATTTGTCCAGATTATGGCCAACTGATTTGTGCAGATTGTTTCCATCTTAAGTGGTGCACTTTACCCTTCTAATATGTTTTTTCAGTTCAATTTTGTGCAAGATGAAATAATAGATTTAATTCTCAAAGTAAATAGCCACTTCATTTAAGTGACTTTGCTCGAGTACTAGCCATCCTCATGATTGAGTTTGTCTTCACCTAAGAAAAAGAGAGAAAGTCTGCATGCTGGTCTTTGCACAAATGTACGAAAACTCATGTGGAAGCATGTTGTGCATGTGATGCACTCTTGGGCACTTTGATGTAGGAATATTGTTGCATTTGGTCCATCCTCATGAACGATGAAGTTTGAGACTTTGTGGGTGGACTGTATGGTTGAAGATTGCTCGTCATCGTTGTTATGTGGAGTTAGTATTCTAGACTTAACATTCATAAATAATCTAAAGGTGTGAAGAATATTTTTTCCAATCTTGTATGAATGTTGAAATACTCAATCACCAAAATTTTAAATGTTGCCTTAGGTTATTACAAACTTAATTTTCTATATTTAAAAATAGTAGAAGATACTCAATAAAAGAAATGCTTTAATGTAAAACAAAATCACAACCATGAATCAACCAAAACAATTTGAAAATTTAGCAATGAATCATTTATTTAGCCCATTTTTCTACATTGTCCTCAAACGTTAGCTCATTTTCTATATCTACATAGTGCATATAGTCTGAAAATACTACCTTTTCCATCTAACAATACATTGTTTCATAATCTTTGAATGCCAAATGGATACTAGGGTAAGTGGTAGAGCCCTTGACTTTCAAACATGTGGTCATGGGGGATATCCCATTTCCTCCATTGACATAGAAGGCATGATCTCCCAACAAAAGTAAACTCCCAAGAGAAAATAAACAATTATGCTAACAACATATTTGCAACAATGATAGAATTGGTTAGCATAAATATGATTGAATTAGCAATTGTCACTCAATTTTCAAGTTAAAATTGTCCAAAGGAGCTTTTAACCCAAACCTTTGGACAATTTTGATTTTACAATCATCAATAATGAGAAACAATTTCTCAAACCTATTCGGTATTTGTAATTTGATCAGTGTAACAAAAACCTTATGTCCCTTACAAGACATGGAAATATATCATTTTTTTTGCAAGTAGTTTTTGTTTATCATATTAGCCTCTACAAAGGTAATAACCAAATAAAAAAATTGGTAGTAGATATATCTAAATATTTCATAAGCTACTATTCATGGTTTTGAAGTTGCCCTTGATACAAATTTTCTCATCTAGTAATATGCTCATAGCCTGATTTCTATTGACCAATAAAAAGAACTATAACAACTTAGAAACACGCAAAAACACATTATTTCCCTTTCAAACAAAACTATGTTAAAGCTTTTCCATTGCCATCAACACATGTTTGGAGTTGTAAAACTTCAAAAAACTTGGAATTATATAAATGCTTCAAGTTTTTTTTTTTTGTTCATTGTTCTATGTTGAAGCAGTACCTGAGTGGGCGGCAGATATTGTTGAGTACCTGATGCTAGGACAACCGAATGACTCTTTGACAAAAGTACAGAAAAGACAATTGATTCATAAGGCTCAACCTTATCAATTGATTGCAGGGCAATTGTATCGTCGTGGATACTTTTTAAAATTTGAATAAAAAGAGAGGCAAGATTGGACCAATAGTATTTAAAGGCCAGGGTCCTCCTCTCTACTATAAAAAGAGACCAACTTGAGTTGCTCCTCATGTTCATTTCCTCATTTCAATAAAGCAGATTGGTTCTCTTTAGAAATGGATTGATGAATGTCCTTGCTCTTCCTCTCTTTTCCTCCATTTCTCATGCTTTCTTTGGATTTTGCTAATTGTTGGATCTGATCATTATTGGGATTGCTATTTCTTATGCTTTTTATCATTGTTGAGAAAGGGAGAGAGAGAAGAGTAAGTTTCTATCATTGTTGTGGATTTAGGGTTAATGGATGTAGTGTTAATGCTTAATATTAATGGATGTTAGTGTTAGATCCTCCATTCATGTTGAAATCTGAACTATACTATCGCTCTCATGGGAACGAACCTCCGCGTGACAACTAACTCCGTCTCTTTGATACTAGATTGACTAGATCTTGGATTCAGGTTAGGCAAGGAAAGAAACCCACTACAGCAGAAACACTTTACTTTTTCAACAGTCTATAGAAATACACTAAGTGTCACACAGCTCGTATTTTTTGCACTTTTCAAAAAATGCAACACTTCCACAAATTGAAAGAAGAACACCAAGTGTCGCATATCTCGCATTTGTCGCATTTTTCCAAAAACTGCGACACTTGCCTATGGTTTCTTCCGTTTAATTATTTCGAAGAAGTCAACTTATGGCACCTTTGGCTTTTTCACAAAATCTCGAAGTAAGAGAGTGCCCTTGTGTTTCTTAGCACCAATAGATTTAAGTTGTGTTTATTTTAAAGGCTTGGATTAGAATCCTTGTCCCAATGAAGTGGCCAATGAGAGTAAAGGAGGCTCACCTCTAAAATCTATAAGAGAGAGTCATTTCCTTTGTATTGTATCATCTTCCATTCTCTTCTTAATAAAAACTCTCTTGGTTTCTCCATCTCTCTCTCTCTCTCTCTCTCTCTCTCTCTCTCTCTCTCTCTCTCTCTCTCTCTCTCTCTCTCTCTCTCTCTCTCTCTCTCTCTCTCTCTCTCTCTCTACATTGGGATAGAATAGATTTGGGTAGGCGCTTGAGCCCCCAGGCCTTTCTCAACCTGGGCATTCTCTCTCTCCCTCTCTCCACTCTCTTTCTCCCCTCTCTCCTCTTCCTCTCTCTTCTTGCTATGCAGGTGAAGGCGAGGTTGCCGCTCCCAGCGACGAACCCCTATGCTACACCGACGACACAACAGTGGCGCCAATGCCGGGGTAGAATAGTGTGAGTAGTGTTAGTTTTTGTCATTTTTCGTGATTTTTTTGTTTTTGGAGGGGAAAAGAGAGCCAAAATCCCATCAGATTTTGATTTCTCAAAAACTAGCAAGAACTAACTTTGCATGACTAGTAGCTCCAGGGTACTGTCCCAGACCTGCATAGAAGCCTGTGAAGGCTACTTCCCAATAGATTTTGAAAAAACAGAGAAAAACCCAAAAAATTTCAAAAATCCCTTGTAAAAATCAAAAAAAAAATTCAAAACTCAAAACTAACCTTTGCAGAGCATCCTGAAGTTCCATCTCACTGAGACAAGGACACAGAGAAGTCTGCGAGAGTTAGATCCCAAAAAAAGTGCCCCTGTGAAGGTTCCCAAGAGCAAAAAAATGGCCTAGAACCTTCTCAAACAACAAATTTTTGAGTTTCCTTGGGAAATAACCTTCGCAGAGCTCTCTGAAGTTCCCTCTCACTAAGACAAGGACACAGAGAAGTCTACGAGAGTTAGATCCCAAAAAAAGTGCCCCTGTGAAGGTTCCCAAGAGCAAAAAGTGGCCTAGAACCTTCTCAGACAACAAATTTTTGAGTTCTCTGGGAAGTAGCTCTCACAGCTTGGTAAGCAAGTGGATCTGACTCAGATACAAGCACATACCAGTCTGCGAAGATTAGTTCCCAGAAAATCTCAAAATTTGGCCAAAAAACCACAAAAAAATGCAGTTTTTTCAAGTTTTTTTGAGTTCCCTAGAGAAGTAGCTCTTGCAGCTTGGTGAGCAGCTAGATCTAACTGAGATACAAGTGCATACTAGTCTACAAGGGTTTGTTCCCAGAAAATCTTAAAATTTTGCAAAAAAAACCCCAAAAAAATGTACTTTTTACAAGATTTGTTGAGTTTCCTTGGGAAGTAACTCTTGCAGCTTGGTGAGCAGGTGAATCCAACTGAGATACAAGTGCATACTAGTCTGCAAGGGTTTGTTCCCACAAAATCTTAAAATTTTGAAAAAACACCACAAACAAATGCACTTTTTTCAAGATTTTTTGAGTTTCCTTGAGAAGTAACTCTTGCAGCTTAATGAGCAGCTGAATCTGACTGAGATACAGGTGCATACCAGTCTGCAAGGGTTTGTTCCCAGAAAATCTTAAAATTTTGCAAAAAAACCATAAAAAATGCACTTTTTTCAAGATTTCTTGAATTTCCTTGGGAATTAGCTCTTGAAGATTGGTGAGCAGCTGAATCTAACTGAGATACAAGTGCATGCATACCAGTCTACAAGAGTTTGTTCTTAGAAAATCTTAAAATTTTGCAAAAAAACCACCAAAAAATGCACTTTTTTCAAGATTTTTTAAGTTTCCTTGGGAAGTAACTCTTGCAGCTTGGTGAGCAGCTGAATCTGACTGAGATACAAGTGCATACCAGTCTTACAGGGTTTTTTCCCAGAAAATCTTAAAATTTTGCAAAAAAACCACAGAAAATGCACTTTTTTCAAGCTTTTTTGAGTTTCCTTGGGAAGTAGTTCTTGCAGCTTAATGAGCAGCTGAATCTGACTGAGATACAAGGCATATCAGTCTACGAGAGTCTGTTCCCAGAAAATCCTAAAATTTTGCAAAAAGACCCCAAAAAAATGCACTTTTTCCATGCTTTTTTGAGATCTGCTGGAAAGTAACCTTCGAAAAGAGTTTTTTATATAGATCTAACCAAGTCTGGCTACTGTGAAATTTTTGTGAAGATCCAATGGTTAGATTTAGAAATATCTAAGAAAAAGTGCCAAAAAACTGAGTTTTTTCAAGATCCTGACAAATCTGCCCATCAAGAACTCTTGCAGAACTCACATTGTCTAGAAATGGTCCATATACAGCTACTGTAGGAAGGTTGAAGGTTAGATTCACTCAGATCTGAAGAAATCTCAACAAAAATAAATAAATAAATAAATAAAACCACAAAGAACCAAGAAAAGGGGCTAAAATCACACTATTAGCCAACTGAAACTGAGTCGGGCCATCATCTCATGGTCTTCCTCTGACTGGAGGGCTATGTTGGGATTGATCCTTATTGGATCCAAGCCACAATCCCAGAAACACTCTTGCTGCATTAGAAAGGCCATTGATCGACAATATTCAACACTTTCTTGCATGCACAGATCGGCACTAGTCTTGTATTTGTGTCCGAAATCCAATAGCTATAGTCTTAGGTTATCCAAGGAGATTTTGTCTAAAATTATTGGGATCACCGGCCAGTTTACCAATTCAACCTGTGGATTCTTTGTAGGCCATGGAGTTTTTCATTTGAGCGGCATGTAGAAAGGATCAATTCGTTTCCACACCGGTGCCCTCAGATACTCTTGCAGCCGCCTGCTATCTTTTAGAACTTTGCTCTGCCATTCAGGTTGCGGTTGTAGTGCCGCAATGATCTTAGCCCTTGTGGAGTATTGGTTTTGATCAATCTCCTCTCTGCCTCTCCTCATGTTGGGAGGATATTTTCTTTCAAACTTTTTTGACTCCTTGGTATTGGCCATCTTACCCCTTGGCCTGGTAGGAGAAGCTGCCATACGTCGTTGTGGTGGCCTTGCCAGGTAGTTGTCCAAGACCTTAGTGCCCGTATCCTTTTCCTTAGCATGCTCGCTCGTAGATGGCTCAGTTGCGCCCGTGTCTTGCCCGGGCAAGAATCTTCTAGTTTCTGGTGGATTTGCCAAGAAGTCATCATCACCCCCGATGTCAGTGTTAATTTATGGAGGGTCAGGGATGGAGTGATCTGGAGAGAGAGGTGCAAGTTTGACAAGTTTAGGAGGGGGTGGGTTTAACAAATTGTACGCCGCGCCGGGGGAGTGAAGCTGTTGTAGGAACTCGTCCCATCGGGCTTTGTACGTGTCAGGTAGACCTTTAGATGGGCCCAATAATCTGCTAGGAGGTGGTGGAGAGAAGGAAGGTGAAGAAACAAGGTAAGTGAGAATAAATGTTTCAGAAAATTAATAAGAAGAGGAATTAAAAGTCTGAGGGAGAAGGGGGAAAGCTCCAGAAGCAACTTCGGCTCTCTGGCTACCCGATCCCGAGCTACCATCTGATGGTCAGGTTTGCCCGTCCTTATTGTCTGCTCCATCATCGCCATCATCATCTTGTGGTTTCTTTGTAGAAACACTTGCTTGGGCCTTGCACGTCGTGTCCCATAATTGGTTCACCTTGTCCAAGACTTGCTGCAGGGCCTTTTTTGTTTCTTCAAGCTGCTTCTGGGACTCAAGGATGATCTTTTCCTGCTTGCCACAATATTCTTGAAACTATATGTCCTCGGGTTTAACCAGAGGGGCACCAACTGTCATTGCACCCTGACAATCCATCTCGTCCTTGGTCGATCTAGGCCATCTGGTGCTTCAGTTATTGCTGGATCTCTTCCAGTGTGATCTTCTGCCCGGCCATCACGGATCTTATTTTATCTGTCTATTTTTCTTTTTCTTTGGCCAACTTCTGCTGTTGCACGATCTCTTGGCCCTGGTACTAGATCTTACTCTCGAGCACTTGGTGCTGGCTTATCAATTAATGCATGTGGTAGCTTGCTTCAGATAGGTCGATCATCGAGTGCTTAGCTACTTCAGAGATCTTCTTAGAGTTAGTGATGGTTGGGTACTAATCAAGGGTGTAGGATGGTGAGGCTAATCCAAAAAATAAATGTTGTGGAGGAAATGAAGGTGGAAGTGGAGGGAGTGGAGAAACAATATTAGTAGAAATGGTGGTGGTGGTAGTGGTGGTGGTTAGCGGAGGGGTCAGACTTCCTTCTGACTGATCCGCTTTCTCAGTTTCATCATCGTTGATCTCCATCAGGTCCGCAACATCAAAATATTGTGATGTGTCCAAAGTATGGACTTGTTGGGCATGTAGTTGTGGGTCTTGTGACTGTTGAGCCACTCCCGTGTCTTGGGAAATGCTACTCCCCACTCCTCCCCTCCCCCCCAAAGAACGTGCCTTTGGTGAAGTTGGCGGCGTTGGCAAGGTAATCAACATGGGTGGGATTGTGACTTGGTTTGGTGGCACAACTGATGTGGATGTGCTCATGTCTGGTGGATTTTTATTTTTTGGTTAATTTGAACTACGTTACGTAGATTTCAAATCTGTGCATTTTGATTGGGCCTGGTGATGGTCGAAACTAAAGAAAAAAAATAAAAGTATCTTTACAAAGGGTCTTTTTGATATTGAGAACTCCTCTAATGTCATGTGAGATTTGAGTCTGTCCAAATGGTTGGTCCACGACCTCCCAGCTTCACACCTTTGATCTATTTCAAAACCTAGACTCCTCATGAGGTTTGAATAGGATCAAAACCTTCTCTTAAAAATTTTAGAGTCTATTATTGCATTGACTATTCAAGAGTACTTTCTGCTCAGTTAAGAAAGAAGGTAGATGACACTAGCAACAAGTCAATTCCTCTAATCATAGAGCATACAAGCTCTACAATTAAGTCACACAAAAAATTTATTCAAAGTAGAGTTGTTGAAGACCAATTCTATAATCTGACGGAAAATAATCTAGCCAACATCCCTTGGGATATCACTTCAGACTCAAGAATCAAAATTCTAATTCAGACAAAGACTCATTTCAGCCACAACAAGTCAATTAGCCTTAGTAGGTCAAAATCATCCCAAGATCATCGACTCAACCTAGACATCCACCATCAAGATTTATGGATGACGCTTCTTGTTATTTTATATAGAAATCCAATATTGTACTAGAAGCTATGTCACATTTTGATGCTGATCAATGGAAGGCTGTCATGGACAAAAAATGTGACTCTCTCATAATGAACAATACATGGACAATCATGGAGCTACCTGAGGATCGAAATATGATTCCATGCAAATGGATATTAATAGATTCCAAATCTTGACTATTTAGAAACCTTCAGCCTAGTAGTCAAGCATATTTCCATGTGACTCTTACTGTCATTTGCAGCTACAATCAACCTTGAACTCCATCAAATGGATGCTCAAACAACAATTCTAAATGGAACCATTAATCTGTCACAATCTAAAGGATATGAGATCGAAGTCCAGAAACACCTTGTATGTAAGTTGCACAAGGATATCTATTGACTAAAGCAATGCCCAAGAGCCTAGTTCCAAAAGATCAACCATTTTGTCATTCAAAATGGTTTTATTCCTAGCTCGACATATTTGAATGTTTACTTCACACATGTTTCTACCGTTCTTCATTATCATCACCTTATATGCAAATAATACACTAATTTTCAATAAACTAAAATATTTGGACGTGATCAAGGACATGCTATCACATGAGTACAAGATGACAAATTTGTGTCTAGCCCACTATTGTCTTGGAATTCATAGTCACACGGATCGACCTAGCAAACTGATTTACATCAGTTAACAAAGCTATCTAAAGAATGTGTTGGATAAATATATGGCATGTCAGATTGTAAACCATGAGCTACTTCTCATTATATCCAGATTTGAAAGTACTAAGAGAATAATGTCCACAAAGTAAGGCCAAAAATCATGCTATGAAGCAGTATTCTTTTCATTCCATCATTGGCTCATTAATGTATGCTATGCTTTGCAGTTGTCTTGATCTAGCATATTCTATTAGCACATTGAGCAAGGGCATTGGCAGTGGTCATGCAGTCCCATCTCGACCGAAGCCATCCAATCTCATCTCGATCGATGACCTTCCATTCAATCTCGACCGACACACACCCAACACATCTCAACTGAGCCAAAGCCACCCTTATCCCTGTCTCAAATCTCAACCGACGTATTTTTTCTAGTTTTTCACCATGTCTTCCCACCAGAGTTCCAGTTTTGACGACCCGAATGCAAATAAGATTGACATCCAAATGTGCAACCTGGATATTGCCGAGATGCAGACTTGGTACCAGCAAGCCCAACTCTTTTTCCAGCAATTGAGTTCCAAGTCTTTGTCCTAACTGGGTATCAAAGCCCGTACTTGCTGCACATGGCATATGCCAATTATAATACTACTGCAAGATCGTGCCAATTCATAGTTCCCCCTGTCGGGAACTATGTCTATAATATCTCTATTGCGGCGGCAGACTTGCATCCCTTCAGGTGTCCTCGTGGACCAAATGTTGTTACCAGGATGCTCCAAAAGATTGAGCATACAGCTTATTTCAAGTATATCGATCCCTCAGTGGAGAAATGGAAGAATAAAAATGGGTAACACATTGAGGCAATCAATGATCAACAACTAGCAGCGACATGTGCGTACTTGTCTAGGTACACACAACGACCGAGAACAAAGGTGTTGCGGGTACCAATGTCTCTATTCCACATGATGGCAGATTCACGACTGCATGCCCAAAACCTTTATGATTGGGCACAATTTGCTTCGAACTGCCTTCATAGTTGTGTAAAAAACAAGCACCAGCTTACAGTGTTGGGGTACTTGATGACGGATCTCACACTCCATCAGGTAAGCAATGGTGCCCAACTTCGACGACAACTACAAGAATCAGACAAAGTCTGGGACATCCCTATTGAGTCCAAAAAGTCCAAGCGTTCACGCTCATGGGCCACTTCACCATCAAGGCTTCCACCCAAAAGGACAAACACCAATATTATTCCACTGATACACAAGCCACAAAGCTCTCAACCAGATCCAGAAGCAGCAACATCATCGGCAGCTCAACAGGCCGACACCTCTAAGGCCCAGTTGTCAGACACAAGGCAACAACGCGTCCGCAGAAAGTTTCAGGCCAAGAGGAAATCACCAAACGACACATAATCTCAAGAATCTGATTCTGATGATGGGAACTCATCCTCCCAAGTAGCCTCTCAACAACACTCATCACCCTTACACACCATCGACGAGGGTGATGGAGGCAGCTACTTCTACAACAAAACTTTGAAATTTGTGTCCGGGCAGCATGGACGTATTCAATTGGTTTCTTCTTTCTGCCCGACACATGCTAATCTGCCCGATGTCAATACCTCAAGTTAAACTTACTTGACTATGTTGGTTAGTATAATGAAATTTTCTAACTATACTAGTTACAATTATAGAAATATAGTATGTACAGTTACATAAAATATGGTACACGCAGTAACTGTGACTATGTTGGCATTCACATTAGATTAAATGTGATACGAAAAATTGAAATTAAGTATCATATTAGAGAGATTTTTGGCGCCCAAGCTTTGAAAATAGCAATGGCAAGGAGACCCAGATCTACAATCGATTATGTGATTCTTTACAATGAGAAAGATGAAGTTGATAACTGGAAGCCAACAAAATATACGAAGAACTCATGGGTATTGCTGCATCCATCATCAAAGAGCAATTTTCGACAAAAGAAAAGAGCAAAAATGACTTACAAATCTTATTGGAAAGCAAAAATTTTGGAGTTTAAGACTACCCTGGGAGGTACAATCGATATCAGAAGTCTTAGTGCAACATGTACATATGCATTCAGAAATCAAAGTACATGATATCAATCCTCATGATCATCAAAAATGTAATTGTAAGTATATCAAAACATATGCACTCTACAACAATCATAGGTGATTTCCTTTATTGATTCTTTTCAGATTATGATGTAATTGCTTCAACATTGTTTTTTTCTTTCAGATTTATATCCATCATGCATAAGTGAATGGGAGGCCGCACAATCACTTGCAGAAATATTAGACGTGATTCACTCTGATGTTGGAAAGCTGCAATATAGAGGAAGAAGTCCAAAGGAACTTGCAGATTGTGGTATCTATTTTTGTCAAAGCTACATCTTGTCATCTAGTGGTATTATGGCCCAAGAGGCTCGATGTAACTTTTCAAATGGTTCTTGCCGCCAGTGGAGGTCATTTGGAAAACCAATTCTTCACATTTTTTTATCTTAAACATGAGAATGTTTTGAAGCTTTATTTTGTAACATAAAACCACGTACTATATCATTAAATATGTATGGAGCAACCATATAAACAAAAGGCGAACTCTAATAAACATAGCATTATCAAATTTGAGAATCATGAGGAGTGTGAAAATTCACACATGTGGGAATGCCTTAATGTGTGAAAATGATCTCCTAAGCTTGGCTCATGCACTATAGATAACCTATTGATTGAAATCCAAGATCCATGACAAGATCTAAGGCAAAAAGACCATTTTACATGCATTCATTCATTACCAAAAGGTGTTTCACACATGTGGAAGACTCCATGAAATAAACTAAGTCCCAACGAGCTCCTCTCCTTAGGTAGAGAGAGAAAATACCACTTTTGGGCTCATCTAGAGAGAGAAGACAATACAAGCGAAATTGGCAAATCTCCAAATTGACTCAAAAACTCACAGATCTCTCATACATTAATGAAGGGAATGAAAGACTTAGAATTTGCTCCAAACAGGATTATGATGCAAAAAATGCGCTCAGAAAATACAAATTTCAATGCTACCCGGGCAGCGCTCACGCTGTGACGGACAGCATCAGCGCTGCCCGGGATCCTTTTTAAAAAAAAATTTCCTTCATGTTTTTTTTTTTTTTCGGGCAACGCGAATGCTGCCCCACGAGCACCCTGACCTTGCCTAAACAAAAAACATGAAGTTTTTTCAAATTTCCCTCCCTCCCCTTTGCCCACCAGCCCAAAACCCTGCCTTGCCTGCCCAAAACGCCTGTCCGCCCGCACACTTGCGGGCTCACATCGCTAGTTATAAATAAACAAGATTAAATTACCGCCTCTGAACGTAAGATATACCACTCATCATAAAATCAATCACAAAATTCCCCAAATTTATCAAAAATTGTAAATCTTTTGGCACCAATGCTTTACTTTGGGAAATCCCCAGGCCCTCTGGCTTTCCGTTATACACAACACACGTATACATGTGCCAATCAATGCATGATGTGGTGGTAGAGCTGTGAGATTGACCACCCGAGTTAAAACCTAGAGCACACACATAAAACTCCCTTGTCTCGTGCGGAATTAGGCCGGCCCCTGGGCAAGCCGGAAAACGCGTTATTCTTGCTTACTCAGCGATTCTTGAAGAAAGATGCTCTGTAAAGAAAGGGAGACCCAAGCCACAAAGTCCTCATTGAACCTAAGAATAGACTATGTCATATTAGTTTCAATAAAGACTTTAAATCCTCTAGATATATTTGTAGATATAAATATAAATAAATAAACAAACAAAAGCACACACATATAAATATAGATATCAATATAAATAAATAAACAAACAAATGAATAATTAAATATATATGATAAAATTTAAATTAAAACCTTAGAATTATTCTCTTCTCAAGGGTCATCTCCTTTCTCTTCCTTTCCTTTTGCTTTTTGTTTGGATCGCTGCTTCAAACCCTAGCTTCTATCACCTTTTCCTCCTCGAGCTTTGCTTAGATCTCAGATTCACTGCAGTGCCACTATCATTTCTGGAGTTTAGGATTCTATCGATCCGCTCAGGACTTGTCTGTGGACCTATCTCCTGTCTGCTTCATTTTCTTCTCTGATCGGAGACAGGCGGTGTTCAATTTCATCTGGTTTTGTTTGGGGCAAGGTTTTTCCATCTGATTGAAGCTAGCCATGGATGAAGAATATGATGTGATTGTGCTGGGAACTGGATTGAAGGAATGCATTCTCAGTGGCCTCCTATCAGTAGATCGCCTCAAGGTTCGTGCTGTATTCTTTTACACCGAGCTAGCAGGACTCTTCATTAAGTGTTTTTTAAGTTTTGTTGGTGGCGATTTGCTAGTGTGACCTCTGATGCAGGGTTACGGAATAATTATCAATGAGAATTATTTTGCGGTTTCAGATTCATTGTAAACTGTTCGCACGGGCTACTTTCGTTTAGATTACGTATGCTTGAGCACAATAGCGTCATTCTGTGTCGTGAACACGATTGATCAGACAATCTAGAAAGGAGCATTGCAGAGTTCAGATCTTTGGGGTCATTAGAACTTGTAGAGAGTATTTCGTCAGACGTCAAGAATTGGCTGCTAGTTTGACGAAGTTTGATCAATCTGATTACGTGAATAAGTTGAAAGCCAGGCATCACATTGTTTCCCTACTTGCCTTCGACCATTCGCAGGTTTTATAGCTGCCTGGGGACCTTCTGGATCGTTTCTGTAACTTTAAATTCATTTTAGCCAAATGGGATACGAGTGTTATTACTGTGTCATAAATCGTAATTTCGAAAAATTGCGAGTCTCACTGTGATTGCCTTTACGTGACCTTGCTGTGTGTTGCAGGTTTTACACATGGACAGAAATGATTATTACGGAGGAGAATCCGCATCTCTCAACCTTAACCAGGTAATTATCTCCATATATAAATTAAGGTAAAAGCTTGCTGTTTATGGCTTGTTTCTCTCTGCCCTTGAGGCATTTATGTACACCATTGATCGATCCAATACTCCAAACAGCTATGGGAAAAATTTAGGGGCAGCAGCAAACCTCCTCCTGAATTGGGGTCTAGCAGGGATTACAATGTAGACATGGTTCCCAAGGTATGAACTGTCAGTCTCTGTTTCGTTCCTTCAAAGCAAGCTTTGTAAAACATGTTGAGTTAACAGCAATCACTTTTGAACACTTTGAGGACCAACAAGTTTCTCAGTTTAGTGGTGACATCTGAGAAATCTAGTACATTGTTTGAGTTGTGGTGCAGTTCATGATGGCAAATGGGGCCTTGGTCCGAGTGCTTATTCACACAGATGTAACCAAGTATCTGTATTTCAAAGCAGTTGATGGTAGTTATGTATATAATAAAGGAAAGGTATGCTGCTGTAAAAACCTTTTGAGTCAAGTTTTGGTATATAAGTTCTAGTAAAATAATGAGATTAACGTTTGTCTTGTAAGATGTGTTGTTGCAACTTCTGTCATTTTCAATACTTAATCTAGGATTTTTTGTGCAAGTAAGCATCTATCAACGAATGTTTACTGCCTTTCTCTTGTGGTTGTTGGGTTCCTGCTTGCTTGGTGCTTTTTTCTGAGGTTGGCCTTCAAATGTGTGACAGATACATAAAGTTCCAGCCACAGATATAGAAGCCTTAAAGTCTCCATTAATGGGACTGTTTGAAAAGCGTCGTGCTCGAAAGTTTTTCATTTATGTCCAAAACTACGAGGATGATGACCTCAAAACACACGAGGGCCTTGATCTGACAAGGGCTACATCCAAGGAGCTCTTTGAGTAAGTTTCTTTAAGTATCAGTTCAAACTTGAATCTTCATTTTGGCCATCCTGCTATATTCATAGAGGGAGTTCAAGCATTGGATATTTGATGTAGCATGTATATGTTTGCCCTGTAATAGACAAATAAACAACTCTCTGCTTTATGATGTTGTATTCAATGCGATGTGACTGAGCTAAATTGTAGTGGAATTTTGACTTTTGGAGCTCCTAGCTGATGTGCTCCATCTTTGAGAACTTTGTGTGCTCAGAAGTTCAAAAACATTCACATTAACTTCATTGAATGAGGTGGTTTGTAAAACAACTAGGAGAGTATGAAAGAGTTAAGGTTGTCTAGTAAGGGTTTATTGGCTTATTTAGTTGTTTTAGCAGTTAGGGCCTTATTTAGCTACATTTGGACCCTTAAAATATGTTAATTGTTTAAATCCCATCTGAACCATTGTCTCAACATCTAGGATCCAACACATTTCTACAAAGGAGACCTTAAGTTGCATTTATTCCTCATGGGAGGCTGGAAGCTTTAATTGGAAACTATGAATACCCTTGATAGGTCCTCGTTTGGTAGCTTTTATTGATAGAGATATGAGTTTCTTTGAGGGAGAACTAAGAAAGGCACAATTCAGTATAACCTGCAAAGCAATGCAGTATTATGAATATATGTTTTTTCCCCCCAACGATTCTAGATCCAGAAACGCGTTTCTAGAAACGTTTTTTTTCCCTAGAAACGCGTTTATGGGCAACTATGTCTTACTCTAATATCACTTTGATAACTTGGGGACAAGTCCTCACATGCAATGGGCTGAAATCCAAAATTGTTAACCATTTTGTTAAAGATAGATACCCACAACTTAGAAACTTAAAGAGAAATTAGAGACAACATCATCCATCGCAAAGACACAAAATCAAGGGGCCTAGATGTGAATCACCCCCTTGACCCCCTTTTCTTTTCTCATTTTGGAAATCTTGATTGCTTTGAGATAAAAGCGAGCACACAATTTTATGACCTGTTGATCAAGTGAACACCTTATGAACAATTTTGCCGGCCTTGATACGTTTCAAATACTCATGCTAGTATACATGCATTGCAGAGGATTTGAAAGTCTACATATTTTTTGGCCTCAAATCTTTTTTTTATGAGCATGATACACGTGATTGGCTAGTTAAATAAAACTCTAGCTATTGCAATAAGGAATAGTAGAATAGTAGAATCTACTTGAGTGATCTGCACATCACCAAGTAGCCTCCTAAGCCAAATAGCCACCACACACATGTAACCTGATTGCTATGTGCTTAGCTTCCGGTGATGATACAGCTATGGTGGGCTGCTCCTTGATGCACCAAGAATTGCCCTTGAACCAAGGCTAAAAGCATACTTGAAGTAGACTTGCGGTGCTTTCTATCACTTTGCCCAATTCGAATTGGTGTAACTTTCAAGTTGAAGCTCACTTGCATCCATGTATCCAATCCCATGATTGCTAGTTTCCTTGACATACGTCAACACATTGTCTCGTCCTTATGCTCATGCACGAGATCATGCTCTTGCACTTGTCCATCCTTGTGAGGCCATCTAAAACCTGGACTTGGATGAATACACTCTCTTGTGCCATTCCCATGTGCTTTTGCTCGAGGTGAGTGATCTCGATAAAAATCACGTTATGAATTATGATCCTCTTTCCGACTAGTAAGATCATACAATGTTTGGGCCTTCTCCTCATTATTGTTTTCCAAAAACATACACTTGGACGACTTTGCATCCAATTCTTCTTGTCATCCTTGGGGATATGAGTGTATGAAAAACATGCTCCCCCCTTGGGCTTGTCGCATGTTGCCTTGGTGTTTGTCCTTGCACAACTTTGATCAAAAAAGCGGTATGAAGTTTGTTGGCCTAGATGGCAACCCCTTTGCACTCAACCAGGGTTCGGTTCTTCCTCTCGACTACTCCGTTCTGCTACAATGTGTGTGGAATTGTAAGTTCTCTTAGTGTCATTGGCCCATTTTTGTTGCAGAACCTAGAGTTCTCTCACAATGTATTCACCATGACCACCCGACCTGAGAGTCTTGATCCACTTCCATAAGTTGGAATGGAAAAGGAAGAGCCCATGCTCTTGAGAGATCATCGTGTGGGTGAGTATATTGGAAATATTCGCCTGAGGTGGATGGAAGCAATGCAAGTGAGCCTCCTTATTGAATGAGTGTTGCCTGCTTATGTGGGAAAGAGAGGCTCATTTTTAAGAGGTTGTAGGATGGGTTGTCACCATTCTTTTTGTTGTTAAAAGGAGAAGTGGGTAGCCACGTCACATGAGCAGAAAAAAGAGAGGAGGTAAGTGGACTTTTGATGGTTGTGGGAGCATGAGTATGGCTTGGTCAA
This sequence comes from Diphasiastrum complanatum, assembly GCA_029204225.1. Taxonomy (NCBI): domain Eukaryota; kingdom Viridiplantae; phylum Streptophyta; class Lycopodiopsida; order Lycopodiales; family Lycopodiaceae; genus Diphasiastrum; species Diphasiastrum complanatum. Next base: position 37,684,141 of record CM055101.1, read on the forward strand.
ATGTTGCAATTTGAAGGGGTCTCGAGTGCACTGGGAGATTGAAGATTATGTGGGCTCTCTTGCCCCTCTTGATATTGTCCTAGAGATTAGGTTTAAGAGTAGGAATAGGTTCTCCATTTGTTACTATGTGCCAACATTCCTTTTCTTGAAGAATGTTCTCCATCTTGAACCTCTAGACTCTATAGTTAGTGCCATCTAGCTTGCTAGCTTCATTATGCAAGCTTTCAGAAAGGTTAGACATATGAACACCAGATCATGTATTTGAATGATTTTTGTGTACAATTGATATGTTAAATCCAAAGTACCCCACGGCACAGGTGCCATGGGGTCCAGGTGCGGTACCACGGCACACGTGCCGTGGTACGACACTTGTTTTTTTTTTTTGGGTTTTTATACCAAAAATGACAAAAAAAAACAGGTGCTGTGGGTGTCGTGGAACTGAAGTTCCATGGCACCTGTACGACACCTATGGAACCCGTGCCGTACTAGGTGCCGTGGTACGGCACTTGGAACTTTGGTTAAATCTCATCTACCATGGTTATGATGCTAGATAGGGTGTTTTATAGGTTTCCACATGGTATCAAAGCCCGATCAGGCGTCAACCTAGAAAGTGGGTGAGCTACTTTGAATACAGATCTTTTTAGATTGCAGTTGGTATTGATGGAGAGCTCTCATTTATGAGGATAACAACCCTAGCAAACAAATTGGAGTTTGAGCATTTTTTAAAAGTAGTAGAACTGACTTAATATGAATTAGAGACCATGTGATAGCTCAGAGGACAGGTAGTGTTGTAGCATTGGGATCCCTAACATATATGTCTTGAACCCGATAGAAGTCGTGTTTGACCCCCAATTGACCCTACCAAGCTCAATCAAGATAAGCTCTATAGATGACCTGGCTAATGTAATTATGGGTGCTCTAGGGAAGGGTTGTGATAGAGATGCCAAGTGTCTCAAAGAGGCAGGAAACCTGAGAGAACCAACCCAATTGATAGCCTTGACTATGTAAATGTTGAGATGAGAGCAATTTGTGTGTATCTCTACTCAGAAGTCTAGATCACTTTTTTGAAAAATCGACTTGCTCATACAAGTTACTCAAGACAAGATCCCTATTGTTGTTAGACAATAGTCATACAAATGAAAGGGAACACAAAAACAACAATGATGATGAGATGTACTCCAACCATCTCCCATTGCAAATGGCCTAGGGCTCTTTACATACTTATAGACAATAGTCTATGCCAAAAAGCAAAAGCAAAAGCAAAAGCAAAAGCAATCTAAAAGCAACCTTAAAGCAATTGTTCAATTGATGTCTTTATATATGGTAAAAGTACCCAACACCTATCTATATATTTTGACCTTGAGTCTAACAAATTCTAACTCGACTTTACTAAATATAGGTAGAATTAGCACGCAGGCTTGGCCCAATAATCCCAATCAATCCTAGATTACAACATTACAGGTAACAATTTAAACATTAATTCTAACACTCCCCCTCAATGTTTACATTGTTAAAAACAAGAACTATGCATAACACAAGTATGCATGAGAATCCTCCATGACACCTATGTAACGAAGATCCTCAATTATGATGTAGAATCCACAGTCAACTCCGATCTCAATGTCTTCATTGCTTGATGTAGAACTTCTCTCGTATGATGATGTAGAATTCCTTTGTATGTCAATCCTTTTCGTATGAACTTGCTTCTTATGACTTCCCAATGTCTTGCTTTTGTTTTCGTGTCCCTTTAGTGCATATGTGTGACCACCATGAGTGCAACATATCACCATCCAATACCCTGACTTCCTTAGGCTTAAACAACTTGACTCCCCATGGATCAAATTATCTGGACATGATTAACCTTTGCCATAACCTTGAGAACTTTGCTTGATGATTGACTCCTGTGAGGACGTAGATGAGCTACTCCCCTTGGATGTTTATCTTGAAAACCGTTGATAACACTTCATGTTTGCATGCAGCCACTCTCCAACAATGATACAAATAGAATGTCAAAATATGCAAGCAATAGAGCATCCCCAATAGAAAGATAAAACGTATGCACTACTTTCTCACAATGTAACTGACACTCCCCCTCAAATATTCTCACAAAAATCCCTTGATACTAGATGTTCCTTGATATCTCCTGCCTCTATCTCACACATAGAGTCACTTGCCCCAAACAACTTTCCATGTCACAACCTGCTTGATGACTCAACAATGACCCTCTAGTGGACAACAACATTCCTTGTTGTCTACGACCTGTACTGATGAGCAAAAGTTGGGCAGCTAGCTGTTCCTTAACAACTATCACCGTCGTAGATCAGACCCCGTAGTCAACCTGCCTGCCTGCAATAAGTAGCCAATCTTCTTATCTTCAAATCTGTTTGCAACCTGATCGTTGGTGTCTATGCAGCAACCTTGTTGCATACAACGATTTTGGCTGCATGCAACACTCTACCTAACTCAAACTTATTAGTTTGATGTACAACCACAGTCCCGATCCAACTTGCATGATCCAGTTGACAGTTATTGCTTCTTGAGATGTATGAAGGAGTTCCTTAGCAAATAGATGTGCATGTAGTTGCCAATTCCCTTTGCATGTAGCGATTCTACCAATTCGTGCATGATCTTCACTGATCTGCATTTGGACTAGAAATTGCATCTAAATAGTCGACTGGCTCCTAGACAAAATAACAAGTGGCTATGGCATTGTCGATAAATCTGTCTGGAGGAACTCTGTGTCGATTTGATCTTCGAGGAACTGGTGTATTCGACTGCTACTGCTCCGGCTGTGTCGAGTCATCTACTTCTAAATCATTGATTAAAGTAGAGTTGAGATTCGAACTTGATGCGATTTTGTGTCTGGGTTTGACATCTGTAACTTTCTCCTTTCCCTTGAAATCGACAAACGATTTTCGAGAAAGATAACATCTCTACTTGCTGTAATCTTCTTAGTCACTAGATTGTAAATCCTATAAGTCTTATGATTTGAAAAGTATCCAACAAAGATAGACTTAGAACTAGTATAATCTAGCTTCTTTCGAAGTTCTGGGTGGTGAAAGCGATACAACCGAAAGTTTGAAGATGCCTTACCGAAGGTTTTAAACCTATCCACACCTCTTCGGGTGGTTTGTAGACTAAGACTTTGGTTGTAAGTTGATTACGAAGATATGTAGTTGTCGAGACGGCTTCTGCCCCGAAAGTCTTTGACAAACTTGCATGTAACATTGTGCTTTTTGCACCTTCGACAAGTGTACGATTTTTCAGGTCAGCCACTCCATTCGACTTTGGAGAATAGTTGGTGGTATATTGCATTAGAATGCTGTTGGCTTTACAGTAGTCTTTGAATTCAGTCGAAATGAATTCACCGCCACCATCAATCCGAATTGCCTTGATCTTCCGGAAGGTCTAATTCTCAGCTTCCTGCTTGAATTGTTGAAAATACTTGAAGGCTTCTGATTTCGTTTTTAGAAAATAAACTACTATCCTCCTTGAATAATCGTCGATGAAGGTCAGAAAGTATTTTGCTCCCGCTATCGAGAGAGTCTGCAGGGGTCCACATATGTTGCTGTGCACAATATCCAACACACCTTTGGATGTGTACCAGCATGCTTGGCTAGAATACAACTTTGACGAATTGTAGGGCCTGAAATATTGTCGTAGTCGAGATTTCGAACAATCTGTTTAGTCGACATTTTTCGAAGACAAGTAAAATTGACATGATTTGTTATGCCATAATAAATCTCTACCTTCTAAAGTAGAAGTAGATAGAGCTTGAACAGTTGAAGTATTGTTTTGAGTGCAAGTACCTTATTGCTAATGTCTAATATCGAACAAGTATTAGAAACAGTTCGACTTTATGGCCCAAATTTGCTATTTTGCTTATAGAGTAGACTTTATGTGAGATTTGGAACATCTTGAAATTGCAATTTGACAATGCCTGCACCATCAATACTATGATTATTGCTATCGCCGAGTGAGACATACCTTTGAGTCGTAGCTTGCTTGTACTCATGAAACCAATTTCGTTGGCTAGTCATGTGTTGAGTAGCACTTGAATCCAAATACCAAGAATCGACATCTCGTCTGTCTTCCTTTGCCATGAATGCTGCTTCATTGGCTTCCTTTTCGAAGTCCTTCAAACATTCTGCCATGTTAACATACTGTTGTTGTTGTTCCTGCCGCTTATTTGATTTGAGGATTCGACAATCCTCGAGCAAATGTCCGGGCCGTTTGCAGTATCTGCAAGACAGCTTTGATTTTGATGAAGTTGAACTTTTATTCGACTTTCGTACTCTCCGTACGTTCTTTGACGTCTTCTTCTTATCAAGTTTTTTCGAATAAAGAGCTTTTGATTCAAGTGCCGAATGGGAGGATAAAGATCCATTTCTCCGGATCTCTACCTACAATAGCATAGACGAAACTTTTGCTAATGTAAGACCTTGCCGAGTAGAAAGAATGATCAGCCAATTTTCGTAGGTGTTAGAAAGGCTAGAAAGAAGAGTAATGACGACATTTGCATCGTTGATTTTTGCACCACTTGCAGACATCTGCTCAAGAAGGTTTTTAAAGTTGTTCAAATAATTCGTAATCGAATTTGAATCAGCCATTTTGAATGTGAAAGACCTTTATCTTAGGTAAAGTTTGGCAGTCACATCTCTAATGTCATAGAGTGTGTTGAGAATGTTCCCAAGTTTTCAATGAAGTTCGAGCACTTCGAATACAACTGATCTGATTATCTCTAATGTTGAGAGTGATAAGGGCGAAGGCCTTTCCATCCTCCTACTTCCATTTGATAATGGCCGCCAGATCTACAATAGGCTTAACCTCAGTACGTTCGACGACTTCCCAAAGCTCTTTCGCTTGTAGGATCACCCTCATTTTGAATTTCTATTAGTGATAGTTGTCGCCATTCAACTTCTCGATAGAATTTGAAGATGATGCATCCATTGTAGAAAAAATCTGTTTAGATATTAACTCTAGCAATACGCATTGATATGCAGATAACCTGCTCTAATACCATGTTGGAAATAAGATGTGCAGTGGTCGAATATCTACTCGATAGTGAATTGTTGACTGAATAGTCGACAGTAGCAGTGGTGGTTAACGTAATAACGAAACCAATTCACTGCTATTAGAAGTACAACTAAACTATCATTCACAAGTGCGAAAAACGAATGACAATCGGATCGTTATGCCAGTTAGATCAGATTAGAAACTTAGATTATAATAGGTGGGAATAACATAAACAGTAGAGCAAGACAAAAGTGGCGAAAGTAGTCTATATTGACAAATAATGAGTTACAATTGCTAGATTCTTCTGCTATCTACACTAATTGCGTTATGATAATAGTGCATCTTGTTTTTGCTATAAATTTTGCTCTTACACAGATTGTCATCGCGATAGCTTATTACAAATCAGTCTATGCCTATGGCGGAATAGAGAGGAGAAGAGAAAGAAGAATTACGAAATAACAACTTTGAAGAAAACAAATTTCTTAAACTAATTTGATCTGATTGATCTATTTATAGTTTTTTGATGGTACAGCCCTAGCGGAAAGTGCCGTTATCCACATGGCAGGTGCTACATGGGCCTCCGAGATTGGACCTAGAAATGTAGTGAAAAGGCTCCACTATTCAATCTGAATTAGTCGAGATCGGAACCCTAGACAGTCCACCAACTTTTGCTCGATTTGAACATTGTGCGATTATCGCCTCGGTGTCGACAATGCATGTATTTCTGCAAATGGTCTCGACACCTTCGACATTGTCTCGACAATGCGCGTAGAACTGCAGATTGCACATAAAATGGTTTCAGATGACAAATGTTTTCATGGATGAAATCTAACAGGGTGTGCATGCGTGCATGTGTGACAAGGTGATGTTGGGAGCAACACTCATTGTCTACCAAGGAGTGCATATTGATCTAGGCCTGGTAGATTTCTTTTTTGTTAATTTGTGGTTTGGAAGGAAAGGCTGTTGTAGTTGCCGTATTAAGTGCTATAGTAAGAAAGAAAGCTTGTGCTTCTAGTGAGCTATGATGTGGGAAAATGTGGAGCAGTGGGATAAGCAAGTGCAAGCGAGTGGTCAAAAATGTATTTGGGTGCACGATCAAGTGATGGGAGTGAAAACTGTTGAGAGGGTGAGATAGTGTCAAGATTGGAGGAGAGTAAGGAGGGATCAGAGAGAGTGGTTGGAGAGATATGGAAGTCATATATGAGTGAGATGGAGGATGGTGATCCCACAAGATAATCAACAACACTATGTTCGCCACTGTGAGAGTGAGAAGTATACCTGTCTAATCCAAGTCAACAAGCTACCATAAAAAATGGCCAACTCATGAGCTTCACCCAGCTACAATAATTACTCTCCATAACTGGTAATAGGGGCCAAAATGTCCTTTGAAGTCTTGGTAACTCTCAAGTCATCTCCATCAAGGGCATGCACTCACAATTGGTCGATTGTATATAGAAGTTTGTCTACATATTGGATAATATCAATAGAAAGGTCAATGTAAGGTGAACCAACACCTCCACAAAGGAAGAAGACACTGGAGGAAAATAACAAGTTGCAACAAAGATGTCCCTATTTGAACCCATGCTATGTCCATTGATGCGGAACCAAGTGTATCGTGAATGCTCATGTTTCGTGACAAACTCAAAGATAAGGTGCAGTGATTCCCTGTATAAGCATGCAACACCTCCTGAACCTCTACCATTGATGGATCTTATTTGATGTCAATAAACCGAGTCCCATTTGTAACCTGGAAAAGTAGGTAATCCTCTCTCCTGATTCTCATGAGTCTCCATGAAGAGTGATAGATCTCTCTCACCAACGAAGTCAATTAGATCACCAACAGTGGATGATGAATGTATGCCTTACAGTTATAAACCCCAATCTGCAAATGGTTTGGATGGGGCCTGGTATGCTCCCAACAACAACAACAACAACAACAACAAGAACAAGAAACGTCTCCAAAAAGTATGCATAAAAAAGAACAACGTAACTATATACTGCAAACTGAAGTCAGTAGGAGCATTGTTAGGGACCCAACTCCCTTGGGTCCCAACCCTAAACTTGAGACTGGCCGATGACTGGGCCTGTAGACTTGACCGGTGACTCGTGAAGCTAAGGGTGGAAACAAAGCAAAGTGACCACCGATACACAGTGAAGCTGGCAACGGGAGCGGAAAGTCAAGTTTGGGACCGGATAGTGCCACGTCTACCAATAGAGATTCAAGCCTATAAGGATAAATTAGACTTTCACATTATGAATCTAGATAGGGTAGATGTAATACTTGGAAAAGAGTGGTTCTATGAGAGGAACGAGTCTATGAAGAAAAACTATGTAATTCACAGTTTGTCGTTCTTGCATAACGGCTCACTCATAGAATTAAATGGAAATGTTGATATTTCTACTCCGTATATGCTTTCTGGTTTAGAAACAGTTAAATGTATGGATGTTGTAGATTGTAATTCTTACTTATGTTGGTTAAAAGATTTTACTTACCATGAAGAGTGTAGTTTGCAATTTTACAATCTCCAAATGGAATTAATGTCTAATAACCTAAAAAAAGAAAATTCACCAGAAGGTAAAATCTTTAGGAAACTTAGGCAAGAATTTAACGATGTTTTTCCTGAGCAGCTTCCTGAGGGTCTTTCCCCCTCTAGGGGTGTTGACCAGTGTTGGGCGGTTCTCACATATTTGTGATACCCGCCGTTTCAGGGTATTGCCCTTTTTTTTGAAACCAAGAACCGTCGGTTCAGGGTATTGGATTACATTTAAAGTATTTGCACCTGGCGGTTCTCAATAATATCTTATAAGATAAATCTTGGCGGTTCTCAATATGCTGGTTATTACTCTATTAAGAACCGCCGGTTCCTATATCAGGTTCTCAATATATACTATTTTTATAAAAATTAATAAAAAATCATTTCAAAAATTATTGTTGCATACTATGTTAAAATTCCCTCACATTATTTATCAAAGACACGTGGAAGCCACGTAAAAAATTTGTAAGTGCACAAAATTTGAGCATTCCTCCACTTATCAATTACTCATAAAAATCTCACACTCTTCAATGCCTATGATATTTCAATTGTGCAAAAACAATTCACACTTCACAGCTAAACAACTCAAATAAATAAGCACTTTAAAAGTATGACTTATAGAAAAGCTGCTCAAAAAAAGTCTTGTTGCACAATGTCTTAAGTTTTTAACATTCCACTTATCAACTAACTACCCATCAAAAAAAATGATAGCCTTGAAAAAAGTCTTGTTACAATATCTATCTTAACATTCTCTTACTCATCCTACTCATGAAAATATCCATCCTCCTTAATGAGGTCTACATTCTCATCTATCATGATGTCCTCACTTGCTAAAAGCCCTTAATAAATGTTAGGTTCTGTAGGGTGAATTGATACTCGGATTATACCCCCCTCCGGTCACAGGCCAGGGCATGGTGGGTGGACCTGGATTAGGTCCTACGGCGGGGTGGAACGTGAATCGTTCGGTCTCTTGTGGTTAATCGGCACCTGGAGGTTTGCAGTAAGTAGAGAGTCTAACAAGCATAGGAAAAGCTAATGTAAAGCATATCATCTTGGACTGCTGCTGAAAAAGGATGTGATACGAGCTATAACATGAGATAGTACTGGTCGTCGCTAGCATCGCCTAGGAGTGTCGATAGCCAGCTGGTGTAATGATACTCTGAGGTGACCCAATGTGAATCGGAGACTGGGTGATAATCCTGAGGTCAGATATCGAGGTAGGGCTGGAAGTCCAGTGGTGTCCTGCTCTAAGACCTGGTAGTAGTCAGGCTTAACCCCCCAACTGACGTCGCCAGGTACGATCGAGGTAGGCTCTATATAGAAACCGTTGGATATACTGGTGTGTACCCGAGGGGAGATCTGTGATAGCGATACCAAATGAATCCATGAGGAAGCGTGACGCTTGAGAGAGCCATGACAACCGGTACCCCTGAGCCTGGAGATGGTGGGAGGACGTAAGCGAAATCCGTGTATATCTCTGCTCTATATCTGGAAATGCCTGACCTCTCTGGATGTAGGTGATAAGCTGGAAGGCTGCATCTATCTAGATAGGAGTGGCAAACTCAGCAAGGATGATCTCATGTGGAACAAAAGGCTTCGACCGAATCATGCGAGCTAACATGGTGGTCTGCAGACGTGAAATGCTGGCCCAATGTGAAGAGAGAGAGATTTGATACCAGGTTATGGACATGTCACACACATGGCATCAAATGAGAGAAATAGGTTCAGAATTGCTAATCACTTAGTAATCTCCTACAAACAACAGGGTTAATTATCTTTGCAAATACACTCAAAGACATCAAGATCATAAGCTTTAGAATGACTAATAGAGATCCTATTAATGTTAATATGGAGGCCCTAAGGGAACCTTCCAAGAGGCTATTGTAATATTCAGGCTAAGATTCCCAACCTTATCTAGACTCAAGGATTGGGGCCATTAACAAAATGTTGACACAAGGATCGGGAATAGCAAGAGAAAATGTCAAGATGTACTTAATTGTCCCTTGAATTTTAAGTCAATGGTTATTTTTTTAATGTAAATATGTTTCATAATACAACTCTATATGCTCTTTGAATGCATGCAGATTCTTTTCTTGAAAGGATTTTGACTAGTTTCAATCTCAATTTTGACTAATTCGTTAAGGGATTGGAAACCATCATTGACATGCTGGAACTTCATAGCATAGACCTTTTGTTCAAGTGCCAAAGTATGATAGACACGTGATTGTTCTTAATACAAGAAGGCTTGCCTCTATTATTGTTTATGTCATGATTCTGGTTAGTTACTTGATGTTGATGGTAATTTGATAGTGAGTTAGTTGATGATGTACCTAACTCTTTTGATTTGTTTACAAGTATAGTGCCACTTTTGTATATGACTTGATTATAAAGAATAGTTCTTTGTTATTTACGTGTACGTGTTTATTATTTTTATCACTAATATTTCCTTGATTGACACATAACAAACACATTGTTTCATCATTTGTTTGCCAAGCAATTTCCATTTCCTCCGTTTGATTTGCTCCTCTTTAGGACATACCTAGCATGATCTATAGCACCTATAGCTTGGATCACTACCTTCTTTAAACCTATTTGAACGTTGTTATCTATAGTTTCCTTGTTACTTTTGGTTAGATGGCTGATGGCTTCAAATCTTTATTGAGACACGTTGAGCTTTCACGATGTACTTTTGTAGTCTTATATATGACTTTTGATAATTTTAAAAAACTTAATGAATCTATTTTTTCTTCTTCTATAAATTGATTCAACTTGAAAAGTTTGGAAGTTTTAGGAACTATGGGGATTCGTTTGACTTCTTGTGTGAATTTGAATTAATGGATCTATTGGTTGGAATCATCTTTGATGCAGGAAATTTGGACTCGATGATAACACAATTGATTTTATTGGCCATGCTTTGGCTTTGCACCGAGATGATAGATACTTGAATGAGCCTGCATTGGAGACTTTGAGGAAAGTTAAGGTATAAGAGAAAAAGCTTTTCACTTTTATTTCTTAAATGAGCATTATGAGTACTTTTAACTAATCACAATAGCATTTCTTCTTCTTCTTCTTCTTCTCTCTCTCTCTCTCTCTATATATATATATATATATATATATATATATATATATATATATATATATTTAAACTTATGTACAGTTTGTGCATGTGTATGGGTGCACCCATGCATCCTCCTCCCCTCACCCATGCCACATACACTTTTTCTTAAATGTAAATCTCTCATAAAAAAATATGAATGTAAATCCACTTAAAAATGTGAACGCCCACTCTCCATAAAACAAAAAAAGTGAAGGGGCTTTTTGGCTCCCCATAAATTAAGTTTTCTTTTTTTAAAAAGGAGACTAAAAAAGTCCGCATCGAGAAAGAAATTCTCCCCCCCCCCCAAAAAAAAAAATAATCTAAGGCTTTTAAGGACAGGAGCATTATCTTTTTTTAACACTCCCTCGCCCTTTTTTGTCACATGGCAAAACCCACCCACCCATCTCCCTCGAGCACTTAAGCCATCGGCCTCTTGCCCAAACAACTTGTTTTTAACCATTAGGGAGCACACCCGCACTCTGCCCATCCCATATGTTCTCCCCTTCTCCTGTCAATCCATCTAAAAAAACATCATCGATGAGCAGAACCGCACTAAGATTTATTATGTGGCTTTCGTATTTATTTTGAATTACCAAAATTTTACCCATAGATCATGAACGGAAAGTTTTACCCAAAGTTCTTTTCTCCGTCTAGCATCCATGCTCTATTGAAGAACATATTTGCTAATCCCATCCTTGCAACGACTGTGGGAAATAGCAGAAGTTGAATATCTAAAACTAGACATTTTATTTATTCAAATTGAAATGGAAATTTGACACGAAGTTTTCCTTTGTTCTTACCTCTAGGGTTCTTCCTTTTTCTTTCTTCCCAACTCTGGAGTTTTTTATTCTCTTGATGTACAAGTTTACTTGATCAATATGTCCCATCCTTTCCTCTTGCTCCTGTAGTACCTTGCTAGGAATGGATGTGACAGTCTACCTTTGAAATCCTAACACATGCGATCTTTTGGTTTTGATCCAACCCCCGTTTCTCATTTGAAAGACAAGTTTTTTGCTTTTGTTAACTTTGGTCGAACTGTTACATCACCTCAAGTATTGTCATCTTTGAGAGCTATAAAATGCATTCATATGATGGAAGGTCGAATTAATGGCGTTCATTTTTCAATTGCACACTATTTTAGGGCTCACCAAGAACTGGGCATCTTGAATCATTGAGATTAGTGTCTCCGAGAGACTTCAATCCCTTTTTTCATCACTGGTATCTAACTTTATCCATACTTGCAACAACCTGCTTGGTGTGTTGATAAAGTCGGTCGTTTACTTTTTGGCATTTTCAAGAAGTGGTCCAGTATTGCAACGGGCTCCGTCATGCATGTCGTTTGCTCCATCCAGTGCTGCACGTCGAGACGAGCCCGCATCAACAAATCGGGCTCCAAGCAGTTCAGTATACACAGAGAAATGCACACTCATACGCACATGCACCCACCATCGGCCACATAAATCACACATGCACACACACACGCACATTTCATACACACACACACACACACACACACACACACACACACACACCACACCCCATTGACCACATAAATCACACACACCATCAAGCACAAATTATACACACAAATCCACATACACAGATAACACATGCACTCACGTACATACACACACATACATCGGCCACCCGTCAACGACCATCAGCGACCATCGGCCACCCATCAACGACCATTGGCCACCCGTCAACGACCATCGGCCGTCTGTCAATGACCATCGGCCGTCCATTGCCCGTCAACGACGGGCACTCTTTACTAGTATATATATATATATATATATATATATATATATATATATATATGTCCCCACGCTTTTCGGTTGGGCCTTCTAGCCGCCCGCAATCCATTGGAGTTGCCATCATTGCTTTGTAGGGATGCCTTAGTTGACACTTGTGGATCATCCTATATAGCATCATAACTATGATAGATGACATAAGGACATCAATAGGATAACAAAAATCATTTAGATACATCGAGAATGAATAAAGTTAGCAAACATCAAAGCTCAAGCTCTTGTGACAAGAGAGATGCATTCCAACAATTGAATAAGCAATTAGTGGGGGGGCGTGGAACCCCTCAAGATCTTGGGTGCCACATGCCATACACGGACACTATAGGTATATGCAAGCTGTCACTTACTAAAATCAGCTCTAGATGTCAAGTAGACCATGTGTCCCAGTTGACCTACTTGCTAAAATGTGCACAAGAGGGGTTCACAATGTTTTTAATCAATACTCCCATGGCATATGCATAACTTGCAAGTTACAAATATACTAAGCCTAAAGGGGTAAAATAGGCAAAAATAGCCATTTGTTTCAATAGCCTCAACCTTTCCACGCCCCTTGTAAGGTTGTTCCACCCCATGTAGGGGGGCTTCCTCAGCCTTTTTCGTCCCTCATGTAAGGCACTTCTGCCCCTTTGTAGGCTGCCTTAGCGTTTTTTGCCCCCTTTCTCAAGGAGTTCAATCTCTATTAAAGTCACACAACAAAAATACATTTCCCTTCTCTTAGGAAGTAGATATCTTGAGGCTGGGCGAATCAAATGACAGAATGCATTAATAAATTTACTTGGAATCAATGCACCTTCTTTCTTAACTATCTCACAGCTGCAATAAAGGTTCCCTTTTTACACTTGGCTACTCTTTTACTCTTAGAATGTATCTTATAGGAGTTAGGAGGATGTGTTGTTTACAAGAAGAGGACACTCCTCATCATACCATGTGTTGTGGAAGAGATGGTTTTGAACATGGTCAATGTTTATCGGGCTTATAATGAAAAGAGAGATGTGACTGTATGGAGGTTAGAAGTGAGATTAGCCTTAAGATCAGATAAGTTGTTATGTCCCTATTGGGCATAACTGGGCTGGTCCATAATTTCCCATGCTAGCACTGATTGTAGTACACTTATATATTGCTAATATATTAGTAGCACACGTTAATTGTTTATCCTACTGGACTCATGTATATAGATTGATCATTGCCCATAGAATGGCTATGGCCAATGCCTTTTGACTAGGCGGTGTGGTTGTATGAACATAATTAGGAGATTGTAGGCCATGGATAAATTACAATCACATTTTATAATGGACTTGCGATGACTTCTTGTGGAAGTTCAAAGTCATGTCAACATCAAGTTTGTAAATAGTTTAGTATATTATAGACTATACTATATTGACTATGGACTATACCTGAGCTGTAGCGGATCGTGATCTGCTGCAACAGCGATCCGGATCGCTAGCGATCAAGGACTGAAAATGTGGTCCCGGATCGCAAAAAAATCTGCAAATTTTTTTCAGTGGGCCGTGAGCAGGCAGCTTGCAGCCCACATCAAAAAATTTGCATTGAGAGAGAGAGAGAGAGAGAGAGAGAGAGAGAGAAGGGGTGAGAGGGTGATGGTGCATTTCTAGCCATCTTGGAGCATTGTTCAGGGTGTGATCAGCATCGTGGCAATGGCGAGGCAGTGGTGTTTCTCTCCAAAGTTAAGTTTTGGCTTCATATCTTGTAAGCTCTTGGAATGAGCTGTAGGCAAAAGATGTGAATCTCATGCCCTATTTCCATGAGTTTTTGGCCCTTTTTGTAAACTGGCCCATAGTCATCTGATTGAGGTGCAGTTTGAGGCTAAACTGCGTTTCTTCATGCCCACAAACTTTGGCACCAAATTTTAAAAAAAATGGCGTTCCGGGAAACCCTAATGGGAAATCCAAGGTTGCGTTTCGAAACGTGGTCTGCATCCTTGGACTATACGCATGAATTAGAGGAGCAACTAATTTTCAGATTTTGCTTGTAATACTTATAAATGTAAACATAGTAGAGTAGAGGTTGACATTAATGTTGGATTGGAGCACATTGTAATTAGCAACTTCAATCAACTTTGGTGTCGCCACCATAAATCTCAATTTGCAAATTCTTGTGTACATTTACATTGCTTATCGAACATAGCAGTTATTACAATCTATGATTTCAGAACTTGAAACATCCAACTATAGATTCCGATTAAAACTAGAATGCCAAAGTTACAATTGCTCAAGTTTTGGATGTTAGTGAATTCACCTCTCTGAATTGAGTGATGTGTTGATGCTCAGCTGCTCCCCCAATTTGTCCATGAACTCATAAAGAAGGCCCAAAATGGATCCTTCCCTACTTGTGATCAAGACAATATAAATGGGGTGTAGCCCAGTGACAATAGCACATGCCTCATCCCAAAATGAAGTTGATAGCACGATAGTCTTAAACTTTTGTGACTTGGGGTCTTATGATGGCCCCAATCTCACCAGTTGTTTGAAACTACCATCTGCCTGAGGCTGCCATGCACCTTCAAGAAGTGCTCCAAAAAGTGAGCATGTATGCAAATTTGTACAGTTAGAAGTGTACGATAGGTCAAGGGTCAAGATTCAAGTTTCAGCGTTACTCAAGCATTCCAAAAAGTATGTTGCGGTATGTACAAATCATTTTTTAAAGGAATTGGATTTCGGAATTTGGAAACAACTTGGTGGGGAACCTCCAAGTTGGAAAAGGATCTGAACATGGAAAGAACCCAGGTCACTGCGACCACCTTGCAAGTCCACCTCATTGTAACCGAGTTGCCATATCATGCAGCAACTGTCACATGTTCCCAAGTGGGGTCTCTTGCCTTCACTACGATCATGAATGCCAATTTCATATTGTAGGAAATAGAAGCCTAAGGATCCAGGATCTTAACTATTCAATCACACAAAGCATTCTCAAAAGAAAGAGAGAGATGGCTAGAAACCCTCTTGTAGAAACTCGTGGACAGCCAAGGAGAATAGTCAGTATTGCTTACAAAAGTGTCTCATACAAATGGGATGCACACATATATATAGTCCAAGCAATTATCTAACTTTATGACTATTGGCTATCCAACTACTTGACTATTGACTATCCAACTTTCTATAAGTTACATAGAAAGAATAAGGTACCTCCAATATGTCAAGTTGGGGTACTTAATGTCACAATTAGGCCTAGTGGACCCATGAGTCCCCACCAAGTTAATCTCATACTAACTTAGCTAACTCTAAGTTTAGTAGGCCGCCTAATATAATAAATGACCATGGTTACACAACTCTCGACCTTTTGGGTCAAAGTAACCTATGGTAATGTAAGCAATTCCATTTACATTCCAACACATATGCCCTAAACCGGGAACTTTAATCGTAACTTCTAAGTTCTAGTTTCTACTTTCTAACCTAGACTCCTATAAATACTAATTTCTACTTAGTACTATCTTGACTGTGACACCCCTTGCTCTTTTTATCCACCTGTGACCCCTTTCTACTATCTAGTCCTAATCCTCTCCTCTCCTGTCTCCTAAGCTCACTCCTAAGCTCTAACACTCTTCAAAGTTCTACATTTCCAAGTTCCTACACCTACTTCAAAGTTCACCCCTTAAATTTCTCTCAAGTTTCACGCTTTCCAGTTCTTGACACACGTCTTTTACTTGTGCAACTTCAATCTGTGTTTGTAATAGAAGGGACAGAAGGAGAACAAACCTTGCAGGCCTTAGTATTTAATTCATTGTCCATGCACACAATAGTAGATGAAACAACATACAAGACTCTGATGCCATTCAAAGTGGGGCTCAATCATTTATGGTGATCGCTTAGATAGACTGTATGAAGCCATAAGTCGATCTTGTATGCATCCAGGAATGTGAGTCGAAGTTGTATTGCCATCTGTCTGTCCATCTGTCCCAGTCAAACCAAGGAAGCGTGCATTTATCCTCATTATGGTGCTGGAATAGATCTGTCCTTGGTGCAGGCAATGCCACTAAACAAGCACTCACAAAGTGAAATACTGTGAAAATACCCAGCTGGACAATCAGCAGGTAATAAAGAACAGCCAAGACAATTCAATAGCCTTCCGTTATGAGCAACGGTTCACTAGCAGATAAATCTATGTGCTAGAAATTTCCTTGAATAGAAACACGAATAACATTGATGTGCTAGTGTGCTGAGATCACATCCACATGGATGCTCAAACTTAACAAGCCAAATAAGATGTCACCACTCTCTTCCAAGCAACCCTACAACAGATTTCAACAACAAGAATTAGAAAAAATAGACATACTAGAGCCTCCAAACAAAAAAGCATGCAAAAGTAGTAGAAACGTGTTTGTGCTGATTTCTCTCCACAGAATGACAGAAAACCTTGATATCTGCTCAGAATCTATCTCCCTTTCCTAAAACAAAGACATCGACACCTCCTACTCTTCATTTGGCCTTCTATTGCTTCCTCTTCATATTCCCTTCTCAACCTTGCGTGTGAAAAATGGGTTATAATCAGGCTGCAAGCATGGGTACTTTTCCAGCTTTTTAACTGATTTCCAGTGTTTCAGAATTCATGTCTCAGACGCATGTCATTCTGGTGCAACCCAACTTTGGCACATATATTTTGTCTACTTTTACAGTATACGTGACCAATAGTATAATGCCTTTGCTTTTGGTGGCTTTTTCGAGCATATACACTTTTGTGGCATCCTTTTCAGTATCTCTATTTTTGTGGCATTGTCTTATACCAATATTACCAACATAGAGGACAATGTCTCGTTAAGGTGGAGCGATAGCTATAGGCCAGATAACATGGACTGGGCACCTATTTAGATCATGGGTCTGCGGTGTTATTTTTTGCCATTTGGACCATATACTTTGGGGCTTTGGATCTGTCATAATGCTGTCAGTTGTTATTTGGCATTTACTACAGTCATTTGTTAGTCATATGGTCATTACTAGCCTCCAACCCCAACTCGTACTCCGTTGACCCTTGGACAGCATAAATAAGCATTTAAGCCTCATATTTGCTGGTTGATTTTGATTACACAGTAGCTCCTGGCTTATCTCAGCTTTAGCTTCAATTTAGCATCAGGTAGCTGGCTTAGAGCAGCTTGATTGGCTTATTATCAGCAGATTTTTATAGCTATTCCACTAATGATGGCTGTATTTCATTTCTATCAGTATCTTTGCCATCTCGACTAAATAATCTGCTTTGTGTGGGATTGTTGCTCATAACTAAATATTTTCAGGAAAGATATTAGTGTAGTTGTTTTCCTGGCATGGACGGTAGGTTTGATGTTAAGGGTTATGCTGAAGATATCAAGAGATTGTAGACGAGCCAAAAGAACACGATGAGGTGTAGGAAGCATTGGACATTGAAAATGCAGGGAATTCTGTGCACTTGAAATTGCATTTTAAGGATGGAAATTTATGCACTACTAATATAAATGTATCCCAGGAGATACTCAAACATGTGTCAAATTCTACTGTTGCCTGTTACTTACAATCTTTGTAAATCGAGATCAGTTTTGTTGACATGGATTTAAAATCAGTGATGATGCTTATGTTGCATTTGTATGCGGCAAATGCTCCGTGATGGAGGATATCAAAGTGGAAAGAAACACTTGGTTCACTTTTGGCAAGTACTAATACTGTGTACTTATGTTCTGAAGCTTTATTCAGAGTCATTAGCTCGCTTTCAGAGTGGCTCGCCTTATATCTATCCGCTATATGGCCTAGGGGAGCTTCCACAGGTAATCTCAATCTTGCTCCACTGTCAAAGTTCAAATTTTTTGTTTCATCCAATTTCAGTATATATCAGAGGTTAAATCTACATTAAAAAAATAAATAGATTGCATTGTTGTCAGGATTTACCAGTTTTTAAGTTGAAATTTGTCAGGCATTTGCAAGGCTCAGTGCAGTTTATGGTGGTACCTACATGCTCTCAAAGCCCGACTGCATTGTAAGCTGGTTTTGAAAATCTCTCTTCCCCCTTCATTTTATATCTTAGGACTTCGATCAAGTGATAGATCTCATATCATTGACTGGGATGTTTGAATGATCGACCAGCTTGAGTTTGATGAAGAAGGAAAAGTAAGGGGTGTTACTTCAGAGGGCGAGACTGCGAGAGCAAAGAAGGTTGTCTGTGATCCATCATATGTTAGGAACAAGGTATATTTTTTACAATGCTTCATGACTTGGCTGAAAATTGCTCTTTTTGAAAGGTTCCATCATTTTCATTCAGATTGTTGTAAGTTTTATCTTATACAATCAGAGACTTTTGAGCACATTTTTTCAGATGAGTCTCCAAGAAAACGAGCAAAATAGTTTAGAGAGACTGCTTTCTTTCTTAATGCTACTTTGTAGTGACTCTATGAGAGATTTTTCTTGGAACATGCAAGTGGAGATAATAATTGCCAGTGCAGCAGATTTGGTCGTAATCTTTTATTCTTTCAATAATTAACCTGTTGATATACTTCTGGTTTGCAGGTTAAGAAAGTAGGCAAGGTGGTCCGGGCAATTTGTATAATGAGTCATCCTATTCCAAATACCAATGATTCTCAGTCCGTGCAGATAATTTTACCACAAAAACAGCTTGGCCGAAAATCTGATATGTATGTTACAATTTCTCTTACCTAGTTGTCTACATATGCATGTCCCTTACCTTATAGTTTACATTTACAAGTTGGACACTCCTGTCAGGTGGCTATTATGCAGTCAGTTGAGAAATTGGTTCTTGTGTGTAACTGTGAAGGTAGCAGATATGACTAGATTGCTATTGTGATAACCGAGCCAGTTAAAACGGGCTGGTTTGGACATTGAAGGAAAAGTTGGTTTTCAGTGAATGACTGCCTTTTTGCTAGAAACTTTGTGGGGGAGAGGTAGATTACTTTTCAATGTTTATCAAGCTTTCCTGAGGAAGCCTTAATGAGTTTGTACTCACTTGGACAGCATTTAAAATTTCATTCATCTCATGACATTGTCTTTAATTGTCTGCAGTATTTGTTAATATAACTTGACATGTTAAGGCTGTCTTGTGTGAGACCTTGTCATGTCAAGGTTGACTTTTGTGTTTTATCTTCATGGTATATGCAAGGGAATATATTTGAATAATCACCTGTGTGAATTCTTACTGTGTTATTTGAAGATTGTAAGCTTATGCTAATTAATGTTCTGTTTTCCATTTATATTCTAAAAACCATGAGTACAAGCCACTGGAAGCATTGCATTTCACAATTGGTGTGCTATATAAGGGAAATATATGTATATCTAGAACATGGATAAACTTCTGTTATCTGAATTTTCTACTTTCTTGCATAGAAGATTCACTTTTGATTGCTACTTTGTGTGGATATGAGTTGTTTTGCCACACTCGTCTTGTACAACTGTTTAGAACAGCAGGTTACATGGGTTATTTTGCAAGATAGTATTCTTTACTGACTGATGCAAGATATTATTCTTTACTGACTGACTGAGGAAGTTCGAGAATGTAAAAAGTTTTCTTAGATGCAAATTTTTTTTCACAGCTGCTTTTTCAATCCTTCGAAATTATAAGTCTTTCTGGTTCAGTATGGCACAGAAAAGCTTTCGAATGTTAGGCTATGAATGTCCTTCTAAGTTTTTCTGTTGTGCTTTAATTCAGGTATGTCTTTTGCTGCTCATACTCTCATAATGTTGCTCCAAAGGGAAAGTATATTGCTTTTGTTTCCACAGAAGCTGAGACAGACATGCCAGAAGCTGAACTAGAACCTGGTTTGAGCTTACTTGGACCAGTTGAGGAGACATTTTTTGATGTCTATGATAGATACGAGCCAGTGAACGATCCCAGCTTGGACAATGTTTTCATAAGCAAGGCAAGCTTTTGTTTTTGTTATCTCCTCGATGTTCTTGATAATTTGACAGCTCTCTTTTATCTTCTAATACAAGTTGTTGTTGAACCTGTCAGAGTTATGACCCAACCACACATTTTGAAACAACTGTCCAAGATGTACTGGCTATGTACACTCGCATTACGGGCAAGGTTTGTTTTTCTGAAGTATGCTCTTTTGAAAGTATTTGCTGTGTTTATGTTGTTCTTAGATTGTTCTACTCTAAGGTAGACTTCTATGTTAACTTCATCGATATAATTGTTTTTTGGATTTTCTTGTGCAACTTGAAAATTCTGGCTTATCTGTTAGCAAGTTAATTTATTAAAAGACCGTATTTGACATTATTGGCACTTAAAAGGGTTCAGGAACTGAACGAGAATTATTATTGGCAACTGAGCTGTCTTTATCCAGAAAGATGATATAGGCCTTGCTAGGATCCATGTTTGTTTCTCTTGTATAATGTTTATTGATGTTTGCATATGCAGCTGTTGGATCTCAGCGTAGATCTTAGTGCTGCAAGTGCTGCAGAAGAATAGGCAAGGCAAGAGACTATCACGTGTTGTGTTCCATGTAGCAGTTATTTGATTTTGTTGACAAGTACACTGAAGATTGTCATAGGGGAAGGCTTCAATTGAAGGTGGAGTGACATATCTTTTAATTATGGCACTTACCTGAAAGCTACTTATATTCAGGTTTTATTTGTAATTAATTTCGTAAGTCCCAATTGTGGCATTGCATTATCATTGTACAAGCTTGGTTTTGTAATCTGCGCAAAGGTGTTGTCATGAATGCGCACACCTGAGGTATGAATATTGAGTCCTTGATTGGCAATCAAATTTGTTCCTGATAAGGAAAATCTTTCACAACTGTACTACTAGTGATAAGTTTCTTGATTTAACTGAATCTTCAGTTGCAACTAACAAAATCAAAGATGCTTCTTGTTTTGGTATCCACAGCTGGTTTTGACAACCTTGCTGTTCTAAAGGAAGTTGTCCACATGTATATATCATGACCTTATGACTTTTTCTATATTTTGAATTACATTGGCTACTTGTGTGAGTCATCAAAGATATTTGACAATTTTACGTTACTGGCTTCTAGTTAATTTTTCAACTTCTTTCCAGGCTGCTCACTGCATGTGAATTGGTTGATTATCTGAAAATCGTCGTAATCTGATAGTAACAAGTATCGGCCATAAAGTAAGATAAACACATACATTGTTCATTAATTATGTAATGCTATAGCCTATGACATATGTTCCCTCTTGGATGCACATGAACATGCATTACAAAAGCAAACTATATGGCATATTTGAAGGCATCTATTCTGACAAACAAACTATCAGTCTGGATAAAGTCTTTGAGAGTTGTGTGTCGTTGCTTCAGATATTGTAGAATAGGAGAAATCAAGGTTTTTCTCTAGACTGTTCCTTGCGTGCCCCTATTGTTGAATTTTAAGGGAGCACAAATTGTACATTATATTTCGTTTTATTTTTTCCTCTTGAATGATTAACTTTTGATTAAGAACTGTACATTATCTTTGATGGTAAGCATAACTGTGAAGCAAGAAACAATCTTAAATATGTATTTCTATTTTGGTAATTTTTTTTGGTTTAACTGTTCTTATTTGGTCAATAGTCAATCTCATGATTCTCTGAGGAGTTTTATTACCAACATTGATTGAATGTTAATGAATGAATTCAAAGAAAGGGCATGTTATATCAATAACTTACAAAAATGACAAGCTTTGGAACATTTTATTTTTGTCTAGACATGAAGTTTATCTAATCTAAACCTCATCTTAGTAAAAAAAATCTCTGTTGGTTTTGTGAGGAATACATCCTCTTGATGATGGATGCATTAAGAGCTATGCATTTTTCATGTTATTTTATGCCTATTGATGATGATTAACTCAAAACCTTGATGGTGATTTAGTTTACCTTTGCAAAATTATTGCAAAAATCTATGGTATTATCTTGTCATCCTTAGACTTACTAGAGAGGATGTATCACATTCAATGATTTTACAAGAAGATACCTTGCAACTCCATCCTCCTTTTTTGCAATCCCGTCTTGGTTTTCGACTTTTGTTGATAAGGATGATGACTCATTGGTAGATGCTAAAAGGAAACTCTCATGGTCAACATGTTTTTTGCTTGTAGATCATGAAATTACATTTCCATTTGACAATTTTTGATAAGCTACCATCAAGGTCACATGTATTTAAGCCTTTTAAGGAGACTCTCTTAGACAATTTGTTTTTAAAATTTGCTTTGTACACTTCTAGCATATTAATTATGTAATTACCAACCTTCTTTTGGAATTTGACATTGATGATCCAATGTGTGGGATCATTTTTAAATGCCAATCGTTGATAATCTCTTATATGTTTATGTGTAGTACATGGACTATTGAATTCCAAATCTAAATATGTAAAGGATATATACATAGTCTTGATATTTTAGTAAACATGTAAGTTTGAAATTTTTTTGTGCAACAAGGCCTATATACATTGTGGCAAGATCGTAAAGACAAGTTGAATGCACCAACATAGTGGGAAGAATTTTAGGAGGCTTTTAGGATTGTGATCTTGTCAATCTTTGATGAATTTGAACACGTTTGCACCTTGAACGTCTTTTTCCAAGATCTCCAAATAGCCATGTCTCATTTTGCATGGGGGCATGAATTTTCCAATTACCTTTCCATTGGGTCATCTTGCCATGAAAATGGTTAGATCTAACCATCTTTTATGGTAGGATTTTTCAATGGAATGGTCATTGTAAAATCCATTTTCTTATGTAAAGGATGAGTGATGCTACTCAAAATGGCAAATTAAATTCAATCTCTCTCCTATCTAAAATGGTGGGGACCACATATGAGCTCTCTCTCTCTCTCTCTCTCTCTCTCTCTCTCTCTCTCTCTCTCTCTCTCTCTCTCTCTCTCTCTCTCTCTCTCTCTCTCTCTCTCTCTCTCTCTCTCTCTCTCTCTCTCACACACACACACACACACACACACACACACACACACACACACACACACACACACACACACACAATCTCTCCTTGGTCCTCCCAGTAGCACCCTCTCTCTCTTCTCTCACTCACCATCTTCCTCACTGCCATCTCTCCCTCTCACTAACCTGCGCATCTTTCCTCATTCAAGTCATCCTATCTCTTCTCTCACTCGCCATCTTTCCCTCTCATTGCCATCTATCCCTCTCACTAACCTGCTCATCCCTCATTTGCGTCCTCCTGGCAGGGCTTGCCGAATTCTTGCAACACGCCATGCCCCTTGTGCCTACGCATCAAGCATCGCTGCTATTCTCAGCGACTAGCGACTGATCTCTCTCTCTCTCTCTCTCTCTCTCTCTCTCTCTCTCTCTCTCTCTCTCTCTCTCTCTCTCTCTCTCTCTCTCTCTCTCTCTCTCTCTCTCTCTCTCTCTCTCTCTCTCTCTCTCTCTCTCTCTCTCTCCCTCCCTCCCTCCCTCCCTCCCTCCCTCCCTCCCTCCCTCTCTCTCTCTCTCTCTCTCTCTCTCTCTCTCTCTCTCTCTCTCTCTCTCAACTCACATTATCCATTGCTCTCTCTGTCTCGATCCGTCGTCAGCTCTCTACTCTCTAGATCCATCGCTGGCGCTCTCTCTCTCTCTCAAATTATGTTTTTGGAAGTTTTCAAAAGCACACGTTATCTCTCTAAAATGCACGTGTTTGCCCTTCAATCCCACTTCAATTGCCCTTCAATGACCATCTAGGGCAAATGTGGACCAATGGAAATATGCAAATCCCATTTTCTCTCTCTCTCTCTCTCTCTCTCTCTCTCTCTCTCTCTCTCTCTCTCTCTCTCTCTCTCTCTCTCTCTCTCTCTCCATCCAAGACCATCTATGCCATTCCACTTTATTTCTCTTTAAAAATGTGGGGGTCACATATGATTTCTCTTTTTCTCTCCTCTCTCTTCCCAAGTGTGGGGACCACCCATTCATTCTCTCTCCCTCTCCAAGTAGGAACCGCCTTTGTTTTATGGCATGTATTAGTTTTTGGAAAATAGCCATTATTAGTTTTATTACTTGAGGTCATAAAAATGTTGAAGGACACACTTCAAAGGAATCCTTTACATTAGTCGTATGGACCAACTCTTTTTCAATTGTAATTAATCTTGGGATTGTACAAAGGTCACTAGTTGGATCAACAGAACTCAGCCACATTCATTAGAAGACATTGTGTCATTTGCTAGAATTTTTTTAGTAGCTGATGATGAGCCACATGTGATGTACTGACATATTTGCCACCCCACTTTACATTTATATACGACAATTGTTGCTCCACGGTTTCTCTACTTTTTATGCATCGTAGATTAAGCTTGTTGTGTGCTTATGTATGTGAGAGTGGGAATGGGAGAGAGAGAGAGAGAGAGAGAGAGAGAGAGAGAGAGAGAGAGAGAGAGAGAGAGAGAGAGAGAGAGAGAGAGAGAGAGAGAGAGAGAGAGAGAGAGAGAGAGAGAGAGAGAGAGAGAGAGAGAGAGAGAGAGAACATCACATAGTCCCTCTTGACAAGTCAAGACCAAACCCTTTGAACCTTCAATTTATGGCATAACAGGTTAAAATATAGTTGTATAAAGTCTTACAATACATAGTACCAAAAAGCGAAGCAAGTTTTAGGACACCCAGCAGTTACCTGCCACCATCCCACACAACAAAACCACAAGTTAGTTACGTGAGGAAGACATGTGTCATAGCTGAGCATCAGTTGTCATCCATGTCCGAAACAAGATTCACTACTTTATCAGCTTGATTGCAGTTTAAAAATAATGCGTCCAATTTTTCCAAACATTCATTCCATAAATAGCAATTCTACCCTTTTTTAACGTAACCGTATCAGGGTAGATGCCATACTGATGAGCGAAAAGAATGCATTAAGTTCACATACACAAGATACAAGTAAGAAGCTGTCTTTCAATACACCATAGAGAAGAGCTGTGCCTTTGGCAATAGTGCTAGGTACTAGGGTAGATCCATGACATACTAGCCCCAAGGACATCCCATGCAAAGTTTGGAGATCCTAGCACCTTCCGGCTTGGGAAAAGTCATGCCATTCAAGCACGTCAAAGTCAACTATGCATAAATCCATAGCTTACTTACATAGGCTGCTCTTATGTTTCAAAAAACTGAAACTTGTACAAAAGATAGAAAAAGCCCAATGCTTACAAATCTAAAAGCATTACGTGCAACATCTATTTGGATCATAAGTTATCTTTCCTTTTTACAAAAAAACTTTTTTATCGTAACTCTTGAAGTTCCATACGTAAGTATGAACCGTATATCAATGTAGAATGATACTACCTTCCATGTTGGTAATCTTCACAAAGCTTTATACCTGAATGCGAGGTGAGGTCATTTCCTGCGAGCTACCCTTCTCCTTACTGCTTCATGCAAACCCTGCTAAAGCATTACTAATTTCAAGCCGAAGGTAGATAGTTAACCGTTGTGCAATCTCCTTCTACGAGTATCATATTCTTACATTGGTGTTAAATTCAATCACACAACCTCATAGTCAAAACCAACACTAACGTTTTCAAAGGTGATAGAGTCACTTTTTTATGAACTCACAGTTTGAATATCAGCACTTGTATACATCATCTAGTAGCTTATATTATTCGTGTGTTTACAATTGATAATATTATCAGAGCCTCGTAACACATACTATAGTTATGTCACCAGATTAACTGTTTGCATGCAAGTAGAGTGAGCAAACATGCAAGCAATACTTTTTGATGTCAAAACATCTAACTGAGATCAATTAGAGCCATTATGGGCAGCAACACACAACCAATCAAGTGCAAAGACAACACAAGCATCAACAACATTATTGTTTACTTCTGCTACTCAGAAAACAACAAGCATGAAGCGCGGTCCATCACGTTTTTGATGACCGCTTTCTAATAAATGCATGAAGCAGCGCTTTTTGTACAGAAGTATGTGAATAAGCAAGGCAAATCACTGATGAAATCGCAATCTACTGGCCATGCATAAGCCGACTGGCCAGCGGCCACTCAACCATCGCATTTATTCATCAAATGGGTATATAAAGTGGTTAAAAAACCTCAAGAGCAAGAGCGCTGTCCAGCGACTACCCTCTACATGCAAAGATGGGTATTATACTTGTGAAATGTCCACTCTTGTTCTTGAGCCAGCGCTTGAATGTAGAAGCATCCAACAAGTGTTTGTAGGCCAGAAAATACTATCAATCAACAATATTTACAACCACTTGTGAGCTTAATCCCTACACATCACAACTAGCACTTGTATACCTTCAAAATTGAATTATTATTACACCAAATTATTGATAGTACTCTTACCTTCGCTTGTAGTATCGTTCACATGATTACTCTTCCAAAGACATACATAGGTCTCCTCTTCTCCAAGCAGCACCAGTCACGGTAGAGAAGAAAACCGAGAGAGCAAGAGCAAGGGAGAGAGAAAGAGCAAGAGAGCAGGAAGAGTGAAACTTAGGGTTGTCGTCACCTTCCTTTATATAGAATTTTTAGTACACTTAGTGCACCAAGTGCTAACCAATGCCAATCGTTAGATCGATTCCCTATAATGTGCACACATCCTAGCCATTCAAGGAAACTAAGTTTCCCACCAAAAGGCTACAATTTTAATAAGTTTAGTAAGGCAAGGCATTATGTGCAAAAAGTACAAATAGGAGCAAGAGTGGATCCTAATCTGATCCTCAAGAGGGCTTGGATGTTAGATTTACTTGATCTATCAATCTACATAAGATTAAGATCAATCTAGATCAATTCTAGACATAAAATTCAAACAAGAACAATCATTTATTGAAGGTAAATGTACTTGCTGGTTTCACACGTGTGAAACCCTGTCAGGGTACGGACTCCAATCTGAAAATTAAGTACACATTGATAGAACCTCAAAACAATCAAACAAATGTAGACAAATGGAGAGAATCACTCAAAATTGCTTCCAAAACCAAGATTGGTGTCTCACATTGATTATGGCCAAATGTGGCTCTATATATACAATAAGTGGGAGCTCGTGGTACTGATCATCCCTATGATCCCACATGTGTGAAGGTTCTTTGTCATATGATGATTCATCATGCAAAACTGACACTTGGACAAAACCTTCTATTTTGAGCACTTTTGGTCCATTTTCCTTCTATATGGAGATCTACTTGGAAATCTTCTAGATGTCAAAATTCACCTACTTCAGCTTATTCCACACATGTGAGCTGTCCTCTACACATGGAATATGACATCTAACCAAAGGATGTGGCTCATGCAATCAATAGATTGATGCCATGTGTCATATGTCTAGAAAACAAGCTTTTGGCCTTTTTAGCCACTAGAATTTGAATTAAATCATATGTACAACCTATATGATTATGGTACATGACAAGTACACTATTTTCACACGTGGGAACAGGCTCCACACATGTGTGTTTATCTATATACAAGATTTTTGGCCTCTACCAAGCTTATTTTTGCATTTTTCACACTCCTCAAAAATCTAGCTTGATGGAAAATGTATTGATCTTGAACTTGACTCCATGGGCTGATTTGGTCTTTGCTAGTTCAAAAGGTGTGAAGATCAGTCAATGAGCTTAATGTCGATCTGAAATCACCATATCCATGATAGTGCTTCTTTGATGTTGACATCTTTGATGAGCTTGAGAGCTTTGCACCATCCTAGCACCTCCAAAATTGATTCCTTCCAATTTTCATGTAGATGCTTGACCTTGAGGCTTGCTCCTTCACATGAGATATGCTCCTCTTTCCATTGAAATGTGAGCCACATGGGTTCAACCATGTTTCTTGAGTTTCTTTTTGGAATCACAACTTGAGAAGGTCTCTCCTCCTCAATCCTTGGCACACTTGAACCTTGAAATGACTCCTTAAGATCCTCTTCATGATGCTCCTTCTTGATGGAAATCCGAGACCTCCATGTCTCATAATGATCACAACAAGTATGACCATTCAATATGCACTTCCTATGATTATCAAGATTACTTATGCTAGAAACATAAGTCCAAAAATCACCACAACTTGGCATGGTTTTTCCAATATTGAAATCAAAAGGTATCTCCATCTCAATAAGGCTAACTACTTGCTTATGGATATAAGTGTCCACTTTGGATGCTTCACTTATTCTCATAAGAAGTTTACAACTTGCCTTTAGGATTGAAAACATACAATTTTCATCTTTATGAATGAACACATCATTCATGATCTTATTGAAACCAAAAGATCCAACATTATGAAGATATTTATATTTCCTTGACTTCATAACTAATGTAAGCTTACAAGGAAAACATATTTTGCTATCTTTTAAGGCATCACACTCAACTAGTATTGCCTTAATCCACCTTTGAGATACAAAAATCTCTTCAAAGCAAAATGGTTCTTCATAAGTTGACATAAGAGCATAAATGAAACTATTTTCATTTTGTGATTGCTCCTTATTATTTTTCTCTTGGATAATAACAATAAGTTTGAACTTATCTAAAGTTCCAAGCAAAATACTTTCCAAGGACATAAAATAAATCCAAGTTACTTTCATGAAAGTGACATCTATCTTTGCATCTTGAACCAAACAATGCACTTCCAAATGAAAAATTTCAAAAGATTTGACATGTGTTGTGATGGACTCTTGAAGACAAATCTTGCAAGTCCTTGTGAGACTCCAAGCCTCATTCACCTTTCCACAAAGGAAACACCTTTCCTTGGACTTGTCCTTCTTGTATTTGCATTTTTAACTTGAAGCTCCATCCTTCACCTCGGTCCCCTTGCTTTGGTTCTTCTTGGATGGACTAGTCTTCTTTTTGTAGCATCTTGAGAAAAAATATCCTCCTTTGCCACAAAGGTTGCACTCAGGATCCTTTCTTTCCTTCAATAGGATGCCACCTATTGATGCCATGTGAATAAAAACCTGTGATATGATTCTACAAATGTAATTTGTGACTTTCAAGAGACTAGATTTGAACATCTTCAATAATCTAGAATGATCTACAAAAGATCTAGCTCACAAACCTAAGAATCAATCTTTGCAGTAATGACTAGTCACTTGGAAACTTTGCTTTGATCACTAAGACAAAAGCACACAATCTTTGAATCAAATCACTAAAGAAATCAGATCCAATCTCCTATTGGACTCATCAAATACCAATGACTCTTTCTTTTGAAAGTTGAAATGGATATGAAAAAGATTTGACACTTAGATTTTCCTTTTCACTTGACTAGTTCTCTCAACACTTGAGATTCTTGAACAAAAGATGGATTTTGTTTCAAACACATGAAAATCAAACTTAATCACTTCTTTTGGACTCACTCTTGACCCAAATAATCTCACTCTTGAGATTTAGAATGAATGTGATTTGATTTGAAAACAAACTATACCACCAATTTTTCACAAAGCTAAAAAATTAGACAACTAGAGATTCACAAAGATCTCAACCATGCATGAATACTCAAATATGGACTCCTCCTCATTCTAGATATCCAATGGGATCACAAATTGACCCTCACACTCTCACAAAGAAAGTTGAATAGAACTAATTTGAGTTTCATACATACTATGTCAATTTTTGCTCAACAAATTAAATTCAATCACTCCTATTGGATTCCACCAATTACTCTACCTTTAGAGACTTGGAATGAAATTCAAAATCAAAAGTTGTGATTTTTCTCACTAAGATATTGTGCTTCAAAGAGCTAATGCCACTTAGAAAGATTTGATCACCTAGGAGAACACAAACTCTCCACCAATAACAACACAAAATGAGCTTCTAGATCTTGCCCTCTACAAAGGAAGGAACTCTTAGAAAATTGGATCTCTCTCTATACATTTGTCATAGACACCTTAATGACTCTTTACAAACCTTACAATCACTCAAACAAATTGAGTAGGTTTGAACAATGTGACTTGGATCTCAATCTCTTTTCTAGAATTCTCAATTTAAGCCAATCTATGTCAAATTCTACAAAAGATTTGCATAGATGCTCTATATGCACTAGAAACTCTCAAAGGTTTCACTTGGAGGACAGATCCAAAGATGTTTTCTAGCAAATTGATGCTTCTAAACTTGACCCTATCACTCTTGAACAAATCTAGAGTGATGGTACAATGGATTTCAACCTCTCACCTTGCATATCACTCCTTAATCTATGATTTTTAGCAAAATCTCTCTTAACTTCAACATACACTCAAAAAATCAGAGAAAATCATTTAATTCTCCTAATTCAAGCTTCAATTTTAATTTTTTGGCTGATCTAATCCAAGAACTAATCAAGAGATTAATTCTCTATAGAAAATGCTTGATTTTTCAGTAAAAATCTCTCAAATTGGGTGTGTGAGTCAAATTGTACAAATTTTTGAATTTTCTTAGTCAAAACCGGAGCTGAAAAGGGTTCCTACAACCCACAACAAGATCTGGACCAAAAATTTTGAGGGTAGCTATCAAATCCAACTCGCTACACAAAATTTGACTAGTTTCCAAAAAACTGCTAATTTTGGCTTTGATTTGGATTAACCCTATCAATTTCAACAAAAACTCTTGTACTTGGCTCTGATACCATGTGCAAAAAGTACAAAAAGGACCAAGAGTGTATCCTAATCTGATTCTCAAGAGGGATTGGATGTTAGATTTACTTGATCTATCAATCTACATAAGATTAAGATCAATTCTAGACATAAAATCCAAACAAGAACAATCATTTATTGAAGGTAAATGTACTTGCTGGTTTCACACGTGTGAAACCCTGTCAAGGTACGGACTCCAACCTGAAAATCAAGTACAAATTGATAGAACCTCAAAACAATCAAAACAAATGTAGACAAATGGAGAGAATCACTCAAAATTGCTTCCAAAACCAAGATGGGTGTCTCACATTGATTATGGCCAAATGTGGCTCTATATATACAATAAGTGGGAGCTTGTGGTACTGATCATACCTATGATCCCACATGTGTGAAGGTGCATTGTCATATGATGATTCATCATGCAAAACTGACACTTGGACCAAACCTTCTATTTTGAGCACTTTTGGTCCATTTTCCTTCTATATGGAGATCTACTTGGAAATCTTCTAGAAGTCAAAATTCGCCTACTTCAGCTTATTCCACACATGTGAGCTGTCCTCTACACATGGGATATGACACCTAACCAAAGGATGTGGCTCATGCAATCAATAGATTGATGCCATGTGTCATATGTCTAGAAAACAAGCTTTTGGCCTTTTTAGCCACTAGAACTTGAATTAAATCATATGTACAACCTATATGATTATGGTACATGACAAGTACACTATTTTCACACGTGGGAACAGGCTCCAAACATGTGTGTTTATCTATATACAAGATTTTTGGCCTCTACCAAGCTTATTTTTGCATTTTTCACACATTATTGTTGGTTTTGCATTTTACACGAAATTAAACTTTTACGATGTTCCGAAGTACAGATATAATGTAGCAACCATCTAGTAGAGTCCATGAGAGAGAGAGAGAGAGAGAGAGAGAGAGAGAGAGAGAGAGAGAGAGAGAGAGAGAGAGAGAGAGAGAGAGAGAGAGAGAGAGAGAGAGAGAGAGAGAGAGAGAGAGAGAGAGAGAGAGAGAGAGAGAGAGAGAGAGAGAGAGAGAAGATTTCACATAGTCCCTCTTGATAAGTCAAGACCAAACCCTTTGAACCCTTCAATTTATAGCATAACAAGTAAAAACAAAACTGTATAAAGTCTTACAGTATAGAGTACCATAAAGCGAAGTAAGTTTTAGGACACTCAACTGTTATCTGCCACCATCCCACACAACATAACTACACATGTTAGTTACGTGAGAAAGATAGGTGTCATAGCTGAGCATCAGTTGTTATTTATGTCCGAAACAAGATTCACTACTCTATAAACTTGATTGCAATCTAGAAATAGTACGTCCAATCTTCCCTATCATGCATTTCATATTTAGCAATACATTCTGTCCTTTAAAGAAATCGTATCAGGGCAGATGCCATACTGATCAGTATAAGAGCAAAAAGAATGTATTAAGTTCACATGAAAAACACTAGTAAGAAGCTATTCTTTATTACACAAGTGAAAAGAGATGTGACTTTGACCAAAGTACAAGTACTAGGGCAGATCCGTGCCATACTAGCCCCAAGAACATCCCATGCAAAGCATTTGGGAGTTCTTGTACCTTACGGCTTGGGCAAATCCATGCCATTCAAACATGTCAAAATCAAACTCTGAGAACATTCATGGCAAAACTCACAATTTTGCTGTACTTACGTTTTATTTCTAAGAAATACTTGTATTTTTTAGAAAGTAGGAAAATCATCATTTTAAACATAGATCCATGCAGTATAAGCAGTCTTTACAGAACATAAAGTTAAGAAAGCATTTATTTTACGTAGTATTAGAACTTCCACATGTATGTATGCACCATATTGTAGCATGGGGTGAGACTACCTTCCAGGTTTGTGTAGCATTTTGGAGCTTCATACCTAAATACGAGGAGAAGTCATTTCCTGCGAGCTATCCATCTTCTTTTTTGAGTAAAAAATCGCTTACGTGCTATCGATAACACATCAAAATTATCGAATTAATGGTAGTGCCATTTCATAACAGAAACTCATAGTCTTTTATTGGTGTTATAATCAATCAAACGTTACTTGAATGTCAAAGGCAAGTACTATTGTTATGCATGTTCAAAGAGTTGCAACTTAAGAGTCCATTGTTAAAATGTAAGCACCTCTACAAAACAGTAGGTTGTATACTTTACTCAACCATTCAAAACTACAACTTATAAACTTGGTTTGCTCAAACCTTTATAGGTTTATGCTTATAAATGTAAAAAAGCAATTCTTAGTGTAGCAAGCAAATGTATATCGAATGTGCTATCACTATCCATCAACGATTTAAGAGACAGATAGAAACCATGTAGAGCGGGCACCTTCAATGATTCATCGCTGAGATAGATAGTAATCATGTAGGGTTATCAGAAAAATAGTACATGATGAGGCCCTCCATCGCATTTCTGATGGTATACCAATGATGAAACCACATTGATTATCGTACTATATTTACACATCAATTATTAGCAAACATCTTATAGCATTGGGAGCGCGGTTCGCTGGCCATTTTGAAATCCACTAGTCAGCAGCCAATCGCCCACTTTGCATGGTTCCTCATGCGTACATAAAAGTGATCAAACGCATTCCATGCTACATCGCTGTCCAGAGACACAACTTATTGTGCAAGGAAGTATGCCATACCTGTGTATGGATTATCGGTTGTATATGAAAAAGCGCCCTCTTGTGGAAGTCTCCAGCAAGTATTTTGTAGCCAAAATGAAGTACCAATATATGATAATCATCCCATCATATAACTTTATTTGCTACACAACATGGCTAGCAGGGGCATTTCATAAAGAATGAACAATCATAAAGCCAAGCAATGGAAGACTTCTTACCTTTGGTCGCAATAACCTTCCCATGATAACTCTTCCTTTGGTTTTTACAGGTATCCTCTCCACCTAGTAGAGATAGCAGCAGTAGAGAAGCAAACCAAGCAATCACAAAGCTAAAGAGAGAGGAAGAAAGCAAGAAGAGTGAACCTTAGGGTTGTAGTGACCTTCACACTGTTGGATTGAATCTCTATTATGTGCACAGATCATAGCCATTCAATGAGAAACAAATTTCCCATCAAAAGACCATAAATCTAAAAAAATTCTTTTGGGGCCATGTTTCTAAGTTTGGTCAGGTAAGGCATTTAAATTGGTTTGGTATCATAAGAGAAAACAACCATTTAAAACGTTTCGAAGGGCAAGTAAAGTGTAATATCATATCATAGAGTCCAAGAGAGAGAGAGAGAGAGAGAGAGAGAGAGAGAGAGAGAGAGAGAGAGAGAGAGAGAGAGAGAGAGAGAGAGAGAGAGAGAGAGAGAGAGAGAGAGAGAGAGAGAGAGAGAGAGAGAGAGAGAGAGAGAGAGAGAGCGAGAGAGAGAGAGAGAGAGAGAGAGAGAGAGAGAGAGAGAGAGAGAGAGAGAGAGAGAGAGAGAGAGAGAGAGAGAGAGAGAGAGAGAGAGAGAGAGAGAGAGAGAGAGAGAGAGAGAGAGAGAGAGAGAGAGAGAGAGAGATTTAAACCTTAAATCCTAAACATTGACCCTAAACCACTTTGTTTTGAAGAATGAAGTAGATTACGCATGTTGTACCTGTGGGTTTATTGGCAAACACATTGAGAACATTCATGAGTTTTAGCATTTTCTATATTGAGTTGTTTTTCCTAATGCATGTTTTCCCGTGCATTTTTAGCTACTAACTCTAATTTCGATTTAAAGCTTGCAGACAACTGTACTTGAGCTATTTCTTCATGAATGGAATTAGATGCTTTATAAAGAGCTTGATTTCATATCAAGATTTGCATGTCATATTCCATAGGGTGGCCCGCCTAACCGCCCACCTACCAATTGCCTATTAGGGTTTTGACAAAGGTCCTGAATGATGGGGGTTCTCGTTCCAAGTCGTAAGAGAATGTCCCCATAGGACCCCATAGAACGAAGATTTCAATCCCATCAGTTCTCATTCCAATTCGTAAGAACACGTCCCCATGGAACGAAGATTTCAATCTCACCGGTTCTCTATTCCAATCTGGATTCCTATGACGAGTAGAAGGGCGGCCCTCTGAAGCCACTACTCATGAGAGAAAGTTTTTGAAGTTTCCACAGGGACATAAATTTTGGATGGGTGGAGGAAATAAGTAATTGTTTCTTCTCCATGGGGACAAGCTATAAGGCCAGGTCCCATTGCTCCCAAACTCCGACGGGACTACGGACAAGTTCTGGTGGACCTGCATGTTTTCAATAGTTTCCTACCCTTCTTGCCCCATGAAGGTCATTGAAAAACCATGCTAAAGGCAACAAAAAACATTGTTTCCAAATCATAGGCCTTATGAGATGGTGGGTCGAAAGGCTACGTACTAGGTTTCGGTCATCCAGAGGTGGGCTACCTGCTGTAGCACCCCAGAGTTGCTGAAGTGGTGAGGGTGGCTATAGCAAGTAGCCCACCTCTGGACGACAGAAACCATGTGTAGCAGTTGCAGATCTACGGTTCAATGATTCATCATTGAGACAGATAGTAATCATGTAGGGTGGCCAATCATCAATCAAGTCATCGCTGAGACAAGATGATGTATCATAAGAGCAACATGCTATTGTATATAAGAAAAATAGTAGATGATGAGGCCCTCCATCGCATTTCTGATGGTATACCAATGATCAAACCACATTGATTATCATGCTATATTTAACACATCAATCATTAGCAAACATCTTATAGCATTCGGAGCATGGTCCACTGGCCATTTTGAAATCCACTGGGCAACGGCCAATCGCCCACTTTGCATGGTTCCTCATGTGTACATAAAAGTGATCACATGCATTCCATGCTACATCGTTGTCCAGAGACACAGCTTATTGTGCAATGCCATACCTGTGTATGGATTATCAGTTGTATGTGAAAAAGTGCCCTCTTGCGGAAGTCTCCAGCAAGTATTTAGTAGCCAAAACAAAGTACCAATCCATGATAATCATCCCATCATATAAGTTTATTTGCTACACAACATGGCTAGCAGAGGCATTTCATCATAAATGATCAGTCATAAAGCCAAGCAATGGAAGACTTCTTATCTTTGGTCGCAGTAGCCTTCCCATGATAACTCTTCCTTTGGTTTTTATAGGTATCCTCTCCACCCAGCAGAGATAGCAGCAGTAGAGAAGCAAACCAAGCAATCACAAAGCAAAAGAGAGAGGAAGAAAGCAGGAAGAGTCAACCTTAGGATTGTAGTCACCTTCTCTTTTATAGAAATTTTAGTACTTCTATAAGATGCATTGGATAGTTGGAGATGCACACCATTGGATTGAATCTCTATCATGTGCACAGATCATAGCCATTCAATGAGAAACAAATTTCGCATCAAAAGACCAAAAATTAAAAAAAATTCTTTCGGGGCCATGTTTCTAAGTTTGGTTAGGTAAGCATTTAAATTGGTTTGGTATCATAAGAGAAAACAACCCTTTAAAACGTTTCGAAGGGCAAGTAAAGTGTAATATCATATCGTAGAGTCCATGGGAGGAGAGAGAGAGGAGAGAGAGGAGGAGAGAGAGGAGAGAGGAGAGAGAGAGAAGAGAGAGAGAGAGAGAGAGAGAGAGAGGAGAGAGAGAGAGAGAGAGAGAGAGGAGAGAGAGAGGAGAGAGAGAAGAGAGAGAGAGAGATTTAAACCCTAAATCTTAAACATAGACCCTAAACCACTTTGTTTTGAAGAATGAAGTAGATTACGCATGTTGTACCTGTGGGTCTATTTGCAAACACATTGAGAACATTCATGAGTTTTAGCATTTTTCTGCAGAGAGAACAACTAAAAGCTTGTCCCATATTACACAATATCTCAAATACCATAAGAATTAGCAAGCCACTAAGCCCAATTCAAAGATAAGAAATATTCTAGTTTATAACTGCGAGTTGTGATATGCCAAGTTCATCCTAAAATTTAATTTTATTTGGAGTAAGTGTAAGCAAAACTTGACTACTTTCATAGCTTTGCATAATCTCAAATGAGAAACCTATTGGGAGAATGAATTTCACTACTTGTAGGCCTGAACCAACTATTGCCAATAATGGATGTATTACACAAGTTTAACGTTCAAGAAGTTTTGTAGCATCATCACTGAATAACACATCCACAAATCAAAGTATGATAAATGTTCATTAGAGAAAAAGTGGTGTGAACCAAAACAAATACATTGCTCTTTTAGATATCAAATTTTAATCAAAAGACAAATATCATTTTTTTATGACGATTGGACAGAGTTTGGTGTACTAACAGTTTGGTATCTGTAGTTAAGTCCATTACTTGTTGCCATCTGCATTTTTTTGCACCTTCATCACCATGCCTAATTTCAATTTTCATTCTTTGATTATGGGCATTAGTCATTGTTACTTTCTACAAAAAAGTTGCTGAAAGAACATGGATTTATCGTTTGTTTTTTAGCCACATTGAATAACATCATGAGCTTGGCTAATTAAATCCCTAATTTTGTAAATTCTGCGATGAGTTTGGAAACAACTGTTGATGTGCTGAAATCACTTGAAAGTGCGATGTTCTTAAAGCGTCATAAAGCTCAGATAAAATCTCTCAAGGTTTTGAGATTTGTTGTTAATTCTAAGGCAATCCCTTGTGGTAGATGTATAGTTGTATGGGTTATATAATTCACGTAAGACTTACCTAATGTTTTACATCTTCTCTATTCCAAGGGATGTAAACTTTAGAGAACTTGATTTACTTGAAACTAGCTTTGGTCATTCTATGTAATTATGAATTTTCTTTTTTGACACTGTTATTGTTTCATTAAATTGCTATAGGATATGATCTTATTTACATTTGCTTCCTTTTGATATTTCTTATTATTTATTTTTTAATTACAAGAAGATGATTATGTCTTCTCAACATGCTAGTATTAAAATTGTGGTTTTTTATTAGTAATCATTAGAATTCTCAAAAAATTAGAGGTCAAGTTCAAAAACAATACATAGGATTGCCATTTCTCTTGTATAGTGTCTTCACAACCCTAAAGATGTACAATTTTGAATAGACTGTGCATGTCCTATATAAGTACAATTGACAAATATGCTCACTTTCTCCAGGCATAATAGATACAATATACTCATCAAACATTTTTTAAAGTATGCTAATGCATCTTAATGGTGGATTCTTTGAGGTGACATTCAGAAGAAAGGAAAAAGACGAGCTAATGATTGGTACTCGATTGAAGAATAGATCTTAATAGTAACAAGAAAAACACTGATTTTTTGCTTCCATATGGGTTGAACATGTGCCAAAATGATACTTGTTACCGTTTTAGACCGATACCTATGGTTCGACAATTATAAAGTAACTTTTATTAGTTTACATCATTTATAAGACAAAAGACTTATTGTTGAATGACCTTAGTTTTTGAGAATATTTATAAGATGGGTTTGTTTAAGGTGATAATCAAAAAATTAATGTAACTACTACTATTTGACTGATAATCAGTTGACTTTTTGCTTATGTATAGTTTGGACACTTGCTAGAATGATAGTTGATACTTTTTATGATCTATACATTTGGTTCGACTATGATAAAGTAAATTTTATAGGTTTATGTCATCTATAAGCTAAAAGACATAATTGAAACTCCAGAACAGAGTCGTTTTATGAAGTCTTGGCAAACTTGAATGCTAGGTTCTGTCACCCCAATTCAAAAGCCAGATTTCTCCCCTTTCAACCGAAGTTTTGAAAAAGGGACTTTAGAACTTCACTTTTGAAAATGAAGAACCATTGATATTGGATTATGAGATTTTATCTCATTCGTTGAACATCTTTTAATTTTTAATATGAATGGCGTACTATACAAAGGTGAGGACATTTCTTTATCCTATGTACGAGAGAGAGAGAGAGAGAGAGAGAGAGAGAGAGAGAGAGAGAGAGAGAGAGAGAGAGAGAGAGAGAGAGAGAGGAGGAGAGAGAGATAGTGAGAGAGAAGAGAGAGGAGAGAGAGAGGAGAGAGAGAGAGAGAGAGAGAGAGAGAGGAGAGAGAGAGAGAAGAGGAGAGAGAGAGAGAGAGAGAGAGAGAGAGAGAGAGAGAGAAGTTTTACTTAGTCTCTGTTGACAAAGCAAGAGCCAAACCTTTTGGAATCCTTTCGTCTTATAGTATAACATGTTCAAACAAAGTTATATAAATACTTACAGTACATAGTACCATAAAGGCGAAGCAAGTCTAAGGAAACTCACATGTTACCTGCCACCATCCCACAAAACAAAACCACACGAGTTAGTTTAGTGAGGAAGACATGTGCCATAGCTGAGCATAGGTCGTTATCCATGTCTGAAATCATATTCACTACCAGCTTAACTGAAATATATCATAATTAGTCCAATCTTCCCTACCATTATTTAATCATGTCGTAGGTCTTGCCTTAATATCACCGTATTAGGGCATCTGCAATACTAATTAGTTTTAGGCAAGTATGATTATACAATCATCTAACAACATCCTATGAAGTAGCCATAATCATTCACTAAAATGGAAAAGGCCTGTTTTGGTCATAGAAGTCAGTATCAAGGCACATCCATGCCATACAGAACCAATTGGTACCAATAACGGACTTGATAGCCAATGCACTTTATGAAACAAGGCTTGGGCCAATCCATTCCATTCAACCCAACCTAGGTAAATCCATGCCATTCAAGTCTACCAAACCCAAGATCGATTCAAACTAAACACATACACAATCACTACACTTACTATAGACCAATAACATGTCTTTCTGTAACAAAAAGGATGTGCTCATCCTTGTCGGTATTAGGATAAATCCATACCATCTTGACCAGTAAGACTGTCAAGTTATCTTGTACGAGCGTGGAACAGTCTGAGCATATCCATGCTTTCTAGACACACCAACAACCCACCCATCTTACTTGTAATCAAGTGTAGAAACAACTTACTTCTATGTTCTATAGTATATGGTTCTTCTTGAAAGTCCAAACATTGCATATAAGTTGATTACTATTTTTTTTTTCCAATGTAGAAACCCTAATTTTGTTATGCTAATTTGAAGATGATTTTTTCAGTATCAAATTCAACAAAGAGTAGTATTAGATTGAAAGACCTAAATAATGCTTAAGAACAAATTGAGAGTGTTTTCGGGTTATTAGTTTGAAAATTCACATGTGCGGGAATGCGCTAAAGTGTGAAATTGATCTCCTAAGCAAAGCTTTTGCACTATAGATCTTCTATTGATTGAAATCCAAGATCAATTGATGAAATCTAAGGCAAAGAGGCAAAGTTACATGCATCATGCCAAAGTAGTTTCATATGTGTGAAAACATGTACTACTGAAAACCAAGTCCCAACAAGCTCCTCTCCTCGGGTAGAGAGAGAAACCACCACTTTGGGGTGAAGGGTAAGAGAGAGAAATACACTCAAAATTGATGAATCTCCAAATTGGACTCAAGAACTCACATGGATTATGATAGAAAATCAATGTACATATATAACTCATGGAGATCCAAGCTTCAATCCTATTGGACCCCTTTTCTAATACCTCTAACATATTGGATGAGTGACTTCACATCCTTTGATTTTGATTGGGCCCCTTCTAACAATTTTCTTACTTATGATTGGACCCTTTGACTTTTGCTACCACATAGGGTGCACCACTCATCAAGCCTAACTTGGCATATGTAAGCAACCTAACTAGCTTGAGTTACATCACAATTAAATTTTGGCCTAATCATGATAAAACATGTGTACTTGACCATTGACCTCTAAAGCCAAAATTGGCCCTATCAAAGTTCTAACCAAGATGCTTGATACAAAATCTTTATGATGCCCCTAAAGTCAACATGACTAGACTATTTTTACTTTTTTCTGCATGTGGGGAACATGCTCCACACATGTGATTTTTTCTCACAAACTAGAAACACAAAATATCCAGGATATATTTTGACAATTTTTCA
This sequence comes from Diphasiastrum complanatum, assembly GCA_029204225.1. Lineage (NCBI taxonomy): Eukaryota > Viridiplantae > Streptophyta > Lycopodiopsida > Lycopodiales > Lycopodiaceae > Diphasiastrum > Diphasiastrum complanatum. Next base: position 37,725,009 of record CM055101.1, read on the forward strand.
CAATTAGTACCCAACTAGCTCTTAGAATTGTGAACATAGTAGCACATGCGTCAAGGGGTATGAGCTTGTTTGCTCATAGCAAATAGCATTTGAAAGAGGAAAGAGCAAGGAAAAGACCGTAAGAGAGAGGAGGAGTCCATCTTTGCTCCATCTCATTCTTTATCATGTCTTCAGTTCAACAAGGCACTCTATGGCTATGATGGCCATCATTGGATTCAAAGCAATGAGGAAGGACAAATCCTCACCGTTCTCACAACCTATAGGGCAAGTCATTGCGTCTCCCAATAACCCCCCTTTAAAACAAAAAAACCTCTTCACAAGATTATTTGCTGATATGGTTCTATATGTTTCACCAATAGGGTTGGAATTCTCTTAGAATCCGGAGTTCAAAATTTAACCATGTTCGACAGTAGCATAGGGAGTATCTTGATAATATAACATTCATGAGAGAGAGAGAGAGAGTGAGGAGAAGAGGACGAGAGAGTGAGGATGAGAGAGATGAGAAGAGAGGAGAGAGAGACGAGAGAGATGAGAGAGATGAGACGGAGAGAGAGAGAGAAGGAGTGACGAGAGAGAGGAGAAGACGAGAGAAGACGAGAGGGAAGAGAGACGAGAGGAGAGAGTGATGAGAAGACGAGAGAGAGAGGATGACCTTATCATTACATTCTAGAATCTTGAAGCTTTGATCTTACTAGATGTGGCTTATTTGTTTGATCTACATTTTTGTACGTGTAATTTTTTATATTCTTTTCATGTGTATATGGATTAGAAATCAATTTTGTTACTATTCTTCTCATTTTAACGGCTCCCTTTCCCCATCGTATTAAAACCGTTGCAACCATCAATACTCACCCATGACAAGATTCATTGATGCTAGCATTATCATGATATCAAAGAGCTAACTTCTTGTGGGGTTTTTGGGGAGAACAATATTTTGTTAATTCTTTCTTGGTGAATTGAGAAATTCTAAGGTCAAAGTTTCCATGTGATTACTACATTTATGAGTGTTGAGCAAATAAATTTGACTATTTAACTTGATATTTACCAGCACAATTGCTGTTAGTACAATTGGATATCAACAAGCATTGCTTGGTATAGTTGAATTCCCACATAAGAATTATCAATTTTCATGGTTTGCCCAATGTTTGCTACAATCAGAATTTTCCCCCAACTATCTGATTGTTGGCAGAATGTTGGCCTACTGCGACATATCGTTCATCACCAACTTTAATGCCTAATTACTAGTATAGAAGCATGTTTGTTAGGCCATACTTTTGGACTTGGTGGACCACCATACATTGATAAATCGATACACACTTGTTTTCTAGCATTCAATTGACGGATTGTTTAGAACATTCACAAATTTTAAAATGTGGCTAGTTCAAGAAAAGTATTGTGTTTGAGTATATAATGCAATTAACACATGTGGAGCTACCTATTTGCAATTGTTTTCCTAGAACCATTTTCGATCAATGTTCAATGTCCCATACATGTATGTTAAATATAGTAAAGACTCTAGAGTTACTTGAATAGATGAAACGACTAGGGTAGTGATAGCAAATCCTTTACAAGAAAAGAGTTCGTCTAGTATTAACGAATTATGTATTGCACTTGGAATTTTAGGTCATTTATTACAGTAGGAAATGTCGTAGCTTATTGAACTCATTTCGCTAGATCTTGGTGTAGTATATAGGTTATCGTTCCCCAAAGAGATCGGAGATATAGGTATTATTGATGAAAAGGTGTCATATAGTGAAATTAATGATAATCTGGTCATCAATAGATGTTCAGAACAGGTAGCCAGTACTGCTTAGTGTTCATAAATTAAAGCTATTTAAATTTACACATCATTCCAATATATCTAACAATCTTGTGCACACAATTTACACTTCAGCACTGACTCGAATTAGAGACCCCCTCCAATTACACAAGACATATCAAGGAATCCACACAGTTTCGATACTCTATGATAGTTGTATTGCGTAAGTAGTTAAGTGGTTAAACTTGGAGGATCCACACCACTAATTATCCCACTTATCAAAATGACAAATCATACAGTTGTACTAAACATAGATCCATGACATTCTTGATGTAGCATGCATTAGATCAATAGATTTATGTACTACGATGTGTAATTCATCATGTTCAGAATCATAACATTTAGTTGAACAGGGAGATTACTCTTATTACTCATTTGCAAAAGATGTAATCCCCGAAAATAATAAGGAGAGCAAGAGTGAGACACATGTGTATACCATATAAGGTCCTCAACACTTCTATCTTGAATATATCTGAATAAAATAACTAAATACATCGAACTCTTTATAGCCTCGCGGATGTCGATAACTACCTAACTGCTACAACTAATTCAGATATCAAATTACTAAATTCGAGTGTATCAATTTTCTAAACATCGATACATATCTATTTTTTCTTAACCATTTATAAACTAGTATTGAAGCTTTAATTCGATAACAAAAGGGCTGGTATGCCCTCCATAAACAAAGTTTTTAACTACAAACAAAAGTAAAAAGATATAAAAAGAAATTATGTGGAGAGCCGTCACAATGTCCTCGCCCTCATCTCGATCAGCTCCTGCTGATGATGAAGATGTGGAACTATAAGTTCATCTAGCTAGATATCGAGCGTAGCTTTCCTCATTGTAACCTGCTATTCCTCCAGTGGACGCAACGGTGCTTCTGAAGCCTGCAAAGAAATTCACATTCAAGATTATAGAATGATGTCCACTTCCTAGCATCTCCTCGATCATTAACAGTTAATTCAAAATATATAAAACCCAGAGATTTCATTTTGAACTTTAGGAATGACAGATCTTTAAGAAATTTTGGGGGTAATCATCTATTTGAGCAGCACTACCCTTCCTCAAGATATGCGATATACAAACTTCCTTACCCAGAGGGAAGATAATCCAGCCGGGATAGAACATGGTTTGTACAATTTAGTATCGTCCTACAGATCCTACAGATGAAACCTGCCAAGTCAGAAGTTCGATATGTCATCCAAATTCGATGTGCTGGGGTGAACCTCTCTCTTCTTCATCAATGTGGACAATTGTGTCAAAGTATGCGGAGCAATTGTCCTACCATTTAAGATATAATTTCCACAGGTTAGGGTAATAATAATCAATCAAATTATCTAACCGTTGTTTCTTCAAATTCTTATGTACATTGAACACTTTCGTACTACATAGGTGATGGGACTTAAAATTTCATCAGATTTTCTCAGAAAATTAGTTTCCTTGAATACGAATATATTTAGGGCATAAAATGATGAACTTCCATTTAGCATTTCTGTTAGACCAGGTGGTTCAACTATAAAATGACCTTGAAGAATTGCCCAGGCCAAACATCCTTGGTCTTCTAAGGACAATTTATTCCACATTTTTACAAATTCGTCAGCACTCCCCACAGAATGCCATTCCAACATCCACAAATGTTCTATGTTCCGGTAATTGTGATTAGGGTAGCGAATACCTTCCCTTCGTATAATTGAATATACTCATTAGCCATACATGATTTGGTTTCTACTGCCTTTCTCGCATCGCCTGTTCTCTTCCTTTTGTGTGTCGACGGCAGTGGGCAGGCTGAATCTGGTTTCACAGTCCCTGATCTGAATCTCCATGATGGATGGTTCATTGAAATCGGATCCGCAATACTCTCTACCATAGGAGATTCGACAATAGCTCTAAAGTTTGGGTTGATTTGTCTGTCTGTGTATGCTTGGTATTCAATTTCTAATTTCAGCTCTGAACTTTCTTCTGTGAGACTTCTGCCTTAGCTCATTGATCCGTGACCTTTTACAAGCTATGTGCATGTCTTTGGTTCAGTTCTTTGGTTTCCCCTTAGCTAATTGAATCTGCCGCTTCTTCGTCGTTTGAACTTGATATGGTCTTCAATCTTAGGCTCTCGAAAACAGTAGGGCGGACAAAGCAACATTTTCCCATTCTGAATAGGAGCCAGGATTTCCGTCTTGAAAACCTCGATGGTCTCAGCCCTATATTTTTCAAAATTGGTACTTATTAACCAAGATGCCTCCCTTCTCGGATGTAAACAAATGCAATGAACGTTTGCCAAGCTCTGATTTTACAAATTTGTGCTTTTAATGATTCTTCCTTTAAATCGAAGACGTTCATTCGGAGGATGATTTTGCCATCTCCATCCTGGGACGATATCATTCAAGTTGCTTCAGTACTTTTTTAACGTTTGAAAGCTCGAGCAGCTACAAGCTTCTGACTGCTTTCTCGACAATGGAAATTTTTTGAGCTGAGAATTCTGTTTTTAGTCCTCATAAGCCCTTTGGACTTCGGCGGCTATCAGCAGCTCCTGTTGCATCCTCTCGTTCTTC